>OU565279.1:8750000-10000000 GCA_913789895.3 Seladonia tumulorum | reverse complement strand
GCCCCCTTTGTTAACGAAAAATGTAACTGAGGCCTGGTTTCGTTTAGAACTGACAAAAAACATCTGTGTGACCCCACGTGACATTAAACTTTAAACAGAGCACCCCTTTCATTCTCAAGGTATATAAACCCGCTCGTTTTCATCCTCTTCGGTTCAGTTTTACTTCAGAAACGTCAGACGACGTTTCGGTTGATCTTAGTTGCGTACAGTAACGGTTCCGCCAGATTCAACGATCGTGCTATCACGTTAGAGTCACGTCGCGTTACACGCTCAAGTTCAATTCTAGTGAGATCGGGTTAAAGTCCCTTTCGAATCAAACAAAACTCTGACCCCGCATTGCCAGTGCATCAAAACCGTGCAAAATAGGTAAAAACATACTCAAATTATAATCCTTAAACTCATTCGCGACACAGACATTTGTAACAAAACTTATAACAGAATATACTTGTCTTGATATCAAATCGTGAAATCTATAAACCCTTAATTATTGCCTAATATCCTAATCTAGTAATTGAACGTTCCCACACGATACAATCTTACCGCTCGGATTGTATCAATTAAAAAATATATATAAAGTTACGAGGCTTACTAACAATCATAACCGTAAATCCAATAAGATTTCTCCAACCTAGTGGCTCCCCAATCTCGCATTGGGTTCGTCCACGAATATTATACCATCCTAACGGCTCCCCAATTTCGCATTGGGTTCGTCCGTATCCTAGCAGCTCCCTGGTTTCGCACCAGGTTCGTCTGTGCCTTTTACCCATACTTGCTTACACAACCTCCCAGCAGCTCCCCGGTTTCGCACCGGGTTCGTCTGCGTGTCTCTCCCAGTGACTCCCCAATTTCGCATTGGGTTCGTTCACGAAGTTTCACCCTCCTGCAGCTCCCCGGTTTCGCACCGGGTTCGTCTGCATTTGACTCCATACCTAGAGGCTCCCTGATTTCGCATCAGGTTCGTCCTCGACGTCTACTATCCTAGCGGCTCCCCAATCTCGCATTGGGTTCGTCCGCGTACCTCACTAACAAATTGAAATCATATTCCTGGGGTAATAAACCCCTCGCCGGCCTCTCGCGTTGCACGAATCCCTGGCTCGTAACAAGGGTATCGGAAAAAAAATTAAGAAAACGTTGCTCGCGTTATCAAAGCTTGCATAAGACTGACAAAGCTGATTGACTCCGAGCAGAACAAAGGATTTGGCGGGAGAGAGCCAGTCGCTTGTTTTTTGACTCTTCTGTTTTGGACCTCCACCAGAGCATATCTGTGATTGTCGACATACACCGGACAGGGTCCGAATATACAACAATGTAATAAAATATTCGATCTTTCACCGACGTATTTGGTATCTGTTGACATTCACCGGTGAAAGTCGACATTCTCCAATTTCGGTCATTCACGGTAACATATATATTCGGATGCCCCATTTAGTCGGTTTTTTTTGGGTTGTATGTAATAAATGAAACCCGTCCTTTGAATTTGACGACAGATTCATCAACACAAATTTCTTTGTCCGGTGTGAAATGGTTCAAAAGTCTGGAGTTTATGTAATCAAGGTAGCCAGTTATCAGTTGCAAACGTGTTCTGGTGTTGCTACCTTGCGCTGAAACTATCTCTTCTTGTAGCATCCAAAAAATTTGGGTAAACCGCTCTCTCGAAAATGTATTCGGGTAAAATGGAATATGACTTGTAGGGTCTTTTGACCAATATTCCTTCAGATTGGCCGCTGTTATTGTCCCCATATTTACTATAACTGCGATAAACGCCAAAAATTCTGCATTCGTGACATTATACCACGTGTGCCAAATTGATCGCGAGGATAACGCTGTTTCCTCTAACTTTCTTGCAGCATAGCGGTTTGTGTCTGCTACTACCTGATCCACTAGCTCGTCGGTAAAAAATAACTTGAAAAAATCAAGAGGCTCTACAACATTCGAGGGTACCTGTGGCTCTGCAGGTCTTTCGCCGGGAATGAAATTTATCCTGGGTGGTATTTCTATAGACTCGTCACAAAGTGTCCATTCCGATTGATCAAAGGTGTGTGAGGCATCACTGTCATCTTCAGATTCGCTGTCTATTACCCTTATTTTTCGTTTCCTTACACCCAAGACCACATCATCATCTTCATCACTGCTTTCATATTCTTCATCATTAATCTCTCGATCAATGCGATCGATTTCGTCCCGGAGTATTTCAAAACGAAATTCATTTTCTCTAGAACTGATTTCGCTCCTAATATCCATTTTTGTCGGGGTTCGAACAAAATCACTTTATACAAATTTTCCTGATACTTCCGCCACGATCGTAGAGTCTTAACTGACTTCGGAGACATTTTCAGAGCCACAGTCTTAGAAGAACATTTTACCAATTTTATCTTATTTCCGTTAAGATGTGTCATTTGATATTTCATACGAAAGAATATAAACAGCTAAGGAACCTTTCCAAGAACCAATGCTGCGTTCCTATCGCTTGGAGCTAACGTAATCTAACATAAACACCGATTGGCGTCTGTCACTCGCCATCCGACCTGTCGCGCGAAACGCCGCCTTGGCGACTGAGACCTGATGCCCTTTCGACCGCAAAGGGTTAATATTGTCCCATATTCTTGTCTACCATCTATATTCTTCGTAAGCATTTTCTGTGATGCGTAGTATCTGTTGTCATTACCTGGTGTGTCCACTAGCATAGATTCACGAAAGCATTCGTGTTAATTGACCCTTATGGCTTAAACGATTCGGATAATTTAATACACTTCTCCGTGTTCGGAAAAGCAAGATTCACGATATCCAACCACTGAGTCGAGTACGATAAATGCAACATATATTTAAAAAAATGTATTAGATAAAAATCCTACAAAAAATTTATAAAAACCTGTCATCATAAATGGCTTGCAAATGCATATTTATGATAATGAAGCGGTACTTAGGATCTTCAATGAATGTCAATTGTGTACCATGTTTTATAATACTCCATATTTTTTTTACTAATTTGTGGTGTACTATCAAATAACACACTAGGATACAGTAACAAATAGCGGCTGCGGTGTAGATAGTTGAACCTGCAGCCACGTGACACAGATACAAAACGGTTTTAGCGCAATTAGAATCAGTAGTATACAGGGTGAGTCACCAAACGTTAGCACCTCAAATATCTTTGTTGTTTCTAAAGATACGTAAAATATGGTAAGGACAAAGTTGAATGGTACAATGGGGCTGACACGATGCAAAAAAAAATTTTGTTTTTATGTCATTTTTTTGGAGATATCAAGGTCACCTTGACTTTTTAAAATGGAACCACCCTTTTTTAAACACCTACAATGATAATCCCTTTCATTAGGAATTCAGTGACTATAATTAGTCCAAGGTCATTCAAGGTCAAGGACAGAAAAAACGTATAAAACTAAAATATGGAAGCAGAATACGTTTATCACGGTTGAGACTTGTAGGAAATAGTAAACATACTATGGTCGTAGTTAAAGTAAATATACTATGGTCCTTCAATGTTATTCAGCATTCTTATTTACTATCAGTATGTTTCTAAACGCGATTCCGCTATGTTATATTCGATGACTGAAAAGTGTGATATGATCACAATTTACTGTGAATGTAGAAAAAATGCAGTGCAGGCCCGACTACTTTATGAAGAAAGGTACCCCGAGCGAAACACTCCTTCTAGACATACTTTCACTAATACGTACAGGTTGTTCCGAAGTACTGGAAGTGTACATGCAAGACAGTACAAACGGAAGAATCCCACGACTAATGAAGACAATGAAATTAATATTTTAGCAGCTATAGCTGTCAATCCTCGCGTGAGTACGAGAAAAATTGCCCGGGAAGCAGGCATAAGTCAAAGTAGCGTCATACCAATTCTGGCCCGACATAAATTTCATCCGTTCCACATATCGCTCCATCAAGAATTGCACGGGAATGATTTTCAAAATAGAATTAACTTTTGTCAATGGAGATTGCTTCAAAATCATTCATTTTTTCTAATGTCTTGTTTACGGACGAAACAACATTTACTAATCATGGCTCAATTAAACTACGGAACGCCCATTATTGGTCTGTGGATAATCCGCACTGGCTGCGAGAAATTGATCATCAAAGACAATGGAGCGTAAACGTGTGGTGTGGTATTTTGAACGACAAAGTAATTGGACCATATTTCGTTAACGGAATGATGACGGGACAGAAATACGCTCAATTTTTGCAAGAAGATCTGCCAATTTTGTTAGAAGATGTCCCTTTACAAAATCGCTACGATATGTGGTACCAACATGACGGTTGTCCTGCTCATTATGCACGAGTAGCAAGAGAAACGTTGGATTCTCGATATCCAAACCGATGGATTGGACGAGGCGGAACAGTTTCATGGCCAGCACGTTCGCCTGATTTAAATCCACTGGATTTCTTTTTATGGGGTCTGCTAAAAGAGACCGTGTACACGGATGCTCCAACAACAGTTGAAGATATGCGTCAGCGTATCATCACAGCATGTACGAATATCACGTCGGATACACTTATCAGAGTTCAACATTCCTTCAGAGCTCGTTTACAACAATGTATCGACGCAGACGGCCATCATTTCGAACATTTATAAAATACAGGTATCCTGCTTCCATATTTTAGTTTTATACGTTTTTTCTGTCCTTGACCTTGAATGACCTTGGACTAATTATAATCACTGAATTCCTAATGAAAGGTACTATCATTGTAGGTGTTTAAAAAAGGGTGGTTCCATTTAAAAAAGTCAAGGTGACCTTGATATCTCCAAAAAAATGACATAAAAACAAAATTTGTCTTTACTACGTCCTTATATATTAACGTAAATTATACATACATTGTAAAAACGAGAATAGTTGTTATTTTTTTTTTTTTTTTAGGAAGTATCCACATTAGAAAGGGGATCATTCCATGTGTATTCGATCATTTGTTGGGGTCTACGTCCCGAATTTTAACGACATTGAAATGTGTTGTAGTCCAAGCGAAAGTGGAAGGAATCCTAAACAATAATATACGATAACAAAAAATATTATACTCCAAAGCGTAGAGATTTAACACAATGCGAAGAGATAAGCACTAAAAATCACAGAATTTGCATGAAGGAAGATAGAACTAAAGATATTATTTAACAATGCTAACATTAATTTGTGCAGCTGAGTATTTTTTTCTTTTTTTTTTTTGTTTGTTCCTTATCGTTTGAACTGTGATTTCGTAACATTACAATTCAGAAGAACAATATTCTTTTCTACACCCCGAAATCGGATTCTGTTCGGATACTGTTGTTTCGGAACCTTTACAACCCATGTTGAGACCAATTCAAAGGCTATAGCCGGTTTTGGGGGTCAAATCTGCCCTGGAAGGTATTTTATTCTAATTTGCGCCATTCGATAGACAAAAAAAAAAGATACTTTCCTGCCAAGTTTTAGCCCGATAGCTCATCTGTAAGGGTAGTTATTGAGGAAAAACGAAAATTCAGTTTTTGGCCCATTTTTCCCATTTAATGACAATTTAAAAATCTGAAAAAAATCTGACACATTTCGGATACCAAACCACATACTTTGAGCCATTTTCAGATTTTTCCGTTGCAAACTCTGGTTGTAAAAATCGAAAAACACGAAAAAAATCGGAAAAAAAAAGATTTCATATGGAAAGCTAAGAGACACTAGAACAGAATTAATTTAGCAATTAGGTATTGTCCTAAGTATTATGCTCAATTTTTTTCAAACCCCTGCGTGTGGTGCGTCATAGTAGGAAAAAAGAAAAACCGCTTTTTTCGGCGTTTTTTCCGTGAAAAAGTAAGTTATAATTTTCGTAAAAATATATTATGTAATATTAAACATTCCTAAGTTCATAGAAACATCGTCCATACTTTAAAAATTGCGTAGTACAAAAACAACAATTATACTATGCAGGGTATATTCGAATATTTTGAAACTATTTTCAACAGCGCCGGTTGGTGCAGTGGCTATGGTCTCCGACTAAAAGCATGGGGAGATAGGATAGACAACCAACGGGGTAGATACATGAGGCAATGGGAAGATACCTACGGAATTACATTTAAATTAAATATAATTACCCCCTCAGAGCCCACCTTTAAGCCAAATAATTCATTCCTTGATATATGTCTAGCAGACGCAAGGCTTAAATTAGATA
Source organism: Seladonia tumulorum (assembly GCA_913789895.3). Lineage (NCBI taxonomy): Eukaryota > Metazoa > Arthropoda > Insecta > Hymenoptera > Halictidae > Seladonia > Seladonia tumulorum. The sequence goes on along the minus strand of OU565279.1, from coordinate 9,993,844 downwards.
AAGCTTTAAATGGAAAAGCAAAAACTCTTCCATACGACAGTGATCATGCCGCAATTTCAGTCACATTTGTACTTTCAAATGATAACACACCGCTCTGGAACCCGGTTCCATTACAGTACCGATTTAATTTTAAAGCCACCAACTGGCGTAAATTCACTAAAAATTTAGCCAAAAGTTATAAAAATTATAACAATAATATTCCAAATGATAGGAATTTAACAATACCCGAAATTAACAGAAATTTGGAATACATCAATAGCGCTATCCTAAATACAATAAATAGCTCTGTTCCTAAAATCAAACCTGGCAACAACATTCATAGATATTTAAACCATAACATTCGTAAACTTTTGAAGATAAAGAGCTATCTCGTTTCTCTGTTGCACGACCTCCATATAACAGATCCGCACTTGTCTAGAACTATTTCAGTAATTGCTAAAGAAGCCCTTAAAGACACCTCTAGAGCTATTCAATTAGAACTTAAAATCTCTACTGATAAATACTGGACCAATAAAATTAAAAAAATAGACTACAGAAATCATGAAGATTTTTTCCCTAAAATTAATGCAATTTTCCGGCCCAAGCAGATCTCTCAGATAGAAAACCTTCATGTTAAGCTAAATGATTCAGACACCCTGGTAAGAAGCAAGTGTGACCTTACTAAAGTCCATAAAACTGCAAATAGTTACATTTTTACAGCTCCGAAAGATAAGCTAAACATAATTGGAGCTTTCTATGAAACAATCAATTCTCCTCGATACCTCAACGTTAACACACCTCTCAAGCAAGTAGTAGATGCCACAGCTGAAGACATTAAAAATAGATTTAAGAATTCTAGAGAAACGGCTAATACTATCACACAATTCAATAGAGAAAATAAAGCTAGCAGTCCTAAGCCGATAGATACTCAACCGCAGCCTTTTTGTAATCTTTGGTCGATTGATCGTATTTTAAAGAGCCTTCCAAACAAAACGTCGAGTGGCCTCGACAATATCCCTCCCATAGTATTAAAGCATCTGCCGGGAGTTATGAAATTGGATCTAACCATACTGTTCAATAACTCACTTAATCACCACTACTTCCCCATAATTTGGAAGAAGGCTAAAGTCCTCCCTATATTAAAAAAAAGTAAGAATCCTAGCGACCCTTCTAGCTACCGTCCTATCAGTCTAACACCCAGCCTAAGCAAAGTTTACGAATCAGTTATTAACTCCAATATAAATGAATTTTGCAATATTAATAAAATCATACCAGATCATCAATTTGGTTTTAAACACCAACACTCGACAACTCATGCAATCCACAAATTAATGTCAGATCTCAACACACAAGTGGCAAAAAGCCAAATTGTAGGAGCAGCCCTTCTGGATATTGAGAAGGCGTTCGACTCAGTATGGTTGAACGGCCTCCTCTATAAATTGAACAAGAAACAGTTTCCTAACTGGCTTATTTACCAAATATGGGATATGATTGATAACAAGACTTTCCTCACTTGGGATGGTGAAAACCTTTCAACCGAAGTATTTAGAATTACGGAAGGACTGCAACAGGGAACGGTCAATTCACCTATACTATTTAATATACTCTTGAGTGATCTGCCCAGGCTCTTTAATCTTAACAATAATGGGAAATCATCTGCTTTAGCTTTTGCAGACGACCTAATTGTATATACATATGATAAAAAAGTCAAAACGGTACGAGACAATCTTGAAGAGATGGTAGAGAAAATAAACCAATATTACATGGCGTGGAATTTAAGATTGAATCCCAGTAAATGCGAAACCATTTTGTTCAGGAAACCTGTGGATGATCTATCATCAACAGTTAAAGTGGGTAGTAGAGAATTTCAAATTTGCACTACAATCCCAGGTACAAATAATAAAGTAAACATTCCTCACAAAAAAATAGTTAAGTATTTGGGTATCCATATTGATTATTTGCTCCGAGGTAATAAGCATATTGACATACAAATTGATAAAGCCAGAATAGCGTTTCAAGCTAATTGTAGAATTTTCCATAATAAATACCTATCCAATAAAACTAAAGTTATACTTTACATGCTACTAGTCAGACCCATATTAACGTACGCTGCACCCATATGGTGGAACTGTAACCACACAGTAATGGAAAAAATAAGAATGTTTGAGAGAAAATGCCTTAGAGCCTGCATACGAATGCACAGATCTCAACAATCTGATTGGCAACATTTCGTTAATAATAAAAATGTATACAATAAAGCTGGTATTCCGAGGATAGATTCATTTGTAATAAAACTTACTAGAGATTATTTTAGCAAACTTCCGTTGATTAAGAATAGTATTCTGCAGACTCTTTCAATATATGATCCCATTGTCTCACAACGACAAATCACCAATGGATACCTATCGCCCCAGGCTTTTATCCACTGTGATAAATTAGGTTTAATACAAAATGCGTATAACATGAATCTCATTTACCATTGGAGAAGAAATAAAGCGAATAAGAGAATTGCGTTCCATTATTCTGACTTTAATATAAATAATAATAACTTTAAGTTTTCACTTGCTTTACCTGATATCGATATTATGGACTTTCATAGACTCAACTTTAAAAAATATTGGTGGCTATCAATCAACGATAGCCATATAGCTGACCTCAGGGAACGTAGAATAAGTTCTTCAAGAACACATTAATGTTAAGTGCTTCGAATGAACTGTGCAATTATTAACGATCACATCCACATATATGGAATTTAAATTTATTATGTATATAGTTGTATATATAAATCTCTCCTTCTATCCTTTTTCTTCTTTTCCTCTCTTTTTCTTTTTTTATTATTAAGTTAGTTATAAGAATTATTTACCAAAGACTGTTGATGGGGTTTTTTTTTGTTTATATTACTTTTCCCCTAATTCCGAATATGCAAAGACTGTTCAGAGTAATTAATAGCACTCTGATTATATTTTAAGCGTTATTAATATTATAAGTTTTAAATAAACCAAAAATGATTATCTATAAGTTGCGCAACCTAGTGTACAAATAGATATAAATCCGCAATAGCCGTCTGGTATTTTTTCTATGTTTGTTGTTACCAAACCAACTAATTGTACTAAGTTTTGCAATAAACATGTTTATTAAAAAAAAAAAAAACTATGGTCTCCGACTGCGGAACCGCTGAAGACTTTTTTGAGCAGGTTCGAATCCCGCCGCGGGCCAATTTTTTTTTTTTCGTTAATCAGATGTTTTTTCGATTTCTAACCCTATGATTGTTGTTACGCTATTGTAAAAACATTTTTTAACTATGTTTAAACTATTTTTTAATAATTATTCGGAAAAATATTTTTGGAGTACTTTCGGTCTTTAGTCGTTTACGGGCTGTATTACTTATCTACTTAACATTTTTTTACGTGGAATAAGTGACTCATTATTTTTGTGACAGAACATATATACATGAATTATTATTAGGAATACATATCTGTAATGATTGTAGGTGGATTGGTGTGTGGTGGAATCATGTATGGCGTTTTCAGTCTTCGTCGCTATCTTCGTCAATTGTCGGTGTTATTTGGTCGTTGTTGAAAATTCTAGTGAGTATCTCTGCAGGCCGAACTATGTCTAAATGATTATTTAGTGAAAAGCGATTACCATTGAAAATTATCTTTAAATCGTCTTCTGTCATTTCCGGAAAATCAAAAATATCTGTGGAAGATATGTTTTTAAATGGCGTTTTTCGCGGTTCCAGTGTTGCGCTTCCACTTGTGCTAAACTATTTATTACTTTATCTTCCCTCAATATCGTGTCAGTTATGTCATCGAAAAGTGTGACATCAGAATTTAATCTTTTGCCGAACTAATTATTTGGGAAGCATAAAATATGATTTGACTGTAGGAAGAAGTTTGTTATCGAGCTGTTTTTGTAAAAGCAGGTATTTTTCCCTAATATGCCATGTATAGCCTAGACAAACCCCACCAACTTTTAGTAACTTTACGAGATGAATTGAACTCCTCAGTAGTTAGTTAAGAACGATTGCCTTTTAGTGTAGGTATGAAAACATAAAAACCACACTCTTCTAAGTGTGATTTAACTTCACGAAAACCGCGATCTATTTACAATACAAACGTCTCCCCGTTTCATAATAGCCATTGGGACCTCGAAGAGCGATCTGTATGATTTCAGCATCATTCTGGTTGGCATAAAAAGGTTCGAAGATGTCGATGATATATCCATTTATCGTGTAAACGGTACAAGGATTACATAAAGACACTTTTTTCGATTATATAATGATTGTCAATATTATACAATTTTTTAGCGACATTAGAAGTTTCATGTTCAATGATATGCTCACGGGAAAACATCCTAACACCAGAATTGAAAGGAAGAATATCCTTTAAAAAACAATTCATGACTGTATGAGAAAAATCAGAAACTTGGTCGCGCTCAAGTCGATGCATTTATTCCACGTAAAAAAATGTTAAGTAGATAAGTAATACAGCCTGTAAACGACTAAAGACCGAAAGTACTCCAAAAATATTTTTCCGAAAATTATGAAAAAATAGTTTAAACATAGTTAAAAAATGTTTTTACAATAGCGTAACAACAATCATAGGGTTAGAAATCGAAAAAACATCTGATTAACGAAAAAAAAAAATTGGCCCGCGGCGGGATTCGAACCTGCTCAAAAAAGTCTTCAGCGGTTCCGCAGTCGGAGACCATAGCCACTTTTTTTTTTTTTTTTTTAAACAAAGCGTTTATTGTGCCATATAACGAAACAGAAAAAAGATAACAAGAGTACATATTTACAGAGCGGTACAATAAACTTAAACGCTAAACAAAAAGTATAACAATTTGTGTATTAATTTCGACTAAACTAAAGGACCGGCAATCCGGTCACGCACTGTTTGAGGCGCTGTCATTTTTATTGCATTTATTGCACGTGTGGTGTTTAGAGCAAGGAGTGGGTTTTGCTTATAGGCTAGCGGGGGTTGTTATGTACAGCGGGGCACGGTTTGAGGAACGCTGTACATGAATACTTAACTTATAGGTGTTGCGGTGTATAGGTAAATGAATGACACTTTTATGTGTAATTTTAATTTGCTTAATTCTAATACGGGTGAAACCTGAGCCAGTTGAGGGTTATAATCTAGATTATGGTTACGGCTAATGCTAAAGGTACGCAGGTACTTATTCTATGTCTTTGGCGGCGCTAATACATTATTGCTTTGGTGGCGCTATTGTGTGAATTGAGGTGGTTCGCCAAGCCACCAGTATATTTTTGTGTTTTTTCTGTGATCGTCTTCTGTGTCGTATTTTGTAAGTTTGTGTCGGAATCGCATGGCTGTGTCGTGAATGTTGCAGTTATTGTTGTATTTTATGGTTTTATTGTTGTTTTTCCTATTATGGTGATATGTTATTGGGTGTCCGAGTGTGTTTTGAATGAGTCCTGTGTTGTCTAGGTGTATGAAGGCTTCTGGGGGTATGTAACCTGTGTGTTTCGTGCTTTCGTGGTATAGAGGGTTTGGGTATGTGGAGCTGAAGATTAGGCTATTGTTGTGTACTTTGCGTGTGTGCGCCCAGTGGTTTCTGGCTAGTTTTAACATGTGTATGTCTATTCTGGTGATTTTGGCTTTGGTCAGGAGGTTGTAGTTGCTTATGTATTTGGTGTAGTTTGACTCTGGTGTTTTGTAAGTGTTTAGGCAGGCACGTAAGCATTTTCTCTCTAGTAGCCGGATTCTCTCCATGGTGCTGGCGCTTATATTGAACCATATTGGGAACCCGTAGAAAATGATGGGTTTTATTAATAATTTGTAACAGAGGAGTTTTACCTCTGCGTCGAGGTCTTTCGAGTAAAAGAGTCTTTTGTTAGCGGCAAAGGCTTTTTGTGCTTTGCCTATTTGTATATTGACGTGATCGTTGAAATTTAGTTTAAAGTCTAAGTGTACGCCTAGGTAACGCACAACCTTTTTGTGGGGAATTTTGATGTTGTTGTCTTTGTTGTCCCGTATGTGAAAGTGTTTGGCGTTCGTGCGTACGTCGTGGTTTGCGTCTGAGATATTGGACATGTATGGTCTGAATAGGATTGTCTCGCATTTGCTTGTGTTTATTTTTAGTCTCCATGTGTCGAAGTAGTCTTGTATTTTGTTGAATAGGTCTTGTAGCTTAATCTGTAATTTGGAGGGTTTGTTGTCACTAATGTAGATCAGTAGGTCGTCAGCGTAGGCTATTGCCCCTTTTTGGTTGTCGTTACCCAGGTCGTACATTGTAAGCAGGTCGCTTATGTATAGGCTAAACAGGATGGGGGAATTGACCGCTCCTTGCTGTAAACCGTTATGGACTGTAAATTTCTTTGAGGAGGTGTTGGGGCCCTCCACTACCTGGAAATTTTTTCCGTGGACCATGTTCCATAACATTTTTGTGAGGTGTGCGGGGAAGTTTTTCTTTAAGAGTTTAAAAAAGAGACCGTCCAGCCATACCGTGTCGAACGCTTTTTCCAGGTCAATAAACACTGCTCCTACGCAGTCACCAGCGTTTCGCGCCCAGCAGATGTCTGACGTGAATTTTGTTATTGCATGAATGGTTGAATGTCTTCTAGACCATAGCCACTGCACCAACCGGCGCTGTTGAAAATAGTTTCAAAATATTCGAATATACCCTGCATAGTATAATTGTTGTTTTTGTACTACGCAATTTTTAAAGTATGGACGATGTTTCTATGAACTTAGGAATGTTTAATATTACATAATATATTTTTACGAAAATTATAACTTACTTTTTCACGGAAAAAACGCCGAAAAAAGCGGTTTTTCTTTTTTCCTACTATGACGCACCACACGCAGGGGTTTGAAAAAAATTGAGCATAATACTTAGGACAATACCTAATTGCTAAATTAATTCTGTTCTAGTGTCTCTTAGCTTTCCATATGAAATCTTTTTTTTCCGATTTTTTTCGTGTTTTTCGATTTTTACAACCAGAGTTTGCAACGGAAAAATCTGAAAATGGCTCAAAGTATGTGGTTTGGTATCCGAAATGTGTCAGATTTTTTTCAGATTTTTAAATTGTCATTAAATGGGAAAAATGGGCCAAAAACTGAATTTTCGTTTTTCCTCAATAACTACCCTTACAGATGAGCTATCGGGCTAAAACTTGGCAGGAAAGTATCTTTTTTTTTTTGTCTATCGAATGGCGCAAATTAGAATAAAATACCTTCCAGGGCAGATTTGACCCCCAAAACCGGCTATAGCCTTTTCGACTTTAATTCTACGAGTGCTCTGTGCTAACTGAGCACAGCTTTGTTATTATTCGTTATATTCGGAGGTGACGTTGTGTTTATATCTATATTATGTATACAAAATAAGAGATGTACGAATACTTACTACGCGTCTGTTTCTGCACATTTTTCTGTTTTTGTTGATTCTTTTTGTAATGCTGGAGGGAAATAAAACTTTGTTTACACAAAATTTATTTTACAAACATCTAAGAATATTTATTAATCATTTTTTCCGCATAAAATTTATTATTGGCATGAATATACACAGTTTTACTTTCAATTTGTCACTGTACGAATACTTTCCACACCGACTGTATACTTTTGATAAACAAATTAGGTTACTTAAAAAATTCTTTTAGTTTTTTATCCTTTTCCTTAACTGAAATTCGAAAGTAACATTTAAATTTAAATTTAAATTGAAATAAAAATTGAATTTAACTTAAAATTTCTTTTACATGGAATTTTTACGATAAAAATTTTTTATTTCTAAATAATTCATATTTACATTCATATTAAGATAGATTAAGTTAGATTGCCTTACATCATATTTTATACAAATAAATTAGGTTACTTAAAAAATTTTTTTTTCTATCCTTTCCCTTAACTCCATCTCGAAAGTAAAATTAAAATTAAAATTAAAATTAAACTACTTTTATTTCTAACTTACAGCTACCTTATTTTCTATCTCTTACACCTAACACTTATACCTACTTATACTTATTTACACCTACTTATACCTAACGCTTACATCTACTTGTACCTACTTAGACCTACTTATACCTAACGTGCATACCTACTTACATCTACTTATGCCTAACGCTTTGAACCTACTTATTCTATATACAGGGTGAATTCGATAAAACAGGACACCTAAATATCTCCGTTACTTTTCGTTGTACAAAAAACTTCGTAAGACAAAGTAACACTGTTTGAAGGGCCGCATATAACGGTGTAAGGGAAATAAAAATTTCATGGTCATTTTAATGAGATTTCAAGGTTGTCGATGTTTTTTTAAATTGAATGATATATTTTCGTTAACGTAATGTTGTAGCTGACAAAATAACGAATTCATGCATGTAACACAATATGACCTTCAAACTTAACGAAAATATATCATTCCATTTAAAAAAACATCGATAACCTTAAAATCTCATAAAAATGACCTCGAAATTTTTTTCCCTTACACCGTTATATGTGGCCCTTCAAACAGTGTAACTTTGTCCTACGAAGTTTTTTTGTACAACGAAAAGTAACGGAGATATTTAGGTGTCCTGCTTTATCGAATTCACCCTGTATACAGTAATTAGCAAAACTGAGTCCACATTATTCGAAACAACATAACTTTCTAAAAATTAGATCAAATGATTCGAATTGTACTGAGAAGTTAGTAGGATTGGCTCATTAGACGAGGTGCGGGAAAAGTTAGATTTGGAAGAATTTCAGTTGGAGTCGCAAAAGGAACAGTAAAAGTTGGTTCAGCATTTTTATCTAAACATGTAATGAAAATTTGAAACATGTGTTTAATTCACTCGAATAAATTATATCCATGCTGGAAATGTCACAAGTTTTGGATAAATAGTTTGTTGCGTCATAAACGCGCAAATGTGCGATTATCTTTCGAAAATGATAGAAAACGGCAATTAATGCAACTTTTAATTCTTTACAACTCGTACACGAATCATCCAAAACTTGTGACATTTTCCAGCATGGCCACAATCTATCCGAGTGAATGAAACACTGTTTTAAATTTTCAATACATGCCCAGATAAAAAACTGAGAAAACCAATCGCTACTATTCCGTCTGCGACTCCGACCAACTCGAATTCTTTTAAAAAACTTTTTTGCACCTCGTCTAATGAACTAATCCTTCTAACTTCTCAATAACATTCCAGTCGTTTGATCTAATTTAAAAAAAGTTATGCTGTTAACAAATAACGCGGACTCGGGTTTGCTAACTCCTGTATCTCTTAAAACTAAATAAATACTTTACATATTTGCTGTCTGCAAGAAGTTTTTAAATTTGTCCCGTACGTCGAGGGCCTCTTGGGTGGTGTTGGACCCGTGGTGGCTCAGGCTCCTCGTCATACCTCCATCCTGGGTCGTCGGGTCCGTTTCCGTTGCTCGTTGCATACCACCAGCTGCCTCGTGTGCACGTATGAAATTGTGCAATGCGCACGTTGAGGTGATTATATGGTCCGCGTTTTCTGGTTTGGCTTGAATGCGGCGGTTGCAGATCCGGAACTTTTGAGTTAAAATGCCAAAGGCATTTTCAACCACTCGCCGGGCCATCGATAATTTCTGATTGAACTGCGTGATTTCGGCGTCCCCCTCTGCTTGGCTGCCCGGGTACGGCGTCAGTAGGTTTCTCCTGAGCGGGAAGGCCTCGTCGCCAACAAATACACACGGGGCACTGACCGATGTGCCCGGCAAATTACTGTCGGGCAACATCGGGTAAGCCCCGCTTATCATTTGTTGGCCAAGTCTCGATTTTGCGAAAATCTCTTCATCGCTATTTCGTCCAAAAGCGCCAACCTCTATGGCGATAAAGTTGGCATCCGCATCCGTCACGGCCAACAAAACAATGGAAAATGTTTTTTTGTTATTGTAATACATTGATCCAGAGTGGGCTGGGGCTTGAATTGTCACATGTTTTCTGTCGATGGCCCCCAAGCAGTTTGGGAATCTGCATTTTTCCCAAAACTGCTGCCGGATGCTTTCCCACCTCTCCACGCTGGGCGTGAATATCGTTTCCGGCAGCAGTGTTGAGGTTATGATGCGGCACGTTTCTGTTACAATTTTGTGGACCGTCGAATGACCCATCCGAAAACTGTAACTTATCGTCTTCAATGAATCTCCCGTAGCCAAGTACCTGAAACAGTGATAAAAATTTATCGGTTTATTGCCTGTATAAATATCGTCTTAGCAAACGTAATAAAAAAAGTGTGTATAAAATGTTATGAATTGCAAACCCACTTACCGTAGACAAACGGCTAGTCGTTCCTTCGGTCCGATTGGCTTTTTCATCCGGGTCTCTTCTCGGACCAGCTGAGGCCCTACTCTTGCCAATAAGTCCTCAAAGCAATTTCGACTCATATGGAAATACCCATAAAATTTGTCTTCCATATCGGTCAGCATCTGGGTTATTAACACTAAGTCGCCTTCCGTTTCGCGATTCCGCCACAAAGGGTGGACACTGTAACGGCGCCTCTTTCTTCGCGAAACCTGTGGGTCTCGCTGCTGCTGCTCTCCTTCCAAATTCTGCACACTGGGCCGGTGCACAGCAATTGTGCGAACAATTGCTGCGACGGCCATTAGGGCCGATGTCCAGTTTGGGCAATCCATGTTTACAAAAGACAGGCGGTAGCAAGACAACGCTGCGGGATGGTAGGCCAAGAAATGGTGCTGAAATCTTGCCCTGCAGGCCGTTATATGCATTTTCGGTGTTCCCTCCCCCACAACGACATGGTGGGGGTGGATTTGTTTCGTAAGAAAAGTTTTAAGGGGGCGCGCACGAATTTGACCTTGACTTCTGTCCATATACATTTACGTGTAAAAAAAGTTTACAAACTGACGCTTCAATATAGCAACGAGCAGTTTAAAAGTGGACAATTATGATTCCTAAAAGTCCTAAAATTGTCTGTGCAGAGCCCAAATTGCGAATTTCTACCTCATCGTGGAGTAATTTGTAATATTCTGCCGAAAATTCGCTTTCTGAAGAAAGTATGACGTCACAAGATGGCTGCCGCTGAGAGTTTTTCTTAATTTCGAGAGATTTAGAGTTCATATCGAAAAAAGGGCTCTGCACAGACAATTCAAAGACATCTACAAACACGGTGGTGTGCATTTTTAATTGATTAATTACTTATTAAAGCCGTAATTTGTCAACTAAAAAAGGCACCATTTCGCGGTGCTGTTTACTAGCGCCACGGTCTCTCCGCGGCAAACACTGTACGTTGCGATAGAATACGGTCGATAATGCAGATCAATAGTACAGGTTTACGTATGTACGATATGTATGCTGACGAATATTGCAAATTACTCGACTCTGAGGCAGAAATTCGAATTTTGGCCTCTGCACAGACAAAGCTAGAACCCTTGGGAAAGACAATTGACCATTTACAAACTGCTCACTGCAATATTGGAGCGTCAGTTTGAAAACTTTCTGAGCCTTGCACGTTTCGCTTCGCATCGTGTGACGTCATGCTTGCTTCGAACGACTCGGGACAGGCCGTATGCTGACGAATATTGCAAATTACTCGACTCTGAGGCAGAAATTCGAATTTTGGCCTCTGCACAGACAAAGCTAGAACCCTTGGGAAAGACAATTGACCATTTACAAACTGCTCACTGCAATATTGGAGCGTCAGTTTGAAAACTTTCTGAGCCTTGCACGTTTCGCTTCGCATCGTGTGACGTCATGCTTGCTTCGAACGACTCGGGACAGGCCGTATGCTGACGAATATTGCAAATTACTCGACTCTGAGGCAGAAATTCGAATTTTGGCCTCTGCACAGACAAAGCTAGAACCCTTGGGAAAGACAATTGACCATTTACAAACTGCTCACTGCAATATTGGAGCGTCAGTTTGAAAACTTTCTGAGCCTTGCACGTTTCGCTTCGCATCGTGTGACGTCATGCTTGCTTCGAACGACTCGGGACAGGCCGTATGCTGACGAATATTGCAAATTACTCGACTCTGAGGCAGAAATTCGAATTTTGGCCTCTGCACAGACAAAGCTAGAACCCTTGGGAAAGACAATTGACCATTTACAAACTGCTCACTGCAATATTGGAGCGTCAGTTTGAAAACTTTCTGACCCTTGCACGTTTCGTTTCGCATCGTGTGACGTCATGCTTGCTTCGAACGACTCGGGACAGGCCGTATGCTGACGAATATTGCAAATTACTCGACTCTGAGGCAGAAATTCGAATTTTGGCCTCTGCACAGACAAAGCTAGAACCCTTGGGAAAGACAATTGACCATTTACAATCTACTCATTGCAATATTGGAGCGTCAGTTTGAAAACTTTCTGACCCTTGCACGTTTCGCTTCGCATCGTGTGACGTCATGCTTGCTTCGAACGACTCGGGACAGGCCGTATGCTGACGAATATTGCAAATTACTCGACTCTGAGGCAGAAATTCGAATTTTGGCCTCTGCACAGACAAAGCTAGAACCCTTGGGAAAGACAATTGACCATTTACAAACTGCTCATTGCAATATTGGAGCGTCAGTTTGAAAACTTTCTGACCCTTGCACGTTTCGCTTCGCATCGTGTGACGTCATGCTTGCTTCGAACGACTCGGGACAGGCCGTATGCTGAAGAATATTGCAAATTACTCGACTCTGAGGCAGAAATTCGAATTTTGGCCTCTGCACAGACAAAGCTAGAACCCTTGGGAAAGACAATTGACCATTTACAAACTGCTCACTGCAATATTGGAGCGTCAGTTTGAAAACTTTCTGACCCTTGCACGTTTCGTTTCGCATCGTGTGACGTCATGCTTGCTTCGAACGACTCGGGACAGGCCGTATGCTGACGAATATTGCAAATTACTCGACTCTGAGGCAGAAATTCGAATTTTGGCCTCTGCACAGACAAAGCTAGAACCCTTGGGAAAGACAATTGACCATTTACAATCTACTCATTGCAATATTGGAGCGTCAGTTTGAAAACTTTCTGACCCTTGCACGTTTCGCTTCGCATCGTGTGACGTCATGCTTGCTTCGAACGACTCGGGACAGGCCGTATGCTGACGAATATTGCAAATTACTCGACTCTGAGGCAGAAATTCGAATTTTGGCCTCTGCACAGACAAAGCTAGAACCCTTGGGAAAGACAATTGACCATTTACAAACTGCTCATTGCAATATTGGAGCGTCAGTTTGAAAACTTTCTGACCCTTGCACGTTTCGCTTCGCATCGTGTGACGTCATGCTTGCTTCGAACGACTCGGGACAGGCCGTATGCTGAAGAATATTGCAAATTACTCGACTCTGAGGCAGAAATTCGAATTTTGGCCTCTGCACAGACAAAGCTAGAACCCGTGGGAAAGACAATTGACCATTTACAAATTGCTCATTGCAATATTGGAGCGTCAGTTTGAAAACTTTCTGACCCTTGCACGTTTCGCTACACATCGCGTGACGTCAGGCTTGTATCGAATGACACAAATCGAAAAATCTTCTTTTTCTGCCAAATAAAATATTTTCAACCCTTCGGGTCACCGATTCGGTTGAAACTTTGCACACTTATAGATCTCGTTCTCCTGTTCACAAATATATACTATTATAGGAGTAGATGGCCAATAGTTTTCGAGACATTGACGAGTTTCATTATTTTGTATGTATAAAATGCCGTATTTTTTCCAGATTGTCAGGAGAGTCGTTTTGGCGTAACACTAGCGAGTCTAGTTTAGTGCCGGACGACCAGGGTTCGAATCCTGTCGACCTAAATGCTTTTTTTTTTAATTTCATTATGTTTTATCATTGCATATTTATATTATTCATTTCAATCGATTAAATTTCACGCATTAAATTGAATTACAAATAACATGTATTTATTTTCTAACAGAAGTAGAATATGGAAAGACCGTACTTGTTTAAAACAGGTAGATGAACTTATGTCACATCACATAAACGTAATTGTAACTTGTTGAAAATCCGGAAAATTAACACAAAATATTTATGAAGAATTCTTAAAATTTAATATATATATATTTAATATATAAATTACTATTACTATTTAATTACTATTGATTATTATTTAATATATAATAATAGTAAATAATCCTGTTGTTAGAAAATAAATACATGTTATTTGTAATTCAAAATGCAATTTAATGGAATTAATAGCATAAATATGCAATGATAAAACATAATGAAATTTTAAAAAAAATGCATTTAGTCGGCAGGATTCGAATTCTGGAATCTCCTTGTAAATATCGGAAAGAATTAGAATTGTTTCATGCTGTGCGTGTAACTTGAAGCGTTCAAATATTTAATTATTTTTATTGTGATTGTGTTCTATATAAATATACGTTTATATACGTATATAAAACTTCTCGGTAAACTTTATAAATCGTTATAAACTTTTATTTAAATATTATATAATATTATTCAAGTTTATTTTACATTTAGTCTTTAGTTGTATATTTGTATTTGTTTGTTTGTTGACTTCAGATTCGACATCATTCAGATTCGTAAAAAAAATATGATAAATTTTGTTTAATTTTTAATGCGGGGTAATAAAAACTGCAGGAGTAATGTGACAACGAGTCCTGCCTACATCTACGCGCCCGTGGCAATGTATGTGTTAGCATGTGTTGGTCGGCTGAATCGGGCTCATGAGGCAGGAATCAGTTTCACGAAACTCTTGTACATTTACGAGTTTGATGACATGGCAACAGTGAGGCGAAGGATGATATGTGGCAACCATGTCTAGTCGCTAGCTTTCTCTCTCAATTTTCGTTTCTCTCTTCCGCTACTACTCAATCTTCTTACCGATACGTCGTAGACGCGACGTAGTTCCACACAGAAAATTTTAACCATTCCACAATCTGTTTTCCCTACTGGCCGTTCGAGGACCATCGCGAGGATGGCGTGACAGTCAAGGTCAAATTCGTGCCGGCCCCCTTAAGGGGGCGCGCACGAATTTGACCTTGACTTCTGTCCATATACATTTACGTGTAAAAAAAGTTTACAAACTGACGCTTCAATATAGCAACGAGCAGTTTAAAAGTGGTCAATTATGATTCCTAAAAGTCCTAAAATTGTCTGTGCAGAGCCCAAATTGCGAATTTCTACCTCATCGTGGAGTAATTTGTAATATTCTGCCGAAAATTCGCTTTCTGAAGAAAGTATGACGTCACAAGATGGCTGCCGCTGAGAGTTTTTCTTAATTTCGAGAGATTTAGAGCCCATATCGAAAAAAGGGCTCTGCACAGACAATTCAAAGACATCTACAAATACGGTGGTGTGCATTTTTAATTGATTAATTACTTATTAAAGACGTAATTTGTTAAGTAAAAAAGGCACCATTTCGCGGTACTGTTTACTAGCGCCACGGTCTCTCCGCGGCAAACACTGTACGTTGCGATAGAATACGGTCGATAATGCAGATCAATAGTACAGGCACCGACTAACATGTTCGTAGCATTTTTTTGCTACGCCAAATATGATATGATTCCGATGATAATTACTTGTGTAATGAACGATTAAAGTTTTGGACGCAAAGAAGGACAGCGTATACAAAAGAAAGAGAGCCGTAGAGACCTTCTCGTCTCGAGTTCGACTGCTCAGTTTTCACGGCGTCGCACAGTGCGGACAAATAGCAATAATACTGTCTCCAAATACATAGTATTATACGAATAGGAGCCGTCAAAAATTAGTTTCATTACTGAACACTTTTATTTTGTTACTACCTCTACTTGAATAATTGCAGTCAATGCAATTGAGCATTAGAAGTGGTATTATCGGATAAATAAGTAAAAACATTAATTTTCTGTTTTTTACTACGGACAGAGAGGATATCCTCTCTGCTACGGATCACAATAAGAACGATTGAATTTTGTCATTACTTGTGTATGTATTTATTCTTTTTTTTTATTCTGTAATTACTACAGAATATATTTTGTTGAATAATCATTATTTTATAAATATCGCAATAATTTCCGAATTAATTAATTACACCTATAAATTATCGATTATAAAACAATGATTACAATGGTGAACAATATGGAAAATAAGAAGGCAATAAGAGTGTAATGAAATTATATAATAAAAAATAATTATTTTCCATGCAATTACAGAATGCATTATGTCAGCATTCTATGTTTATTTATTGCCTATGTCACTGACGTTTCTTTCGTACTTCACGAGCAAATGTCGTATTTAGGTAGTGAGCGCGACATGTTTAGTAATGTTGGTATTTGCGATCAGTGATAGTTCCACGTTCTTAGTTCCACAACATCTCGGCATTGGGGCCGTTACCGACCGCTCCCAGTACCCACGCAGGACCCACTTTGGGGCCCGCAGTTTAACACGGGGGCTGGCAGTCTTTCAATATATCTCGTCGGTGGCTGGGTTTTCTCGACAAAAAATCTCAACAGCGCGATCGCGCTGCTTGGGACTCAAACGGTAAAAAAAAAAAAAATAATAACTACCATTCTTATTTTTACAATATGCGTGTAATTGACGTGTAATAATATAAGAATGGGTGATGCTGTTTCACCAAGAGGCAGGGATGATTCCTATCCCCATGATGTTGTAGAAAAGAGATACCGATAGTTTACCTAAAGGAACTGTGAAGCCCCTAAAAACATTTTTTTTTGTGCCATGCACAGCAAGGAACAGTCACCGTGCACTCGAAGGGCCATCTAGAAGCAATAGGACGTTCAAATTTATGGCCTCACCGCCGTCGGGAAAAATTTCCAGCACGAGGTCCATTTTCCGACCGGCATTTCTGACCCGTGTTCTTAAATGTAAACGTCCAAACATCTTCGCCGTCTTGTCTGGGCCGGCCTTAACGGACTCGAAGTGAGGAAAAGAATAAGCAGGGGCGAAAGAGAAATTCCTTCGTCCACTTGAAATAAAGGAAAAACCCAGGCCTGCATCGTTTATTGCCCTGGCCCTCGGGTACGACAAATACCAGGCCTATGGGTCCGATGACATCTGGTCTGTTACTCTAAGATAGAGAAAACTACAGTGTTTCTCATGGACAACGAAATTCATTTTTGCTCTTTTGGGAGTTGCATTATTATTGTTAATAATCCAACAGAAAAAGACTGATATAGTAGAAAGAACAAGAAAAAAGTATTTAACGAAAAAAAAATCATTTGATGCGGGATTCGATCCGGGACCAAAATATTCTCACAGTCGAAGACGTTACCGCCTGCGCCAAACGAAACTGATAAGAATGTTCAATATAACACAATACACCTATAAAACTGTAAGAAGGTATTGAAACAATTGATTTCGATCTTTTTTTAACGACGATGCAATTAAAAAAAAATTAATAAAAAAATTAAGAACAATAGTTTCAATAACATCTAGCTACTTAATTTTGGTAAAACTGGTATCTCTGAAACTTCAATTCGAAATGTGCACTTTCTTCAAATGATTGGGCACATTCAATTTTCTTAAACATGTTTGCATAATCTAGAAAATCTAGAGCGCTCGTCCACACAAATATCATACTTTT
This sequence comes from Seladonia tumulorum, assembly GCA_913789895.3. Lineage (NCBI taxonomy): Eukaryota > Metazoa > Arthropoda > Insecta > Hymenoptera > Halictidae > Seladonia > Seladonia tumulorum. The sequence goes on along the minus strand of OU565279.1, from coordinate 9,976,398 downwards.
GCGTTCTCTAGGAGTATTTCGGAATACATTCGGTCGTGCCTCGGCACACTCACACACCGTTAGGTCGGCCTGTACGTGTAGCTACGAGAGTCGTAAGGGCCCGGGAGTCGGAAAAGTCGGAGGAAAAGTCGGGCGTGCTCGATTTTACTTCATGACACATCGGGAGGCCCAAGCGATTCGGGCTGCCTGCTCGACTTTGTCGGGCAGGTTCGGAATGAATCGGACAAGTTAGAGCGAGCGAGTTATCGCGATACCTGAGATTCAACTCTGCGTTCTTATGAATTACTGGGTTTTTCATAATTATCGTCGGTATATTTGGCAAACATACGCATAATCTTTATTTGTATCAAAGTTTGAAATTTAAGAATTAAAATCCTAAAAATTTAGGAGACAATATTTCTGGCATTTTCTGACGAATTTGTTCCTCTGATTGAACTTGCATATGTATCGATAATATTATTAAATAATATCCTTACAAAGTTACATACGCCTAAAAGGTATAAAAATAGGGTAAATTATGAAAATTGTTTACTTATTTTGTACTCGAAGTACTTTCATGTACTCGAAGACATTCTGACCGACCTGTAAATATTTATTTTTAATAAAAGTTGTATAAAAATAATTAAATAAACAATGCAATTAATATTAAATATTACAGTGCATTCCTTTCCTTGTACGCTGCCCTTCTCCGTGTCCGAAACTTTATATGTCATCGGAATTATATTATATTATTATTATATTTGGTTTTATTTTAATCGGAGAAATGCCACGAATACGTTGGTGAAAGTCATATTTAAGAAAATAATAAAAAATAATGAAGTTTTGTAATTGTATTAGTACTGATAAATAATCCTGTTGTTAGAAAATAAGTACATGTTAGTTGTAATTAAAAATGCAATTTAATGCGTGAAATTTAATCGATTGAAATTAATAATATAAATATGCAATGTTAAAACGTGGCCTCTCCTTGTAAGTTATATCACAGTTAAAATAAAAGCAGCACAAAATTTAAACAATTTTCATAATTTACCCTATTTTTATACCTTTTAGGCGTATGTAACTTTGTAAGGATATTATTTAATAATATTATTGGCAGTACGAAGACAGAATGAACATATGCTGTATTTATTTAAAAAGCTATCAACCAGAACTTTTCAGAGTTCCTCGTGGTAATAGATGGGGAATACCTTGTTAAGGAATTTAAACGTTATAACAAACAAAATAACAATTTATTACTACGCTAACGAAAAAGAAAGAATATCATCTGACAATCTGTGCGGTGAAACGATTCGTCATTATTTATTTAAGAAGCTGTAAACTAGAACATTTCAGAGTCCCTCGTGTAAATAGATGGGGAATACCTTGTTAAAGAATTTAAAGGTTATAACAAACAAAATAACAATTTATTACTATGCTAACAAACCTATCCCCACTTCAGCCGCGCTTGTAGGCCCGACTAGACCCAACTACGCAAACATAGTAATGATTTCGTCGGACGGTGGTCATTAAGTAATTATAACTTGTCGCAGAAACTAATTTTTACGCTAGCCTCATTTTTACAGTTTACACCAACATCTGACTTGTCCCGTCGTAAAATTGATGGGCCTGAGCTAGCGGGCGAACGGTTCAACACCTTCTACCTGCATTATTGCTGTCCGTCCCAAAATCTTGCCGAGTGGAAAAAGCTACCAGAATAATTAATAATACGGTACTCCCTTTCGGAGCTATCGGTTCGAGCTACCCTATGTTGGATTTGAGGGAAATTTCTGTCGTTTTTTAAATAGGCAGGTAATTTTTCTTGTAAATCAAAAACACATGTTGCTATTGAGTCATTGGGAAACAAGAATGCACAGGTTACCTGAATGATGGCAACAAGTCCTTACAAATTATGGAAATTATATCTATTTTTATCTATTCTTTTATTATTGTTCCCCTCAGGGTTACAATAATCCTCGCTATAGGTTCACACCTAACCTATGCGTTCACCCATCTTTCGACGGGCCCCAAACCAACGTCGCTTAACCTCCACACGATCACCATTCCACAACACCACCGGACGAGCCACCACTCGCCGGCATAATGGAAATTATATCATTGAATAATATTAAACACGTATTTTTTTATGAATTGATTCAAATGTTTTCTTTAAAATACGGTAGAATTTTCCCTCCAACCTAATATATTTTTATAACAATTTCAAGTACCCAATATTTGCAATTTTTGATGCTTCGCGAATTAAAAAACGGAATTTCAAACAGGAAGAATTGTAGAATACGACCATATTTTAAAAAATTTTTTTACACTTTATAACCGGTGGGAGAATTTGCAGAACAAAGATGTTTCTAATATATTTTCATTAAGAAATTACATTTGCGTATAACATGATTATTAATTATTATTTAAGAAGAATTTTATATGTATAATTTACGTATGATAAAATACATATAAGGATGTGCGATGCTGTTTCACTAATTGTCAGATGTAGCCGATTACTTTGTAATTAATGTCTCTAGTCCAAACACGCCTGGCTTGAGATCCCTGCAAGGCAAGAAGGAATTGGAGCAATTATTAACAAGAATAAACGATGTTAGGCTGAAAATGGAGAGCAAACAGCCATTGTTATTAAAGCTTGCTCCGGACTTGTCAGAGTTGGAGAGGCAGGACGTAGCTGATATAATACTTAGGAAGGAAACTAAAGTGGATGGTTTGATACTGTGCAATACCACGGTCACGCGGAACAATTTAAAAAGTACGCTGCAAGAGGAGGATGGAGGACTCAGTGGAGCTCCTCTGACCGATACGTCAACCGCGATGATCTCGGACATGTACAAAAGAACCAATGGGAGCATTCCTATCATCGGCGTTGGTGGAATTTTCACTGGAGCGGATGCTTACAATAAGATTAAAGCCGGCGCGTCTTTGATACAACTATACACATCTTTCGCGTACCTGGGACCGCCGGTAGTGTCGAAGATCAAGCGAGAAGTAAAAGAATTCCTCGAAAAAGACGGCCTAGCGTCCATAAAAGATGCGGTCGGCAAAAATAATGTAGGATGGCAAAACGGCGTCAATGTCGCCAAAACACCGGGCGACAGGTGAATGCCCGAGCGAGCGAGCGCGTGCGAGTGAGTGCAAGAGAGAGAGAGAGAGTATGTGTGCGAGAGAGAGAGTATGAATTGTTTTTTTACAATTGTATTTTAAATTGTATGTATTGTATTTTGTATGTTGGTCCAATTGTATTTTAAATTGTCTTTACTTTATAAAGACGACAAGTGTTACTATATTTATAGAAGTTACGAGATTGTTATGTATATATAGGAATGTTATATATATATATATATTGTTATATGTTCTGCTGAAACAATAGAAATTGTTTTATTATTCCTATATATATATATATATATATATATATATATATAGGAATAATAAAACAATTTCTATTGTTTCAGCAGAACATTTTTGTAACACTTATTCGAGTAACTGGGTTATATAAACGTGTCTCTCTATTCGTGTGCTCTTCCCAGATAGCACTGGACGGCTTAAAGACGTCTGTTTTACGTCCATTTTTGGTCTGAACGTCTTACGTCCTGAAAGACGTCTTAAAGACGTCTCGTAAAAGACGTCGTTTTTACGTCTCATTTCAGACGTCTTTAAGACGTCTTTTACGAGCTGTCTTTAAGACGTTTCATTTCTTGACGTTTCAGTCATTCTAAACTGCTAGAGAAAAGCTTTACAAACTGCACACACGCAACACAATATAACGCAGTTTTCCATCCTTCGAATAGACGTTTATTTATTTAGGAAAGTTAAATAACTAAATTGTTAATTTAGTACTATTATAATATATTACATATATATTCGCAATAGAATTTAGCAATAAATATTGTTTAATAATAAAACTATACATTATATATCACAAATCCAAAATCCAAAATAATATATCAAAATAAATAGATAAATAAATAAATAAGTTAAATAAATAAATGAAGCATAAAATGTTAATGTTCGCGGATATGCTGAAAAACATTCTTTTAATTTATTTTTTAATTTATAAATAAATAAATTAATTAATTAATTAATTAAATAAATAAATAAAGCATAAAATGTTAATGTTCGCGGATATGCTGAAAAACATTCTTTTAATTTATTTTTTTTATTTATAAATAAATAAATAAATAAATAAAGCATAAAATGTTAATGTGCGCGGATATGCTGAAAAACATTCTTTTAATTTATTTTTTTTTATTTATTTAATTTTTTGTTATATCAAACATTCAATTTATATTTCTTGTACATGTATACAATATTCAAATTCAATATTTTTCTCACAAGAAAAAATGTGGCTTAAAAAATATTGTTCCAATATTTGACAAACATATCTATCTAATATTTTTGTGGTACTAGGGGTCTGTTTCGGGACGTCTTGAATACGTCTGTTCGAGACGTCTTAAAGACGTCGAACGGACGTCTTAAAGACGTCGAACGGACGTCTTAAAGACGTCTTTAAGACGTACAGTTTTTTCACAAAGACGTTCCAGAGACGTTCAGAAGCCGTTCGGAAGCCGTTCGTAGGACATTCAGACGTCTAATAGACGTCTGAACGTCTTTGACAGACGTCTTAAAGACGTCTTTAAGACGTCTCTGTGCTATCTGGGTTGTACACCCGTCGTATTAGTACAACTATCCAGAAGCATCGACGTATAACCATTAGACTGTGAATCTTTACGCGATCTCCCATTTTAAAAACATCGACGGAATAAGTAGTCGACCAACAAATACGTATAAAACTACTGGGTATCTTTATATCGCTTGTTTTATCAGTGCATCGAGATCCGCAATCGAAACGATTATGGTTCCTGTTCCGCCGGCGTAACGTAATTAACCGGGTTAAGGCCTATTCATATTTGCCGGATCATCCGTTTTCCGACGGAGACTCCACATTTTCTACTTCATACTTGCCGGAACCCGAAAAAGGTCACTTGAGAGGCGCACGAGATGCTCGCAACAAAAGCTAAGACCCGCACACAGCGGGGGTTTTCTACCTAACACCCGAACAGTTTACTCCCCTCTACACCCTGGGGATGCCAATGAGCTGGGCCATCTGGTGTACATCCGATGGGCATCCGATTTCCATCCGATTTCCATCCGGCGCCGGACGCTGTCCACAGAGTTCGCATTGCGTCTTCCATTCTAGGAAAGCACCACAATTGTTTATGATGAAGGTTTTTTTTTTTTAAGAAATTATCCACATTTGTTACGAAGAGAATCATTCCATGTGTATTCGATCATTTGTTGGGGTCTACGTCTCGAATTTTAACGACATTGAAATATTTTGTGGTCCGAGCGAAAGCGGAAGAAATCCTAAACAATAATGTAGGATAACAAAAAATATTATACACCAAAGCGTAGAGATTTTAACACAATGCGACGAGATACGCACAACAAATCACAGAATTTGCATGAAGAAAGACAGAAGCACAGATATTATTTAACAGTGCTAAAATTAATTTGTGCAGCCGAGTATTTTTTTAATTTTTTTTTTTTTTTTTGTTTGTTCCGTCTCGTGTGAACCGTCATTTCGTAACATTGCAACTCGAATGAACAATCATCTTGTCTACACTCTGAAAACGGAGATTCTGTTCGGATGCTGTCGTGGGCACCCGGCGCCGGACGCTCTCCACAGAGTTCGCATTGCGTCTTCCATTCTAGCAAAGCGCCACAGTTGTTTATGAAATTATCCACATTTGTTACGAAGGGGATCATTGTCATAAATTAAAAATCCTTCCGGATATAGATACGCCATCGCATTTCTGCCACGGAGATATACAATTTTTCGTGTCGTGAGATAAAACGATGCAATTTACGTGGAATTAATTCTTCTGGTTCCAGAAATTATTATGTAATTGAGTCATTCCGCGCGATATCGAATACTCTTGCAAGTATTGTTTCGGATTTCTTCCACTTTCGCTCGATCTACAATATATTTCAATGTCGTTAAAATTCGAGACGTAGACCCCAACGAATGATCGAATACACATGGAATGATCCCCTTTGTAACGAGTGTAGATAATTTCTTATGAAAAAAAAAAAAATAACAACTGTTCTCGTTTTTACAATATATGTATAATTTACGTTAATATATAAGGACGTGCGATGCTGTTTGACGAAGAGGCAGGAACGACTCCTATCCCCATGCCGTTGTAAAAGAGAGATACCGATAGTTTACCTAAGGAGCTGTAGAGCTCGTAAACCTTTTTTTTTTTTTTTGTGCCCCGCACAGCAGGGAAGCTCATCGAAGTCGACCCTTCCGGCGCCGGATGGGTAAAGTCCAAAACGAAACGAAAGCGTCAGATCTTCGCCAGATCGTCGGCAACACGGGATTTGGCCTAGAGTCCGTATTTGAAACCATCCGGCGTCCGGCAAATATGAATAGCAAACTTTTATGGTCTGTATCTTTTAAACAATTTCGAAGATTATAAAATGATAGCTCAACCCCCACCCTCCCCCCACCCAATTGTCGCTCGGGCTACAAAATATTTCAGTTTCATCCAAATTCGAAACGTAGTCCCAAAAAAATGATTTAATTCACATGAAATCACCCCTTTCCTAATTTGGATATTTCCTTAAAAAAAAAGAAGAAAATAACTACCATTCTTGTTTTTACAATATGTGTGTAATTGACGTATAATAATATAAGAATGGGTGATGCTATTTCACCAAGAGGCACGGGGACGATTCCTATCCCCATGATGTTGTAGAAAAGAGATACCGATAGTTTACATAAGGAGCTGTGAAAAGCCCCTGAAACCTTTTCTTTTGTGCCATGCACAGCAGGGAACTGTCACCGTGCTCTCGAAGGGCCATCTAGAAGCAATAAGACGTTCAAATTTATGGCCCCACCGCCGTCGGGAAAAATTTCCAGTACGAAGTCCACTTTCCGACCGGCAAATTTCTGACCCGTGTTCTTAAATGTAAGTGCCCAAACATCTTCACCGTCTTGCCCGTCTTGTCTGGGCCGACCCTTATACGTCAAGTAGCGCGTACCGCTATGATTAACACTATGGCGTCCGGCCACACCACAGTGGTGTGCGTCGCAAACTATTGCTCGGCGGCCGGTAACACCACAGTGGTGACTTTCGCAAAGTATTGCCTGACGGCCGGCGACACCACAGTGGTGACCTTCGCCTACCGGCAGGTGGCACTGTAATGAAAATTACAGAAACCCTCACCCTCACCCTCATAAATTTAAAAATTCAATGTACTATAAAAATTTCGTTTTAAATAATTTTTACTAAATAACTCGGAGTTCAATTTACTATAAAAATTTCTTTTTAAATAATTTTTACTAAATAATTCATTAAAATTCAATTTACTATAAAAATTTCTTTTTAAACTCACCCTCATAAATTTAAAAATTCAATTTATTATAAAAATTTCTTTTTAAATAATTTTTACTAAATAATTCATTAAAATTCAATTTACTATAAAAATTTCTTTTTAAACTCACCCTGATAAATTTAAAAATTCAATTTATTATAAAAATTTCTTTTTAAATAATTTTTACTAAATAATTCATTAAAATTCAATTTACTATAAAAATTTCTTTTTAAATTCATCCTCATAAATTTAAAAATTCAATTTACTATAAAAATTTCTACGTACAGTATTTTTTCCATAAAGCTGTACAGCTGTGGAATAAGTTACATACGTCAGCGAGTGTTTTTTTTTATGAGTATTTGTACACATTTATCATGGCAGGCGAACGAGAAGATACTGTTATTTACGAAGAATGCGCGGACGACTTGTCCGACGTTCCAATCGACATTGCGGAAAAAAAAAATTTACAAAAAAAAAATTAAAAAAAAAATTAAAAAAAAAATTAAATTAAAAAAAAAATTAAATTTAAAAAAAAATTAAAAAAAAAAAATTTTTAATTTATTTACATATGTACATTTTCATAAAAATAGGTGAGACGGATTGAAAACTCGTGACCACTACCAATGAGATTAGAAAAACTTAAAAATCATCTCCCAATAACCTCAAAACCAGCCGGCGCCAAGCGAAGTAACAGAGGTAGTGGTGCCGGCGCGAAACGAACAAATCTTTACGAAACGTGCGGACGCCAAAGTGTTAATACTCGCTGGTAATGTCATCTCCGCAAGGTTACATACAATAGTTTTAATTACATTATTTGATTGTCCATTGCAACCGCTCGGATCGAATCGTGAAGGGATCTTGAGATCCGATCGCGATCACAATATGTAGATACTACGGCGAAGAGAAAAAGTTAAAGGAGAAGAAGCTGTTAACAAACTACGACTATTGCACCGACGCGACGCGTTGCTTTTGGTACCGTCTCTGGCGAACGCTTCGCTCTAAAAATTAACATAAATAAAATTGTCGCGTCTCGGCCGGCCTTTCTCGCCATCTCGCGATAGTCGCGAGGCTGGCGTTACAGATCTCTACTACGCGAAATACGGTCGCTTTTAAGCTGAAAGCAAGAAGAATAAATCGTTGTCGGTTCGCGCGGTTTGTATACGAATTAAGGATTTCAGGTACACGGGTACAATAACGTTGAGTCGCGACGCCAGGCATCATTGCAGACACAGGTTTCCACCCAGGCCCTGCTCCTTCCTCCATTGAGCCAGACGAATCGCGTACCAGGCCTGGAACAAACGGAAAACATTAATAAGTAAAGGGATTAAGGGGGCCGGCACGATTTGAAATCCATATACGTGTACGAGTAAAAAAGGTTGACAAACTGACGCTTCAATATAGCAACGAGTAGTTTAAAAGTGGTCAATTGTGATTCTTAAAAGTCCAATCTCTGTCTGTGCAGAGCCCAAATTGCGAATTTCTACCTCATTGTGGAGTAATTTGTAATATTCTGCAGAAAATTCGCTTTCTGAAGAAGGTATGACGTCACAAGATGGCTGCCGCTGAGAGATTCTCTCAATTTCGAAAGATTTAGAGTTCATATCGAAAAAATGGCTCTGCACAGACATAGCAAAGACATATACAAACACGGTGGTGTGCATTTTTAATTGATTAATTACTTATTTAAGACGTAAAATGTCGACAAAAAAAGTGAGGCAAAAACCATTTTAGAATCATATTTTATAAAATCACGAAATCTATGTACCGTTGCATTGAAAGATCTTGCGGAACATAATCACGCCAGTTTTCATTGCGATCAGACGTTAAAACTTATCGGAGATGAATTGCGAAGCATACACAAGAACCACGACATCTTGCACGATTTAATTGGAGACATTAAAAACCGCAAACGTCGAGGCTTAATTAATGGAGTATCGAATATATTAAATTGGTTAATCGGAACACCAGATGCAGATGATGCTCAATATTATTCAGACAGCATTAAAATGTTAGTAAACGACAATAAACAAACCCAGACTCTTCTAAAATTACAAGTTCAGATCATTTCAAGCACCATAAAAAATTTCAACAACTCATTACTATCTCTGAAAACAACCGAAGCTACATTGAACAATAATTTAAAATTAATTAATAAATTTACCTCCGAAACCAACGCATATCTAATGCGTTTATCACTTGAATCGGTGATAACACAACACGCTACAATGCTTCTATCCCTTTGTATGCGTATTTCTGCTGAATACAATAAATATATAGAATCAATCAACTTAGGCAACCATCAGATAGTTTCACCATTTATCGTAACACCAAAACAATTATGCGAAAAATTAAATAATTACAAGGGAAACTTTGAATTACCTCTAACAGCAGATACACAAAATTTACCAATTCTTTATAAATTAATGAGTTTTTACAGATAGTATCAAATAACGGACTTGTTGTATTCGCTTTGAAATTCCCACTCGTGAAAAGTACAAACTTTGACATGTACCAACTAATTCCACTTCCCATTCAACACCAAAATACGTCAACCTTCTCCTACATCACGTCAAGACAGCCATATTTACTCCTATCTCAGCCTAAAACCCATTTTTCCTTTCTACCGGATTTGTCGGAATGCCATGAGTATTTGAAGGGGATGTACAGGGTGTAAAAAAAGGTTTGATTTTGGCAAGCGTAGCCGTATTCTACATCTTCGGATCGATGAAGATCTGTGAAAAAAAGTTGCCGCAAAATTGTCCTTGACCTTGAATTTCAAGGTCAAATTTTTTGTATTGCATTGTATTCTACTCATCATGAGGATAAAAAGTGTCAAAGGAACCACGGGTCAAAACTTGACCGTTCTCATAAAAAATAATATTACAGTTATTACTAATGAAGTAAGCTGTTACTATTATTATTATTATTATTATTATTATTATTATTAATTACTAACGTAATTGATCACAATCAATATTACCTTTCAAGTCATGAAAGATGTTCATCTTCTATTTCTTCTTCTAAGCCAAAGAACCGATCCCAGCGAAACACGAGAAAACTCGTGAGCGGTCCTTAACAGATAGGACGCGAAACACGAGAAAACTCGTGAGCGGTCCTTAACAGATAGGACGCGAAACACGAGAAAACTCGTGAGCGGTCCTTAACAGATGGGACACGAAACACGAAAAAACTCGTGAGCGGTCCTTAATGTGTTAAGAAATATTATTCAGAATGGATCTGTTCTTTGGCTTAGAAGAAGAAATAGAAGATGAGCATCTTTCATGACTTGAAAGGTAATATTGATTGTGATCAATTACGTTAGTAATTAATAATAATAATAGTAACTGCTTACTTCATTAGTAATAACTGTAATATTATTTTTTATGAGAACGGTCAAGTTTTGACCCGTGGTTCCTTTGACACTTTTTATCCTCATGATGAGTAGAATACAATGCAATAAAAAAAAATTTGACCTTGAAATTCAAGGTCAAGGACAATTTTGCGGCAACTTTTTTTTACAGATCTTCATCGATCCGAAGATGTCGAATACGCCTACACTTGCCAAAACCAAACCTTTTTTTACACCCTGTACATATGCGCAAACGTCCACACCTCCAAGAATTCGGACCAAGCCAACTGCGAGGTTTCTTTATTGTCTCCTCATATAACACAACTTCCTGATGATTGCGAAACGAAGACTATCAGAGCCGAAATAGAAACCTGGAAGTATATAGGAGAAAATCAATGGATCTACATTCAGCTCTAAGGCTTGGTCATCCTTGCCCTTTCCCTTCCGCTTTTCTAGGTATAAGTACGCGAATTCCTAGAACTAGCCAGCATTATTTTTACGATCCTTCTGCGCGAGAGTCGACTATTTTGTTTCCGCGAAGTATTCGTTGTATCCAGATCTGTATATCTGAAACGTCCGAAATATATTTGTAAGTGTACAAATCGGTCTCTACGTTTCTCACCTGGATCCTAACACCAATAAATAACTAAAAAATGACAGTGTTCCACTCGATCGTGACGCAGACCCAGACATGATGACTAGACAATTCTAAAAAAATATAATATTAAGTTCCCTACATTTCAATTTAAATAAGATAAATTAATTTTTAAAGTAAGTTAAATTACAATCAAAGTAAATACTTTTATCTATACGTATAACTCCACACAATCAAAGTGTACAAAAATTTTAACACAGCTTACAGCTGGCAAAAAATTATTCGAAGCGTTTGAATAGCAATACAGATAAAACCAGTAAATACAGATCAAATTATATCGTGTTTAGTGTCATTTTAACACTTTGGCGTCCGCACGTTTCGTAAAGATTTGTTCGTTTCGCGCCGGCACCACTACCTCTGTTATTTCGCTCGGCGCCGGCTGGTTTTGAGGTTATTGGGAGATGATTTTTAAGTTTTTCTAATCTCATTGGTAGTGGTCACGAGTTTTCAATCCGTCTCACCTATTTTTATGAAAATGTACATATGTAAATAAATTAAAAATTTTTTTTTTAATTTAATTTTTTTTTTTATTTTTTTTTTTATTTTTTTTTGTAAATTTTTTTTTTCCGCAATGTCGATTGGAACGTCGGACAAGTCGTCCGCGCATTCTTCGTAAATAACAGTATCTTCTCGTTCGTCTGCCATGATAAATGTGTACAAATACTCATAAAAAAAAACACTCGCTGACGTATGTAACTTATTCCACAGCTGTACAGCTTTATGGTAAAAATACTGTACCTAGAAATTTTTATAGTAAATTGAATTTTTAAATTTATGAGGATGAATTTAAAAAGAAATTTTTATAGTAAATTGAATTTTTAAATTTATGAGGGTGAATTTAAAAAGAAATTTTTATAGTAAATTGAATTTTAATGAATTATTTAGTAAAAATTATTTAAAAAGAAATTTTTATAATAAATTGAATTTTTAAATTTATGAGGGTGAGTTTAAAAAGAAATTTTTATAGTAAATTGAATTTTAATTAATTATTTAGTAAAAATTATTTAAAAAGAAATTTTTATAGTAAATTGAACTCCGAGTTATTTAGTAAAAATTATTTAAAACGAAATTTTTATAGTACATTGAATTTTTAAATTTATGAGGGTGAGGGTGAGGGTTTCTGTAATTTTCATTACAGTGCCACCTGCCGGTAGGCGAAGGTCACCACTGTGGTGTCGCCGGCCGTCAGGCAATACTTTGCGAAAGTCACCACTGTGGTGTTACCGGCCGCCGAGCAATAGTTTGCGACGGTCACCACTGTGGTGTCGCCGGACGCCATAGTGTTAATAAGAAAAACTCCACAAATAGGTTGGTGGAAGTCCTATAAAAAAATAATGAAAAATAAAGAAGTTTTGTAATATGATTGGTAGTAGTTTCACACCGATATACCTGTTCTCGCCTCGGATCGCATGGCTGCCATTTATTGCATCGCTGGGCGACCGAGGTGGCACGAGATTCTGGGCCTGGGTCGACGGGGCTCGAAGCCGCTTATTCGAGCTAACGAAAAATATTCTAAATTTATTCGAAAGAATTAGTCGTAGCCTTCGAATAACAGTACAGATAAAAAATGAAAATTTAATTTGAAGCAAATATAAAGAAATATTTTTATTCGTCGGATAAATTCTTACCTAATAAAATTATTTATTTGACACTCGTTCAATAAAGAAGGTTTTTTCGAACCTTCAAATAACAAAAATAAAGATAAACTATTTTTTATTCGAATTTTTATTTAAATAATTTTTTATCCCAAATAATGCCCAACTCTGCGAGGGTCACTAGTAGTGTGAAAAATATACTTAATATTTTATTCAAAGAGTGTATCACGAACAAAGACTATGCACTTGGAACTGTTAGAGAAATATGTAAGATCACCCTGTTGATGAAGTATCGAATGAGGTTTATAACACGAGCGACTAGAATCCGCTTCTTTTGAAGAGTTTAGTGCACACGGTATTTCTACCCTTCCTTTAATATAATTAGTTTGGAGGCAGGCCTCTGGAAGTTGTGAATCCATTCGCTTGTACGGTTTGGCTTGCGACTCAATAGCAATTGTTAGCATACCATAAAACTCTAGATGTGACACAGAACACAGGTAAAAGACTGAAATGTGGAAACAATGTCGTTTTCTCAATGGTCGTCGCAAAAAATTGTTCTTCTTTAAATATGGATGATATTATAGTATTGAGTTGTAAAAGAGAGTTAAACAGAGCTGCAATGCAGCGCATAAAAAATTAGTAGAACAGTGAAATAAAGAGTAAACTAGAATGTTTTCGAGTAAAATTATTTAAAAATAGTTCTAATATGTTTTGAAATTCATCTAGTAAAAATCCTATGGTGCTGAGGTGGAAAAAATTTTTTAAATTAATAATAACAGTAGCTAAATATATGAAAAAATTTAAGATAGTGCTGATGACAATAGCTCATTATTAAATTAATATTCAGTATGGTCGCTTTTTTAAACGTCGACATGAAATTTGTATTTGTTCGAATTTTTCTGGGCTTATCATTTTTTACAACTATAGTTTGCAACTACAAAATTGGAAAAAATAAAATACGTATCATTACAATTAATATTATACTTAATTTATATTAATTATAGATTTTGTACACACGATTTACATGTCAGTTACATATGTCATGTAAAACAATTAAGCTGTACGTTCTAATCCTAGTTAAAAAAATAATGAGCGTTCGGTTTCAAGACCGTCAAGAGACGGCCCTGGTTTTTGCTAAAAGACGGCCGGGGTTCTGATCCAGAAAAGACGGCCCAGGTTCTGTGTCATGCTAAGGCTGAGCAGATGTCAGCACTATAACGGGATCACGAAAACCCGGCCATGAGCACTCTCCCTTCCTCGGTGTAAACCAGTGTAAACATATACACTTTACAGGGAATGTCCTCTCTGCACTTTATAAACATTCGTGTCCCGAATCATCCATTTTTAATTCAAGCCCCCAAAAGTTCAAACATTCCTATTGGAACACATTTTATCAGATTTTATAACCAACTTGGAAAGCTTCTTTACCTTAGGATTCACATAGGCCGCTTGGTGCAGCACTATACGTGTCATGAATTGTGAATTTATAGAAACGTCACGCAATTGTAAAAGTACAGCCATTTATTTCTTTACATTGACCAATCAAATTAAAGAGCTTATGGGAAGTTGCATTGCTAATCTGCTACCTTCTAATTCTATGGTGGAGTTACTTTTTGCGGGAATACATTGAACGTGTTCTTGTGTGTAATGAGTAATAAAGAACTCTTAGACTGAATTCTTAGAATACTGTTCATTTGTCTGCGATTTCTGTGTATTTCAGGTGTAATTTAATTAGAGAATTGCTCTATCTATATAAAATCATGGCTGTTCAACCAAATCAACAATTTCAAATGGGTAAGAAATATTAATTGAAAATTTTGTAACCAATTTTTGATGTCAACATTACTCATAAACCATATAATGTTTTAGATCCTTCTACTCAACAAAGCTTCGTTAGATTTTTTAAAAATTTACCTGAAGTAAGTAAACTTATTAAGTTATAATTTGTTATATATTTACAAGGCAGGTAAGGGAAATAAAAAAAATCATTTATATAAATAACAATGGAGTACATGATAATTTTAACATAATAGTGTTCTATAATACTATGTCTTCTTGAATTAATTACACAATAACAGTATATTAAATAACATTTTCAAAACATGTACAGTGAATAGACTTAACATTTAACTTTAAATATATATCAATGGACAATACATATTTAAAATCTATTTAACCAAAGATGTTCCTAGCTTTTTCTTTAGCCTTGTCAAAAGTATTTGTAAATTTGTTTCCAAGTCTTGACCAAAATGATGGTGGCGGTGTTGCTTCAATTATATCGGGTGACAAAGGTTCTACAGGCAATGGTGGAAGTGTTGTTTCTGCTGGCTTTTCCCGAATGTCCCAAGAATCAGCTGTATTAATTGGTGCTAACGTAGCGCTAGGGTTTACCGTTACTCCAGCATATATATCTTCATTGTGCAATGCATCATAAGGTCCACCTCCATAAGCTTCCAATATTCTTGGTTCCAAACGATGCTGAGTATTATCTTCTTTTTTACTTAATGTCTCCTGGACAAGCTCTAATTGATCTTTTTCTTGACCATATTGAGATTGCTGATACAGTCCTGACTCTTCCTTTCCAGGACTAGATGATTGTTGATACAAATCAAATATATATTTGTTTTGTGCTTGCTGTTGATCCAGATTGCCCTGAGAATCACTAAAATCTGGTATAGTTGATTGTTGCTGCATACCTCCTTTATCTTTTTTATCTGCCTGTTGCACCAACGGCCTTTGATCACTGGGATGATAGGTGTAATGCCACTGTAAACCTACAGTTGCATCGTTAGATTTGTGTAACCAATTTCCCTGATCCACGCTTCCATCAATACTAAATACATTACCTTCAGTTTTTTTTATTGAAAGTTTATCACTATTTGTAGATGGTCCAACGCCCTGATCTCCTCTAATATCTTGACTTCTGGTAGCATCTACTTCAGCTCCTGGAACAACTATTGAAGGTAACTCAGAAACCCTATCTGTAGATTTGTCAGCAGCATGGGAAGGTTGTATATTATTAGAATCCTGAACACTGTGACTTCCAGAAGGTAAACCATCTACAGATCCAACCCTTAAATACCTAGGCCTGGCCCTTGGCTTGCCAGCAGGTTTAGCAACTGGTCCATAAGATGATTGATCCACAGGGATGTTATCATTAATATCTGATACTTGCAAAACATGTTCATTTTGTTGAGTTACGTCTTGTGAATGTTGATTCGCATTTCCTGGTGTCCAAGGTTCTTGAGAGTGCTGTGACTGCTGCTCAAATTCAATCCTCCCTGAGGACTGTTGATTGAAATCGCCAGTCTGTTGAGTCAAGTCTTCTGAATGTTGGCTAGCACTTGCTAGCCCCCAAGGTTGATAAGATTGCTGCCCCAATTGAAGCTTTCCCGATGTTTGTTGTGTCAGGTCATCAAAATCGCCAGTTTGTTGTGTAAAGTCTTCAGAATATTGACTGCCACTTGTTGGCCCCCAAGGTTGATAAGATTGCTGTCCCAATTGAAGCTTTCCTGATGTCTGCTGTGTCAGATCATCAAAGTCGCCAGTTTGTTGAGTCAAGTCTTCGGAATGTTGACTGTCACTTGTTTGCTCCCAAGGTTGATGGGATTGCTGTCCAAATTGAAGCTTCCCTGATTTCTGCTGTGTCAGATCATCAAAATCGCCTGTTTGTTGAGTCAAGTCTTCGGAATGTTGACTGTCACTTGTTTGCTCCCAAGGTTGATGGGATTGCTGTCCAAATTGAAGCTTCCCTGATGTCTGCTGTCTCAGATCATCAAAATCTCCAGTTTGTTGAGTCAAGTCTTCGGAATGTTGACTGTGACTTGTTTGCTCCCAAGGTTGATGGGATTGCTGTCCAAATTGAAGCTTCCCTGATGTCTGCTGTGTCAGATCATCAAAATCGCCTGTTAGTTGAGTCAAGTCTTCGGAATGTTGACTGTCACTTGTTTGCTCCCAAGGTTGATGGGATTGCTGTCCAAATTGAAGCTTCCCTGATGTCTGCTGTGTCAGATCATCAAAATCGCCAGTTTGTTGAGTCAAGTCTTCGGAATGTTGACTGTGACTTGTTTGCTCCCAAGGTTGATGGGATTGTTGTCCAAATTGAAGCTTTCCTGATGTTTGTTGTGTCAGGTCATCAAAATCGCCAGTCTGTTGAGTCAAGTCTTCGGAATGTTGACTGTGACTTGTTTTCTCCCAAGGTTGATGGGATTGCTGTCCAAATTGAAGCTTCCCTGATGTCTGCTGTGTCAGATCATCAGAGTCGCCAGTTTGTTGAGTCAAATCTTCGGAATGTTGACTGTCACTTGTTTGCTCCCAAGGTTGATAGGATTGTTGTCCAAATTGAAGCTTTCCTGACGTTTGTTGTGTCAGGTCATCAAAATCGCCAGTCTGTTGAGTCAAGTCTTCGGAATGTTGTCTGTGACTTGTTTGCTCCCAAGGTTGGTTGGATTGCTGTCCAAATTGAAGCTTTCCTGATGTCTGCTGTGTCAGATCATCAAAGTCGCCAGTTTGTTGAGTCAAGTCTTCGGAATGTTGACTGTCACTTGTTTGCTCCCAAGGTTGATGGGATTGTTTTCCAAATTGAAGCTTTCCTGACGTCGGCCGTGTTAGGTCATCAAAATCGCCAGTCTGTTGAGTCAAGTCATCGGAATGTTGACTGCCAATTGTTGATCCCAAAGCTTGAAACTGCGGTACAAATTGAAGGTTTCCCGATGCCTGCTGTGTCAGGTCATCAAAATCGCCAGTCTGTTGAGTCAAGTCTTCGGAATGTTGACTGTGACTTGTTTGCTCCCAAGGTTGGTCGGATTGCTGTCCAAATTGAAGCTTTCCTGATGTCTGCTGTGTCAGATCATCAAAGTCGCCAGTTTGTTGAGTCAAGTCTTCGGAATGTTGACTGTCACTTGTTTGCTCCCAAGGTTGATAGGATTGTTGTCCAAATTGAAGCTTTCCTGACGTTTGTTGTGTCAGGTCATCAAAATCGCCAGTCTGTTGAGTCAAGTCTTCGGAATGTTGACTGTGACTTGTTTGCTCCCAAGGTTGGTGGGATTGCTGTCCAAATTGAAGCTTTCCTGATGTCTGCTGTGTCAGATCATCAAAGTCGCCAGTTTGTTGAGTCAAGTCTTCGGAATGTTGACTGTCACTTGTTTGCTCCCAAGGTAGATAGGATTGCTGTCCAAATTGAAGCTTTGCTGATGTCTGCTGTGTCAGGTCATCTAAATTGCTAGTCTGTTGAGTCAAGTCTTCTGTTTGTTGAGTGGGGTCATCAGATTGTTCCGTTTGTTGTTGCTCATCACTTAATTTATCATCTTTTGTACTTCGTTTGTAAATTCTTCTGTATTGAGATTGGACGTGGCTGTGTTCAACTGTTCCTTGGGTGCAGTCATCACTATTCCCTACTGGGCTTAAATCCACCGCTCCAACCGTTAATTGTCCCAATTTTTGTTGATGTGCGGAATTGAAACTATTTTCCCTATAGTGGCTGTTGTATTGTGCATTCTGTCCACTGATTTGTGAAATATCTGGTGAATAGACGGGAAGAGATGTTTCTTTTCTCTGACTAGAACTCCATTGTTCTTTATAATGGGAAACTCTGCCATGTGCAACTGGTTTTACTACATTATGTTGATTATATGTATTCTGTCTTAAATTTTCAATGTCCATGTGATTTTGAGTAACTGTTGACTGGTGTTCATCCAAATGTTCCGCTTGATGCAAGCTGCCTGTCTGTTGTTGTAGGTTTTCTTCGTTGTACATGTTCCTATTGTATCCATTATTACCTGTATTAAGAACATTAGTATATCCTGATGTAGGATTTATGTATTGTGAAGTTGGGAGAGTGTTCACATACCCTTCTCGTCTGCCATATGTTCTATGACTACTTGCACCATAGGTGCTTTGAGAAGGATTTTGTTGAGGTACATATTCACTTGCAATGCTCGTGTGGTGCTGTTGTTCACTACGATGCACCGAGGATAAATTGTTTCTGTAATCTGGTCTACGTCTGTAAACATCGCTATTTGTACTGTGAAGACTATCGCTATTCAAATCAGCATATGAATTAATATTTGTTTTTGCAGTATTACTAGATGTTACACCCTGTACAGTAGATACCTGATTGTAAGAATTGCCTATTTCTCCATGAATGTTTTCTATATCTCTGTGTATATGGTCCAGTCCTATTTCTCTATGGATGTTTTCTATATCCCTATGTATATCATCTACCTTGATGTTAGCAATATCAGGAACAGGATGTCCATTAGACGAACTGTAACTAGAAGTATAATTTCTTTTGTAATAACGGACATTCTTAGGTCCTGTTGTATATTGACCTTCTTCTTCGAACACTCGTCCATGTCCTCCATCAGTTTTGTAAGAATCAACTTTGCTCCAATTTCCAGGTCGAGTGTTAGTATAAAAAGGCTGTTGTGAAACCTGTGTGTTTAAACCAGATGCACTTTGTTGTATCACTTCTGAGTTTCCACTATGTTCTCCAAAGTCTTCAAGCCTTTCGCTTTGTGTATTGGTTCTTCTAATTGATGATTGTGTACGTTGTTGACTCTGTATCCTGTTATAATCGTGCTGCTGCCCAATCGATTCCAAACTACCTACTTGATTGTACGTTCTCTGATGTTGAGAATTGAAAACATCTTCTGAGCTTGGTAGATAAATGCCCTGTCTGTAATTGTTGCTTAACTGTTCCACTTCTGACACTCCTGAGCCACTTGGATAACGTGTACCGGAAGAGGACGAATAATTTTTCTTAAAATATCTTACAGTCTTATGGCCGTCGACAATTTGCCCTTTTTCTTCGTGTACTTTTCCATTATTAATATTGTAGTCATTGTGTTCGGTCCAAGTTCCAGGTCTAGAATAGTCAAGTCCTTGTAATTGAGCTATACCTTGTGTAATATCCCCATGATTTGGAATGCCAGACAATTGAGAATGAATCTGATTAGTATAAGAACTGCAGGATTCTATACATCCGGTTGGTGCACATAATGCTTGTGTTATTAGCAATGATAAAACAACAATGCCTCGAATCACCATATTACTGGTCTGGTCTCTGCAACATAAAATGAATATTTCATTTATTTGTTTTAACGAAATTTAAGCAATATTATTTTCTATGCGAAGATAGCTTGTATTTTGTTTGCAGATTTAAAATTATAAAAAAATTTCATGAAACACACGATTACCTTCTGTCAGAAGACCAAGTTCACAAATTCCACCAACTTGATAGTTGAGATGTTCTCAGTGGCAGTGTATTTTGATATCTACTACACATAGGTTGCAGCAATTCCATTTATGTTGGCTTCCCCTTCTTTTTACCTCATCTCTTAAACCATTCTCTTTCATTCTTACACAGTGATAATATGTGCTCTGCGTTAATTTCATATCCATTCTTATCAGTGTCTATAATTCGCAGTAATACATTAATTTCTTGAAAGTGCATAAGGAAAGATCCATTTCTCTTTCTTCTAGTTTAGTTGATTCAATTAAAAATTTCAAATTAAATAATTATAAATCATTGAATACTTTGATCAATATTTAGTAGAAATCATTAAGAAAATAAAATTATAAGACAAAAAATGTCTCTGTCAATACTTGACCATTTTGTATATCATTCCCTAAAATTAATGGGTATTAAATTAGATTTTTTTATTGTATCTTGTAATCTACTCTCTGAAATTTTCTGAAATAAGACATAAAAAACTCAATTATAATTTTTGTATTAACAATTTTGCATTTGTAACGAAATAGCTTTTTTGTATTCTTTGAATGTGTAGAAGTAATTCCTTTAACTTCCTGGTAATACTTATAAATAGTTCTCCATATTTGGAATGGTGTGTCATCTATGAAGTCATTCTGAATGTGTAACATCCTTCTTGTAATGTTTTAATACATCCTTATTTCATAATAGGTAGAGTTTCAAGGCGATTACCACGAGGATACAGTAATAAGTTCAAGCATTGATACTATTTTTATTTAAAATTTAAAAACAAATTTTTAATAGAATACATTCTATTCACTGTTTGTTATTTATTTCAAATATGATTGACAAACAATGGAAAAATAGTCTTTGAACAATTATGCGTCTGAACGAAGTATGTCAGCACATGATGTTTTCGTCATGGCCTATTTGAAGATATACATATATTCTTGACCTTCCTGGAATATGAACTGTGATCTTTTATCATAATAAGAATGGATAATAAGAATCTGTTGTCAGCACAAATCTTATTAAAATTATTTTCCTTAATATTTAGTGATCAATATTTTTCATCAACAATAAATGACCAATTATTAATATTTATATTTGGTAATTCGCTAATTTTATTAATTAATCTTTGATGATCAACTCTTTTTAATTGTAAGCATTAATCAATGAATCAAACTAAAAATGTCAATCGATTAATACGAACTCCGTATGCCACTAATTCAAAGTCAATAATTATTCTTCACAAAATAACTGATTTTCCTTGAAGTCACACATTACATTAATATCAGTGCATGATGCTTTGACCCCAAGATAGACATTGACCTACAGATATAAAACAAGATTCTTCGCTTTCTTGGAAGTGTGAAATGTAATAATTATGACTTAGGACCGATTATCACAATTCTCTTGTTCATAGCATCGAATATGTACATGTATTTTTCTAATATTTTGTACAATATTAGTATAATAAAAATTACAAATCAAATCTTTAGGGAAAAATCTTATAAGATTATACTTTGGTAACTGATAAACTTCAATTATTGAAACGTCTATTGAATTATTATGTGGGCACTGCGCATAAAATAAATTAAAAAATGTAATTGTGAAACAACGTTTAAACATTACCAGAATGCTCGTGTCAAACACGCATGGACCTTGCAACTTACATAAATAGGTCAAGGCTATACAGAAAAACAAGTTTGTGACATACAGATCTTGATAGAATGATTCATTAACATACTACGCTGAAATTAATTTCAATCATTTATTTCAGAAACTCAATACTACCATACGACTTTTTAATAGATCAGATTATTACACGTTACATGGAAGCGATGCTCTCTTTGCTGCTCAAGAAGTTTTCAAAACTACATCTGTTTGCAAAATGATAGGTTCAGGTATGTATTTACTCTCAACACTTAGTTTCAATCTATATGCTAAAATAAATACTTGATACAGATCCATACAAAACCGAGGGAGTTATTCTAAATAAAAACCACTTTGAGGCTTTCATACGTGATTTATTATTAGTTAAACAATACAGAGTGGAAGTGTACGTCAATCAGGGTTCAGTCAAAAATCAAAACTGGGTATTAGAGTATAAAGGCTCTCCTGGAAATTTAACTCAGTTCGAGGATGTGCTGTTTGGCAATAATGATGTGGCAGAAACAGTGCGTGTAATAGCTGTTAAACTGGGAATGAATGGAAAGTCCAGAGTGAGTCATAATGAGCAACCATAATGAAAATATTTCAGATGAAAGAGCGATCCTTGAGAAGTATGGTAATTACTACAACATTTTTCAGATGGTTGGTTTAAGCTGTGTAGACACTACTGCAACTTTATTTTCCGTTTGCGAATTTGAAGACAATGAATCATTTTCTAATCTGGAATCTCTGGTTGTTACACTAGCCCCTAAAGAATGCTTATTGATTCAAGGCGAAGGCAGCTACGAATTTCAAACTCTGAAACAAGTAAATATTACTTCTACATATATCAAATTAGGTCATGAATTTTATAGTATCCTTAAATACTTCTAAGTTTTGTATTTGATCTACTCACTTTTATCATAAATACATAACATCTGCAGTCTAAATATCAGTCATTCAGTTTCAATATTAATATATTTATTTTTGTAGGTAATGGAACGAAATAATGTAATGGTCAGCTTAAGAAAAAAAAATGAATTTTCTAGTGAGTCGATCATACAAGACTTAAATACTTTAATCAAATTCAAGAAGGGTCAACAACAAAATGTACGGTCCTTGCCCGAAGTAAATTTAAACCTTGCCATGTCTGCTACATCTGCTCTCATTAAATACTTGGATGTAAGTATCATATTATTAAATTGTAAAAAAAGGTAATAATTTCTTAAACTACAATCTAATGCAATGTTTTTCTAATAGTTAACATCGGATGAGGGGAATTTGAATCAGTTCAGCATAGATCAAATAGAACATTCGCGTTATTTGAAATTAGATGCGGCTGCTGTGAAAGCACTTAACATCGAATCACGTAATGACATGCCTTCTGCATTAAGTGGAAATGCGCCATCAAGTATTTTAGCACTTTTGGACAAATGCAGAACGCCACAAGGTCATAGACTGCTGGCACAATGGGTTAGACAGCCCCTTAAAGACTTAACTCTCATTAAAGAAAGACATGACATTGTAGAAGCATTTGTGAATGATAATGACTTACGATCTGCACTCAGTGACGACCATCTAAGGCGTATACCGGATTTACAAATACTCTCAAAGAAATTGTCCAGGAAAAAAGCAAATTTGCAAGACTGTTACAAGTACGTATACCTATATTCTTCTTCAATATAATTTACAGGGTCGAGAACCTATTCCGATCCCGAATAAAATTTTCGACCCGTCGCAACCATCGGGTTCACGCATACCTTTAATTATTTAAGTTTCAAAATTTATTTTGTTTTTTATTTCAGAATTTACATGAGCATCTCACAGCTACCAAGATTAGTAGAACAATTATCTAGCGTAAATGTGGTAGCTTTAAAAACAATGTTCACTGATCCACTATCAGAACTTATTAATGATATGGATAAGTATCAACAGATGGTTGAACAAACAATTGATTTGGAAGCTGCTGAGAAAGGAGACTTCTTAGTGCGACCAGAATTTGATGACGAATTAAAAGGTAGTCATATAAATTATATTTAAACTTGTACAAATTTATATTAATTTATTGTTATCGTATTACCAGTGTTAAGGGATACTATGAATGAAATGGAAGAAAAAATTCAAGCACAATTAGGCAAAGTTGCTGCAGATCTCTCAATTGATGCTGGCAAAACGTTAAAACTGGATTCCAATCAACAATTAGGTTATTACTTTCGTATCACGCTAAAGGAAGAAAAAATATTAAGAAATAAAAAGCAGTATACTATTTTGGATTCGAACAAAGCTGGTGTACGATTCCGAAGCAGTAGACTCAGTGATTTAAACGATGATTACATTGCTTCTAGAGCTAAATATACGGTAGAACAAAAAAAGGTCGTGGCAGAGATAATTGAAATCGCAGGTATTATTACATCGCCCATTGTAAACAAATAATTGATCATAACTTAAATTGAGTCATTGTAATTATTAGCCGGATACAGCGGATCCGTAAAAACTATTGGTATTGTGTTGGCTTCTCTTGATGTACTCACTGCTTTTGCTTCTGCTGCTGTGAGCGCAAATAAACCTTATGTTCGTCCCGATATGCTGCCTAGCACAACAGGTGAAATAAGTCTTGTTCAAGTTCGACATCCTTGTTTAGAAGTTCAGGAAGGAGTGGACTATATAGCTAATGATGTCAATTTTAAAAGAGGTAATATTTTTCTTGTCTACTTCTTGAATATATCGGGACTCCCGAGAATATTTAAAAACCCTAATATGCTGGGGAATCCCGAAATTTTCGAGAATCCGTCCAGATCCCGAATAAAATTCTCGACCCGTCCCAACCCGACATTTTCGTGTTCTCGAATTCCTCTATTATCTACCATTAACGCCCCGTGATAATCAAGATTAAGATGGATTCCATTTTTTTATTATTGCAGGAGAATGTCATTTTTCTATCATAACGGGTCCAAACATGGGAGGTAAAAGCACATACATAAGATCTGTTGGTGTCGCTGCACTAATGGCTCATATTGGAAGTTTTGTTTCCTGTGATCAAGCAAAGATATCATTATTGGATTGTATATTAGCCCGAGTGGGTGCTGACGACTCACAATTAAAAGGACTTTCTACGTTCATGATGGAAATGATAGAAACTGCCGCTATACTGAAAGTATGTTTGAATAACTAACATTTTGTTTTATGTGGAGTATGATCGTATTTAAATTTGTTAATAGACAGCTACGTGTAATTCTCTTGTACTGATTGATGAGTTAGGAAGAGGTACATCAACTTATGAAGGTTGTGGCATAGCATGGTCAATTGCTGAGTAAGTTTTGAACATTATGTTAATACCCCTCCCTCTTAATCGAGATGTGTAATTAGTGGTTTTGTAGGTACTTGGCAAGAGATGTTAAAAGCTACTGTCTTTTCGCGACACATTTCCATGAAATTACAAAATTGGAAGAGGAAATATCTGCAGTTAAAAACCAGCATGTTACAGCCCTTGTTAATGACAATAAGTTAACTTTATTATACAAAGTAAAACCAGGCGTCTGCGATCAGAGTTTTGGAATACATGTCGCTAAAATGGCCAATTTCCCACAGGAAGTGATAGAGGTAAACATTTTGCGCATAAATTTTTGCGCATTTTAATTACAAAAAGTAATCTATTTTCTAGTTCGCTAAGTGCAAGCAAGCGGAACTCGAAGATTACAAAAGCGCTGTTTTCGAAGGATCTG
Organism: Seladonia tumulorum; assembly: GCA_913789895.3. Taxonomy (NCBI): domain Eukaryota; kingdom Metazoa; phylum Arthropoda; class Insecta; order Hymenoptera; family Halictidae; genus Seladonia; species Seladonia tumulorum. Next base: position 9,950,837 of record OU565279.1, on the reverse strand, counting down.
ATAATCCACAGAAGAGACAAAAAATTATTAAGGTAACATTGTTGTGTAGCGTTCAGCGTTAATGGGAAATCAAACAAATTTATTTAGTACTGTTCCTTATACATTATTATCTAAATAATCGTTTAGATAATTGATATTAATTTATTATAGGAAGCTGAGGGACTTATAACAGAATTTGTTAATAAATGTAAAAGATTAGATAAATCTTTATCTGATGAAGAGTTGGCGAGAAGTATCTCAGTGTACAAAGATGATGTTCTATCTCATAAAAATCCTTACATAGACGCACTTCTTGTTGGTTCGTGAATGCGATTAATTTAAATATTTAAGATAACAGCCAGTATTAATTGTACAAACAATATTTTTTTTTATATGAAACATGCTAAGGTATAGTGTCATTTTGCAAATTTCATATTAAATTTTTATTTTTGCATAAACGTGTATTATATTTTTCCAGACCATATTTCTTAAATAAATGTAGATATACAATCATATATAAAATTTCCCCTAATGAAATGCGTAATTTCTTAGTCGCAAAAGTAACATCTACAATGTCGTTTTCATATTTACTACATAACATTTGCTTTCACCATGTAATAATATTGTGTGTTACTAATTACATAATAACAGTCATACTAATTCCTATTGAGGTACCGCCCGTTGATAATATATTGATTCACTATTTTCACCATTGTAACCTTGAACTTGACTAGCGTATTCACCGTTTCTGGGGAGTGTCTGCAATCTTGTATTAGTAACTGTTAATTGTACCTTTTGTATCGTTTATATTAATAATTATGGATCCAGCAGTCTTCCCTGAAGAGATTTGGATAAAAATTTTGTTATATTGTGACGTACCTGATATTATTGCTTTCGGTAGCACATGCAAATACTTAAGGAAAACGTCGGATACGGATTACCTATGGTAAGGTTGAGGTTAAGTTTATGTCAATCTTGCGATAAAGTTCAATAACTTATTTGATAAATAAATGCAACCTTGTGTCATCTCAAGTTTTCAATGAGAAAAAAAAATTCGCATTTAATTTTTTCAAACTTCATAATTGTCAGTATCTCTAAATGTCATACTTATTCAACGGTATAAAATAGTCAAAAGCTGGACCGCTTTGACACCCAAAATATTAATAAAATGCCGTTATATAGAATCGAAGGAATTATAGATCTACCATTCTTCACCTGACATACAAAGGAAAAAATTCAAATGATATTTTGTAACTGAAATACTATCTACATTTTGACCATTTTCTATCATCTTCCTTTATCAATCTATATGTATTTTTAAAGTGTACTGCTTTAACCTTTAGGTACTAATTATCCCATTTTTTGTAGGAAAATGAAATGGCAAGAATTGATTTCAAAAGTACACTTTAGGTTTCCAGACATAAAGTGTTTGCAACTACTTAGCGTTAGTTTCAAAGCAATGTGTTACAGATTACATATGGTACTCACATTAGGAGAAAATGTACCATTTCCAAAATGTTACCACTGCAGTGGTTACACATGTCAGAGAAATTGTGTTGAAGGTACCAGTGCTAAAGTAGTAATCGAAATTGGAAACAAATACACATGGGTTATTACACCGAATTTTGGCTTGAGAAGACATCTGTCAATGTTTGGCATACCTAAATACAATAACGAAACACATATGGAACAAACTCAGACACAAAATGTTCCAAGTAGTAGTACACGCCCAAAGTGTGATGGAAAGTCATTGGCAAAGAAGCTGAAACTGCTGAAGTTGTCAGAGTTGGAAACCAAAGTTCCAAGGCCCAGTGGTCCATTTTGTATTTTCTGTAACCCAGTAAAATTGTATAGAGAAAAGAAAAGATTAACCACGCATCAGAACGATCCAACATGTTATACAAGGCCAAATCCAACTTACGAGAAACTTATAAATGGGTATTGTACTGATACTGTTGAAGTTCTTGGAATTCCAAATGTCGATGTTGTTAGTCCAGCAGAAGCATTGAGCGATGGATCTTTCACAGTTCTCAAAACATTTGTCGACCACTTGTTTCAGCAAATGCATTTAACTTCAACATTAAGAAAACCTAATGCAGTGCTTATGTTCTGTGAACCATTAGCGATGCATCCAACGCTCAGAAAACAGTTACTGCACTATTTGTTCCAAGAAGTTAAAGTAGCAAGGTATAATCAAAAGGAAATGAAATTTTATACTATTACACTGTCCTAAAAACTGTCCATATTCTAAAGATATTATTATGAACTTTACAGAGTGTGTTTGGTACCTAAACCTTTAGCAGCATGTGCAATGTTGGGTGTGGAAACTTGCGTCATTGTTGATAGCGGAGCTCTTAGTACAACAGTAGCTGTTGTGATTGGTGGCCGTGTTGTACCAGAACGTTGGAGATTGTTGCCTGTAGGTGGTTGGCATGTAGCTTATCACTTGAAACAAGCTATGCATTGGCAACCAAAGGAGTATCATCAAATTCCTATATCATATTTGGACACCCTAACTGTTAAAGAAAAATGTAGACTAAGCTATAATATCAAAAATGAAGAAAAACGAGTAGGGCAAAAATCCAAGGAACATATTAATCTTAGGGTTGACAGCTTTGCTGCTGCTTACAAGCAACACTGGGTATGTAAATTCTATATTCTAATCTATTCCATATAATTATTATTATTATTATATTTTCCAGAGAGTTTCCTTTGATTCGGAATTATATATTGCTCCTGAAATGATGTATATTAATCTTGGCTTACCACAAGTAATAAAAGATGTTACGTCTGGTTTGTCAGAGGATCTAATGTACGATTGCCTCTCAAACATCTTACTTACTGGAGGCAACACTGATCTTTCAGGTTTCGAGTTAAGATTAACTAAAGATTTACAAGAATTGTTGTCTGAACATAGTAAAATTCTAGAAGTTAGAAATTGTCCTGGTACGCATAGTTGGCATGTTGCTATGGGTTCCACTTATGTGCCTTTAGCTGTACATCCTGGTAAGCACATACAATAATATTCAATAAATTTATGAAAAGGTCAATCCTCTATATACTCGTATAATTATTTAGGTAAAACTCCTCCTGAATATGTAGAAGGTAATCCATTTTGGTTATCAAGAGAAGAATACGTTTTATTTGGATGCGAGTCGCTGGAGCAGTAAAACAATAATAAGTGATTCTATGAAATGTTAGTACCTCACTTATTACGTAAATGCAAAATCCTCGCATGTGCAACAAATCTTGTGAAAGTAAAAATTACCATCAAGGAACAAGTCTTTTCTTCAGTTGCCTTTAAATAAGACAGATCTTGTATTCATAGATCATTGAAAAGACATTCCATGATGAGACACTTCAGAAAAATTCAATATTGGTTGGTATCTATCATTTACAAAAATCTTTCGGATTTGTTTTTATGTGCTTTTGTTACGTATTGTGTTGCAGACACATCGGAATTCAACTTAATACGAGGGAACGGGAGATCTAAACTCCGCCAGCATGTACGCAGTGAATAATAGGGTAGACTGAATTTTAGGTATTTAAGGTAGACATATCTCCGTGCCTATGTTGCTTATTCATAAATCTATCCTTCCTTCATGTATTCTCCTATGCTACGAAAACTTGATCTACAATAACATTGAATCTCTACAAATTCTTTCTCAAATCGCTAAGTAACACTATGGTCTATTTCTCAAAAGAAATGCCTGAAATACGTTTATAATCATAATAGCTGTCCACTTCATTCCTACTACTTCAGGCCTGCAACGTAGGAGTAAAGTGGACAACTGTTATAACTATGAACATACATATTTCAAAGGTCTTCTTCCGAAAAATGGACTACGATTTCTGTACTGTCTAACACAATTGTGTGTTTCGATAACCAATAAGCAGTTCTTATAAATTTTAATGCGCTGAATATTATTTTGAAAGTAGTTTTTCTCCATCAACCTGTTTTTTAAATTTAAGAATTTGTTCTACTTTCACTGTAAAAGTAATACGAGTGATTATTGGTTATCAAAATGCAAAAGAAATGTTCAAATTTGTTGGATAGTGTTATTATACCTTATACAAAATATTTTAATCATTTACACACGATACCTTTTATTCCTATTTATTATTACACTAACCCTCAAATATCCGATTCCAAACAATTTTATGTATTACAATTTTAATAGACCTTTAACATAAAGTGGTCTTGAACTTTCAAATCTTATCATCTTATCATGTCTGTCATTTGTTATAACTTTGTGACTCACTTTACTAAAGTCAGTGTCCTGTTATTTCATATCAATTTCTTGTTTTTTTGCAACGCTATAAGCTTAATTCCTACTTTCCTTCTAAAAATAGCCTGTATGTATATAGTTTAGACACTGAATTGTTTTGTAAATACAAAATATCTAAGCTAAATTGCTTAAAAAATACTGTACAGTTAGATAATTTTAAAAAGTATTATTGAGAAAGAAGTATTACTTATATAAATAAATATATATATACAAATAATGAATAAATAATATATAAATATAGTGTTTCTAAGAAGCTGTCCACAATTTCGTACATTTACATCGCATTATTCTTGCCAAAATAAGAAATATTATACTGACAGCAAGAAAAAGAAATAGTAACGTTTCTAGTCACTTTAAATATAGTTAAGCTACTTAGATTTTCCTTCCAAAATAATGAACTAAAACTATTAAAATTAAGAATATACATATTAAACTGCGAAATATAAAGATATTATTACTATAATTTTTCTCTTTAAATTTAAGCCTGCCTTTGTGAATAGTTCACTGAATTATAATTGTATATACAGTAAAGATATTTTATTGATTTGTAAATTGAAATTCTAATAGTAATTGAAGGAATAAACACATTTTAATGTTACTTCAAATGAAACTTGAATGAATAGTAAAAAAATTCATTGAAAAAGTATTCGTAAGTATCACATTACAAATAATTTTTATTAACGCGAATTCATGTGAATTATTAAATTACTGTAATAATCTTTAGTTCATATAATATTATATTTAATACTAGGCGATTATAGAACGTTTACCCTCTCTGTAACGTAAATTTGTATATAATTTAACAATTCGAAACTATAGAACAATATAAATATTTATAGTATAAATTACTTTTTTTTTTACTAAATACCTTTTATATAAATTATATATTTTTTATTTTTCAATAATTCTTTAAAAAAAATTAAAGACATAGATTCTACTATATTTATTATTTTTTTAACTGCCAATATTAATATTTTGCAATTTTTCAGTTCTTTCAAGTCAAGGTCCGAGATGCGTATACCTGCCGAAACATTCTGTATAGTTCAAGTTAAATTTTGCCATTTGTACAATTTGTGAATAAATAATTTTCACTTACTATATATTCAATATAAAATTTTATATCTTGTTACGAATTTAATTACTCTGATGATCACAGTCTTATGGAACACAAAATACTGTAATACACAGAACACAATACTTAATATGTTGGTAAAGTAATTAATAATAAATTGAACATGTTGATGTAACAGTACAGAATTACGGCGATCCTATTTGTGTTATATCGCAAAAAATAACATCAATAAAGCCATACAGTAAATTATAGAAAAGTAATATAAAGTTCTATGATATACTGTTTATTTTCCAACATTATCATATATAAATGTGTAGTGCATGAAGATATATGTACCCCCAAATTCGTAAAATTTTACATTTCAAGAGAACACAATTACAAAGTATATATTGTATGTAGACGGTATATGTATGTACGTGTATATGTACTTGTATGCGTGTGTCGTACGTGTGTGTTTAAATAATATAGCTCGAAAATTTGTAATAATTCACATTTTCAACGTAAACCTGACCGATTTCTATTTACAGAAGAATTAGTTAAAAACGCAAGGAACTTATTACAACTTTGGACAATACTAACATAACACATTTACAATCTCTTGTAGCTACAAAATTCATTTTTATTAATCTGCATTTTCAAAACACTGCACACGTATCCTATATTTCTATTTATTGACTAAAAAGACAGATGATGTGTATAGAGAACTATACAAATTTGATGCCGTATATATGTATATTATTGTAGTTGGCAATTCATGAAAAATATCTACAGATTTTTGCTTTATGCCACAGTTAATGAGTATAAAACTTCATAAATGAACATTATTCATGCTACATTTGTTCTATTTATACAAAATGATAATTCGCTGCACCCTTCGTCATTAAAAGTATTATACACTGTGTATAATAATGTTACTGTATTGTAAATAAATATTTTCCTAGTCAATTAAACTCGCACTAAGTTATGCAAGTCCTATATTTATATCGCGATTTACCCTCATCAAATTGTTTTCACCTTAAAAGTATGCAAAAGTTCGTGTTCTTAAATTATCTCTTTAAGGACAGATAAATCTGATGTTTTGCTTGTTTTAAAGATAGATATGAAAAAGTGTAAAACATACAGCCCGGTAAAAAATGGTCATATTAAAAATATTCTACTACATACTTTTTATATAAAATCTTTTTTTGCCTTGTACACAACATGGCACTTACATGTACATCTTATGATAAAAATATAATAAAGCAGTTTATTAATCTGTAGTAACTAATGTAAATTAAGGTGCTCTAACTAATATGGTATTCCATAACAAGGTTCTTCAACAAGATTGTCACATAAACATGTGATATAGTATATACAGAATAAATCTCTTGTTTTTCTTTTTAAGCCAAAATGCAAACATCATTATTCATTTTGTAGTATTTTTGTAACCTAAAGAGTTACAATAAATAATATCTGATTCTTTTGTTAACTTTTAATTAAATACGAACAGTAGCAAAGTATATATGTAAATTTGGCTTCTTGTGTGTGTATAATATTATTACTAGACTGCAGAGAGAGAGAGAGAGAGAGAGAGAGAGAGAGAGACGTTTATCCAAACATGAATTTTTACAGAACAATTTCAGATGCTATTGGATTTCCAAGTAAAATAAAAAGTTAATTCATTAAACTTTTCATAATACTAAATATTAGATATGCTAACCCATGCATAAAACTCCGCAGTCTAATTATCACAAACTGTGGCATTAAAAACAAAAAATAACTATTAAAGTTACACAAATTGAACATATCTGATACAAGCATTTCGTTCCTAATTTATGTATGTACAATATATAATCACCAGTGAATTTCATTTGTATGTTCACAGCATTTCTAAAGATTTAACTCGGTATTACTTAACATTTTGTATTATCAAGATATTCTGTAGCAAACTCGCATTAGAAAAATCGATTTTGACAAAGAAGCATAGGCAGTTACTTTCTTTATTCAAAAGAACAATTAATTTGAATGAGAAAATACACAAAAACTGTATATTCAATTTATATTTAGAACATGAGTTCTTTTCATGCGTATATATTTGATTTTTTAAATGAGATAAAAAACATTCCTAGCTTGATGCCTAAGTGATTCAATTCTCTGTGTATATAATATATATATGTATATGTATATATAGATTTGTTTATACAAGCTATGTACAAGAATGATTACTAAAGACTTATACACAGTTTATATTTATCATTAGTCTTTTCCCTAGAACAAGAATGCAGTGGTACATAATTTGATGATTAATTAAATATAAGTATATACACAGAATTTAATTGATCAAGACAAATTAAAACCCATAAAATAATGTACAAATTTTTATGCAACACGTAAATGTAATATTATTACTGCACTCCAAAGACTCGTATTCTTTTGAGTAATGTTAACGTTAATTAACAACAAGAACTTCTTGCTGGTTCTGCTTCGACTAAGTTAAAATCTAAACCACCAGGTCTGGCAAATCCTGTTTTAATACCATCCCAACCATCTTCTACCTTGTACTCTCCACTCTGTATTCTGTCATAAACTTCCTGTGTGACTGTTTGAAATGCTTCTTCGACATTAACTCCAGTCTTTGCACTGGTTTCGATGTGATGCACACCATACTCGTCGGCGAAGGCTCTAGCTTCTTCCCTTGAAACCTCTCGCCTACCTCCATTGGTAATCAAGTCTAACTTGCAGCCAACCAATGCAAACACAGGACGGTGTGGTTCTATGTGCGTTTCGGCTTCCAGCATCCATTCAGGAATATGTTCAAAACTAACTCTGTTGCAAACATCATATACCAGCAATGCTCCAACAGAATTTCTATAGTAAGATTTTGTGATTGCCCTGAGATAAGGGAAGTATATTTTTATTATTATACGAAAGGGTATATGGTAAACAAGTTGTATAATAGTACACAATGAGTTACGCACCTAAATCTTTCTTGGCCACCTGTATCCCACAACTGTAATTTTATTCTAGTTCCATCTTTAACTTTGATCAATCTGGCAAAAAAATCAACTCCGACCGTCGGGTCTGAAAGCTGAAATATAATACATTATAAAGACAAAGCATTTATATAATCAATTCAGTAACTTGCTTATGAGTATATGTTTCATTTTTATGCAAATTCAAATTCTTGCAAACTCATTCATGTAAAAAGTACATTTGTAATAACTGATCAAATAGATAATGGATCAAATGAAAAAGCTTTAAAGCTTCAGAGAATTTCGATTCTCTTTTAAATTCAGACTTAAATTCTCCTTCAAAAGAATACCAAATCGATTAAAGCATGATGGCACGTTTAATTGTTTACTAACCTAACATCAGTTTACATAACAAATACAAACAATAAGGAAAATCGATTTATCTAGATTTCGCATAAGCTGTAAAAATACTGCGTTGTATTTCTATTTCTTCGAATAATAACAGTCTATTATTAGGCTAAGAAATTGGAAATACTCCAATTGTGTTACTGGATTAGAGGAACGAAATCTTTATGATACAGAAAAAGCCAGCTATAATTAGGGTGTAGGTAATTGAGGAAAGGAACATCATTATGATTACGAGACGCGACAAGTTGCCTATTTATTCAGAAACGATTTTTGTCATGTTGTTGAGATGGTTAGGGTCGCTGCATACCTCCGCAAACTTCCCATCGGTGAAATACTTCAGCAACGAGCTTTTCCCGACTGTACTGTCGCCGATGAGTATCAAACGAAACTGGTAATCAAAAATTGGTTCCACCATTTTGACGTTCGTTACGATAAAACTTCTTTACAAGCGACGTTCTCGCGTTGTCACTTTAGAGGATCATGATTTTCCTGTATACACTTGTCAAGAGTGAGAACCTCGCTGACCGTGACATTAATCATCAGCTTCCTACCTTTGCCCGAGACTGTACTGTACTTATTGCGCACGACACTGTCCGAATAAACATGCAGACCTTGCGAGGATCATCGAAATCGTATGCATCATGATTTACGGAAAACCTAGCCTCCCGTCGATCATGTCAGCTTTCTCTGCTTTCTTCGCTTTTAATAGTTTATTAACCACTCGCCGAAATCACGCGATGGTACAATCAGTCCAAAGTGGATGGAATTACATCCACTGATCTTGGCTAGTGACGATAGCCCCGTATCAATTTCTTTCGTCACTTTTTCATAAGCGTATTTTCAACACATGATCAGTGTGAAAAGAATTCGCAGACTTAGTTAATTTCAATAATAACGCATCTATTTACAGCCTTTGATCTTGGCTAACTGCGACATCAATTGCGTATTTATTTCGTTTGCAACATTTTTGTACGCGTACTTATTATACATGCGGTCAGTGTAAAAAGCATTCTTGCAATCGTAATGTTTCATTTATCAACATGTTTTGAGAAAATGAAAAATATATTTACGTATTATTATAAGTATCAATAATAATTGCCGTAAGGAAAAAGAATGTCAGATATCAAATGTTCAAAAACTGGAAAAAACATGCGTAATGACTATATGCATACATAGTTATTGCTTTATGACATATATATGTTAACTATATTGATAACAAATGTAAACAATTTCGATACTAGTTAAGGGGTTAGGTCGTCTTAAATTTTTTTGTTTTCAAGGAGGACGTTAAAGAAAAATTTCGTTACATGTATAAGTTATTGCCAGGAATATTATAGTTTTCTTTTTTTACAAAATAACTGAATATTTCGTTCTATTCTATATGATTTTCATTGTTTCATGGATATATTTCATTGTTTTTAAATAATCAATAAAATACTCAACAATCTAGATTGTAGTGATATGCTGTTTTTTCAAGTTTACATTGTTGCAAAGCATTGAGTACGAATACTTTTTTGACTCACTGTACATGCTACGACGACATAACGAAAAGTTATCAATGACGATTTAAATTTCAATTTATACGCGCACTAACATAGAATGCGATTAGTGTTATCCATGCTTTATACGTGAAACCACTTCGACCACTGAGACCATTTTAATCCAGTGGAGGTTATGAAATAATACTATTTGCTTTGCTCATTGGAACATTAATCGAGCGTACTTATCGCATCACGCCTCCTATAATAATTAATCTAATGATTGCGACATTTTAACGGTGCTATTTTATCCTTCAAATAGATGTCGATATAACCTAAACGAATTTTTGGTTTTGCTTTAGTCGAAAATTTCGAAAACGATACATTTATTAAATATCCAAAAGGCGGATTAATAATTGATTTGAAAAATTCACTCAAAAAATATGAATGAAGCGGAATTAATCGTTGAAATTATGGAACTGCGTAAGATGTTATGTGCGAAAGAAGCTCAACTGGCCACCCTGAGGCGCGAAAAACAAATCTTGCAAGACTATGGTTTAAGTAATGATGAAATATCGAGATACAGCAGGCAAATTTTTTTACCAGAAATTGGCATCGAAGGTGTACTAAATATTAGAAGCTTTTATTATAATAGATTTTAACAATGAAATACTAATTTCATCATGAAATTCCAGGCCAAATCAAATTGAAAAATAGTTCCATACTGATTGTCGGAGCAGGTGGTCTTGGATGCCCTGCTGCTTTATATTTGGCAGCGGCTGGTATAGGACACATCGGTATCCTTGACTATGATGATGTTGAGATTAACAATCTACATAGACAGCTGTTATTTATAGAAGCAGACATAGGGATACCCAAAGTAAATGCTGCTGCAGAACACCTTAATCGGTACATACAAACTAATAGGAAGCAATGTATACAGGGTACCCATGCAATTGACACAAGTTTTATCTTTAAAATGAAAAAGAAAGCTGTAGGACAAAATGGTATAGCATATTGCATCGGAAAAATGCAATTGCACTATTTTGGTACTGTATCTGCACCAGTTGGTGCACTTTTTTACTCTCAAAAGAAAAACCCTAAGATTCTTTGTCCTATGGCACTTTTTTTATATCTTGGATCCATGAACATTGTACTACATAATCAATGTATGCATTCGCTATTCTTCACTTATGTATTTCTTGCAGTATGAACAGTAACATTAAAGTTACCCCATACAAGGTCCAATTAGATAGTAACAATGCAATGGAAATAATAGAAAACTATGATGTAGTGTTAGATGCAACAGACAATGTTGCTACACGTTATTTACTAAACGATGCATGTGTCTTGAGCAAGAAGCCTTTAGTTTCTGGATCAGCATTGAGATTTGAGGGACACTTATCAGTGTTCAATTACAAAGGTCCTTGCTACAGATGCATATTTCCTAAGCCACCTCTTCCGGAAACTGTAACAAATTGTGGAGATGGTGGTGTCTTTGGTCCAGGTATACATTTAATATATCTATTATTTTTTTAATTTTTAGAATTTTTACTCATTGTTTCATTTCACTACAGCTGTTGGAACCATTGGCGTTCTCCAAGCGTTAGAGGCATTAAAGATTGTACTTAAAGTGCCTTGTGTTTTATCTGGTCAGTTATTTCTGTTCGATGGTTTAGAAATGAAGGTTCGCAATATCAGATTGCGTCCAAAAAATGCTAATTGTCTCGTGTGTGGAGAATGCCCGTCCGTTCAGATATTAATCGATTATGAACAGTTTTGCGGCGCAAAAGCGAACGACAAGGATCCAAACTTGAATATTTTGCAAAAGGATGAAAGAATTAGCGTGGAGGAGTATAATTCAGCACTGGAGTTAGGAACAAAGCCTCATATGTTGATCGATGTGCGTTCACCCGAGGAATTTGAAATTTGTCATTTGAAGAATTCTGTAAATGTGCCATTGCATAAAATTGGAAGCACTGAAACGATATCGTTGATAAAAAATAAAATGGAAGAGATAAAAGAAGAGCATGATAAACTTGGTGGTAAGAATTTGAACGTACATTTGAATTTTTCTTAAGGTGATACAACTCATAGTTTAATATTGTTCCAGTATACGTGATGTGCAGAAGGGGAAATGATTCACAAAAAGCAGTGAAGCATCTGCAGAAGATATTCGATGAAACAGATTTCGAGATAAAAGATATCATTGGAGGAATTCATGCTTGGAGCAAAAAAATCGATCGAACTTTCCCCGTATACTGAGCACGGGAAATTCAAAATATGTTTATGTGTGTTTATTATGCTTTTTATTCACAAAGATCGTGTGTGCATAATTCAGAAGTATGCGGTTTTGTAAATAATGTATATATAAGGGACATATACATCTACAAAAATGTATTATCGTATATATAAATTAAATTAATTCAATTAGTATATTTTTCTATCTCGCAACTACTTAAACTTGTTTCTGGATATTTATAATGGACATCGGGTACACTCCTTAATTTCTCCGCCGCCTGCTCTGGTGTTAAGTCTCTTTGTGCCTGTGCAAGTAGCTCATAACCGACCATGTGTTTCTTTATAGTTGCAGATCGTAGTAAAGGAGGTAAGTAGATTCCATGAAACGTCCAGTAAGGATAGTCTTGTCTCATACATGGACCAGTCGGTGCACCTTTAAACAAAATAGATTTATAATAATTTACAATTTTTTTTTTATTAACGATTGGATATATCGAATAAATATTCCATTGTGTACCATGCCAGCCCATAGAGTAAGGAAAAGAACAATTGAATAAATTATCGTATTTTGTACATAATCTTTTCATAATAACTGCCAGTGTTTCCTGCTGACTTTCTGTTAAATCCTGCATCCTGGAAACCTGCTTTTTGGGCAGTACCATTGTTTCGTACGGCCATATTGCCCAAAACGGTACTAAAACTACCCAATCTCGATTTTCCAGTACAATTCGCTCCTGAAATGTGACTTATCAATCATATACCTATCTACTGACTATTCTATTATGTAAAGCGTGTATCTAATCTTTCCTTACCTTTTTAAGAAGCTCCTTCTGTACATAATCAATGAGGAGTGGTTTCTTATTGCGACTATAATAATCAGTAAGATATTTATCTTTTATTTTAGCTTCGTTTGGTAAAAAAGAGCTGGCCCAAATTTGGCAATGAGGATGTGCATTGCTGCATCCCATCAGAGCACCACGGTTCTCAAATATTTGTACCCATGTCCATTTCTCCCCCAATTCAAGCATTTCAAAAATCCACCTGGTATAGAACAGTACTCGTTGACCAAGAACTGAGACTACAAGGAAATACGTTTGCTATAAACGTACCGTTTGACCACTTCTTTGATCTCAAACACTTCCATAAGAGCTATTGTTACATTTGATTTTGGATGGAAGCACATTACTTTGCATGTGCCCTTGGCAGAGTCCATTTGGAACAATTCGTCCTCCGATTTTGTTGGGCTAGGAACTGTTTCTAGTAGTGCAGGAAAATCGTTGACAAACGAATATGTGTTCTCATAGATTGGAGTTACCTAGAACAAACGGATTCTTGTTGAATATGTTAAAAGAATTACAGAATTCAGTAGAACCTTACAAAAATATCACCTGTCCACTGGCTCTGATATTTCCTGGGCAAAGAGGATTATTAGGGTCATAATCTGGGAGGTCTTCCTCTGTATCTAATTCGATTTGTCCTCCCCATGGTCTTTTCATACGGTGCGGTGACACTAGTACCCATTCTCCCTTCAAAGGGTTATATCGAATATGTTGGTGTTCTATAAAATATTGATCTAATAGTTGAAACATAGAACGATAATTTGAAAAAACTTTTTCGCAAAAACATAGAAGAATTCTAACCAGTGGAATCGAATTCTTCCTTTAATGGAACTGTGCCATTTTGTGGGCCAGCTTCTTTTTTATCACCTGTAAAATAATTTTACACATTAATACTATAAATTATAATAAGTAGCAGCCCAAAACTCTTAATCATTAATTTACATTCAGGGTATATCAAAATATATAGTTAATTACGTTAAAATAGATGGTCACAAAACACTAAACAAATACGGAATATAGTGTTGTGAGCAAAAAATGATTTTCCGATTGAGAAACATTTATGCAAATATTACTTACAATAGCAGAATGGTAACCCGCAACGTAAACTTTAGTAATAGTCACGTGGATTTCGCATTAATTCCAGCTACGTAATATTTACACGAGATGTGGTTAAATTTTACTTTTGCTTCAATTATAGATGATTTGTAGTGATTTATTGAATTGTTATTCTATTACAACAGTGAATTTGCGGTGAAGAAAATAAAAAAGACGCGACATGTCGTATGACTGATGTGTACGTTCGTCGCGGATTTACTTATTCAAAAAACATCATTCGATCAATAACGGTACGCGTTAGGCGAACAAAAATTTAATTATCTGTATCCGGTGAGAACGCATATTCCGCAAAACAATTTATCCCTGTTAAAATAGCGGCTGTTTAAATATTTTACCTGTTGATGTAAACATTTGTACGGAACGGCGGAAAGAGCGCAATAGCTTGTATGGTCGAATCGTGCACTGGAAAATTTTCTAATAGCAGCGGCAATTTATGAACTTCTGCAGATCCCAAGAATCTTAGACAAGGTAATTGACGATAACGCGTACTTACACAGATTGCGAAACACGGTATTACATGACTGTATTACTGAGTTGATTATGTTTCATATATTTATATATTTATAATCGATTCAATCAAAGTGGATCTCGATCGGTATGATAAGATATACGAAAAAATTCAGCTATAATTATCTGCGGAAATTGAACGAATAATTGTCCCTTTTATTCTTCAGGAAGATGAAAGATATATATGTTATTTTATAAGTATTTTTTTAATATAGGGTTGCTAAGAATGTTTTCTGGTTAATTGAACTGTTTATAATGTGCATACAAAGTTAAAGTTATACACATCGATGATCATAATGTGTTGTACAATGCATGCATAGTTAGTCTACCTTAGTTTGCTATACCGAGAGCCACCAATCAAAATCAGAGTTCTCTTTTAAACCATAATATTCAATGTATGTATATATGTATACAGAGAGGAATGAGAGTGCTCACGCCCGGAGCACCGACGAGATATATCTCGTCGGTGCTCGGGGTTTCGGCGTTCCCACTTTTATGACATCATCAATTTAGCATGGAACAGATCCCACATCATCTTTTAGCCTGAATCAGATACCACGTCATCTCTTAGCATGAAACAGAACCTACGTAATCTTCAGCAGGAAATAGAAACCACTTCTGTATGCATCAGAATTGGTACAGGCGAGGTATAGACAGACTGGTCTAGTCTAGAGGCACCGACGAGATGTCTCGTCGGTGCTAGATGGCTAGAGGTGGCTAGAGGCAGCTAGAGGGGCTAGAGGTGGCTAGAGGCCCTTTATCATTTTTGTGTCACATTCTATCGTATCGGTCGGAACTAATATTGTGGAACTAATACCACAGGTGAGATGTGGGAATAGGACAGTTCAGTCATCTCATGTTATGCTGTTTCGTGTCGCACTCTATCTTATCGTATTCTGTACCTTGAATTCTATTGCCTGCCTTTTCTAAGAAATTAGATGGTAACATGGTCAAAGGAGTGCTTGTCGACATCATTGGAAAAAGAAGTTGTTGTAAACATAACACAGCCAGAAATAATTTAATGCGTACGAATGTTCATGGTTCAAAAGTTATTCTGTATCTTAAGTTCTATTAATTATTTTTGCTAAAAAATTAGATGGTAAGATGGTCAAGGGAGTGTTTGTTGATACCATTATGAAAAGAAATTGTTATAAACATTAAACAGCCAGAAATAACAAATTTATCGATAATTACAATCCGGTGATCGAAATTAATTGGGGTGGGAGAGTTGCGCACTGCGCACCGCGCAACTGATCTCGGCGGCCGCGCGCAGTCAGTCAGTCGAGGTGCGCACTTGGAAGGGAGCGGAAGTGCTTCACCTTCTTGGTAAGCTCCTTTCAATTATTAACCGAAGCACACAGTTTTTGTTTTTGAAAATCCAAAATTTAATGTAATGAAGTAATTGTAGGAAAGGAAGGAGTTTGTAGGACTGTATATAAATGTAGATCCTAACATTTATTAATAACATCTCCAGAGTACACCTATTTTTACATTTACTTTTAAACCATTGTCCAGTTGTCTCTACTTTCAGTACCTGTTCTTGCATTACAGACGATAGTCGGTCTCCTCCAATGTATTTCTACGAATAAGAAAACGTCGAATTAAGCCACACTATGTAGCACACAGTAGTCTAAACTATAACGTTTAAATGCAAACAAAGTATCGATCACAGAACAATCTTGTTATGTACATACATTTCCTTAAGGTGCAATTTTTCCGCCGTCAACGCAAGCTTCCTAATATTTCGAATCGTGGATGCAGCAGCGATTTGCACTTCTGAATCGTCGGATCCAACCAGGCGCAGTATATGCTGCAAACAAAAGCAATAACACATTCGTGAGCGGTGTTCGCTTCGATTGTAAGTTTCATTGTTACCTTGATCACGCCAGACGTATGCATAGTGATGCAATTTGAGGGTTCCTTGCTCAAATGATACGCCGCTATACAAACACCTCTCAGAACATCAGTATTTTTGCTGGTCATGTATTTAACAAGCGGTGCAACTGCGTTCAATTGACCAAACTTATAACTATTTTCTTCCCATTCGCTGCAGTACGCTATTGCTAAAGTCAAATTCGCGCGCAGACCTTCGTCCTCCTGGATTGTAACATTCATCGCAGTACGGTGTTATTGGTTGCGTTAATTGTTCTGTAGAAAAATGGAAGAATTACCGTTGTCACGAGTTTCGCCAATTCCTCTACCACACCGTGATCGCTAAGAATGCCCAAATTTTCTGGATCGGTCGCGATCTCGGCGATGGTAGCGCAGACTGCGCTCAGAACTTCGGTGTCCTTGCTTTGGAGGAGGCTGACCGTGAGTTCTAGTCCGCCCACGAATGCCCGCACCATTTCCGGCGAATCTTTCGCGTATTTAATGCAGGGGACCAACGCGAGGCAAGCGTTCCTTTTGATCTTGTCGCTCGGATGTTTCAGCAACGACCAGATCAATCGCACGCCATCCAAAACGTGAGCAGGATCGTTGATGATGTCCATGCACTCTTCGTTTTGCGCGCACTCCCTCAATACCAACGGTACATTCTCCAGTAAAGGTTCGTACGTCGATGTTAACAATCTGATCTACGCGTTAATAAATTTTCAAAATTATTTCGAATACAGGTTTCCCCCGTGCAACGCGGACAAACTAGGACAAACAATTGGAACTCTACTTTCTAAATGCAGAACCTCTCATTGAATGAAGCGTAAAGTGTAAGAAAGATCTTTACAAAAAGCTTAGTATACTTTCTCGGAACCTGACTACTGCATTACACGGGGGATACCCACGCTACGACACAGGTCGCTTAATTACTGTGTTTCGTTACAAGTTTCGGTAGACCGTCGTTCACTCTGAGGATGGTCCTGTTGTTAGGGTCCTTGCAGCATTCCGCCAGGGCTCCCACAACGTGGACTTGCACGTCTTCGTCCTCGTATTCTTCCAGAAACATCACTAAAGAAGCCACCAAACCGTTCTGATTAAACCTGGCCACATTCTCGGGACTGATCGCGCATTTCCAAATTCCACCGGTGACCGCTGCCAAGAGGCTCTTGTTCTCCTGAACATCTTTGTTTTTCACCAATTTGCAGAGCATGTCCAGACCGTTCGTCTCCCGAACTATGTTCCTTGCGACCTGGTTCGGGCCGCAGTTGAATATCGCTAGGGCGCAGTTCTCTTTCAACTTGATGTCCGCGCTCTTCAAGTGATGCACCACCGAGTATATGACGTTCGTGTCTTCGAACGCCTCTCGGAAAACTGGCTGCGAATTTTCCATTTTTCTTTGACAAAAGGATTAGCTGCACCCTCTTCAAAAAAGGTGTACCCCCACTTACCATGGTCGCACACTGTTGAACGGTGCCCATCATGGGTATCACCAACGAGGTGTGTTTCGATTTCAAGAAACGCTCCATAATTTTAACGACACCGTACTTGCGAAGCTCCTCTTTCACTTTGGGGCTGCGGCTCAGAGAGTCCAACACCTTTGCGCAAGCTATGGCGACCGACACTATCTCCCTGTTTGTTTCGTTCGCACTGTCGAAAGACTGACGAAGAATCGAGTCCGGTACGTCCATTACGTCCAACTACGAATAGTACTGTTACTCGCACGTTGATTCTCGAAATTTGACATCAAACAATCAAGCGTTAGTGGAAGGCGCTTACGATTAGGGCTGTTACTTTTCCGAAGCTTCGAAGGATTCGAAAGAACGAAGGGACCTTCGAAGGTGATGAAAATCGAAGGTTCAAACGTGCGAAGGATCGAAGCTTCGAAGCTTCGCACCTTCGAACCTTCGCACCTTCGACACTTCGATTCGTTTCCAGTTAACGGATAAAAGGAATAAATTTTCATAATTTGTTTCTATATTCACCACCTCAACTATTTCAATAATTTGTTGTTAACGTAATATATTTATAACTTGAATTATCCTTTCGATAGCACATCGTGAAAATAATTGTTTAAATAAATAAATTTTCATAATTTGTTTCTATATTTATTATTTGAATTATTTCAATAATTTATTGTTAAAATAATATATTTATTATTTGAATTATCATTTCGATAGTTCACTGATAAAATAATTGTTTAAATAAATAAATTTTTACAATTTGTTTCTATATTCATTATTTGAATTGTTATTTCAATTACTTATTGTTAAAATAATGGTTTAAATGAATAAATTTTCAATATTTTGTTTCTACATACATTATGTGAATTATTTCAATATTTCATTGTTAAGATAATTATTTAAAGAATGTACAAGTATTTACATAATGAATATAGAAACACATTTCTATAGATTATACAAATTTCCGTAGATTATAAATTTTTATACTCTATAGAAATGTGTTCCTATATTAATTATGTAAATACGTGTACATTGTCTAAACAGTTATTTGAACAATAAATGATTGAAATAATTCAAATAATGAATATAGAAACATATTGTGAAAATTTATTTATTTAATAAATTATTTTAACAATAAATAATTGAAATAACAATTCAAATAATGAATATAGAAACAAATTATAAACTTTATTTATTTAAACAGTTATTTTAACAATGTGCTATCGAAAGGATAATTCAAATTATAAATATATTATCTTAACAATAAATTACTGAAATAATTCAGATGGTGAATATAGAAACATATTATGAAAATTTATTCCTTTTATCCGTTAACTGGAAACGAATCGAAGGTTCGAAGTTTCGAAGGATCGAAGGTTCGAAGGTTCGATTTTCATCACCTTCGAATTTTCTGCAATCGAAGCTTCGATATTCGAAATCTTCGACCTTCGAAGCAAAGTAACAGCCCTACTTACGATTAGAGGTACACCGCCACGAAGACGTATCTGCTTCCGAGCTTTTCTTATCTGCGCGATAATCGCCATCGTCTCTGCAGCCAGGACCTTTGTGATAATACTATCTTACTTTCATTGAATCGAAAAAAAAAAAAAATTGTTAGACCAGTCGATTGTAAGAGGATACTAACCTGAATGTCTCTAGCCGGATGTTTCAGCATTTCGATCAAGGGCGTCACGATACCGAGATCGATCAGGCAGCGTCTCATCTCCGAGGATCTTGCAATTTGCAACAAAACCGACAAAGAACCGCTCTGACATTTTAGATCCGTGGTTTCCAGGAGATTCACTAAGATCTCCAAGCCCCCCATTTCTTGGATGGCTCTTTGAATGATCTATTTTTGAAAATATTATCCCTTTGTTATTTTTCTGTATTTTTAAAGGAAAGGTAACTTTCGAGGGAGCATTACCCTGTTGCTCAGGTCGTAGTCCTTCAGGAGGCAAAGCGCTACCAAAGTGGCGGTCTGGTTGCCCGCTTTCATGTATCTGATGAGCTTTTGTATATGCCAGAATTCCGAAGGCACTTCTGATACATCTTCCGACAATCTTTTCAGTTCCTCGTCACTTTCAGACTCCATCTCGTCATCCGAGCTTTCGTCCTCCATTTTCTCAGGAATCTGTTGGACCCGGGGTCCAAATGGCTCCCCGGTAACCATCGACACCAACGGTTTAGGTACCTCTTCCGATTCTATCACCTCCGGAATGTCCGGCTCGATTCTTTTCCCATGGAAAACAAATAGGAACAATTGTTAATTTTTAAAGAATTATTTAGCTACTTGGCCTTCGCACGGGGGGCTAATATTAGTTATTAAATTAATCGTGATCTGGTTTTCGGAAGAAAAATTCCGAATGACAGGATACAATACAGGAGACTTACGTTGGTAAAGGCTCGATGTCCATCTTATTGACATCTTTCTTCCGTTTCGGAGGCATGGTGTATTAATTATGACTAGCTAAAGTGATTGCACAATACTATGTTATTAGTCGAAGGACTTGTTAAATCGTCTAACGAAATTTTCTCTTGTGATTATGCCAACGTGGTTAAACGTTATCCTGCGTTGAACGCTTTCATATCGACCAAACAATACGTCGAGGTCATGTTACGGTAGTTCATTATTTTAAAAACATTAACCTATTCGATTTGTCTTAGCATTTTACTGGAGTCATTTGTGCGATATTCTTGAAATCTGCCGTATAAAATTCGAATTTCAGTTTGCCAATTAAAGGACACGATTTGCTAACTTCAAAAAAATCGATCTGTTCCTTTTTCAAGAAAAGCATGTGCCTTGAAGTTTTTAAGTTCATTAAGAATATAAGTGTATAAAAATTCAGAAAATTATATTTCTTTTTCTATTTCAAATAAAAATTAAATTACTTGCCAATCTGTAACTCCGGCGATTAACCCCTACAAATATATTTATTTCTACTTTTTACCGAGTATTCGTCAACGAAAAAATTCACAGTTACTTCTCGAATATGCGTGAAAATATCCTCAAAGTTTCAGAGAGATCCGTTTTGTAGTTTGTTGGAAAAAAAATGTTAAATGTAACCTTCGGAGTGTTTCCAGTTTGAAATTCGAATTTTCGGTAGCGCGCGTTATTTGAATTTAGCGGTGTTCGCGGCTCGTGCTACCAGCTCGTTTGAGAACGAACGCTGGAAGGTTGGACAACCTGAAGCG
Source organism: Seladonia tumulorum (assembly GCA_913789895.3). NCBI lineage: Eukaryota > Metazoa > Arthropoda > Insecta > Hymenoptera > Halictidae > Seladonia > Seladonia tumulorum. The sequence goes on along the minus strand of OU565279.1, from coordinate 9,929,430 downwards.
CATTGAATGAAAAATTGATGAGCTGTGAGCATCCGCAGTGCGCATCGTGTGTTGTGTTGTGAATGGTGTCGTTACGAGCCAATTTTAGAGAAAAGTTTACTGTCTGGCCTATGGTCTGCGGGCGCGAAAATGTTTGTGCGTGACACTTAATCATTGACGTGCACGCGCTGCGATTCCGTGGAAAATCTAAATGAGAAAAACGTCCGCTCTGCGCTCTCCAGCGACTATATAATCGTGTTGTTCGTAGAGCGGGAACCGTCGAATATCACACAATGGCAGATTTCGACGCGATCTACGAGGAGGAGGAAGAAAATGAACAGAATTTGGAGGAACACTACGTGACAATGGTGCCAGATCCCATAGTTATTCGGGGAGCTGGAAACATGACTGTGTAAGAAAAATTTTATTGTTTTTTTTCGATCGTCACGTACACACGGGCTCCAAGATCTTTCAAGAACAAAAAGACGATACTGTATACTCTTTTTACAGAAGATATCACCCGTATTCATCATTCTCTGTACTTTGGACAATATTCAAATTACATACAGTGCAGCAAGAAAGTATTTGAACGCTTGCTATTAACATACACTTACCTGGTGGGTATTAAATTGTTTTTGAAAGTTTGTGGTTCATAGCTAGGGATTTCTGAATAAATTTCTCATTTACTAAAATAATTTTAATCGAGTGCAATCACTCTCAGTAATGTAGTATAATCATTTTTTTTAGAATTGTCATTTAAAAGAATATTTGAATGCCAATTGATAGGTGTCTGGTAGTTAAAGCATTTAAACAAATGTTTACACTTTAAACAATAAAAATATGCATGTCAGAGCTCAGTTCTGAAAGTAGTGTTATAACTGCTGTATTGACATGAGTATTAAGATAGTATGTGTAAAATATAAAGTGAATTGGATAATATTTGTAAAAGTTATGGAAAATTTGTTGCAACAATGCACTGAAAGAGTTATAATAGTTTTCATTAATTTGGACTTTATTTCATATTAATGGTTAATGAAAATAACAAAAGAATATAGTCTCGTTTCAAGCAAAAAATTGATCACCGTGAAATCTTGGAAAATGTAACCTTGAGAAAATTTGTTTTCATTAGCGAGTGTTTGAATACTTTCTCGAGCCACTGTAAGTAAAGTTAATATATGTAATGTAATTTTTAAGTATGTTTGACCTGTATTTTTTCTACATTGTATTTTCTAATATTTATTTGTATAAGAGAATGAAGAACTTTGGTTCAATATAGTAGATGTATATATAAGTAGATTTACTTTTTAGTAGATGTATATATAAGTAGATTTACTTTTCAGATTCGGTCTTAGCAATTGTTTTGAATCGGGGTTTCCAAATGAGCTGGTATCACGCGTTGCCCCAGAAGAATTCAAAGCAACTGTTATGAGAATAAACAGTGTGTTAAAAAAAACTTTACCCGTTAATGTTAAGTGGTTGTTTTGTGGCTGTGTCTGCTGTTGTTGTACATTAGGTTGTTCCCTCTGGCCTGTCATCTGTTTAAGTAAAAGAGTAAGTGTTTGACCATCGTTAAATTATCGATATCATTCTTCACATATTTTTTGCAAAAATCTTACTTGTGCTAAAACTCGAGAAATATGATGATAATGGTTGTTTTTTAATTTTCACATTTTTATGTAGACACAGCACTCGTTAAACAAATTATTAGAATGGGAAAACAGTAGACTATATCATAAACTTGGATTGCATTGGAGGCTGGCGAAACAAAGATGCGATACATCGTCTATGATGGAATATGTAAGTAAATGTACAAAAGAATAAGCTATAGGACACCCTGTACGGGTTATTACTAGACTGCGGATATTTATGCAAAATGAAAAAATTAATTCAGAAATGAAAAAATTGATTGGAATCAGGGATTTATTACTCTTTAATAGTTTTAATTATAATGTTCTCAAATTCCTTTAATTTTGTCATAAATACATAAAATCTGTAGTGTAGTTATTACACATTATTTTAGCAATTTATTCAAAGACTTTACTATATTTCAAACTGTATTGAAATTAATGAGCTCATACTATCTCCAGTTACATCATTGTCTAAGCTGTTCTTATACATAGATATATTGATTCTGGTTTATAAATAAGCAAAACACTTACTTGTTTTCACCTTCCAGGTTCTGTTAATCGAATTTATTCCAAAAATACCCATATACAAGCCTGACTAAAGTCAAGATCTGGATTCTTATGTAAGTTGTACACACGTAGCAAATCGGTGCAAGTCTGTGACATGCAAAAAGCTGTACACATCTGGCTTAAATTGAAAATGAAAGAATGCCACTATAGATAGCACTCGCAGGAGGCATATTTTTGTAAATATTACACGTAGGATTGCACAGTACAATAATTTGAATGAAATTGGAAGTGGAATAAATTATTCTACATTAGTTCTATAAATCATCTAATTAACTAGATACAAAAATACGGGCAATTCATTCAGTTTCTATTGAGAGAAATTTACTTCTTTTCCTGCTATTGCTCCATTCAAAGTTGAAAATACATATTTCATACTTACCGTTTTGCACGGGAAAAGTTATAAAAACAGAAAGATATACATGTTTAAAATACTGCTTGACGTCTAGTTTGCTAGTCATCAACACGTAATTGTCTTGAACAGTTTTCATATCTTTGTTAATACTTTCCCAAAATGTACACTTTTCGATTATTGCACTTTTGATGCTACGAAAAAACAAAATTTTAAAAGGAATTTAAATGACATGCTAAAAGTTGGAAAGTATTACAGTTCTTTGTGTTGCTATTCAGTGGCTGTGATCGAGAATATAAGACTAGCTTTCAATTCAAGCATGTATACAACTCTTAAAAATTACATGTATTTGTGTTTGTAGTTTTTATTCATAAGCACGACAAAGAACTTTTGATTTCTCTAAGGTGTGTACTTAATATGCAAAATTAATAGTTATAGTTAGATTGCGAATGTTTATGCAGATACATCATTTTAGACACAAATTTGTAAAAGCGAAAATATTACACTTTATCAAACTATTTCGTGTATTGCGTTTTGCTGGTCAAAATAAATACATAAACATTCACAGTCTAATTATAATATTAGTTTCTCTATATTAGAATAATAATTTAATATCCAGTACAGTGATTCATACGAACGTTCATCTTCTGAAGTATAATTAAGAAACTTTATGTGACACTTATATTTTAAGAAGATCATTTTATAAAATACAGTTCAAGAGATACGTTTAAAATTGCATCAATGAACGATGTAACTAGCTGTAATCTATACACAATGTGAGTCTTAGAATCATTATTCGGAAATCGATATAACATAGAAAAATATTTTGAGATGTACTGTGCAATGGAACCACGAGCGTAAAGAACAGTTGCTTTTCTTGTGTGTTTAAACAAATTATAATTAAGTAGTACTGTGCAGAATCGATAAATATTAAGGTGAACGTACTTCTAAACAGCGTATTTATAATGTACACGTGTAATCAATGTTTCCTTTTCCTTTTTTCTATCAGAAAACATTCACTTGTTTACTCTTATTGATGTAGATAGAGTGCAAGTATTTCCTGTGGTTCGTAAATGTGTAAATGTAAATATAGAATTGGCAAACACAAGAAATGAGAACAGAGTCGACGGTTTGTTAATTAACATTCAGATACGTATCATAATTGATTATTGTAATTATATTTAGTAAATTGATAGGGCTAAAAAAAAAATTAATCATTTTCGTTGATTATACATTAATGTTATAAATAGTAAATTACTTACGTTATATTTTTTTGTAGGCGAAATGAAAAAGATGTTACACATTTTCATGAGTGTGACTGTAAATATGTTTAAAAACGAAAAGAACCTTGAATATTTAAAGGAAATACTAGTAAGCTGATATTGTAAAGAACAACTATAGAAAGTATAGAGTTCACAATATTATAGAATTATTTCGAAGTGTATATTGAGTCTGACGAATTTATTAGTATTCGAGCAAATAAACATTGTTATTAAATGAAAGATTCCTTTGAAAATATACAAATTCATTTATATATTGGAATTGTAATAGAGAGGATTGGCGTAAGATGAGAAGGTACGAAATTATAAGTCAACTTATATAGTACGAGTTATTTAACTGTGTCATCTAAATTTATTTGTAAATTATTTCTTGTCTACCAAACAACTTTTGTTTGAAAGATTTTTGTACAATAGTTTACCAAGTAAATTTAGGTGATAAACGACTTGCCCTATATAGTACTTACCCACATATACAAAATTTTAAAAATGAGAGGGATATATTTTTGATAGAGAATCAATAACGAAGAATAACGTCCCTAGAAACATTAATTTCTTATTCCTACAATTTATATTCTTCAGCCTCAAGGTAGGACACTATCATCATGCCATATGCTTCGTACTTATAATTCAGATGCTCTTTACTTCTGCTATGATATCAGTTTTTGCCTAATGAGGAAGTGTTCTCTCTCTCTCTTTCTCACTCTCCCTCCATGGGCCTTCATAGCTAAAGGAAACTATGTTCAAGTAAAAAGAAAAAATGCAGCACTTGCCAATCCCCCTTTTCGATAGTACAGTGATAAGAAATTATCTAGTACTGCCTACCGAGTAGCTACCTCCAATTCTGTTCTTCTCACTGTATCTATGACACCAAGCCCATAATCTTCTCTGACATGGTACTCCATGTCAGACTAGTCATATTTGTTGGCAAGCTCTTTGACAATATGGACAAGTCCGCTGAGACCTAGGAATCGGACGATATGCCAATCCTTCTCGCGAGACCGGCAATTGTTACATTTCCCATTTTAGTCATTTTAGCTACCGACGATGACCTAACAGTCTTTCAAAAAATAAGTTTTAGTAACAGCAATTTTATTCACAAATCAACAAGTTGTTTTTAGCAATATTCTTAAATTTTTTTATTGAAACACCTACTATTAAGTTTCCGGTAGATAAAGTGTTAAAACGAGACAAGCTCAGATTTATAATAGAATACGTCCACGCTGATCACGAACAATCTCACAATCATCATTGAGGCACCCAAAGGTTTATTTCTTCTTCTAAATTCTAGATTTGAATAAAACAAAAGTTAAATCTTTGGTAACGAATCTCTTAATCTGTTCTAACTCATTTTGGAGTATGTATCAACCTAGTAATGGGGCGCTACAACCATATGTTAATTACGCTTCATGAATATATGTAACGATATAGTTTGTAGAGAAGTAATTAAGAAGGAAAAAAAAGAGTTGGAAACTAATCATTTATCCTAGTGAGGAAGACGATAGATCGGATTGTATATGAGAAAATTTGTTTTAAAAAAAAGCAGTATTTAATAACACTGTGAAAATAAAGATTAGACTACTATGGTTTCAATGTGTGCCTTTCACTCATGGATTTGTGTGAATTATAAATTTACATAATGTATGTTAAAAATATATTGCAAACTATATTTGTATGAAGTGAAGATAATTCCTATAGAATATGTATAATTAAAGTAAGAATTCTTATAGTAACAAACGTCTTACGTAACATTACATGCATCACAGTTCCATCTCTCCACAATTCTATCATCTATTCCCCCATTACCTTTATGTTTATTTAGTGATATTTATATAGTTATAATAGTTCATTATGATTTAAATCATGAACGGAAATAAATTTTTTTATATTTGCCGCAAACATTTGTACTCACTTTATATAGTCATTTGAAACAAATAATTAAAATAAACTTAATCGTAAAGAATTTTTCAATCAAAATAGACAATCTATTTAACAACAATTGTAAAATAATTTTTCTCTAACTAATTACCATTTAGCTAATATAAACTTTAGGGGAGATACCCAATTACGTGTACCACAGGAGCTTTATCATTGGATGTGCAGATAGATCTGCATTTTATTGTTAGCGTACACAAGATGCAAGTCTGTTCCTACTGGCACATAAGAGGTATGTAAAGTTGTTATCTGCATTGAAATGATATTTGCCAGGAATAATTCTGTGTTATGATAATTGACAACAGCTGCCTTTACAGCTGTTAATAAGAAGTAATACATCATTATTAGTCATGCCAGTGAAAAGTGCGTCAGGAGAAGCCACATAGAATTTAAGCAACAACGTTTTCTTCACACTATATTAAGTGCCCTTGAGGAACGTTTTTCTATAAATTGTTTGTTTATGTTTCTATGAAACTTTTCATATCTTACTCATAAAGTAAAATAGTGCGTGTTCACAAATGTTTTCATTAAACAATACAAACGTGTACATAATAATATTGATATTATATGTGCTATTGCAGACTGTAGAAACTACTCAATTTTTTGTGAAAAATGATACCAGGTGAGAGGTGCTTAAATATATTTAAGTTATAGTTGAAAGAGGCTCAACTGTAAAAGCAATGATTGTAAAATGGTGTATGTATTTGGGAACGACTCAATGTTGTTCATTAACATTTTTCTAAGTAATTTTATTTTTATATTGATTAACAGAAGAAATCTATCATGTTCACTGCCATTAACAACTTTGGACTTCATTTACAATTTCACAAAACCCAATCTAGAAAATGTGTGGCCCTGTGAAGTACGATTTTACTGGTTATCGTTGCAACCATTTGTTAATATCGTGCGTTTTCTGCTTGGATACATTACGCCGTTGATCATAATTCTCGGTAAGTACGGTTTCAGATAGTACAAAGTTCTTTTGACTCATTGTTTAATACCGAATGAAATGTTGTTTACATATCTAGGTGTGTTATTAAACACTGTTTCTTTCGTGATGCTAAGCACTCCCATACTCTGCGAATCAAATTTGTCGCTTTACCTGAAAGCACTTGCACTATCCGATAATGGAGCACTAATTTTTAACTATGCCGTGGGTATTGCAAAGTCTCATTTTCCATTTGTCAATAATCTCTTCATGGTAAGTGGAGTAAATAAATTATTCAATTTGTTTAGAATATAATTTAAGCTTAAAGTTATTATTTTATTAGAATAGCAGATTTCTGTGCAGTCTGAATTCTATTACTATGGAATTCTTCCAATTTACATCAACTTGGCTGGTCGTAGCACTTACATGGACACGAGTCTTTGCTATTATATTCCCTTTTGGAATACCTGGCCATTGTAACAATTGTTCTGAAATGATAACTATAATTATTTTAATTTGCACCAGTTTTGTAATATCATTAACAAAGTTATACTCTGGAGGTAAACATGTTTTATGGTTATATTTACTATTCAATACTTTTTATTAACAAGCATATCAGTGAGATTGTAAAAGTATTATAAAATAGCCTTTTTTAGGATATGAAACGGACAGTGTTTTTGAATTCATACCATGCCAGAAAAAGATCAAACCATGGGGCAGTGCCATGTATTTTTACATAGCTTTATCAACGTGGCTACCTTTAATGTTTATATTTCTTGGAAACATTTTGCTTATTGTCCATATGAGAAAAACCGAAAGAATTCATTGCCAGTTAACTCGTAAGTGTAATGTGTTAAATTGGAACTCTATAGTCATAGAAATATAAGTACCTTCAATGACGTTATTCCCTAGAAAATTTCAAGCAGAGAGCAAACAAAACGCATCATACATCTAGAATACTGTTTGTAGTATCATCTGTTTATTTAGTGCTGTTATTGCCCCTGGGCATTGTCGAAACCTTGGAACTTTATTGGGACGTTATACTGATTAAAGAACCTGCTTCCGAGCCAAAGAAGAAAGCAGAATATATACACTGGTATAAATATACTTTAGAGAAAACAAATTCAACTATTTATAGGATGGATCAAAAAAGTATTTAAATACCCATTTTTTTTTTTTTAATGTAACTTTCTGTAATGAAGTCACTATAGTGTTCTATTATTCACAGAAACAAGGTTCTCAGTTAAAAATGCTAGTAATTTACAAAACAATACATAATTTATATTTTTATACCTTATTAATGTTTCTAGCTGAGCATATTGTTTCTGTTCATAATGAAACACTAAGAAGTGTGCAGAAGTGTCTTTACAAGAAATTGTAATCAATAACTGGGTGCACAAATACCTTTTTGAGCTACAGTGTGTCTAAAGGGTTTTGTTCTGAAGCATTTTACTATTTTTCAGGTTGAAAGAGAAAATGCTATTAAAATGGTGTCGTGGCTTATGCTTTCACGTGTACCATTGGAATTTTGCAATTAATTTCTTTTTATATTATCTTACAGGTGAAAAGTTTAGGAATGTTGTGATACAAAAAACACGGCACTGCAAACATGTAATATTTTCAGTATTTACCAGACACATTGATAAGTGTGTGTCTTGTTCGAAATATCCTATGCATACAAAATCTATGCAATGTTCAAATGTATTCCTAATAAGAGCCATTACATTAAGCGAACATTCTATTAACGATAGTATTTCTATACAGAACAATGGTAGTACTGTTACAGACATTTAAATTGTAACAGGAAAAGAACAGAGAAGAAAACGTATACCAAAGACTGTTAGTATTAAACATCATAAAACATTTCTTTGCATACACATCCTTTTATTGTGTACTATATTACATACTTCATGGCAAGTTTTTACAATTACTCCATTCTTTGACCGACCCATTTCGTTTTCATTGTTGTTATTATTATTCCATTTAGTTTACAATCAGTATCTTTGTTATGTAGCGTATTAAATAATTTATTTCGCATACGTAGCAAAATTTATATAACAAAATAATTTTGAAGATGCATTACATGCATGCGCCTGAATTATGTTATACATAATCATTATTATAGCGACCCTAGTTTTAATTTACTCGGTTACAATTACAATTATCTTTATAAGTCGAATATATCTGGTCCCAATAAAGATCACGGAATTCATAGAATTATTACTTATTAATACTGCAGGTCGTATTTCCGCTGACATTAGCCAATTTTATAATAATTTAGCAAACATTATAATTGAAAAACACGTCTATGTACACATTTACACGCACACATATACATTCTCGTATACACATACCATTAAAATAGATAACAAATATTCACGAAGATATTCCCGAATTGAATATTTAAATATGTTTCATTGTAAGAATCATATAATCATATATTTACACTAAAATATACGATTTTTTCATATAAGAAAAACCTTTTTTTACATGCTTAGAATCTATATTTATATATAATGTATATAATTGTAAACTGCATTACTTTTGCATTGGTAACTCGCTCAATACGCGTTTACTAGAGTACGAAATATAATTTTATATATGTTAAATGTAAACGCATTACATACGAAATAAGAATGTAACTCATTAGTATATTGCTCTATTTCCTTAACATAATTACTTTTGATCCTAGTATAAGACACATTACTCAAAGCCTTTGCAGCAATTGCTATTTTTAATATCTGCAGAAACATGATCGTAATGCTTGTTACATAAACAAAAATATTCTATGTACATATGCAAAGATGCAATTGATTTACATGTGACTCACACACTGAAGTACAAAATTTTAATTTTCTTATCATCAATCGAATAATCAAAATATAAAAAACTACTACTTTAAGATGTTTGAGAATCTCGAATACGAAAAGTTAGACTCCAACTAATACTTTTATTGAGATGATAATCTAGTTTAGGCTAGTATGGATGCTGTTCAAATCCAAAACAAATTAGATTTATGCACACATCTCTGGGTTAAGGATTTATCACTCCATGCAGATAATATAACAGCAGTGAACGTTGGCACTGTGTTGCAAAAAGTTAATGCTTATTACCATTATGCTATTATCAATATACACCACAATATGTGTCAACTTTGTTTCGGGGGAAGAAACAGTTTAAATAATATCTACATCACAAGGTAAATATTTCTTGTCAGGCACTGACATTTAGATCGTAATAATATGAATTTAGTACACAACTGTATCAAATACGATATAAACTTATGTTTGAAATTAAAAAATTGTTACGAAGTTTTATATCTGTATTTTTCCACGTATTTGTAAATATGTTCATATATTAAAGTGAAAATACACTTTATATGGATGGAGATTTATATGGATCTTTTACATTTAATATATTGTAAGAAGTGATAATAAAAAATTATTTTACCTTTTTAAAATTATAATCTCGAAAAATAATCTTTTAGGCTCAAAAATCTGATTTAAGAACTTATAAAAAGTCTATCTTTGCAAAATTTGCAAAGTAATGCGCGATTGCATATATGTAATTCAGTCTTTTTGTGAATACGATTTTGAAAGATGTATTTTTATCCGTTCTATATGCTTAAAAAAGCAGATTTTCAACTATGAACATTAAACTTTTAATTTCTCCTCTTCTCGAAAAAATTAATGGAAAAATATATACGAATATATATAACGAATATCGAAATGTTAGTGCATTATGACAATTAATATGATGGGGGAATATTGCATGGGATTCTGTTTACATAATTTATTGGAAATTGTCCTTTCCGACCGTCACACTCACCGTAATACCAATCTTGGGATAACCTTGATAAAACTGTGATTTTCGCACCTTCCTGCAACACATGTAAATAACAAAAATTAGAAAATAATTATTATAAAAATGAAATTTATTTAATTTAGCGTAATTAAATTTTCTTCAGATGTAGTAGTCATTAAAGAGCCTATTAATAGACTTCCGATGGCTGAAGCATTCATATACATTTTAATGACTCACATTGAACGTTAAATCTTCTGGTGTTTCGCCTTTGAAAGAATAAATAGCGGTAACGATGTTGTCCGGTAAACCGGGTAATTGTACTTTAATGTCGATGAAATTGGTCGGAAATATTCCTTGCCGACTTCCTATTCTACCCTCCATCCAATCATCATTGATTCTCTTTATTAAATATATTATATCTCCTTCTTTAAAAGATAAATCGTCTTCGCGTTCTTCTGGGAAATCATACAGTGCAATTCCATAAGGTTCTTTGCTGTTGTTTGTAAAAGAAGCAGAATCTTCCTCCATTAAAAATTCACTTGGTGGTGCAGGCGGTGGTATCGTAGGCATTGGTGGCGACGGACTAGCTTTAGTATCGATTGGCCACGACTGTGTCAAATCTAAAGTCATTGGTTTAACAAACAGTCCTGTTGTCTCTTTACTTAACGAGCTGAACTCAGATTCAAACTGATCGATCTTTTGTCCTATTTTCTTTTGTAGAATTTTGGGTGCAGCTGGTTTCGGCGGTTTCGCGCGAATAATAGTCGGCATCGACTGAGCAGGTTTCGGACACGACTGAGTAAAAGGCACTTGGTTACAATTACTTGTATTGAAAGCAAAGAAGGATGCATTTTCAACATGTTTGACAGGTTGCAATGCATTATGATTTGTAACTTCTATCGGTCCAAATGGGTCTGATACGGACATCGTTTGCCAAGGATCATTTTGCGACACTTTTTTAGTGGACATTCCAAAAAAGTCGAAATCATCTTCAAAGGCACTCTCTGTCTGAGATGTGTTTCCACTACTTGTGAACACAGATGGATTTGAATTGCCATCACTGCCAAAACTGTCTATACTAAGACCATCACTGCTCGAACGAGTTGTAAAAGTTGGAGACTCCGGTGGACTTAAATTTATTAGAGAGACTGATCCATTTATGTTTTCTGTGTGCAATAATGTACTGTGTATCTGACTATGAAATTGTGTTGTGTTCGAATGATGGTCATTCTTTTTCTTTCCGAACAGACTGGTCAAGAGTTCTCTTGGTTTTGCCTAGAAAAGTATTTAAACAAAGGAATTGTAATCATATTGAATCATAATGTATATAGAGTTTTTAAAAATGTCTTATATACCGGTTTTTTTAATCTATCCTTTTGGTTTTGTACATAATTCTTGTTAAATTTTGGTGGTGGTGGCCGAGGAGGTGGTTTTTTCTTTTGAAGAGGTTGTTGCATGAAGGTAGATGTAAAAAGATCATTTCTGTAAGCATTAAAAGAATTAGATATTAAAATTTATATTTAACTAGAAAAATAAAATCTATATATCATTAACACAGGTATGTACATTATTATCCATAGTGAAAATATTTCAAATAAAAGTTGAGTAGTTCATGAAGAACACAGTAATAGATGTAGTTATGATACACAGTGTAGCGCATTTGTAACTAACTCCATTATTTTTGCGCACTCTGTATAAAAGCAAAATAGAGTAATGCTTGTTCAGCACCCTACAACTAAATTAATACACAATTGAATTCTTAAAGGAAAATGATAGACAAACATTGATTAAAACATAAAGAACATGATAGAAAGGTTGGTTACAACAAAGTGTTTTTTAAAAACTGTTTGTAACACTGTACTTGTTTTAATGAAATAATAGAAAACTTACGAGCTATTCCAAGCGGCAGTTCTTTGTGCAGAAGAATTGACAGGTGGACGAGGAGCAGACCGTGTCGAGATCCGCATTTCTAAAATGAAACACGGAGTGTGATGATATTTAAAAAACGACTTTGTTAACACATACTATCACGTGCATGCGGTGATACAGCCAGGCACCGATTCGCACGGATTCTCTCCTACACATTCATCTCTCACAGCGCAGATGCAGATGCGTAGAAACAGATGCACAATAGGAACCGTGAAAAAAAAGACTTGTATTTCAAATAAACGAACCTCTACGCCACGATTACAAGTCCGCTATCAAATATGGGCCGTGATTTGACGCAATACGGATTCCCAAGGCACGGCGATAACAACGGAAATTTAACGGATCGCAATTGCACTTCGGTTTGACGTGCGAATCGAAAGCATGACGTATATAGAATCAAAATTCGAAAATAATCTCAAACACGGTCGCGATACAGATTTTAACACTTGCACTCGTGATCAAGCCGAAACAATATCTATCGAAAGACTGCGAACAATGACAGGTTCGAAGATAAACTCACCTGTTCTCACGTTTGCGGCCATTTTTCATTCAATTCGGTTGCAAATATATCCACTATTACGGCGGACAATGTGTTTAAAATAAAACGGTTAAATACCGTTTAATTAATGACGTTTAATTAGTAGATAATTGCCACTTTGTCGAACAGATCTATCGAACGTTGATAAATGGTACAGTATCGAGTGTTATTGAAAATTTGATTTGGATGTTCTTAAACTGTTTTGTTTATTAAGCAAAAGTTGCAGTTGCGTCAGTAATGTTTAATTTCTACAATTACAAAGGCACGACTCTTTTGTGATATCCGTGATAGGCGGTTGACTAGTTTCATTGTTTATACATATTGTTCGCTTCGTGCATGCCGAGTTGCTTTATGTAACTTAAGAATTCTACAAGATTTTTAATTGTATTGTTTCGAACATGTAATTATGATTCGTAAAATACGAAAAATGACTTAATCATAAATTCTAGTCGCAGAAAATTCTAGTTACATTAGCATTGCTGCAGTGGCATGAGTGCAGTATTACTGCTGCCATTTCAAACATATATATCTGTATACGACGAACTTTTATTATTCCTTATTAATTATGTTAATATTTTTAATAATTGACTAGAAATTGTATTCTTTGAAGGACTAATCGAAATGTGTGCCTACGAATTAAAAAAAAATGGCATTAGAAATCTAGTTTGCAGCGACATCTATCTTGCATCGCTTGCAACAATTCGCATCATTACGCAAGTTAAAAATTTTATGACTAAAATTATATCGACCAATGTTTACTATAACATTAAAATTCAATTTTTTAAATGCATTTGGTATCTAATTTTGTATAAAACAATTTGGTATTACACAAAAATGTTTTACGTAAATCAGAGCTGGTAATACCATTTATCTATTACGTGCTGTTTAAACAAATTATATAATAGCAGTCGATTGTAAAGATTTGTTACGCGATAAGACGTGTAATGCAAACATCTACATTTCAGACAAATGATGTTTTATATTTAACAATTATTACGTTTCTAATACTGTTTAGGATTTGTATTCTTTATTGTCTTATAATCTCTTTATTTTTAATGCTTTTAATTATTAAAAATTTTCTATATTATAACTACAAATTGTCCAATCGATGGAACATTTGTTTTTTCGGTACATATTAAAGTTTGTATTATAATTTATGTAATAAAACTATAAGGAAAAAATTAAAAAAATGCGTATCGTGTCTGGTATTTTGAACCAAAATCAATTTTAACATTAGCTGCCGTTGGATTTTTATTTTACAAACACATATAGTGTTACAAACACGTATAGTGACATATAGTCATTCTTATACGGCAATCAGTCATTTTTAATGATAGATTTAATAATTTATTTGCAATTCAATTCACCCAGCTCATTGGTATGGCCAGAATGGGAACTCGGAATGCGTAGGCAGTTCAGCAACGGTTTTATCATAAACGCCACTTTATTTTGTCTATGTACAGAACATCTTATTAATGTTTTCTAATTAACGATTTAGTAGGACTTAGTGGACTGAACTTATATACATTTCAGCGTCAACGTGAACGCTCTCACCATTGTACCCTGACTCAAATGATACGAGGAATCGTGCGCTAGAACGGCCGCTTCCAGCGCACAGAGGATCGCGTTAGAAAATATAAAAGAAAAAAAAAGGAAAAGTCTCTTACACTCATGTTCGTTACACGCATTCGGTAATCTTGCGCTTAACTGTATGATCGCGAAGTTAGAAAATAATTTGTATAGGTATCAAATACAAGAACACTTGGTACTTTCTTCAAACCAAACCATCAGCGAAGATCAGAGGGTGTAATCGTCCAACGGGAATTTTTTCTATCGGTTATTGACTTCATAATGATCCCATGAAGTTGCCAGCAATATCAGAACGCAGAAACCGATACAAACTTAAATACACAATAAACTGCCCGTTGAAAGTTGTTGCAATTTAGGTGTAAAGAAATTTGTAGAAGTTTGCCGAATATTCGTACACGACGTAACAATTAATAGTAACTGTATCATCCCTTAAATTGTACTGTAACGACTCTTCAACGATTTCAGAAGCAAAATGGAACTATCACTTTTTAAGAGTTAGCAAAATCGTGTTCTTTAACTTATCGTTATATATGTTATGTATATATGTATGTACATACGTTATTATTGACATTTACGTGTTCTCCTAATAAGACAATATTCAACAACTCAACGAGTTCAATATATGAAAGTTAGGATACAAAGACATACGAGCTTTCTGCAAAACAAAAACGATTCTGTAACAATAAAAATTGCTTTCAAACAAGTGAATCGTGTTTCTTTATGCATTATAAAATTCTATATTGTTAACAGGAACACATCCACTCGCAGGTCTTTGCTCACAAAGAATTGGAACAACGATCATCCTCCCTTAGACCTTCTCTAACGTTTACCAACAGAATCTGTTCTCATACTAGGCTGTGTTTTCTATCGTCGTGTTGACAAAACAAAATAAAGATTCGGGATCAGGCGATTCCTCGATGCGACAGCTAGTTATTTAAACCTCTATTTGGTAACCACCCATTCGATGAAGCATAGACGAGTTTTCTAGCCGACATACGTGTTACTAAACAACATCACATACAAAGGAACATCGTGTTCTAGACATTTTTTGAAATGTTTCGATACGTGGAATCCTGTCTGTTTTTTTTGCAATGCTAAAGAGGATAGCGTACGGAATATACGCTATCAGAAGGCCGAAGGCAAAATTGCCGTTCTGAGCAAGGCTCAGAAAACTCTGGCGCAAAAACGACACCTAACAGCACTCCAGTGCCCCCGATCATCTCGAGAAAGATAACATAGGTGCGCGTGTTCTTTACGACCGTGCTTACAATGCTGAAAATTCAACAGAAAGCGTTGAAAGCATCAGTGGAACCGATCTCTCGAGACGTTTCACTGATCACCTTTTCTCCTCAGCTTTGCTTTCACGATCTGACACTACGCCATTGGGTTTTCATGCTGGTTCTTCCCCAACGTGTTATCTCGAACCGGTTTAGTTAACATAAGACCAGTTAAACTAAAGTCGCACGGCACAGGACATTTTTGTAATTTACGGTTTCGCCATAAGAAATATATACATTCCCTGGAAATTTTGAGGTTTCATTTTTTAGAAAATTTCTTAAGCTTAGCTTAAAGTTAACCCTTTGACGACTGAGTCGAAGTCTAAAATATCATGATGACGAGTTTTTGAAACGTAGTCGTCTATCAAGACGGCGTGCCCCCTAACGCTAACAACAAATTTAGCGGTGTCTTTCCAACGCAACAAAAACGTCCTGCAGACGAGCAGAGTTTCGGTGATTCTCGGGTAACCATGTCCTACGTATCTGATGCCCCTCGTCCAAATAGAGAATTAAGCTGGTAAGCTGGTTGCAGCGTGCGCGGAATCTTCGTCCGTTTCCCGGAGGAATCAGTCTTGGTGATTGTTAGGTAGCTCTGGTACGACTTGATCCTGACACGAGGATCTGCTGGTCGTTGTGCAGACACGCAGCGGTTTCGACAACCACGGGTGTCTGGGCACGTCATCGGCGTAGGGCCTTTCGGAAGGCTCTTTTCTTAGCAGCGAACGGATCAGGCACCGTGCTCGTGGGCTGAGACACTCAGGGACAGCGAATTGGCCGCGCGAGATCTTCGCGAACAGAGATGCGTGCTCAGCGTCGTTGAACGGATAACGACCCACCAGCATCGTGTACAGCAGCACGCCGAGGGACCAGATATCCGCGGCTTTGCCGGAATACGCTCGTCCCGATCGCAGCACTTCCGGCGCCACGTAGGCCGGGCATCCTCTACGATCGGTCAACTTGTCATCCCCGTCCTCGACGATCACTGCGTCCTCGAGACTCTCCAGACGAAGCCGTGTTCTACAAACAACAAAAGCACCCAGTTTTACAACATGGACTTCAAGATCCTTGTACATTGATCTTGGACTACCAAGCAAGGCTCGTTAATTGATAACCGTACACGTTAAAGTGGAATTAGATGGGACTAGGCTATTCGTTCCTCGTGTTCATTGCAAAGATCCCTTTCCCAAAGTTCATAACAAAGATCACCACAGTCCCTAGCTCTTCTGAAACCCCTTATAACATCACTCGTGATAAGGGTTTCAAGCACAATCATTACTAGACTGTGGATGTTACATATTTGTGACAAAAGTGAATAAACCAAATGCAAAACAGTAAACAAATAAGGAGGTTCTAATCATGGTGGCTGTAAGAAAAATCGCAGGGCAAGTTGTTAGAGGGTAGAGGTGGAGTGCTATTTCTTGGACCAGGTTGCCTGGACCACCGACAGGAAAGGGAGGCTGTGCAACGTTTTAGCCGAGGCATTTTAATGTGGCAAGAGGACACCGCGATTGAGTCATGCCGGCGAGGCACGGCCGTGTATCGTGGAACAGGGCGCAACGAAAGGATTGGTGAAAGAAAGGAGAGTGCTGGCGGCTGCCGGTTGATCAACCTGCAACGCGGAAGTCGCAGAACGCGTGTACGTAATATTCCCGGCTCTTGGGTAACCTCAAGCTTTCCACGATGCTCCTTTTCACACCGGTTACGATACCCGATCGATACGCAGGCGGACAGTATTATCTTCTTGCTCAAGCTTCGAGACTAGCTGCTTCCTCCGCAATCATTCCAACGGTGGATCAACCGTTATCGTGGAATCAATCCCTACGGCAACTGAGCTCTTAACTGCTTTATTGCCACTTGGGACACTTTTCCGCGAGCCTACATTTTGCAGCGTAGCATCCATCTTGTACTAACTTTGGAATTACCAGATTTTCCACAGATTTCGGAATCTTTTTTCATATAGTTTGCGAGAAAGTTAACTTTGAAGGCTTCTTGTGCATCGATAATGATAGTTTTCCTTTTCTAACTTGTGTAACAGTGTTCTGTCGACTCTACCGAACAAGGTGACGCAATGTAATATTAGATCAGAAGCAGGGAAATGTGTTTAAGCAAAGGTTAAAAGTGAAAAAGACAGCCGAAGCGGGGCAATGTTTGCGGACATTTTTCGATTCGTTTAAAAAACTAGAGGAAAATTTTAACCGTGTGTAGACGAAATTCGACATTGCCCGACCAAAATGTAATTTTGCTCGAAGATTTGCAGAGCACCCACGCGATCGTTTAAAGTCTTTCGAACAACCGGGAGAGACGAAAGAGCTCCGAAAACGAATTATTGCCAACGGTGACGTTCTTAGAATACATTTAATAGGGACCGGCGAGAATGCGCGTACGTAATATTCTCGAGTCTTGAGCAACTGTAAGGTCTCGACGATGTTCGTTCTCATATCGGTCGGGACACTTGGTCGATATGTAATGGCGTAATCGTTTGGGAAGCGCACACGCGTCGAGAGAAGAAAATATAATTGGTGCCACGGGACCCGTTTCGTCACATGTACACGCCGAAAGGTGTGCGCGAGCACAAATTATATGCAAATTGTCCGCGCGAGCGAGACAAAACGGCTATCGATCTTTCCTTTAAACGCGCCGATTACCATACAATCCCAATCATTCACAAAATTCACCATTTTTCATCCGTGCATCCTTTTTTCGCCACAAGAACTCTGAAATCACGAGACTATAAGAAAAAGAGACGAAGAAACTACTATAATTTTTAAAAGTAAACAAAAAAATCATCAAGTTATGACAAAAGCTGTAATTTAAAACAGCAAGGACATCGGAAGAATTTAAAAATCTTGTATCATTTTCAACCTATTAACACTAGAGGTTTTCGGAGCACTATAAAAGTGGCCAGTTTGGATTATTTTATAAAAATATCAAGAACATATTCAGCCAGATTTTTAGCAACTTTTACCATAATATACAGTGAGTAACGAAAGTATTCGAACGCCCTTTAAATCAGTATAACTTTTTTGTTTAAGTAAATCAAACGACCTGATTTTTTTTAGGAGTTAGAAGAATTGGTTTTCCAAATGATGTGTAAAAAAGATTTTGAAAAATTTGCAATTGGTAAGAATTACATGAGAAAATAAAAATGGCACTTTTCACAACTTTTTTATTTGAACCTGTAGTGAAAATTTTAAATATGCGTTTTTTGTAGATATATGTTAGTTATATATATGCTGCAAATTTCATTGAAATCGATTAATATACACACGAGCTACAACTAGTTAAAAGTGGTGAAAAGCGTAGATTTTCACGACTTTTGGCCAGTTTCTGCTTAAAATCCTCAGATTGTAACATATTTTGATACGTGCCATTTGTATCTGCGTCAGCCGATTTCGATGAAATTTTCAGTACGTGTATAACTAACAGAGATCTACAAAACGCATATTTTAAATTTTCATTATAGGCTCAAATAAAAAAGTTGTGAAAAGTGCCATTTTTATTGTCTCATGTAATTCTTACCAATTGAAATTTTTTCAAAATATTTTTTACACATCATTTGGAAAACCAATTCTTCTAACTCCTCAAAAAAGTCAGGTCGTTTGATTCACTTAAAAAAAAAAGTTATACTGATTTAAAGGGCGTTCGAATACTTTCGTTACTCACTGTATGTTCCAAGGAATAAATGTAAATTAAAGATTGTAGAACCCTGAACCTTAAACACGTTAAATAAATAATTTTCTACTTCACTCGAGTTTGTTGCAATTCAGATAGAAACTTTTTGCATGAAGACCCGCAGTCTAGTGATTAGTAAAGCCCTCGTAGCAGCGGCGCACAGTGGGCAAAAACGGCCTTTTTCGATTCAAAATCAAAGAACTTTCGATAGGAATGAGGTAGAGCGATGAAATTTGTTTTAAATGAAAGCTGAAACTTTGTAGAATATGGGAAAAATAGGGAGATTACGGTACGAACGTTTTTTAACCTTGAGAAAATTCGTTAAAGTTGCACAATTTCAAGAAAATTTTGTTTTTGTGGCTAATACGCGCGGAAAATTTTTTTTAACATGCTATATATCGTTTCCCATAGGTTTTTTCACGCTGATTTCAAATCTGTTTTCAAAATTTGTCTACGACCTCTGTTTTTTGAAAAAAATAGATTTTTGTGACACAAATTAATGAAATTTTTTCGTTAAAATGACTTGATAACACACTAATTTGAAAGTATATCGTATTTTCATATATAAAACAATAAAAATAATAATGATGAAGTATTTTAACGTTTTGAGTTACTTACGAAACATGAAGCCACTTCACATCTCGTCATCACTTGACGTATCGCTGTCATTACTACTGGCACGTTCTTGAAATTGTGCAACTTTAACGAATTTTCTCAAGCTTAAAAAACGTTCGTACCATAATCTCCCTATTTTTCCCATATTCTACAAAGTTTCAGCTTTCATTTAAAAAAAATTTCATCGCTCTACCTCATTCCTATCGAAAGTTCTTTGATTTTGAATCGAAAAAGGCCGTTTTTGCCCACTGTGCGGCGCGAGTAAAATTTTGCTCGCCTCCGATTACGTGATAAGATTGCGAAATCGGCGATGGTTAGCCGGGAGGATCTACGATCGACAGGTATTGTGTCTCCTCTCTCTCTCCCTTCGCTTTCATCGATCAAGGAGCCTCGGCTCGGAGAAAAGAGAGAGCCCGGCGGGCGATCTTGAAAATCCGAGCGAGTGTCAACGGCCTCGGGTTATCGTTTAAGAGAAGGAACCCGGTTTCGCTCGTTTCCCCGGCACGTTCTCCGCCTCGGATGCACGAGATGCTATAACTTGACGAGGATAGGCGGCCGGCAGGCCACAGCTTTCTTCGCAAACTTTCACTCGTAAGCAAACGACTCCTACGACACGCGGCACGGGTTCAAGAACCCCGACGATGAATTCTAGCGCGGTGGTTTCCTCAAGAAAGGCCTCATCCATCCTCGAAACCGTTGCTCCAGAGAAACGAGCACGTTGGAAATCACTATCGAATCCTTCACTATTGAAATTTAGTTTCCCTTGGACTCGACTGAACCGTCAATTTTGAAGCAGTACCGACTAGGGCTGTTACTTTTCCGAAGCTTCGACACTTCGAAACTTCGAACCTTCGTTTCGTTTCCAGTTAACGGATAAAAGGAATAAATTTTCATAATTTGTTTCTATATTCACCACCTAAACTATTTCAATAATTTATTGTTAACGTAATATATTTATAACTTGAATTATCCTTTCGATAGCACATCGTGAAAATAATTGTTTAAATAAATAAATTTTCATAATTTGTTTCTATATTTATTATTTGAATTATTTCAATAATTTATTGTTAAAATAATATATTTATTATTTGAATTATCATTTCAATAGTTCACTAATAAAATAATTGTTTAAATAAATAAATTTTTACAATTTGTTTCTATATTCATTATTTGAATTGTTATTTCAATTATTTATTGTTAAAATAATGGTTTAAATGAATAAATTTTCAAATTTTGTTTCTACATACACTATGTGAATTATTTCAATATTTCATTGTTAAAATAATTATTTAAAGAATGTACAAGTATTTACATAATGAATATAGAAACACATTTCTATAGATTATACAAATTTCCGTAGATTATAAATTTTTATACTCTATAGAAATGTGTTCCTATATTAATTATGTAAATACGTGTACATTGTCTAAACAGTTATTTGAACAATAAATTATTGAAATAATTCAAATATTGAATATAGAAACATATTGTGAAAATTTATTTATTTAATAAATTATTTTAACAATAAATAATTGAAATAACAATTCAAATAATGAATATAGAAACAAATTATAAACTTTATTTATTTAAACAGTTATTTTAACAATGTTCTATCGTTTCAAATTATAAATATATTATCTTAACAATAAATTATTGAAATAATTCAGATGGTGAATATAGAAACATATGAAAATTTATTCCTTTTATCCGTTAACTGGAAACGAATCGAAGGTTCGAAGTTTCGAAGTGTCGAAGGATCGAAGGATCGAAGGTTCGAAGGTTCGAAATCTTGGACCTTCGAAGCAAAGTAACAGCCCTAGTACTGACTCTCACATTTTCCCATTTTTATTTCAACAGAAAGAAATGGACAACACGGGGCAACGAAAACCACTTGCGAATCAACACAGCGAATTTTACGCTTCACAATGTAATATAAGAACATGATTGAACAAGAATTTGTACTATTTTAATTTTCTTTAAATTATTTTTAAACTCCCGAATGAATTCTTGTTTCGTTAGCAAAATCGTGTAAAGAAAGCTCCGAGAGTTTCTAAAATGTTAATGGAAAAAGTACTTTTGACCCATGCACTGGAGAGTAGACGAAGACCGGAAGCAGCTTTTAATAGTTTCGCTTTCGATTCGAGAGTTCTACGAGACTTTCGGCAGGAAATTATTCTTGGACGCCCCCCTACGAGCTGGCTAACCGAGATACTTGAACTCCATAAAAAGGTACATCCGGGAAATCGCTGATTCGATCGATCGATCGGTTCATCGGTCGCAAGAGCGGAAGGTGCGCTGGCAATAAAACGCGTCAAGGACTCCGATGGAAATAAATTCTGACCGGCGTGCTATCGATTGATCGATTGATCCAGGGTCGAAGGACACGGGCAGAGAGGTGGGGACGCAGAAGTG
Organism: Seladonia tumulorum; assembly: GCA_913789895.3. Lineage (NCBI taxonomy): Eukaryota > Metazoa > Arthropoda > Insecta > Hymenoptera > Halictidae > Seladonia > Seladonia tumulorum. The sequence continues at coordinate 9,906,930 of OU565279.1, read as the reverse complement.
TCAAGAACCTTCATGCTAATGATTTCTGCGATGCCGTGAACACCAGAATTAGACGCGAAGATGATCTGACGCCATGCTGTCGGGCCGCGGTAAAATTCTAACGGTGGATACGGATCTTCGATTATAAGCAGATTGTACACTACCGGCCATAAGTGTTTACCCACCCTCAACATTGTAGTCCACGGTTCTACGGTTCAGTTTCAATAACTTTGCTATTTCTCTGTTACTTTTTCCGATGCTATGATGGGACACTATTAGAGCGCGCGTTTCAATCGATAATTCTTTTCTCCCCGACATTATTTGAAATTTTCGCAAAATTCTTTAGGCACGTGAAAATCAACTGTTTACTGTATGAAAGCTTAATGCAGTATGAAATTTGAGAAGACTAAGATACCTGTATCACCTGCGTTCATATTCCCTACTGACTGTTATAAAAATTTCAGAAAAATGGGCTTCTTTACCCGAACTCCAAAATTGTCGTTTTTCATAAAAAGCTGTAAACTCATTTACAGTACCTGATTGTGTATGTACAGAATATTTTGGATGTTTTTTATTAGCCTTATAATTAGGATTTAATGCTACGGACATTTTCATAACAATAAAATACCTATTATTTGAATAGTAACGAAATTTGAAGGTGGGTAAACACTTATGGCCGGTAGTGTAGGTGTTTAGGCAATTTCTCTTTTTTCTAAGGAAGTTCAATGAATTTTCTAAGGAAGATCAAAAACAGAGAGAGGGAGAGAGAGAGAAAGATTGGCAGTCTAGTGATAATCGTGGTCCGTAGAATCGCAACCATGCGGATCATAATACTAAGGTCAACGTTTTCGTTACATATGGTCGGACAAAGCGCGAACAAATATTCATAATAGCATGCGAAAAACTTGACGCAAAGCCGAGCCAAAGGGGAACACAAGGATATATTTACATAAGTGCGATTGCTGCAAGACGGAGGGATAGTTACGTATTGCATATCGTTGCACATTGCAACCGTTGTAATCGTATTATTCATTGTGAAAACTCGATTTCCTTGCAACAAGCTCGAAAAGCTACTTGCCGATGTTTGCACAATGATTTACTTCTACGTGGCAAAAGGAGTACGTTGCACCGCAAAATAAAGGAAGAAACACACCATCACAGATACACTAGAAAGATGTTCCAGATCAGACGAAATGCTTGGAGCGAAAATATTAGCTTCGAGTGGAAAGAGTTAAAATTCGAATTGAAAGTCCACTTGAGAGCCACACCGTGAATACCGTGGTTAAAAATAAATGTATGGGGAAACCATGCGAACCCATATCCGATAAGATATTCGGCGATTCGATGGAACCGGGGCGCGGGGTAATCGAAAAAGCGAGGAGAAGAGGAGAAATAAAATAAAACACACGGCCGGGTAACGCAATCGAATCTGGACTCGAGATCTGGGAGGTGGAACAAACCACGCGTTTCCTAATTATACCAGCATTTCAAAATCTCCCAAGCCGATGAACCAATATGCTTTTCTGGCTTGCAACATTCCCTGTCCCCTCCCCGGTATCACGGTGATCTTTCCTTCTCGCTTCTCGTTATTCTACGCGCGGGAGCAGTTCACTGAGCGGCAGGAATGCGAGCGCAAGACGCGATTGGCCAACACTGAACCGACGACACGACTCGCACGAGAGTTTCTTGGTCTGGCTCGTTCGAGGTGCTTTTATCGAGGCGTGCAGACCAACATACACGCCGGTACCAAAGAGCACGCACGTGAACCACCAATCTCCTCCCGCGAGTTTATCACCGTGGACCGTTTCACTCGCTGGGTTCTCTGTCTAGCAACCATCCCTGTGTCCAGTTCTTTACTCTAAAAGAATATAATTGGTCAATGAATAATTTATAACGAAGAGGTGACAAAACATCCCCTAAATTTCCTGCCACCTTGTACAAGGTTCCCGGGGAACTTTGGGACTTGAAATTCCAGAGGGGCATAATTTGAATACGCATAGCAAGAGCTCAAGGTACAGTCGAGTCGGAAAGTAAGTTAACATTTGGTGATATGTAGGCAATGAATATGATGAATAAAATCAAGTTATTGTATTGTTTTTATTTAGGAGGTGTAAGGAAATAAACAAATATGTTAGTAAAACATATATTATCATTATTAAAGATTAAAGACATGTCATATTCATTTGCCTGCATACACCAGTCGTTAACTTACTTTCCGACTCGACTGTATTTCCATATTCAACCCCTGTGAATGCAATATTGAACTCTCACTCCTATAATTTCCATGGCGTTTCATTATCTTGTCGGTCGGTTCTTTACTCTAAAAGAATCTAATTGGTCAATGAATAATGTCAGATGAAGGGATGGAAAAGCTTCCCTTAAATTTCCTGCCGCTTTGTACAAGGTTCCAGGGAACTTTGAGACTCGAAATTCACAAGGGACACAAAGTGGGTGCGTCGAAGCGAACCGTCACGTTCAAGCCACGAACACGCCTAGCGAATTGTTCGACGTGGCGTGGCTCGGCGTGGTCTGGCGTGTCGCGATCCGCTCGTTCCTTGAATTCATTCTTGACGCTGCGTTGCACGCCAGCAGCTGAGACGAGACGCTTGCAACGCGAGGATCGACTTCCTTGCACCGCGTGGAAGCTCGCGCTTGCGGCGAACAAGTATTCCATTGAAGCGTTGATTACTTTCATGAACTGTTTCCTCGTTGTTAACGGCGGAAACGGCCGATTAAAAATTGAATGCCGGAGGCGTTCCGTATCGGAGCCGTGGCTACTCAAGAACGGGGGAAGTCTAGAGTCTGCAACATCTGCGCGCGAAGTGCAAATTAATTTTTTTTTTCGCTGGTTATTCATTTCTGACGCAGGCATTTAACGATTCAATACCTGAACTGGGTGGTTATAAAATGACAACATCAACTAATTCTGATATTTTATGTCATAAACGGCGAGGCGTCGGTGAAAGTGGTTTTGCCTTTATTCAAAATATTGTTTGCATTATTTTTAGTGGGCTATTATATATCAGTCCCATATTCATAAAATGAAAGAAATCACATAGAATGGAAACATTCTAGGTCGGAAGACACGTTTGGTCTTGGAATTAACATACACTACCGGCCATAAGTGTTTACCCACCTTCAAATTTCGTTACTATTCAAATAATAGGTATTTTATTGTTATGAAAATGTCCGTAGCATTAAATCCTAATTATAAGGCTAATAAAAAACATCCAAAATATTCTGTACATACACAATCAGGTACTGTAAATGAGTTTACAGCTTTTTATGAAAAACGACAATTTTGGAGTTCGGGTAAAGAAACCCATTTTTCTGAAATTTTTATAACGGTCAGTAGGGAATATGAACGCAGGTGATACAGGTATCTTAGTCTTCTCAAATTTCATACTGCATTAAGCTTTCATACAGTAAACAGTTGATTTTCACGTGCCTACAGAATTTTGCGAAAATTTCAAATAATGTCAGGGAGAAAAGTGGGACAAAAAGGTATCCCATCATAGCATCGGAAAAAGTAACAGAGAAACAGCAAAGTTATTGAAGCTGAACCGTAGAACCGTGGACTACAATGTTGAGGGTGGGTAAACACTTATGGCCGGTAGTGTAGCTCCGGGTTAAATTTTTTAAATTGACGTTGAATAAAAGAACACTTTTAGCGATTCTTGCTGCGTGTTCCGCAAAAAGAAAACGTATAATCTTAAGGTCGACAAAGTTCGAAGGCCATTGATCCGGACAGTGACAAGCTGATTGTTAACTGATGACGCTAGAAGAAGTCGAACGGGCAAGTCCGATCTAATGAAGTCATTCTCCATTTACAGAGCCGTCGCGATAGAGAGATACGCAACGAACGGCCAACAGGCAACGCGTTTCGAGCCGCTAATTGCAATAAATAATCGAATGAAAATAAAAGCAGAAAATGTGGAACGGGCTCTGTTAGAACGTGGGTGGGTTACACATTGTGCCGCGCGTCGAGTGAAGGGGAAGTTAATTTATGTAGGTGTGGAAGTACTTCTTTTCCGAGATACCTACACCTTCAATAGCCGATGGTGCGAAAGAATTACAGGCGAATATGGAAATGGAACGAATACGAACTGGTTTTCCATGGTTCTCTGTAACGCGGGTCCTCTCACTCGCTCGAAGAATGCCGCAGACGATACGTGGGCGTACCGTATCGTTAACAGTCATGTCAAATTAGCGGCTGGTTTGTCACTTTAATATACCCCTCCACCTCTACCATCGCAATTTTAAAATCAATGATACGCTGTATCTGGTCGATCAGGCCGCTCCGTTTTTATCGGGGACACGTGAGGGATCAAAAATTAAGTAACACTCGATGAACTTTCCGAATAAGTGTTTCACGTTTAAACTGTTCAATCTAAAGTGGCCCATACATATATGCAACCGTTCTATTGTCTTTCAGAGGCTTAATTACTTCTTTTATGAAACCTTTACCAACCAAATTGTGATCTGTTTCTGATTAAAATGAGCCCAAGCACTTGAGAAAACCAAACTCTATGATTCTAGCGCGCCCTGTGCAAGGAGTAGCCTAACAAGAAGAGGTCGTCAGCTGGTTGTCAATCAGAAACTGTGGAACCTTGTTCTAAATCAGGGGAGAACCTGCAGAATAGCTACCTACCCTCAACTATGTAGAGACGCACAACTATGACAGTTTTTCGCGAATATCTCGGAAGTTATGCGACACCCCTATTAACAAGCAAAGGAAGAAGTCGTTGAAAATGTATAGATTTGTAACGATAGATCCAAAAGTCATCGAAACCGGGGGTGGGTAGCTGTTTGTGCAGGTTCAACAATCCGGGAACCAAAGAACATTGTATATCTGGAACTAAGGAATTTTGTTGTAAGTTTGGATCTAAGGGACTTTCTTGTAAGTTGGAGGAAAGTTGTTCATGGGTTTTACGGGTTGGTTTATCCGAGTGCTCACCTTGCTTCGTCCGCAAAGACGAACTTCCTGAGCTTGAGGTCTCTGAGCACCACGCCGTATTCGTGGCACGTAGCTACGGCCCTGGCCGCTTGCCGGAAGAGTCGCCTAGCTTCAGGTTCCCGCAGCCTCCTGCGTGCCCTTACGTAGGCGTGCAGGTCACCATGGTGGCCCTCCAGCAGGAGATAGCGTCGACCTCCAGGTGCTTCCACCACGCCTGCCACGCCGCTCGCCGCTCCGGTACCTTCTAATCGAAGGTGAGCTTGTAGCAGCGCCTCACAACCTTTGTCGCCCACAGTCAACGCCTGAAATTCAGGAAACCCGTTGCGTCAATCTGTCGTGCGTGTACGCTGGACAAACTCGATGGGGATTGGGAAACTATTCCGGGAAGAAGGACGAATTTCTAACTCGTTGTTGCTCGATCTCGAGTCAATGCTTTCTCACGGTTCGCCTAATCTACTGCTAAAAGCAGCCATTGTTAATCAAGTGATACAGTCGGTCTCGTTGATAGAAACGAGCATTCTGTAACAATTAAATTACAGTTTTGGTGATGTCTTTCTATAAAAATTTTGCAAAAACATTGATCCTAATCGCTGGGACCCTCTTAGAGATTGCTCCCAGCAATCCCTGTCGACAGAGGGTAGCCAGCTGTGAAATATACTTGCGAAACTAGTTTCTGCGCGCATCCTTTTAAGGAGCGCGAATCACGTGGACGTTCTCAATAACGAGCACAATATCTGCCATTGTGCTGAATAATTGTAGGTTGGTATTGACCGGTTAATACGGACATCCGCAACCAGCGGACAATACAAATATCCGGATCCCTGGGCCCACCGCTTCGCCTTTCACGTCGCTTCATAGACGACCACACATCATCTTAGTTCTTCTTCTCTTTTTGATTTACACGAGAAACTCACCTAACGTTGGACACTATAATTTCCTATGCTTAACACTAGGTTTATAACGGGTTCTAATATTTTTAATTTATAATTATTGAGATTCTAAAGACACATCCATGAGAAATCAACAAATTTATCTCTTTGGGTATGTGTTATTAAAATAAAATGTTTAAAAATTTTGGCAGCACATTCTTGTTCTTGTTATTTTTATAATGTAAAATAGTCGCTTTTAGTGCTTCGTAAACCTAGAGCTAAAAAGAGCGTAATGTGTCCAGTGTTAGGGGAATTCTCACCGATCGATCGTTTTGCAATCGTTTGCGTATTGTTTCACTTATCTACCCGATAAATTCCATCGGGTAACAAGAACCGCTTAACTGTTGCAAAATGTCCGTGTGTCTCTGATAACTGTTCGAGCATCACTCTTCATTATCGTTTATTATCAAGCGATGTCACCGGCGATCAGAACTTGATGATCAGCATCCGGAGGTATATCTTTTTTTCTCTGTGCATCATGCGCGCCAGCTCCCGAACAAAGGATACAAGAAGGCTCGCCGCGCATAAACCAGATTTACAAGACGCCTCGATAAGAGGGCACACGAAATCTTGGCTACTTTTGAAACTTTGTTCGTCCGACCGTTCATCTCCGGTGTCGAAACCTGTCACGGTTTCGAAAGCCGGGGTCCCATTAGTTTAATAAGGGCACGGTGCGTTCTTTACGAAATCTTGCCCCCGGTGCTGATCGGCTAACAGATCAACGACAAATTCTGAAACATCGACCAGACGCCGTGTCTCACTCATTTTACAGTTGCATTGTTCTAATTCGAGCCGGATTTTTGCTAGACTTTAACGTAACGTTTTATTCTTCTTTATTGCTTGACTAAAGTAATTATTCATATTTTAACCCTTTCTAAGTTGTATACTTTTTTGTTCAAACTTGAACAAAATTGGGTTGCAGATGGTTGAAGTTGTGACTTTCAGTTGCAAAAGGAATTTTCTCAGAAGATGAGACTGACTGAGAAAGCCAAAGTTTACAATAATCGCGTATGGCCTGTGCCAATAGGAACGAGAAATAGGTGTCGGACGGTTGTAATACTTCGTTAAAAATCGATGTTTCCGCTGTCTTTGTATTGCGGAAAAAATTCACGTTTTAATTGCCTCGCGGTCTTTCGACAGAAGAATAACGCAATGTTTTTTCGCAAGGTCTTTCAAATTTGCCTTTCGATTGCGCCAACCATACGCCTTCTGTCAGTCCGACGCCGAGCGATTTATGGTTTTTCGTTGTGTACCAACCGAAAATCCTAAGACCTCGGGCGAGTCGTAAACTCGGAGCAGAAAATTAAGAGAGCACACGAGTTTTTTTTTTTTTGAAACCTAAATTCCAAAAACCTTGCACGAGACTGTTTCCTGAAATCAATCCGATTTTTCAATGTAAATCAAATTTGCCTGTAAATTAAACGAAAATTAATTTTCTGTAAGTTCCACGATGACGTATCCCCCTATCTTCCTTCAAGATCGAATCAATTAAATTCTTTGAACTAACCTTAAATGAATTAGGCGTCCGTACGAGGAAATTTTTGCACAATGGGTTTCGATTTCGTCATTTCCTTTATTCGCGTTAATGCTTTTAACGCCTTAAGCTTTGTAAACGATAATGTTGCATTTCTTATCGTGCTGTACAGACTGATGCATCTATGCCGATGACTTCATCTTATCTGCTTCCTATGTTCGATACGAGAGAATTATTGAAACGAAATTTCGATTGAAATCGGTATATCGACGGAAACCGAGTTACCGAAGTAAAAGGAGACGAAGAAAGAGGCCAATTTTTCGGCGGGGCGTCATTAAACTGTTCGATCCGGATCACTGTCGGCCGCCATTTCGAAAACGTGTCACGCAACGGAGTAATCGTCAATTGAATTAAACGGCCCTGGCTTTAGAAACGATTATGAATAACGGCGATATGGGCAAAGGCGAGGTGAGGCAAGGTGCAGCCTTGTATTTGTTCACGAGCCGATGATGTAAGCGATACATTGTATAACGTGACGATTGTAAAATGTTAATGGAAACGCGGCAGCAGCTGCCACGGGTGTGAACGCGCGCAGTCCCGTGCGCACGCGCGAACGTTTGGCGCCGCGAGGTCTACCGTATGAAATCGTTTAATTGTTACCTAGATTTCTACAGATTTTAGACACGCATTCCTCCTGAGAAACATGACATTATTGCGACGAGCAGCGCTATGAAAAATCCTAACACATGTGTCATTGCATCTTGATCGATTTACGATGTGCATCAACTTTGTGCACATCCGCATTGCAGCATGAAGTATAAACGCTATAGAACGACATATGACATGCGTTTAGCACGTCGAATAAAATAGATGGCACCATTGAAGATAATAATAAATATGTTCTAAATTAAAATATAATTGTTTATAAAACAATCACGACCTCACCTAATAATTGCAGAACGTTCTCAAATAGGTGAAACTGCTGTTAAGATATTCGATGTTCTTGACCTCGAAATTTTGAACCTACACTGCGTACAGTGTTGCCGGATTTGTAATACTTGATTGTTGTCGAAAGCGCGGGAATATTTGAAACTGAACGTAATAGAAAACGGTGTATAAGAACTACACACAATTGTATGAACCGAATATTACGAAAAACCATATTCTTGTCATGTCGCTTGCGCGACTTAATGTTCTTAGGCATTTAAAATGAATGCTGCATCTATTTAATGCAGATATGGAAGAATATACCAGTAGGATGTCGCTGATGATTTTTAGATCAAATTGTTCACGGTGTATAATTTGTGTGGTATACGATGATGTTCTGGGACGCCATGTATGCTAACGATGAGCCTAATTACAGATACATGTATGTGTATTGGAAATTGATTCGCCAAGGTTTTTCGCCTGTATGAAACTTTTCTCTGGCAAAGCATGACGAGAAATAGAAAACATTCGCAGCATGTAACCTTTATGTCCATTAGCCACGATGTTATGAAACAACGACAAGTTTTTTAATCCTGCTCTGCGAGTTAAGGATTGAAGTGATCCGTGGGTGAACTGCGACAATTATGATCCAATTCCGTTGTCGTGAAAAACGCGTCCCGAGGACAAATGCAATTAGTCAGAGAGAGCTCCCATTGACATCCGTAAATCATTGCGCCTTGACGTCTCGTATCTACAACTGTGCACAGTGTCGACTTGTAACAGCAGTTAATTACAGTTTTTTTAACGCTGTTCTGCGCGTCAACTTGTTCTTGCACCGTGTCGGCAAGAACCCCCTGCAAAAGCCCGCAAGTTCATATTTCCTTGGTGTCCGAGTGAAATGTAAAATAGCCCGAGAACTTTCTAACACGACAAGTAAAACGATTGAAATTTCTGCATCGCGTTCACCGTTTCTTGTTAAAAGCGTGCAATTGCTACCCGGAAGATTAGCCGCGTAACGAAATGCACGAAAGCCTCAAATAAATTGCTTCGAAATATGGCAGCGGAGTTGCGTCAACAGCCTCAGGAAAGGTTTTGTATAGCGGAAGTAACGACTGCGCGATCTGTGTTACGAACGTTGCAACGTGTTGTACGAAACCAGTGGTTTTCAACTATAATTTCCACCGACAATCCGCGAAAGTGTCAGGTTCACTCGAATGTAAACAAAGAGACATTTAAAAAAAAATATATATACACTGTTTAAAATGCTCTTTCGTACCGCTCGCAAAACAAGCGTGAACGTTTGAAGGTGAACACTGTGCATCCAAGGTTCGCGTTCTTAAAGAGTAACGTGCGTAAGTAATGCAACAAACGACGGGATTTAATTGCGAAAAATGCGGTGAAGGTTGACGCAACAATATTCCGAGAAACTTCTCTCCCATAGAGTGACATACGCGTTTCTATCATTCAGGCCTGCGACACCGGTCACAATGGAAATAACGGTCGCCGGTTGCGCGAGAGGAAATACCGGAATGATGCTAGAAGATCCGCTACTTTTTTGAACTGGTGCGATCGTGTTTACGGTCGGGGACACGCTCTGAAAAGTATTCAAACCATCACGCCTGCTTCTCAGATTCCTTTGCGGACATCCTTTCAGAGATCCTCATCAAATCTCATTATTTGCGTGTTGTAACGCCACAGAAAAACCGCCTCGGTTTTCAAAAGACTCCAGAATCGAAAGCAAACTTTCAGTGGCTGCTTATCAATATTCTCGAACAGATTTTTATATCTGTACGTCTTAAAACATTAAATTTTTAATGAGCCCTGAAACGATAGCAAAACTGATTAAATATCATTTCGTATTTTCCACGGTTGTGACGAAAGAATTAAAAGAAATTGAAATGAAGTATTTGATACAATTACTAGATGATCGAAACGCTGGGTCAAGATGGACCCGGGCACCGCCTGCAAAGGTAACGAGGATAAACAAACCACCGAACGAGCACGTGCTCGTAAAAATGTTTACAAACACATGTTTTTGCGTGACGCGTCGTGCGAGATCCCCGGATCATCATCATAAACAAGCAATATCGCTCGACGGAAAATAAAGCAGACCAATTTTTCGCCAGCCGAGGTTACGTATCGCGGTGGCATCGACCGATAACACGTGAACCAATCCCGTTCGACCTGAATACGGAACGAAAAGCCTCTAGGCTACAGTTTAGAAAGGCGATTTTCATCGATACAACGTGTAGAACTTTTATTGGATATGTTCTTGCACACCTGCCTCCGAGTCTTACGTGACACATATCCTGGAGGCGGGATGCGTTTGCTCTATCAAGGATAAACACGAATCATTTCGACATCGCTAGTTGCTATTTTTCTCAGGTGACTGAGGAGACACCTGGCGTTTGATCACAACATTCCCCTGCTCTTTGGGCTACGAAATTCTGTTGCAATTATCTCTAATTAACCCTTGCGCGCGCCGCAATTGTACGTCAATTAAAATGATTCGAAAACTGGAAACCTTCCTCCAAAGAATTCACATTCATAAGAATGTTCAATCAATTTCAACTTTTCCTTGTATATGTAGTTATGCATAACCTTGAAAATATGCAGCATTGTGCGGCAGTGTTGCTCAACTGGCGTGATTGTCTGTTATGAAGGCATTACTGTACTATACAGAGATCGTACGTTGCCGAGCACCTGCAAACTGTATTAATGTATTATTGTAGAAAATCCATAAACTGTACTACTAGGAACAATCCAATAGACGAGGTATATGTTTTGTCTCATGTTCTGAAATATCGACTGTTCGAAAGTAAAGGTTTTTAGAATTATTCGTTTATTTTCTCGAGACTGCAGTGACTATATATAGCTATTTTTAATTTTAATTCCTACCACTGAGAATGCTGTCAGCAAATTTTAGTTCTAATTGGTAATACAAGATGTGACACGAAAATGGTAATGAGGTTGCGTGACCCCAAAAAAGTGGGCCACAAAAATACATTGGATGATAGGTGTATCCTATACCTCGTCTGTGGTTGGAGCCTAGACCCCTTGCTCCTGTGTTATTTAGTTTGTAGGCGAACTTACGATCTCTGTACGGTACATATAAAGATCATTGAAAAGTTAATAATTCATGGGCTGGGAAGGATGGGGCTTGAAAATATTAATAAAATTGCGAAATTCACCTTCGCGACGAGTTGTTGGCCGGTGTTCACGTCGACGCATCGGTAGAGAGCGCTGCCCTCGGCCGGGCCAAGAAGCAGATACCGATCGCCGAGTATGGCTGGTCCATGATGATCGGTTGGGACCGGTTCGTAACTACGGAAGACAACTGGCGGCACCGAGTTCGCCTCGTCGTTCGTCGGCTGTTGACTGATGTCCTGACTATTGTTCGGACTAACCAGGAACTTTCCATTGTTGGTGCGAGTCACTTGCAGATGAAGAGGATGCTGCCTGGTAGCGGCTGTCACTCTCATATTGCGCCGGTTTTCACACGCGCACCGCTTCTTTTTTTCACACTACACTAACCGTAAGCGTCCACACTTTGTGTCTTCCGTTGCGTGATCTCGCGAATCGTTTTTTCTCTCTCCTCTTGCTCGTGCAACGGACACGTGTCATCCAAAGTTCGAGCGGTTTTACAATCCGCAATATTGTCGGTTGACCATTAAAGCTGTGAAAAGCCTTGAACACACTTCACGTCACGAGATTACCGAACACGCCGGTAGCTGCGACAGTTATCGATTTTCTTAACGGACCGATTCGATGTCGGTTCGCTCTAGCGGGTACGAAACGCGTTTTGTATACATACGAATTAATTCTAGTTAAGAATATCACTTTGTGCGAGGGCCCACGCAGAGTTGCTTCGCGCTACCTGTGGGTCCTTGGACGGAGATCTTCGTGGGTGACAATCGGTCACGTTTTACCAAAAAGCTCTGCAACACGGAAAAACAAAACAACACGTTACTGAAATCCTGTTATCAATTGTTAACAAGCCTTTTCGTACGTACATAGATACGGAAACAAAATAAACAACCACGTTTCCTAGATTATCTACCACGTGAAAAGGCTTCATTCGAATAGACGCCACTAGGGGAACAACTAACTTTTGTCTGCTCTTCGATTTCTTTATCTCGTATAGTTTTGGGTAATATTTTGTGTCACATTCTATTACGTCACCGCTGTATCCTCCACCGATAACAAGTATCAACGTTTATATAAGTTCTTAAATATTATTTTCAAGAATCGAGACAATGCACACGGTGTGGGAACATTTTCGACACAGTAATGACTAAGTAACGGAGACAAAGCGCATTGACACACTGCGACGAGCGTAACGTGCCGAAGTCAGTTAGCGTGTGTACATAATGGGACTGAAATGACAAGAGTTCCATCCATTAACTCTATGTGATTCACGGACAATTTCAAAAGAGTACGTTTCGACATTCGTCCTGCCCTGTGCGCAATTTCTATGGAGAAGGGGACACCGTAAGGTCAGGGATATCGCTGTAAGGCGGTCGTTGCGCCGTAACGTTCTACCCAGCCGAGGAAGCCGGGTCGCAGAAAAAATTCTAAAATGTGATGCAACAGCATCCTCGGGCGTTATTAATGTCGGTAATGTAACACCGAATTTTTATCGACCGTCCATCGAGTTTATTCACACCTTGTTGCGTGCCTTCGACGACATGCGGACACCGCATTACCTCATTTTACTCATTGTATCTCAATGTTACAATCTCAAACTATGAAATTCCACCGCAGTGTATCGTTAAACTACGAATTTGCAATTCTCCATTCAAAAAACAATTTTTATTTGCATTTACAGCCCCATGGAATGCAATAGATAGTTACAGTTCAAAAATCTGCTGAATATTCTCAAAATAAAAAATAAATTGGACAGCTATAATTCTTCTGAAAACTGGTCCGATTTGACTAAAATTTTGTTAATAACTTAATTTTCATACTAAACATATTTCATAGTAAACATCGTTTTCAAAATTTCAGCCAAACGGCTTGAACAGTTAAAAAACACTAGCTAAACATATATGTACCAGAATTTAAACAATACAAGGTGTTTCGCAATGTATGTAAATACATCGTCGTGACCAAGATGAGGGTTTGAAATTGAGAAAAATTACAGGTTGGGGGCCATGTTATTTCTGAGCGGCGTGCAGTTTCGTTGAACTCTTATTACAATCGTCAAGTACGAAATTGAAGGGTAACCTTGAAAACTAACAATTAGGGCACGTCTCAGAAATCCCACTTGTACAGCTGACTCTCGGTTGGTCATTGGCATACAAGTACATCGACCATCTAGAATCTAGATATTCGCGAAATCGCGCCATTACGACGTCGACGCACTTGCGCAAAACTCCTGGCGCTCCAAAGATCATTCCTCGCTTGGTTCTATCTAGTTTGTGGCGATATTCGATGACTGATCGCGGTTTCGGTCCATAATTTTCATATTACAGATGAAAGCCAATTAAAACGCGCTTGCACTGACACAGTAAACAGGATACTCGAATGAAAAATGAACGATTATCAACCGACGATTCCTTGTTTGACTCTATCTAGTTTCAAGGTCTATTTTAATCCATAATTTCCATTTTAGAGGGAAACTCACTTGCTGTCACAGTATGGAGGTTATTCGTACAAAAAATCAGGAAATCTCATTTTGTTAGATTTTGATGACGATATTCGATAGCTGATGGAGACTAATCCATAATTCTTGTTTTGCAGATTAAATCGAGTGAAACGCACTACATATTCGAACTGAAAATCGACGGTTACTGGCAGTTACGCTGGAACCGTGGCGTCCCTTATCCGTTTTTATTGAATGAACGAGTATCTGACGAAACAGCGAGCTTGAAATTAGTAAAAGCATTGCGTCGGCACGGTAGCGCGTGTCGAAACCCGCGTATACTTAACACGCACACTACCGAGCGTAGATAGCAGATATCCTTCGGTAAGGTCAAAATGGCGGAGTTTCACAGTTGTCACAGCGATATTGCGGGCACCGGTTGCATTAATAGCGCGCGAACGTGACGCAACACCGCGAAATAAATTAATTGCCTAATACATCCGCTCGCGGAGCCCATGACTTTCTGTCAATGAATAGCGCCGGCGTCAGCGGAACCTCTGCCTATTGGCGGTGGGATAAACAACATCTACCATTGTGGAAATTGTGAAACCAGCCATTGAAAAATATGCTTAGAAAGACCGGACTCGATCGTGTGTCACCGCATCGTCAATGATTAAAGTGGGAAACTGTTTACTGTCGCGCGCACTCTACGTGTACACGGTATCTCCAAGAAATTTTTGTCGATAGCGTTGTGCCGCATTTCCGGTTGAGCAAACTCGGATATAAGTTGCAACGTTACGAAAGTAAATGACCGGAAAAAAATGGTAGTAAGGGTGCACTGATATCAGGGCAAGCGCACCAAAGTAAATACACGATACAAGAGGCTGACATCGATCCAGTAAGCGTCAGTATAATAATCACTGCACTTTGCACTGTACTCGGGCGCTAAAGCCCGATACGCAGAAATACGGCGTGCGCGCACTAATTCCGAATTTCTTATCTGTTCAGAGGGGGGATCTGTGAAATATAGTTGGCTGCCGATGTTACCTTTATAATGTTCCTGTTGTCGCCGTGCGTTCCTGAACGGGTGGTTGGTCCGGAGAAAAATCGGTGTTCAGCCGAGTTTCTCCCCCAAAGACGTTGTTGGTTAACCGCCGTGTGTCTGCTCGAAAAGCGAATTCCCCGGGTATGGATACACCTGGCGTATTGGTTTTTCGAATAGCGCGCGCCTCGGATCAAACCTGGCTGCTTCCTGTTGGCTGCTCTACCTGGATGGTGTTGGTAGATTCTCTCCTCTTCACGGTTCTCTTGCTGTTCGTGTTTGTGTGCGTGTGCGTGTGTCGCGATCGACGTTCCTCTTCGTTCGCGAAGTTGGTCGGTCACACGAAGAGAAACTGGAAAGCTGAGCGGTGCAGAACGAGGGAAACTGATGCAGGGAGATTTGAATCCCGCGCAACGGACGGTCCAACGTTTTGGGCCGACCCTCCGCTCAGAAACGACGGCGGCAGCAGAACGAGCAAACACAAACCGATCGCGCCATTGTGCAGCAAACGACTGAAGCCACGGTCGCCGCCTCGAATTAACCCGACGGCACCGTGACCATAGTGGGGGAAGACGGGAGCCGAGCGCGCACGCGCGACCACTGATTCTTCAGTACCGGCGCAACATTCCTCGACACTCTGGGGAATCCGCACGAGATTGTCAACAAAATTAACATTTTCCGAGGTATACTATTAAGACACTATATTATTAATTACTGCTCCCGGTGGAAAATGTTTCATTGGAGAATATGCATTAGAGAGAAACATACCATTGCATGTTTAATGTTAGATGATTGTGATAGAAAGGTTAACGATATTTCGAAAAATATGTTAATAAAGTGATGAATGGTCTTATATGTTTATTAAATATAAAATAACGCACTGTTGCATGAATATTACAAGAACGCTTTTTATATTTTGATTAATGAACATAGTGATAGAGATTATCGAGAAAATGACCTCAACGTTAGTCTTGTTTGATCATTGCTTAAGTCAGCGCCATACTTTCTTTTTCTGTATCTCTTAAGAAGAACGAAAATTTGTATATATGACAGGTTTTATTATTATATTTGCTTCTATCTTTAATAATGATATTTTCAACGTAATTTCCTTTATTTTGTTAGTAAACAAGTAGAGGAACGAGCATAACAACTTTACTTGTACAAAAATACAAATAAAGGTGAGGTTATTAAAATTAGTATAGTAGCAATTTATCGCTGCTTGATATTCAAATAATTGAACGGGTGTGTAGGAGGAAATAACAGCCACATTCCATAGCATTTGCAAGGAAAACGTGAGCATGCATGTTTACATACAGTAATGATATATTCAATTATATCTATAAGGAAAAAGTATAAATAAATAATAAATAAACTGTTTGCACATTTTTCCATAAATTATCAATTTAAAGTTGCATAGGGTTTTTGTAACCCTATGAAAATTGTAATTTAATTATTAAGATTAGTTTCTGAGCACGCTTTCACGATTTTAATAAATTAGCAAAGCGGATGCACCAATGTTATTTAGAGCCGGATATCGGCAACTCTTTTGTTCCCAAAGTAATATTTAAAAAAATCACGTAGACGTTACTCATGGGACTTCTAGGGGCCTATTGGTCACTTCACTGATTCACCATAGATGTATTCGTCTTCGATACGCGATTTGTTGTTGTTTAGTCTACGCCGGTGATGCAATACCCAACAAAGTTGCAGAATAATCGCGGAACGGTTCTAGAAAATTGTGGAACGGTCGCGTTCTGATAAGAGTAATGGGGCCTCGCGACTTAATGCTGCGTCACTGGCCACATAAGCGCGTACGTGGGCATCCTAAACCGCGACACGCGGTCACACATGCAAATCCATTGCGCGTTTACAACATCTGTAACAGTAATTACCTCTTTTACATCATCCGAGCGTACGAAACACATTATTAATCTCGTCGATTGCAATGTCCCGTTGAAATTTTCCACTGGCCTCGCGAGCTCGATTGCAAAAATCGCAAAAATTGCAAAAATCGAACGGTGGGATTACAATTCAACATACGTTCAACTTTTCCGTTGTTTACCTACACTCAGCCAACATACCAAGGAATCTCAAAGTACCGGTTCTGGTTACTGAGTTCATAAAAATATCACGGTTATTTTTGATAGTATAAATTTGCGTATACATTTTCTGGAGAAATATACAATTTGTTTCGAAAAATTGACGATGTTCCTCGTGTTTGTAAACACAAGAATGTTAATATAGCCTAATGTACATATATGTAGATGCACGTAAATGAAAACATCAATGCTTTTGATTGCTACGAGGTCAGTAGCATAATTTCATTCAACAGAGAGATTTCTTGTACAGGGCAAATCAGTTAGGTATGGCCGATTTTCTCCTCGATTACTCCAAACATCCAGAACCTAGTAATTTTGATAAATCATTTCGTGTTTTCAGTCGATTGAATGCGAATTCTTCGGAGATGCTCGTTCCGTGCAAACGACCCGCCCTTGACCTACCTTAACGTTCCTTAGCAACCGAAGGAGGCACGCTTTAAACAATCGGCCGGTAACTAAGGGCATGCAACCTCACCCACGCGCGTCGACATGACCGTGAGAAAACGCGGAGTCGTCGCGCATAGCGTTTGTCGCGAAGAAATCGAGACGTGTCACTTGCTGATTCGAGTCACTTCTCGAAATACGCTTCGTAGCCTGCCATTATCTTATTAACGCGATAATGCAAGAAACGTTTTATTGATCGCCGATGATCATTGTCCGGACGGTTTTTTGCATTCTTTTCCTGTTTGTTCGTATGTTCGCGGGCAACGTTTTTCATTAAGCTGATTAAACAGGCCGCCTTTTCGTTTCGTCACGCTGTCTGGAACAGCTCGAAGGCCGAGTGTCTATTTATCGCGACCGAGAGTACGATAACCGCTTTTGGGCCTTATTTTTGGACGCTAAATATTTTTGTTATTCGTTCAGCCTATAACCGGTCTACCGTTATCCACGGAAGTATCGATTTTCGAGAGCCTCTTCCACCATTGTTCTCCCCAACACGAATGCCACCGTGATAGCGCTTATCTGTTATCGTGTCATAACGTTCCAAAAAAGGGGGCACGATACGATAAAAAAAAACAAAAAAAGAAAAGTGCGACGCTGCACGATTACGTTGTTTCATCGGTTACAATACAATTGCCGGCGAGAGTAAATGAATCTGCAGTATCCGCACGGTAAACAATAATAGCGAAATCGTTAAACAGATGGAGCCCCTTTAAAAACGTCGTGCAAGTTGCCAAAAGTAATTAATTGACGCTATAAAAGAACACCGCGGCGAAGATAAAACGGCTGTTTAATTTCGTATTCAACGAACGGACGGTTCGCAAATAAAACAGATATTAGTGGATTTCGAAAGTCATCGACCAGCCGCGATTGCGAAACGCAATCTTTGATCCGAACAAATACAGTCGTCGAGACCTTCATTTTTCGAAACACAGAGGAGGAAGGAAAGAGGGGAGTCTCAGTATGTTCTGTATCTTTTTGCAAGCTTTTCAGCTAAATTGCCTTGTTTTTCTCGGCGGTGTTGATTCAACGGAAACTGGTGGCGGCTCGGTATACTAATTTAAGAAACCGAGGACGAAGCGGAGTTCGCGTTTCTTCCTGCAATAGTCTCGCCAGGTCGAGCGGAGTATAAAAATTTCATTCGAGTCGCCGAAGGTTTGATTTTTTCGGTGTTTCACCGGTTTTTGCGCGCCGATGATTGTCGAGTGGAGGAAATTGACGTTCTCGTGGATGACGGAATGCCGCGCGGTTTCGTTCGCCTAATCGCCGAGCGAAACGGATCTTCGTGAAATCCGGCCACGGAGACAACAGATTATTGAATTGTCGAGATAGACACGAGGTCACCGAGTGTCGGATTGATAATTCCCCGATGGATGGACGCGAGAGAAATATTGGCCGAGCATACGTGACGCACGTCATGCTACCACAAATTTCCTGTACAGGACTCCTACACCTTTGCACTCGGCGGATCGTTAACATAACATCATAACGGGGCCAAACGAGATTCGCGGCGTCCCGTGATTACACGGACAATACTCATTGGCAAGCGTGAAAGACAATGAATATGCGATGACGGGCACGTCGGCATCACTTCGCGCCGTGATTGCAACGAAAAAGCCGAGATATCAGTCCTGCTTGCGCAAGAACCAGGAGTTTTCAAATGATTTCCGGTTTCTGGAAACCTGACGTCACGCCTCTGTCACTCAAGATTACGCTCTGCGTCGCTTTGTAAAAGTTCCAGAGAGATTTCTGATACGAGACGAAATCGTCGCTGTAAAGATTTTTTTCCCGGACGAACTAGTACCATGATCACCAATTTACCGATTGGTACAGTCAATTCGGACCTTCTGCTACAATCAGAATTAATTTTGTCGATTTCTGCCGAGTCGTTTGTTTACGGTGCATTTTTAAGTTTTTTGTACGATTTTTCTTGTCTCACGAGCAAAACGCTACTATTAAAATTGCTTCTATTATATGGTAAATCCTCTCAGAAATATTTTGAATGATTCGATAGTCAGATTCGATACATTCCGACTTGTTCTATACCACTTAGTAAATGTTGGGCACGAAAGACACCATGATATGGAATCTATTTAGAGCGCAGAGGCAGCGGATTTAAGCATGATTCCGAAAGAGAAACATTCTCACGTTTTCCAGAGGTTTCACGAGCGTCTGCGTGCAAAGAGACGCGTGTTCCATAAAAGCACAAAATCAAAACTTATATATAAATTCAATGTTTTAATTTTATCTTTCTTCGTTAATGTTTTCAATGCACCACGTGTGATGAACTTATAATGATCACCACGCAGTCGATCTTTGCGCATTTTTGGCAAACTTGTAAAATACAAGAGAACGTATATTACAACTAAGAAAAATATTTTCATTTCATTAAGAAATCTTTGAGAGAAAGAAATTCTTAGCTTATTCTAATTTCCATAAAATAACATATATAAGATCTCAGATGAAATCGCGGTTTACGTAATTGTTATCCTCCAAGTTCAGTGATACCTAGCCGAGGAAGCAAGATGACCGCATTCCTAGCGTAAGAAGATTATTTCGCATATTATACTAAACGATCTAGGCGTAGCTTGCGAAAACTGAAGTCGAACGAGAGCTCATTTGCAGCGTAAATGATTCTAGTAATTTCAGATGCGATTACTAATCTGATTTGACTAGCAATTTTAAATAGATTATGAATAATAACGATAACAGCGATTTCCACGGAGTTTCTGCGGTCACGGCTCGACTCGGAAAAAATTCGTCATCGTCCGTGATCTCACGTCGCCGGTAGGTTTTTAGCGGCGATCATGGTTTCACGAGTTTCTGCGAGTCCTTTTGTAATGCCTTGTATAAATACAGAGTGGGGCCTGCAGGTTGGCGCGATGCAGGCCCACGAGCATTCTCATGGCAAACGAACCGGACGTACGATTATGTTCACGGCCGAAACTATTTTTGCGGATGCCTCACGAGACGAGACGAGACGATCCGACGTGGAGGAAAAAGTAATGACGTGGGCGGTCGTCCACGAAAATTGTTTCTTCCGGTGCGATTCAACGATTTTTTCGCTTTCGAAATGCTGTTCACCGTGTATGTATACGCGTGCTCCGAGGAGATTAATCTTTCAAATTGATCGCTCGATGGGAACGATCACGTCTGTTTTTAGCTTTCGACGAGTCGAGCAAAGAAACTCGATCCTTTCGATTTTTATCGAGCAGTATAACTTTGTGAAATTGATTGGAGAAGCGTTTAGTTATTATCCATTGTGTGCAAGATTTTAAAGCAGTCTTCTTCCGAATACCGTGACATGTTCCCGGCGAAACACGTAGAAAAAGCGAGGTAAATATAAATGAAGGCAAACCGGACGTGTTAGTCTGACGCAAAGTGGAAATTGTATTGCTTTCTTTGTGTCGCTTACCATAAATTTCATGACGAAACTATCTCGGGCATTACCGAGTCTTGATCAGCGAAACTGTCAAGACAGCTCTAAAGATAAACACAATAATCTGTCTTCGTGTCAACCGTGAGGTCGTTCAAATAGATCCAGCTATGAAAATATAACAAATTTGAACATTTAAACCAGCAGACATCAAAATTTGAAATACTTGTTGGAAGACATCGCGTTGGACACAAATTGTCCGAGTATTAATTATAAATCGTAAAATATTGGTTTGGCCAGAAAGTCTTTTCCACTTCGAAATGGACAGTTGTTTAGAGCGACATTTTGTTATAATATTTATTCTAGCAAATAATATCCTCGACAAACCAGAAAGAAAAGTGCAGAGTTTGTAATTAGTCCAATAGTTTGTGTTAAAGAAATGACAAATATGGGGTACAAGCAAAACGTTAAGGTGCACGTACCGTGCTGCGTACGTGCGATCCAGCATGCCGGTGGTTCGCATAATCTCTGAGGTCCCCTGATCCAGTAAAACTGAACATTGATACGCAGCCACAAGTCACAGACACCAAATTCCGAACGGAGAGTCTCCTTGGGAACGTTACAAGTCGATCCAGTAATTACGACTGCCCATTCTGAAAAACATGGATAATAGATATACCGACTCACACAAGAACACAACACGCATGTCTATGTACACATAGAGAGCAACACTCGTGTAGCAATTCAAATTCTACGAAAGAAGGAAACGAACCATAGAATTACTGTTTCCAAGCAATCTCGTGCGGTCTCTGAATTTTTAGCCCTTATGGGGATTTTAAAAATAAACTGCAGAGCAACAGCAATTAAGAATATGTGATCTGTAATCATCAATAGTACCTCCAATGATCCACATAAATATAAAATACTATTAAATAGTCGTGAGTAGATTGCTGATTTTTATGCATTTATGACAGAAATAAATAGTTGAAATATGAAATGTTACAACTCCTGTTTGTTAGAACCGAAGTAGAAGATTTTGCATAATGATTCTGACAGTCCAGTTATAAATCGCCTCCGGATGAATATATTTGTAAACAAGATGATTCTTCGAGTATTACGAAATATGGCCAACGATGCATGTATTTGGTAGAATCGTATCGTTCGATTTTACGAGCAATAAATAACGCGTATCGGTTTTTGTAAACACTCCCGTCTATTACATCATGGCCGTGCATCGTTTCCCCACGGTTGCAGAATTCTACTTTTCATAAGAGAACCATCATGGTGCAACAGACTCGTTTAATCAAGTCGGATTGCACCCGATTACAAAAACTTGCTTTTAGGTATCCGATCCCACCGAGTCGTATTATTTGCCATTTTCGCAATGCCAGCTGCAAATTCTTCGCGCAGAATAGTCGCCGGACGGACAAGTGTACTTCTATTTTTTCGTATCGATTTTATCAGGTGGCCAGGAAATCTTGTGCTGCGCCCAGTTGTCATTATTGAACGTGCATTGCATCAAGCACGAATAGGGTTCTGTGTGTTTAAACGAAAAACTTGTTTCACGGGCAACTCGACTAACAATTACTAGATTATTCAACTCGTTACAATAGTCATTTGAGATAACTGTTTCGACTAGTCTAGAAAATTGCTGATTAAAACATCTTTTCGATGGCAGGAACTCTTGCAACGAAGGAATGGAACGATCACTTTTTACAATTTTGTATATTATTTGTCTATCTCTATTGATGAAGACAGTTAGCGAAGCTTCTTAGTTACCTCACGAACTGCAAGATAGTTGCAATCACTTGGCCAATGTTTGGCAATTGCGAGAGGCAGAGTTTTGATTTCATTGTATAGTCGTAGGTTGATTCATTCAAACCCTTACACAGCAAGTTTTATTTACTGCGCATGTCTTTGAGCCTACTGTTGTAAGAGCAACGGTTGATCGTCTTGATGGACCCAGTTTAAATAGCTAGTAATATAATGGACAATTTATATTATTGATTATTAGACTGTGGATTTTATGATAGAACTGAAGCACAAGACAAGCACAAAAATTCAAAAGAATTTTACAGATAGAAAATTTTGATTTTACGTAAAGTCCCTCGTCCATTGGTCATCATTCCCAGATAGCACTCGACGTCTTAAAGACGTCTGTTTTACGTCCATTTTTGGTCTGAACGTCTTACGTCCTGAAAAGACGTCTTAAAGACGTCTCGTAAAAGACGTCGTTTTTACGTCTAATTTCAGACGTCTTTAAGACGTCTTTTACGAGTCGTCTTTAAGACGTTTCATTTCTTGACGTTCCAGTCATTCTAAACTGCTAGAGAAAACCTTTACAAACTGTAATTGATTATCAAACTGAATATTCCATCAACAAAGAAGTGCACAGAAAAGTAATACATCAAAATAAATAGATAAATAAATAAATAAGTTAAATAAATAAATAAAGCATAAAATGCTAATGTTCGCGGATATGCTGAAAAACATTCTTTTAATTTATTTTTTTTATTTATAAATAAATAAATAAATTAAATAAATAAATAAAGCATAAAATGTTAATGTTCACGGATATGCTGAAAAACATTCTTTTAATTTATTTTTTTTATTTATAAATAAATAAATAAAGCATAAAATGTTAATGTTCGCGGATATGCTGAAAAACATTCTTTTAATTTATTTTTTTTATTTATTTAGTTTTTTTGTTATAACAAACATTCAATTTATATTTCTTGTACATGTATACAATATTCAAATTCAATATTTTTCTCGTAAGAAAAAATGTGGCTTAAAAAATATTTTTCAATATTTGACAATCATATCTATCTAATATTTTTGTGCTACTAGGGGTCTGTTTCGGGACGTCTTTAAGACGTCTTTAAGACGTACAGTTTTTTCACAAAGACGTTCCAGAGACGTTCAGAAGCCGTTCGTAGGACATTCAGACGTCTAATAGACGTCTGAACGTCTTCGACAGACGTCTTAAAGACGTCTTTAAGACGTCTCTGTGCTATCTGGGTTATACTGTCGATTTTATGTATTTGTGACAAAAATCAGTAGATGGAAACAGAAAGATTGAAAATATTTGAACAGGATTAATACGCTATTCTCAATTTGTTAAAATTAGGAGAAACACATTCCAGGACTTGTAAAATTCCTTTCTAATTCGATTTCGACACCGTCCCTAAACCTCCTAATTTTAGCTTCGATTTAGAGGTGTTTCTTCGAGTGGAAAAAAAATGTTTAAATACGGGAATGAATAAGTGTTTCGCACTTTGGACAACTGTTGCCTCATCCCCGCATAAGTTCTCGACGGATACACGACCTTCTGCGTAAACCGTTAATTTTCGTGACGGCGATAACAATGTCGCAAACCGGTTGTTTAGTAACGTCAGATTGCACCCGATTGCGGGCTACGGTTTTATCAGAGCGTCGTCCATACGACGTCGGGACCATTATCATTCTCCTTCCTGTAAACACCGCTGAAACATCGGCGTAGAACCGAATCGATTCGGAATAATATGTGTACCCACGAACGAGAAAAAAACTGACGTAATGTCGGGCGATTGCGAATCAGATGACATCGATTGTTGCACCTCGTTGCATCGAATTTATTCATAGTGCGGGCGTGTGGTGTAACAATCGCGCGTAGTCACAACAAATTGTAATGCAACGAATACCGCTAATAACCATGACAATTCGATCTTTTATCTGCGTAAATATATATTGGTAATCGTTCGTATAGTTTATTATCGCGGTTTCTAGTGTTTTTTCGCGGTGTAATGATAATGTGCGTCGACGATTCTGCGAGTTGTCCGGCTACGCGCGGCCGGGGATCGTTCGAGAAGCGGTACAAGTCGCGGCTTTTCGTAAGAAGAAGGATTAGCACGGCGTGTCTGGCCGACACACGTATTGCGATTGATTGCCGGTATCGTGTTCTCGACGTAAATGTTGGCCAATGTGGATCGAACATGCCGTTACGCTTTTTCCGCCGGCGCGATTGCACGACTTTATGCAACTTTCCACTCGGACGTGGCCGCCGTACTGGTCCTAGGCCTCGGACCACGCCAAAATTCATGATATCCCTCGTCGATGACCGTGAGACAACTGTTTTACCAAAGGACTATGCTCCCAGATGGCACAGAGACGTCTCAAAGACGTCTGTCGATGGATAAACAAATCCCACAAACGTCTTCCGAACGTGTTCTGAACGTCTTTGTGAAAAAACTGTACGTCTTAAAGACGTCTTTAAAACGTCTGTTAGACGTCTTTAAGACGTCTCGAAACAGACGTCTTTAAGCCATTTCGAAACAGACGTCTTTAAGATCCCTAGTAGCACAAAAATATTAGATAGATATGTTTGTCAAATATTGGAAAAATATTTTTTAAGCCACATTTTTTCATATGAGAGAAATATTGGATCTGAATATTGTATACATGTAGAAGAAATATAAATTGAACGTTTAAGTTATAACAAAAAAAACATGTATACAATAGTCAGATCCAATATTTTGTACATGTATAGCTATACATGTCGATTCCGTTGGGTTGGTGCAAAAGTAATTGCAGTTTTCTCCAATTTTGCAAATTAGTAAAAATGAAAATCATTGATGACGCGCAGGTCGACGATTTTCAGCAGAGCTGGAAAGAGTTCAGATGAACGAAAGTTTCGTGATGTGTGATAAACCGTAACTTCGTAGAGTCGTTTAAAATTATTTAGAAGGTCTCATTGGTTACTACTGCAAGTTTGTTTTGGTAATTGCTAGACTATGTATCTTAGACTTATTTTATTTGTTACAGACACCTTTTAAAATGATTAACGGCAGAAAGAACTTCCCTAGTGGCTTCCTTGACAATGTTTATTTCGCATAAAAATCCGCCGTCTAGTGATTGCAACGGAAAGTGTCAGGCCAACTAAACTTCTTTCGAATTCAATTCGAAGCGTACGGAAATATGGATTGGTTTGGGTGCTGGCGATCGGGGCACCGCGCGTCTGCCATAATCCCGTGGACGACGCTGATATTTACGATCGGGTACCCGGTACTTTCGTTAATTACGAAGGTAGTTGCAGTAGTGCACGGTCAAGCACCTGCGAAGTGGACCATTCGGAGGCCTCGGCCTCGTCTCGTCGGCCGATAGGCCAGGGAAGCGATAAATGTCTGCGGCCTCCAGGTTGCCGTGGTTTCTCGGCCTCGAGACACGTCTCTACCGCTTGTCACGGACTACCAAACGGTCACGTTTCCTCGATTAACGCCGGCAAAGGATGGCAGCGGTCGAGCCGGCTCCGAAAGCGCGTTAACTTCCGGTGCGAGCTTGTCTTCCCCGAAAGGGATTATGAGCGCAACAAAGACCCATCTATCCGCCGGACGAACGGAGAATGATTCTCAAATTAGTCTTGCTTTTCGACAGATAGGCTAAGTGTGCCTTATCTCCGCCAATAGTGGGCCTTTCTGAACACAAATTGTGTTGTAGGTGCATTCGAACAAACTTAACCATCAGCTTATTCTAGACTCGAATCCTCATATTATAAAACATAAAATATTTAGAAAATAGAATATTGATAATAATAACGCATAGGATGGCTGGGACAGTTACTTTAGCGCTGTGTCTTTGGAATATTCTTTCCTATATCAAAATGTTCTTCCTTTCGCTGAAGGGTAATAATAACGTTACCCTATAATAACGATAATAATAACTAGACATCGGATGTTTATGCAATTTCCAATTTTTATAGAAACATTTTAAGAAAGTGGAATGAAATAAAATTTTATAATGGGGACAGCCTTTGTAGATCCAAAGCAAATAAAAATCGTGTTAAATTCTCTCGAATTTTATATTATAGCATTTTTTTAACATTTCCATAAGCCATAAATGCATAAAGATCCGATGTCTAATAATAACGCTTAGGATGGCTAACTACTAGGCCAGTTACCTTAGCGCTGTATCTTTGGAATATTCTTTCCTATACGTAAAAATGTTCTTGCTTCGGCTGAAGGGTGCACGGTTTACTGTCAAAACGGACCCTCTAAGGACGGTTATCCGCTCCCGAATAGATACGGAAGTTCTTAGCCGGTCGGCAACTCCATTTCCGGCGATATGAGCTCTTTATCGGCCGTTCGGGAAGTCGTCCCGATTAAAAATGCTTTTCTTTCGAGAGCGTCCGGTAACGACGAGCACGTGCGCGTTCACTCGTGTGTACCTTCTAAACGGAGCCACTTGTTCTTCAGACGTGCCGTTCGACCTCTTGCGCTCGACCGTCTCCCCCGAGGCACTGCCAAAAGTTAGTATGATTCGAAACAGTTCCTATATTACTAAATGTCTTGGTGTGTAGGATTCCATATGACTACGCTATTACGATTTCATAACGACGAAAGGTCGTGTGCAACGAACATATTCTAGATCAGACGACAGCATCGGATCAACGCTCTTTCGAAAGATTCTAGTTAATCGGAAAAAAACACCTAAAAAATTGAAGAAATTCAATATTTAACGTTACACAGATTAATATTATAAAATCATCGATTGCTTCGTTAAGTATACAATTTCTACATGAAATGTCATAGTGTAAAAACATTTATAAAAGAATAGTATAAGAAATTACGTCTTTCAAGTCATAAATGTGAAAATTTCTTATTTGGGTAACTTTCTTGCATAAGACGACAAACCTAGCATCTATTAAATATATCAGTTAAGTTAAATATATGTACATATATAAAAATATAGTAGACATATTTTCAATTATCGATATAGATTAACGCCTAAGTTTGCGCACATCGGTGCTAGAGAACGTCCACGGATGTTACGGTGAATGGGAGACCGTCTGTCGGCTTCGGTCGTCATTGTCAACTGTCGCAATCCACTCTTCGAGGTCCGCCCTTCCTGTAACCCACCCGGACAAAGATGCAGCTGTGGTGGGCATAATGGTCGGACTCGCGTAATCGTATCTACATGGATCTACTTTGATCTTCACGTTGATCGGATTCCCGAAATCTCCTCTAAGCGCCGTTCTTCACCGACCTTTGGAGACGAACCGGCCGACAAAGCACTGGCCGACAATGGGTTCGGTTTGTTTGGCAGCCGCGGCATTAATTCTGCTCGCCCTCCACAAATAAACACCCATCCACACTTGCTTCCAGTCCGGGTGCGCTACAACTTTGTTTATCGTTCTCTGTTGCCCCCGAGATCGAATTCTGTGGACAACTGTTCATAGATAGATTTTTAGCTAAGGAAACAACCTGTGCACAGTGGTCCAGAAGCCCGGTTTTTGTGGCCAAAATTCAAAATGTTGTCATAATTTTCTGAAAGTTGGTAATTAGGAGTTTTTGGAGTCGCTGATAACGAATCTGGCATTAAAAATTAAAAATTTTTTACGGCAGGATTATTATGGCGATCTAGAGGGCGGTATTTCGTGGCCCGATTAAAAAATTTTGTAATACAATAATACCTTTTTAGTTTTCAGTTATTCGATGGCCCTCGAGGCGTCAAGAACGCGTGAATAAAAGAGACCTTCCTACCGTAACCTTTATTTCATAATCCCGCTATTTTGTAGTTCTATTTGAACATAAGGTTCCCTTTAAGAAAACATCACAGTTATGGTCCACAGACGCCGAAACAGATAAGGCGGGTTCAGGTACCGAACGCGTCAAAATACCTCGGACGCCTTTATTAAAATTAATACAGAGTTAAAAGTCGCAAGAGGGCGCAGCTAAACTTTGCATATTCTTTTTAACAAATGTTTAAACTTTCGCAAAAAATAAGTCCAAAGTTTAGCACTTAAAATTAATTAAAACTATAAACTACTATAACTACTATTTTTTTAAAACCCTTCTTAAAGCTTAAATTGTTACAAACTTGAAATATTTGTTTATGGATTAAAAAATGTTTATGATGGAATTTAGAACTTAAAGTACATCTACTAACATATAAAAAATCATAATTATAACTTGTTTTCTGATATCCTATAAGTGGTATTTAAAACGTTTAATAGAATGTTCAATTTTATGATTTTGTTTTTAGAACGCCGTATCTTATTATACAATTACCTAAAATCAATAATATTTTGGATTTAGGAGCTTTGAAGAGTTATCAGTTTATAGCGAGAAAAAATTTTTTAATCTATTAACCTTGAAAAATTGAATTTTGGCCACAAAAACCGGGCTTCTGAACCACTGTGCTGTGGAAGAAAATGTGCTTCGGAAACAAATGGAAGCGTTCTAAAAAAGAAACAATTTAAAAAATTATACTATTCTGTACTGAAAAGATTGTTGGAAGTTGTGAAGGTAATAGAAAAGTAATGGTTACGAGAATTACGATATTATTGGAAGTTGTAAAGGTAATAGAAAAGTAATGCTTACGAGAATTATAAAAATAAATTATACGCATTCCACCTTGTTGATTTGTCACGACTAGAACTAGGTGTCTTCGCTTTTACTAGCTTTTTTATTGTTCTTTTTAGGAGTATCCCCTGGTTTTGATACAGAGTGTAGAAGCTACGTTGGACCCTATTGAAGAATGTAGTTCTTCGCATACTGTTTCGACTTTTATTGGGATTTCGAGTTGAATCGCACGCTCCACACGCACGCGCGCGCTCGGTCACAGTGACACACATTACAATCGATCAAAAAGTATCGCGGAGCCTGCATTGCGCAAAATGCACCTGCGTTCGGGGACCTCTCCGAAAACACACGCATCGTTAGACCACGTGGAGCACCTCTTCATCCACTTTGTCTCGAGCTAATACTCGATACGTTTGATATTCGACGCGCGTTCAAGGCGTTCAAGACGTTCAAGGCAATGATTCAAATTCGTGAACCACGAGTTGTACAGTTTCCTTCACTTGTCGAGAACGCCGTGTAGAAATATACAAAAGATCACGTAGAGTCGCGCGCGATCGTTTGATTTTCTAAGAGGTTTACAATAGCGGAGGCTGTACGTATGGTAATTATCTCTGCGGAGAATAGCCTGACTGTTCGACGAACAAACGCGTTATTGATAAACCTAAACTTCCGTTTGAGCGTCACCAGCCGGCTGAGATCATCGACTGCATACCGTTGCATCGAAAAGGTTGAAGGAGCTACAACTGATAAAGGCTGTGTGTACCGAGAACGATTATTGTTTGAACGCGTCTCGCTCGAGCCGCAGATAACGATTGCGGCGTGCTCATCTTGCGAAAGAGACACGCTTGCGAAACGGCTACCGAGGCCTGCCCGTCAAATGCGATCCTGGCGCGGCGATTTTTAAATAAACCGGTCCCGAAAATTCGGTAAAAGTCCCTTAAAGAGTTCTCGGTGCGTCTTCGCGGTGAGCGTTTCACAATTTCTTATAATTTCACAATCTTCTAATTACCCAGATAGCACTCGACGTCTTAAAGACGTCTGTTTTACGTCCATTTTTGGTCTGAACGTCTTACGTCCTGAAAAGACGTCTTTAAGACGTTTCATTTCTTGACGTTTCAGTCATTCTAAACTGCTAGAGAAAAGCTTTACAAACTGTGCACACGCAACACAATATAACGCAGATTTCCATCCTTCGAATAGACGTTTATTTATTTAGGAAAGTTAAATAACTAAATTGTTAATTTAGTACTATTATAATATATTACATATATATTCGCAATAGAATTTAGCAATAAATATTGTTTAATAATAAAACTATACATTATATATCACAAATCCAAAATCGAAAATAATATATCAAAATAAATAGATAAATAAATAAATAAGTTAAATAAATAAATAAAGCATAAAATGTTATTGTTCGCGGATATGCTGAAAAACATTCTTTTAATTTATTTTGTTTATTTATTTAATTTTTTTGTTATATCAAACATTCAATTTATATTTCTTGTACATGTATACAATATTCAAATTCAATATTTTTCGCACAAGAAAAAATGTGGCTTAAAAAATATTTTTCCAATATTTGATAAACATATCTATCTAATATTTTTGTGGTACTAGGGGTCTGTTTCGGGACGTCTTGAATACGTCCGTTTCGAGATGTCTTTAAGACGAACAGTTTTTTCACAAAGACGTTCCAGAGACGTTCAGAAGCCGTTCGGAAGCCGTTCGTAGGACATTCAGACGTCTAATAGACGTCTGAACGTCTTCGACAGACGTCTTAAAGACGTCTTTAAGACGTCTCTGTGCTATCTGGGTATTACTCAAAGAATTTCACTCTAACATGCTCATTTTTATTTTTAAATCTTTTACTAGGGTTTCACTCAAGTCCCAGCAATCGTGTTGCGACGAAGCTGCGAGGGAAAGTGGAATGTTCCTTCCAGATTTGAAATTTCTTTGAAAGTCGAGGAGAGCTTAGGATTCCCGTTTCGCGCGGACGCGTTTCAGCATTTGCATCGTTTCTATCCGGACGTGCGCGAGGCGGATACGAGCGTTGTATTCGTGACACGAATGTGGTACGAATTCGCGTATCCGGAATGGACGGCAATCCGCGCAAAATGCACCGCGTCGGGGCGGCCTACGCATCCTGCAGCAACGTGGAGGAATACCGGTCTCAAGTCCGGGACATGGACACCGACGAAAAATTCTGGAACCGGTTCGCCAGCATTTTCGCTCATGCCCCGGCTCGGCCCGAGAAAGGATACATAAATAGTCGAAGGGAGAAGCCGGGAGGAAAAGGAAGAGGATACAGGAACGAGCACACACCGGTCGTTTCTGTGGCAAGGGGAACAGGATATCGTCGGGGGGAGGGGGGCCCATCAACTTTTTTATCCGGGAATAATTGGACGCCGTTCGTTCGCCACATTGATTTCAGCGAAACGGCACTTTCTCTAAACACCGTTTCGAATCGCCGCGAAAATTCCAGTTTGTCCATGCATTCTTCAATTGTTTTAGACGTTTCAGGCGGTATGTATTTACTAGGGCTGTTACTTTTCCCGCTTTTCCGAAACTTCGACACTTCGAAGCTTCGAAGGATTCGAAGGAACGAAGGGACCTTCGAAGATGCGAAGAATCGAAGCTTCGAACCTTCGAAGCTTCGCACCTTCGAACCTTCGCACCTTCGACACTTCGAAACTTCGAACCTTCGATTCGTTTCCAGTTAACGGATAAAAGGAATAAATTTTCATAATTTGTTTCTATATTCACCACCTAAACTATTTCAATAATTTATTGTTAACGTAATCTATTTATAACTTGAATTATCCTTTCGATAGCACATCGTGAAAATAATTGTTTAAATAAATAAATTTTCATAATTTGTTTCTATATTTATTATTTGAATTATTTCAATAATTTATTGTTAAAATAATATATTTATTATTTGAATTATCATTTCGATAATTCACTGATAAAATAATTGTTTAAATAAATAAATTTTTACAATTTATTTCTACATTCATTATTTGAATTGTTATTTCAATTATTTATTGTTAAAATAATGGTTTAAATGAATAAATTTTCAAATTTTGTTTCTACATACATTATGTGAATTATTTCAATATTTCATTGTTAAAATAATTATTTAAAGAATGTACAAGTATTTACATAATGAATATAGAAACACATTTCTATAGATTATAAAAATTTCCGTAGATTATAAATTTTTATACTCTATAGAAATGTGTTCCTATATTAACCCTTTGCACTCGAAGCTATTTTAACTCCAAAACGAAACATTTCTTCCCACCTAGAATACTGCCCTTCTATATAATTTTTTTCATTTTATACATACGAAAATGGTGCAATTTACTAGTACAATACCGAAATGTTTAGTAATTTATTAAATACAAAAAAATTTAATAACGTAAAATATATTTTGAATAATGATAGAGCAATTTTCAGTGGTGCCTCACAGTCACCATTCGAGTGCTAAGGGTTAATTATGTAAATACGTGTACATTGTCTAAACAGTAATTTGAACAATAAATTATTGAAATAATTCAAATAATGAATATAGAAACATATGAAAATTTATTTATTTAATAAATTATTTTAACAATAAATAATTGAAATAACAATTCAAATAATGAATATAGAAACAAATTATGAAAATTTATTTATTTAAACAATTATTTTCACGATGTGCTACCGAAAGGATAATTCAAGTTATAAATATATTACGTTAACAATAAATTATTGAAATAGTTTAGGTGGTGAATATAGAAACAAATTATGAAAATTTATTCCTTTTATCCGTTAACTGGAAACGAATCGAAGGTTCGAAGTTTCGAAGTGTCGAAGTTTCGAAGTTTCGAAGGATCGAAGGTTCGAATTTTCTGCAATCGAAGCTTCGAAATCTTCGACCTTCGAAGCAAAGTAACAGCCCTAGTATGTACTATGTATCAAACAGACTTTTCGACGATTATGTTCCGACAGACGACGCTTTAACTCACTTTGCGAGAAACATTTCTTTCCGCGGAAGATGCAAAGCTTTCAACGGAAACAATACCTACCATCTGGTGTACAGCTGTTTCTCTGTACGAGTTTAGTGGATGCAACAAATGGCATCAGTAATTCCTAACGATTTTCTTGTAATAATCACGCGGAAAATCACGAGGGATTATCAACCCTTTCTTCACACTGCAGATCACTCTGCAGAGAGCAGAAGAGAAAATAAGGAGATATTTATACTGTTGATAAGATACAAGTAACATCAATATATTATCCGACGTAGTAAAACATTAATCGATTTTCACAGTTTTAAATTAATCCACGAATTTGTATAAATTTTCCGCAATCTAATCACTAATGCAACCCTCGTTCGTTCCTAGATCCAACGAAGATCCGCAATCCAGTAACCAGGAACTGCGAGCGTTTATGCAAGCAGTAATTTTTCTAAATCGAAGTCATGGAAGCTATTAATAGATAACAAAGGCGGATGAGAATGTGAACGTTCAACGATGAAAAAGAAAAAACGAAGCCGACCGCTGAAATTTCATAAACCGAGAACGATGCGAGCCACTGTGGACGAAGATGGTAACGAAGGAGCACTGGGGAGGGATACACGGATCCTCCCACGCGTGAGTGACGCTTACAAACGACGGAAAGGCGGTGCCGAGATAAGAACGCGAGATACAAACTCGCCTATGTGCAATAGGATGAGCCTTCGATGCATTATCGATCCCGGAACCGTACCGCGATCTACTCGAACGATCCATGCTGTCCGAGCCGTACGCGGTTCAAACGAAAAGGACGCAGTTTCCCTGCGACGGGATCAGGAACAATAGAAATATACAACTATGTTTCAAACAAATTGATAAATGACACAGTGAACGGTCCTAAACATCATCGGTTACAAAATACAAGAAAACATTAATGACATCTGTGCTCTATGCTTATGTAAGGTAAAGGCACCAGTAGTTGACCATTTTATAAAAAAACATAAAAAATACGGTTTTTATAAGCGCACTTATAAGAGCACTTTTGATGAATGTGAACCTCGGATGCCATGCCGTCTGTTGTTTAAATTTCAAAACAATAAGAACATTTCAAACCTTATTTTTTGTTTTTCTATAAAATCTACTGATGACTTTACCTTACCATAAAGGGTTCTCTAGTTCTAGAGAAATTAAACTTGTTCTTCGTTCTGGCTTTGACAAAATAAGACATGAAATTTAGAATTTGCAAGTTACGATTTGTCTAGTTACAAAACCGGTCCGTTATCCGAGGATAGAATAATAATTAGGAGCACCGTATATTGACTATTGTAAAAAGAATGTATAGGGGAGGTATACGGACTTGAAATTTGATTTCTGTCCGTTTGCCTTTGTCGGACACACAGTGGGCCGCCCCAATTTCTGTCGAAACCGAAGATAGTGTGTCACGTGCGGCAGTTGTGCATCTTTCGGCCGTGGCGAACCGCTGGCGCACGGTTCCATGGGGTTGCGGTGAAATTAAAACGCGTCCGATCCCCTTGTTCGCCTTGTTCACGTTTCCAAAGCGTCCTCTTCCTCGTCCGTGTTTCCCTGGCAGCTGCGCCGTGCCGCGTGCACCATGGAAAATAGAGGCCACGACCCGACAGGATGCGCGTATCCTATAGAAACTGCGTTTTATGGAAAACTCCCCTGCCCGGTGGTCGCCGGATATTATTATTCGTCGCGGGCACGCAGGCATCTTCCGTGAATAAGAAGCTCCTTCAGATTTATTTCCGCTCATTTTTATCTTCACGGGGCGCGATTAACAAAAATCCGTCAGTTTCCTTGCAAAAGTGGGGGAGCAACTTGCGCGTCGGTTTGCCAAATTTTCGTCGAGCTGTGTGTTATAATTAGACTGTGGAGTTTAAGCATTTATGCAGAAAGTGGACAATCGCGATTTGACGAACAGGGGACGTGCGCATGGTGATAGAAACTTTTGGGACAACCGAATATAGTATAATAAAAATAATTGCAATAATTCAGCGTACACTCCGCGACAGAAAGATGGCACACCACGAAAATTCAATGTTTTCATCATTTGGACATAATAAATCTAGTCTTTTTTGGTACTTATACATTTTTATTGCAAAATAGACTACATTACAAACAATAAAATTAAAGAAAATGTCCGTTTGTTTATGGAAACAAAAAATAACAAAAAATTGGTACGACAAAAGATGGCACATACACAAAAAAATACGTGATTTACGTACATAAAATATATAACATTATGTTTAATATTTTGTGTGGCCTCCCTTATTTGCTAGAACAGCCAACATACGTTTCGGAAGTGACTTAAAAAGTTTTTTAATATATTTTGGCCGTATTTTTGTCCATTTTTGTCCTATGCACGTTTTTAAATGTGCAAGACTTTGGAATTGTCTTCCGCCTTCATAAACATGCCTTGCTAGTTGTGCCCAACAATTTTCAATTATGTTGAGATCTGGCGATCTCGCCGGCCACGTTAAGACACTAATTTTGTTTTGCTCAAAGTACTGCTTAACGCATTTCGCAGTATGCACACTTGCATTATCCTGCTGAAATATACAATTTTCCCCGGAAATTGTCTGTCCGAATTTAGTTAATTGTTCGTCTATCAAATCTATATAAATTTTGCTATTCATAGTTTTGTTTATAAATTTTACTTCGGTCACTCCCAGATAGCACTGGACGGCTTAAAGACGTCTGTTTTACGTCCATTTTTGGTCTGAACGTCTTACGTCCTGAAAAGACGTCTTTAAGACGTCTTAAAGACGTCTCGTAAAAGACGTCGTTTTTACGTCTCATTTCAGACGTCTTTAAGACGTCTTTTACGAGTCGTCTTTAAGACGTTTCATTTCTTGACGTTTCAGTCATTCTAAACTGCTAGAGAAAAGCTTTACAAACTGTACACACGCAACACAATATAACGCAGTTTTCCATCCTTCGAATAGACGTTTATTTATTTAGGAAAGTTAAATAACTAAATTGTTAATTTAGTACTATTATAATATATTACATATATATTCGCAATAGAATTTAGCAATAAATATTGTTTAATAATAAAACTATACATTATATATCACAAATCCAATATCCAAAATAATATATCAAAATAAATAGATAAATAAATAAATAAGTTAAATAAATAAATAAAGCATAAAATGTTAATGTTCGCGGATATGCTGAAAAACATTCTTTTAATTTATTTTTTTTATTTATAAATAAATAAATAAATAAATTAATTAATTAAATAAATAAATAAAGCATAAAATGTTAATGTTCGCGGATATGCTGAAAAACATTCTTTTAATTTATTGTTTTTATTTATAAATAAATAAATAAATAAATAAAGCATAAAATGTTAATGTGCGCGGATATGCTGAAAAACATTCTTTTAATGTATTTTTTTTTATTTATTTAATTTTTTTGTTATATCAAACATTCAATTTATATTTCTTGTACATGTATACAATATTCAAATTCAATATTTTTCTCACAAGAAAAAATGTGGCTTAAAAAATATTTTTCCAATATTTGACAAACATATCTATCTAATATTTTTGTGGTACTAGGGGTCTGTTTCGGGTCGTCTTGAATACGTCTGTTCGAGACGTCTTAAAGACGTCGAACGGACGTCTTTAAGACGTACAGTTTTTTCACAAAGACGTTCCAGAGACGTTCAGAAGCCGTTCGGAAGCCGTTCGTAGGACATTCAGACGTCTAATAGACGTCTGAACGTCTTTGACAGACGTCTTAAAGACGTCAAAGCATTACTCCTCCGCCACCCATGTGTCTGCGGCTTAATATCCTTTTTTTCTTTCCGCAGGTCGTGAAAATAGTGTGCGAAACCATCCGGCCCATCTAGATTAAACCTTTTTTCATCACTAAAAATAACACGACGCCACTTTTTTCTCCAATATATATGCTCTTGAGCAAATTTCAAACGCTCTGATTTATGCTGAGCGGTTAAAGGTGGTTTTTTTCAATTTCATTCGAACTAAGTGCGGACATTCTTTTATTATCCTTTGCACATTACGCATATTTGTGTGTACGCCAGCTGCTTTAGCAATTTGTCGTGATGTTTCCGAAGAATTCGAAGCTTCTTTTAAAATTGTACGTTCTCCGCGATTGCTTACTGCTTTCGGTCGACGGGAACTCTTTTTTGTACCGTATGTTTTGGGATTTTTTAATAAATTATACACCACTTTTCTGCTCCGATGTATAATACGTGCAATTTTCGAAACTAAGTAATTCTCTTTACGCAATGTCGAAATTGTTTTTATTTCAGCATCGGATAAAGATTTTCCACTACCCATAGTGTAGTTTCAATAGAGGATAATAAGAAACACACACAATATTTAATGCACAGTAACACAGTATACGATATAAACAGTCTGACGGTCTAGTGTCAACTGCAGAGAAAGAATTTTAAGACTGTGCCATCATTTTGTCGCTTCGGTGACCCCCGATGTTTACGTTTAGACTAGAATCTGTAACCTGCGCTTAAATCCGCCGGTGTAAGTAGCCTCGAAGCTCCACCGAAATACATACACGGAGAGAAACATATCAAATTTTATCACAGTTTTCAGGAATAGCAATATTTACGGGTGTGCCATCTTTTTGTCGCGGAGTGTATCTGTGATCACCCGGTGATTCAGAAAATTCAAGCGAACAGCCAGGGAAAGGGAAGTAAACGGTACCGATTCAGACACACTCCGTGGCATGCTGGTGTTGATACATCATGATCGAAGTTCGGAGAGGTTCGTCTATCATGAAAAAAAATTCGAGCGCGATTAACCGTTCCGAGAATCGATGGTTATCGCGTAAACTTTCCATCGTGACGGAGCGGCGGCGGCGGCGGCGGCGGTTGATCCATTCTTTCGCACTATACTTACGTAAATTCCAATTGTTCCAGTGACGCCGTAATGATCGGCACGCAATCACTGTGACGTTCTCCCGAGCGAGCATGGAGCGTTGCACTCGCTTTACACATGAACACGTGTAAATACTGCGCTGGTATACACGTGTGTCTACTGATTCATAGGGACCAATAAATCCCCGTTTCGTTGGGCATGCGAGACCGTACACACCTACAGTTCTGCCGATAACGATCGTCGACGGTTGCGTCAGGTCGACGGTTTCAAACGAAAAATCCAATGAGCGCGATAAAGCTCACAATGGCCTGCAATGTTGGATGTTCGGACAAAGTATCAAAGATTGTCTCGCAATTACTTTCAATGGTACTTTTGTGCTTTTTATTATGACAGAGAGAGAGAGAGAGAGAGAGAGAGAGAGAGAGAGAGAGAGAGAGTTTTAATCTTGTGTACTTTGACTTTTAGAAGACATTTAGACTTTCTCTTAGAAGTTTTAGACCTCCTACGCTCTTGTTGTAATCATATGGAATCAATCTCGTGATGGAGATTTATTTCTTGTTTTTAAACTGGAGTAAAATTAAATGATTAAGACATTTAATAGATATGTTACGCACAGAGGATTTACCAGAAGTTGGAACTTCTCGTTGGAAAAATGTAGTTGGATTTTAAAGGTAACATTCAACTTACTTTCATAAAAATGACGTCGACGAAAGAGTCGTTACAAATATGATAATACATAACAGCATGCACAAGATAACTTTTGGAACATCTTCTAGGATGAACTCTTTACCCTGTCCTTAATTTGTTTCTAAAGAGGATGCCTGCGACCCAGTCACCCCTACGAAAGGGTTAAGCAGTACACTTATTTTCATCATCGTACTTCGCCCCACTACAGAGCATCAAGAAGAATGGGAAACAGAAAAATACGCGTCGATAACGATCACGCGGCAGTTCGATGATTGTTCGATCATTCGTTAATCGCCCATTCAAGCCTGCCGATTGTGTATCCGGAAGTGTGCACTGATCTACGATCGTGAATCCCCTCAAGTTTTCCAAATCGTGAACAGCTTTTCACGGTTTCGACACGTCCGCAAACGTTTCGGACTGGTCTTGGAGCAAGCAGGGTCGCGCAATCGCGTTACGCTCCCACCATAGGAACGATTGTGTTCGCGGAAGGGGGAAGCTGAGTTGGTGTGTTAGCCGGTGTTCAATGACGCCGCTATCATCAAGGTAGTGTGGCGAGCAACGGCACGTTTCCGATACAAGCCGGCTCGGCCGTCTGGCTGGCAGCGCTGACAATGAACGCTTGCGTTGATTTTCGAGGACACTTCTCGGGGAACGAGTGAAACGACTGCCATGAGAGAATGCCGACCTCGGGCCGAGGTTCGCGTTCCCGTGTTTCGCAGCCGCTAGTCGCTGGCAGACAGTGCCTTGCTCTCCAGGAGATTCAGTATGCCTGATACATGCGAAAAACCTTCGGGACCGAAATGTCGCGTGTACCCTGTACAGACATTATTCTTCACCTCTTAGCCCCAGCTTCGATAGTAAGCAGTTGACATTAGACCAGCAACTAATCGGTGACAAAACATTTTTGCTTATTATTTCTTTATGAAACTTTCAGGGAAATATTCGTGACACTTTTCTGGATAAAACGATACCAAACACGACAAGATTTGGATAATATTTACTTGTTTAATCCGCGACGCAGAGGAGCCTCTATTATCCTAATCACTGCTACATGATTTTCAGATGATAAAGAAGCGTCACGACGTTGGCAAAAGCTTTGTTAAAAAATGATTAAAAACGGTTAAGAGATTTGTCAATGAATTAATATTATCTCGCATTATAATTCTCAATGATCGAGCTTCTTAGCCCTTGAAAGGTACACCCCAGTGACTACAAATTTTGCATAAATATCATGAACACCTCTTTCACACATATCCAGATATTATACCCATTATGTGTGTCTTTTCACACTTCGGCGGTGTAAAGGTGCGCCCATGACGCAACTCACGCAACAAGCCAGTAAAATCCGATCACCCACGTGTACGGTGTCCGCGGTGTTGAAACGATTCCTCGGTAACTGCGTGGAAATCCGAGTGATTCGAATTTCGTGTTGTTATCAATTTCGTTGAGCCGCCAGGAATCATTGCCTTGATTTTAAGGAATCTTTATGGTCGTCAAAACGGATTCGTACACGCTCGCGTGCTTGTTTGCGACACGCGTGCCGAAACACCTTGTACGAACACATGGCATTAAGGAGGCGAGCGTAATTGACGCCGAGGAAGTGCACACGCACGTTGCTGGAAAGGTGTTGCAGCCGCCGCCGGTGCGATTACTGGTTGGTGATTGCATTGCTCTCGATTAGCAGCATGGTCGAACATGATCTAGCAAAGAGGAGGGGGCACTGTAACGAATTTTTGGGGAGATTGACACATCGGCCTTCTCAGTTTCAGGCTTACACAATCGCGTTTCCTTTCACGGTCGCGAAACCTTGTCTCGAATATATTGAGGTTCAACGTCTTCATAATGTCCCACGATGGGTTTAGGATACTCCCAGATAGCACCCGACGTCTTAAAGACGTCTGTTTTACGTCCATTTTTGGTCTGAACGTATTACGTCCTGAAAAGACGTCTCGTAAAAGACGTCGTTTTTACGTCTCATTTCAGACGTCTTTAAGACGTCTTTTACGAGTCGTCTTTAAGACGTTTCATTTCTTGATGTTTTAGTCATTCTAAACTGCTAGAGAAAAGCTTTATAAACTGTACACACGCAACACAATATAACGCAGTTTTCCATCCTTCGAATAGACGTTTATTTATTTAGGAAAGTTAAATAACTAAATTGTTAATTTAGTACTATTAGAATATATTACATATATATTCGCAATAGAATTTAGCAATAAATATTGTTTAACCGTTTGAGTCCCAAGCAGCGCGATCGCGCTGTTGAGATTTTATGTCGAGAAAACCCAGCACATTTCGAGGATTGTGGACAACTGACGGTGGTTTACCGATTGTCGAAGTCGCGCGGTCAGATTTACTGACGCAAGTACATCACACAGAAACTTTTAATGTGAATAGTACATTTTACAATAGGTAGAATAATACTATAATAATGCAATAATAAACTACAAAATAAAAATTCTCATTCAGAGAGCGCGCGGTTGCGCTGTTTGGGATTCTTCGACAGTGTTTTTTCAATACCCCCTGGGACTCAAACGGTTAATAATAAAAATATACATTATATATCACAAATCCAAAATCCAAAATAATATATCAAAATAAATAGATAATAATGTAGATAAAATAAATAGATAATAATAAAATGTTAATGTTCGCGGATATGCTGAAAAACATTCTTTTAATTTATTTTGTTTATTTATAAATAAATAAATAAATTAATAAATTAAATAAATAAATAAAGCATAAAATGTTAATGTCGCGGATATGCTGAAAAACATTCTTTTAATTTATTTTTTTTATTTATAAATAAATAAATTAAATAAATAAATAAAGCATAAAATGTTAATGTTCGCGGATATGCTGAAAAACATTCTTTTAATTTATTATTTTTTATTTATAAATAAATAAATAAATAAATAAAGCATAAAATGTTAATGTTCGCGGATATGCTGAAAAACATTCTTTTAATTATTTTTTTTATTTATAAATAAATAAATAAATTAAATAAATAAATAAAGCATAAAATGTTAATGTTCGCGGATATGCTGAAAAACATTCTTTTAATTTATTTTTTTTATTTATTTAGTTCTTTTGTTATAACAAACATTCTATTTATATTTCTTGTACATGTATACAATATTCAAATTCAATATTTTTCTCATAAGAAAAAATGTGGCTTAAAAAATATTTTTCCAATATTTGACAAACATATCTATCTAATATTTTTGTGCTACTAGGGGTCTGTTTCGGGACGTCTTGAATACGTCTGTTTCGAGACGTCTTAAAGACGTCT
Source organism: Seladonia tumulorum (assembly GCA_913789895.3). Taxonomy (NCBI): domain Eukaryota; kingdom Metazoa; phylum Arthropoda; class Insecta; order Hymenoptera; family Halictidae; genus Seladonia; species Seladonia tumulorum. Next base: position 9,864,911 of record OU565279.1, on the reverse strand, counting down.
TTAAGACGTACAGTTTTTTCACTAAGACGTTCCAGAGACGTTCAGAAGCCGTTCGGAAGACGTTCGTAGGACATTCAGACGTCTAATAGACGTCTGAACGTCGTCGACAGACGTCTTAAAGACGTCTTTAAGACGTCTCTGTGCTATCTGGGCTTGAACAGTTATCTTCATGCTACAGTTTCCTTCACATTTGGGAGATCCTTCGAGCAAACTCCTGTAAGGTACTACTAGGTTTTTGTAATTTCCGAGACGCTGTTTCTCGATTTTTTATCGGTAGAATTTTTAAATATAGAGGACCTTTCGAGGAACAGAATGAGATTTCGTGAATCTCGTTATCAGGGCTGTTTCTCAATCGGCACGCGAGCGAATCGAGCCAATCCCCTGGCCGGTCGTGAACGAAGCCTCGGTTTCGCAACTTCGGCCACGGATCGGCACTCCATCCCGTACGATAAACCGTCATCCCACCTTCTTCTTCTTTTTGCCTCCCGTTGTTCCCTCGGCACCGACCTTCGTCCACCAGACACGTCCGATTCGGTGAGCAAGGCCCGCAATATCGATTTCGAGGCCAAGCCGATCTTGCGTTTCTAATCCGAGTTAACGAACTGTCTCCTCGCACACGAGACACAGGGTCATGTTCAGCAGTCGACAGTGTACTGCGAAATCGAGCCACACGCTTCAACCTTTCATTTGCGAAGGTACTCGTCGTGAAGCAATAGCAATTTTTTGGTTCGCGACGAGCACACTCCGGAAACAACTAAATTACAGTAGGCGATCGGTAGACTGTGGATTCTATGCATTTTTTACAAAACTGGGTAGACGTAATTTAAAAGAGTAAACAGAATTCAAGGATATCAATACTAATTTCATCATATTAACACGTTGACTGCCATGTCACTAATATGTGGGTGACGGAATTATTTGTCCAGGTTTTAAAATAAACTTTTACGTTAATATATTCACTGTACCAAACTTGATTAGGATCTGTAAAATGAAAGAAAGTTGGAGAACTACTTAATATCATGCATTCAACTTTTTTCACTTTTTATTTCATTAAATAACTTACTTTGATTTTATGGAATTTTTTAGGTTTCCAGTTTGGCAGTCAAAGTGTTAAAATCGATAGAGAAAGAAAGAAGATTCTATTTGGTTTCTATTTCTTGTAATTGGTGCAAACAATTTTTGTTTTGCATGAAAATCTCCAGTCAGTAGCTTCGTCACTTAGGTATTAAATTGATTTTTATGAAACACTGATGGGAATGTTGGTACTGAACAATTTAGGAAAGCTATTGCACAAGGAGAAACAATTGGGGAAGTACTCTAACGTGGAAACGTTATCGCTCTGTAATCGAGGGTTGACGCTAAAGCACTGAGTATCATCGACTACAATTTTAATCCTAGTTTTCTCGGTATGCGAGTCACGGGGAACTCTTTCGCTCACCTTCGCGAAACACGTTACTAATACGCTTAGCGAGAAACAGGAATGATATCATTCATTGTCTCGAAAGGTCAAGCAAAAAAAAAAACAATCGATAAACGTCATCGATCGCGCGTCCATCGAAAACTGTTGCTAAAAGTCCCGACAAATCGTCGCAAAAGTTGTCGACGATCTCATCGTTCACTGACGACACTAATGCAAAAAATTCAACGATCCACTCACGAGTTATTAACCACCGTTCTAAGGACGTTGATTATTAAATACCGTGAACGCGCGACATAGCGAGACTCGACAATGTTCTCCCTGGTTCGAAGCACCCGATAAATTGCATTCAAGACGTATCCTTGCCGAGGTGATCCAGTTGCGTGCCCGAGCCCCTTGAAATCGCGTACAACGAAAATTTATCGTCTACAACCGAAGGCCAATCTGCTACGCTAATCAGTGGTCGATTGCAAATGTGCCACTGGTTTTTTTTAAAAGTGAAACTTCTTTGCTGAGGGTTACGATTTTCTGATGTGACGGAAACGATGTGACGGAAGTCGGAAAGTGGCGCGAAATTTTAAACGGAGATTCGAACCCCGGTCTACCGCTTGGTAGTCCAACTCCTCAACCGTTTGGACAACCAACGATATTAGAATATTATAGAACATTTTTGGTATATATAGCAATGAATAAAATGCTGCAGCGATAGGATTTTAGTAAAAATTACGGTAGTAGGATCAAACGAAAAGGTTAGAAATACTTGCTTATGTTATGACAGCACATGCATCTATTTACATACGTTTCCACTAATTTTATGTGATTCCAGACTTCTTGAACATTATTGATTATTGTGGCATATACAACGGGTTGCAGATATCTCCAAAGATAAAAAATAATAAACGCGTGAAAAACCACGCGCGACAGAAGTGAAACTACTTGCAGTCTAGTAATGTTTAGAAGTAAATTAAGATTGGAAATGGTATATGAAGTGAAAACAAGATCAAGAACAACTAATACAAAAAAAAATCATAGAAAAAGTTTGATTTCAAAAATAATGAACGATCAAAATTTGTGACACAAAGAAGGAGAGCGTATGGGAAAGAAAGAGACATAGTTCATAGCATTTCCCATACGCTCTCCTTCTTTGTGTCACAAATTTTGATCGTTCATTATTTTTGAAATCAAACTTTTTCTATGATTTTTTTTTGTATTAGTTGTTCTTGATCTTGTTTTCACTTCATATACCATTTCCAATCTTAATTTACTTCTAAACATTACTAGACTGCAAGTAGTTTCACTTCTGTCGCGCGTGGTTTTTCACGCGTTTATTATTTTACTCAGTACTGCCTGATCGATGCGTGTCATTTAATAATTTCGAGAAACCGAAAATAGTGCAACAGCTTTATATTTTGCTTCTTCGTTTTTGCCACGAATAATACAGACAATTTTTATTTACAGTCACACTGTTTGAATTATGATCTACGTCTCATAACAATGAAATAAAAGAGACTCAGCAATCCTGTGGTCCACCGTGAACCTCATCGGCATGCTGATAAAAGTATGAAAAGGCTCCAATATGCGTCCACTTTCGCAACAAGCTGCAACCGCAAATCTGCCTAACACTCTCTGTCAAGGCTGAGCACGTCCACGCAGCATCGTACAGCACGTGCTCAAACAATAAGAGGGAAATCCTGATCGCCGCTCGCAAGCCGGGACAAGTGAACAATAAGCTCGAAAATGCCAGCGCTATCGATTTCGCGGGAAATTGCGTCAGTTATGGCGCTGCTCGAGCCACGGAAGTGATAAGCGGCGTGCTGGGTACGCGATCATGCGAGAACATTCCCACGTTTCCGATAACCATTCGTAATTGAGCTCGCGCGAGCGCTGTCGGCGGCGGTGGGGAGGAGGACACGCGGATACAAGTCGGATCAGCGACTGACAATGGGCATAAGGTTCGTGGAACCGGCTGAGCAAACAGATCTCGACGATACGCCCGGGGATCAGCTGAATTAGAATTCTCCAGCTCTTATTCCGGATATGACGGCACCGCTTACGAGACGAGCTTCCGTCGCGGCGCGACGCGATACATGGTTGCTGGATCGCGGATGTTCGTGCAACTGCATACGCTTATTAACAGGAGGACTGCCGGGGAAAACTCGCTTCTCGTAGAAGAATGTAGAATATCAGCAAATTAACAGGACCGCCATTTTTCCCTCTAGACCTGATTACTTGAACTTATTGTATGCCTATACGATCCTCAGTGGCTGTGCATTAATAAGAATGACAACATCAGTGTGGAGCCCCGTATAGAAAGCTTGATTTTCCAAAAGAGACTGTCTCCAGCTAAAGCACAACTGCATACGCTTATTAACAGAAGGACTGCCACGGAACTCGCTTTTTGTGGAAGACTATAGAATATTAACAAATTAACAGGACCGCCATTTTTCCCTCTAGACCTGATTACTTGAACTTATTGTATGCCTATTCGTTCCCCAGTGGCTGTGCATTAACAAGAATAACAACATCAATGTGGAGCCCCGTATAGAAAGCTTGATTTTTCAAAAGAGACTGTCTCCAGCTAAAGCACAACTGCATACGCTTATTAACAGAAGGACTGCCAGGGAACTCGCTTCTTGTGGAAGAATATAGAATATCAGTAAATTAACAGAACCGCCATTTTTTCCTCCAGATCTGATTATTTGAACTTATGACTATTGTATGCCTATACGTTCCCCAGTGGCTGTGCATTAACAAGAATGACAACATCAATGTGGAGCCCCGTATAGAAAGCTTGATTTTCCAAAAGAAACTGTATCCAGCTAAAGCACAACTGCATACGCTTATTAACAGAAGGAGTGCCAGGGAACTCGCTTCTTGTGGAAGAATATAGAATATCAGTAAATTAACAGAACCGCCATTTTTTCCTCCAGATCTGATTATTTGAACTTATGACTATTGTATGCCTATACGTTCCCCAGTGGCTGTGCATTAACAAGAATGACAACATCAATGTGGAGCCCCGTATAGAAAGCTTGATTTTCCAAAAGAAACTGTATCCAGCTAAAGCACAACTGCATACGCTTATTAACAGAAGGAGTGCCAGGGAACTCGCTTCTTGTGGAAGAATATAGAATATCAGCAAATTAACAGGACCGCCATTTTTCCTTCTAGACCTGATTACTTGAACTTGTATGCTTATACGTTCCCCAGTGGCTGTGCATTAACTAGAATGACAACATCATTGTAGAGCCCCGTATAGAAAGCTTGATTTTTCAAAGGAGACTGTCTCCAGCTAAAGCACAACTGCATACGCTTGTTAACAGAAGGACTGCCAGGGTACTCGCTTCTTGTGGAACAATATAGAATATCAGTAAATTAACAGAACCGCCATTTTTTCCTCTAGACCTGATTACTTGAACTTATTGTATGCCTATACATTCCCCAGTGGCTGTGCATTAACAAGAATGACAACATCAATGTGGAGCCCCGTACAGGAAGCTTGATTTGTCAAAAGAGACTGTCTCCAGCTAAAGCACAACTGCATACGCTTATTAACAGAAGGACTGCCGGGGAACTCGCTTCTCGTAGAAGAATGTAGAATATCAGCAAATTAACAGGACCACCATTTTTCCCTCTAGACCTGATTACTTGAACTTATTGTATGCCTATACGTTCCCCAGTGGCTGTGCATTAACAAGAATGACAACATCAATGTGGAGCCCCGTACAGGAAGCTTGATTTTTCAAAAGAGACTGTCTCCAGCTAAAGCACAACTGCATACGCTTATTAACAGAAGGACTGCCGGGGAACTCACTTCTCGTAGAAGAATGTAGAATATCAGCAAATTAACAGGACCGCCATTTTTCCCTCTAGACCTGATTACTTGAACTTATTGTATGCCTATTCGTTCCCCAGTGGCTGTGCATTAACAAGAATGACAACATCAATGTGGAGCCCCGTATAGAAAGCTTGATTTTCCAAAAGAGACTGTATCCAGCTAAAGCACAACTGCATACTCTTATTAACAGAAGGACTGCCGGGGAACTCGCTTCTCGTAGACGAATGTAGAATATCAGCAAATTAACAGGACCGCCATTTTTCCCTCTAGACCTGATTACTTGAACTTATTGTATTCCTATACGTTCCCCAGTGGCTGTGCATTAACAAAAATGACAACATCAATGTGGAGCCTCGTACAGGAAGCTTGATTTTTCAAAAGAGACTGTCTCCAGCTAAAGCACAGGTGCACCTGGTTGTTTTAAGGACTATGTAAAATATGGTAATCGGTATCCAGGTTTGCTGGAAATCCCGTAAATCCTCGGGGAGGGTTGCCACGGCCGCAATGCTCGAATGAAGTCGTGTTTGCGGATCGGGCTTAGGAACGATCCCCGAAAAATCGGCGAGAACACGCGCGTGGCGAATACAAGATACCCCGTGATCCCGGCATTCATGGCAACAAGCGTACACGAGAGACGCGCGGGAGCCGTTTCCGCCCCGTAACAAATTCGAGCGGCTTAGAAAACGACTCGCCCTATTGTCGCGGTGATTGTCGTCGCCGATCGCGGGACGCACGATACCCGTTTTGTCGGCTACGAGAATCCGGAAAAAGCGGATTTCCCGCCGAGGAAATTGCCGGCGTTTTCAATGCACCGGATACGAGCCGATTGCTTCACGGTCGACTTTCGTGAACATTTTACTTTACCTGCGAGCGGACGGATCTAGGCATAGTGAACGAGGGGATCAAAGGTAGACGAGACAGCCACAGCTGTCCTTGTACCATTGAACGGGACTCGGAAAAATATTTACCCTTTCGGCACGCCGCCATTGTCCGTCGAGGAAACGCAGTATGCCTACCACTTCCTCGAAAAATGTGGATAAATCGTTTTTGCGTGCCGGTACTGATGGTATAACCGCTTGCTCGTAGATCCTCGAGTTACTATTGATTTTGCAATTATGCTGCGGACGCCACTTTTTGGCGCAGAGGTGGCATGAATATGAGACGGAGAAGAAATTTGAGACATCCAGGTTTTGATGCCTATACACGGCATTGGTGGTCTTGATAATGACTGTTCGTCAAGTTCAGGTCGTCTAAAACACTCTTGAAAAACAATTTGTGTGCATTTATGACGAAACTGGACAGATCAAATATAAAGATTCACTTACACTACCGGCCATAAGTGTTTACCCACCTTCAAATTTCGTTACTATTCAAATAATCCTAATAATGATAATAATTATCGTTACTATTCTATTCAATAATTTTTCTGAAATTTTTATAACGGTCAGTAGGGAATATGAACGCAGGTAATACAGGTATCTTAGTCTTCTCAAATGTCATACTGCATTAAGCTTTCATACAGTAAACAGTTGATTTTCACGTGCCTAAAGAATTTTGCGAAAATTTCAAATGATGTCAGGGAGAAAAGAATTATCGATTGAAACGCGCGCTCTAATAGTGTCCCATCATAGCATCGGAAAAAGTAACAGAGAAATAGCAAAGTTATTGAAGCTGAACCGTAGAACCGTGGACTACAATGTTAAAAAATATGTGGGTGGGTAAACACTTATGGCCGGTAGTGTACATTTATCTTCTCTTCTTTCCAATTGACTTGGGCAATTTTTATTTTGCAGAAAGATCCTATCCTACCAATTAAGATCCTAAGATCCTATCAATTGTAGAAAGTGTAAAGACATTTCGATAGGAAAGAGTTATTTCATTCATTGACTAATTTTGAGGAAGTAAAAATGTCCGCAATATTTACGTTTATGCAACACAAACTTCTACATTCGATTTTTCTGTTTACGGTTATGCCGAGACTGTTTACATCATAGATCAAACAGGTATCTCGCAGTAGGTGTAGCAAGTGAGCACGGCCAACGGTTAAAAACGTCCAAGTTACGGAATAAAATGCAACTGACGGTTGAGGCAACGTTCAATGACGGTAATAGAATTGTTTCTTCTGCTTTGGCTGTCTCCTGCGGCCGCATTGACGCATTTGTTTACGATTCTCCTGCCATTGGGTGCAATGACGTGACTTCACCGAGAACACAAGCCAAAGACAGTTGCGACATAGTGAAATACCTTGAGGCGTTACTCGTTTCAGAATCATAGATGACGGTACCACGATGACTAACGACCATGCATCATCGAATGGAGCCACCGCGAGAGTTCGTTGTCCTTTGTTCCCAAAATTGGTCGTCGTCCCACGTTCCGGAAACCGTGGATCTCTGAAAAATTCAACATGATTCGACTGAACGTGCCGCACACTCCACGACGAACATAGCTTCGCCATTTTCCTGTTGAAGCCACCGAGCACTAAAAATAAGGCTTTTGGAACGTATAAAAATTGCAAGATCTCGAAAATTGGAAGAGGACAGTGAAACTTGAATTATTTGAATTAGAGTCATTTTGCGTCCCGCAAAAATGAATTACTGTTACTCACAGATTCGTTCACAGGAAGCTATCAGGCACATTTATTAGCCGAAATTGTGCATGAAATGCCAGATTTTATATTAAGATGTTTATAAATACATGACAAAAGGATTTTGAAACAACCAGCGACGGAAATAAACACGTGGGCGTGATATCTCGAAATGTTTATTTGAAAAGTGCGTCAACAAACGCTTGAGTCACTGAGTTTACTGAGTTGTTGGTAGCGTAAATGTCAAAGACTAAATGTTAACACTAGGTTATAAACCAGACGTAATATAGCTATAAGTCTTGAAAAGGACCAGGACTGGAAAGTAGAAAAAGTATAAATCTTAGAAAGGTGATCATTGCGAATTTGATGCATGATCAAACCAAGCAGCGGACATTTGGAAGAGCAGAAACATTAAAGCTGAAGAGATGCATTAAAAAAAAAAAGTCTAACAATAGGCGGCTCGTGTCTGTTGGAGCAAACGCAGACAATTTTGCATAAATATCCGCAGTAATCATAAATCATGGAATTTGAAATGGGTCATGTTGATTCCTCCGACGGATTCTATACTGGCGGATCGAGTCATCGTAACGTGCCAAACGTAAATGGCAACGATATCACAGACTTCCATCCACCGTCCGCGATTGTTGTTACGCCACGTTTTCGCGTAAAGCGGGGTTTCTAGATCGACCTAACTGTTCAACGAAGGTTCTGCGGCTAATTATGCCGCGGAATGCAATCTGTCCGCGATTAGTCGAGGCCTCCCGTAATTAGGCAAACTATCGTCGTGTGGCAATCGTGCACGCCGCGGCACGAGGTTTATTCATAAATTCGTACGAAATTCTTAGACCGCTGGCAGTTTTTCAGCCGAGCGGAATCATTTTTTTCATTGAACGCCACCGGCACGTTGCGCGGCGAGCCAGAGATGATGAGTTTGCGAAGAATGCGAGACACGATACCACCTTGTCACCTCTAAGGTATCCTTCGCGCGTGTCCCTGCGCATGGCAACAGCACACGATAATGAAAAGAGAACCGCGAATGGTCTACGTACAAGAATTCCGGACGATTATTGTGTGGAAAATGCGCGAGGACCTGGAAGATGATCCCGAAGAGACGGAGAAGCAAGGAACTTTGTATTGTACAGGGTGTAACAAAATTTAGTGTCATGGTTTTGACAGATGGTTGTACACCTTCGGATCGGTGGAGATTTGTTAAAAGAAATTGCCGCAAAATTGATTTTGACCATGAAATTCAAGGTCAAATTGTTTATGCTTGTATCGCATTCTACTCACCATGGGGACTAAACTTGTCAAAGGAACCGCCCAGATAGCACTGGACGTCTTAAAGACGTCTGTTTTACGTCCATTTTTGGTCTAAACGTCTTACGTCCTGAAAAGACGTCTTTAAGACGTCTTAAAGACGTCTCGTAAAAGACGTCGTTTTTACGTCTCATTTCAGACGTCCTTAAGACGTGTTTTACAAGTCGTCTTTAAGACGTTTCATTTCTTGACGTTTCAGTCATTCTAAACTGCTAGAGAAAAGCTTTACAAACTGTACACACACGCAACACAATATAACGCAGTTTTCCATCCTTCGAATAGACGTTTATTTATTTAGGAAAGTTAAATAACTAAATTGTTAATTTAGTACTATTATAATATATTACATATATATATATGCGCAATAGAATTTAGCAATAAATATTGTTTAATAATAAAACTATACATTATATATCACAAATCCAAAATCCAAAATAATATATCAAAATAAATAGATAAATAAATAAATAAGTTAAATAAATAAATAAAGCATAAAATGTTAATGTTCGCGGATATGCTGAAAAACATTCTTTTAATTTATTATTTTTATTTATAAATAAATAAATAAATAAATAAAGCATAAAATTTTAATGTGCGCGGATATGCTGAAAAACATTCTTATAATTCTTTTTTTTATTTATTTAATTTTTTTGTTATATCAAACATTAAATTTATATTTCTTGTACATGTATACTATATTCAAATTCAATATTTTTCTCACAAGAAAAAATGTGGCTTAAAAAATATTTTTCCAATATTTGGCAAACATATCTATCTAATATTTTTGTGGTACTAGGGGTCTGTTTCGGAACGTCTTGAATACGTCTGTTTCGAGACGTCTTAAAGACGTCTGTTCGAGACGTCTTAAAGAGACGTCTAACGGACGTCTTAAAGACGTCTTTAAGACGTACAGTTTTTTCACAAAGACGTTCCAGAGACGTTCAGAAGCCGTTCGGAAGCCGTTCGTAGGACATTCAGACGTCTAACAGACGTCTGAACGTCTTTGACAGACGTCTTAAAGACGTCTTTAAGACGTCTCTGTGCTATCTGGGCGTAGGTCGCAACTCAACCGTTCTCTTATAAAACAATGTTAAATATTTTAACGTCGTCTTCCGTTATCAGAAATGTTTGGAAGTCGATGGATAGGACGAAGACCTGCACCTCATTTGTGGCCGCCACGTTCCCCAGACCTTACGCCACTTGACTTCTTTTTTTGGGGAGCAGTGAAGCATATTGTTAACCGGACAGGACCGCCAATAAGAACTATGCAGCAATTAAAATCACTAATTGAAGACGCTTTTCACCATGTGCAGTCTATACCGAACATTTACGAAAAAGTTCGCAAAAATTTGGAAGAAAGACTAAGGATATGTTTGCGTAATAATGGTGACCATATCGAAGCCGGTGATCAAGCACGACTATTAAGAGCGATAAACCTTGATGGTTATATTCTATGGCAAAGAACGAGAAACCCGAGGAACGGAAGACGACGTTAAAATATTTAACATTGTTTTATAAGAGAACGGTTGAGTTGCGACCTACGGTTCCTTTGACAAGTTTAGTCCCCATGGTGAGTAGAATGCGATACAAGCATAAAAAATTTGACCTTGAATTTCATGGTCAAAATCAATTTTGCGGCAATTTCTTTTAACAAATCTCCACCGATCCGAAGGTGTACAACCATCTGTCAAAACCATGACACTAAATTTTGTTACACCCTGTACAACGGTATAGTCCGATCTAGATAAGACTAAGTGGATGTTCACGCAATTGTGATCTGGAATTAAAAAATTAGCAAAATTATAGTAGTGAAACCAGTCATTTGTATTTTTTTTTAATTTCGAAGGAGTCCGGTTTACGTTTAACCGACCCTGATAGATCCTTGGAGAAGAGATGCTAGGTTCAGGCTAGGTTTTTTGTCCGATCGATGCAGGCACGTGAATGACGGCGGGTTCTCCGTGAGGCGTTCTGCCGTTCATTAGTTCGCGTCTCGTGAAACTCTATCCCGTTCTAACCTGGCGTGAAATACTATCGATACTCGTGGCCGATGGAGTCCAACGCAGAATGGAAAAAACGGGGTGCTGGGCGCACGGGACACGAGACACGATTCGTCCTGGCAGCTTGCCTGCTCTCGAAAGGTATCCCTTCGTATAATCCTCGTTATCTCGTGCTGCGTGGCTCGTCTGCACCGGCCGGCCTGCAGGCACATCTGCCGCTGACAAAGAAAAAGGAAATTGCTGCGAGTAGGCCCGCGAAGAACTGTGTGCATTCTCTCTGTTCCTTAGGACCTTTCTGTGTGCGTGCCCGTACACCTAACACCTGCTCCGCAAGCTATTTCGTTTCTGCTTCCTTTCCACCTCCCTGATTACCTTACGATATTGCCGAGAGAAACAGAAGCCGAAGCGGCTGCCAGCTGAAGCAGGACCGAGAGAGGCTCGTGCTGCTCGTCCACCGATCCACGGGTTACCTGATCCTGGTTGCGGGCTCTACGGTCAGCCTTGGCTCATCCGAAATTTCCGGAAACCTGTCGACCTGGCTGCCACTCGGACATTCCTTTCATAAACGACTGCCTCAGCGATAATCCTGATGCTCGAGAGCTCAGCTGCGCGTTGTATCGAGAACTATAACGCGTAAACAATGAGTTCCGAAGTGGGAACAGTTGTGTCGTTACCTCCAGATACTTCCTTCTCGAGCGTTGTAGTAGATCCAGTAGTAAATCGTTTACACTGCACGAAATTTCTATAAAGCCACCTACATTTTGGTGTATTTTTAAAAAATATAGAGAAATTTGTAACTTTCCAAATATCTATAACATTGTATACTGACTACTGAGTAGAGATATATACGCCATTTTCTCACAAATGTTTACGTCTTGAATCTGTTTAAATTTTCTTCGAAGGCCACGGAACGGGAGTGCGAAATTTCTATAAAGCCACTTAGTTTGTGTTTAAATTTTGTGTGGATAACACGTGAGTCTCAGCTAAGTAAGTTTAATTGTAATTTAGATGTGCGTATTTATACCAAAATTGATTTTTAAATTCATAAAAAATGTATATATATTATATTTGTATTTATTTTTATTAGAATGCCACGAGGCAAGTTGTTGACCATTGAAGAGAAGGCATATCCACTGATGCTTATAAAGATATGGGGTGTTCTAATCGATCAATTGCGAAAAAAATTAATAGATCGTGTATTTTAATGGATTATTATATAAATTTGGGCGAAGAATATGGTAAGAAACACTATATAGGGGGAAATAAAAAATTGACAAGAAGACAATATTCATTATTGATGAGGCTGGCAGCAAGGGAAACAAAAAGTGCAGCACAACTTTGAACTGAACTACAAGTACCAATAACAACGAGCCGTGTGCAGCAAATTTTGTGCAGGGAATAAATGCTCGAGAAACCAGCACTCAAAGAACGACACAAACAAGATTGTCTCGAATTTGCACAAAGACACATGTCCTGGACAGAAGAATGGAACAATACCCAGATAGCACAGGGACGTCTGTCGGAGACGTTCAGACGTCTATTAGACGTCTGAATGTCCTACGAACGTCTTCCGAACGGCTTCTGAACGTCTCTGGAACGTCTTTGTGAAAAAACTGTACGTCTTAAAGACGTCTCGAACAGACGTCTTTAAGACGTCTCGAAACAGACGTATTCAAGACGTCCCGAAACAGACCCCTAGTAGCACAAAAATATTAGATAGATATGTTTGTCAAATATTGGAAAAATATTTTTTAAGCCACATTTTTTCTTATGAGAAAAATATTGAATTTGAATATTATATACATGTACAAGAAATATAAATTGAATGTTTGTTATAACAAAAAAACTAAATAAATAAAAAAAAATAAATTAAAAGAATGTTTTTCAGCATATCCGCGAACATTAACATTTTATGCTTTATTTATTTATTTATTTATTTATAAATAAAAAAAATTAATTAAAAGAATGTTTTTCAGCATATCCGCGAACATTAACATTTTATGCTTTATTTATTTATTTAACTTATTTATTTATCTATTTATTTTGATGTATTACTTTTCTGTGCACTTCTTTGTTGATGGAATATTTCACTTTCCCTTCGAAAGGACCTTAAAAAATCACATTTAGAAATTTTTATGCAGTTGGCGGGATTCGAACTCGGGACTTGCCGTTTACTAGATGATGTGTTTCCTTGTGAGCCATGCGAACCTACTTTGTTCATTCAGTACTTGTTACACTTATAAAGGCTCAAATCGTATCAAATCATATAATTATTAGAAGAGATAAACTTCTGTTAAAAAAATTGTTTAAATATATAAACGTCTATTCGAAGGATGGAAAACTGCGTTATATTGCGTTGCGTGTGTACAGTTTGTAAAGCTTTTCTCTAGCAGTTTAAATTACTGAAACGTCAAGAAATGAAACGTCTTAAACACGACTTTTACGAGACGTAAAAACGACGTCTTTTACGAGACGTCTTTTCAGGACGTAAGACGTTCAGACCAAAAATGGACGTAAAACAGACGTCTTTAAGACGTCGAGTGCTATCTGGGTATAATTTTCTCCGATGAGAAAAAATTTAACATAGATGGGCCAGATGGTCACAAGTACTACTGCCACGATTTAAAAAAAGAACCTAACGTAGCAATGAGTCGTAACTTCGGTGGAGGGATCATTAATGATTTGGGCTGCATTCAGAGCAAATAAAAAAACCCCAATCCGTCGAATTAACCACAAAATGAATTCGTACCAATACACGGAGCTGTTGGAGATAGTCTTAATACCATTCACTGAAGAAATTAAGACTGACAATTTCATTTTTCAACAGGGTAACGCCTCAGTTCATGTATCAAGAGAAACAAAGGAGTAGTTAGATAACAGAAATATCAGGGTTTTGACATGGCCAGCTTGTTCACCAGATTTAAACCCAATTGAGAACCTTTGGGGAATACTTGTAAGAAAAGTATATGTTAATTGTAAACAGTACAATTCTGTTTCTGAGTTATGGACTGCAATGAACGAAGCGTGGACGTCGATCGAAGCAGAAATTCTTCGTGCTTTGATTGCATCAATGTCTAATCGACTTTTCGACGTTATTCGAAAAAATGGCAATTATACTAAGTATTAATTTAGAAATTTAGAAGAAATTTTTGTTAATATTGATGTTATCTACTTAAAAAAAGGTTGGCTTTATGGATATTTCGTAGTTCGATTTTTGTTAAACTATATAATTTTACGTTTTCTTATAAATAAAGAATATATCTATGACTGCAAACATGTATATGGTTTCGTTTGTTAATCCAAAAATGCTATGATGCATCAGCTTCTCATTACTATGACATAATTATAAGATTTTACCAAAAAATCAGGCGGACTTATGGAAATTTCGGGCAGTGTATTTGTCATCTCAATTTTACCTCGCGGTTTCATACCAGTTCAAGATTGAAAAGTTCAAAGTTTCAGGGCAGAAAGATATTTCTGAGTGGCTCCTGCTTCTCGTACCAACATCAGACAATTTTTATTTTCCATAAAGATTCTGTTTATCATGCCTATTTCTTCATATAATATAGGAAAAATGAATTAACCGCAGAGAGATCCGCAGTCTAATTGACATTGGCTCGCGCGAACCTGCTATGAGTTTTTAAGAATCGAGCCGAGCGTTTCGACATCCTCTTTCCTTCGATTATAATCGGTTTTACGCAAGGGGGTGTAAAAACCATTGGACACGTGTATAAATAAAAAGCGACGCGTGGAAGGAAAGGTTTCGTAACCCGCGTTGGTAGCATGTGCTCCCCGGTTGCCAAATTGCTGTGACAGAAACTGAACGAAGATGAAACATATTCAACGTGAAAATATAACAATCCGTTTGCTCGAAATCTAACAGGTATTTCACGAGAAATTCATCTGATTGCATGGTGCAAGCACTGCGAGCAACAGCAGTATGAAACTGCGAGTTTCTCTGCGGGTATGGCGAGACAATGCATCATCGATTTCTCAGACCTTCCTCGCACCCAACCGCGAACGCCGATCGAAGGCTGCATTTATTTGGGTCGCGGACACCGGCGAATTATCTTCTCGATCCTTCCGTTCTTACAGCGTCTTCGATCCCCACCGCCGCTTTATCAGACTTTTATCGTGTGTCTATAGTCGTCTCCCATTGTTTTTACCGTCGAACAAGTCTAGACGGCGGTGTTACGCCGTGAAATATCTCGCGACGATTATTTCCCCCTGCGTATCGGATTTACAAGGTCGACGGATCCATGAAACATCATTTTAATCTGTCGAGGACGCCGAGGCCCTATTCAAAGTGACGCTGAGAAGTTTTTAGCGGAATAATACCAAATTCATACTGGTCGTCTATCTTACTCCACAAATTCTGATGACTCTGTAGCACAACTTTTTCATGGCAATGAGTTGCTTCGTGATCTCCTATATTTTACATTACACTTTTTGTGAAACCCAAAAACTTGTCCTAAAAGTATTATACTGCAAGAATTTGCAAGAATGCAAATAAATCTATTTCCTAGAATATTACAATAAAATTCCCTAAAAGTTTGAAGAAATCTGTCTACTCTGTAAGATTGCCACTTGCAGTGCTTTATGGATCTAATATTGATGGCTTCGTAGCTATTTTTACGAAGGAAAAAATTAGTGATTTCACTGGGCTAAGCCGTCAAAAGCGTCTTAGAGCGTGTGAGAGTGACTTTGGAGGATTCTTGTAAATTGATAATTGTGAGTTGCACGGTGGGTTGCGTTTCAGATTTTTCCCGATGGACGAGGATTCCCCGGCACAATCTAAGGATAGACAGAAGGATAAGACGGATCCGGGCGCTAGCCGGCACGGGAACTTCATGAATTATTACCAATTCCATCCTGCGGAAGAGCGCGTGCGACAACTTCCGTGTGGCGTGTGGCGGCCAGCCCATCCGGGCCGGAAATACGTAGGCCTAGACGTCGGCTGTAATGCGGGGGTGAGACTGAAACAGCTGTCGGACGAAAATGGGACGAGCCCGACCGTGATCCGAAATTACAAACGGCGCACGACTAAATTTAACGGTGTTATCCCTTTTTGAAAATCACTCGAAACTCCGCCGCTTCCGGAAATTCCCTTTCGGTATTAATACCGTCGCGTCGCGGCGCCTTTACACCGGAACTCGTTTCCGTAAACATACTTCCAGCAATTTGTCGATAAACATCCAAATCGAGCCTCTGCAACCTTTAACACTATTCCCACCGACACTTCACGTATACCTATTCCTACCGCGACCGGTCAAATGACCGGTCTTTAGCACAACTTATATTTTTTAATATAGAATGAAAATAATTCTTATCAATAATCAGAGAAAATGCCGTCATAACTTTACCTTTCATAATATTTCGTTTACTATACCCTGTTGGGCCTGATGTTCCCCTAAAAATATTATGAATAGGTGTTCTTCCAGGATTAGACTTTTCTTTTACTTCTTGCCAAACAGTTCCGTCTACAGCAGTTTCGATTGCCTCTTCCTCATTCTCACTATCGGAACTAACTAAAAATTTCCTTCTCTTTCGTCCTCTACGTACGTTCGACACATTCTCCTCGTCCTCATCGGTGTTCGAGTCGGTCTCAAATAGATCATAATTTTCCGCATTGTCATTTTCAATATCAAAAATTTCCTGATCATCTTCGGAACACTCTTCATCAATATTATTTATTTTCTCTAATAACAAATTTACGCTCTTCAAACGTCTTGACATTTTGGGAATGAATATTCAAGGGATAAAATAAAAACTGAAATATAAAAATGTAAATCAAGATGGATAAAAAAATGAACAAAAGATAAAATGTGAAAACTTACTACGAAGTATTGTTGGTTTGTTCACTTTTTTGAAAATGACACTTACAACACGTAATACAATATAAAATAAAAGTAGAATAATAATAGAATAAAAATACAAAATAGTAAACGACTGCCGAATATGCTCCTTGTAACTTTCACGTTTTGATGCTCTCTGTTCAGGTCACAAGACTTTACTGATTTGAATTCGTGAGAAGACGTCTAGGCATCCCCTTCGGCTATGATTTTGTTTATTTTACAGTCATAGTAGATAAGACGGTGTAAGAAAATCCAAGGTTCTGGACCGCTTCGGATACCAATCAGGCAAAAACATCGCGAGGCCGATAGGCGAGCGAGAACTGTAAACACTTTGAAGTGCCGTAAAGCAGCCCCTGGAAGGCACTTTTCGGCTAAAATCATGCCACAACTGCATTACCTTTCGTTTCTAACGACTTTATAGTTTCGGAATTGAGTCTTTGAAAGAATGCTATTACAAAAAGATATAAATCGTTCTACCGGTCAAATGACCGGTCGTGGTAGGTAAGACAGACTACAAATTTTTCTCAGAAAATAAACAATAAAGAAAGAAGTGAATATTGAAAAATGTATTATACGCATATTTTAGGAAAAGTCATGAAGTTTAAAGGCGATTCAATTACGTTGTATATAGGAAATTCTAATCGAAATTTTAAAAACGGTCATTTGACCGGTCGCGGTAGGAATAGTGTTAACAAAAATTTAGCAAAAATGTTTGTGCACAAGCATGACGACTAAACTGTCTGTCCATTATGTAGTATACAAAATTCTGAAATACTTCTAATGTCTTCACAATTCGCGTTAAAGACCCAGTCACATGCAAACGTTATTTTTACCATCGCACGAACATTTCTAGGACCTGACGTTCGTGTTGCACGAGTTCCTGGAGAAGTCCTTGCATCAAACGGAGATCTCTCTGCTCGGCGTGGATCTCGATCCGATCCTAATCGAGCGAGCGCAGGAACGTAATCCTCAACCGGATCGGATTGTCTTCGAGTGCCTGGATTTCTTCGGCGAAGAGAGCAACCGGACCCTGGAAGAGTATCTCCAGCGGTTCGAGAAGCCACGTTTCGACGTCGTGTTCTGTTTCTCCGTGACAATGTGGATCCACCTGAACCACGGAGACAAAGGACTGGTCGAATTCCTGCGGAAAGCCTGCTCCCTAACGGAGATGATCGTGATCGAGCCACAATTATGGAAATGCTACGCGAAAGCGTCGAGGAGGCTGAGGAGATCCAAAGACGAGGATTTCCCTCTGTTAAAAACGCTGAAGCTGACCGGGGATCCCGCAGCACACATTCAAAGTATATTAACCGAGTCATGTAATTTCCGAAGAGTGACGGTCACTGCCGACAATGAGTGGAAGCGGAGACTATTAATTTATGAGAGAACGTGAGTGTCCACTCTCTTCGGGATTTATGCGCGTCCGATCCACGTCACACGACTGAATCAATCGTTTTTATGCGGCTGCTGCTGGTCTGCATACAAATGCACAATTCAAACTGCGTCACCTCATCCAGGCCCTTCTTTGATAAACCTACCACTTTTTCTCAGAAATTGATCATTTCTGTAGATGAAAATGTAAAGCATCTTTGATTTGAGAGTTTCTTTCTGCTACCTGCACCAGCAGAGAGTTCTTTTTTATATTGTTTTCATAAATTCAGTACTCCACACCTAAAGAATGAAACAAATAAACTACACAAATTGTAATAAAACAACGACTTATTCTATAACAACTACAATATTCAGAGTACCATTGCATCAGAATGTGGCCTTATAGCAGTCAAGCTCCTTGAAAACGTCAACCAAAAATGCTTCCCAGACTAACGCCAAGTCGAACGTTGTTAGAATTTATATTCTGGTCGAACAAATATTTGTACAACTCGTAACTATAAATGTGAACATGGATTTTAATCCGTGTAGATCATTGTCCACATTTAGCCAGGTATTCGAGATTGGATGAACGAGCCGCGGCGCCACATAGTGTTCGGACTCTTATGGGAGTCGGCAGAAAATGAATAACTTCTAAGCTAAACAATAAGTTCCTATATTTAGTAAAAATCGTAGGTAGTATTACGAACTATTTACATTATATTTGTACTAATTTGTTACGATAAAAAATTCGTTATATGTCATACTTCGCAAATTGGATTTTTCTCGAACACTACGTCATGCGCGTTATCCCTACGAAGAGAGGGGGGACTCGTGATCGCAGAGACGACTGTTGGGCCATCTGTTATGTTGCGTTGGAGGCATTAGGCGAAACAGAGCCACCTGTATTGCGGTGAACAGGTGACGTCACACCCGAATTCGCCTACTTCTTGTATCCCACTTTACCGTACCCCTTCTACGACCCCATTCCCCAATTTCCTGACTGCGGTTATTCCCACGCTTCCACCACGACCCGGTCACGTGACGCATTTCGTCTCTGTCGTGCACGTGTCAGAATGTCACGTGACTAACATGGTAATGACAGAGAGAGGGTAACTGTACTCCCCTCAATTTCCCCAATTTGACATTATTGCCTTGCGGCTGCGCACTGTCAAATTTTCATCTTCGTTCAACAATCACACTCGATAGTAGTTGCTACTCCTGCTTTTTCTTGTTCTTATCTGCCGTACTCCCCGTATCCTCGCGCACCCTTATTGTTGGTTCAATACGCGAATTATTAGTTAAAGTTAAGTTAATTACAAGTAGTTCTGCAAATCATTTTACTGTTTTTCGCGTTCTTGTTGTGCTTGGGTGTTTTGTACATTGATTTGCAGACGTCGACGTCTGTCCGCATTAAACCATCTAAAAATTTCTTGCGCGCTCTAATAATCTTGAGCACCGGTATTGCAAAGTTATTGCACAGTATGTAAGATTAATATAAAAGGGTGAAAGGGTGGGCAGCGATGCGACGGCAGCATGAATCTACGTGAAAACCGGCGCGAGATGGCAATACCGTACGAAAGTTTTTTCGACTGATGGCGAAGCACAACAACAGAAGCTGACATGAACTCTGCGAGCAAGGTAAGCGAAAAGGCAAATGTTGTTACCGATTTTGGGTAGTTTCCCGCCATATAACACTTAACGGTCATTTCACCATACCGCTCGTCTTTCTTCTTCTACGTGAGTCACGTGTTTTTACTCTAGAGTACCCTAGCAATGGAGTCTGTAAGCAGTAAGAAGGTTAGGTTATGATAATGTCTAAATAAAAATGTTGTTTGTTATTATTATTTTCATTCTCTTAAAATTGCCTCGCATACTTATAATATATTCACTTAATCTTTCAGCTAGATTTGAATCTTTAGTCAGTTTGTATTTTCTTATACGTTTGAAACAATCGGCAACTAAATAGTTTGTTATTCTTTCAGGTTGGTGAGATTTTCACCGCAGCCGGTGCAGCATTCAATAAACTCGGAGAGTTGACTATGCAGTTGCATCCGACGACTGATTCACCGGCAGGGTAATTAAAAATAACAAATATATCGTTGCTTTTGCGTTGAGTAACACAATAAGTTTGACGCTTACGCTTGACGTTTACGTGACCGCTGTGTGCATAGAGAAGCGCGGAAGCTTTTACTTTTATAAGTATGCTTTTATTAAGTATTATCTAAAATTTGTCTTACTATCTGTACAAAAACTAATTTCCGAGTAAACAAGATAATCCTTGATTTAGCAAAAGTATACATCACCTGCAATCGTTAATGCATGCAAGTTGCATTATCGTACAAATTAGTTTCAATGTCGTTATCGTTTCTCGATTAGATAAACGATGATCAATCGAATTGAATTATCATTGGATTGCGGATCTTTATGCATTTATAGTCTATGGTAATTATTTGCAAAGGGGTAGTGACCTTGCATCGACTAGTGGTTACTAGACTCAAGTCAAAGATTTTTGTTTGCAAATAATTTCCTAGCTTTTAAAAATCCACGAAATCCGGAAGATACTGTTATGGAGATTTGAATTCGCATAAAGATCCGCAAGAAACGCTGACCGCATCTCCTCATAATCCTCTGTGTTGCCTAATCTGTAGTAAATGGACTGACGAGGAAATTGAGATGCTCCGTCACTCGGTAAAGACCTTCAGTGAAGATTTGAACAAAATAAGTGAACACATCAAGGGACGAACGGTGTAAGTTACTAAGGCTGTATCGAGCCCACGGTTGTTTTTCTCAATTTTCCCGGCGTCAGTCCCGAACCAATATTAACCGATCGGTTGTGGTTTTTAGCTCGCAGATTCGCACAACGTTGAAGAAAAAGGCGTTCGAGGAGGCGGGTGTGCCGATTAGGCAGCAGCTGATGTCCCAGCAACAGTCAGCGCAGCAATCGACAGTTGTGCAACAGCAACAAGTATCGAAGCAACAATCCGGAAACCAAGGGTTGATGGGTAAATCGGCGGAAGTAACTTTAAATATGTTAAACGCCCCGGAATCGGAGGTGGACGTTGAAGGATTACCGGAGGAGTGTCAAGTGAAACTTGAATTTGAGGGTGCGACCGAAGAAGTTGCATCTTGAAGCGAATGTGATTCATCATGGTGCGACTTTTCCATATCCTCGATCTTTAAGCTTAAGATAATGATCACGTACTATACGTTTAGTGGTAAGCAACAACACTGTACATTCGAAAAGTTATGTTTCTCAATAAACTTGTAAAAGCCATTGCATGGGTGATCGTTCGTTGGATAGGTGATTGCACCCGTGATTTTGCCCCTGTTCGTTTTGCCTACCGAACTGGCGCTTAGTGATTTGACCTGTACAACGAAATTTGCAATTTTCATTTTTTCTATAATTAATAATATAGTAATCTATAGACCTTTCGGAATGCAATGGTATATTTTCAAATAACATTCTAATGGTTTAAACATGTTCAAACAAGTTAAAAAATAAGATATCTTTGAACGTGTTTAATATCTGTAGATAAAGAAGATTCCTTTTTTGCAGATAAATTTATTACAGCGATGCGAGTGGTGGTTTTACGGATTGGAAAATAGTAGATTTTTTTCTCTTCAATTTTTAAAACGAAAACAAGGAATGAAGTAGATTTAACTACATAATCGATTAATATGATAAGTCGTTCGCGCTAGTGCTCTGTAGATTAAATCGCACAAAGATTATAGCAGAGAGGAAATTATAGTTCTCTTTGTTACCGCCGATTCTCTGTCGTCTCACGGTTGCCCCTCTTGTTCTTTATAGAGATTTTTCTACTAGTGTTGTGGTACTCGATTGTCCTGTGGCTTACGTTAGATCACTCGAATGACGTATACAATTGACAGATTAGTAATGACACGACTGATAGTATTGTACCTAACTGGTTCGAGTAGTGAATCGACAGCGTTCACGGTTTGATCCTTCGCACAGTCCCCCCATTTTTTTTATAGTTAAACAGTTATTTTAGCTCAAAGAAGGATTGGTTGTTCGTGCATGATCGATGAATGTGTAATGATTGGTACAGTGAACTTCCGTGAACGTCTGTACACCGAGGCACCTGTGGCTGTGCCTGTCTGTTGTAAACATTAAAAGATCAACACAACAAAACGCAACATGGAAGGAGGCATATTGGAAAGTCCAGAGCCAACGCTGGACAGATCGGAGGATGAAATCGCTCTCCAAGGATTCTGCAGTCCTAAAAAGCTGCCGTTCAGATTTGCTGGACTCGCGTTGATGTCCGTAGTAGGCTTTGGTACGCATCGCACTGTAATTATCGTTAACAAACTTATCGAGCCATTGTTTATATTTGATCGTTTTTGTTTTGGCTGACCATGACCTCGTTAAATATTTAATTCGATCGTGCCTGATAATAATTTATATTTTTTACTGTCATTAAGTGGATTTAAAAAATAACTAAATTTTGTTAAACCCGATAACACATTAAATTATGTTCACTTTTTAAAAAATAGTCGTCCTTGAAGTGCTCGCGGTTTATGTGTATGTTTATGAATATTGAAAGAAACAGAGTTTAAGTTCAATATAAAAACTAGGAGACTTTCACATTTTAAGACTGCTTCAACATCGAACGGAATGGCGCGTTGTTTACTATTTTAAAAATTTAAAACGCGCTTATCTCAAAATGACCTACAATGTGATTGTAATAAAAATTTTCAGGTATCTTTGCATATTTTGTACGAATTAACGGACGATTAAAAAAAATTTTGTTGTGGAATTTATGAGCAAATTAATTAGGAACCTTTCACGAAAATAATTTTTTCTTCCAAAATCGTTAATTCGTTTTGAGAATATTTAGTTTTTCTCTTCAGTAAAAAGAGATAATTGATTTAATGCCCTTTAAAAATAGTCATAATAGTTTGATTAAAATTTTTTTATCTTGTCGAGTTAGAATATTTTATTGTAATTGTAATGCGGTTTTATACCGTTATTCTTTTATTTTGATATGCCTTAACATTTTTTTCTCCGAGTGCTTAGTAAACATTTATTCAAATAGAAAATAAAAAGTAGATTAGGAAATTATTTCGTTTGATAAACAAATGACTTCGAATCTTTATTTTCCGTATATATTATTTGAATAATTCTCGAGTCCGTCATCTGCATTTATCGAACGTAATAATTCACTCGAAACAAAGAACATTCTTCCGTGAACCGTTGCTGTATGATATTTTAGCTCTGATAAACCTCTTATTCATCCGAAAATAATATATAAACAATTCTAATCGTGCCTTAGCCTTCCTCAGTTGTATTGCATTCTCTGCGTGTTTATCGGTTTTAGCGATATTCTTACCAAGTTTCTGGGTTGCGCATACTGTTCCTTTCGTTCCGCACATGCTGTATTGATAAGATATATCGTAACGTCAGCTGTTTTATCCGCGAAATTTTATTTCCCTCCTCTTCCCCCTTTCGTTTCCATATCGAAATACTGTTGGGATTTATTTCGAAATGTAATTAAACGTCACGTGTATGCGTGCTTCCGCGTAATCGTCCGATTAATGAGTCATGTTTCGCCAAATGTACAATCATACCCCATGCGATTGGGTCATTGACCCTATTTAAAACGACTGGTTTATCTGGAGGATGCACTTTCGTTTCTTTCGCCGATTAATTTAATCAAACGTTTCTTTTTTTTTCTAGGTGCTTATTTCTGTTACGACAATCCTAGTGCATTGCAAGATAATTTTAAAAGTGACCTACACATGTCCACTAGTAAATTCGTATTACTGTACTCTATTTATTCATGGCCGAATGTGGTATTATGTTTTATTGGAGGATTTTTAGTGGACAGAGTTTTTGGTATACGACTGGGCACAATCATATACATGGGACTAACTTTAATTGGTCAAATTATATTCGCGACTGGAGCTACAGTTAACACTTTCTGGCTTATGATGCTTGGTCGATTTGTTTTCGGGTATGTTCTAGAATTCGAGCAGAAATGAACGATTAACAATTGTTGATATGAATGTGTTTTACAGTATCGGCTCAGAATCATTGGCAGTGGCTCAGAACAGTTATGCTGTACTGTGGTTCAAGGGAAAAGAACTGAATATGGTGTTTGGCTTACAACTGAGTTTTGCTCGAGTTGGGTCAACAGTTAATTTCCTGGTTATGGAACCAATCTATAAGTTTGTGTCTCAGTATTATACAGGGCCAGAATGTATCGGAGTTGTTCTCTTCCTGGCTGCTTTAACTTGCATAGGGTCTATGATCTGCGCATGTGTGTTGGGTGCTATGGACAAACGGGCAGAGAGATTATTAAGAAGGGGAGAAGGGCAAGAGGCAGAAGTTGTCAGTCTAACAGACGTTAAAGACTTTAAACCTATGTTCTGGTTAATCACTTTAATTTGCATCGCCTATTATATCTCAATATTCCCATTTATTGCTTTAAGCAAGTAAGTATGATTAGACAGAAGTGTTTTGTAATTGTGTTTTACATACAAAGTGGAGTATGTAACTAAAACTGTTTCATTAGTTGCTGCATAAATAGCGATTGTAGTGAAAAAGTACATACAATATGACATGATTAGCTTCATTAGTAATTAATGATAGGAACTCTTTCAGTTGCGATGATACAAAAAGTATTGTTTAGGTAGTTTAAATAGTATCAAAGATGCAGATAAAATATTTTTCGTATTGTCGCAACTCAAAATTTTTAGATGGACTACCATGTATTCTGTATCTAATATTGTTCGTTGATTTCTTAGGGTATTTTTCGAAAAGAAATACTCATTTGAGCCATCCAATGCGAACACAGTGAATTCTCTCATATATTCCATATCTGCTATTGCATCCCCCATTTTCGGATGGGTTGTCGATAGAACTGGAAAGAATGTGTTATGGGTATTTATCGGAATTCTTGCAACTATAGTTGCTCATGGATTACTTGCATTCACATATCAAAGTCCCTATCTGTGCATGACTCTTATGGGATTAGCATACTCCATGCTTGCCAGTAGCTTATGGCCGTTAATTGCTCTTGTTATTCCGGAATATCAGCTTGGTACTGCTTATGGGATGTAAGTAGAGCTATATTCTAGATTCAAACTTAATCTAGTCAGGGTACATTGCAATTTATTTTGTGTAACATCTTGTCTATTTACAGCGCCCAAGCTGCACAGAATCTAGGTCTGGCAATAGTTAGTATTTTGGCTGGATTAATTGTGGACAAAAGTGGATACTTCATGCTTGAGATGTTTTTCTTGGTTTGGCTGTGGAGTATGTCTTCTGTTTCTTATATTTATTGTTTATTATCACCTTGTCTCTCGGCTTTGGCGAGGACTCCCCTCTTCGTCCTTATACAATTCTATATACCATGATACAGCATAACATACTACATAATCCTACATAATATAGCATATATAATCTTGTGCTTTTTAACAAACTATACCAACTATAAATTATTCACTAATTTTAAACAAAACTTAACTGAACTTGAAGAGATTTTTGGTTGTTCATGTATTGATATGTTGTGTCTTGCAATCAGTCTTGTTCTTCCTTTTCTTTAGGATTTTAAATGTACTCTCCTTCGTCATTATTTCTTCCATCTCTTTCGCCATTCTTTCTAAGGTCGCCTTCCTTTCCTTTTCTGCTCTTATTCCATATTTCTCAAGACTTTTGGCTTGCTTTTCGTCCCATTTTGCTTTTCGTCCCGCCATCTCTTTTTCAAGAATTTTCGAAGCACGTAATTCTCCAAGCAACTATTACTTTGCGCCCTTCCATGGGGAGTCATCCTTCTGTTTCTCTGTCTAATTGATCAACATGTCTTTCACAGTTTCCCTGATAACTTCTGTTGCGATCTGGCTGCTGGACGCAGCAACAACCAGTGGTTATTTAAATATGACTCCAGGCCAAAGAGAGAAATATGAGAGTACTCGATGTACATCCGAAAGTCTCGAAAGGGAAAAGTTGTTATCTGCAGAATCTACTTCAGATTTATCAACTGACGAACTTTTACAACCACAGTCTGACAGTAGTATCAGAAATCGTTACCTATATCGTATCGGAGCAATGGTAATTATTTTATCTCGAAATATTATATTTGACATAAGTAAATAACGAATTATACTTCTAGGTGCCTCCAAGTTCAAAAACGCCAATACATCGGCCTTTACGATGATGCATTCCACTTAGATACAATTTTCAGATATAAATAGTTGCTATCGTTTAAGGTATCATTAAAAAAATTTGCTCACTGTGTCTTCCTCCCACACAGCGTTAATCTGTGATAATTTCTTAATCGATATATTTACAATTGACTACAATTCATTTTTAATATGTCGATGAGCAGACTTTTGACAAAAAGATCGATGAGTCGACACCTGACAAGTAACAGAGATATATTGTTTGTTTTACACTAACAGCATTGTAACCACGAGATAATACAATTTTAGGAATTGTCATTCTAGGAGTAAAATGTTTATAGCATGAATGAATAAAAGATTATTTTTGATCTCTTGTTTGATAAAACAATACGCCAAGATGTTTAATTTCTTATTATTGTGTATGATCTTTTACATGTAACATATAGGTGTATTAAAGTGTATATGTAGGTGTTGCTGAGTCAAAATATGAAAAATATGTGATTTATTTTAGAACATTACATCACGCCCACGCAGTTTACGTTAAAATACTCGATTTATTAATATAAATTGTCTGAAACGGATAAAAAAGGGTGTTGCATTAAACTCTTGTATGCGGAAATGTTTAACTTTTGTTAAATGACTAAAATATTATATTAGTCACATGATGATTTTCCGAATACAATATTTTATTGGTTTTTTATACTCAATTATTCGTTATACCGTAGGCAGTTCAATTTAAAAAAATCCAGAATTATTTAAAATTAATAAATTACAGTACTGCTTGAAACATTTTTCCAGATAAAAATAGTTCAAATAGATAATTGAGCGCGCAATATCAAACGGGTCACCGTGTATGTAGTTTTACAAATATTTGTCCTAAACCAAGATAATAAAACAAGTACAAAGTGCAGTGAGAAATTTCCCGCGATGCATAGTAAATAACATAGTCAAGATTTGAATTACATTGTATATACAGAGGAGCTACGTCATTGGCTGAAGCTTCCTTCTGTCATCGCGCCTATTTGTACACAACTATACTGTGCAACACGTGCGTGCTCGTGTGCTGTTTCGGAGTCTGCTTGTGTTACGATTTTCGGTGACATGGGGGTCCACGATAACACGGATTCAAAGTACAATGTGATCGGCACTGCCACTTTCACGAAATTAGCAGCGAAACGACCTACCACTGTCGTATGCAACGAGACACCGAGTAAAATAAAGAAAGACGATGATAGTCACCATGCTGTCGCAGAAACTGTAGACAAAGGAAACATAAGTTTCCAACAACAAAGAAAATCGTTACCGGTTTACAGGCTACGCAAGCGGTGAGTGCTGCAATATTTTTCTTTCGACTATCTGTTGATTGTCCCCGTTATTTTGTTTCGCCGACAATATTTTTAGTACATTCTCTCACGCGAATAGTGTAAAACAAAATGGTGGATTACCGACCGTACTTGGTCAGTAGTTTGAGATACCATAACATAGGTGGCACTATAGTGCGCCGTTCTTGGCGGGAATATTTTGTATCACGTAACAGGCAAGGTAATGAGTAGATCGAATATTATCACACAGATGAGGTATAAAAATAGTTCAATCAGAGAAGAAATGAGAGTGCTAACGCTCGGGGTTTTAATGTCCCAACATTTCCTGCATCTTTTTAGCCTGTATTAGAACCTGCATATACCTAGAAAATATCTAGAAGTGATAAAGAAAATTAATCTAGTTTCCTAACATACTGCATAGATGGCTCTGCCAGGCTGTATAACGTTTGTATCGATCAAGTAACGGTCGCATGATTTAAATTTAAAAAGAAACTATCGTGGATATTGACATAAATTTAGTTTACCAGATAAGGGGATGTCTATTTTATATGTATATATGTAAAAGTTGAAGAAGATTCGCCATTCAAGGACGATGGCCAAATCGCTTTCTTTCTGTATGATGTTAGAGATGTTACTGTAATCTGTTGGTGGTTTAGGCTCTCCGATGTATTCCATAACTACGTTTAAATTCTAGGAAGTAAATGGTAAAGTACGAAACAGTATCGTGTCTAATAATTTGACCACTTGGAATCAATTTCAGTCTGCTCGAGGAGATCCGGCGCAACAGCACTCTGATCGTGATAGGCGAGACGGGTAGCGGCAAGACCACTCAGATCCCTCAGTTGCTGTTGTCTTCCGGTATAGCTGGTGCATCGGGTTGCATCGGTATCACGCAACCGCGAAGGGTGGCCGCGGTCAGCGTGGCTCGCAGGGTGGCACAGGAGCAAGGGGTTGAAACCGGAAAGCTGGTGGGCTACTGCGTGCGTTTCGAAGACGTTACATCCCCCCAGACCAGGATCAAGTACTTGACCGACGGAATGATGGTTCGCGAGGCGATGACCGACGAAATCCTGTCCGATTACTCGGTGGTGATCCTGGACGAAGCCCACGAGAGATCCGTGCAAACCGACGTGCTCCTCGGCGTGGCCCGCCGAGCGCAGAACCTGAGGAAGCTGAAGAACCTGCCGCCGCTGAAGCTGCTGGTGATGTCGGCGACGATGGACGTCGATAAGTTCGCCAAGTATTTTCAAGCATCGGCGGTCTACCTGGAGGGTCGTCAGCACCCCGTCAAGATTTATCACGCCGTCAAGTCGTCGGACGATTATGCGTTTTCCGCACTTGTTACCGCTTTTCAGATCCATCGCGATAATCCTGCCAAGTAAGCGAGACCTTTGTCTACTCCACGCCCGATTTTTATGCTTGCTTCCTTGAACCAGCAGCTGCAGACCCTATCGTCGTGCGATTATTAGGTGTACGAGGCGAAAGTCGATTACACAGCCGCACCATTTAATTCTTTAGAAGACTCTTTTCGGATGACCTACCAGCAACTCGCACGAGTTACTATAAATAATAACAGAAATTATTTATAGTACTGATGTGATATCAGTAATTCTCCAAATTTTAACTTTCCTTTCGTGCACCTAATAATTTATTCGCTCGTGCATTCGTTGCACACGCGGAAGGCGGTATGGGAATTTTAATAATTAATGATCACCATGGGACGCGGAGAAGTATCGTCGATGTAATTTTCGAGTTTGTAACAGGATTATGGAATTTACATACCGTTACGTCCATTAAATTAAAGGAAAACAGTCCGCTCGCAGGAGAAACGCGGCAAGAAACTAGGTCACTAGGAAACGGACAATTTCCTGAATTTTTCTGTCTTTCCTCCAGCGAGGACATTCTGGTCTTTTTAACCGGGCAGGAAGAAATAGAGGCTACAGCCATGAGCGCGAGGCAAGCGGCTAAACAGTTGGATGGACAGAGCTATCCGCCATTAAAGGTCTTTCCATTGTACTCGGCTCTGCCGACGCATCAACAATTGGAAGCCTTTAAGCCGTCCCCTCCCGGAATGCGGAAGCTTATTTTGTCAACCAACGTAGCCGAGACGTCTGTTACCATCGGTGGTGAGTTATAATTACGCAAATCTCGGCCCGGTTTTCAAATTTACCCCGAAAATCTCAAATACTTGTGAAATGATTTATCCAGACTATTTTATGAAATTCGTTTGATATACAGTGGCGTGCAAAAGTTCCCGGCCAGATAGTTTTTGCTATTTTTCTTCCAAAAAAAGAGCGTTAAGAAATTTTTATTAGAATCATAAATAAGGTCGTATTACATGAAAGAATATTACAAAAAATATCAACGCTAATTATTTTTCTTACTTGTTTATTTAAAGAATAAGTAAACTTGCGTGTTCAAAAGTTCCCGGCCAGTATGTTTAACGAAACATTATGCTTTTTTTTTTCATTGTGTAACAATTTTGCAGTACATTATTTAATATGTTATAATTAATATTTCGTAGCCATGCCTTTTGCAGCAATAACAGCAGCACAGCGACGAGGCATGGACTCAATTACTGAGTAATGTAGTCGTGTGGTATTTTGTTCCACTCTTCTATTAAATTTTGAAAAAATTGTGTTTTATTGGAACTTCTATGATTTTTTATTCGACGTTTCATCTCTCCCCAAAGATGCTCTATTGGATTTAAGTCCGCAGATTGAGAAGGCCGGTCTAAAACTTGTACTTTATTTGTAGACAACCACCCTTTTACGATTTTCATAAATTACGATTGTCGTTGTCATGTTGGAAAAACGAATTTTCTGGCATTTCTTTTTCACCATATGGTAGCATATGAGTTTCTAAAATATTTTTATACGTGACACCAGTCATGATACCCTCAATTTTTATAAGAGGACCAATTCCTTGAGCGGAGAAAGCTCCCCATACCATAATGCTCCCTCCACCATGTTTAACAGTTGGTGTTTGATATCTGGGATCATTTCTTGTGCCAACTGAACGTCGTACATACTGTCTTCCATCGCTGCCGAATAGATTAAATTTAGATTCATCCGAAAAAAGAACATTTTTCCAATTTTCCACAGTCCAGTCACAATATTTTTGGGCAAACTTTAATCGGGCTACTTTATTTTTCTTACTGATTAGTGGTTTTTTAACACTAACTCTGCCAAACAGTCCTACATCATGTAATCTTCTTGTTACCGTACATCGACTAATATTAGCAACGTTTTCCTGTTGTAGTTCTGTTGCAATATTGCTAGCTGTCTTCTTTGGGTCCGCAATTGATTTACGTTTTATAATTCTATCAATTCTTTTAGCGGTCTTTCGGAGTCTTCCACTCCGCGGTCGATCTTTCACGCCATGTCCTGCACGATATCTGTTAATTGTGTCTTTCACTGTACTTTTCCCGATAGACAATACTGAAGCAATTTCGCGAGATGACTTTCCCTTTAACGACAATTCCATCACAATTTTGCGTACTTCGACAGATATCTTTCGAACCATGTTTACGTTTCAGCGACTGACTACCAACTGAAGTAACAATACCCACGTAATATTATTTGAATGTAAACACTTACTGACCTTTTACAGACTTGAATACAATCCCAGCTTAAACTGGCCGGGAACTTTTGAACACGTAAGTTTACTTATTCTTTAAATAAACATGTATGAAGAATCAGCAGCATTGATTTTTTCTATAGTATTTTTTCACGTAACATGCCCTTATATATGATTCTAATCAAAATTTCTTAACGCCTTTTTTTTGGAAGAAAAATAGCAAAAACCATCTGGCCGGGAACTTTTGCACACCACTGTAAGTGTCAGAAAACTTTTGAAAAATAGATTTTAAGGAGATTAGATAGGAAAGAGGTTTTCTATAAAATCGTTTTCACCACGTGGCCTCTCTCCCTCTGGGCATAAAAATTGTCTTCCGGGTAGGAGGTCGTGCCCCGATTGGATTAATTCGGCGAATTATCCATCGGTGGGGGGCCAATTTCATTTTCGACGAGCGCCGCAATCTGCTAATATCACGACCGAAACCCGGTACTCGTTCGTGACAGACTTGATTACTCGGCTCGCTTTCGTGATTACATTCGCGAGAGGATTGTGGTACACACAGAGATTCCCGGATGAAATTACACAGGAATTCGACATGTGATCGACACCGGAGTGGTCAAAGCGAGAACTCATCACCCGACGACAGGATTGGATGTGCTCAGGGTGGAAAAAGTCTCAAAGGCACAGGCCTGGCAGAGGACAGGCAGAGCAGGCCGTGAAGCGGCCGGCAAATGTTATAGAACTTACACGAAAGAGGATTTCGAAAGGATGAAGGAGATGCCGGTGCCCGAGATACAAAGGTGTTCCCTCGCGGGAGTGGCGCTCCAGTTGCTCGCCATCGGGATTGATATCACCACCTTTGATTTCATGGACAAACCGCCGACGGAAGCCGTCGACGTCGCCGTCGCTTGCTTGGAGAAACTCGGCGCTGTTAAAGGTGAACACGATCCCTCGAACCAATCTGAACCGATTACGGTAGTGCTCGCTTAAATCTGCAAACTTTGCAATCCGGAAGTAAAATTCTTTCGCCTCAAACTTTCTCTTCGAGGAACTAACCCAATCGCAGCACGACAAACACAGTAAGAGAATAGATTTAGTTAGCGAAAGCAAGGTAGACGCAGTTGAGGAATATTTCAAGTTTGGTAAAGTTTGTCTCGCCTTTTCAAAAGTAGCACCACTGGATTGTCGAGATTCTCCCGATTAAAATGAGTCCAAACATGACGCTGGTCGGTCCTCTTCTGTAGAATTTGTACATAGCAATCATTACTATGTAGGGCTGTTACTTTGCTTCGAAGGTCGAAGATTTCGAAGCTTCGAAGCTTCGAATATCGATGCTTCGATTGCAGAAAATTCGAAGGTGATGAAAATCGAAGGATCGATACTTCGAAACTTCGAACCTTCGATTCGTTTCCAGTTAACGGATAAAAGGAATAAATTGTCATAATATGTTTCTATATTCACCATCTGAATTATTTCAATAATTTATTGTTAAGATAATATATTTATAATTTGAATTATCCTTTCGATAGCACATTGTTAAAATAACTGTTTAAATAAATAAAGTTTACAATTTGTTTCTATATTCATTATTTGAACTGTTATTTCAATTATTTATTGTTAAAATAATTTATTAAATAAATAAATTTTCACAATATGTTTCTATATTCATTATTTGAATTATTTCAATAATTTATTGTTCAAATAACTGTTTAGACAATGTACACGTATTTACATCATAATTAATATAGGAACACATTTCTATAGAGTATAAAAATTTATAATCTACGGAAATTTTTATAATCTATAGAAATGTGTTTCTATATTCATTATGTAAATACTTGTACATTCTTTAAATAATTATCTTAACAATGAAATATTGAAATAATTCACTTAATGTATGTAGAAACAAAATTTGAAAATTTATTCATTTAAACCATTATTTTAACAATAAATAATTGAAATAACAATTCAAATAATGAATATAGAAACAAATTGTAAAAATTTATTTATTTAAACAATTATTTTATCAGTGAACTATCGAAATGATAATTCAAATAATAAATATATTATTTTAACAATAAATTATTGAAATAATTCAAATAATAAATATAGAAACAAATTATGAAAATTTATTTATTTAAACAATTATTTTCACGATGTGCTATCGAAAGTATAATTCAAGTTATAAATATATTACGTTAACAATAAATTATTGAAATAGTTTAGGTGGTGAATATAGAAACAAATTATGAAAATTTATTCCTTTTATCCGTTAACTGGAAACGAATCGAAGCTTCGAAGTGTCGATTAATTTCATTAATCTTGTCATTAATTTTGTTATTTGCATTACGTATAAAACTAGTCCGATTTGCGTCGTGTCTGGACTCATTTTAATCGGAGGAATCGGAACAATCCATTGATACTACACTTGAAAAGATATCACAATTATTTATTGGGTTTTTAGTACGTCTGTCTCCTTTCTTCTGGAAGCTTTATTCTTTTGACTTGTCTACGGAGTTAAGGCTCCGCCGAGCTCGAAGCATTAAATTTAGCAAATTTAACTGAGCACCACTGTACTTTTCACTTTGTCCGTAAAAAAAAACCATTATTTCTTGTCGCTACAAACAAAGATATAGTCACTTTCAGTGCTCCGTAAATGTTAAAACCAGTCTCAATAGATTTACCGTTACAGGCCACGGTTCTGATAAGGGAAGAAACACGGTGTTCCCAGGATGATCGACTTTCAAAGTGAAAAATGTAAATTTTATTGAAGATAGGCCAGCGTCGATACGGCCGGAATGATCACCCGACAGAATTCCGTAGTTTCAAACAGTTCGAAGAGATTCTGAAATTCAAGTAGGCGACATCGCCGCGCCGAGAAAATATATCCGGATTCGCGAGGAACAATATGTTTCCTCCAGTTTCTTTCTTCGGGGAACAATATTTCATTTCTCCGGCTGGGTATCGCGTCGAGTTTGTCTGCGTTTCCGCGAAAACTGTCGAGACGCTGTCGAAATTGCCGTTCAACGGGAACGAACGTTCTCTGGTATATTGTTAAATCTGCTACGTAATTTTTTCTTTTCGATCGGTCGCGGTTGTCGAGACGATTTTCATAGAAGAATGATCGAGAGAGGCCGATCGACTCTATTTGCGTTCGGTTCTCTCGGCCCATTGGAGTGTGGTGGAATGGCATTAGCATGTCACGTAAAACTTTCTCATTTGATTTTCCAACGCGAATAGGTTCTCCGCCGCAGCTGACCACCCTTGGCAGGACGATGTCCTTATTCCCATTGGATCCGAGATTCACTAAAGTGATCCTTGCCTCGGTGGAGCATCAGTGCCTCGAGGAAGCGCTATCGGTGATTGCTCTGTTGTCAGGGGAGTCTATCTTCACCGATCCGCCTGCTAAAAGACAGCAGGCTCAGGTCGCTAGGTCAAGGTAGTTAATCCATTTGACAATTACTGTATTGTTTATCGAACAACAGAATCTGGCCGAGAGTCTCGCTTTTCAATACGAATTTATAGGAAGTTCGATCTGACTAAAGATACAACAATAGTTTCAGACAAAACTTTCTTAATTCTCATTGTTTCTTGACGAAACTTTTACTGGCATATTCGTGGCATTTTTTGTGATTTGAAACGAGCCCAAACGTGACACAGTTATGAGCATATTTGCATTCTTCATTATTATTTGAATCAGGGATTGAAAACTGTTATGATATCGGTTCTGGTTCTCGAAACAGTTATGAAGAACCGAAATGATGCTATAACTGTTATGAGTAGACATCGGATCTTTATGCATTTATGGCATATGGAAATGTTAAAAAAATGCTATAATATAAAATTCGAGAGAATTTAACGCGATTTTTATTTGCTTTGGATCTACAAAGGCTGTCCCCATTAAAAATAAAATTTTATTTCATTCCACTTTCTTAAAATGTTTCTATAAAAATTCGAAATTGCATAAACATCCGATGTCTAGTTATGAGAATATCGGTTCTGACTTATATCGGTTACGGTTACGGTTCTGGAGAACCGATATTATTTCGGTTCTGTAACTGTTATTTTTCGGTTCTGGTTTCGGTTCTGTCATTCTGTATTCTGTATTGTGTTCGGCCTTATATATTGATTATTTAAGTAGTTATTTATTGTTATGTATTATTTAAACTATTTTATAATAAATCCGTTTTTATAATGTTTCTATATTCATTACTGAAATATAATATAATTTATTGTTAAAATAATTGTTTGCATAAATAAATTTGTGTAATGTCTAGAAATTTGTTTCTATATTCATTATTTGAATCGTTATTTTAATAATAATTTATTGTTAAAGTAATTGTTTAAATAAACAAATTTTTATAATGTATAGAAAATTGTTTGTCTAATCATGATTTAAATACGTATACATTACTTAAACAATTATTTAAATGAATAAATTTTTGTAATTATTATGATGTTTCACACAAGCGTTCCCGGTCCTTCGCGGAACTGTTGGAATTTTAAAGGACAACAAAAATTATAACTTCTACATAAACACCTTCAACAACTTAAACACTTCAGCGATCAATTTGTGAAGGATAAGAAATTCGACATTTCATATAATACGACTTAATATATTCCATGTTCTTTGGTTGTTACAAAAATGTATTTATTTAAATAATTATTTTAACAATAAATTATAATTGAAATAATAATTCAAATAGTGAATACAGAAACATTATAAAAATTTGTTTATTTAAACTATTATTTCAACAATAAATTATTATTGAAATAATAATGAATATAGAAACAAATTTTTGTACATTATAAAAATTTATTTATTTAAAAATTGTGTAAATAAT
Organism: Seladonia tumulorum; assembly: GCA_913789895.3. Taxonomy (NCBI): domain Eukaryota; kingdom Metazoa; phylum Arthropoda; class Insecta; order Hymenoptera; family Halictidae; genus Seladonia; species Seladonia tumulorum. Next base: position 9,828,645 of record OU565279.1, on the reverse strand, counting down.
AAATAACAATAAATAACTACTTAAATAATAAATATACAGGGTGTCCCACATAAATGATAAAACCTAAATATCTTTCGTATTTATAGTCCTATCAGAAAACTTCAGAGGACAAAGTGACGCTATTGCAGGGGGGCAATATAATGATGAAGAAAAAAATTTTTTATGTCGTGTTTTTTAATGAAATTTCAAGGTCACCAATGTTTTTTTAAATGGATTAGTATATTTTTTTGCGATAGCATGATAGACAATAAAAAACTGAATTTAGTGTATACCAACTTTTTGACCTTGAAATGACCTTGAGCAAGAATAATCATGTTGAAGCGGATGAAATGTGGAAGTTTAAAACTTACGTGTTTCAGCAAAGATTGCGCGTTGTTTACGTCGGGTTGACCTTTACATATCCTCATAAACTTAAGAATTCAATTTACTATAAAAATTCTATTTAAACTCATTTTAATAAATTTTAAAATTCAATTTATTATAAAAATTTCTATTTAAACTCATTTTAATAAATTTTATTATAAAAATTTCTATTTAAATTCATTTCAATAAATTTAAAAATTCAATTTACTATAAAAATTCTATTTCAACTCATTTTAATAAATTTTAAAATTCAATTTACTATAAAAATTCTATTTAAATCCATCCTCGTAAACGTAAAAATTCAATTTACTATAAAAACAACTTCCACATTTCATCCGCTTCAACATGATTAGTCTTGCTCAAGGTCATTTCAAGGTCAAAAAGTTGGTATACACTAAATTCAGTTTTTTATTGTCTATCATGCTATCGTAAAAAAAATATACTATTCCATTTAAAAGAACATCGGTGACCTTGAAATTTCATTAAAAAACACGACATAACAAATTTTTTTCTTCACCACTAAAATGGCCTCCTGCAATAGCGTCACTTTGTCCTCTGAAGTTTTCTGATAGGACTGTAAATACGAAAGATATTTAGGTGTTATCATTTATGTGGGACACCCTGTATACGGCCGAACACAATACAGAACACAGGATGACAGAACCGAAACCAGTACCGAAATCCAGAACCGAAAAATAACAGTTATAGAACCGAAATAATATCGGTTCTCCAGAACCGTAACCGTAACCGATGTAAGTCAGAACCGATATTCTCATAACAGTTATAGCATCATTTCGGTTCTTCATAACTGTTTCAATCAGAACCGATATATAACAGTTTGAAACAGTTATTTTCAGAACCGATTCAGTCCCCGATTTGAATCCTCTTGTTCCTAAATATAATCCAAAAGCTCGTCGCGTTTGGGTTCATGCTAATCGGAAAAATATCGCGAACATGCTGCTAAAGGTTTCATAAAGGAACAATCAGAGACAAGAGAAAGTTCTGTCAGTGGATTAGTGGATTATTAATCACTTGCTATTCTTTTTACGATCGACATCAGCGTTAAGAGATTAGGGAACAAGCAAGGGGAGACGAATGTTAATGTAAATAGGAGGGAAATAAACGAGGTTTACTGGACGGCCAAATATTTCACGGCCGGTTGAATCATCTCACTCTCGCAAAGTGGAGCATCTAGTTCGCGATAGGATCTTGGAGGGTTAGAAATCTCGCAGTGTCCGTGGGTGTCCGTGGGTGTTCTTTTATGGCCGTCAAATGGTCCGAGACGTGATCGATACTCGTAGTTTGTTACGTGACACGTCGCCCCGATGTTTCGTTCGTTCCAGATTCGCGTCACCCGAGGGAGACCATGTCACGTTGCTCAACGTTTTTCGCGCATACATGAACACGAACCAGAAGAAGGTCTGGTGTCACGAGAACTTCCTGCATCATAGGAATCTGGAGTACGCCGCGGAGGTGCGCCAGCAGCTTGCCGCATTAGCGAAACGTGCGAATTTGGAAAAGGCGAGCTGCGGAACGAATACCGAGCAACTCAGGCGAGCTCTCCTCGAGGGCCTCTACGATAACCTCGCCGAACTGCAGAGGGATCAAACTTACATCACCGTAAGTAGTCGATCCTTCAGATGCGCTGGCTCATTGCACAAAGCCGGCCCAAACTCTCCCGCCGCATTTCACCGCCACCGAAGAAAAAAGGGCGGCTGCTTTCTCCCCGGGAGATCGAACAGTTGCCTTTTATTCCGAAAAAAATTCTGTTCGAACTTATATCTGTTAGGAGAATGTTCCTGTAGAATTTTTAGGGAATTCTTTTGCACCAAAGACTAGACTGCGATTCTTCATATAAAATAAAAATATTGTGGGAAGCAGAGGGGTTCCATAAAAATTGATTTGATTTCTCAATCATTTCAATACGTAGAGAAATAGATAGAGAAAAATGGGGAAATAGAGGAGCAGTGAAATAGAGAAATAGAGGAAAAATAAAAGGTTATTAACTATTAATAAAAGGTAACTTATGCCCGTTAGGAGAATGTTCCTGTAGAATTTTTAGGGAATTCTTTTGCACCAAAGACTAGACTGCGATTCTTCATATAAAATAAAAATATTGTGGGAAGCAGAGGGGTTCCATAAAAATTGATTTGATTTCTCAATCATTTCAATACGTAGAGAAATAGATAGAGAAAAATGGGGAAATAGAGGAGCAGTGAAATAGAGAAATAGAGGAAAAATAAAAGGTTATTAACTATTAATAAAAGGTAACTTATGCCCGTTAGGAGAATGTACCTGTAGAATTTTTAGGGAATTCTTTTGCATTAAAGACTAGACTGCGATTCTTCATATAAAATAAAAATATTGTGGGAAGCAGAGGGGTTCCATAAAAATTGATTTGATTTCTCAATCATTACAATACCTAGAGAAATAGATAGAGAAAAATGGGGACATAGAGGAGCAGTGAAATAGAGAAATAGAGGAAAAATAAAAGGTTATTAACTATTAATAAAAGGTAACTTATGCCCGTTAGGAGAATGTTCCTGTAGAATTTTTAGGGAATTCTTTTGCACCAAAGACTAGACTGCGATTCTTCATATAAAATAAAAATATTGTGGGAAGCAGAGGGGTTCCATAAAAATTGATTTGATTTCTCAATCATTTCAATACGTAGAGAAATAGATAGAGAAAAATGCGGCCATAGAGGAGCAGTGAAATAAAGAAATAGAGGAAAAATAAAAGGTTATTAACTATTAATAAAAGGTAACTTATGCCCGTTAGGAGAATGTTCCTGTAGAATTTTTAGGGAATTCTTTTGCACCAAAGACTAGACTGCGATTCTTCATATAAAATAAAAATATTGTGGGAAGCAGAGGGGTTCCATAAAAATTGATTTGATTTCTCGATCATTTCAATACGTAGACAAATAGATAGAGAAAAATGGGGACATAGAGGAGCAGTGAAATAGAGAAACAGAGAAAAAATAAAAGGTATTTAGTATATCCGGAGCTCTATCTAAAAATTGATTGTTCCAACGCAAACGCGCGAGTTTGTGCAAGTGGCTCTAACAATTTGATCACCCAGCGAGCGTCCGGTGCTCGGTTTTATGCGGCAGACTGCAAATTGGAACACTGGGGGTTAATTTCGCGCAGCTTCGAACGCACTGTTTCTTTGAGCAAGAACGATTAAGGGTAACCGAGAGAGAAAGAGAGGGAGAGAGAGAGAGAGAGAGAGAGAGAGAGAGAGAGAAAGAGAGAGAGAGAGAAAGAGAGAGAGAGAGAAAGGGGGGGGGAGAGGAAGACATTCAATTATCTTGTTCCTGTGGACAACAGGGGAGGCAGGAGCGTCGGGTTAGGTGAAAAACTTGGCGCAGCAAGATTAAGGGAAGTTTTTGAGAAGGGTTAGCGTTATTTTGTTGTTACGCCCGGGAATTCGGGGCTTAAGCGAGTTTCAGCCCGGGGTATAGGGCCGCAGTTTAAGTAAGTTTTCTCCCTGGCTACTGGATAACGAGAATTTAGGAGTAATTGGATTGTACGTGTGTGTAGGTGAGCTCGAAGCAGCCGGTCGGGATACATCCTTCCTCGGCATTGCACCGCACCAAGCCGCCGCTAATATTGTTCACGGAGTACGTAGCCACTGGGAAATGTTATATTCGTGGTTTGTCTGTCATCGAGGTTTCGTGGCTGGCTGGAAAGGGGCTTAATATCGGCAAGCACGACTAAAGGACGTTCTTTTAAACGGTTCGCCGGAGCTCCGCCTGCCGCTGGGAGCTCCATTGTGGAAAAGACGACACGTGACTCTTTTTTCCGGATCGTTGCGATCGCGAAGGATCTACGAGCATCGTTTTTCTACTGTGTACAGTCGTTTAATAAAACTTTTTACCGTACTGTTGACGATGGCTGTGCTCGATACTCTTCCAAGTTATCCTCCTTCCATCGTCGATGCTCCTAAGAATGATAGTTCGTCGATTTCTTAGTAAACGCTGTTTTTATTTCTTTTCGTTAATGTTTCAGACAACGCTCACAGATGCAGGTACAGCGTTTCTCTGCTGTGTACAAACCTTTATTCTGGTTTTCGTGGAAGTATGAAGTTACAATCTGTAGTACACCCCGTGGCAGAATGTTTCCGATCGGAGGCATTGAAACGGATTTTAGAGAAAACATCCACAATTTAGAAGTATAAAATACTACTTTACGGGGTTAAAACAGATGGGAAATGAAAAGGGGATTATTAACGAATGAAAAACAACAAAATCACATAAGCTTACATTTACTATGGCAAAGAAACTAACAAATAAACAAATTGTTACTCGGAAAAAAGTTTCCGATTAATACAACTGCTGGAAGAAAGTTTCCGATCACGACTCGAATCAGTAAAAGTGTTGAAACTCCTTGAATGTTAGAATCGTAGAATGTAAATGTAAACATAAGAGGACATCACAGAAACGTACAGTGGCCGAAATAATGATAGGTTCATAGCCCAAACTAGCGTGTTTACTGTTGCCATTCTTATCTGCGTCGTGGAACACCTCTTGTGGTGTTTGTTTATATTTTGAAAAGTCGTATTCGTACTACTGGAGATAAATTTAGTTTAGTTTCGACAGCGCTAGTGTTTGGACGTAATAGATTGTGAAATTTGCTGAAAATTATTCTGGTAATAGAGCGAAATAATCTTGGGTTCACAATAATTTATCTAAGAAATACTTTTGTTACTACGTAGAAGAAATTTTATAAGGTATGTGTAAGTACAAAATACTTTGATGTTTGTATGTTTTAATATTAATTCTAAGTATTTAATGCTGTAAGAAAGTTATAATTATTTAAAGCGTAATGGGTCGTGGAAAGTCATCAAATGATCACGAAAAGGGATTAATCATTGCGTCCAAGGACACGAATCTGCCAAATAGGAACATTTTGCAGAAAGAATTCATAGATCTTTAAATGTTGTTAATCATTTTTTGCAATTGGGTGATAAATATGGGGCAAAAAAATCTACAAGTCGTCCAAAGAAATTGAGTGAAAGGGATAGAGGAAAATTTTTTTATGAAGCTCGAAAAAATAAATTGTAAGCTTCTCAAATCAGGGAAAAATTAAATTTACCAGTTGTTGTACGACGTGTGCAACAAGTTTTGAAAACGAGTAAGACGCTTCGATACCGAAAAAGAACGAAAAATCCCCTTCTCACCAAGCTTCGCAAACATGAAAGATTGAAATTTGCACAAGATCGTATGTCATGGACGGAAAAATGGAGAACTGTGATTTTCTCAGATGAAAAGAAATTTAATTTAGACGGTCCGGACGGTTTCCAATATTACTGGCATGACCTGCGTGATCAGAGAGAGATTAGAATGAGTAGAAATTATGGAGCAGGTAGCGTGATGATTTGGGCAGCTTTCGGCTACAACGGTAAAACTCCGATCATGTGGTTTCCGCCAAAGGCCAATGCGGATAAGTACCAAGAATTGTTAGAATATGCGTTAGACGGATATGGTGACAGAATTGGTGGTCCAAATTTTATTTTCCAACACGATAATGTACCAATTCATTGTGCAAAAGTAATTAAAGCATATTTTCAGATGGCAGAAATTGAGGTTTTACCTTGGCCATCAAGAAGTCCAGACCTTAACCCCACTGAAAAATCTATGGGGCATTTTATCAAGAAAAGTTTACAGTAATGACAAACAATACGCAACTGTTAATGAATTAAAAAATGGCATCAAAGAGGCGTGGTCTCATGTCGGATCAGAGACTTTAGAGAAATTAATAGACTCAATGTCACAAAGGATATTTGAGGTCATAAAAAACAACGGAGGACCAACTAAATACTGAGTTTTCTGGTCAAATAATTAACTTGTACTTATATTTGTAACATTTTGTTAAGCCCAACTAGAAAATGATTAAGTGAACCTATATTTATTTCGTACAAAAATTCCAAATTTTTGTAATATTGATTAATAAACACATTAATGAAAATGGTATTATTCAAATACATTATGTGTTATACTAATTACATTGTAACGAATCACATACCAATAATAAAAGATAGAAATGTTGCATGGAAAACACTGTTATATCATAAAAATGATATGAACCTATCATTATTTCGGCCACTGTAAGTACAAGGTAATCATGTCTGAAATATCAGTTCGTAGTACTATTCCATTCAGTACAGTCGTAAATTAAAAGTCCGTAGTATGCCATCACGCCAGTTGTATTCGAACGATATAAAGTTGAGAATAATTGAGTTTCTCAAGGAGGGTAACGCTCAAAAAAAAGGTGGCAAATATGATAGGATGCAGCCAAAGCACTATCAGTGATTTAAAGAAGAAGTATGAAGAAACGGGAAGTGTAATAGACAGGAAGAAATGTGGCCGTCCTCGTGCAACGTGTAAACGAGACGATAGGAAGTTACGTAATATTGTTAAAAATACGAGGCGATTGACTTCGAAACAGATAAATATAATATGGGCACAAAATGTTTCGAATCGTACTGTTCGAAATCGTCTAAACGAGATGGGTTTTGCATTCCGAAAAGCTAAAATAAAACCTTTCCTAACAAAAAGGCATAAGAGAGAACGGTTACAGTGATGTAGGGACCATGCAAATTAGACAGTGACGGACTGGTACAAAGTAATATTCAGTGATGAGTCACGTGTATGTGTTGGAACCGGTGATGATGCAGGAACATTCGTGTGGCGAAGACCTAATGAAAAATTCGATAAAGATTGCTTAAATTTTAAAAAGAAATATCCAGAGACATATATGATTTGGAGTTGTATGACTGAGAAAGGAGTGGGAAAATTATGCATTTTTTATCAGAATGTCAATTCAGAATCATACATCCATATTCTTGAAAATTTCTTGATTCCCAGCATTGAAGTATAATTTGAAGATTCCCCAAACTTCATTTTCCAAGACGATAATGCCAGTTGTCATCGTAGCAAGGCAGTAAAAGATTATTTACGGCATAACGGCATTAAAACACTGCACTGGCCAGCCAACAGTCCAGATCTCAATCCCATAGAAAACATTTGGGCAAAAGTAACACTACTTATCAACGAAAAAAAGCAAAATAATAAAGAAGACCTTCGACACGCTATACGACAATCGTGGGAAGAAATCTCACCTACAAATTGTAAAGATCTAATCGAATCCATGCCGCAACGTATTAAAGAAGTCATACGTAAACGTGGGGATACAACAAAATACTAACACACAAAATAATTTATGTTAATACATCGAAATCGGAAAGTTTCTTCCAGCAGTTGTATTAATCGGAAACTTTTTTCCGAGTAACAATTTGTTTGTTTGTTCGTTTCTTTGCCATAATAAATGTAAGCTTATGTTATTTTGCTGTTGTTCATTCGTTAATAAGCTCCTTTTCATTTCCCATCAGTTTTTACCCCGTAAAGTAATATTTTATACTTCTAAATTGTGAATGTTTTCTCTAAAATCCGTTTCAATGCCTCCGATCGAAAACATTCTGCCACGGGGTGTACAATCTTCAGAGAAATGTATGAGAAAGAAAATAAGCGTTGGCTGAGCACGGTTAGTGATCGAGTTATCAATTTAGAAAATATAGTTTCGAGAGAAACGTTGCGTTAGATTCGTTTCGCGTACTTCCATCGATTGATTCACTCGATGAGGATTTTCTAGGCAGCGGAGAAACGAGGCGGTGGTCGCCGGTCGTTAAATCGCTTCACAGCATTAGGCGATAAATGAAGGAAAAAAGAACCGGACTCTCATCGAGAGCCGTTCCTCTCTTAACTAAGAGAAGCTGCTCTGGAATTTAATACCCGGGGCTCTCGTGGGGCGAAAAAGATCAAAAGCGGGTGTGCAGCGGCGGCGGAGGCGACGGCGGATATGAGAATCTCTCGATGAAGAATGGTGGAAAATAATATGGTTATCGGGCATTCCACGGATTCGGAACGAACGTCGAGCGCGAGACACGGCCGGCTTCGTCGAGCCCCCGATGTGGAGGAGGATCTTCGAGGAGGTGGAACGTGTCTGAGAACAAAGGGGATGTTTCTCGGTAAATGGGGTGACGAGCAGACGACGAAGCGTAATACGCCGAGCAAAATCGAGAGAGCGAGAGAGAGAGAGAGAGAGAGGGAGAGCCTTACACGATGAAGCTTGCTGATACGGTTAATACGATGCGACAACGAGGAATGCGATTTTCTCCGAGACGAGAAGCCCGAGAAACAGCTATCCCGAATAGGACGCCGAGGCGCAGCGAGAACGAACGATAACTCGATTGAACGAGCACAAGAAATATCCTACTGACGTACTACGCCGAATAAATCGGCGACGAGTTAATCCGGATAATTGTTGCGACCTTCCCCACCTTCGTCCCTCTTCGCCGGAAACCTTCTCATCGTCACCGGAAATTGTTACAGGCTGCGCCAAAATAACTGAGTTGCGAACTTTTCACTCTACAGTCACCGGCGACGACCTACTTCAGATTTTTGGTTCTGCAATTTTACTTTCGATTGCAAGGACCTCGGTCAATCGTCGGTTTTCAGAAAAAGGTTTATAATACTTTTTGGTGGGTGTCATTCAAAGGGTTGCTTGCAAAAGAATTTTTTCTGCCCTCAATCATTTTCTCACAATTGTGAGAAAAATATACGAAAAGCAGGAACTAAGTTCGTGTATTCTCGTTTTTTTTTCATTTTAATATTTTAACACGTTCCGTGCCACGGCAATTTTTGAAGATTTTCCATTCAGGCCGCGTGGGGTGTATACGACCCACACTTTAAAGATTAAAAAAAGTCGTTTAAGGCGTATGCCTTACAGTTTTTTAGTTCTACAAAGCTATAATTAGCAGGAAAAAGATATAAATTTTAATATGCATTAGACAACAAAGCAATAAATTTAATTTTTAAGGAATTATTTTAACAAATACAAGGTCAAATGGCCTGAACGGAAAGTGCAGCGGGGGTCGTATACGCCCCACATGGCACGGAACGTGTTAAGGAACAACCGAGAAAAGAATTGATAAGGGTGTTTATCCTCATATTATGCTCAAATGTGGGATTACCTTTAAACCTAAAAGCAATGTTTTGCTTATCCATCTAGACCTTTTTGCTGTGTTCCTCTTTCCAGTTCTTTCGTATACTTTCCAAGAAATAGACATACTACCCTAGTAGCACACAAATATTGGATAGTTATTTTTTACAAATATTGGAAAAATATTTTTTAAGCCACATTTTTTCATATGAGAAAAGTATTGGATCTGAATATTGTATACATGTACAAGAAATATAAATTGAATGTTTAAAAAATATAAGCTAAATACTCGGAGGATATAAACTAGATATTTAAGAAATATTAAAAAAATGTGAATTCAATATTTGAAAAATATAAATTCAATATTTAAAAAACATTCAATAAAATTTTCAAAAAGAAGTTTCAAATTATAACAAAAATTAGAAACTATGAATATGTATTACTTGTAACTTATATTTTTATGATATTTTGTTGCCTGTAATGTTATTACGATATTGTAGTCTGTTTATCAACATGTTACATACTCGTAATTAAACTACACATAATACTTTGCTAACTATTATAGCTTCTCATGTTAAAAATTATGATTTATAATATTAACTACTTGCTCAACTTATTTTCATTGCAAGGAAATATTTGAAATACAAAATAAAAATATTTCATTTTATCTTTGTGGTTATCAAAATAAAAGTATTTGATTTAAAGTAGTATCTTATTTGAACCACATTAAATTATACTATATACCAAATCATTAATGATCGTTAATATATGTTGCAAAATATGATAGAAAACCTTGTATCCAATGTTCCACATACGAATACTAATCTTACATTATAAAATACTAATGTAAAGTGTACTTACTTCTGAATCTTCTGTACCTCCGTCGGATCCACAGCACACAATTGTTGACTCACGAGAATAGATCCGAATAATTGAACAACAATCACTAAACAATACACGCACACAACACATTTTATAAAATCGTGACAACGAACGAGAAGATTTCACTCCGACCACGAACAAAATAATACTGCGATTTTAACAATGATCCCTTCCACGCAGGTGGTACGGTCAGGTTATCATAGGAAGGTTAGACGCTGAGCGTCAATAAACACTAGATACAAAACCAAGGTAAAAAAATTATGGCGGGGCGCCGACCCTATTTCCCGGAATTCCCTGTTTTCGTATCACACGTCCGTGGGAGGGGGACGGTTAAAATCGCAGTATTATTTTATTCGTGGTCGGAGTAACATCTTCTCGTCTGCTGTCACTATTTCGTTAAGTGTGTTGTGTGTGTGTGTGTTGTGAGTGTTGTTTAGTGATTGTTGTTCAATTATTCGGACCTATTCTCGTGAGTCAATAATTGTGTGCTGTGGATCCGATGGAGATACAGAAGATTCAGAAGTAAGTACACTTTACATTAGTATTTTATAATGTAGTTTGCAGTACATTAGTATTATATTTTATTATTCGCATGTAGAATATTGGATGCAAGGTTTTCTTTCTTATTTTGCAACTTCAATTCTAACCCATACCTACTCCCATCACTTTTTGAGATGTTAAAACTTTTTTGCGAATATCTCGGAAACTAAAGTTGAGCGGCGGTAACATGTATAGGAAAAAGTTGTTCATAATAATGACCTTGACAACATATTTCAAGGTCATCAAAATCGGCGAGGAAGCCCCTAATGTAAATAATTACCAAAATATTCTACTTCCAATATGAAATAGATTCATTTAATATTTCGAAAAAAATATTTTTCTCGTAACATGACGTAGATATTTCCTGAATATTTAAAAAGAAATATTTGTTACGTAATATAAAATAAATATTGCATGTATATTTGAATATTAAAAAAAGATTGAATCTTTTTTATATTATATGAATGTGTATACAATATTTTGTGCTACTAGGGTAGTCTACTATCAATAAATTGATCGATAGCCACGAGTAGTTAAAATCTTTGTTACCATGTTTGAGATACAGACTTCTGTGATTGACTGTGTGTAGCACGATCTGTCCAGTGAGTGAAACTGATACATTCGTGGTTTTCCTATGTGACGGTTCTCTTTCTTTCCTCGTAGTTTGTTTGTCTTCAATGATGAGGTCCGATCCGTCGCGAACAAAGAGTTTGTTCGACTAGGACCAGCGCCGCTGTTATTATACTTTGTTGCATTCAACGTTTCCATTTCTGGGCGGGGTATGCATAAGATACCGAGCCAATTTAGTTCGGTAAGTAGCTACTTATATGTCGACCCGGATAGAGCTTCGTGTGCTAGAACAAGCCATCTTCGAACGGCGAGAGGATGGTGGAAGGTGTAAGCGTTCGAAGGAAACCGCAGGAAACCGCAGGAAACCACAGGAGCACCGTGCACACGAACTTCAGATCTAGGATGAGGCCTCTGACACCGTTTTGCGTTGTCGGATTCTTCGGTCTCGTAGCCCAGATTGGCTCTTTGTCGGTAGTCGTTGTTTAAACATCGGCGGATTCAAAAGAATCCGCTGCGAACCACAATCAAAGTGAAACGTGTCAAAAACCGATAAATCAAATAGCTTGAAGCTGAACAGGTGTACTCAGCACAGTTATGAACTAGGGTAAATCTCTTTTTTGAAATGATCTTGGTCAATAATTTGCCATCAGTTTCCTTTTCATTTCTTGTGCCAAATGGCTACTGTAGTCACTCCTGCTACTATTAAATTGAAGAAAATTATTATTTTCCCTTCAGAAAATTCAAGAACACACCTTAAATGTTAGTTAATAAGTATACCAAGTTTGGAATCATAATGTCCAACACCGTTCTTTTAAAAAATTCCCAAAGATCTAATCAAAGCATCAATCTGAGAAGACCGATGTAAACTTTCCCATTGTAAAGCTCTTACTATTGCCGCTATAAATTGCTATTATGGCTGGCAAAAAGGGTATGGGTGGATAAGAATGTTCCAGCGGCCCCGGCGACAATTTTTATTGGTATTGTGTGGAGAACCATCGTTTTAGGTTGAAAGACAATCCCCTAAAATTTTAAGTCGCTAACCCTTCGTTTAAGGATAATATGAGGGTAAACACCCTAAACTATATCATTTTTTTTTCTCGGTTGTTAATTAAGATATTGGGATGGAATAAAAACGAAAATATTCGATCTTACCTCCTTCATATCATATATTTTTTTCACAATTGTGATCAAATTATTAAGGGTAGAAAAAAATTATTTAATTTTTTAGGGGTGGGGGTTGCAAGCAACGTGCGATTACGGCACGTCATAAAACATATGGGATATGCAACAAAATATTAATTAATAAAAACAAGATTTATATATCATGATACAAACTTAGTTTTGATAGTGTCCGAATATTTCCGTGACATGAAAATAAGTGTACTTTCCGTTTTTCTTTTATTATTTATGTAATCACATACCGTAAATAAATATTTCTTATGTTTTTGTAAATTACACACTGCATAGTAACATACGTGAAACCTCTTTTTGTTTTCATTGTTTACATTTCTGAAGTACGGAATATAATAGTCAAAACCATAGTGGTGTCCGAATATTTTCGTGACCGACTTTACCTTCAAACAACTCGGCTTCTTACAGAGATTTGAATAAACAAATCAAAAGAGAAATCTGGGATAGATGGAACAATAAATGGTCTAATTCTCCTACCTCTAAGCTATCCTTGGTAAGACAAGACCTCCGTAATAACGACTGTCCCCCGATTACTAACAGAAGAGACCAGGTAGTCATCACCCGACTTCGCATTGGCCACACTAACCTGACCCACTTACATAAAATTCTAAAAGACCCTCCCCCTGTATGTTCCCGATGTAATACACCACTTTCAATTGAACATCTCATCCTGCAATGCCCTCTTTTCTCCTTCCAAAGAAGACGCTTGGCTATCCCCAACAATTTAAGTGATTGTTTTTTCAATCTTAAGTCGAATACAGTCCAAGTTTTAAAATTCCTAAAATCTACAAAAATTTTCCACACTTTGTAATATTGCGTACATATAACAATTACAAGATTTGTTCTCCTCAGTATACTTATAAGTGACTTATATGTTAAGTACAAAGACATAATAATGTAATATTATGATATAATATCTGTGGCCGGCGAGTGATGGCTCGTCCGGTGGTGTTGTGGGATGGTGATCGTGGAGGTTAAGCGACGTTGGTTTGGGGCCCGTCGAAAGATGGGTGAACGCATAGGTTAGGTGTGTGAACCTATAGCGAGGATTGTAACCCTGAGGGGAACAATAATAAAAGAATAGAATATAATATCTGTGGTCGCTAATGACCTAGTTGTTGATGCGACCTGTATAAATAAATAAATTAAAAAAAAAGAAAAAGTTTGGAATCATAATGTTCAGCACCGTTCTTGTGAAAAATTCTCAAAGATACTTCGTTAATTTTAGGCAACGATGGAAATATGGGTCCGAAAGTTGGTCCGTCGATTTCTGCCGTTGGAAAACCGGAAGCATCTTGCAGGGGCAGCTTCCTGGCCCTGTACCGTTCCAATTGACCCAGTTGCGCCGTTCAGGATTTCAACAGCTGTTTCAACGGCACTCGCGCGACGGAAATCATGCGACCGCCCTTTAATTGCGTATCGCTGCGCTGAAAATAGTAGGACCGTTTACATGGAATTGTGACGGCGTTTCTCTGTAGGTAGCCACCTGTTGTGGTGACACGCGCTCGACTGAACGACGACTATGTTCTATCCATTCGTTCTCGTCAAACAAACCGTTTGCACAGTGTTAATTAACCGTTTTACTGGCCGTCGCGCTGCCGCGTCTGCTTCGGGATCGTTTGATTCGGTCCGCGAATGAAAACGCGAGCGAGACAAAAAAAAAAAAAATGCTCTCCGAACGCGAGAGCCGTTCTAACAGGAGATACTATGAATTATTTCGCCTCATAACTAATCGACTTTCGGGGGCTAGCAGTTTCCGTATTTACCGTTGTCTGCCTCGGGCTGCGATAAAGACAGCCGCGTTTGCGCAGCTATAATTAATCGACGCGATCCCCTAACGACTTCGGAACGCGGCCAAGTGCCTGTGTTCGCTTCAGCGTTCCCCTGCCAACTGAGATTCTGCACTTGCGTCTGTGCAGGCTTGTCCCGAAACGTTGCCCGACCGGATTTCAAGCTGCAACGTTTCCCGAAACGTTGACGATCCATCATTGGCGAAACAGAATTTTTGCGGTCGAGACTCGAGATTTCGTCCGATCTTCCTGGAACATATTAATCAGGGCCCTTGAGATCTCTGGCAGCGATGGGGAACACAAAAAATTTGTGATACAAAGAAGGAGAGCGTATGGGAAATGCTATGAACTATGTCTCTTTCTTTCCCATACGCTCTCCTTCTTTGTGTCACAAATTTTGATCGTTCATTATTTTTGAAATGAAACTTTTTCTATGATTTTGTTTTGTATTAGTTGTTATTGATCTTGTTTTCACTTCATATACCATTTCCAATCTTAATTTACTTCTAAACATTACTAGACTGCAAGTAGTTTCACTTCTGTCGCGCGTGGTTTTTCACGCGTTTATTATTTTTTATCTTTGGAGATATCTGCAACCCGTTGTATATGCCACAATAATCAATAATGTTCAAGAAGTATGGAATCACATAAAATTAGTGGAAACGTATGTAAATAGATGCATGTGCTGTCATAACATAAGCAAGTATTTCTAACCTTTTCGTTTGATCCTACTACCGTAATTTTTACTAAAATCCTATCGCTGCAGCATTTTATTCATTGCTATATATACCAAAAATGTTCTATAATATTCTAATATCGTTGGTTGTCCAAACGGTTGAGGAGTTGGACTACCAAGCGGGGTATAGACCGGGGTTCGAATCCCGTCGGGGTTAAGAACTTGTTTTTCTCCGTTAAATCTCCGTTTAAATTTCGCGCCACTCCTTTCGACTTCCGTAACATCGTTTCCGTCACATCAGAAAATCGTAACCCTCAGCAAAGAAGTTTCACTTCAAAAATATCTGCAGCTGAATAAAAAAAAAGTATTTCTAACCTTTTCGTTTGATCCTATTACCGTAATTTCTACACGTCTTCCGCGATTGGCCGAATCGCTCGACGAAGACAGCAAACGAGCGTATTGAGTGTGACTGCAACAGAGCGATGTCGCGTGGCGACGCGACGCTCAGCTCAGAACATTGCATTATTTTTTGTGTAAACAAGTATTTCTAACCTTTTCGTTTGATCCTACTACCGTAATTTTTACTAAAATCTTATCGCTGCAGCATTTTATTAATTGCTATATATACCAAAAATGTTCTATAATATTCTAATATCGTTGGTTGTCCAAACGGTTGAGGAGTTGGACTACCAAGCGGTAGACCGGGGTTCGAATCTCTGTTTAAAATTTCGCGCCACTTTCTGACTTCCGTAACATCGTTTCCGTCACATCGTTTCCGTCACATCAGAAAATCGTAACCCTCAGCAAAGAAGTTTCACTTCAAAAATTTGGAATCGTAGCTGGCACCATTAAATTCACTGCAAACTACACTAATTATTCTGTAACCGAGCTAGGAGTACGTGTACGACTACGACTACTATTATTGTAATAATTACTAGTAGCGATGGATTTTATAAATCTCTAAACTTTACGCGTTCCTCTTCGTATTTATTTGAACTTTCGTTCAATGGAACTTCAAAATCTAGCATACTTTTCGGGGATTTTAAATTGTTACGAACTTTTATCTGTCTATACATGGATTTTAAAGCAAAGTAGGGTAATAACTAGACATCGGATGTTTATGCAATTTCCAATTTTTATAGAAACATTTTAAGAAAGTGGAATGAAATAAAATTTTATTTTTAATGGGACAGCCTTTGTAGATCCAAAGCAAATAAAAATCGTGTTAAATTCTCTCGAATTTTATATTATAGCATTTTTTTAACATTTCCATAAGCCATAAAAGCATAAAGATCCGATGTCTAGTAATAACACTACGTAATACGTTGTGTTAGTGTAGTCTGATTGTTTCAATTCGCAGACTGTACCCTAGTAGCACAAAAATATTAGATAGATATTTTTTTCAAATATTGGAAATATATTTTTTAAGCCACATTTTTTCATATGAGAAAAATATTGGATCTGAATATTGTATACATGTACAAGAAATATAAATTGAATGTTTAAAAAATATAAGCTAAATATTCAGAGGATATAAACTAGATATTTAGAAAATATAAAGTAGATATTTAAAAAATGTTAATTCAATATTTGAAAAATATAAATTCGATATTTAAAAAACATTCAATAAAATTTTCAAATTTAAGAAAACATTATAACAAAAATTAGAAACTATGAATATGTACTACTTTCTGCGCACTGCTTTTTGAGGGAACATTATCTGTATTTGGAAAAAATATTCTACTTCTAATATGAAATAAAGATTCATTTAATATTTAGAAAAGAATATTTTTCTCGTAACATGAAATAGATATTTCTTGAATATTTAAAAAGAAATATTTGTTACTTAATATGAAATAAATATTCTATGTATATTTGAATATTAAAAAGGATTGAATCTCTTTTTAATATTATATGAATGTGTATACAATATTTTGTGCTACTAGGGTAGATGCTCAATGAACTAACAAGTTCAATACGTACATGACTGCGATTTCAGCGTTGCAGCAAAAATATTTATTAACGAAACTTGTCTTTTAGATGATTTTTAGATCCTATACGAATCGATATATCTGCAA
Source organism: Seladonia tumulorum (assembly GCA_913789895.3). NCBI lineage: Eukaryota > Metazoa > Arthropoda > Insecta > Hymenoptera > Halictidae > Seladonia > Seladonia tumulorum. The sequence goes on along the minus strand of OU565279.1, from coordinate 9,811,550 downwards.
CAATCGCGGATTAAAAAATCTGAAATCGTTCAGGGTCCGCTGAACCTACCCTAGTAGCACAAAATATTGTATACACATTCATATAGTATTAAAAAGAGATTCAATCTTTTTTTAATATTCAAATATTCAAATATACATACAATATTTATTTTATATTAAGTAACAAATATTTCTTTTTAAATATTCAGAAAATATCTATTTCATGTTACGAGAAAAATATTTTTTTCTAAATATTAAATGAATCTTTATTTCATATTATAAGTAGAATATTTTTTCCTAATATACATATAATATTTATTCAATATCATGAAAAAAATATTTTTCCCGTAATATATTCCCTCAAGAAGCAGTGCGCAGAAAGTAATACATATTCATAGTTTCTAATTTTTGTTATAACTTTTTCTTAAATTTCAAAATTTTATTGAATGTTATTTAACACTAGAACCAGCGGATGGGTCAAAATGACTTCCTCCTAATTTTTTCTTTTAGAGATAGTGAAATTATAAATATGTTTCCATGAGAAAATTGTTTAATAAACTTCTCTATCGAAGTAGATATTTAAACAAAACTAATACGAAATCTAAACAAATCTTATTTTGTTGTTATTATAAGGCAATGTATGCCAGTTGCATTCAGTGCTTGGTCATTCTGGTGTTAAATATTGAATTTATATTTTTCAAATATTTAATTCACATTTTTTAAATATTTACTTTATATTTTTTAAATATCCAGTTTATATCTTCTGAATATTTAGCTTATACTTTTTAAACATTCAATTTATATTTCTTGTACATGTATACAATATTCAGATCCAATATTTTTCTCATATGAAAAAATGTGGCTCAACAAATATTTTTCCAATATTTGAAAAAAAATATCTATCTAATATTATTGTGCTACTAGGGTAGTGTCAAAAGATATTCTATTGTTTGGCATCGCCGCATTATTTATCCTTATCGCGTCGCTTAAGTGAAATATGGTGTCGAAAATTTCGGGAACTTCTCCTTATGATCCGCGCGGCACGCTGTCGCCCGCGTTAAACGTCGAGCAAAGAGTTTGATATTCAAACAACGATGCATTTCGCGTCGGACGGGGCCCCTTTGTGCGGATGATAAATCGCGTAGCATAATCTAAACCTATAGCCGGTCCGGAAACTTTCGCCGCATCAATCTTTCGGCCACTCGACGATCAGATCCCGTAGTTATGTCCGCGACATTAGAAAGCAATAACTGCGTCGCTGTTTACGGCGAGCAGCGTGCAAAAATGCACATTTTCCTCTAATACCGTGTCCGAGAATGTGTTACCGCCTGCGCGTTCTTTAATTGAATTTTTTCTCGCCATCCTACTGGCGTTCATTCCAAGATAAAAAGCTCGAAACATAAGAAGAATACCGTATTGCGGTATATCAGAAACGAACTATGGCTAGGTCATTATCATTGTGATTAAAATCTGAAAGGGCCGGCTACTGCTTCTAAAAGAAATCTACAAACATACCATTGATATAGTTAGACATAAAAAAAAGAATTAATCAAGTAAAAAAAATGTATAAGTATGCCGGGATAGAACCTAGTATAAGCAGACGATCGCCTAACCCGCTGACCCAATCGAGTTGTTGGGAATGTGGTTAATACTTTTAGATGTAATACGCTGACATAGTAAAAATACTAATCAAGCCGATTTCATTGTTTAATTATTTTTTAAAATGTTCAAGGTTTATCAGTGCCTGATAGACTTACAGGATAAATAGTACGTAATAATTTTAAGGTTAGCTTAGTTCTTCGCGGAAAAAACGTCAAAAAAATCAGTTTTTATTTTTTTTAACAACGGCGCACCAAACCAAAAAATCTGAAAAAATTCATGAACAATATACCGCTACTGTAAAAATATAAATGTTGTCACTCTAGAACTTCCATGTGAAATCTGCATTTTTTCGATTTTTTTGACGTTTTTGATTTTTTACAAGCAGGATTTTCACTCTAAAAATCTGAAACCAATTGCAAAGTATGTATTAGGGTTCTTGACATGTGTCAGATTTTTCTCAGAATTTCTAAACGTCATTAACTAGGGAAAATAGGCCAAAAACTGATTTTTCGATTTTACCCCATAACTACTCTCCCGATCGAGATACAGGGTTGAAATTTTGCACAGAATGTTTTTTTTTGTGCTCTATAGAATGGCACTTCGTCGATAAAATTCGGTTCAAGGGCATTTTTGACTATCTTATCCGGCTAGGCCCTTTAGCCCACTTAATAGATTTTTTAAAATATGTGACACTGGTGGAATTATTGGTTTGATTAGTTTAGTGGCAGTACCTTTACTATGAGTAATTTTAATAGAATGATAGCAAACTTCGATTTTTGTAATGAACTGCCCTTTTTTTGTAAAAGAGTCGCAAATATTAGAGCGCAGTGTGTTCTCGATCAAAAACAGTTAACGTAGAGCCAATTGCCCTCGGATCCCTATAATTAAAATCCGGATAACCTTATGTAAAGGTCTTGGGTAACCTTAATTAAGCTTTGATTATCACTTCCGAAACTAAAGCAATTAAAATTCGACTAATTACTCGCGGCGGGTAGCATGTTGGGAACGTTTCAACTGTTGCTTTTCGCGGAGGGTGATCGTGGATCCGTGCAAACACCACAACTATTTCGAATCAAAGGTTTCCACCGGCTCGCGCCGAATTCCCCTAACTTGCAGTGGCAAATTTCATTACAAGCCAATCGAAAATGCTAGAATCCTTTTTGTCGAATCGAGCTTTGAGACCTCAGGAAAACACATTTTTCCAGGAAAAAGTTACCCGCACCACCGAAACTATTCGAATTGCGTAGCAAGTAGGGGAGAGTTGAATCGTACCACCTCTTTTATTTAAAAATTAATGCATTTTGATGCCTCTTGGTGGTAAAGATATGAACTTTTATTTATGTCGATAAAGTAGGACCAAAAAGTCATTCGCATGAAGTGTTGTTTTGTGAATGACAGAAGCACAAAGAAATCAGGCAAGTCTGATGTCAATTTTAAACGATTTTAATCGGCTGAATTAAATATAAATCTACAGTTTCTGAGGTAGTCTTATATATTTTTGAAAACTAGCTATGTTATATTATTTATTTCTATTTAGTTTATAAAACATGCTGATAATGTTTTAAAGGTTAGCTTCAATTATTTAGCGGGACGTCTTTTTCCTAAATCGTACCACACTGTGGTTTTCTAAATCGTACCAGTACGATTTAAGATACTGTTATTCAAATTTTACCGCGAAAATAAACGATTTACAATATTTCAAATTTTTTTAGCATGGGAAAGTAGCTTACAGTAGCCCCTATAAAAAGGAATTAGTTGCAATGAAAACAAAACAAATGAAACAAAGAAAAATTGATTTCACGCTTTCAACCAGCATCGCTGCTCCAGTTCTCGTAGAAGTGGACAATGAAAACGATTGGTTCTGTTTTGTTTGCAATAATTCTTATTTAGAAGACATGATCCAATGCTTAAAGTGCCAAAAGTGGGTACATTGTGGAGGAGTTTTGAAAAAAGACAATATTTATTATTGTCCTTGTTGTATTTAAGTTAAGTAATGTAATATTTCATTTTATTTTTATGTTGTATTGTATATTAAACTGAAATTAAACGCAAAATACAGTTTCTCTTATGACTTTTTTGTATCTTTTTAATCCAACACATGAGGTACAATTTTGGAAACCGGCTGGTACCATTTAGGATACCGGTTGCCTAAATCGTACTGTTTGCATGGTCTTATAAAAGTGTTCATATCACAATGATCTATCAATAAATATTTAAAAAATCATATTAAGCTGCAAATTCGATAGTTAATACATCGATACAAAACATAATTTTTGCTCATATTCCTACTAAAGAATATATAAACTGCCTTCGAAATTAAGTGGTACGCATTCGGCAACTCTCCCCTATTATGCATGTCATTACTGGACTGCGAGTCTTTGTGCGAAGATAAAAATTGTTGCAGGAAACAGTAGGAGTTACGTAGAAATGTATTTAAATTTATTTTACCTTGCGCCCGATTTTGAGGAAACATTTTTTATTGCTTGTGGATAGCTCGTCGCGGTTTGCCCCATTTTCTAGAATCAACCCTAGTAGCACAATAATATTAGATAGATATTTTTTTCAAATATTGGAAAAATATTTGTTAAGCCACATTTTTTCATATGAGAAAAATATTGGATCTGAATATTGTATACATGTACAAGAAATATAAATTGAATGTTTAAAAAGTATAAGCTAAATATTCAGAAGATATAAACTAGATATTTAAAAAATATAAAGTAAATATTTAAAAAATGTGAATTCAATATTTGAAAAATATAAATTCAATATTTAACACTAGAATGACCAAGCACTAAATGCAACTGGCATACATTGCCCTATAATAACAACAAAATAAGATTTTTTTAGATTTCGTATTAGTTTTGTTTAAATATCTACTTCGATAGAGAAGTTTATTAAACAATTTTCTCATGGAAACATATTTATAATTTCACTATCTCTAAAAGAAAAAATTAGGAGGAAGTCATTTTGACCCATCCGGTAGTTCTAGTGTTAAATAACATTCAATAAAATTTTCAAATTTAAGAAAAAGTTATAACAAAAATTAGAAACTATGAATATGTATTACTTTCTGCGCACTGCTTCCTGAGGGAATATATTACGGGAAACATATTTTTTTCATGATATTGAATAAATATTATATGTATATTAGGAAAAAATATTCTACTTCTAATTTGAAATAAAAATTCATTTAATATTTAGAAAAAAATATTTTTCTCGCAACATGAAATAGATATTCTCTGAATATTTAAAAAGAAATATTTGTTACTTAATATAAAATAAATATTGTATGTATATTTGAATATTAAAAAAAGATTGAATCTCTTTTTAATACTATATGAATGTGTATACAATATTTTGTGCTACCAGGGAATTTTCTAGAATCAGTCATTACTGGACTGCGAGTCTTTGTGCGAAGATAAAAATTGTTGCAGGAAACAGGAGTTACGTAGAAATGTATTTAAATTTATTTTACCTTGCGCCCGATTTTGAGGAAACATTTTTTATTGCTTGTCGACGGCAAATACCGTGGATAGCTCGTCGCGGTTTGCCCCATTTTCTAGAATCAATTTGCCCGCGGAACCTTCCACCCCCTTTCACCTTGTCGATAGCGACTTGGTTCGCGTCTGTTCAATATGTAATATCTAATATTGAATGTCTCGATAACGGAGCATGTGTTCCATCGCGAGCACCGTTTCTGCATTCAAAGTGGTATTTCGATATCGAGAATTAATCTCTTAATTGAACCGGCGCGGCGCGGCAACGCGGCCGAAACGCTACTAGAATTCCGCGGAGTTTCCGGTGCAGTCAAAACTGATAGCTTCCGGGTGTTTGATTTAAATTTGCCTAATTACCGGCCTGTGTGTTTTCAGATTCAATTTCGAGTGGATCTATGGTCGTTTGCGCGGAGCTACGCCGGATCAGTTTTCCCGTCGATTTGCTCGTGATTTTAAATTGTCAACCTTTTTATAATTGCTCCGCCGAGGACAGTCGAGAAATTACGAGTTCAATTGGATCGGCGAACCTCCCCCATTACACTTCAAAAAGTTATGTATGTCGTTATTTTATTGTGACAAAAATTACGATGTGTCGTAGAGAGGTGCACATTTCAATTTGGAGCGTGAATTTTACGGGAATTTTTGGAAACTTTTCACTCTTCTGAATCATGTATTCATGGTTAATAATAATTAAATTTGGTTAACAATGTATCGTTTGATTATGTAATTCTATTGAGGGAACAATATACAGGGTGTTCCACATAAATGATAACACCTAAATATCTTTCGTATTTACAGTCCTATCAGAAAACTTCAGAGGACAAAGTGACGCTATTGCAGGGGGGCAATATAATGATGAAGAAAAAAATTTTTTATGTCGTGTTTTTTAATGAAATTTCAAGGTCACCGATGTTTTTTTAAATGGAATAGTATATTTTTTTTGCGATAGCATGATAGACAATAAAAAACTGAATTTAGTGGATACCAACTTTTTGACCTTGAAATGACCTGAGCAAGAATAATCATGTTGAAGCGGATGAAATGTGGAAGTTTAAAACTTACGTGTTTCAGCAAAGATTGCGCGTTGTTTACGTCGGGTTGACCTTTACATATCCTCATAAACTTAAAAATTCAATTTACTATAAAAATTCTATTTAAACTCATTTTAATAAATTTTAAAATTAAATTTATTATAAAAATTTCTATTTAAATTCATTTCAATAAATTTAAAAATTCAATTTACTATAAAAATTCTATTTCAACTCATTTTAATAAATTTTAAAATTAAATTTATTATAAAAATTTCTATTTAAATTCATTTCAATAAATTTAAAAATTCAATTTACTATAAAAATTCTATTTAAATCCATCCTCATAAACATAAAAATTCAATTTACTATAAAAACAACTTCCACATTTCATCCGCTTCAACATGATTAGTCTTGCTCAAGGTCATTTCAAGGTCAAAAAGGTGGTATCCACTAAATTCAGTTTTTATTGTCTATCATGCTATCGTAAAAAAAATATACTATTCCATTTAAAAAAACATCGGTGACCTTGAAATTTCATTAAAAAACACGACATAAAAAATTTTTTTCTTCACCACTAAAATGGCCTCCTGCAATAGTGTCACTTTGTCCTCTGAAGTTTTCTGATACGACTGTAAATACGAAAGATATTTAGGTGTTATCATTTATGTGGGACACCCTGTATATTATCCATAGCTCTCGATGAATATTTATTTGAACAATAACGGTGTATTAATTAACTCTTATGAAATAACTCCTGATTGAAGAGCGAATTTCTCGTCGATAATATCATTAATCATAATAGGTGTTTGTTCGAACGATGAACGAGCATCTATTGTTATATTGTTTGAATAAGAACATTATTCTATTTCCACACGGATTTTTATGCAAAATGGAAATTAACTGTATTCATTACAAAGCTACATGTACATTTAGTTATTTTATTTTTGAGTTCTTGGAAGATTTTCACTGTTTCGAGTTTGAGCTACTCATTTTTCCCATAAATTGCATACAATCTAGTTATACGACAATTCGAGACGTTCGAAGACATTTGTTACAGCAAATGAGCGAGATGTTTACTTAACGGAGCTTCTGTACAGCATTCCTGTACTCAATATTAGAGGTTCGTAACAGTGAGGAATACGCACGTAACTTCGTGGTAATGAAGCATTGTTAGCGGCGCGCACTTAATCTCATTTCCAGCGTTTCCGTGACAAAAATCCGTATCCACAATATGCCAATTAAAAAGCATGACGGCTCTTAATCAACTTTGAACAGTTCAGGAGTTTCGCGTGCGGTTTTGAACCGTCGGTAATCCGTACAATAACGGTAACTGATTGCAACCTAGCTAAGGAAAAACTGCAGGCATTATTGATTTAATAATGCAAACAGCAATATTATACTTCGACACCTGTACGCGAATCAGCATGCTAATATTCGTTCACAAATTGTGCGAATTTTAGTTTGAATTTAGTTAAAACTACTAGTTTCGGGGTTATTTCGGCGTTCATCAACATTTTTTACAACTTTTTAACATTTTGGCAATTGAAAATATGCTCGAGTCTCTTCGGTAAATGTTGCATAACATCCCCGTAATGTTACTTTTACAGAAATGTCGAGTACAACACGAGTTATCGAGGTGTAACTTACTCTGAGTCGTCGCGTCTGACCAATGCGCGACCTATACTACTGAAAACTGAAGATTTAATTAGTTTTTGACTGAAACTCGAGGAAATGAAGTAAAATTTTGATGTGACGTCGCAGATGGGGTATGTATGAGCATTTTACAACAGTGTACACAATCGTGTCACCATTTAAACCACGAATTTTCACTGTTTTTCAAGCTCGTGGAACCAGCGCACAATGTTGCGACAAATTTTTGCCTAGATTTTTATATTTCATTACATGGTCTTTCTAACAAGTTTTATTCATCTCTACACGCCCGTAACTCGTTTGTAAAAAGAGATCCAAGTGGATCTTTGTGTTACGTTAGCGTTAACTTTAATTATTTTTCAAAACAACGTGTAGAAATCATGAAGAGTTTCAGTCAAAGAAATGAATCCATCTCATGCAAGGGCCACGAGTTAATTTGCACAGTTATTAAAAGAAACTGAAACAGGACTGTCAATTATTTTTTAAGTACACTCCGCGACAGAAAGATGGCACACCACGAAAATTCAATGTTTTCATCATTTGGACATAATAAATCTTGTCTTTTTTGGTACTTATACATTTTTTTGCAAAATAAACTACATTACAAACAATAAAATTAAAGAAAATGTCCGTTTGTTTATGGAAACAAAAAATAACAAAAAATTGGTACGACAAAATGATGGCACATATACAAAAAAATACGTGATTTACGTACATAAAATTTATAACATTATGTTTAATATTTTGTGTGGCCTCCCTTATTTGCTAGAACAGCCAACATACGTTTCGGAAGTGACTTAAAAAGTTTTTTAATATATTTTGGCCGTATTTTTGTCCATTTTCGTTCTATGCACGTTTTTAAATGTGCAAGGCTTTGGAATTGTCTTCCGCCTTCATAAACATGCCTTGCTAGTTGTGCTCAACAATTTTCAATTATGTTGAGATCTGGCGATCTCGCTGGCCAAGACACTAATTTTGTTTTGAGCAAAGTACTGCTTAACGCATTTCGCAGTATGCACACTTGCATTATCCTGCTGAAATATACAATTTTCCCCGGAAATTGTCTGTCCGAATTTAGTTAATTGTTCGTCTATCAAATCTATATAAATTTTGCTATTCATAGTTTTGTTTATAAATTTTACTTCGGTCACTCCTCGATACCCAATTCTGGCTCAAAGCATTACTCCTCCGCCACCCATGTATCTGCGGCTTAATATCCTTTCTTCTTTCCGCAGGTCGTGAAAATAGTGTGCGAAACCATCCGGCCCATCTAGATTAAACCTTTTTTCATCACTAAAAATAACACGACGCCACTTTTTTCTCCAATGTATATGCTCTTGAGCAAATTTCAAACGCTCTGATTTTTGCTGAGCGGTTAAAGGTGGTTTTTTTTTCAATTTCATTCGTACTAAGTGCGGACATTCTTTTATTATGCTTTGCACATTACGTATATTTGTGTGTACGCCAGCTGCTTTAGCAATTTGTCGTGATGTTCACGAAGAATTCGAAGCTTCTTTTAAAATTGCACCTTTTCCGCGATTGCTTACTGCTTTCGGTCGACCGGAACTCTTTTTTGTACCGTATGTTTTGGGATTTTTTAATAAATTATACACCACTTTTCTGCTCCGATGTATAATACGTGCAATTTTCGAAACTGAGTAATTCTCTTTACGCAATGTCAAAATTGTTTTTATTTCAGCATCGGATAAAGATTTTCCACTACCCATAGTGTAGTTTCAATAGAGGATAATAAGAAACACACACAATATTTAATGCACAGTAACACAGTATACGATATAAACAGTCTGACGGTCTAGTGTCTACTGCAGAGAAAGAATTTTAAGACTGTGCCATCATTTCGTCGCTTCGGTGACCCCCGATGTTTACATTTAGACTAGAATCTGTAACCTGCGCTTAAATCCGCCGATGTAAGTAGCCTCGAAGCTCCACCGAAATACATACACGGAGAGAAACATATCAAATTTTATCACAGTTTTCAGGAATAGCAATATTTACGGGTGTGCCATCTTTTTGTCGCGGAGTGTAATATAGAACGTATGCAAAAATAATTGTTATCAATTTTGTAGGATTGGAAGGTTTAGGTGGAAATCAAGTTCGTATGTAAGATGAACAAAGAAAACTATAGTTTATTAAGAACTAAAGGCACTAAGCTAAACTAAGCTAAACTAAACTAAACTATATCAAACTATATCAAACAAGCCTACTCGGTGCCACGCTGTTCTACTCTGTACCACGCTGTCCTACACTGTACCACGCTGTTCTACACTGTGCAGTTCGATCTGCTCGCTTTGGCTTTCGGAACCACTCTCCGCGTTTTTCCTTCATCAAGGGTCTCGGTGCCCATCGTTCTTTTCTTTCTCTCCCGCGATATACCTGAGTCATAAACGCAACGGTTTTTCCGCGACGGTTTGGGACACGGTTCTGCAGGCCATCGCCGTTCGCCTGCGAACCATCTGTGTCCCAAATGATCAGGCTATAAAGTACTTAAACCTAGACGCTCGTATCCTAATGCTAACCTATTTATTTACACCCCACAATTTCACATTTCCATTACAATTCCGTTAATGGATAATTTTACATTTCAGTATTTTTACATTGTAACTGTACAGTTAAGTAGTCTACGACTATAATTTCCATCAGGAAACCTAGATCACCATTCTTCGGTGTTAAATAGCTGACAGTATGATGTCGAATCACTATCGTCTCGAGAAGAAGCAGCGATTAGGAACGATATCTCGATAACCGTCTTCGCTCATCGTCGAGCGGGTGCACGACCATAATTACCGTGCCGTGGAAAGCGTCCACGACTGTCGGATAATTAGAGGAGCATTCATGCGAGCTCTGAGGGCGCGAGTTAGGTATACAATACGGAATAACAGCGTGCTATGGAGCCCCTCGGTAGGAAGAAAGAGATACCGGGGGCTTGATACGTACCCGGTGAAAAAGGCTTGGAAATAATCGCGGCGACACGGGCCGAATGCGAAGGAAAAGGGAAGAAAAGAAGGGTAGGTAGTTTGCGCCGGGGGTTGGTGTTAGGGTCGCTCTTAGGGGTCGACGGTCCGGCGAAGCGGTTCCGGGCCGTTTTTCCATTCCGTGTTTCGATGTATGACGAGCGGCCGTGATTAAGAATTAAATATTTACGAAAGCGGAAATTCGAGTCGCGACCGAGTCCCGTGAATAGGCGACACGTGAAAAAAAGTGTTCCCCCCTCCCCCCGGTTGGGGGTTGTTGAATAGCGCCCCGGAAATAGGTGTGGTCAAAGCGTCGGCGTGTCTTTCGCCCCTATTTCTATGGCTTGCCGAGGGGATGATGCGCGCCGGACTGTCCTCGGTAAGACGATCCTTAAGAGATCCTTAATAATGAATTCCCCTCTGAATGTCGGGGCTCTGTATCGCCTAGCCCTCTTACGTACACTCCGCGTATATTTGCACGGGAGCCTCCCTTCCTGCGCCCTTTTCCCTTCGTTGCACCGGGGGGCGGATTCAATGTACCGGCGAGTCCGGGTATGAGTGCAGATGAGTACCAGTGAATGATAGACTCCACGGCCGTCGGCTAACTTTTCGCTTTTTCCTACTTTCCACGTTTCCGCTTCTGCTTTTTTCTTCCACGCTTTTCCCGTGTTTACGGGACGCCCGGCGCCTCGGCGAAAACGATCGACGATTCACGTTTCGACACTTTCTTTCCACGGATCGTTGATCGGTAATCGGGTTTCCCCTTTTCTCGCATCGCAGCACCTTTTTCAAAAGGGTTTTTAGCTGGGGAATTGTAGAAAGTGCTGGAATGTCTCGATATTTGTCCAGAAGCTTGATTATGGAGAAGTGGGTTAGATACATTGGTGGAACAACGATAAACCTCCTTCTGTATTTAATTATTTGTGTGTGACACTGTTAAACTAGATATTTAGAAATTATCTAAGGTCCTTTTTCCTTTCTTTTCTTTTTATGTATTCTCTAAAGCGTGCGCGTATGAATGAAAAGCCTCTACTGTTGTAGTGGGAGCGACAATTCTAAATGAGTGGGAGTGTTAAAGTATACATTTAGAATCTATGTAAGTACGAAAGAAAAGTCTCCTCTGCCGCTATCCCTTATACCTGGGTTCTCCCACTGCGTTTATGACCTTCTGCTTAAAGACGGCAATTTTCCGAGGACAGACTTCGAACAAAGTCAGTTGAACTGAAGCGCTTGAGCGAGAAGCTCCACTTGTATTTACTTTTGAATAAACTCTATATTCTGTTTTTTTTTATTTCACGTACTACGGACCTTTGGCTCTAGCTTATTTCATAACCCACAGGATTAATTAACAGACACTTTCGCTAATATATTCCTGACAATCTCTACCAGAAGGAAAGTTTTAAAAGAAGATTCCTTAACCCAGGGCTGCTGAACTGGTGGCTCATGAGCCACTCGTGGCTCTTTCCCCGATTTTCATTTTTCGACAAGAAAGCCCCACTGCGTACGATGTCGTCCCACAAGCTAGGCAGTCACAGGGGAAAGGAGAGTTGTAGCTGTCTCATTCTGCCGTGCTCCGTGTTTCGCTAATGTTCCTCTCTACGCGATGGACGTGGGTAGAGGGGATTGGGTGCAACGAAGAAAGAAAGCGAGGCGAATCGCGGCAGAGAATGAGACAACATGATCTCTCGGCATTTGTTTATGATTTTGTTTTAAATCGATTTTTCTTCATTCCGAGAAGAGTGTAAAGGGGGAATGTATGGAGTGGGTATTGGCGAATGATGGGAACGTCGCACAGTCGGACGAAACAGGCGATTCCCTCGACATGGCTTTTTCATCCAGTTATTCCTTAATAAAAATTTAAATGTGGGTCATACTCTATGTATTTTTTCGTGCTGAATCGAATGGTGAAGTCCGTTAGGTGATAGGAATGATGCGAAAGAAGCTACAGCGCATTCATAGAACAATAATCTTAGATTTTTTATTTTCACATAAAACATTTCATGGTTATTTAAATATGTACTAAAGAATGAATAGAATTTAGTTTTTGTTTGATTTTTTAATTCTGTTTAATGTTTTGTAGGTGTGATTTGTTTAATTTTATAAACAAATAAAAAATACAAAACAAAAGCGCAAATAGGAACATATAAAAGAAAAGTAAAATAAAATCTCTACTTAGCAACTGAAAAACTTCAGAAATGATATCAATTAAGTTTGGTCTGAAGAATTTCCTTCTATCTTCAAAAGTAAGCGAGTTATTCAGGTGACCTGTTTGTAGTGCCCCACCCTGTATATTGTTCGTTGACTTCCTTATTTATATTATTCCGTTATCTTTGTTGTTAAGTATTCTACAAAGAACACTACAATTGTATGTAAAACTTGTAACAAGTCATAGAAATATGGAATAAATACCCTCCTTTTATAATTTACAATCTTTATTCGTTCATATGCATGCAATGAAAATCCACAATTCCAACAGTTTCAAAAACTATTCGCTGCACACGGATACGGAAAGCTGAGAACTGATACTGATCGATAAGAGCAGAATTAAGAAATGCATACATAGTCAACAAATACTGCGTTTTGCTGGACTTTGACTCTAGAAACCACTTGTTCAAACATGATCTCCGGGAAGAATCGGACGAAGTCGGGTATGATTTTTGCGTATTTCTCTCACTGAATACCAACTGTAAACACTTGTAAAGTCTATTTTTCGGAACAAATCGGAACTTTTTTGTAACACGACAAAATGTACGCAAAATGCCCACAACGTTACTAAACGTCAAGTGTTAAACAGTAATACAGCCATTTTTTATTTCATTCATATTTTTCTCAGCTCAAATACACCTCATAAGTAGGAAAAAATTATACAACAACATTACCAAAAGATGGAAACTATTAGGAACAATTTATTAGAAAGATACGATTTTATGAAAATTCAAGTCTTGAGCTGTCGATTTTAGATACATATGCCGGAAATATAACGTTATCACTGACATGTCCTGGAATGTCACCACATTTTACTTATTCCAAAAGCCTAAGAAACGATCCTATGAGCTCTCTTACTGGGAAAAAGAAGTTTAAATTTTTCGTCCATGTCGGAGATTTTACATAAGTCGTCCCACTGTGCGTCGTGTGGCTCGCGGCGGAAAAGGAGTTAAGCAGCCCTGCCTTAACCCATTCGAGACGACGATTTTTTTCGAACACGGTCCCCAGGAGCGAAATTTTTCGCAAGGCTTCAGAAGAAGAAGAAAAAAGGAAGAAAGGCTTCAGATAATTTTTAGATTTTTTGGTACACAGTAAAACCAATGCCAAATTTTGTTTTCCTGTACTTTACAGATTTCATTAGTTCCAGAAAAATCTTATTTCGACGACTAGTTTACTCAGAATAACTGATAGTTGCACATTACTGTTATTGCACACACGGTGTGCAGGCCGTCTTATAGCCTCGGAAATCCATTGTGTGAGTGGTGATTGTTTGTATTGTGTGTGAGCGCGCATGCGCGAGTGAGACGCGAGAGTGAGGTTACGTTCGTACCACGTTGGGCGTAGCATGTCGTTGTGTGTCCTGATGTACGCCATGTGATTGTGAGTGCAATAAGAGAGATATGATATTCATACGTTCAAATATATATTATTAAATACATATTACATGATAAATTAAAGTTTTCTCCCATTCATTTACCACACATTGCACACACGGTGTGCAATCGGTCTCGAATGGGTTAAGATAATAATATAAACGAAGATTTCTAAGCTTCTTTACAGCACAATTATTGAAAATTCTATTAATAGGATAAGAGTTATTAGAGTTTATACATAGAGTCAAACTCTAATAAACTCTAATAAACTCTAACTCTAACCATTAGAGTTTATATTAAAGTTTTTAAATTTTATGAGATTGTGATTTTCCCAATTAGCAAAGAAAAATGAACAGCTCGAAAATCCCGGAGGAAGATTAAAGCGTGGCTGCCGCGTGTTCGGAACGCCATGGTCCGTAATCGCTAGGCCAGGTTTGTGCAAGCGGAGATCGTTCGAAATTCATCGGGCGTGCAAACAAAAATCTAAGATCAAGGGTGAATCTCGCGACTGAAGAGGACACCGGCGAAATAAAACGCGTCCGTTGAACGACTCCGGTCCCCGAAGAGAGAAGAGGTTGGTTCCCGTTGCGTTTAATCAACATCTCACTTTTTGCATGCGGACAATGTCAACAAGTCGACCAAGAAAAAGAAAAGAAGAAGGGGCATGCGGTACTCGTTTCACGCGAGTCCCGTCCGCCTACATAAATGATCGCTTCTATTTCCTTGCCCTATCGTTTCGCTTTTCATCCGGCCTTTTTGTCTCTTTGATGCCCCGTGTTCCTCTTTCCCCTCCGCCCCTCCCCACGACGGCCTCTGTTTGATCTTTTCCGTGCTCTCCATGCGAGCTCATTCACGTCTTTAATCCTTTCACAAGCATCCGCCTACACTTTCTTCGCGGCTATTCATCGGCCCGAGGGAAGGCGGGACCGCAATCGGTGTGTTTAATGAGTCAAAGAAATCCGCTTGATATCGAGCAGAATGCGAGCCTATCGACACGCAATCCCAACAAAGTGCCTGCCGATCCTGTGATCGACACTTTTGACGAAGAGGCATCAAAATACAGTGAAGACCGTGCTGTGACGTGGTTCGTGTGGGGCTACTATTTTCTTGTGACCGAAACATTTTTATTTTTCACGAAAATCCGCTGTCTAGCTATGATCTATTTTACAACAGTGAGTAAATTCTTTGTCGTCTTTAATTTCCCAGAAGAGAAAGAAAAACTGTGCTTTTTGCATGCCTATACACTATAATGACTAAATGTCGATAACAGAAAAATTTTACGACAGTGATTAGATTCTTTGTCGTCTTTAATTTCCCAGAAGAGAAAGAAAATTGTGCTTACTGTACGTCTATACACTCTAATGACTAAATGTCGATAACAGGAAAATTTTACAACAGTGATTAGATACTTTGTGGTCTTTAATTTTCCAAAAGAAAAAGGAAATTGTGCTTTTTGTATGCCTATACACTCTAATGACTAAATGTCGATAACAGAAAAATTTTACGACAGTGATTAGATTCTTTGTCGTCTTTAATTTTCCATAAGAAAAAGGAAATTGTGCTTTTTGTACGTCTATACACTCTAATGACTAAATGTCGATAACAGGAAAATTTTACAACAGTGATTAGATTCTTTGTCGTCTTTAATTTCCCAGAAGAGAAAGAAAAACTGTCCTTTTTGTACTTCTATACACTCTAATGACTAAATGTCGATAACAGGAAAATTTTACAACAGTGATTAGATTCTTTGTTGTCTTTAATTTTCCAAAAGAAAAAGGAAATTGTGCTTTTTGTATGCCTACACACTCTAATGACTAAATGTCGATAACAGAAAAATTTTACAACAGCGATTACTAGACATCGGATGTTTATGCAATTTCCAATTTTTATTGAAACATTTTAAGAAAGTGGAATGAAATAAAATTTTATTTTTAATGGGGACAGCCTTTGTAGATCCAAAGCAAATAAAAATCGTGTTAAATTCTCTCGAATTTTATATTATAGCATTTTTTTAACATTTCCATAAGCCATAAATGCATAAAGATCCGATGTCTAGTGATTAGATTCATTGTCGTCTTTAATTTCCCAGAAGAAAAAGAAAAGTGTGCTAACTGTACGTTTATCCACTCTAATGACTAAATATCGATAACAGAAAAATTTTACAACAGTAATTAGATTCTTTGTCGTCTTTAATTTTTCAAAAGAAAAAGGAAATTGTGCTTTTTGTATGCCTATACAGTCTAATCACTAAATGTCGATAACAGAAAAATTTTACAACAGTGATTAGATTCTTTGTCGTCTTTAATTTTCCAAAAGAAAAAGGAAATTGTGCTTACTGTACGTTTATACACTCTAATGACTAAATGTCGATGACAGGAAAATTTTACAACAGTTATTAGATTCTTTGTCGTCTTTAATTTCCCAGAAGAAAAAGAAAAGTGTGCTTACTGTACGTTTATACACTCTAATGACTAAATGTCGATAACAGAAAAAATTTACAACAGTGATTAGATTCTTTGTCGTCTTTAATTTCCCAGAAGAAAAGAAAAACTGTGCTTTTTGTCCATCTCGACATTTTAATAACTAAATGTCGATAACAGAAAAATAGAATTTTATTTCTGGTTAAAAGATGTTACAGTTCTGCTGTGTAAATATATGTTTGTATTTCCCGCTTTTGCGAGAGCTTTAAATCAGCAGTGATTACGTACCAATCAGGATATTGGAAGATAGGTAACAGGGAGAACATCAACGAATAGATAACAGGAAAAATTCCGTTCGTGTTCCATTCCGAAGCTAGTTGCCCGAGCCTGCTCCTCGTCTCTTGCGAGCTTAGGCTCTTTGCGATATAATAAAGTAAGTTTTGTGTGGAACAGTTTACCGAAACTTTAGAAGTACAAATACTCCATGTATCTCGATGTAGGTGTGTGTGTACATGGTGTTCAGCTACAGGTGGTCATTCTTTGGGGGATCAGTTTATGTCTCGGGAGACGGATGTCATTCTTCGAACAGTTCTCATTCACAATTTAGAAGAGTCAGCGTGCAATTCAATTCCCAAACACGTCATGCATTCCAAAAAATTCATTGGAAACATCAGGGAGGACTTTTGTAAATTCAAATGCAATTCTGTGTCCAAAAATTAAATTTCATTAAGATAAACGAGCTCGTCACTGTGTTATACAACAGTCAGTTCGTTTCTAGTCAATGTTAACAATGGTATAATAATTTTCGTATATTCAGCTACCAAATTCAGAAGTATGTAGACAACGGAAAATGACACAATTCTTGTCTACATCAATTTTTGAAGATTTTGTACAATAGACAATCTCTACTTTTAATACATCAATGTGTAAATCTTTTTCATTTTCAAATTTCTCAAACTAAAAAAATTAGTTTTGCAACCTCATCGTTTTTCTCTAGCTTTCATTTTAAGCTGTCAAGAAGATTGACGTTTGAAAGACTCATTGCAGTGTTAGTTTGACACCAAAGGGCTCAAGTTGGAAAATAGGGGTTAGTTGATGATTATACGTTGCGTACTGGAAATTAGTTGTTTCACGAGTGACGAAACGGTTCGTGAACGAATCACGACGCAAATATATCGTTGATACGTTTTTCTTCGAGTAGCAAAGGCCGAAAATTTTCCGTGAAATTCATCAGGGAATCGAGATCGCTTTTCGAACCCTTGTATCGACGCAGCTTCGTTCTCAGTGGCAGATATTCTCTCGGAGAACTCGAGGAGTACTGATGCTGAGAGAGAGAAAGAGGAAGAGAAAGCGAGAGAGAGAGAGAGAGAGAGTGAGAGAAAGGGGGACCCGGTGGTAGCAACAGGTGGCATCAAAAATTCATTCGCGATGCTTGCTATCGACTACAACGAACACCTGTTTCTGGGGTCCGATCGATGTTCTTAATTGTAACCCTCCCCCAACCATAGGTTCGTAAATTCTTACCTCTATCGTGGTAGCCGAGTCCCCTCGAACGACGTTTGGCTTCATAAAAAGCTGAATTTCGAATTTACTTGCTCAATATCGATCCACTAGGCGACGATCGATGGATCTCGACGCCAGAAACAGACCAGCCTTGGCCACCGAAGTTAGGCTAACGATTACTGTCACCGTTAAGAGGATTTTACGACGCTTTCAAGACCTTGGATCGATAAATCATTGCCGGCGAGTCGTTCCCGGCGTTTCCGTCGTCGGGACATCGGTTTTAATTCAGAAATGCATGGAAAAATTATGGCAGATATCGCCCGACTCCTCTTGCGTGTTAAAACCGCCCTTATCGAATGATTTTAGTGTAATATATTAGTATAAAAAGGTGGTAGAACTTCAGAAGAATTGAACAATATTCTTATACGTATTGATAAGGATACTAACAAGTATATTATTATTACATTCACACGTTGACCGCCATGTCACCCAGATGTGGGTGACGGAATTATTTGTCCAGGTTTTAAAATTAATTTTACCGTTAATATATTCATTGTACCAAATTTGATTGGGATCTGTAAAATGCAAGAAAGTTGGAAGGCTACTCAATGTCACACATATAATTATTTTCAATTTTTTATTTCATTAAATAACTTACTTTGGTTTCATGGAATTTTTTAGGGTTCTGGTTTGGCACTCGAAAGTGTTAATAAGGAAATGTTTTTATTTTAACACTGAAATAATATTGGAAACTATAGAAACATTCTACCTTCAACGGGTCAGATTTTAATTCGAGCTTTTTTTACAGATTCGAGCCATTTAACCAGTTAACTGTGGCGAACTCTTTGCAAAGCGTCCACCAGTGTGTGTCGCGATAATCAAGCGATGACGGGTATAGTCGTCATATTTATAGTTATAAATCCAACTCAAATTATTTATAATTTTCATTTGTTTGTTTCATTTCGTCTTGACCTCGAAACATTTTAAACATATTAAAATTCTACGAATATAACACTAGATTGCCCAAGGAAGTCATTTTGACTGCTTTTTAATTTCAATTAGAAAAACAATTACGTATATAATGACACAATTTCTTAGAATCTTGTGACTTTTTGTACAACATATAAATGTGTTCATTTCCATGTGTGTTATACCTATGTTGCCCAAAAGCAGTCATTTTGACTGCTTGGGAAATTTTAAATAATCAAATGACTTATTATTGAATTGAATCTTATATGACCAGTTCGGCTCTGTATTGAAATAACATTTTTCATTTTTTTTTTCGATTACCGTCACATGATAACATACAAGTACATGATAAATTGTCGATTTGGGCGTATACTTGATAAGTTGCAGTTGCTCAATAAACTAAAGTAGTACTTGTTATTCGAATCTTTATGCAGTGATACTTGTTCTAACAAGTTGTCCATTTTATTAATTTATTTTAATATTTACTTAGAACTTGTTATATAACTGTAAATAATACAAAAAATATTCAAAATTAGTTGTAAACAAATTTCTTTACACATTAGTTATTTGTTCACAATGAAGTCATTTTGACTGTTTTTGGGCAATATAGGTACATACAGTAAGGAGCGAAACTAAGTAAGTTTTGTATAAATCATTATTTATTACTAGGAATATGGAAGAATAACAAAAAATCAACATTATAATTATTTTTATCATAGTTAAAAGTAACTTAAGAATTTTTTTCAATAATTAATGCCTCCTCGTTTAGCAATGGCAACAAAAATAGACTGACTCGGTTTTGCACCATGTCCAATACTTGGCAATATTTAATATATCATTTATTTTTAATATTTCGTCCACAACCCTTGCGCTTGTAAAACTGCACTAATTCGCTTTGGCATACTTTCTACTAATTTTTTGCAATAATCCGGAGATATTTGTTCCCACTGTTCTTGAATTCTATCATACAAATCTGTGATTGATGTTGGTTGGGAGTCATACGAATCCCGAAGTCGTCTTTTTAGTAAACCCCATAGATTCTCTATGGGGTTGAGGTCGGGCCACTGTGCAGGCCAATCCAGAACAGAAAATTTTTTAGTACAGAGCCAATTTTTTACACTTATAGCAGTGTGCTTAGGGTCTCGGTCATGCATGAAAATTACATTCTTTTCTTCAAAGGGCATATTTTCAACAGCATCTATCAGATGATCTTGTAAAATATCCTTGTACATGTACTGATTCATGATGCCATTAACTCGGTGCAGTGATCCAACACCAAATGCTGTTAGGCACCCCCAGAACATTAGGGATCCGCCTCCATGCTTTAACGTTTGTTTCACATGTCGTGGTTTAAGCCTAACATTTTTACGAATCCAGCGCCAAGACATGCCATCTGAACAAATTCTGTTAATTTTGGTCTCGTCTGACCAAATAAATCGTTCCCAGTCAGTAGATGTCCAGTTTTGATATTTTGTAGCAAATTCCAAACGACGTTTAATAGTTTCTTTCGATAACATTGGCTTCTGTCTTTTCTTAATGCTTCTAAACTCAGCTCCTATGGGGGTTCTTCGTGCTGTCCACTGACTTATTTGTATATTCGTCTCTTCTTTTAATAATTTTGCAGCCATAATGGAACTTGAAGCTTCACCAGATGTGACAAACCGTATAATCCTTCGTTCATCCTGCGGTGATAATATTTTTGGTCTTCCTCCAACATTTAATAATACACTTTTACAGTATTTTTTTCTTATTCTCTGCACTGTCGATTGACTAACACTGCAGGTTTTCGCCGTGTTACGCGTTGACAAGCCGTCATTAAAAAGAGAAAAGACATTTTTTACACAATTTGGAGCAATTGACTTCATATTTATTCTTACTTCACTTGCGTGCTTTTCCGGTCGACAGATTGCGAAGAACCGAGTGTTAAGACGTAGACTAATAGTTTGTAAATATACCAAAGTGCTAGATGTAAACATACTACTAGAACATGTCAAGTAAACATTTCTTGTAGGGACCGGTGCAAAACCGAGTCAATCTATTTTTGTCGTCATTGCTAAACGAGGAGACATTAATTATTGAAAAAAATTCTTAAGTTACTTCTAACTATGACAAAAACAATTATAATGTTGATTTTTTGTTATTCTTCTATATTCCTAGAAATAAATAACGATTTATACAAAACTTGTGGTATTGGTTCAGTTTCGCTCCTTACTGTATATACTGAGTTTCAGTCTTGCTAGTGATAATTTAGTTTTCACCAGAATTAAAATTTTACGCATGACGAGTATACTCGTCAATACACAAAATCGTGCCACTTCTCCATGACGAGTATACTCGTCAATCACAGTTAACTGGTTAATTAGAGATGGAAGTGTAATAAAAAAATGTCCAAGGATTCACGAATCGATCCACTCGATAGCCTTCCCCATGAGATAGTCCTTGGTGCAAGCCAGCGCCATATTAGTGTCTACACTTTGTTTCTCGAGAGTCCATGGTTAGGCATAGTACAGATTTTTACCGTTCTGCGCAAGGACCTCCCACGAAGCTATTTCTCAATGCAAACGCATGCGCACAGAGTCACTGGGCGACACCAAGTCACATCGACCGAAGCGATCTATTGGGTGATCGATGACTTTGTAGTGAGAGTTTTCGTATATAATTCTCTACCCTACCTATTCATCGGTACTATTTTTCTACCATGTATAATGAACCAGGCGGAGACAATGTACGTTAAGGTTGGTCGCTGCGACCCCCACCACTTTTAAGCTGCGCGACTTGACCATGGACTCTCGAGAAACAAAGTATATATAGTCGACGACGTCCCATCCCAGTTGCACCATCATCCTCAGCACTCTTAAAAACGCCATAAACACCGTGCGAAGATCATAAAGAATCCCGGTCGTTCTGGCAAGGCCACGTGCCACGACGAAGCTACTCAAGGACCGTCGACCTTGATCCCCCGACGATCGACTCTGTATCGAGTTGCGACTCGTTCCACTCGCTGGCCTGCCATAATCCCCCATAAATCGTTGCCGGGCGACAGGAAGTAACGAGGGACCTTGCGAGGGACACCTAACAGGCTCCCTAGCTGCTTCCTCGCCGATTCGATATCGATTGTCCGTCTTCAATAATTGTTTCAAACTCTTCCAATCGTCTCCCCCTGTGTTCGTTAACGTTTCCCCTGGCGAAAAGCCTTTCTTCCCCAAAGAGAAGCTGTCTTTCGCATCTAAAAAATCCTCAAAATCATTTCTCCTCCTCCAGCTTTCATTTCCCTCTATAATCCTCCCTTCTTCACGGACCTTACGCTTCCGAATCGACGTTTCATGCTCAAACGCGAGGGAGCGTCTCCGAAATCCTTGGTTTCTCGACCAGCGTTCGACGAATAGCTTCTTCTCCCGTCTCTTTCCCAGCATCCACTGCCCTCTTTTTCCCCAGGACTCGTCGCTCGAGTCCTCTCCCGTTCTCTCGCGCCGGAAATCCTCCGGTCCCTTCTTATCGTCGGGCTTTTTCATCGCATTACGGCCCTTAAATCGCGAATCACCGACGAACACGACCCTCCGGGGATGAAGCACCGTTCCCAGGCCTCCGGGGCGAGAACGCGCGAGCGAAGACGCGAAACCGGAAGCCGAGCCCCGGGAGCGTAAAACTTTACGACGCGTGTCCGCTTCGGGGCCCTTCAATTTCCATCCGAGTTCGGGACCGCCTTCCGTCCGCGTCCCTTCAAATTCACGAACAAACGGAGTTTCGACGACCCGCTTCGCCGAGGACGATGGCCCATCGGCGCCATCTTGTTCCCTGGAACCTTCGTCCGGGACTTCGCGAGACTTCGTCGAGATCAAAAGACTTTGAACAGGAGAATTTCCGCTGGCAACGACCACCGCAATTCGTTCGGTCAGACGCGGATCTAGACGATTCTTTTCTTCGAAAGATCCGAGCCCGGGATCGAGGATCCAAGGATCTCGAACGGAAAGGTTCTTCTGGTCCTTTTCGGAGAACTTTGTTACTTCGAAGTTGCAGGGCGGGCTCGAAATGTTTCTTCGGGAACGATTAGCCACGAGACATTTCGTCGATCTGGAATCCCGATGCTCGTTTCCCGAGAGCGTCACCGTTCTTCCCATTTTAGTCCCGTTATCGTCTTCGGGGTCTGTTGGTCCGCGGGACCGTGCGCTCCGCCTCGAAGCAAACAAGTTTCCCCGAGTAATTTGATAATTGGCAACACTCGGCGACGCAGGTCCCGGGTTCCTCGCGGTCTGGCCTAACCGCAAGAAATACTCGGCCCAGCAGTAGCCGAGAGCCACCTCCTCCTGGTACATCTTGTAGATTCTACGCCAATATTTGAGCGTCTCTCGTATCAGCGCAAAGGGATCTATCGCTTCCTCGCCGGTCGCCGGCGAGAGAACCAGCAGCGACAACATCAGCACCGGTGAAATCGTTGGAGACATTGATCCCTGTGCAAATTCCACGTCGGTTAATACAAGTGGCACCGAGCAGACCCCATTTCGCTCTTCCAAGAGGCAGCCTGCAGGAGACTGCTGCAAAATTAAGGAGTCCGTGAATTTATTTCGAACGACGCGGCCGATCGATTTTTGCGAAATTTTGCGAATATTTTACTGGCCCACTCGAGCAACCAATGACATTTTTCTGGCCTAATAGCGCCATCAATTATGTTGCTAGAGTGGCGTTTGTCCAACCTGTTGACTTAGCAGAAATTGTAGCCGCTGTGGGACGAGAAAGCACACTCGGTCTCTCTTTTATACTACCTCCCAGAAATGTGTGCATAAATACGTGCGACACTACTGAAATAACTACTGTAGTAACTGTGATACATTTCTAGAAAAGTTGCAGTATGATAGTTCATAGTAAATGGAACCATTCAAGGGTTAAGTGGTAAAATGTGCACAATTAATTTGACCATCTTTAACACTAAACGTACCGAGCAATAAATGTTACAGGTACGTGTTGCCTTTTAAAAATAACAAAATTAATTTTATTTTATTTGATTTTATTATTGAATCATTGCTCACGAAAGCATCTTTATATGGAACCATTCAAAGTGTGCACAATTAATTTGACCATCTTTAACACTAAACGTACCGAGCAATAAATGTTACAAGTACGTGTTGCATTCTAAAAATAACAAAATTAATTTTATTTTATTTGATTTTATTATTGAATCATTGCTCATGAAAGCATCTTTATATGGAACCATTCAAAGTGTGCACAATTAATTTGACCATCTTTAACACTAAACGTACCGAGCTATAAATGTTACAGGTACGTGTTGCCTTCTAAAACTAACAAAATTAATTTTATTTTAATTGATTTAATTATTGAATCATTGCTCGCGAAAGCATCTTTATATGGAACCATTCAAGGGTTAAGTGGCGAAGTGTGTACAATTAATTTGACCATCTTTGACACTAAACGTACCGAGCTATAAATGTAACAGGTACGTGTTGACTTCTAAAAGTAACAAAATTTATTTTATTTTATTTGATTTTATTATTGAATCATTGCTCGTGAAAGCATCTTTATATGGAACCATTCAAAGTGTACACAATTAACCCTTTGGCTACGGCAGACTTTGGCACGCACCGGCCGTACGGTACGGTACGAATTCACTCGCGACGTCCACTGGGTACGGCGAAGTTTTTCGTTAGACATGCATTTCTGAGGAAGTATATTAAAATATTCAAAATACTGTAATTATAGGCGCCTCTCGTGGCTGTGAATCAAAATAGGTTAATCGAAATCGGTAATCTACATTACCAAGAAAGGTCTACATTACCATAAGAGCAATTATAAAATTTTAAAACGAAACAGGCGAAATTTAATCTGGACGCCTATTGGCGCCTACAGTACCAGGAAGCCAACATGTGTCGGACGCCAATAGGCGCCTACAGTACCGGGAAGCCAACATGTTTCGGACGCCAATAGGCGCCAACAGTAGTCAAAGGGTTAATTTGACCATCTTTAACACTAAACGTACCGAGCTATAAATGTAACAGGTACGTGTTGCCTCTAAAAATAACAAAATTAATTTTAGTTTATTTGATTTTATTATTGAATCATTGCACATGAAAGCATCTTTGTATGGAACCATTCAAGGGTTAAGTGGCAAAGTGTGTACAATTAATTTGACCATCTTTGACACTAAACGTACCGAGCTATAAATGTTACAGGTACGTGTTGCCTTCTAAAAGTAACAAAATTTATTTTAGTTTATTTGATTTTATTATTGAATCATTGCTCGTGAAAGCATCTTTATATGGAACCATTCAAAGTGTACACAATTAATTTGACCATCTTTAACACTAAACGTACCGAGCTATAAATGTTACAGATACGTGTTGCCTTTTAAAAATAACAAAATTAATTTTAGTTTATTTGATTTTATTATTGAATCATTGCTCATGAAAGCATCTTTATATGGAACCATTCAAAGTGTGCACAATTAATTTGACCATCTTTAACACTAAACGTACCGAGCTATAAATGTTACAGGTACGTGTTGCCTTTTAAAAATAACAAAATTAATTTTAGTTTATTTGATTTTATTATTGAATCATTGCTCATGAAAGCATCTTTATATGGAACCATTCAAGAGTTAAGTGGCGAAGTGTGTACAATTAATTTTA
Source organism: Seladonia tumulorum (assembly GCA_913789895.3). Lineage (NCBI taxonomy): Eukaryota > Metazoa > Arthropoda > Insecta > Hymenoptera > Halictidae > Seladonia > Seladonia tumulorum. The sequence goes on along the minus strand of OU565279.1, from coordinate 9,785,708 downwards.
ATATTTTTAACACTAAACGTACCGAGCTATAAATGTTACACGTACGTGTTGCCTTCTAAAACTAACAAAATTAATTTTATTTTATTTGATTTAATTATTGAATCATTGCTCACGAAAGCATCTTTATATGGAACCATTCAAGGGTTAAGTGGCGAAGTGTGTACAATTAATTTGACCATCTTTGACACTAAACGTACCGAGCTATAAATGTTACAGGTACGTATTGCCTCTAAAAATAACAAAATTAATTTTAGTTTATTTGATTTTATTATTGAGTCATTGCTCACGAAAGCATCTTTATATGGAACCATCCAAGGGTTAAGTGGCAAAGTGTGTACAATTAATTTGACCATCTTTGACACTAAACGTACCGAGCTATAAATGTAGCAGGTACATGTTGCTTTCTAAAAGTAACAAAATTAATTTTATTTTATTTGATTTTATTATTGATTCATTGCTCACGAAAGCATCTTTATAATTTCGAAAATTGTCTAATAGAAAAGCTAGAACTGGTCATTTGATCGGTGGTGGTACGTTTAGCGTTAAGCAAAGATCTGCTTCAGTTAAGTTTTGTTGAAAATTAGAAAATAATTACTATGTTATATTATACAGGGTGTTTGTGAATAAAATTTGTTCATCCGAAGTTTCGTTATCGAGAAAATCGAGTTTGAAATGCAGCGAATACGTATGCTATTCGATAGGAATTGTCTGACGCGTCTGATCATGACCAACCCAATCTACTTCCTGCGTATACTAAAGCACACAAACCTGCCAGATCTTCAAAGTCGATTTTCTCGAGAACAAAGCTTCAAAAGAAAAATGTTTATTCTATATTTTCGACTTATTCTTTCATGTAGAATCACACCCTTTTCGCTTGTACCACCAGTTACCAAAACACCCTGTATAAAATTGTATTGGAGGGGAGTCCTCGCCAAAGCCGAGAGTTGTGAACGCCATGTAAATGTGTGACGGTGATAAACATGTTATAAATAAGTACCTTTAGTAGCAAAACTGGCTCAAAGTAGTTTTTGCGAATTTGGTGGGACGCCTTTGGCAGAATATTTCCCCGGGATTATCTTATCGATCGACGAGAGCAATGCCTCGTTGTCCTCTCTCGTTTTCGCGCGGATTCTTCGCGGCTGTCGCGAATTCACACGCGACTTTCAGCCGGAATCGCTCGAGCCACTCTCATTTTAAACGTCGCGGACGTGTCGTTCTCCCTCGGCTCGATATTTTACGGCAGCTACCGGCCCTGACGCGGAACTTCCGCGAGCACTTGTTCGAAATTGTTTCTTCGGCTTCCTCCGCTTCACGGCTTTGCTCACCCTCTCTCATATTTGTCCGAGAACTTTCGCTCCGCGTCGACTTGCCTCGGAAGAGAGATAGAGATAGAGAGACAGAGAGAGAGAGAGGGGAAAAAATTGACGAAAGTTCGGCCCGATCGATCGTGCCGCGTTTCGATTACGAATTCCGTGGTGAACTTCGAGTTTCGCGACAATTCTGCGGCAACTTCTCTTCCCCTTTCTGTACCCGATCCGAGTCTGATGAATACACTGCGAATCTATGCAGATATTTCTCCTCCGAGACGGGCTGCGACCTAGAAAAAGAGGGACGATTCTTTTTGAAAGACAATATGCTGTCCTCGTCGAGTCGTCTTTCTGAATAATCTTTATTCAGTATTTATTTCACTATTCTAAATTTTAGTCAATATTTATTTCTATATAGTTGCTACATGTTTGCAGCAAACTTTTGTTCAATTTAAATTATCCGATCATTTCATTGCGACACGGAGCACTAAAAGTTTTACATTACTTTATAAAAATAACAAAACCGTACTACCCACATTTTTAAAATGATATATACCCGAAGAAATAAATTTGCTAAATAATTACTCGTGTATCCATCCTTAGAATCTTAATAAATTTAAATCAATAATATTAGAACCCGTCATTTTGACAGGTGCCCTAAACCTAGTGTTAAACGCAACTATAATTCAAACACTTGAACTGGCTTTCAGGAACAACTTCAGTGAATCCTGCTGACTCTATACATTATAGTAAAAATTATTTCCCGTATTTGAAGACTGAAGATATACGTAAAAAAAATTGCGGACTCAAAAAATATTTTTCCATTACCTTATCAGTCCCATAAAAATGATTAAATCTTCCGTCCCGAGAACAGATTATAAATTGAACAGCAAAAGGTTAATTGTACAGGGTCCGCGTATCAAGCATTGTTGTTATTGCTCGCGGTTATCCCAAAAGGATATTCGAGCTTTTGATGATGTTTGCACGTGGTGTGCCGACTAGGATAATCAAGTTTTAACTATTTCGAAAAGTGGACTGTATTTACAAAAATACTGAGCTGGATACAAAGGTCAGGAAGACGTTGTGTACCGAACTATGATGGAAGCCGAATTGACTGGAAATCAAAAATGATTTTTCCTCCCTTCCCAAATGACTAAGACGTTCCTGAATTGGCCAGGCTAAGGACGAATAGGGGTGGACGGTTGTGAATTGGAGATGGCATCGAGGAACATCCCGATGGTCCCAAGGACATCCTCATGAAGCTAAGTGCCATCAACCAGTCTAATAAATGCGAAGAGTTGCCAAAGCCCGCACTTGGGAAAAACCCAGGGCGTCTGGCAATCGTCAAGCGCAACTCTGAAAAAGGGCAGGATGGGACCTATGGCGGATTTATGGCACGGGCCTGGAAGACTAAGTACAGGGTGTAAAAAAAGGTTTGGTTTTGGCAAGCGTAGGCGTATTCTACATCTTCGGATCGATGAAGATCTGTAAAAAAAAGTTGCCGCAAAATTGTCCTTGACCTTGAATTTCAAGGTCAAATTTTTTTTTTATTGCATTGTATTCTACTCATCATGAGGATAAAAAGTGTCAAAGGAACCACGGTTCAAAACTTGACCGTTCTCATAAAAAATAATATTACAGTTATTACTAATGAAGTAAGCAGTTACTATTATTATTATTAATTACTAACGTAATTGATCACAATCTATATTACCTTTCAAGTCATGAAAGATGTTCATCTTCTATTTCTTCTTCCAAGCCAAAGAACCGATCCATTCTGATTAATATTTCTCAATACATTAAGGACCGCTCACGAGTTTTCTCGTGTTTCGCTGGGATCGGTTCTTTGGCTTAGAAGAAGAAATAGAAGATGAACATCTTTCATGACTTGAAAGGTAATATTGATTGTGATCAATTACGTTAGTAATTAATAATAATAATAATAATAATAATAGTAACTGCTTACTCTATTAGTAATAACTGTAATATTATTTTTTATGAGAACGGTCAAGTTTTGACCCGTGGTTCGTTTGACACTTTTTATCCTCATGATGAGTAGAATACAATGCAATAAAAAAATATTTGACCTTGAAATTCAAGGTCAAGGACAATTTTGCGGCAACTTTTTTTTACAGATCTTCATCGATCCGAAGATGTAGAATACGCCTACGCTTGCCAAAACCAAACCTTTTTTTACACCCTGTACAATGCTAGCTCTACGCCTTGAGAACGGATGCGCTTGACTAAATTATACGGTGACAAGGCCACTCCGTACCTAATTTCTAAAAATACAAAACATCACCTTTCAAGAGCGTAGAGAATTACCCATGCCATAACCCGAGGTTCCAAGCTGGCCGCTACAATTGTAAAAAGATTCAAGCGAAAAAAATTGGGAAAATTACCTGGGATCGTCGAGAAAATCGGTTCCGCCGAGCCAGTTTTCCCCGTGCACCCTGTCGCACGGGAGTACAGCACAAAATGAAACAATTAACGGGACACGAGGGACGAGGAGCACACCATACAGGATGAATGGTGCGACGAAACAGACAACCGTCTTCATCGAATTACTCGCTGCAACCGCGACAGGGTATGTTTTCGACGGATTTTACTCTGAAACTGGCTAGCCTCCGCTAGAGGACTGCGGTATACACGCGACTGCAATTAGCGTCCCCGCCAAAAGTGCAGAAAATGCACAACAACCTCGGTAGAGTTTCCTGGGTCGCGTCTTCGCACGGCCAGTCGTCTCTGTGTCGGTGTTACGCGTCTTCGGTATGCTATAAGATCGAGTTAACGGGATACCGTCGATGCAAACGAGGATGCAGCAGGACGGACTGCATTCCTTCTTGAAATTATAGGGTTTCCAGTAATTATAGTCCCCGTTCCGAAACCTCAGTTGTCGGGAAATAAAATCATAGAAACGTTTCCATCTCGCGGAGCAGTTATTACTTGGAATAATACTTAATCAGACAGTCACGGAGATGACAGTGTGCGTGGTACCCTTATTTGTTCTTCTAGGAAAGATCATCCTTCGATTCTTAACCACTGTAATTTTATAGTTTAATTTATCTTATATTTTAACACTTTGACTGCCAAACTAGAAGCCTCAAAAATTCCGTAAAATTAAAACAAGTTATTTAATGAAATAAAAATTGAAAAGAATTAACCCAGATAGCACAGAGACGTCTTTAAGACGTCTGTCGAAGACGTTCAGACGTCTATTAGACGTCTGAATGTCCTACGAACGTCTTACGAACGGCTTCTGAACGCGTCTCTGGAACGTCTTTGTGAAAAAACTGTACGTCTTAAAGAGGTCTTTAAGACGTCCGTTAGACGTCTTTAAGACGACCGTTAGACGTCTTTAAGACGTCTCGAAACAGACGTATTCAAGACTTCCCGAAACAGACCCCTAGTAGCACAAAAATATTAGATAGATATGTTTGTCAAATATTGGAAAAATATTTTTTAAGCCACATTTTTTCTTATGAGAAAAATATTGAATTTGAATATTGTATACATGTACAAGAAATATAAATTGAATGTTTGTTATAACAAAAAAACTAAATAAATAAAAAAAAATAAATTAAAAGAATGTTTTTCAGCATATCCGCGAAAGCATTAACATTTTATGCTTTATTTATTTATTTAATTAATTTATTTATTTATAAATAAAAAAACAAATTAAAAGAATGTTTTTCACCATATCCGCGAACATTAACATTTTATGCTTTATTTATTTATTTAATTAATTAATTAATTTATTTATAAATAAAAAAAATAAATTAAAAGAATATTTTTCAGCATATCCGCGAACATTAACATTTTATGCTTTATTTATTTATTTTATTTATTTATTTATTTATAAATAAAAAAAATAAATTAAAAGAATGTTTTTCAGCATATCCGCGAACATTAACATTTTATGCTTTATTTATTTATTTATTTATCTATTTATTTTGATGTATTACTTTTCTGTGCACTTCTTTGTTGATGGAATATTCCACTTTCTCTTCGAAAGGACCTTAAAAAATCACATTTAGAAATTTTTATGCAGTTGGCGGGATTCGAACTCGGGACTTGCCGTTTACTAGATGATGTGTTTCTGCGATTCTATTGCGAATATATATGTAATATATTATAATAGTACTAAATTAACAATTTAGTTATTTAACTTTCCTAAATAAATAAACGTCTATTCGAAGGATGGAAAACTGCGTTATATTGTGTTGCGTGTGTACAGTTTGTAAAGCTTTTCTCTAGCAGTTTAGAATGACTGAAACGTCAAGAAATGAAACGTCTTAAAGACGTCTTTTATGAGACGTAAAAACGACGTCTTTTACGAGACGTCTTTTCAGGACGTAAGACGTTCAGAACAAAAATGGACGTAAAACAGACGTCTTTAAGACGTCGAGTGCTATCTGGGAAATGTATCATATTGAGTAGTCCTCCAACATTCTTGCATTTTATAGATCCTAATCAAATTTGGTACAATGAATATATTAACGTAAAAATTTTTTTAAGACCTTGGCAACTAATTCCGTCACCCACATATGGGTGACGTGGCAGTCAACGTGTTAAACAAATGCATCGAACCGGTCGAAGAAAACTTATTTTAGTGGGTCTAGACACAAAAGGTACGACGAGAATTTTGCAGTAATTGAAAGTATGTGCTACGAATAGAAACAAATGGATGTCCGAATTGTCAAAGGAACAGAGAATTATAAATTCTCGCTGATTGTATTAGGTTGTCCGGAAAGTTCTTTTCGTTTCTTTAACAGGTATTATAAATTGGATCAAACGACCTGACATTTTTTGAGCAATTAGAAGAATTGGTTTACCGAATGACGTGCAAAAAAGAATTTGAAAAAATTGCAATTGCTAGGAATTATAAGAACAATAAAAAAAGGCACTTTCCAAAACTTTTTTATTTGAGCCTGTAACGAAAATTTAAAATATACGCTTTGTAGATCTATGTTAATTATAAGCATAACTGAAAATTTCATCGAAATCGGTTGATGCAAATAAAAACGACACGCATCTAAAGATGTTAGAATTTGTGGATTTTAAGCAAAAAGTGACCAAAAGTCGTGAAAAACCACAATTTTCACCACTTCGTAGCTCATGTGTATATTAATCGATTTCGATGAAATTTTCAGCATGTGTATAATTAACACAGATCTACAAAACGCATATTTTAAATTTTCACTACAGGTTCAAATAAAAAAGTTGTGAAAAGTGCCATTTTTAATTTCTCATGTAATTCTTACCAATTGCAATTTTTTCAAAATCTTTTTTGCACATCATTTGGAAAACCAATTCTTCTAATTGCTCAAAAAATGACAGGTCGTTTGATCCAATTTATAATACCTGTTAAAAAAACGAAAAGAACTTTCCGGACAACCTAATACAATTATTGGAGTTTTTAACGAGGATATTGCCAGTCTGAATATTACGAGCATTTTAGATATCAAAGAGAGCGAATTGGGAAATCAATTATACTTCAAACGGTCAAATAATTGCAATAAGGCGTCAGAGAACAAGGGAGGCAATCTTTCTGACGAAAAATGTCACTTATAAAGTCTCGTTCGGATCGACGAAGACTGAGGAATACAAAAGCATTTGTCGATACGAGAAGATTGATTTTTCAGTAAAATGTCACTAAATCCTTCGATCCGAGCACTGTAAGATGGGAACAGGCCGATAAAGAGGGAGAAACGATCCTGGTCGAAAGGCAGAAGGGAGTGAGCTATCGTTTTCACCGGCGTTTCGTGAGGTTAAGGGGGATCCCAGGATTGGGGCAAGTGTAGTTTTGCTCTCCTCAAAGCTTGCTTTTTCCGCTACCTTTCTCTCTTCTTCCTCCTCTCTCTCTTTTCCTTTCTTCCTTTCCGTCTCCCTTTCTCCAGGCCTTGCCCGTTTCCTGCTGCTCCGCGGCGGGAATAGAAGGAACAAAAAAAAAAAAAAAGAAAAAAGCCGAAGAACCGTCCCAGTTCCCGGTGTGGATTTCCAAAGCAGGAGATTGGCCGTCGTAAACTCCGCTGGGAAGGCCGCCAGAGTTTCGACGAGCTCCGAGAACGATGAATCACGAAGCAGTTTCACGGTTTTAGGAAACGAGACCGAGATAGTAGACCGAAAAGGACCTGATGATTTTAGAGGCGCTGCACCCTCGATTAGCTCTCGAGCTGCAAGACAGCGCCCGAAAACTTTACCGTGATTCGTTTATTTTCACTGTTGCGGCCTCCTCGGCAATCTAGTCGGAAACGTCTTCTTCCGGTCTCACGTGTTTCCCGAGCTTTTTAACTCTGAGCTTACGCGGCGCTAAAAATGACTACAGTCCCGCGACACTTGATTAAACGCAGTGGTATTTTTGTTGCATTTTAACTAAATGAAATTTAAATTATCATTTTTGTGTTTTCAATATGATAGATTCTATTTGATAAAAGTTTACATACTTTACTTCGAGAAATTATTTATGGAGTACAAAATTATTCGCTTGTTTGAAGAAAAAGTAAGAATAGTAGTCTTGCGACATTTGATTAAATGCACTGTAATTAAAACGCTAAAACACATTGTTATCATCACAATCATGGTTTATTAATATTTTGAGTAGCCTCCATCTTATTTATCATTTTAAATATGCGATTTGGTAATGATTTATACAATTTATTTATGTAATCCTGTGGTATGGCCCTCCACTGCTCTTCAATCGCGGTTATCAGCTCTTCTTGACTTGAAAATTGTCTATTATTCATATAGACCCTCCTTGACAAAAATCCCCAAACATTTTCTATTATATTTATGTCGGGTGATAGTTCTGGCCATTCTAAACAAGTTATTTCCTGCTCTTCAAACCATTTTTTATAATCTTGGAAGTACGTATTGCAGCGTTATCTGGTTGAAAAATCCAATCATTATCCTTAATAACGTCAAAAATCTTAATTTTTGATGCTCTTAATATCTCCAAATATTTTTGTGAATCCTGCCGCCCTTTCATGACCTTCAAATCCACGACACCTTTAGAGCTTATGGCTCCCCAAATCATAACGGATTCTCCACCATGCTGTCTTTGAGAAAAAATTCTTTCTTTCTCAAATCGTGGTAATAATAGGTGTACCCATCTGGACCGTCCAAGTTAAACTTTTTCTCGTCAGAAAAATTACTTTTTGCCATTGTGACACCCAATCCATATGCTTCCAGGCAAACTCGAGTCTATCCTTTTTATGACGGTCTTTTAAACAAGGTTTTTTTCTTCATGTACGGTTTGTACACTCGCTGAAACATTAGCCTTTTCAGCAATTTGTTTCGCACTACAAGTAGAATTCGATGCAATCCTCAAAACCGACCTTTTTTCTCTTGGCGATAGAGCCTCTTTAGTTCTGCCTTTGTATAATTTTCCATAATTTTCACTATTCTTCAAATAGGAACGTATGACAAATACACTTCTATTTAATCTTCTTGCAATTTCTCTTTTGGAATACCCTTCTTCTTTTAACGCCTGAGTCTTTCCAATTTCGATACCGTTTAACTGCTTTGCACGTCCCATTATTTCGTTTCTCTCAAAAATTTTTAGCTTGCTCTTGTAATATAATTCTGTACATGATACATTGGTTGCTAAGAAACGAAATGAAACAAAAGAAATGCAGAAAACAGGACCGTGACTATAAAAATAAAGGAATCACGTTTAATCAAGCGTCGCATATGCATTTCGACTGTTTTCAGAAAAAGCGAATACTTCTATACTGAATAAACAATTTCTTCAAGCAAAGTGCGTAAACTTTAATCAAATAGAATCTACTACATCTGAAAAACAGAATGCATAAGAAAAGGAATTAATTTAAACTTTATTACATTAAAATATTCTGAAAATAACACTGCGTTTAATCAAGCGTCGCGGACTGTATTTCACATCACCTTGTAAAAAGAACGAATATGTATCCAAATTTTTGGCCATTTAGAATATATTCCCGAAGAAATGCATTTATACGAAATAACTTCTCATGGATGCATCTCTGCAATAATTGTAAATTAAAAATATTGAAACCCGTTATTTTGCGGCTACCATGATTTTACACCGAAAAATGTCACGAAAGAGAGAAGAAAATTTATATTTTTTTATGGCTACATTTACCTGGGTTATTTAAAAGTATTGCTTGGAAAAGAATAAAATTTTATTTCGTGTAAAAAGAAAGGCAAAACATTCATATCATTGTACAGTGTTATATATATAGTATAATATTGCATAGTATTCACAATTTCTCTCCATCTACTGTTTCAATATCGATTTTCGCGGTATTCTAAAGAAAATCAAATATTTGGACATTTTCGGTTGATTTGTTCCGATTATTTTCCAAAATTAAATCTACTGAAGCACAGAGGATGTGCATGTCCTGGTATGGTATTATATATAGTACAATACTGCATAGTATTCATAATTTCTCTCTATCTATTGTTTCAACATTGATTTCCACGGTATTCTAAAGAAAAATATTTGGACATTTTCAGTAGATTTATATTTCGACTTTTTTTCCAAAATTAAATCTACTGAAGCACAGAGGACGTGCATGCCCTGGTATGGTATTATACATAGTACAATACTGCATAGTATTCATGATTTCTCTCTATCTACTGTTTCAACATTGATTTCCAAGGTATTCTAAAGAAAAATATTTAGACATTTTCAGTAGATTTGTTCAGATTTTTTCCAAAATTAAATCTACTGAAGCACAGAGGATGTGCATGCCCTGGTATGGTATTATACATAGTACATACTGCATAGTATTCATAATTTCTCTCTATCTATTGTTTCAACATTGATTTCCAAGGTATTCTAAAGAAAAATATTTGGACATTTTCAGTAGATTTGTTCCGATTTTTTTCCAAAATTAAATCTACTGAAGCACCGAAGATGTGCATGCCCTGTTATGGTATTATACATAGTACAATATTGCATAGTATTCATAATTCCTCTCTATCTACTGTTTCAACATTGATTTCCACGGTATGCTAAAGAAAAATATTTGGACATTTTCAGTAGATTTGTTCCGATTTTTTCCAAAATTAAATCTACTGAAGCACAGAGGATGTGCATGCCCTGGTATGGTATTATACATAGTACAATATTGCATAGTATTCATAATTTCTCTCTATCTACTGTTTCAACATTGATTTCCACGGTATTCTAAAGAAAAATATTTGGACATTTTCAGTAGATTTGTTCCGATTTTTTTCCAAAATTAAATCTACTGAAGCACAGAGGATGTGCATGCCCTGGTATGGTATTATACATAGTACAATACTGCATAGTATTCATGATTTCTCTCTATCTACTGTTTCAACATTGATTTCCAAGGTATTCTAAAGAAAAATATTTAGACATTTTCAGTAGATTTGTTCAGATTTTTTCCAAAATTAAATCTACTGAAGCACAGAGGATGTGCATGCCCTGGTATGGTATTATACATAGTACATACTGCATAGTATTCATAATTTCTCTCTATCTATTGTTTCAACATTGATTTCCAAGGTATTCTAAAGAAAAATATTTGGACATTTTCAGTAGATTTGTTCCGATTTTTTTCCAAAATTAAATCTACTGAAGCACCGAAGATGTGCATGCCCTGTTATGGTATTATACATAGTACAATATTGCATAGTATTCATAATTCCTCTCTATCTACTGTTTCAACATTGATTTCCACGGTATGCTAAAGAAAAATATTTGGACATTTTCAGTAGATTTGTTCCGATTTTTTCCAAAATTAAATCTACTGAAGCACAGAGGATGTGCATGCCCTGGTATGGTATTATACATAGTACAATATTGCATAGTATTCATAATTTCTCTCTATCTACTGTTTCAACATTGATTTCCACGGTATTCTAAAGAAAAATATTTGGACATTTTCAGTAGATTTGTTCCGATTTTTTTCCAAAATTAAATCTACTGAAGCACAGAGGATGTGCATGCCCTGGTATGGTATTATACATAGTACAATACTGCATAGTATTCATGATTTCTCTCTATCTACTGTTTCAACATTGATTTCCAAGGTATTCTAAAGAAAAATATTTAGACATTTTCAGTAGATTTGTTCAGATTTTTTCCAAAATTAAATCTACTGAAGCACAGAGGATGTGCATGCCCTGGTATGGTATTATACATAGTACATACTGCATAGTATTCATAATTTCTCTCTATCTATTGTTTCAACATTGATTTCCAAGGTATTCTAAAGAAAAATATTTGGACATTTTCAGTAGATTTGTTCCGATTTTTTTCCAAAATTAAATCTACTGAAGCACCGAAGATGTGCATGCCCTGTTATGGTATTATACATAGTACAATATTGCATAGTATTCATAATTCCTCTCTATCTACTGTTTCAACATTGATTTCCACGGTATGCTAAAGAAAAATATTTGGACATTTTCAGTAGATTTGTTCCGATTTTTTCCAAAATTAAATCTACTGAAGCACAGAGGATGTGCATGCCCTGGTATGGTATTATACATAGTACAATATTGCATAGTATTCATAATTTCTCTCTATCTACTGTTTCAACATTGATTTCCACGGTATTCTAAAGAAAAATATTTGGACATTTTCAGTAGATTTGTTCCGATTTTTTTCCAAAATTAAATCTACTGAAGCACAGAGGATGTGCATGCCCTGGTATGGTATTATACATAGTACAATACTGCATAGTATGTCATTTGATATGTTATTTTTATTTTTTGATATATGTTTATATTTCAGTATGTTATATATATTTTATATCAGATTTTATTTTTATATATATTTGTTTTTTTTTTATATTTTATATGACCGTTTTAGTTATAAGGTATGCGATTTTAGTTGTAAGGAAAACGACGCTAATTTACTCTCTCTCTCTCTCTCTCTTGTTGCGTAGGGGCGGTAGTATAAGTATAGATGTAAGACATGTGTGTAAATTGTGTTTGGATTTGTAACCCTAAGGGGAACAAATAAAGATATTATAATACTGCATAGTATTCATAATTTCTCTCTATCTACTGTTTCAACATTGATTTCCACGGTATTCTAAAGAAAAATATTTGGACATTTTCAGTAGATTTATTTCGACTTTTTTTCCAAAATCTACCAAAGCACAAAGGATGTGCACGCTCTGGAATAATGCCAGACCATTCGCTATTATAATTGACCTGAGGTTCTGCATCCTCTTCGATCATCAGCTTTGGATCTCACTGGAAACAATCGACGGCACATCTTGAGACCGTTGAACAAGCAAACCGATTGTCTCGAAGCGGAGTGAATAAACGCGGCTCGTGAATAAACAAACAAAACTCGACACGGACACTCGAGCAACAATATCTGTTGACTGTGCCCACTTTCCGGACAGGCATCTCTCGGTGGCTAGGTGCATCGAATAGTTTCCATTACAGAGCTGTTCGAGCCGAGTGGCTATTTACATTAAAATTCAATGAAAATTCATGGAAATAATATCTTCGCGCAAAGTACGAGTCACGCCATGAAAGTGGAGTATATTATTCTATCGAATGGTGGGCCATGCATATTCATCAGCCCGGCTGCTGAATATTTAATGCATCCGTGAATGCTCGTTAGTTGTAAAGCGAGTATTTTTACGAAAAAAAAAAATAATAAAAATCATAGGCACCTCTCGTGCCTATAGATGGATGTTCCTCTGGACAAGAGTATCATAATTGTTTAATGAGCTTAATAAATACTAGGCAGGGAGTTTCGCGGGGAAAATTGGGTCGCGTTCGGTGGATACATCTTCCTACATGCCGACGCTCGAGTTCTCGAGACTTTCGGGAACACATCGAATGGGAAGCTCGAGTATTCAAGTGTTTCGAGATATCGAGCAGTTGCACAGGACAGGGAAGGCCGCGGTGCGCGCGGGGGGATCGAAGTTTGCAGACATCCGAAATTCAGGTCGCCACGAAAAAATAGGTTAAGATCGATTCTACAAGAAACACCGGCCGGCGAGCAATCGTTTTTCCGAGGTTTCGATGGATCGCGATTTCTACGAGTCTCTGCCAATTTTCTCGGCAACGCAAACTTACGAAGCTTCAATCTTCCGTGCGCTGGAATTTTTCCAAAAATTTATAAAATATTCCCTGGTACGGACTCCCCGGTACGCTGCAGTCGATCAAAACAGTCCTCCGTTAAAACCAGAACGCTTCGATTACGGTCAACAAACAATACTACTTGAACTTTTCTGAGAACGTAGACAAACTAGTTTATCAAATCGCGTGCAAAATTATTTCGAGAAAAATTAAGTCTTCCTGGTTCACGATTTTCGACTTGGATTTTAAATTGTCCAGAGCTAAATCATTTTCGTTGTTTAAACGATCTCAAATAGTCTATTAACCCTTAGCACTGGAATGACGACTGTAAGACGTGACTAATAATTGCTATATCAGTATTGAAAATATTTTTTACATTGTTAAATTTGTTTGTATTTAATAAATTGCTAAACACTTCAGTATTGTGCGAGTAAATTGCTCCATTTTTTTTGTACGTATAACATAAAAAAAAAATATATGTACAGGGTGTAAAGAAATGTTTGGTCTTGGCAAGCATAGACGTACTCTACATCTTCGGATCGATGAAGATCTGTAAAAAAAAGTTGCCGCAAAATTGTCCTTGACCTTGAATTTCAAGGTACAAATTTTTTTTTATTGGATTGTATTCTACTCATCGTGAGGATAAAAAGTGTCTAAGGAACCATGGGTCAAAGTTCGACCGTTCTCATAAAAAATAATATTACAGTTATTACTAATACAGCAAGCAGCTACTATTGTTGTTTATCTGCTGTTTATCGGAAATCTAACATAATCGATCATAATCAATATTACCTTCTAAGTCTTGAAAGATGTTTATCTTCTATTTCTTCTTCTAAGCCAAAGAACCGATCCATTCTGATTAATATTTCTTAATAGCCGAGCTTGAATGCCAGCTTCAATATGGCCACCATTGTTTTGCAAACACGTCTCTAATCTGTTCTGAATATTGTTTATAATTCGCTTATGTAAGTTTGGTATACTTCGTAAATGTTGGAAGGCATCCTCTATTCGCATTTTTAATTCCTCCACAGTTCTTATTTCGTGCCCCGATCTACAGTGGCGTGCAGAAGTTCCCGGCCAGATGGTTTTTGCTATTTTTCTTCGAAAAAAAAGGCGTTAAGAAATTTTGATTAGAATCATATATAAGGGCATGTTACGTGAAAAAATACTATAGAAAAAATCAATGCTGCTGATTCTTCATACATGTTTATTTAAAGAATAAGTAAACTTGCGTGTTGAAAAGTTCCCGGCCAGTTTAAGCTGGGGTCAGTAAGTGTTTACATTCAAATAATATTACGTAGTTGGTAGTCTTCAGTTGGTAGTCAGTCGCTGAAATGTAAACATGGTTCGAAAGATATCTGTCGAAGTACGCAAAATTGTGATGGAATTGTCGTTAAAGGGAAAGTCATCTCGCGAAATTGCTTCAGTATTGTCTATCGGGAAAAGTACAGTGAAAGACACAATTAACAGATATCGTGCAGGACATGGCGTGAAAGATCGACCGCGGAATGGAAGACCCCGAAAGACCACTAAAAGAATTGATAGAATTATAAAACGTAAATCAATTGCGGACCCAAAGAAGACAGCTAGCAATATTGCAACAGAACTACAACAGGAAAACGTTGCTAATATTAGTCGATGTACGGTAACAAGAAGATTACATGATGTAGGACTGTTTGGCAGAGTTAGTGTTAAAAAACCACTAATCAGTAAGAAAAATAAAGTAGCCCGATTAAAGTTTGTCCAAAAATATTGTGACTGGACTGTGGAAAATTGGAAAAATGTTCTTTTTTCGGATGAATCTAAATTTAATCTATTCGGCAGCGATGGAAGACAGTATGTACGACGTTCAGTTGGCACAAGAAATGATCCCAGATATCAAACACCAACTGTTAAACATGGTGGAGGGAGCATTATGGTATGGGGAGCTTTCTCCGCTCAAGGAATTGGTCCTCTTATAAAAATTGAGGGTATCATGACTGGTGTCACGTATAAAAATATTTTAGAAACTCATATGCTACCATATGGTGAAAAAGAAATGCCAGAAAATTCGTTTTTCCAACATGACAACGACAATCGTAATTTATGAAAATCGTAAAAGGGTGGTTGTCTACAAATAAAGTACAAGTTTTAGACTGGCCTTCTCAATCTGCGGACTTAAATCCAATAGAGCATCTTTGGGAAGAGATGAAACGTCGAATAAAAAATCATAGAAGTTCCAATAAAACACAATTTTTTCAAAATTTAATAGAAGAGTGGAACAAAATACCACACGACTACATTACTCGGTTAATTGAGTCCATGCCTCGTCGCTGTGCTGCTGTTATTGCTGCAAAAGGCATGGCTACGAAATATTAATTATAACATATTAAATAATGTACTGCAAAATTGTTACACAATGAAAAAAAAAGCATAATGTTTCGTTAAACATACTGGCCGGGAACTTTTGCACGCCACTGTATATATTTGTTCCTTTACTGCTCCCCATAAGAAAAAATCTAATGGATTTAGTCGGGCGATTGCGGAGGCCCTATAATTGGTGCAGGTCTTCCATCAATCCATTTGGATCCAAACATTTGATTTAAAAAGTCTCGAACTGGACGACTAAAGTGTGGTGGTGCTCCATCGTGCATAAAATAAGTATAACGACGCCTCTCACGTGGTATTAACCCTTTGACTGCGGCGCGCTCTCGGACGAATCCATCTATATGGACGGCGCGTTTTTCGCTTGTCAGTCGCTGCGACTAGTTGTCCACTGACTAGTGGAAACTGACAGTGACCAAAACAGTATCCGGAAATTTGATGCCATTCTTAGGGTTTAAAAAATAATAATGGCAAAAAAATTAAAAATATCAATTTTTTTATTTATATTAAGTAACTTTTTAAGCTATTTTAATTTACTTAACTTATTTTATACATTCCTTCAATAATAATCGGTAATTAAATATACAGGAAAAAATCGAAAATTTATAATGTAACACAGGGTATGTCAACTTGAACAGGATATTCTGACAATTTTAACATAATAAAAATAATAAAACCATAATTAACGAATAAAGATAAAATTCTGATAGAAAAATTTAATAATCAATTTGTGTATGGTATATTTGAAAGCATGGATCAACGCATAAACCTACATCGCATTTTTTACATTCATATCTACTTTCTCGTCGGATTTTATGTTTAGTGCATACCACACATTTTCGCGTTTGATTCTTTTATATCGCAGACGGATTGAATTGACATATGGAGTAAAGAAACAGGCTTACAGGAATCAATGCACGGAGAGATTATACGAGAGTGTACGTAGAAGAGCAGTGTAATATGAAGACAATTGATTGAACGATATTGAAACAATTGCCGATACTTAGTTGCTATGTTACATAAGACAACAAATTCCATGTTGAATCAGTTGGTAAAACAGTAATAAAAGTGTTATAGTTAAAAAATACAGAGGGCGTATATATATATACGCTTTTCGTATATATTGATGGATTTGTGAGGGCGTATATATTGATGAATTTGTGAGGGCGTATATATACGCTTTTCGTATATATTGATGGATTTGTGAGGGCGTATATATACGCTTTTCGTATATATTGATGGATTTGTGAGGGCGTATATATACGCTTTTCGTATATATTGATGGATTTGTGAGGGCGTATATATACGCCTTTAGCAGTCAAAGGGTTAACAACCTCTCGGCTATTAAGAAATATTAATCAGAATGGATCGGTTCTTTGGCTTAGAAGAAGAAATAGAAGATGAAAATCTTTCAAGATTTAGAAGGTAATATTCATTATGATCGATTACGTTAGATTTCCGATAAACAGCAGATAAACAACAATAGTAGCTGCTTGCTGTATTAGTAATAACTGTAATATTATTTTTTATGAGAACGGTCGAACTTTGACCCATGGTTCCTTAGACACTTTTTATCCTCACGATGAGTAGAATACAATGCAATAAAAAACATTTTGTACCTTGAAATTCAAGGTCAAGGACAATTTTGCGGCAACTTTTTTTTACAGATCTTCATCGATCCGAATATGTAGAATACGCCTACGCTTGCCAAGACCAAACATTTCTTTACATCCTGTACGTAGAAGGGAAATATTCTAGGTCGGAAGGAATATATTTCGTTTTGGAGTTAAAATGGCTTCGAGTGCAAAGGGTTGAATACGATAAATATGGAAAGCAATGTAAAGATTATATATTTTTTACTATAATCCCGTCAAAAGTTGAGAAAAGCTATATTTGTGACGCGCATTGCCTTTTTTACCGAAGAATTTTTTATATTTGCGGATCACGTTGCGGGGCAGCAAATGAGAATACAGAAAGTGTCACTGGGTCAGGAGAGACCCGGGCCAGCACGTCCCCGTCAAATAGATTTAAATGGCGGGTCTTTTCCGGGCGAAATCGCGTTCGGCCTTGACGGGACAAGCAATTAATCGAATCGTTTCTGGAAAGGTTGAATGCCGGCAATCAAAATGACCGAAGGGAATTGAAAGGGCCCGGGAGAGTCCGGCATGCCGACGAGTCAAACGCCAGGCAATTTCGCGAAATCGTGGGTTCGTCCTCGATGCCGATGAATGCTTTCGTTCTTCAACGTGCCGGGGGCGCACCGCCGATAAGAGCAGTCAACTATGCGTCACCGAAGACGAGAGAGAGAGAGAGAGAGAGAGAGAGAGAGAGAGAGAGAAAGAGAGAGAGAGACGTTCCTTCCAGCCGTTTCTAAAGCAATCTGCATTGATCCGGCCGCTACACCTTTATGCGGCACCTCGGGTGTGCCTGGTAAACGTCGCTCCCCGGATAAGCGCTAAACCAAGAGTTACTATTATCTTATTCAGATAGACGAGTCAAAGTCCGCGGAAACTTCGCGGACGGCTTTAGATAAACCCTCTGCAGCCGCTGCCGACTCCTTCCACTTTTTGGTTAACGCGTTGCTCCACCAGGAACACTGCCACCGATTTTCGGAAAACTTGCGCTGAAAGCTTCTTAGGCAAGACGGACTATCTCTTTGGCAGGCGTCGTTTCGAATAGGCGCAAACGGCTCTTCGAGCTTGCGGATCGAAATATTGGTTGGCACGTTGTTATTCCGAGCTGTTGGTAAGCCTAGTGTTTTGGCAGTTTTTGAAGATTTTAACGGAACATGTCTCGGTCATTTTACTATAGGAGACCCTTTACTATACTACAGGGTGGTCCACGCATTTGTTTCAAGTCATAACTCCGTTATTATTGCATTTACGAAAAAATGCCAAAAGAGAAAGATAAATGGTTCGAAGAGCACTACATCTGTAGGCCTTTAAATTTTTTTTAGATGCAGCAGTGCATGTACAATTAACAATTGCATCATTTCTTTAAATAGAAATGCATATTTTTCTTTACACAGATCGATTCTTCTTTTCATTCTACGTAAAAAAGGATTAGGGTACCATGGCAAAAAAATTATTAGATCTCGAAATATTTTCAAAAAATGTCTTTATTGAAAAAGTTACTCAAACACTTCATGACTATGTTGTAAAGGTAAACACCCTTTCGACATTGTTATCATAACAGAAACTGATTTGTACGAGTAAGCATTTCATCATTCAGTAGCAATTCACGTATCGTAACTCGAGTACGAAAACTAAGAATTTGAAAAAGTGTAACTGTATTTCACTAAATACAAGAAAATGTATTTTACTAACAGTGAGAAACAAGATATGTACGACACTTTTGTGTTGTGTGACAAAAATACGAATGCCTTCGCAAGACTGTACCAGAAAAAATATCCAAACCGTCGACAACCATCGCGACAATTGTTTTTCAAATTGAATAACAGTTTGCAACACTATGGTGCACTTACCAAACCCAAAAGAGAAGTTCCAAAACCAGTAGTAGGAAATGAAAACAACAGAGTGAACATACTCGCTTATTTACAGTGGAAACCACAAGCATCTACACGAGAAATATCGAGAGAATGCAATGTAAGCCTCGGTAGTGTGAAACGAATTTTAAAATCAGAGAATCTTCATCCGTATCGATTTAGTGTTGGACATGCCTTTCGTGCTGGAGATTCAATAAGACGTATGCAATTTTGTCAATTTGTTTTAAACCAAATTCAGATGAACGAAGATTTCCCGCGGCAGATTTTGTGGACGGATGAATGTACGTTCACCAACAATGGTATTTTTAATCGTCATAATGAACATACATGGGCAAGAAGAAATCCATTCCTTGGGAGGAACATACATCACCAAATAAGGTACACTATTAATGTATGGTGTGGGATTTTAAATACCAATATTATTGGTCCGTACTTCATCGGTGGTGCCCTAAACGGAGAAAAATATCGGCACTTTTTGGAATTTGAATTGTCATCTCTTCTCGACGACATTCCTCTCCGAGACAGGCTAAATTGTAAATACTTTTAACAAGATGGTGCACCGGCACACAACTCACAAGTGGCCATGCGGTTTCTAAAAAATAAGTTTTGCAATAACGTTATCGCAACAAATACATCAATACGTTGGTTCATCTGATTTAAGTCCCCTTGACTTTTTTCTGTGGGGTTATTTGAAAGATAGAATTTCTTCAAATCCCATAGATTCTGTAGACAATCTGAGAGAAAGAATCATACTGGAATGTGCAGCAATAACTGCAAATAATTTAAACGCAGTTATGCAAACAATAAAAAAACGTTATCAGAGATGTTTAGAATGTAATGGAGAAGCGTTTGAGCATCTTCTTCAATAAAGACATTTTTTGAAAATATCTCGAGATCTAATAATTTTTTTGCCATGGTACCCTAATCATTTTTTACGTAGAATGAACAGAAGAATCGATCTGTGTAAAGAAAAATATGCATTTCTATTTAAAGAAATGATGCAATTGTTAATTGCACATGCACTGCTGCATCTAAAAAAAATTTAAAGGCCTACAGATGTAGTGCTCTTCGAACCATTTATCTTTTTCCTGTGGCATTTTTTTGTAAATGCAATAATGACGGAGTTATGACTTGAAACAATTGCGTGGACCACCCTGTATATGAGACCTCACTTTACTATACTAACCCCTAGGACTACGGTTTAATAATAATAAATAATTTAATAATTTCTTAACGCCAGGTTTACGGGACTCGTTAAAATGCAGGGTTCTAAGATTTTTAATTAGAAATGATTAAGATTCTGATGCATATCAGAAAATTATTGAGAGAAAATTATTTAGCAAATTTACTTTTTTGGGTGTATATTATATTTAAAAATGTTGCCAAAAATGTGGGTAGCACGTCCCGGTTATTTTTATAAAGTAATGTCACTTTTATATCGACAACAATGAAATAGAATTTTATTTCGGTTTAAATAAAATTAATTCTGCACTCGAAGCTATTTTAACTCCAAAACAAAACATTTCTTATGACCAAGGACATTTGCCTTGTACATATTTTGTTTTAATGTCACACCTATAAAAATGGCGTAATTTACTACATACAAACAAATTTAATAACGTAAAAAATATTTTGAATAACGACACAGCAATTTTTAGTGGCGCCTTACAGTCGCCATTCGCCATCACAAGTCTGACACGATGTTACGGCGCAAGGGGTTAATAATAATATTCATTTATTTATTCCACCTTCATTTCTACGAAATGGTTTACAAGCTCCCGACTATTATTACACTATCAACACGTGGAACCCTGTTCAAATTTTGCGTACTTCACGCAAGTTTAATTTATTTCGTGCACAGAAGCGATCAGCGTTATTAAGGGCAATTGTTAGTTACCGGAAAATGAAGTTTTCACCTCACACTATAATCTAATTAATTTCGGCTGTAATAAATTGATGTTCGATGTCATTAATTTTGTGATAGTCATTCTTACTCACGCGTGTCGCTCACACACGTGTATCGTTTTACTGTAATAGTCAATAAATGACTTTATAAAGCCAACGTTATTGTAATTTGCAATTTGCAATTTGCAATTTGTCACACAGCAGGCTACACGTCCATCCAAATGGAAACATGGAGCTTTATTTAAGAAATTAAGATACACCACGAAGTCTTGGAGAACTATACTCCGTGGTAATGGGGATAATTCTGCGACGTTTATCATCCTGGCCTTGGCGACAGATATAGAGAAATCACTGTACTAGGCTCCTACCAAATCATTGTCACTCTGACCATTCGGATCATTTTGAAGTTGCAAAATACGAAAGAAAACCTTGTGACCAATGTTATACATGCGAATACTAATTTTACAATATAAAATACTAATGTAAAGTTTACTTACAAATTTTTCAAAATGATCTGTTCCTGAGTCGTATCCACAGCACACTGTTCTTGACTCATGCGAATACGTCCGAATAATTCTGCCCGTCTTTCGGAGCCCATTTTCAAAATAGGAAACACCACTACACAATTACTAAACACTATACAATACGTTATACGAAATCGTGACAGAGAAGTTGTTCCGACCACGATCAAAATAATACTGCGATTTTAATCGCTTCGTTGCTACGGACGTGGTGGGGGCAGGTCAGAGGGCGAGGGACTATCAACATTGGATACGAAAACAAGGTAAAAAAATTCTGTCGGTTAAATTGCCGACCCGATTTCCCGGCACTCTTTGTTTTTGTATCTAGCGTTTATATACCCTCTGCGTTTGACCTGCCTAGTATACAATGACCCTAACAGGTGCGTGCGAGCGAAGCGGCTAAAATCGCAGTATTATTCTGATCATGGTCGAAGTAACATTTTCTCATTCTCTGTCACGATTTTGTAAAGTGCGTTGCGTAGAGTTTAGTAATTGTGATTCAATTATTCGAACGTATTCGCGTGAGTCAATAATAGTGTTTAGCAGATACGACGGCGGAACAGAAGATTCAGAAAAATTTGTAAGTACACTTTACATTAGTATTTTAGAATTAGTATTCGTATGTAGAAGATTGGATATAGGGGTTTTCTTTCATATTTTGCAACTTCAAATATGTGATCAAAAAACTTTAACAGTTTATATCTGAATAGCTGTTTGTTTGCGACATATGGTTCCTTTCAAACTTTTTCTTTCGTATTTTACATTAGTATTTCATAATGTAGGATTAATATGGAGAAGATTGGATATAGGGTTTTCTTTCATATTTTGCAACTTTAAATATGATTCAAGAATTTTAGCAGCTTACAGTGAGTGTAAAAAGTATTCGTACACCTCTTGTAGGCTTAAAAAACCATGTATTTCTCTATGTAATTGCACACATGTTTATAAAACGAAACATAATTGTAATTGTTATATATTTTAATTACATACTGTCATATAAATATACTTGAAAAAGATTAACGTTAACGAGAAAAATTAGAAAATATCAGAAGTGTCTCTAAATTGGCGCGCAAAAAGTATTCGTACAGGTACTAGAATGTACTTGAAAGGCATCCGATTGTTTATATTATGGTTTAGCGGGACGCGACAAATAATCAGACAGGGTCTTTGTTGCACAGTCTAGTGGCAACCTTCTGCAAAACCATTCAATTTTTGTAACATTCGGTAAAATGGGTCGTAAAGGTAAGGAGACAAGTGAGACTGAAAGAAAAATTATTATACAACTGCATAATCAGTGAAAATCATTGCGAGAAATAGCAAAAACAATTAATAGACCCCATAGCACTATACAAGGAATTATAGATCGATATGGTGAACGAAAAACCAATAAAAATAAAGCGAGATCTGGTCGCCCTCGAAAACTTAGTTCACGCGATTAACGTTTTATAAAACACTATAGTGCGTGAAATAAAAACAAATACTAAAATTAGTGCCCCTAAGATCGCAGCTGATCGCTGGAGTAAATGTATGTGCCAGCAATATTCGTAATTGTTTACGACATAATGAACACCACTGCCGAGTTGCTCGCAAGAAGTATTTCGTAAATGCCGCAAATAGAAAGAAGAGACTTAATTTCGCGAAAGATAATATTAATAAGCCTATCGAGTTTTGGCGAAGAGTCATATTTACTGACGAAAGTAAATTTAATGTTTTTGGCTCTGATAGCGAGTGTACGGTCTGCAGGAAGAAAAATACAGAGCTACAAAAAGAAAATCTACGTTCCACAGTAAAACACGGCGGAGGTTCGGTCATGGTTTGGGGTTGTATGAGTGCTGCTGGAGTGGGGTCATTACGCTTCGTCGAGGGATTCATGGACCACAAAATATACCTAAACATATTAAAAACCCATATTGTAAGAAGTGCAGAAAAAATGGCTATAAAAGACAACTACACTCCGCGACAGAAAGATGGCACACCACGAAAATTCAATGTTTTCATCATTTGGACATAATAAATCTAGCCTTTTTTGGTACTTATACATTTTTATTGCAAAATAAACTACATTACAAACAATAAAATTAAAGAAAATGTCCGTTTGTTTATGGAAACAAAAAATAACAAAAAATTGGTACGACAAAATGATGGCACATATACAAAAAAATACGTGATTTACGTACATAAAATATATAACATTATGTTTAATATTTTGTGTGGCCTCCCTTATTTGCTAGAACAGCCAACATACGTTTCGGAAGTGACTTAAAAAGTTTTTTAATATATTTTGGCCGTATTTTTGTCCATTTTTGTTTTATGCACGTTTTTAAATGTGCAAGGCTTTGGAATTGTCTTCCGTCTTCATAAACATGCCTTGCTAGTTGTGCCCAACAATTTTCAATTATGTTGAGATCTGGCGATCTCGCTGGCCAAGACACTAATTTTGTTTTGAGCAAAGTACTGCTTAACGCATTTCGCAGTATCCACACTTGCATTATCCTGCTGAAATATACAATTTTCCCCGGAAATTGTCTGTCCGAATTTAGTTAATTGTTCGTCTATCAAATCTATATAAATTTTCCAATCATAGTTTTGTTTATAAATTTTACTTCGGTCACTCCTCGATACCCGATTCCGGCCCAAAGCATTACTCCTCCGCCACCCATGTGTCTGCGGCTTAATATCCTTTCTTCTTTCCGCAGGTCGTGAAAATAGTGTGCGAAACCATCCGGCCCATCTCGATTAAACCTTTTTTCATCACTAAAAATAACACGACGCCACTTTTTTCTCCAATGTATATGCTCTTGAGCAAATTTCAAACGCTCTGATTTTTGCTGAGCGGTTAAAGGTGGTTTTTTTCAATTTCATTCGTACTAAGTGCGGACATTCTTTTATTATGCTTTGCACATTACGTATATTTGTGTGTACGCCAGCTGCTTTAGCAATTTGTCGTGATGTTCCCGAAGAATTCGAAGCTTCTTTTAAAATTGCACGTTTTCCGCGATTGCTTACTGCTTTCGGTCGACCGGAACTCTTTTTTGTACCGTATGTTTTGGGATTTTTTAATAAATTATACACCACTTTTCTGCTCCGATGTATAATACGTGCAATTTTCGAAACTGAGTAATTCTCTTTACGCAATGTCAAAATTGTTTTTATTTCAGCACCGGATAAAGATTTTCCACTACCCATAGTGTAGTTTCAATAGAGGATAATAAGAAACACACAATATTTAATGCACACTAACACAGTATACGATATAAACAGTCTGACGGTCTAGTGTCAACTGCAGAGAAAAAATTTTAAGACTGTGCCATCAATTTTGTCGCTTCGGTGACCCCCGATGTTTACATTTAGACTAGAATCTGTAACCTGCGCTTAAATCCGCCGGTGTAAGTAGCCTCGAAGCTCCACCGAAATACATACACGGAGACATACATATCAAATTTTATCACAGTTTTCAGGAATAGCAATATTTACGGGTGTGCCATCTTTTTGTCGCGGAGTGTATATCTTCACACAAGACAATGACCCCAAACATACAGCAACCAACATAAGAGAGTGGTTGCTTTATAACACACCACAATATTTGAAAACACCTCTGCAATCACCGGATATTAATCTGATCGACGATTTATGGGATCTGCTTGATAAAAAAATCCGAACCCGGCATATTTCAAGTAAAGAACAATTAAAATTTGCTCTTCAAGAGGAATGGTGCAATATTACACACGAAATCACATCCAATTTAGTGGATTCAATGCCAAGAAGACTGGACGCAATTATACAGTCGAAAGGCTATCCAACGAAATATTAATTTAATTTATTTTCGTAAATTATAACACGTTTATAGCTAAATTTGTTACGTGTACGAATACTTTTTGCGTGCTAATTTTGAGAGACTTCAGACCGTTTTTAACACGTTAACTGCTGTGGGGGCCACCGGTGACCGGCGGCGTGGTCAATACTAAAAGTACATAATTATAGTAAAATATGGATACTGATCAATTTTTCAATAATACCATTGTTACTATAATGGTTTGAAGAAATTAATGCAATATAGAACATACAAAATAATTTTTTTTTTTTTTTTCGAAACATTGAGAGTAATCACTTAGCAACCGAAGCACGATTGTTTAAAAAAAAAAAAGTAATACTTGCCTACAGCGCCGTGGGGGGCACCGGTGACCCCCACCAAAAAAAATGCTTCAAACATGATTTTATAACTCATATTATTTGCTGGGAACTATATTTCATCACAATATGCATCGCATAATGAAAAGTTCATGTTGGCGCCTGGGACATATCATGGAAAATCCGTCCGGCAGTCAACGTGTTAATATATCTCATTAACGTCAACTTTTCGTTATTTAATTTATGTTACATTTTGTAGTTGAAACATATAATAATCGTAATGGTGTTTTTGTTTTATGAAAAATGTACAATTATATAAAGAAATATATGGTTTTCCAAAACTATAAGAGGTGTACGAATACTTTTTACACTCACTGTATATTTTAATTAGTATTTCTTTGCGAAATATGGTTCCTTTCAAACCGTTTCTTTTCTCGACGTTAAGGTATGTACATTCGTAATGGTAGGCGAACTGCATTGATCCGAGGCCATTCGCATGTAATCGTAACAGCCGCGATAAGCCGCGGATCGTTATCCGCTCGATATAGTTTCCGGAAACGTATCGACGGTGCTTCGACAAACGGAAACACGGGTGATCGGTGACAGGTACCCCTGGGACTCGATCGTGAACACCTCTGCGATTCGAGTTCTGTCTGACACCTGCTACCTTTCGACGAGATGGAAGGTCCGACTCCCTCGCTTTAGGTTCTTCCGGTTTGATCGAATCATTAACATTGGAACTGCCGAACGAATCACTGTCACACGTCCCGGACCAGCAATAAAATTATAAACACACTTCGGTGGAAAGTTGTTAAACTATTCACGGGCTCGTGGAAGTATTCGAACGCCCTTTAAAACGGTATAACTTTTTCTAAATTGAACCAAACGACTTGACTTTTTCTTAGCAATTAGAAGAATTGGTTTACCGAATGACGTGCAGAAAAAAAGATTTTGGAAAAATTGCAATTGCTAGAAATTATAACAGCACTTAAAAAAAGCACTTTTTAAAACTCTTTTTGAAATTTTATTTGTGCCTGTATAGAAAATTTAGATTATACGTTTCGTGGATCTATGTTAGTTATT
Source organism: Seladonia tumulorum (assembly GCA_913789895.3). NCBI lineage: Eukaryota > Metazoa > Arthropoda > Insecta > Hymenoptera > Halictidae > Seladonia > Seladonia tumulorum. The sequence goes on along the minus strand of OU565279.1, from coordinate 9,758,835 downwards.
ATTATACACGTACTGAAAATTTCATCGAAATCGGTCGACGCAGATAAAAACGGCACGCATCGAAAAACTACGATTTTCACTGCTTTTAGCTATTTGTAGCTCGTAGGTATGTTAATCGATTTCAATGAAATTTTCAGCATGTGTACAACTAACATAGATCTACGTAATGCATATTTTAAATATTCATTACAGGCTGAAATAAAAAAGTCGTAAAAAGTGCCATTTTCATTTTCTCATGTACGTCTTACCAATCAGAATTTTTTCAAAATCTTTCTTGCACATAATTTAGAAAACCAATTCTTCTACTTGCTAAAAAAAAGCCTAGTCCTTTGGTACAGTTTAAAAAAAAGTTATACTGTTTTGAAGATTGTTCGAACGTTTTCACGAGTCTCTGTGTATATTGTGATAAAATGAAACATCCTTGTACGTTTATAATTTTTATGAGGAAGGCGGGCTTATGCACTCGAGGCTAGCCACTTTAATTACTTGGTGCTTCTAGTGTTAAGTGGATAATGCTCATGAGAATTGTATCACAGTATTAACTCTTTGCCAGTTGCTCTGCACTTTGAATGCCTGTTGGAATACCGGACGTACATGTAATTTAACACAAAAACTTCGCTTTGTGCTTCTCCATTTTCACCGCTAAATAATTCGGAGCAGAAGTTAAGACAGCTTTATGAAATTTGACAGACTAACGTATGATAGCATAGTAGAGCGTCCCACCAATCTTGTTTGATCAAAGCTTGTTAGTAGACGGCGGATTTTATGCATTTATGGCAGAAACGAACGAGTCAAAAACGCAAACGTAGACATTAGAAAAATTCGAGAATATTATATTACCTTCGATTTCTGGTAATCGTTGAAAGGATGAAAACATCATCCTAATTTCCATTTCTAACGACCAATTTAGAAGATTTCCATCCCAAACGATGATCATCAATCTATTTAATTAGGTACACACAGACGCAGAGAACCTGCTAGAGTTTGATTCCGCTCGTTTTCGCTAGCAACGCGCATTTTCTGTGTGGTTCGAGAAAACGCAGTAATTTCTTTGTCAGCCATTATCGATCCCTACTCACTGTAGGAATCAATGTACCCCAGCGGAGAACTTCTACTTCTAATTACAACGTCGGCAGGAATGCGCGTCCACGCGAATTTAATTTCGAACAATTGATCGCAATCGAGAAATGGAACGGCTATCGACAACGTGTCAATTCGATTCGCGGAATACGTATACAACAATTTCTCGAACGGCACAAGTATTAATCGGGGCGAAGGCAATCCAAAGTGGCCAGCAGAGCTAGCCTAACCCAAAACGAAACCGATGCTCGATTCGATCACTGTCTCGGAGCTGGTCAAACCTGTCCTGGACCGTCGAAACAAGAAGCGCAACACGAAGCGTCCACTTTTACACGCGAGCATAATCAAGGACAGAGCTCTCATTTTTCCGGGAAAACAAACCCAGAAAATACTGTTACTTTGCAAACGATCTTAGCTTGGCATAGACACGATCGACTTGTAATACACTCCCAAAGAAAAAGATAGCACACGCGTGCTATCTTTAATTTTTCGCCTTATAATTATGGTACAGGAAATGTGCAAATGATAAAGAAAGACTAGCTTCTACTAATATATGAACATAACTTTTATTGACTTTTCTTCAACGAATTCTCGTCGTAAAAATACAAATACTCAAATGAATACAGACAAAATGATAGCACATCTGAAAAATATTCCATATTATATAAATTTAAAATAGACAAATATGTAAATGATATAACTGTACCTGTGTTTAATAATGTGTGGAACCTCCGTGGTTCTCAATTACTTCTATCATCCTTTTTGGTAAGGATTTATACAGTACTTTAATTGAGGATTGTGATAAATTTTCCCATTCCTCTTTAATACTGATTTTTAAGTCATTTAAATCTTCAAATTGTCTACCTTCTGCGTAGACAGCTCTTGATAATAATCCCCAACAATTCTCAATTATATTTAAGTCCGGGGAGCACGCCGGCCATTCCGAAACAGGAATTTTCTCTTTTGAACAATATTCATGAATAACTTTTGCCGTGTGTACGGCAGCATTATCTTGCTGGAACACAAATTTTGGACCTGCAATGCATTGTGCATACATATCAATTTGGTTTTTTATTAATCTCAAATAACTTGCACTATTCATTTTTCCTTGTATAAAATTAATATCCGTTTTTCCTTTGTAACCTATGCCACACCAAATCATTATTCCACCTCCTTTCATTTGTCGTCTAATTCTTGTTAATTGTCCTTTTCGAATGCCATGATAATAGTATGCACTATTATCTGGACCATCCAGACAAAACCGTTTATCATCTGTAAAGATTATATTCCTCCAGGTTTTCCTCCAGTGAATATGTTTCTTCGCAAATTCAAGGCGTGCATCCTTATGCTTCTTTGTTAATCGTGGCTTGGCTTTTATTCTTGATCGGTTTATAATATTACTCATTTGCAGCACACGTCGAACATTTTGAATATTAGTTTGTACACCAGCTTCGCAAGCAATTTCTCTTGCAGTAGCACAAGAATTAGATGCAGCACGAAGTATTGCTGTTGTGTCACGGTGCGATAGGGTTGCTGGCCTTCCAGTGCTTTTCCTTTTACCGTAGTTATCCACATATTTTAATACGTTATATAGGGGAGAGTTGCCGAATGCGTACCACTTAATTTCGAAGGCAGTTTATATATTCTTTAGTAGGAATTTGAGCAAAAATTATGTTTTGTATCTATGTATTAACTATCGAAGTTGCAATTTAATATGATTTTTTAAATATTTATTGATAGATCATTGTGATATGAACACTTTTATAAGATCATGCAAACAGTACGATTTAGGCAACCGGTATCCTAAATGGTACCAGCCGGTTTCCAAAATCGTACCTCATGTGTTGGATTAAAAAGATACAAAAAAATCATAAGAGAAACTGTATTTTGCGTTTAATTTCAGTTTAATATACAATACAACATAAAAATAAAATGGAATATTACATTACTTAGCTTAAATACAACTAGGACAATAATAAATATTGTCTTCTTTCAAAACTCCTCCAACCTTTTTTAATGCAGAAGTAGGTCTTTTTATCAATCCAAGGAGGTGTCTTCTTAACGTTGGCTTTGGAATTTTATACCGCCGAGAACATACGCTGAATCCGTATTTTTTATTTCTGTAAGCCTCTATTGCTAATTTCATCTGTTCTTCTGTCCATTCACAATATTTTCGCTTTCCCATGCTACAAAAATTTGAAATATTGTAAATCGTTTATTTTCGCGGTAAAATTTGAATGACAGTATCTTAAATCGTACTGGTACGATTTAGGAAACCACAGTGTGGTACGATTTAGGAAAAAGACGTCCCGCTAAATAATTGAAGCTAACCTTTAAAACATTATCAGCATGTTTTATAAACTAAATAGAAATAAATAATATAACATAGCTAGTTTTCAAAAATATATAAGACTACCTCAGAAACGGTAGATTTATATTTAATTCAGCCGATTAAAATCGTTTAAAATTGACATCAGACTTGTCTGATTTCTTTGTGCTTCTATCATTCACAAAACAACACTTCATGCGAATGACTTTTTGGTCCTACTTTATCGACATAAATAAAAGTTCATATCTTTACCACCAAGAGGCATCAAAATGCATTAATTTTTAAATAAAAAAGGTGGTACGATTTAGGTGACCAGTACGCATTTGGCAACTGTCCCCTACAGCTTTTCTGCTTCGACCAATTTCTTTCGCAATTTCTGTAATCGTTACTTTCCGTTTTCTTAAAATAAGAATTGCGTTTATTTCACTGTCAGATAATCTTTTACCATGGCCCATCACGAAATGCGACAGATACCAATATCAAGAAGCCCTGAACACCGACTGACCACTTCCAACTTCCTTAAACCTCGCGACATATTGAAGAAAATCAAAATAAACCTTGAGTGTGCTATCATTTTGTCTGTGTCTATTTGTGTGTTTACATTCCTCCTAAGAGAATATCTCGTAGAAATTCCAATATAGATAGTGTTTACATATTAGTAGAAGGTAGTCTTTCTGTATCATTGGCAGATTTCCTGTACCATAATTATAACGCGAGAAATTAAAGATAACACGCGTCTGCTATCTTTTTCTTTGGGAGTGTAGCTACGCTGCAACTGGACCTACTAACCCTGAGCACTCGAGTGGCGACTGTAAGGCGCCACTAAAAATTGCTGTATCATTATTCAAAATACTTCTTTACATTATTAAATTTATTTGTACTTGATAAATTACTAAAGATTTTAGTATTGTACGAGTAAATTGCACCATTTTCGTATGTATAATATGAAAATAAATATTAGGTTGTCCGGAAAGTTCTTTTCGTTTTTTTAACAGGTATTATAAATTGAATCAAACGACCTCTGACATTTTTTTTGCAATTAGAAGAATTGGTTTACCGAATGACGTGCAAAAAAGAATTTGAAAAAATTGAAATTGCTAGGAATTGTAGGAGCAAATAAAAAAGGCACTTTCCAAAACTTTTTTATTTGAGCCTGTAATGAAAATTTAATATATGCGTTTTGTAGATCTATGTTAATTATAAACATACTGAAAATTTCATCGAAATCGGTTGATGCAGATAAAAACGACACGCATCTAAAGATGTTAGAATTTGTGGATTTTAAGCAAAAAGTGACCAAATGTGAAAAACCACAATTTTCACCACTTCGTAGCTCATGTGTATATTAATCGATTTCGATGAAATTTTCAGCATGTGTATAATTAACACAGATCTACAAAACGCATATTTTAAATTTTCACTACAGGTTCAAATAAAAAAGTTGTGAATAGTGCCATTTTTAATTTCTCATGTAATTCTTACCAATTGCAATTTTTTCAAAATCTTTTTTGCACATCATTTGGAAAACCAATTCTTCTAATTGCTCAAAAAATGTCAGGTCGTTTGATCCAATTTATAATACCTGTTAAAAAAAACGAAAAGAACTTTCCGGACAACCTAATATACAGGGTGTTCAGGCTATTGCTAGCCAATATTTTTTTTGTAAATAGTAAATATTAGAAAAAAATGATAGAGGAAAAAGTAATACTGTTTTTTATGCGCAACACAATGATATATGCATTTTTGTTTTATTTACATTATTTTATTTACAAACTGATTTTCATTTGGTTGCACTCTTTCCGGATATTCTTCTAAGTATTTCAATTTACTTTGTCTTTTATTTCTATTGCACTGATAATAAATACGTACCATATCTCTCTTCTCGTCTACCGAATAACGATACATTGCAATACGATATTACTGATCGGTTTAGAAAGTAGTATTGAAACTATCTCGTTATGGTGGAAATTAGAGGTAAACACTCTCACAGTGAATGACAACATCATTCGATTCGTATCAATAAGGAATACTTGTAAACACATTGGTACGCAATATTCAAATTGTTTCTTCGATTTCTTTCATTTCTGACCTTGAATGACCTTGAAGATTATTATGTAGTAGATGGATGAATTCGTCTTGACACACGCTTTCATACGACATCAAAAAATGTATAGCATTCCATTTAAAGAATTGAAGGTGACCTTCATTTCTATCAAAATAATGTAAATAAAACAAAAATACATATGTCATTGTGTTGCGTATAAAATACAGTACTACTTTTTCCTCTATCATTTTTTTCTAATGTTTACTATTTACAAAAAAAAAAAAATTCTGGCTAGTAATAGCTTGAACGCCCTGTATAGAAAGGAAGTACTGTAGGCCGGAAGAAATTTTTCGTTTTGAGGTTAAAGTAGCTACGAGTGCAAAGGGCTAAAATAGCCAACGGGGAAACAAATAAACGGTTAAATTGCAGATGATGCTCGATACAAGCGCCACAGCTGATTGCACGTTCCCCGCAAAATATCGCGGCGAATCTGCGGGCATAATCTGGCACGCTATTACCGCTTATCCAGCGAGTCGATCGGATACGTAAAACCGTGTTCCGATCCAATTCCGGCGCCAATAATACCGCTTCTAATCGTCGATTCGGGGCCGATCGATCCGCCAAGACAAGACCCCGACCTCTCTACTATCTTTGGTTCTCGCCGGCGCAATTTTATCCCGGTAATAACCGGGAAAGGCATCGGTTTGTTGACCAGGAGCGGGTGGATCTGAAACTCCTCTATTTTTAGAAGCCCCGGAGGCTTCTGGGTCCTGGGATCGGTTCGTCCAAGGCTCGCCCCGAGTCCCGGACGAGTGGGTGTCGGTGTAACTGTCCGGCCGAAGACAAAGTGCGCAGAGGAACGCGTGGGAGGATGAGAGTGCCATCGGTGTATTCTGTGTCATTTCGTTTCTAGAAAATAAGCGCGATTAATCCCAAAATTTTCATGCTTAAAAGTCTTTTGAGGGAAAGGGTAGAAATATCACATACTCATTCTACTTCCTAATCTAGAAATTCTCAGAGTATTATCTTTGAATTCTAATACTAGGTTTACCGAGCACTGAAAGTATTTTATATTACTTTATAAAAATAAGAAGAATTATTAATCCCAAAATTTTCATGCTTAAAAGTCTTCTGAGGGAAAGGGTAGAAATATCACATACTCATTCTACTTCGTAATCTAGAAATTCTCAGAGTATTTTCTTTGAATTTTAACACTGGATTTACCGAGCACTGAAAGTATTTTACATTACTGTATAAAAATAAGAAGAATGTATTAATCCCAAAATTTGCATGCTTAAAAGTCTTTTGAGGGAAAGGGTGGAAATATCACATACTCATTCTACTTCCTAATCTAGAAATTCTCAGAGTATTGTCTTTGAATTTTAATACTAGGTTTACTGAGCACTGAAAGTATTTTACATTACTTTATAAAAATAAGAAGAATGTATTAATCCCAAAATTTTAATGCTTAAAAGTCTTTTGAGGGAAAGGGTAGAAATATCACATACTCATTCTACTTCCTAATCTGGAAATTCTCAGAGTATTATCTTTGAATTTTAATACTAGGTTTACCGAGCACTGAAAGTATTTTACATTACTTTATAAAAATAAGAAGAATGTATTAATCCCAAAATTTTCATGCTTAAAAGTCTTTTGAGGGAAAGGGTGGAAATATCACATACTCATTCTATACTTCCTAGTCTAGAAATTCTCAGAGTATTGTTTTTGAATTTTAATACTAGGCTTACCGAGCACTGAAAGTATTTTACATTACTTTATAAAAATAAGAAGAATGTATTAATCCCAAAATTTTCATGCTTAAAAGACTTTTGAGGGAAAGGGTAGAAATATCACATACTCATTCTACTTCGTAATCTAGAAATTCTCAGAGTATTTTCTTTGAATTTTAACACTGGATTTACCGAGCACTGAAAGTATTTTACATTACTGTATAAAAATAAGAAGAATGTATTAATCCCAAAATTTGCATGCTTAAAAGTCTTTTGAGGGAAAGGGTGGAAATATCACATACTCATTCTACTTCCTAATCTGGAAATTCTCAGAGTATTATCTTTGAATTTTAATACTAGGTTTACCGAGCACTGAAAGTATTTTACATTACTTTATAAAAATAAGAAGAATGTACTAATCCCAAAATTTTCATGCTTAAAAGTCTTCTGAGGGGAAGGGTAGAAATATCACATACTCATTCTACTTCCTAATCTAGAAATTCTCAGAGTATTGTCTTTGAATTTTAACACTGGGTTTACCGAGCACTGAAAGTATTTTACATTACTTTAAAATAAGAAGAATGTGTCTAAGTTTTTAGCTATTTCTTAAATAGTATATACAGTGACTCTCACTATTATTCGGATCCTATTAAAAATCGTGAAACTTTGTTAACATTGGACCATCGACTTGGATTTTTTAAAAGAAGTTAGCACAATTGGTTTGCTACATAAAGTAAGAAGATCTTCTACAAAAATTGAAATTGGTCGAAATTGCAGAGAAAATACCAGTTGTTCTAACTTCTCAAAAAAATTTAAGTAGTACAGTCCACTATTTGCAAAGTCATGCGATGTTTAAGAGCGTTAGTAGGAGTCACTGTGCCTAAAGAAATTAATTTGTTGAGTAACTCCACGGAGGTGGATCTTCACAATGTCAATAATCGTAAATTAAAAATATTATATAATATCCGCCATTGTTAGTGCTTTCAGCATTTTTAGTATTGATTTAAGGAATGTTCCATCTAAAATCTTTAACAGTGTAAAAATCGTAAAATCGTTAACGAAAAAAGTCTCATGCAAGGCCATTATTTAAGGCCTGTCCCAGAATTTTTTTTCACGCTAAGAACATACTATTTTAGATTTTCTTTTTTTTCATCAGAACCGTCGACCGTCGCGCGGTCCACCGCGTTCGAAAGTGGAAATTTCGAAATTCGTCGACCGCAAACTTCTAAATGCGAGTTCATATGCTCGCGTGCTCGGTGGTTGGAAAACTTGAAAATCCAAGCAGTTAAGAAGTAGAAACGATTATTTCCCTCTGCCAACCGAAGGAGTTTGAACTTCGCGTCGCGTAGAGTGGCTCAAAGGAGCACTGGACCCGCGAGATATTGATTTTGCGCTTACCGTGTTTTCCGTTCAAACACGATCTCGTCGAGGCGGACGGAAAATAGATCGCGATTTCGTTGAATCGGATCGCGCTAGTCGGCGTCCACTCTTTCGAACCGTATCCGGCACTTCCGTCCCCGGCTCGATTAAACTCCGCGATTAGATCTATCGATCTTTTACGGCTTTTTCACCGTGAGACTTTAGGAAACGCGATTAAACAGCTGGCTGTGCACCGCCTCTTTGAAAATTCTCGCCGCGTCGCGATACAGTTGCTTTTGATTACGAAATTTCTGGAAATAGTAAAAAAAAAAAGAAAAATAAAATATAAGAAACAAGTGAGATCGTCTGAGATCGTTTATAGTAAGATCGTCTGTGTGTGTGTGTGTGTGTGTCGTCGGAGAAAAATGCCACCACGTGCGTTGCCATCTTTCTTCGGGGGACAAATGCGCGCGCATCCCCCACCTCGACGTGTTTTCCCATTAATTTTTTTTTTTTTAAACTACAAAACCGTTTAATTGGAATTTTATAGGACGCAATATACCTGGAAAATTGTAGAATTATATATGATTTTGTGTTTTGCACTGTCCAGGTAAATCTGATCTAACGAGGTGTTTCTTGTTTGTGTTTCTACCTGGCCGCTCAGGTGTATGCAAATCTCGCCCCACGAGGGAGTCATCAGTCGTGTTTCGCTCGTTGCCTCGACCGCATGGTCCCTTCGTAAGTCATCGTGACACTTGACAGCAGTGGTCCATCCGTTTCCACACGTTGCCCGCACGATCTCCGAGATTTTCACTCGATTTTAATCGCGTCGCGTGTGGATCTTCTGGGAAACGGAAGCTGAGGAAGCTGGAGAACGGTGGTGAGTCACTATGTTCGTGTGTTCCGCTAATTTTAATGTAGCTGAGTAAGCAAGAAACAATCACATACAATATACAAAAATAATTTTTTTTCTCATTCGAACACTTGGATAGCTGTGTGATTTGTTGAAAGTTACATTTTACGACACGAGGTCCTTTTTTAACAATTTTCGAAAACATCGTTCGTTTGTCATCGATTTTTAAATATTCCTGAGAAATTGTAGCAATTTGAATAGACATTTTTCTAGTAGGCATATACACTCCCAAAGAAAAAGATAGCACACGCGTGGATGGATGAATTCGTCTTGACACACGCTTTCATACGACATCAAAAATGTATAGCATTCCATCTAAAAAATTCAAGGTCACCTTCATCTCTATCAAAATAATGTAAATAAAACAAAAATGCATATATCATTGTGTTGCGCATAAAAAACAGTATTACTTTTTCCTCTATCATTTCTTTCTAATATTTACTATTTACAAAAAAAATATTGGCTAACAATAGTCTGAACACCCTGTATATTAGGTTGTCCGGAAAGTTCTTTTCGTCTTTTTAACAGGTATTATAAATTGGATCAAACGACCTGTCATTTTTTGAGCAATTAGAAGAATTGGTTTTCCAAATGATGTGCAAAAAAGATTTTGAAAAAATTGCAATTGGTAAGAATTACATGAGAAATTAAAAATGGCACTTTTCACAACTTTTTTATTTGAACCTGTAGTGAAAATTTAAAATATGCGTTTTGTAGATCTGTGTTAATTATACACATGCTGAAAATTTCATCGAAATCGATTAATATACACATGAGCTACGAAGTGGTGAAAATTGTGGTTTTTCACATTTGGTCACTTTTTGCTTAAAATCCACAAATTCTAACATCTTTAGATGCGTGTCGTTTTTATCTGCGTCAACCGATTTCGATGAAATTTTCAGTATGTTTATAATTAACATAGATCTACAAAACCCATATTTTAAATTTTCACTACAGGTTCATATAAAAAAGTTGTGAAAAGTGCCATTTTTAATTTCTCATGTAATTCTTATCAATTGCAATTTTTTCAAAATCTTTTTTGCACATCATTTGGAAAACCAATTCTTCTAATTGCTCAAAAAATGTCAGGTCGTTTGATCCAATTTATAATACCTGTTAAAAAAACGAAAAGAACTTTCCGGACAACCTAATATTTATTTTCATATTATACATACGAAAATGGTGCAATTTACTCGTGCAATACTAAAATCTTTAGTAATTTATCAAGTACAAATAAATTTAATAATGTAAAAAAGTATTTTGAATAATGATACAGCAAGTTTTAGTGGCGCCTTACAGTCGCCATTCGAGTGCTCAGGGTTAGTCGGTTCAGTTGCAGCGTAGCTACACTCCCAAAGAAAAAGATAGCACACGCGTGTTATCTTTAATTTCTCGCGTTATAATTATGGTACAGGAAATATGCCAATGATACGGAAAGACTACCTTCTACTAATATGTAAACACTATCTATATTGGAATTTCTACGAGATATTCTCTTAGGAGGAATGTAAACACACAAATAGTCAGAGACAAAATGATAGCACACTCAAGGTTTATTTTGATTTTCTTCAATATGTCGCGAGGTTTAAGGAAGTTAAAGTGGTCAGTCGGTGTTCAGTGCTTCTTGATAGTGGTATCACGTCGCATTTCGTGATGGGCCGTGGTAAAAGATTGTCTGACAGTGAAATAAACGCAATTCTTATTTTAAGAAAACGGAAAGTAACGATTACAGAAATTGCGAAAGAAATTGGTCGAAGTAGAAAAGCTGTATATAACGTATTAAAAGATGTGGATAATTACGGTAAAAGGAAAAGCACTGGAAGGCCAGCAACCTTATCGCACCGTGACACAACAGCAATACTTCGTGCTGCATCTAATTCTTGTGCTACTGCAAGAGAAATTGCTTGCAAAGCTGGTGTACAAACTAATATTCAAAATGTTCGACGTGTGATGCAAACGAGTAATATTATAAACCGATCAAGAATAAAAGCCAAGCCACGATTAACAAATAAGGATAAGGAAGCACGCCTTGAATTTGCGAAGAAACATATACACTGGAGGAAAACCTGGAGGAATATAATCTTTACAGATGAAAAACGGTTTTGTCTGGATGGTTCAGATAATAGTACATATTATTATCATGACATTCGAAAAGGACAATTAACAAGAATTAGACGACAAATGAAAGGAGGTGGAATAATGATTTGGGGCGGCATAGGTTACAAAGGAAAAACGGATATTAATTTTATACAAGGAAAAATGAATAGTGCAAGTTATTTGAGATTAATAAAAAACCAAATTGATAAGTATGCACAATGCATTGCAGGTCCAAAATTTTTGTTCCAGCAAGATAATGCTGCCGTACACACGGCAAAAATGATTCATGAATATTTTTCAAAATAGAAAATTCCTGTTGTGGAATGGCCGGCGTGCTCCTCGAACTTAAATATAATTGAGAATTGTTGGACATTATTCTCAAGAGCTGTCTACGCAGAAGGTAGACAATTTGAAAATTTAAATGACTTAAAAATCAGTATTAAAGAGGAATGGAAAAATTTATCACAATCTTCAATTAAAGTACTGTATAGATCCTTACCAAAAAGGATGATAGAAGTAATTGAGAACCACGGAGGTTCCACACATTATTAAACACAGGTACAGTTATATCATTTACATATTTGTCTATTTTAAATTTATATAATATGGAATATTTTTCAGATGTGCTATCTTTTTTTCTGTATTCATTTGGGTAGTTGTATTTTTACGACTAGAATTCGTTGAAGAAAAGTCAATAAAAGTTATGTTTATATAATAGAAGAAGCTAGTCTTTCTGTATCATTTGCACATTTCCTGTACCATAATTATAACGCGAGAAATTAAAGATAGCACGCGTGTGCTATCTATTTCTTTGGGACTGTACATACATTCTTCTACAGACTTTGTCATCGTGTATACTTAAATTAATATCTGAGAATAATAATATTTAGTGATTCCCTGTCCGGTTATAAGACTTCGTTAACGACTTCGCTATAGTTCTTGATGAGTCCCGATGCTTTCTATGGCCTCATTATTTCCGTAGAAGTTTGCAATCATTAGACTGCGGTACTACGTGCAAAATAAACATTGTCTGCACCTATTGCAAGAGACAAGAGCCAGATAGACGTTTCATATTTACTTTAATTGCTTTAATAAGTTACAGATTACATTTCGGTGTTATTAAATCATTTTAACACTAGAACGACCAAGCACTAAATGCGACTGGCATACATTGCCTTATAATAACAACAAAATAAGATTTGTTTAGATTTCGTATTCGTTTTGTTTAAATATCTACTTCGATAGAGAAGTTTATTAAAAAATTTTCTCATGGAAACATATTTATAATTTCAATATCTCTAAAAGAAAAAATTAGGAGGAAGTCATTTTGACCCATGCGGTAGTTCTAGTGTTAAAATACACTAATTTTTACCATGGCATAAAATCCGCAGTCTAGTGAGCATAATGCAAAATAATTGTTTTCAGTTGCAGCTTTCTCGATACTTGGAATTTAGCGTTGAAATTTTACAAAATCATTATCAAGAGTACTGTTGATAGAAAAATTCGATTGTTTCCACGGGTTGCGTCAGCTGGGTCCGTTTGAACGTTCTCCGGGCAACGTTTTATTTCCTAAAATTTGTTTGCCAATAACTGCGCCCGGATACACCTGCTTAATTAACGAACTGTTTCCTCGTCGGGCAAACAAGGAACAGGCAATTTCCTCCTTCTTCTCCCCGGTTCGTTCCTTTTTCCCAACGTGGTGTTTCCCCGGTTGCTTCATAAGTTACGGTTACTCCTGCGTCGGCCGAGAAAATTCGATCTATTTGTCCGCGAGGCGAAGGATCCGTATTCTCTTGGATTGCGCAGGATTGAGGGGATCTAATTAACTGCGACGGGAATCGATCGACCGCCTTGAAAGCCGGGAGCCGCCCCCGTGCAACCGGCTTACGGGCCAAGAGATTTTTTTAAATTTCCCGCTCTATCGGCGGGCATTTGTTTGTCCGGACCTGTGATAGAGATGAATCGATGCTCGAGGAATCTGACTGCGCTTTATCGCTCGGACCCCCCTCCCCCCACCACCCCCCCCGCAGTTTTTATCTCTTTCTATATCCTTCCGGAGAAAAACGGCGGGATTAATAAATAGAGGATCCACCGAAAAGTTCTTTCGAAAGTTCGCCGGGACGGGGTCGGGTCGCCGATCGATTTCTGATATCGGGTCGCCGATGTAAGACTGCCACTCGAGCCTCGAGAGTTAATTATCGTCGATTACTTTCGCGCCAGTTGTTCCTCGCGAATGCGTTCGTCCGGCGACAAAAAGATGGGTCACTCGATCACTTTGTCAATTTTTGTGCAACTCGCTTGTTAGGTTGTTAGCTGAAATATACACTTACTGACCAAAGTTAAGAAACAAAATAGTCGTTTGGGAATTAGCGTATATTTCTAATTTCCTGGAATACATATGTTCCAATTAAAAATAACATGAAGAGATTACATATCATACATGAACATACAATAAGTTTTTTTTCGATTATACATGTATTACAGTCGAGTCGGAGAGTAAGTTAACATTTGGTGATATGTAGGCAATGAATATGATGAATAAAATCAAGTTATTGTATTGTTTTTATTTAGGAGGTGTAAGGAAATAAACAAATATGTTAGTAAAACATATATTATCACTATTAAAGATTAAAGACATGTCATATTCATTTGCCTGCATATACCAGTCGTTAACTTACTTTCCGACTCGACTGTATAAGCACTACAATTAATATTGAGTCAATGAAACGAAGGAAAAGTTTGTGACAAAAGTGAAGTGCTTGAATCATGGAATCACTTTTAACAAAAAACAACGATGTGCAGGTGTTTATACATTTTATGATGATCTAATAAGATGTTGGATAACCCTTGGATTTGATGACTGCATTGCATTGATTCGATTAATCGAACACAATGCTAGGGTGGTATTTTAGACCATATTTTCGTAATTTCTCGCATTAACTCCGCTTTATTAGTAAACGAATGACTCCCCAATTGACGTCCAACATAATTCCACAAATGTTCAATTGGGTTCAAGTCTGGAGATTGACTTGGCCACTTAATTACATTAACATTTTGCTTCATGAGAAATGCCTTAATTAATTTAGAAGAATGTTTTGGGTCATTGTCATGTTGAAATGACCACTCCATTGACATTTTCTCATTAGCAAATGGCAACCTATAGTTTTGCAAAATATCGCGATACGCAAATCTATCCATAGTCTCCTTTACTTGTATTAACGGACCAGGATCGTTACGTGAGAAACAGCCCCACACCATCACATTACCACCAACAAATTTTACTGTTGGTTTCAGATACTTGACATTAAATCGCTGTCCAATAGGACGTCGCACGTTACTTCTGGAGTCATTTCCGAATAAGTTGAACTTACTTTCGTCACTCCATAGAATTTTTGAACACTCAGCAACAGACCAGTTAATGTGCTCTTTAGCGAACTCCAACCAAGCTTTATGATTCTTCTTAGAAACAAATGGTTTCTTACATGCTTTCCGTGAAAAAAGATTATTTTCATTTAAACGACGGCTAACTGTTCTACTGCTAATGTTTCTGAGGTCCAACAGACTTTTAACCCTTAGCACTCGAGTGGTGACTCTGAAGCACCACTAGAAATTGTTATGGCATTATTTGAAAGAAATTTCAAAAGATATTACACAATATTTGTTACATTAGAGAATTTGTATTTAATAGATTACTAAACATTTGAATATTATACGTGGAAATTGGATCAGTTTCGTATGAATAAATGAAAATATTCTAAGACGGAAGAAAAATTTAGTTTTACAATGAAAATAGCGTCGAGTGCAAAGGGTTAATTTCGACATTTGTGCAAAATGGATTGCATTTAGACAGCCTTGCAATTCGACGATCCAGCTTTTTACTTGTTTTTCGTGGTCTGCCGGTTCGTGGTGCTACTTTAACAGTTCCATTGTCTTGAAAACGTTTTATAATCTTCGTGATAACACAACGATTTACACCAAACACTTTTGCAATGTCAAATTCTTCTCTACCCTTTTTTAAACATTTCAACTATTCTTTGTTTCTCGCTTTCAGTTAAATGTTGCCTTCTTGCCATATTTACTGCAGCTAATAATACAAACCACACTCGACGATGTCAGAAAGGAGACTAGAGTCCTTCGAACACGTTTGTTTACATTGCTTACTCTACTTCTTGCAAGAAGTCTTCATGTTTCTTAACTTTTGTCACAAGTATTTATTTTTGAAGTGAAACTTCTTTGCTGAGGGTTACGATTTTCTGATGTGACGGAAACGATGTTACGGAAGTCGGAAAGTGGCGCGAAATTTTAAACGGAGATTCGAACCCCGGTCTACCGCTTGGTAGTCCAACTCCTCAACCGTTTGGACAACCAACGATATTAAAATATAATAGAACATTATTTTTGGTATATATAGCAATGAATAAAATGATGCAGCGATAGGATTTTAGTAAAAATTACGGTAGTAGGATCAAACGAAAAGGTTAGAAATACTTGTTTACACAAAAAATAATGCAATGTTCTGAGCTCAGCGTCGCGTCGCCACGCGACATCGCTCTGTTGCAGTCACACTCAATACGCTCGTTTGCTGTCTTCCTCGAGCAATTAGGCCAATCGTGGAAGACGTGTAGAAATTACGGTAATAGGATCAAACGAAAAGGTTAGAAATACTTTTTTTTTATTCAGCTGGAGATAGTCATTAAACATGCCAAAAAATTCCCTTCAACGGATGCGAGAATACAGGGCGCGGAAGAAGGCATTATTAAATGCAGCCAATGCACCACAAGAATTACAGGAACCTATAGACCAGAGGTGGGCATCATTTGACGAAACAACAACGATATTAGAATATTATAGAACATTTTTGGTATATATCGCAATGAATAAAATGCTGCAGCGATAGGATTTTAGTAAAAATTATGGTAGTAGGATCAAACGAAAAGGTTAGAAATACTTGCTTACGTTATGACAGCACATGCATCTATTTACATACATTTCCACTAATTTTATGTGATTCCAGAATTCTTGAACATTATTGATTATTGTGGCATATACAACGGGTTGCAGATATCTCCAAAGATAAAAAAAAATAAACGCGTGAAAAACCACGGGCGACAGAAGTGAAACTACTTGCAGTCTAGTAATGTTTAGAAGTAAATAAACAAGATGAGGAACAACTAATACAAAAAAACAAGATTAGGAACAATTAATACAAAAAAATTATGAAGTGAAAACAAGATCAAGAACAACTAATACAAATAAAAAAATCATAGAAAAAGTTTCATTTAAAAAATAATGAACGATCAAAATTTGTGACACAAAGAAGGAGAGCGTATGGGAAAGAAAGAGACATAGTTCAAAAATAATAATGAGCATACGCTCTCCTTCTTTGTATCACAAATTTTGATCGTTCATTATTTTTTAAATGAAACTTTTTCTATGATTTTTTTTTTTTATTAGTTGTTCTTGATCTTGTTTTCACTTCATAATTTTTTTGTATTAATTGTTCCTGATCTTGTTTTTTTGTATTAGTTGTTCCTGATCTTGTTTATTTACTTCTAAACATTACTAGACTGCAAGTAGTTTCACTTCTGTCGCGCGTGGTTTTTCACGCGTTTATTTTTTTTTCCTTGACTCAATATTAATTGTAGTGCTTATACAAGTATAATCGAAAAAAACTTATTGTATGTTCATGTATGATATGTAATCTGTTCATGTTATTTTTAATTCGGACATATGTATTTCAGGACATTAAAAATATACACTAATTCCCAAACGACTATATTGTTTCTTAACTTTTGTCAGTAAGTGTATATACAGTGAATTCAAGTCAACACATCTCCTCGACGTTTATCATGTACATGTTTGTTTTCAAGTTTTTCGTAGTAAATATGACCTCTGAAAAATTAAACACATCGAGGACCCTTAGAAAATGCGAACTTACAAAAGTTACGTTCGCCCCGGTAGTTCAATGTAAATCCTACGGGATCCAGGATTTAAAAAAATTGTTGAAACATCTTCCTTAGAGAGCTAGATTATACGTACAAGTTTAACCCTTTGCACTCCGAACCATTCTGGCAGAAATTTACAAATCCTCGTATTATTTAGTATAATTTTGGAACCAAGTAACGTATTATAACGATATTGGACTTATATGAATTGGTTGACATCGAGGAATATATATTTGCCAAAAAATCAATATTTTATTTAAAGTTGCGCTGGAATAAATTAATTCCCCGTAATCGCTAATAAACTTTAATGTCCCATGAGAGGGGACAGCGGAGTGCAAAGGGTTAAACACTGGAGAAAGGAAGATGGCGACCGGTGCCATTTCAACGCAGCATTTTAAAGGCTGGGAACGATCGTACCATAATTCAAAACAACGTCTATACTGCTTTTGTCTATATTTAATAAACTGCTAAAAATTTGTGATTAATGCCTTTAATGATCTTGGGAAAAATTGTTTAAATTCGACGGAAATGTTGAGCTATGGAGTTTAAATAGTTTCGACTGCAAAGGGATGAAAAAAGTTAACGAACAACTGCCTGAATGAATGCATTACCGTGGAATTGTCAGAAACGTTTTTCGAGGATTAAATTGATAAAAGTCTCTTTCGGTGCTTGATAAATTTTTGCACGATATACATTCGATATAATCCGCAATTCATTAATGGGATTTACGGACAGCACGATCCGCATAAAATCTCAGTGATATTCGCGCACGGCGTACGGGGTGTAAAAATTCTAATTGTATTTACTTACACCGGTCCGGCTGAAAAACTCCCATTAAATTGTTCGTCGTTGCCTTCGGCGTCGTCATCGGGTATCAGATTTTTTTTTTTAGATTCGTCGCTCAGTTTCCAATTAACTTGGACGTCGCGTAAAATGAAATCCCATTCGCATCCTTTCAATATCGACATTTCCCGCGAGTATAATTTGCGCGGGCTCTCGTAATTGTCGGGGCCCATTAATTGGTATTCATGTCCCCGTCACCTTCTCTCTCACTCTCTCTCTCTCTCTTTTTTTTTATCCACCGCCGCTAATTCCGGCAACCGCAAAAATGTCCGGTCCGGCCCGTCGACTATGTTTTTCATACGAATCATTCTATTTCCGGTTCTCCTCGGCGTCGAACTATCGAAGCAACGAAACGTTCCCGTTCGCTCGATCGAGTGCTGATCAAATTAATTTCCGAAAACATTCCGCGTGTTTGTTGAAAAGCCATTTTGGCGGGTAGTTACCCTTGTAAATTCCCGCTTGCCCGATATTGTGCTCGTACCACTCGTCGGAGGACATGTACAATCCGAGGCAAAAAGATGGCGCGTTTATGGGTTTAAAATTAATACTCTCTCTGCCAGCGATTATTTCAAGAGATTGTTTATTGGACCGATCGTAACAGGACACTCTCGGTAATCTGACAGATTTATTATCCCAGATAGCACAGAGGACGTCTATAAGACGTCTGAATGTCCTACGAACGTCTTCCGAACGGCTTCTGAACGTCTCTGGAACGTCTTTGTGAAAAAACTGTACGTCTTAAAGACGTCTTCAAGACGTCTCGAACAGACCCCTAGTAGCACAAAAATATTAGATAGATATGTTTGTCAAATATTGGAAAAATATTTTTTAAGCCACATTTTTTCTTATGAGAAAAATATTGAATTTGAATATTGTATATATGTACAAGAAATATAAATTGAATGTTTGTTATAACAAAAAAACTAAATAAATAAAAAAAAATTAATTAAAAGAATGTTTTTCAGCATATCCGCGAACATTAACATTTTATGCTTTATTTATTTATTTATTTATAAATAAAAAAATAAATTAAAAGAACGTTTTTCAGCATATCCGTGAACATTAACATTTTATGCTTTATTTATTTATTTAATTAATTAATTAATTTATTTATTTATACATAAAAAAATAAATTAAAAGAATGTTTTTCAGCATATCCGCGAACATTAACATTTTATGCTTTATTTATTTATTTAACTTATTTATTTATTTATCTATTTATTTTGATGTATTACTTTTCTGTGCACTTCTTTGTTGATGGAATATTCCACTTTCTCTTCGAAAGGACCTTAAAAAATCACATTTAGAAATTTTTATGCAGTTGGCGGGATTCGAACCTGGGACTTGCCGTTTACTAGATGATGTGTTTCTGCGATTCTATTGCGAATATATATGTAATATATTCTAATAGTACTAAATTAACAATGTAGTTATTTAACTTTCCTAAATAAATAAACGTCTATTCGAAGGATGGAAAACTGCGTTATATTGCGTTGCGTGTGTACAGTTTGTAAAGCTTTTCTCTAGCAGTTTAGAATGACTGAAACATCAAGAAATGAAACGTCTTAAAGACGTCTTTTCAGGACGTAAGACGTTCTGACCAAAAATGGACGTAAAACAGACGTCTTTAAGACGTCGCGTGCTATCTAGGATGTACAGCGCAATTATTAAAAATTCCATTAATAAGGCTTCTGGTAGATGGAAACTTTTATATGCTGTAAATGTATAAACATTCCAGTGAGCAGGGATTATTGTGATTGTTAGCACGGATGTTATGAATTTACGACAAAAATAAAACGACCAAATTCAAAACCGTAAAATACGTCAAAAATTTGATACCATCATTTTATCATTTTCAACCGATTCAGGCTAATGAAAAAGTAAATAAATGTCTATACTGCTCTTGTATCTAACAATCAACGCAGACAATTTTTATTCCCCGTAAAAATCCGCAGTTCAATCATTGAACTCCATTTATGACAAACGTAAATGTGTGAAATCCCGAACGATAAAAATGTTAAAAGAATCGACTAACGCTGTCACATTCTATTTAACTTCTTTAAAATTTATGAAAGAGGTATTGAATTTCTCTCGGGCATTTATCTTTTTACGATTGTTCCAGAGATTTTGATTTCGCACAAAGATCCACAATTCGCTGATCACTTTTAGCTGCTTTGTTTCGGTTAAAATCTGTCATTAAAACCCGCGAATCAGCTTTGATTAACGTTGGTCGCATTTTTGTAATTTTATATCTGATTTTGATCGCGTTCCACGAAATATCTCGTACCTGTACTTTTGCATATTTATTTCAACCGTGTTAAATGGAAACGATAAAAGCGAAAACCATTTGTACAAATCAGCAGAGTGAACTGTGCAATGGTGTAAAACGCGAATAGATTCAGACAACAATTTATCCTGAAATAGATATATTAAAATAACAATTTATCTTAATACAGACGTGTAGATATATTCGGATTAAAATTTATCTTAAAATAGACAATTCATTCAGAAATTTCCAAAACGAAAACGGAGAATTTAGGTGAAATAAAAACAGTAGAAGACTAGAAGAAATTAGATGAAATAAAAACAGTAGAAGGCTAGAAGAAATTAGGTGAAATAAAAACAGTAAAAGACTAGAAGAAATTAGATGAAATAAAAACAGTAGAAGGGTAGAAGAAATTAGGTGAAATAAAAACAGTAGAAGACTAGAGAAATCTGAGAATACTGTAGTTTTCTGAGCTTTAAATACCAATTAAATATTGTGGTTCTTGAAAATTAATTTTTACTCGACTGCCGCTTCCCCCAACCGACGCTACCTGTATTTTATTCTTCGTAAAGCTTCGCCGTCTAATTACCAGATCAGAAACTCGAAGATCACAACGTGTGAGCTCTCAGCGTAGCAAAGCAGAACGATTGTTACATTAATATATTCATTTTACCAAATTTGATTGGGATCTGTAAAATGCAAGAAAGTTGGAGAACTACACAATATCATACGTTTAATTTTTTTCAATTTTTATTTTATTAAATAACTTACTTTGATTTCATGGAATTTTTAACCTTTCTTGTTTGGCGATCAAAGTGTTAAACAAGCGAATAGGTTCGGAATTGTGTCGTGTTTGGTCCGGTTTTAATCAGAAATATGTGACAAACGTGTCAGTAGAAGTTCCACAGCAATCGAACCCAAAAAGTTGTGTCACTTTTTGATGCTGACCGTTTTTATTTTTGCAAGAAGACGCGACTAAATAATTTAAATAACTTACTTTGATTTCATAGAATTTTTTAGGGTTCTGGTTTGGTTTGGTTAGTTAATATTCGAGCGGAGAGGGCAGGGGGTAGAAATGACCTCGGAACCGAATACTGTAGTTTTCTGAGTTTTAAATACCAATTAAATATTGTGGTTCTTGAAAATTAATTTTTACTCGACTGCCGCTTCCTCCAACCGATGCAGCGTGTATTTTATTCTTGGTAAAGCTTCGCCGTCTAATTACCAGATCAGAAACTCGAAGAGCACAACGTGTGAGCTCTCAGTGTAGCAAAGCAGAACGATTGTGAATAATTTCGGTGGAAATTGAATGGCGGGAACGCGCGTTAATTCGAGCGGATAAAATATACAACATCTCGAGCAGCATAGCGACATCCTCAATGGTTCGTAAACTCCCCCATCCCCTCCGATTAAGCCGAGACTCCCATGGGAGTCTTAGCCGAGGTAAATACGTCACCAAACCGGCATTGTGTCCCGGTTGGAGTCCTCAGGGAAACGGAGCTCGAACGGCAATCAGGATAAAACGCGAAAACTCATGGTAACCGGCGATCTATGTAGATCGATGATTCGAAACTGCCGCCTCGTCGAGCCCCGACGCCATAACGACAGGAAAAATCCGGTGGCATATTCAAATTGCCGTCACCGAGCACGAGCCACCGAAACACGAGCACGCTTGTGGGCGAGCACTCGCCCAGAAATTGCCTCGTTGTCCTCGACGCCGTCGTTATTTACGGACCTTAACGAGCGAAAGCTTACGCTCTCTCTCTCCTCTCCTCTCCTCTCCACTCCTCTCTCGTCAGACTTGCACGAGGTTGCGAGCAACCATGCATCGCGGGCTTCTTTTCACTGTGAAAATCTTCTTTGTATCTCCACGGCGACGAGTTCCTTCGGATTTGTGAAAATCGGCGGATGCGCGTTGATCCTTCAGCCCATTGTCCACCTTGTCCACTGTTTCAAAACTTTTAATCACAGTTCCACCTTAATTGTCAGCGTTAGATTGCACATACTTTCGCAGTGTGAAACTCTAAGCAGTGGGATTAACCCCTTGCACTACTATTTATTTTGTGATTGTAATGATTAGAAAATCTTCATCGTTCAGAATTTCATAGAAAAAAAAAGTTTATATTTATTGTATGTCTACATTTTCCTCAAAGGATATACAGGGTCATCCGTTTTTAAACGGCCAAACGTCAACCAGCTATACAGTAAGGAGCAAAACTGAACACACATACGACATTTTAACAAAAATAATTTTTTATTCAATATTTGCATGTAGAATACAAAAGAAACAAAATACTTAGTATTGTCTACAATCTTCTGGCTTTTCAAAACAAATTTAATATTTGTGATATTATTATTATTTCGCTTCATACAATTTTTTTTTCGTGTAGTCGGTTTTGCACCGCAACTAATTTTGTGTAAACATTTCAGATTTTCGTACACTTAATATTTCGTGCATGAACCTTCAATCTTGATAATTGCCTGAATACGTTTAGGCATACTTAATACTACATTTTCGCAATATTCTGGTGTAATAGAAAACCACTGTTCCTGCACTCTTTGCCACAAATCAGTTATCGTTGTTGGGGGAGCACTATAGTTATTCTGTAACTTCATTTTTAAGTATGCCCAGATATTTTCAATCGGGTTTATGTTCAATATTTTATTATTATATTTTATTATTATATTATATTTTATTATATTGTATTATATTCAATATTTGCATGTAGAATACAAGAGAAACAAAATTCCTAGTATTATCTACAATCTTCTGGCTTTTCAAAACTAATTTAACATTTGTGATATCATTATTATTTCGCTTCATACAATTTTTTTTCGTGTAGTCGGTTTTGCACCGCACTAATTCACCGCGAGTAATTGCTCGCTGGAAAATTTGTCGTCAGTCAGGGACGCAGATAGCACTCGACGTCTTAAAGACGTCTGTTTTACGTTCATTTTTGGTCTGAACGTCTTACGTCCTGAAAAGACGTCTTTCAGACGTCTTAAAGACGCCTCGTAAAAGACGTCGTTTTTACGTCTCGTCAAAGACGTCTTTAAGACGTCTCATTTCAGACGTCTCTAAGACGTCTTTTACGAGTCGTCTTTAAGACGTTTCAATTCTTGACGTTTCAGTCATTCTAAACTGCTAGAGAAAAGCTTTACAAACTGTAATTGATTATCAAACCGAATATTCCATCAACAAAGAAGTGCACAGAAAAGTAATACATCAAAATAAATAGATAAATAAATAAATAAAGCATAAAATGTTAATGTTCGCGGATATGCTGAAAAACATTCTTTTAATTTATTTTTTTTATTTATAAATAAGTTAATAAATAAATAAATAAAGCATAAAATGTTAACGTTCGCGGATATGCTGAAAAACATTCTTTTAATTTATTTTTTTTTATTCATTTAGTTTTTTTGTTATAACAAACATTCAATTTATATTTCTTGTACATGTATACAATATTCAAATTCAATATTTTTCTCATAAGAAAAAATGTGGCTTAAAAAATATTTTTCAATATTTGACAAACATATCTATCTAATATTTTTGTGCTACTAGGGGTCTGTTTCGGGACGTCTTGAATACGTCTGTTTCGAGACGTCTTAAAGACGTACAGTTTTTTCACAAAGACGTTCCAGAGACGTTCAGAAGCCGTTCGGAAGACGTTCGTAGGACATTCAGACGTCTATTAGACATCTGAACGTCTTCGACAGACGTCTTAAAGACGTCTTTAAGACGTCTCTGTGCTATCTGGGGAGTTGTAGATAAGACACAACTGCGGCATCAATGGCTGCAAAGTTATTAGACAGCGATGTTGGAAAGAAAATTAGTAAATGGACGGCTCGAAGGGCATTAAAAGAAGCCAATTTTACAGCAATTGAGAAGAAAAAAAAACCTGCTCTATCAAAAAACAATGTCAAGGCCCGTCTGAGTTTTGCATGAAAATATTTAAGCTGGAATATAGAGCAATGGAAAAAAGTGATTTTTTCCGACGACTCTAAAATCAATCGAATTTCATCGGATAGACGTTCTTGGAGTTTTTGGAAGAAGCAAGGCGAACCTCTTTTACCGCGTCATGTGAAGCAAACAATAAAATTTGGTGGTGGTTCACTTATGGTGTGGGGGTGCATTACGGCGTACGGTGTAGGTTCACTACATCGAATAGAAGGTATGGTGAACCAGTATACGTATAAGGATATTTTAGAAAACTGGAAACAATTGAAAATATGCCGGTACCAGAGTGTGATGTCGTATTCCAACATGACAACGCTCCTGGGCATTGTGCGAAGAGCGTAAAGAATTGTCTGCAAACTCAACCATTTCAAACCATGGAATGACCTGCTCAAAATCTAGACATAAACCCGATTGAAAATATCTGGGCATACTTAAAAATGAAGTTACAGAATAACTATGGTGCTCCCCCAACAACGATAACTGATTTGTGGCAAAGAGTTCAGAAACAGCGGTATTCTATTACACCAGAATATTGTGAAAATGTAGTATTAAGTATGACTAAACGTATTCAGGCAATTATTAAGGTTAAAGGTTCATGGACCAAATATTAAGTGTACGAAAATCTGAAATGTTTACTCAAAATTAGTTGCGGTGAAAAACCGACTACACGAAAAAAAAAATGGTATGAAACGAAATAATAATAATATCACAAATGTTAAGTTTGTTTTGAAAAGCTAAAAGATTGTAGATAATACTAAGTATTTTGTTTCTTCTGTATTCTACATGCAAATATTGAATAAAAAATTATTTTTGTTGAAATGTCGTATGTGTGTTCAGTTTTGCTCCTTACTGTAGAGGGCCCCAAATGGAACAACTTTCACCCCTAACACTTTTTTTGATTCGGTCTTGATTTTTAGATAATTGCAAAAACCCGTCATTTTTTGCGTTCACTTAAGATTAAATATATTAGGACTGCAATTATGTATCGTGATGATTTTTCCTTTGTTTGGTTTAAAATAAATAGGGGCATCTTTTTTATTAAGTCAACTTTTTTGTATGACCTACGAATCTTTGTTTTTAAATACATCTTTTGGGTACGTATTGTTTAAAATATTTTCAAGAAATCAAGGCCGAATCAAAAAAAGTGTTAGGGGTGAAAGTTGTTCCATTTGGGGCCCTCTATAGCTGGTTGACGCTGGTTATTCAGAATTTTCATCACGAGTCTGGCTCGTTATTGTAGGGCAAGGGGTTAACCCCTTGCACTACTATTTACTTTGTGATTGTAATGATTAGAAAGTCTTCATCGTTCAGAATTTCATAGTAAAAAAAAAGATAGGGTTTATATTTATTGAATGCCAATGTTTTCTCCAAAGGATATATACCAACTACAACAAAATAGAATCTTATTTCGGTTTAACACTATTTCTACCACGATTTTGTGTATACCTATTTCGACCAATAGGTGTCTTTTGACACCTTTGCGTTTGAATGCAAATAATTGCCAAAACTGTTGGGATTTCAAATTATCAGTTAAATATAGATTATTTGAGCAATATAACGGGAACAATAATTAAAAAATATTACCTTCTTCATTTTTCTATTTTTATTAGAAAGATAATGAAACATTGTAATATCATTAACTTAACGAACTTTCAGTCTCATGTATAAAAATTCAATCTTTGTAACAAAAAAAGCAGTAATCATAAAAACAGCATTGTAATAAAATTTTTTCCTTACTCAATACCAGTTTTTACAAATCAATGGTTGCTCTACTAAGCACTTTCCACACATATACTTTTCGCACTGCAAGCACGTTCCCGTTGCTCTATTACTTGAGCAATACTTTATTTGGCATTTTTTTTGTCTACTTGGAAAGGATGTGGTTTTACTTGAGATTGATGAACGTTCTAGACGTTTTTTATATTCCGCTGCAAGTTGTAAAATACATGCATAGGCCATCTACGGCATTTACATTTCACACTATACTTTCTCGCCATTTGGTCGGTCATATCGACCCCAAATTTGGTGCTATTATAAAATTTAAAGGATATTAACACTAGAACTACCGGATGGGTCAAAATGACTTGCTCCTAATTTTTTCTTTTAGAAATAAGAAAATTGTAAATATATGGTTTTATCAGAAAATTTTTTTATGAACTTCTCTATCGAAGTAGATATCTAAACAAAACTGATAAGAAATCTAAACAACTGCAATTTTGTCGTTGTTATAAGACAATGTATGCCAGTTGCATTTACTGCTTGGTAGTTCTAGTGTTAATAACATACATATTCATTAGACTCTGTTCAGAATCTTCATCACGAGTCTGATTCGATATTGTAGGTCAAGGGATTAAAAGATTTTAAGAATATCGGTCACAGTAGTCTCGTTTTACATAAGTTTATCTATACTTTTAATCGTAGTATATTTTAATTGGGATCGCCAGGATTGTAACCGTTAACCGGCAAAATAGCTGCAAGTTCAAGCAGCAGGATTAAAGGAGTTTAATACTTCATCTACCGGAAGCTTGTTAATAGGATTTTCGAAAACCTTGCTGTACCAAAAGGATTATAAGTGAGGTTCATAAGTCACTTTTTGTATAATAATCCCGAACGAAATGATTGGATTACGTTGCTGGCGGTGAGCTACGTCAGTTCACGATTCGAATTGCTGTTGATCTATTCAAAATCCTTAGCCACGCCGCACAGTGGGCAAAAACGGCCTTTTTCGATTCAAAATCAAAGAACTTTCGATAGGAATGAGGTAGAGCGATGAAATTTTTTTAAATGAAAGCTGAAACTTTGTAGAATATGGGAAAAATAGGGAGATTACAGGACGAACGTTTTTTAACCTTGAGAAAATTCGTTAAAGTTGCACAATTTCAAGAAAGTGCCAGTAGTAATGACAGTGATACGTCAAGTGATGACGAGACGTGACGTGCTTCATGTTTCGTAAGTAACTCAAAATGTTAAAATACTCCAGTATTATTATTTTTATTGTGTTTTATATATGAGAATACGATATACTTTCAAACTAGTGTGTTATCAAGTCATTTTAACGAAAAAATTTCATTAATTTGTGTCACAAAAATCTATTTTTTTCAAAAACCAGAGGTCGTAGACAAATTTTGAAAACAGATTTGAAATTAGCGTGAAAAAATCTATGGGAAACGATATATAGCATGTTAAAAAAAATTTTCCTCGCGTATTAGCAACAAAAACAAAATTTTCTTGAAATTGTGCAACTTTAACGAATTTTCTCAAGGTTAAAAAACGTGCGTACCATAATCTCCCTATTTTTCCCATATTCTACAAAGTTACAGCTTTCATTTAAAAAAAATTTCATCGCTCTACCTCATTCCTATCGAAAGTTCTTTGATTTTGAATCGAAAAAGGCCGTTTTTGCACACTGTGCGCCGTTGTCTTCGAAGGGCGCGATGCACGTACGTAACTATCAGAAAATCGTCGCCAGACGGATCCAAGTTGAAACTAGTCTCGTTAAGTTTGACAGAGTGATCAGACGCGAGGTCACTAACATACGCGCCCTTTAACGTACTCGTGCTGCTGTAGCATCAATTGCGAACGAAACTTCGGGATTGTATTTTCAGGAAATAGTATAATTACAATAGTATAATTATACAAGCATCCGAGAACGAAATTTCACTATTTTCGATTTTGAATAGAAAACCGTGTTAATTTTGTTTTGTCGATTGAATACCTCTTCAAGATTATTCATAGCTGTCTCGACAAACTGAGTAAAATACAAACCCAAAAAAAGCGATTTTTTAAGAATTTTTCCTGAGAAGACCTTTACATCTATTAATGTAAAAATTTGTACACATATTATGGTAACTTTTAACGGTATTTTAATATTTTTTATTTGTAAAAATAATATTTTTGAAACCTGCTATAGCTGATTTCCTGGAGCTCCTCTAAAAAAAAGCGCTTTGCGGTGACCACTATATCTCTGGACTGGATCATCAAAAATGAAAAAACCAAACTGATTTCGTTAAAGAAATGTATAATCTAGTACTTAATCGAAGGAATAAGCAAAATAAAATTTTGTGACAAAATGGCGGCATTTCAAAGAAAAAAATCGATTTTTCACCAAAATTTTGGCCTTAAATTGTTTATAAAAGAAAAAAATATTCATCGGAGAGAAAAAAGCTTTGATTAAGTACTAAAAAATATACTTAAGAAGCTTGTGTTAAAATTTGAGATTGATCGGTTCAGCCGTTTCCGAGGAATATTGGTCACCGACTTTGAAAACACAGTTTCGAGAAAAACGTGTCTAAAGATCGCGTTGAAATGCTCTGACGCTCTCAAACGCTCTGACACGTCTTTACAAATATGCGTGTAACTTCGAAAATAATTGTCGGATTGACTTGAAATTTTTTGTGCGTATACGTAAATATATGTACATTACGAAAATGAAATAAAAAAAGAATCGATTTTTTGAAAATGATAACTGTATATAACCCCGTAACACACTAAAGCTATTAAAATTGACTAGCATGTATTGTCTCGTGAAATTAATAAGATTTAATCTATTTAGATTTCCTGCAATTTTTATTACAATACATGGATAAAGAAATTTATTGAATCGATTCCTACGAAGGCATCTTTATAATTTCAATAATTGTAGGATAAAAAATCTGAAACCTGAAACTGAAGGCTGTGGTAGGTTTAGTGTTAACAGGACCAATGCATTAAAAATAGTGCGACGATATTTAACATTATATTTACCGTTCCGTGTTTCTCGTCCCCATTTTTGTCGCAAATGCGTGAGAGATCCGCAGTGTATTCATAGCCTTGTTAGCGTCATTATATGCGCCTAAATGTCCAGAGGTAGAGCGCAAGAAGCCACAGAATGAAATCGTAAGGCTAGAGGTTAAAGATTCAGAATAGCGACCTGTATTGGAATCTCTTTCATGTAAGGTCTAACTAAAATAAGTCACCTAAATATATCGAAACCGTTCGATCTTTACCGAAATAGATGTCGCGATTAACTTCGGGCAAATGTCGCGAACGAGAAGGAAGAAATTGATTCATAAAGAGCTCGAACACATTTTACCGCGAATAAAGCCGCGATTCTTCCAGGAGAACGAGAGAGAAGAGAGAGAGAGAGAGAGAGAGAGCAGGTTGAGTAGACGATCTCCATCCCGAGATATAGGAGAAGTTAGGCTAACTCGATTCCCGTTAATTTAACTTGGAACGGTATCTTCGATGTTTGCTAATCCGGTAGCTTTATTTGCCGGAGCGGCGGCGCAGTCGAAAACAATCGGACAAGTAGTGAGCGGGCTTACTGCTGCATTGTGTTTCGAACATACTGGATGGACAAAACCTGCAATTTTAGTTACAAAAAAATGTGGCGATGGTCGGTTCATTCTTTTTATTAGAACTCGTTCAGTTTAAAAAGCCTGTAACGTATGCGACGCATTTTTTCGACGACGGTTGACAACGCGCCGTTCCAATTTTACATCGTGGAAGAATTGCCTCAATTGTCGAGTTCAACATTTTTCACGAAGAATATGCGGGTTTTAGCTGGATTATTAATGCAGTAATATCGCTGTTCATTCATCTGAATCAGTACTACTGGATTTCTAGCTTTTGGCGAGTACAAAGTTCATTTTATGCAACAGTGGGTTCTCCTCATCGTACCCGTGTATTTGGTTAACTAAATATTGAGTTATTTAATTTTTTATAAGAATTACTATATTATTTAGTAATGTGAAATTCAATTTTTTTTTAGTCAATTCGTATCATTCCCCGTTTGTATTAGGTTCAATAAGAAGATCAACATTGCTATCAAACCGGTAGTTTCAAGTATATGTGAAATAAATTTGTTCAGTCAAGATTTCAGTGGATCTAACCGCAGCTGCCATAAAATCGTCAGAAACATCCTCTTTTTGAGGCTCGGGTCTGGGTTAGATTCAATAAGAAGATTAACGTTGATCTCAGCAAAGTAGGATCAAAAATATGTAAAATGAAACTGACGACTATAGATTTGACCATAGCTGCCACAAAATCCTCAAAAACATCCTCTTTGTGAGGGCTAGGTCCGGGTTAGGTTCAATAAGAAGATTAACATTTATTTCAAGGGGGTAGGATCAAAAATATGTAAAACGAAATTGAAAGATTTGAACAGATCTGACAACCATAGCTGCCACGAGATCCTCGAAAGCTCTGCAAGCGTTAAAATCGTAGTGGTTAGTAGAAATCCATCGAATTAGACAGATTATTAGTTTTCCATTCGTCTTATTGCATTGGGCAACGAGTACGGACAAACAAAAGTTGCTAAGGAGTTCCATTCGTTTCTAACAAACATTCAACCCTCAAATACCTAGAAACAGTTGCAGGAAAGGTTCTAGATTTAATCTCCCAGCATTTTTCCTTGGATCTTATCATTTTTCCTTAGATCTCAGAATAGTTTTTCCTGGAAAGCTTGAGTTTTCTTTACCAAACATTTATATGTATTTAACCCTTAACGGTCTCGGAAGTATTACATGTTTACTTTCCACCAGATCCAAGCTATTTTTCATACGAATAGAAACTGTGGCCTCAACATATTTATATCAAGTATAGAAAGGAAAATATTTATTTTATATATATATATATATATATATATATATATATATATATATAAAACAACTACAATTAAATGTTTGTGCTTCCCTATATTCTCTCCACGTACAATCTTCTTTATAGAAACCTGACCTTGTGGATTTCTGAACTTTAATATTTCATTAATTCGTTTCTCACGAATTATCGAGGTAATTAATTATTAAATTAATTGATTCAACTGTCACTCTCTCTATCTAAATCTCTGTTTACTTTATCCTGTCTAGTCCTGACCTCTCTCGAGTATCTATATGTAACTCACCAGCCTATACACAAAGCTTACATATATTTATATTTTATTCTTTTTAAATTTTTGCCGCCATATACGCGGCATTGGACCCAATGAGTAAAAGTATCATTCCGTTAAGGATTGATTTGATCCCAGGCCGCAACAGTGTCCACCCCGGCCCCCTAAGGGTTAATATTCATTAATTTCCATTCACACTCGGACCAATCGTGTTAGACTCCCCCTCGTATATTCCAAACGAGTGCATGAAACGACACGGAAATCCCGAGACAAGGATTGCGAGACCTGGGGCACGCAAAACGGCCGAATTTTTGCTGCGGCGCATGGTATGGCGAAAAGTTGGGGTGGGAGAGGGTGGCATCGATTCCTCGGTATTCAATTTGCAGCGGGTGAAAACACGAAAATCCAGAGTACGGTCCAGCTGTCTCGGGGCCCTAGGTAGCCAGTCGAGTAGTGCGGTGGCCGGCTTTGAAAGTGCAATTGATCGCGAGGCCAGGCTGAGACAGCGGGATCCGTTGGCGGACCTAAGGCGTAGGTCGTGGACCGTCCCTCCTTTTCCAGCCAGGGGTGCTGTCTGTTGCTGCCAACTTCGACAAAGAGAGAGAGAGAGAGAGAGCTTTCTCCCTTTCTCCGTCTGCGTCCTCGTTGGTCGCGGACGATCTCGTTCTAGTCTGGCTGCCGAAAGCGGCGAAGGCGCAGCAGCAACAGCGAGTAGCATCGGGGTTTGTGTGTGTGTGTGGGAGTATAGTAGGAGGTAGTAGTGTGTCTATACACACTAGGAGGGTGGAGGTCTCAGAGAAGAAGGAGAGACGAGAGAATGAGAGATGCTAGAAGGAGAGAGTAGGGTGAGTAGAGGAGGTTTAGAGAGAGAGAGAGAGAGGAGAATCGGTCGGAGAGGCTGTGGAAGACGTCGAGGAACGGGATGAAGAGAGAAAGTAGGATATCGAGCCGGGGGTGGTTGGTGCTGGGGTGAGAGGGGGTGCGGCGGGACAGCTCGAAAGAAGAAGAAAACCGGGAAGGAGGGTGAGACGGAGAGAACACGGTGGTGTAGGGCACACGGAAGAGGGAGAAAGTCTAGGGGAACAGCGACAGGAGGTGAAAAAGGGAGAAAAGTGTGGAGAGAGGTGGAGAAGAGCCGGAACGACCCGGGGGTTGCCGTGGCGTTATCGACCGGACTGGTGGTCGGTATGAAACCAGGCGTCGGCGCCGTGGATGCCCTGGCTTCCTCGAGTGCCGGACCATC
This sequence comes from Seladonia tumulorum, assembly GCA_913789895.3. Classification (NCBI taxonomy): domain Eukaryota; kingdom Metazoa; phylum Arthropoda; class Insecta; order Hymenoptera; family Halictidae; genus Seladonia; species Seladonia tumulorum. The sequence goes on along the minus strand of OU565279.1, from coordinate 9,726,157 downwards.
CTCCACTTCCCCTGCCACCCACCACCGTCACCATCACCATCACCACCGCCACTACCACCACCACCACCACCACCACCACCACCACCACCATCGCCGGCTCTCTACTACCACGGCACCAGCAGCAGCAGCACCGCCAGCAGCAGCAGCAGCAGCAGCACCAGCAGCAGCAGGACCAGCACCAGCACCAGCACCGCCACCTCCATGGAGGTCGCGCGGCTGGCCGTCAGTAGAGCCCGGGACAGACAGCCGATCGCGCACACGAAGGGTCGTCCCTGGGAGAGCGGGTCTGCTCGGGTCTGTTTCGGGTCGGTTTCCAGCGCCGGTTACAAAGGATCACCGACTGTTGTGTCTTCCCTATTCTCGCGTTTTTTTTCTCCCGAGATCCCTTCGGAGATAGTTTGGTTGCTACTCGTGCAAGGTACAGCGTCGGTGGCTACCGGGATCACGGGATGAAGACACCTCGTGGCTAGTGGTGGTGAGGGTGCAGGTGGTGGAGTGGTGGACCAGTTCCTCTCCGCGAGAGAGCCGAACGCTGCCGGAGTCGGCCCGAGAGTGCACCGAGTGCACCGAGTGCAGTGCGAACTGCAGTTAACGTCTGCGATCTGTTCCGGGTCCAGGTGACGACTAAACCTAGGACTATATCAATCAAGTGGGACTCTCGTCGACGACGACGACAACCGTGTGCTCTTGTGTGCCCCTGGATATGCCTCGTCGATCCATGAACTTCTCGCGGCAGACCTCGTGGACATTGACCGGATCGTGCACGGGTCCGAGGATCACCGTTTTGTTATTGTTGTTGTTGTTGTTTCACATCGTATGCCCAGCCAGCTCGGCAAGATGTTAACGGATCTGTGCGGCGGCGGCGTACCAGCGTCCGCCGATCGTGTGAATCGCGAGCGATCCGCCGACACGGACTTATGGTTTAATGGTAAACTACTTACCGAAGTGTTAACTTTGTTCCCCTTCTTGAAGCCGTTTAAGTTCGAAGGTATGCAAATACGTGTGCCGGATGCAGAACTTTCGGTTAGCTCGACCTTTAATCACGGCCGAAAAGCCGCTGCAACTTCGACGAACGTTCTATCCTCTCCTCGCCGATCCTCTCGCCAATAGAGGATCAATTCGTTGCCGAACCGTTGTTTCTTCGATAGTTGCTCCCATAGAGATTGTTCATCGTTGTTCAACGTTGCAAACCCTGCAATCCCGTCGCGCGCACCGTCGATCGAGATTCGGATCACGATTGCGAATCCACGCTATCAGTCTCGATCGGCAGCGTTCGATAAATCGGGCTGGGCTTTTTTCGGAATGAGTTTGTTTGTCGGGTTCTCGCGATTACGGAACAGAGTCACCGGAAGCTAATTAGCCCAAGTATCGCACCCGGTAATCGCTTAATCCCCGGCAAGGATTTTTACGCCATCGGAAACCCCAAACCCTTTGCACCCGAATGGCGACTCGGAGGCGTCGCTAAAAATTATCGCACCCCTAGGTCGAAACTGTTTTCGCATTAGTAGATTCGTTTGGATTTTGGAACATTGTTCCATCCTCGGACGAAGATTTCGCCATTTGCTAAAAATTATCGCACCCCTAGGTCGAAACTGTTTTCGCATTAGTAGATTCGTTTGGATTTTGGAACATTGTTTCATCCTCGGACGAGGATTTTTAAATTGTCGCACCTAGGTCGAAACTGTTTTCGCATTAGTAGATTCGTTTGGATTTTGGAACATTGTTCCATCCTCGGACGAGGATTTTTAAATTATCGCACCCCTAGGTCGAAACTCTTTCGCATTAGTAGATTCGTTTGGATTTTGGAACATTGTTCCATCCTCGGACGAAGATTTCGCCATTTGCTAAAAATTATCGCACCCCTAGGTCGAAACTGTTTTCGCATTAGTAGATTCGTTTGGATTTTGGAACATTGTTTCATCCTCGGACGAGGATTTTTAAATTGTCGCACCTAGGTCGAAACTGTTTTCGCATTAGTAGATTCGTTTGGATTTTGGAACATTGTTCCATCCTCGGACGAAGATTTCGCCATTTGCTAAAAATTATCGCACCCCTAGGTCGAAACTGTTTTCGCATTAGTAGATTTGTTTGGATTTTGGAACATTGTTCCATCTTCGGACGAAGATTTCGCCATTTGCTAAAAATTGTCGCACCTAGGTCGATACTGTTTTCGCATTAGTAGATTTGTTTGGATTTTGAAACATTGTTTCATCCTCGGACGAGGATTTTTAAATTGCCGCACCTAGGTCGAAACTGTTTTCGCATTAGTAGATTTGTTTGGATTTTGGAACATTATTCCATCCTAGGACGAAGATTTCGCCATTTGCTAAAAATTATCGCACCCGTAGGTCGAAACTGTTTTCGCATTAGTAGATTTGTTTGGATTTTGGAACACTGTTCCATCCTCGGACGAAGATTTCGCCATTTGCTAAAAATTATCGCACCCCTAGGTCGAAACTGTTTTCGGATTAGTAGATTTGTTTGGATTTTAGAACATTGTTCCATCCTCGGACGAGGATTTTTAAATTGTCGAACCTAGGTCGAAACTGTTTTCGCATTAGTAGATTTGTTTGGATTTTGGAACATTGTTCCATCCTCGGACGAAGATTTCGCCATTTGCTAAAAATTATCGCACCCCTAGGTCCATACTGTTTTCGCATTGGTAGATTTGTTTGGATTTTGGAACATTGTTCCATCCTCGGACGAAGATTTCGCCATTTGCTAAAAATTGTCGCACCTAGGTCGATACTGTTTTCGCATTAGTAGATGCGTTTGGATTTTGGAACATTGTTCCATCCTCGGACGAGGATTTTTAAATTGTCGCACCCAGGTCGAAACTGTTTTCGCATTAGTAGATTTGTTTGGATTTTGGGACATTGTTCGCTCCTCGGAGGAGGGTTTAGCTATTTTCTGTTTTGAATACTGTAGAATTTTTTTCTGTTGTCTCCAGAGGGAATGAGAATTCCGCACGGCGGTTTTATAAATTGCTAAACATTTATTTTTGAGATTAAACGTGCTTAATTTCGTCGATCTTTGTTACGAAACTGCTCGGAGAGTATCAAATTTCGGGGTTTTTGGAGTTGTACGATTGCTCCAAAATGAGTTAAAACGTGGCTTTTGAGAACTACAAATTTAATTCCGAGAAGGGAAAATTGAAAATGTATGTGAATACATTTGCTTTGATATCTTTAATGCTTAACGTGTTGAATATTAAAAGTGACCAGCATACGTTGCATTAGAAAAAATTACAAGATTGAATTTATTCAATTATTTCGCAATTTTTATAGCAGTATGCGCTTGATTAAAGAAAATTTAATAATTTCCAATGGAAGGATAATTTCAGTAGTAACAAGAAATCTGAACCGGGTCATTTTATCGAATTCGGTATATTTGATGTTAATTAGCTTGCTTAAGCGTTCTGATGTAAACATATTAGGCGAGCAAATTAATTCATGACGTTTACATGCAACTGCTGAGTCAATTTCTCGATGGTTTTTTTCAAATTTGTTCAGTTTTAAATGTTTACAAGAATTTTCTTGCTACATCCAATCCAATTTCACCTCCGATTTGGCAAGGATTTTCTTGCAACAAAAATTCAACTTTTTATGTCTACTACAAACAGCAGCAATTTTTCAAAAACAGGGTAAACATTTTCCTTCGTCAAAAGCTTTTTTCTAAATTGAGATACAAGAAGAATAGTTTCATGTTGCTTATCGAATCGTATTGAATAGTGTTCGATGTGCTTGTACACCCAACAGCGTTCGATTGTGCGAATTGAATTTAAACGAAAGGAACAATTGGCTAATTCTAATCCTACCGTTGACAACCAAATGGTCAGATTCTGAAGCGACGTTTCACAATTGTTGAAATTATGAAGCTGCTTTCATACAGCATGAATGAACCTGATCGAAACACGTATTGTAACACAAATCGGGACAAAATTCGAACAAACTCAATTTTGCCACTTTTATAAAGCAACGCGAACTATAATCACACAGTTAGGTTCACTGTTAACACTTGGCCAGTGGTCCTCTCTGACAATAGCATAGCCGAGTATGTTTAGAATCATTTGCAGTTTCTTTCATCAATTTCACATACTTTTTAAAATCTTCTAGCGCCATTATTTTTTCAATGGGGTAATGAAATTTCATCGATAATACAATTATCGATAAACAATTTCCTGGTATTGTACATCAATTGTAGCACTTTTTAGTTGTTCCACACAGACCAGTAAAGCTATATATGTGGGAATATAATTAAATTATATGAAGTTAAACAAGCTTCTGTAATAGAAGAAAGAAGACAGGTCGGATCACAAAAAGTTAAATTAATCGAATATAGATTGTGGGTGTTGATGCAAATTTTTTATTCCTGATTATAAGAAGCCGGAGTAAAATAAAAATTTAATTCTTGCTTCAATCATTTTGACAAGTTAAAAAGGATATATCGACACTGTTGAAAGCTGTAAAGCTTTCTACTGTTTTAACACGTTGACTGCCATGTCACCTATATGTGGGTGACGGAATTATTTGACCACGTTTAAAATGAATTTTTACATGAATATATTCATTTTACCAAATTTGATTGGGATCTGTAAAATGCAAGAAAGTTGGAAGACTACTCAATATCACACATATAATTATTTTCAATTTTTATTTCATTAAATAACTTACTTTGATTTCATAGAATTTTTCAGGTTTCTAGTTTGGCAATCAAAGTGTTAAATAAAACGCTTACGCGACAGGGGCTTGTTGGGACCAAAAATGAAAAAATAACTTACTTAAACTACTTACTTAACTTACTTATATCACATATAATTATTTTCAATTTTTATTTCATTAAATAACACTGATTTCATAGAATTTTTCAGGTTTCTAGTTTGGCAATCAAAGTGTTAAATAAAACGCTTACGCGACAGGGGCTTGTTGGGACCAAAAATGAAAAAATAACTTACTTAAACTACTTACTTAACTTACTTATATCACATATAATTATTTTCAATTTTTATTTCATTAAATAACACTGATTTCATAGAATTTTTCAGGTTTCTAGTTTGGCAATCAAAGTGTTAAATAAAACGCTTACGCGACAGGGGCTTGTTGGGACCAAAAATGAAAAAATAACTTACTTAAACTACTTACTTAACTTACTTATATCACATATAATTATTTTTCATTTTTATTTCATTAAATAACTTACTTTGATTTCATAGAATTTTTTAGGGTCCTGGTTTGGCACTCAAAGTGTTAAATTCCAGTTCAGAATATTATTCAGTAAACGCATGTAATTCGCAGTTTAAACACAACAAACTAATCCAGACAACACCTGGACAACACTGTCCGCCCGTTACCTGCGAAGAATATATTTTATTCCTCAGGTGTGCGCACCTAATAAATAGTATTAGAGCGGAGAGGGCAGGGGGTAGAAATGACCTCGGAACCGAATACTGTAGTTTTCTGAGTTTTAAATACCAATTAAATATTGTGGTTCTTGAAAATTAATTTTTACTCGACTGCCGCTTCCTCCAACCGACGCAACCTGTATTTTATTCTTCGTAAAGCTTCGCCGTCTAATTACCAGATCAGAAACTCGAAGAGCACAACGTGTGAGCTCTCAGCGTAGCAAAGCAGAACGATTGTTACATTAATATATTCATTTTACCAAATTTGGTTGGGATCTGTAAAATGCAAGAAAGTTGGAGAACTACACAATATCATACGTTTAATTTTTTTCAATTTTTATTTTATTAAATAACTTACTTTGATTTCATGGAATTTTTAACCTTTCTTGTTTGGCGATCAAAGTGTTAAACAAGCGAATAGGTTCGGAATTGTGTCGTGTTTGGTCCGGTTTTAATCAGAAATATGTGACAAACGTGTCAGTAGAAGTTCTACAGCAATCGAACCCAAAAAGTTGTGTCACTTTTCGATGCTGACCGTTTTTATTTTTGCAAGAAGACGCGACTAAATAACTTAAATAACTTACTTTGATCTCATAGAATTTTTTAGGGTTCTGGTGTGGCACTCAAAGTGTTAAATTCCAGTTCAGAATATTATTCAGTAAACGCATGTAATTCGCAGTTTAACCACAACAAACTAATCCAGACAACACCTGGACAACACTGTCCGCCCGTTACCTGCGAAGAATATATTTTATTCGTCAGGTGTGCGCACCTAATAAATAATATTAGAGCGGAGAGGGCAGGGGGTAGAAATGACCTCGGAACCGATCGAGATTGAAAAGTTCCCGGGCGAAGTTAGTTCAGCGAAACGTAGCGCGGCAAAGTTAGCGCGGAACGGGAGCGCCGCGCCGGGCAAAGGCGACAAAGGGAATGCAAGTCTCTGGTAGTCTTTTACAGTCTTTTCTTCCGTAAACCGTGCATGCTGCGAATGATCAAATAGTTTCTGGCGGTGTCGCACGGGCTCTCTCGCGAACCGGGAACGAGGTCGACGCTCGCTCGCGCGCGCGAAATTCCTCTCGCATCGCGCTAGGCGCTGAATTTTTTCTCCTCTCGGCGACTTCCGGCCGCTCGGTCTTCTAATTTCGCAGGCGGTAATCCGCCGCCATTAATTGCAGCCGAGGTGTCGGGGTGGGAGAGGCTCCCGCAAAGTCGTAATTCCGGTGGTTTTCCAGCGTGGCTCAAGTGTCACCGCCTCTCTCTCTCTCTCGGATAGACGCGGTCTTTCGGCGTCGAAAAGTTTCCCGTTCGATCGGTAATCCGACTGTCGTATCCATATCTCGATAATTCCCCGAGGATCGATCGTCGGGGTTGGAAGTTTCGAGCGGGCAGCCCTGGCTCGGCGAATTATTAATCGCCGACCTCCCTCAAACCGTCCCCACCCCTTTCTCTCTCTCTCTCTCTCTCTCTCTCTCTCTCTCTCTCTCTCTTTACAACGCCCTATCCGTCGCGTCCCGTGCAATTAGCGTGAGCTAGGAATTTCATTTTGTTCCGGGACAACTCTCTCTCTCTCTCTCTCTCTCTCTCTCTCGTCTCTCGGAGCCCTTTCTCGCGTCCTGTCCACCCCGATTAACGGGCTGATCCGATATCTGCTCTCGATGACAGCGAAGAAACAAGGACGACCGACGGATGTTCATCGACTCGATTCCGAACGCGTAATCCGGACGACACTGTGATCCTCTTTTCGAGTCGCAAAGCTTCACCAACTTCCGCGACGGAAGCCTCTGATGGCCGATGAATCGGCAAGCTGTTGGACCCTTCACTGTGGCCAACATCCTTTTTTTTTATTCGGCGAATAAGAATCGACGGATTTGCAGCGATAAGAGGCGGCAGACTTTTCACGTAGTTGCTAATTTCGTAACCTGTTTCGTTGCATAGTTGTTGTTTAGTGCGATTGTTTAGAGTTCGTGCCGAGGATAAGAAATACGTCTTGGTGATAACTAGACATCGGATCTTTATGCATTTATGGCTTATGGAAATGTTAAAAAAATGCTATAATATAAAATTCGCGAGAATTTAACACGATTTTTATTTGCTTTGGATCTACAAAGGCTGTCCCCATTAAAAAGAAAATTTTATTTCATTCCACTTTCTGAAAATGTTTCTATAAAAATTGGAAATTGCATAAACATCCGACATGTCTAGTGATAACAATAACGAGTTTATTAACACGATATTTCTCCTGCACTTGTCGCCGGCCGAATTAACATTGGGCGACTTGTTCTTACATCAGTGGTTGTAGCAATTATTAGTGTCCAGTGATTTACGTATTTAGCCGAAAGCTTTTCCGAGATTCGAGATAATTTTAGTCGGAATATTGAGATAATTCTCTTGCGAGTATCGAGATAGTTCTGAGTCGAGTATCGAGATTGTTCTTTCAACCGAGAGTTGAGACTGTTCTGTACCGACTATCGAGAGTATTCTTTCGCGTACTGAGAATTCTCTGCCGAATTTCGAGACGATTCTTCCGATTGTTGAGACTAGTTTTGAAGTGACTATTGAGATGTTTCTTTCCGAGATTCGAAACGATTCTGAATTTCTGCTCCGAGGCCCGCTTGTTCGTCACCTCGGTGGTGACGCGATTCTTTGGCCATGGGCCCGTAATTTGGGGGTAAATCCGTCCCCATTCGTTGATTGACTTGAGGGAGGAGGATCTTCCGAAACGGACCTCACCGGTGGAGGAGGAAGTCTCCACCCTCAAGTCAATAAGGGAAAGTTTTCCCATACTGCGATTTATGGGGCCCCGGAGCAGCGCGACGAAGGCCTAAGTGGCCCATGAACGCGTTTTACTGTCTCTGGCTTTCGTCCGGTTGACGAAAACCAGAGACACGATATTTAGGGTTGTAGCGAACCCCGTGTAGCGGGTCATAAGGCCCGCTGCGTCCGAATCCGGGACCCTCACGTACCTCGCGGTCGGTACACGGAGTGAGGGTCGCACGGATTGACTTATGGCCACTTTTCCAATGCCATCAGCTCGAATCCTCAAGTGCCTCGCATGCGGCAACTCAAGGATTAGCATTCTTCGTGATTGCTCGAAGGAAGGACAAAAATCGGAAAAGGGCTCTTAACGAAATCTGGAGAATGTAAACTACGAAACTATATGGGGGACGCTGCATGTATCCTTTCGGAACCGTACAGCGATAGACGCTTCTCTCAACTAATCAGCAGGTTCGATTAGCAACAGTTTGCCAATATTAGGCGCACAAATTAATTCAATTCAATTAAACCCACCTACTTTTAGTTTGAAAATTATTGGAATCGTGAAGTCACTTCCACGAGAAGTAATCGAAAAAATTCTAAAAAAAGTAGAAAAGAACATATTTTATGCACTTATGGAAAAATTAGTAGTTGCAGTTACCTCCCACATTTATAAAACAACATACAGCAATCGGTTTCGGTAATCCGCAAGTTTAGTGTCAATTAATAACAGCTTAATATAATTGTAGAGTGAAAGAATCGTTTCTCGAATTAAGAAGACAGTGAAAGGTTTCTGGAAAGTGATAGTGAACGTTTTAACACGTTGAGTGCCATGTCACCCGTATGCGGGTGACGGAAATATTTGTCCAGGTTTTAAAATTAATTTTTACGTTAATATATTCATTGGTTGGATTAGCAACAGTTTGCCAATATTAGGCGCACAAATTAATTCAATTCAATTAAACCCACCTACTTTTAGTTTGAAAATTATTGGAAACGTAAAGTCATTTCCACGAGAAGTAATCGAAAAAATTCTAAAAAAAGTAGAAAAGAACATATTTTATGCACTTATGGAAAAATTAGTAGCTGCAGTTACCTCCCAAATGTATAAAACAACATACAGCAATCGGTTTGGGTAATCCGCAAGTTTAGTGTTAATTAATAACAGCTTAATATAATTGTAGAGTGAAAGAATCGTTTCTCGAATTAAGAAGACAGTGAAAGGTTTCTGGAAAGTGATAGTGAACGTTTTAACACGTTGAGTGCCATGTCACCCGTATGCGGGTGACGGTAATATTTGTCTAGGTTTTAAAATAAATTTTTACGTTAATATATTCATTGTACCAAATTTAATTAGGATCTGTAAAATGCAAGAAAGTTGGAGGACTACTCGATATCGTACATATAATTTTTTTCAACTTTTATTTCGTTAAATAACTTACTTTTATTTTGTGGAATTTATGAGGTTTCTAGTTTGGCAGTCAAAGTGTTAAACTAGATCTAGATCCTTCAAATGATCATCCGCTTGCGTTTTAAAACAACAGGAATGGTAAAAGACAGAATTTTATTGCACTAAAATCACTTCTTGTTTTGATCGAGATTATTTCCAAGAGAAACATTGTTAAACTAGATCTAGATCCTTCAAATGATCATCTGCTTGCGTTTTAAAACAACACAGGAATGGTAAAAGACAGAATTTTATTGCACTAAAATCACTTCTTGTTTTGATCGAGATTATTTCCAAGAGAAACATTGTCAACGTATCACGGGATTTTTCATGTTTCGTGGTTGTTATTAAGTCTGCGACTGTCAAATAGTTTTGACCTGCCGCAACGCGACGGTTTACTATAATGAAATCGGTTCTTGCCGCTGCAACATGAATAAAGATGCGTCTACTCTTCTGTAGTAGGGGTAGTTTACGCTTTCAGGCAGAGTGGCTCCGTCGAGAGTATTCACTGTGCTATTGTATACATCAGCGGACGATTCATAAACAATCTTGACGATTATAAAAACCAGGAAGCAATAACAGTTTTTTTTTAGTACTGCCTTGGCTTAGCTGTAAAGCCTCTAAATATTATAAATAACTAGATATCGCTGTAAAAGGTGACAGACTATGCATCTCAATCCGAGTGAAAGTTTAAATTTAACACTTTCTGTGCCGGTAGTCCATTTTAAAAGACTTTAATTAATAATTCTGAGATTTTTAACTAATAATTCTGAATAACTCAACGTGTACAACCCATAAAACTGTGCGTCAGAAATTGCAAGTGCGACTCAGAAATTCCAAACAAATTCGAGCAAAGTGAAGCATCAAAGTTTTCTAGCCGCCCCGATAATTAAATGGACCCAGTGACAAGTTCGCATAACAGGACATGGAAATCTGTGTCGGTACAGCTGAAAGTTCGTAAATGTAGAGAATTGCTGTGCCCGTAAAGAATCGACTCGAAAATCTTGAGCTGTGAATGAGAAATTTCGAACAAAGTCGAACAAAGTGAAACAGGCAAAGCTTTTTAGCCGCTCCAATAATTAAGTGGACCCAGTGACGAGTTCGAACAACAAGATATCGGAATCTGTGTCAGTAGAGAAAGTTGCTAAATACGCGGCCGTTTCTGGGAACATAGTCTCGCAGGGATGGGTAGTGGAAAGTCTCGTTCTCACAGTCGGACTCGAGAATTTTTGATATTCGAGGGAAAGTTTCCCGTGACTCCTGTTCCCCTCACGGAAGACATAACGATCTCGAATCGGTGTCGTTTACGGCCACGGATGCGATCCACATAAATTTCTGCCGGTCACGTAATTCAAACGCCCCTTAAATTTTATTCGCCCCGGAGTTACTGTGTCGAGTATAAGTCGTATAAATTTTTATTCGTGTAATCATTCGTGGCGTTAACGGTAGCACGCTTATTCAACTAACATTGTTTCGCGACGGTGGACATAAATCAAGTATTGTTTTTAAGCAAATGGGAAACTCCGGCGGAGATTTGTTGTTATTGCGACGCGAATGTTCATGTAGATATTTCGTATTTTATTTAGGACGTTCGCGACGTGTAATTTATGTTATACGTTAAACCCTTGACTGGTGATGTGGGACCCCCGGGACTTTATGCAATTGTATAAATTTGTGATAGTTTAGATTTGTTTATTGTAATTAGCCTGTGGATTTCGTGCGTCTGCGAGGAAAACGAGTACACGAAACATAAAACAGTGAATACGTTAAAAGAATGGGATAATATGATCGCGTTATTTCTAAGTAATTAAAACGATTAAGACGAGGAATTTTTATGTAACCTCCATATCGCTAGGGAAGCAAATATTTATAAACCTTTACTCGTATAAAGGTCCATAGTCTAATTATAACTTTAACATTTTCTGTTTCATTTAAAAGATCTATAATATTTTTGGTGTTATTAATTTTCTAATTTCTATAATTTATACTTAACTGAAATTTTTGGTTCTCCATAGATTTTTGTGTAAATAAAACTTGTGTTATTTTGTGGTAATTGCTTCGTTTCGAAGAAAGAAAATATTAGTGTTGAGTAATTTACAAGTGCGTACAAAATAATTTAGAAGAGGAGCACATTTAAAATGACGTCACCAGTCAAGGGTTAAATTGAGTCGATGAATTTCGTTATTGAGTATTATCTTTTTGATTTTGTATTAGGAAGACGTTTCAGTTTCGACGAGCAAACCGCTCTTGCGTGCGGCTGATACCGTGTCCGACCATTGCTCGCCTTTTCTACTTACAATGAACGCAGAGATACGGCGAGTGCCTGTTCCACATCCTATTCTCCTCGAATTATCAGTTTTCATAGAAGCATGTCAGTGGCAATTTTTCTAAATATAAACAAGCGATGCAGTTTGTTGCAAACGATTGTAATTCATTTTAATCTACGAAAACAAAGATAACGTCAAAATCATTGCAACTCACAAACGTCCAGAATCTATCAACAGAATAATAAGAGTGTAGATAGAATTTCATCTAAAAATTGATTCTTTTAATGCAATTTTTAATTTTAATTCGTTATTTATATGTAAAAATAGATGACTTTAAAAACGTCGAAAAATTTTATTCGTATAAAACTGCATCTGAAATATTTTTTAATGCATGCGCTGTTTAATGCAAATGTAAGTCAATTTTTGTCTGCATAGTTTAACACCGCATCTCAAGTTAATACACCACAATTTTCTACAATACTCGGTGAGGTTACACTTTATAGTTTCTTTTCAGTATACTTTTATGTCTTATGTCTCTAAAAGCCTACAATAATTTTGCTATTTGTCGATAAAAATATTAGAGAAGTTCCAAAAAGAAATTGAAAGTACCCGGTTATTGACACGAGGGTTGATTAACACTAGAACCACCGGACGAGTCAAAATGACTTGCTCTTAATTTTTTCTTTTAGAAATATTGAAATGATAAATATGTTTCCGTGAGAAAAGTTTTTAATAAACTTCTCTGTCGAAGTAGATATTCAAACAAAACCAACACAAAATCTAAAGAAATGCAATTTTGTTGTTATTATAAGGCAATGTATGCCAGTTGCATTTGGTGCTCGGTAGTTCTAGTGTTAAAATAATTGTAATATAATTGTAACGTGACTTGCACAGCTTTTACTTAACCCTTATGTGAGCAACCGGGTACCCATTTCTATGTTTTCTCTAATAATTTGTTATGTTTTTATGAAGATATCGCAAAACCGCCCTGGATCCCCTTATTTAGAAGGTTCTCTGTCGATTTATGGTTACGGATTTCAAATTGATGCAAAACATATTAAATAATAAGGCTTCAATCTTGTTTATACGGTTGTTGGGTAACCGGGTACCCGGGTACCCATACATAGAAAGTGTAGTTGGATGCTTAGGCAGGGAAGTTTTACAACACAATCATACAACACACAAATTTTGTTCAATTGGTATTATTTATTTATTAGTATAGTTACTATTATTAACCAATAATAGGACAATTTTTACAAACTGTCAGAGTATTTGCGTGTTCGTCGGAAAACTGGTTTTATACAGTTTTGACAATATTTTCGTGTCTTTCTACGTTTTCTATCAGGGTCAGCTTGGTATATACAGGGTGGGGCACCACATTTTGCCATCTAGATTTACGTCATTATTATTACGCATAGCAAACAATTTTTTAGGTGAAGTTGAATGGTTTTGAGAGGGGCACATTCTGATGGTACATTTTTTTTGTAGGTGGACGTGTAAAGGACATATAAAAAGAATAAAAAAAAAAAAATAAAATTAGTAATAAATATTATTAATAATATAATAATATATGTATAATATATGTATTATATTATCTCTTTTTTCTTTTTTTTTCGTTAGCTTTGCAATTTTTTGCTAAATGTCCTTCCTGTTTACATATGAAGCATTTTAACGCTTCTGTGGATGGGTAGATCCAATACGTCGTTTGGTCATGTTCGATTCTAATGCTGTCTGGTATCTTATTAGTATCTTCTTGGCTAACATATATTTGGCGTCGGAAGCTAAGAATGTGTGAAAAACCTTCTCCTGCCATACCTGCTCGTAAAAAGGAAACGGGAGATTCTCTTTTAATTCCTATTTTATCAAAAGTTTCTTCAATTATTTCATGAGGAATTGTTGGGTAGACATTTGACAGTATAATACGTTGGGCCTTACTAATTAGCGGTCTTACTACAAGGTCGGAATCGTTTACTCTAATTTGTTTATATTTCTCGGTGAGGTTATCTGCAATTTCCTTGCTCGCCAAGAAGGCGCAAATTCTACCGTTAGATACTCGAGATATAAATCTGATATTTATTGGGTTGATAATTTTGCCTATTGCCTGTGCGTAATCTTTTAGTTGAATACCATCTTTAGCTTCAATTATAATCGCTTGGTCCTTTTTGGGGAAACAATCGCTTTGTACTACCTTATTGTAACTTCTTCTCTGGTTCACGTTGGATTCATTTCTGTCATTTTGGGATACACGGTTTTCTAGGTTAGAGGCCATTTCTAGGTTAAAGGCCATTTCGGTGAATAGATTGCACCGAATTGGCCGTAGATTTGAACCTTAACGGTTTAACAGAACTACACAATAATCACTGTCCTTACTGTATATTCACTCGAGATTCAATGTTCGCATTTATGTATATATTTAAATCGGTAAACGGAACTCGCGATCACTTGACGCACTGTGAAGTTCGTCCCCTCCAAACAGGAAATGCAATTTTGTTGTTATTATAAGGCAATGTATTCCAGTTGCATTTGGTGCTTGGTAGTTCTAGTGTTAAAATAATTGTAATATAATTGTAACGTGACTTGCACAGCTTTTACTTAAATTCCACATTATCCAATGATTAACTGTTTCGATCTGCGGCATTTCCGCGTTGAACGGCTCATATCTAAGTGGCTAGCTTTAGTCAGATCCTGAACCCTATCCTGTAGAGGAACGCTGATTGTTTCCCAACAGTCGCGACTATGCGTAGTATAATTACCTCGGCTGAATCGCGTGTTTGGTAATTTGCGTCCGTTCCGATTCCCTTTGGCGAGAGCGAGAGGAGGGTGCACGGTTGCAGGGATCAACCAAAGGGTCGCACTTGAAACGTAGAACGGGGACAACTTGGAAATTGGAAATTCTCGCATCACCGTGGACCCCGGGTATTATTTGGTTTCGCGTCATTTGCGGCTTCAGAACGGAGGACGTTACAAATTGAGTTGTCCGGCGTAATTCCCGACGCGGCAGGGCCGAAAAAGCCCGCTAAATGTCTGCGGAACGACGGAACAAAAGCAACCCCGCTGCCTTTCGGGGCCAGATTAATGTTATTATTCCATTACTTTCGTCGCCGTGGCGACTCGTTCCCGTGGAAACTGCCTTTCGGTTCACCGGCCGATTTCCCCGTTGGTTTTCTTTGTGCGCCGGCGCGAACGATTATAACTCCGCTTAATGGGCTCCCCGTCGAATTATTTCGAGCGCGCGGCTATACGTTTTTCACGAAACCATTAATACCAGCGCCCTGTACAAATAATTCGGAAACATCGCTTTAATTGCCTTGACCTCGTATCGACACGTTGATTGCGTTCCGACGAACTCGTCAGAACCGACGAATAAATGCGTTCCTTTCTGTAGAAGTCACACGAGTTCGTCGAAACGCTCACGAACCAGGAATTTTTAAGATTGTAAATCCTTTTGTGGAAATTTTCAAAAGAAAATTTGTTAGTGGAAGCTATTTTAACTAGTTTGTAGTGCTCGTAAACTTTATCAGATTCTTCAGTTACTCTTTGGAATTTCATTACGAGTGTGATTTATTGTATCAGATTTTAGAGTAGTACCCAGATAGCACAGAGACGTCTTGAATGTCCCACGAACGTCTTCCGAACGGCTTGTGAACGTCTCTGGAACGTCTTGGTGAAAAAACTGTACGTCTTAAAGACGTCTTTGAGAGAAAAAATTAAATTATATATTTATATTTATTTATTTTTATGTATTACTTTCTGTGCACTTCTTTGTTGAGGGAATATTCCATTTTCCTTAAATTACATTTAAGAAATTTTTAGGCAGTTGGCGGGATACGAACTCGGGACTTACCTTTTACTAGATTATGTGTTTCCTTTTTTTTTTTGAAAATATGTTTATTGGTTTATACATATACATTTTGTAGAATTATGGTACCGATAAAACATGACAAAACTTAACCAAAAGATGACAAAACATAACCAAAAGATACAAAACTTAACCAAAAGATGATGATGTGTTTCCTCACTGAGCCATGCGAACCTACTTTGTTACACTCAGTACTTGTTAGACTTATAAAGGCTCAAATCGTATCAAATCATATAATTATTAGAAGAGATAAACTTCTGTTTAAAAAATTGTTTAGATAAAAATCAAACTACTTTTTTTTAATGAAGCATATTATTAACCCTTTGCACTCGAAGCTATTTTAACCTGACTTTTAACTTCTTTCGACCTAGAATATTTCCTTTATATATGTATTTCTTTTTTTCATGTTATACAAGAATAGTGCAGTTTACTTGTACAATACTAAAATATTTGGTAACTTATTAAGTACAATCAAATTTAGTAATGTAAAAAATATTTTGAATAATGATGCAGCAATTTTTAGTGGTGCCTCACAGTCACCATTCGAGTGCTAAGGGTTAACCGTTTAAGTGATGAAGAATTTTCTTATATTTAAAAACCACAATTGAGTGTTACGAGCCAGGGCTTCGTGCAACGCGAGAGGCCGGCGAGGGGTTTATTACCCCAGGAATAATATTTCAATTTGTTAGTGAGGTACGCGGACGAACCCAATGCGAAATTGGGGAGCCGCTAGGATAGTCGACGTCGAGGACGAACCTGATGCGAAATCAGGGAGCCTCTAGGTATGGAGTCAAATGCAGACGAACCCGGTGCGAAACCGGGGAGCTGCAGGAGGGTGAAACTTCGTGAACGAACCCAATGCGAAATTGGGGAGTCACTGGGAGAGATACGCAGACGAACCCGGTGCGAAACCGGGGAGCTGCTAGGAGGTTGTGTAAGCAAGTATGGGTAAAAAGCACAGACGAACCTGGTGCGAAACCAAGGAGCTGCTAGGATACGGACGAACCCAATGCGAAACTGGGGAGCCGTTAGGATGGTATAATATTCGTGGACGAACCCAATGCGAAATCGGGGAGCCACTAGGTTGGAGAAATCTTATTGGATTTAACGGTTATGATTGTTAGTGGGCCTCGTAACTTATATATATTTTAGTTGATACAATCCGAGCGGTAAGATTGTATCGTGTGGGAACGTTCAATTACTAGATTAGGATATTAGGCAATAATTAAGGGTTTATAGATTTCACGATTTTACAACAAGACAAATATATTCTGTAATAAGTTCTGTTACAAATGTCTGTGTCGCGAATGAGTTTAAGGGTGGTTTACAATTAAATATGTTACCTATGTTGCACGGTTCTGACGCACTGGCAATGCGGGGTCAGAGTTATGTTTGATTCGAAAGGGACATTAACCCGATCTCACTAGGATTGAACTTGAGCGTGTAACGCGACGTGACTCTAACGTGATAGCACGATCGTTGAATCTTGCGGAACCGTTACTGTACGCAACTAAGATCAACCGAACCGTCGTTAGACGTTTCTAAAACTTGACTGAACCGTCGTCTGACGTTTCTGAACTAAAACCGAACCGAAGAGGATGAAAACGAGCGGGTTTATATACCTTGAGAATGAAAGGGGTGCTCTGTTTAAAGTTTAATGTCACGTGGGGTCACACAGATGTTTTTTGTCAGTTCTAAACGAAACCAGGCCTCAGTTAGATTTTTCGTTAAATGGGGCTAATGGAAGGTTATCTGGGCTATTTCCAAATAATTAACGGATGCCAGAAGGGAGTGTTATCAAGAGTTTCATAAACAGTCGTACTGTTTTAAAAAGGGGTCTGTTGGGACGTCTTTCGTTCTGGGAAAAGAAATTAGAGTTTTGTAAACGAAACATCTGGATGGAGACATCTCCATACGTAACATGAGATTGAGTGAAATGAATAACAACTGAACTTGATATGAATACAACTGTTCTCAATAGATGTGAAAATTATACTAACCAACAGCAGCCCTATCGCATTCTCGGTACAAAACAAGAGAAGCGCTATCGCGCTCCTCCGCATTTTTGGCAAATGACAAGTGAAGCGCGATAGCGCTTTGCCGCACTCAAACGGTTAATAGTATAGTAACGACAAACAGATATACAATATTTATTGCTAAATTCTATTACGAATATATGTATACATGTAATTTATTCTAATAGTGCTAAATCCGATGGGTAGAAAACTGCGTTATATTGCGTTGCGTGTGTACAGTTTGTAAAGCTTTTCTCTAGCAGTTTACAATGACTGAAACGTCAAGAAATGAAACGTCTTAAAGACGACTCGTACAAGACGTCTTAAAGACGTCTGAAATGAGACGTCTTAAAGACGTCTTTTTAGGACGTAAGACGTTCAGACCAAAAATGGACGTAAAACAGACGTCTGAAAGACGTCGCGTGCTATCTGGGTACATCGTGCAACAGACGTAGGAAGTATATTTTATAGTGTCTAGAAATGGGAATTAGATTTTTATCTCGAGTGGCGTAAGAGAGGATCGAGAATTCGAATTCGAATTCGATTCTGTGAAAGTCAATGTTCTACTCAGTGCACATTTTTCTCGTTTTTTAACGAATTAATACGAGCGAAAACGGTCGTGGAAGAAGGTTACTCACTTTGCGGGTATAGTGTGGCATTATCCCTCTCCAATAATCACGGTTCGTCGATCCCCTTACGTCATCTCCACCGCATTATAGGGCTTTCATTCAATCTCGCTCCTTCATCGCTATTTCTCTTTTCCTCTGTCATCAAGACGGAGACGCCAGCCAGTAAAGCGGGCGCTGGATCTTATCCGTGGGACGTCTCACAATTATACTGATTCTCTCACTATAGACTCCAGAGCTTTCAGCTTAAAATTTTTCACCCCGTAGAGCATTTCTTATTTTGTCAGTTTTCATAATATTTCACTATTCAAAATGAAGCGGTCGCGTTGTTTGCTTCTTTTAGACGGATCAATGCAGTTGTCTATTTTGGAACACGAACGACAGATTTGTTAATAACTCCTACAACTTTTAACAAAGCGACTTAAACATATTTGTGCCATCACCTAAAACATGCATTAATATATGCGCGAATCGTCGGCTTGTTAGGTTAGCTCGTTTTCTTTAAATTAATTTCCAAATTCTGCTCTAAAAACTCGCCTTTAATACTAAGCTTGTAAATTGGGTAGTCTACCTTTACGTAAAAATTCCTTTAGAAAAGGCCAATCAAGAAGCTGAGCATACTGACGAATAAAATGGTTTTAAACAAAGGACACAAGTCCTTTAATGTACAATATTAACCCTCTGAACTCGAATGGAGACTGTGCACTGGCACTAAAAATTAGCACACCACGATTCGAAACAATTTGAACCCGATTAAAGTCTGTGATTAATAAATTGCTAAAAATTTAAGGAATCATGTACGTACAATGAAACTGTTTTAGTTTTTGGGTGAAATGTGTGCACTCTATTGGTTAAACTACCACCGTCAAGTGCAAAGGGTTAAAACTATCGGAACTTTCTCAGTTTCCTGACGTTCGAACACTAGCCAATAATCTTCCTTCTGTTTTCAGAATAGCGGAGTGAAGGAATCGCCCGAAGGAGACGGTCCAGAAGGCGAGCGCACATCAACGTCAAGGAATTGATCGATATCTATACTCCGAACAAACCGTAGAACCAACCCCCTCGAACTGCCACGCCAACGAGGTTCCACCTAGCCAGCACCCTAACTCAAACCTAAATCTTCGAAACCAGTGTTCGTTCGGGGAGATCTCGCTGATGCTTCCGTCAAACTCAGCGGCTCGAGTGGATCGGCGCTCGTGTATCGTCGCGGGTAGACCGAGTGGTGAGGCTGCATGGTCCGAGGACTTCAGGAACGCAGGCGCCCGAGGATGGAACTGAGAGTCCTGCGGATGATCAGCGTGTTACCGGGGAATTTTTCCGAATTCACGGCGAATCCTAGCAGCTTGCATCATCAGGGTGGCTTGCCGTGGGTTCCGAAGCAGGTGGGCGAAGCGGAGCAACGTGGAAAAGAGAACGGTGACCGGTCGAGGACATCCGAGCGTTGGGGTGCGAGAAGAGAGGACAAGATAGATCGTTGGAGGATCGAGCAAGGTTTCCAGGTTCTCCGAGCGAGAGGAGAGACTAGACGGGGTGGTGAATCGTTGCTGGAGGATCGGGATCGTGAAGAGCCAGAGAGACGGGAAGAGAAGAGAGGAGAGAGGGAAAAGGGTCGTCCCTTAGCAGGAGGGCCCCACAGATGCGGGGCCCGGAGGGGCAAGTCCGCGGCGGCGTGACGCGATGCGGACGTCCTCCTCCTCGCCTGCGAGGAAGAGGAAGAGGAAAGACCTCTCGCCTCTTGATCTCACCTGCGGAAGCCTCTCTGACCTGGACCGTAGCTCCAGCGGACCTGTCGTGCACGATGCTGACCAGCGACGGTGCATTTTGTGGGGGTGTGCTCGAAGGGCTTGTTCGAAGCCCGGTGACCTCGTCCTCGAGAACGAGAAAGCGTCGTTCGGGTTTCGCGAAAGAGGACAGCAACGTCGTCGTAGGTGCGTCGGAGGGGAACCCAGGCAACGGGACAGCTCGAAAA
The DNA here is from genome assembly GCA_913789895.3 of Seladonia tumulorum. NCBI lineage: Eukaryota > Metazoa > Arthropoda > Insecta > Hymenoptera > Halictidae > Seladonia > Seladonia tumulorum. The sequence continues at coordinate 9,705,819 of OU565279.1, read as the reverse complement.
AGTGTCTGGCCAAGGTCCTCGTGTTCCTCGCGATTTTGTGCGGACTTTACTGCCCCGGGAAGCCCGAGGCGCTCGCCGGAAGTCAGAAGTACAGCACCAGAACGGTCCGGACCAGGTACGGCATACTGCGCGGCGTCGAATCCAGGTCGTCGACCTCCGTTGAGACTTATTACGGTGTCCCATACGCGACCCCGCCTGTCGGCTCCTTACGGTACATGCCGCCGGTCACGCCGACACCATGGCGAGGCACCAAACTGGCGGACACCATGCCGCCAGCCTGCCCTCAGAAACCACCGGAGCCGGACGCCACTCTGCCGAGGAACAGACGCGCCTACCTCGAGAGGCTAGCCCCGATGTTGGCCAACCAGAGCGAAGACTGCCTGTATTTGAACCTCTACGTGCCGAAACCTCCTCATGGTGAGCCACTCTTGCTCTCTTTTGACAATTTTTTGTATAATCTAGATTGTGTATTTCTTGGGAGAATTGTTTGGATGATGTCTGGGGTTGGTTTTCTTTGAAGAATTATGTGTACCATGTCTGTGGTCGATCTTATGGTAAGAAGGTAACCGAAGCTCGGGTGAAGATGATTTTGTGAGACCTTCAAAGTTGTTCCACTGAGAAGTTACTTGTTGGTAGAATACTGTGGTCAGTGACCATTTGGTAAAACACTGTGGTCTGTGACCATTTGGTAGAACACTGTGGTCAGTGACCATTTGGTAGAACAATGTGGTCAGTGACCATTTGGTAGAACACTGTGGTCAGAAAACTGTTGGTGAAATGCTGCGGTCACTGACCTAACGAAGACGCCTAGATATAGACAATATTGACTAGGTCATCGACTGTGCCCAATCTCGTTAGAGTCAGTGACCGCAACATTTTTTTTAATTTGCAGACAGTGATCAGGATTACATCTTCCATTGCTATTAGCGGTCACAAAATGTCCATTCCTATTCCTTGTGACCCCATTACGGTCACTGATCACAATTACATTCTCCTACTATGTTCCTGTTTATTGTAACCAGTAACTATAACAGTCTTTACTATTGTGATCAGTGATCCCAAAATCCTGTTCCACCGAGGTCACTGATCACAAATTTATAAAATCAAATTTATGAGATCATAAAATCTTTTTCTATTGCGGTCAGTTATCACAAAGTCACTTACCATTGTGATCCGTGACTATGAATGGAGATCAGTGACCGCAAGTTTGTTTCCCATTACAGTAATTGACAATATTCTTCCTGGCTAAGGTCAGTGATCGTAATATTTCTTTCTACTGCGGTCAGTGACAACAGTATCCTTTCCTATCACAGTGAGTTTCTATCTCATTTTGAGTGTTGTTTTCGTCCCTTTAATGTGGACGATGGTTGAAGAAGGATATACATATTAAATATATTTTTGCAAACTATCTTTCGCAGAAATTTCATCAAAATCAACTTGAATATATGTTCTCTTGTAAAATTAGCTTATAGAATCCATATAGTATTTCTCATACGTGATAGAACAGCCTCTATTGTTCCATTGCTTATATTTAATACATTCAAGCCCGTTGACGTAACTGTTGCGTCATTTTGTGTTGCTACCGAGTAGACGGAAACGCAACGTCACGAACCCAGACGAGATTTACTCGTCAGTTCTCGGCTTGCAACAAAGATCACTTTATTAGTGATTCCCGCGGCGTAATAAGGTCTTGAAAGCATTGTATAACTATTAGCTTCTACAAAGACAGTAATACGCTTACGGTGCGCTTACACAATTAGTCATTATTGTTTTCACTGTAATTTGAAAAAGCATCAACAGCGATTAACCCAGCGTGCAGTTGTAATTCTCAAATACAAATTAACAGACACCGAAAGCGAATGAAAAATGCATTCACCCGTGGACCAATTCGCTCGAAACTTTGCAAACATACTGCTAATGTGGAAAGTTTGGAGGAAACCGGTCTTTAGTAGCTTCGTATGTATTTTGAATAAGCTGCCGCGGCTAAAGCTCGCTAACGTATACGAGTTTATGGTGAATTCAGTCGGTAGATAATCTGGCTTGTCGCTTTCACTTATTTACGGTTTACGTTGCCTTGCGTTTCGATTTATCGTGGGCGAATCGGTAAAAAAAGTTCTAATAAAACCGCTTTCGAACGAGATCGCGGGAAACGCGAAAACCCTCGAGACTCGAAGCGAAACGAGGTATTCTTGAATTGCAAATTTCGAGACGGTGTACGCATCTTTTCGCTATTGAATATTTCATCAATATGCTAACGAAGTGTACACAAGTAAAGCAGCAATATTATTTTTGGCGACACTCGCTCGAAGATTGATTAAATCATGGTTTCCTGACCCCTTTCCACGCACAACCCTCTTTCCGAGGTTTTTCGATACTGTAATAAGAAACAACAATGGGCGCACGTACAAAATTTTAGCTCGATTAATATTTCGCTCAACGTTCGCATACAGAATGTTAAAAATGATCTAACTCGAGAAATTTCTAATAATATGAACCAAATTAATAAGCACAACGTGACCATGCTATTTTTATTATAAAACACTTTTGTCTGGCAATCACTTAGAGGTCTGGGTAGGCTTAAATAAAAATAGAAAATTTTAATGTATCAAAATATACATGTATGCCTGATGTTTGAATTTTTTAAAGATACATTGAAAATAGAGTCTAAAATTTGGATCCTATTTATACAGACATCGAATAAAATATTATTTGAATTTAGTTTGCATGCGTGTGGACAACTTTGAGGTTTAATGTACCTCTATTGAACGAAGTTCCATTGAGAGTAAATAATTAGGATCGAATAGAACGGCGGCTACAGATTGAAATTTTGATCTCGTTAGGAAATTATCGACTAAATAACAGCTTTGATAAAGGTTCCATTGAAAATAAACAATTAGGAATTTAATGGGACTTCTCTTTTTGGTGAAGTATCGATTCAATCGCAGCTTCGATAACAACGCAATTTCGAAACAACGGGGTTCGATAGCACCGAGCGATTTAACATTTTCCGCGCACTTGGAGGGCGAGTGTTAATGCCGTGCGAACAAGAGGTTAACGCAGAAACATTTATCAGCGATAAACTTGCACGGTAAATAGCGGATACACGGTTCTCCCGGTTTGCACAATCTAGCCAAGGTGGCCGAAGTGCCTGTTCGCACGCGAGTCGTGCGGCGGAATTTTATGAATAAGAGATCGCTCTCTCCGTCGCGCTGGGAATTAGGATTCCTTTCGTGTTGATCGCGTGTCGTTCAATCCTGACAGAATGAAACGGCTGGTCGGAACCGAATCGACCACTGTCATTGCCAGTCCCACGGATGTCAACATTTAGTTTCGCGATTCGGACACCCGGCCCGGCGAGAAAAAAAGCTCGTTCCGTGGCGCGCACGGTGGATTTGCGAAATTGGACGGACCGACGTTCAATTTGACACGGAGATTAGGGGAAAATGGAAAACGAGGCGAAACGAGATGACGGGAATTGCTCCCGACAAAACGGCTGATTCCCGGCTTCTGTGTTTGCGCTCGCTCTCTCTCTCTCTCTCTCTCTCTCTCTCGCAAGCTGATTCTTCTGATCTTAAACATAATTTAACGGATCCTCGTGGACGGATTCAATCCCGCTCGGAAAACAACCTCTGTTCTCTTTCCAAACAGTTTCGAACCTTCTAATCTCTTCGACGAGGCAAACGGTCGCGAGAGATTGAACATTTGCGAAAATGCTCGAGAATGCCTGAAACGAAACCACTTTGGACCAGTTTGCACTCCGAACCATTCTGGCAGAAATTTACAAATCCTCGTATTAATTAGTATAATTTTGGAACCAAGTAACGTATTATAATGATATTGGACTTATATGAATTGGTTGACATCGAGGAATATATATTTGCAAAAAAATCAATATTTTATTTAAAGTTGCGCTGGAATAAATTAATTCCCCGTAATCGCTAATAAACTTTAATGTCCCCTGAGTCAACACATCTCCTCGACGTTTATCATGTACATGTTCGTTTTCAAGTTTTTCGTAGTAAATATGACCTCTGAAAAATTAAACACATCGAGGACCCTTCGAAAATGCGAACTTACAAAAGTTACGTTCGCCCCGGTAGTTCAATGTAAATCCTACGGGATCCAGGATTTAAAAAAATTGTTGAAACATCTTCCATAGAGAGTTAGATTATACGTACAAGTTTAACCCTTTGCACTCCGAACCATTCTGGCAGAAATTTACAAATCCTCGTATTATTTACTATAATTTTAGAACCAAGTAACGTATTATAATGATATTGGACTTATATGAATTGGTTGACATCGAGGAATATATATTTGCAAAAAATCAATATTTTATTTAAAGTTGCGCTGGAATAAATTAATTCCCCGTAATCGCTAATAAACTTTAATGTCCCCTGAGAGGGGACAGCGGAGTGCAAAGGGTTAATGAAATAAAAATTGAAAAAAATTATATGTATGATATTGAGTAGTCCTCCAACTTTCTGGCATTTGACAGATCCTAATCAAATTTGGTATAATGAATATATTAACGTAAAAATTCATTTTAAAACCTGAACAAATAATTCCGTCACCCATATACAGGGTGGTCCACGCAATTGTTTCAAGTCATAACTCCGTTATTATTGTATTTACGAAAAAATGCCAAAGGAGAAAGATAAATGGTTCGAAGAGCACTACATCTGTAGGCCTTTAAATTTTTTTTTAGATGCAGCAGTGCATGTGCAATTAACAATTGAATCATTTCTTTAAATAGAAATGCATATTTTTTTACACAGATCGATTCTTCTGTTCATTCTACGTAAAAAGTGATTAGGGTACCATGGCAAAAAAATGATTAGATCTCGAGATATTTTCAAAAAATGTCTTTATTGAAGAAGATGCTCAAACGCTTCTCCATTACATTCTAAACATTTCTGATAACGTTTTTTTATTGTTTGCATAACTGCGTTTAAATTATTTGCAGTTATTGCTGCACATTCCAGTATGATTCTTTCTCTCAGATTGTCTACAGAATCTATGGGATTTGAATAAATTCTATCTTTCAAATAACCCCACAGAAAAAAGTCAAGGGGACTTAAATTATTTGAACCAACGTATTGATGTATTTGTTGCGATAACGTTATTGCAAAACTTATTTTTTAGAAACCGCATGGCCACTTGTGAGTTGTGTGCCGGTGCACCATCTTGTTAAAAGTATTTACAATTTATCCTGTCTCGGAGAGGAATGTCGTCGAAAAGAGATGACAATTCAAATTCCAAAAAGCGCCGATATTTTTCTCCGTTTAGGGCACCATCGATGAAGTATGGACCAATAATATTGGTATTTAAAATCCCACACCATACATTAATAGTGTACCTTATTTGGTGATGTATGTTCCTCCTAAGGAATGGATTTCTTCTTGCCCACGTATGTTCATTATGACGATTAAAAATACCATTGTTGGTGAACGTACATTCATCCGTCCACAAAATCTGCCGCGGGAAATCTTCGTTCATCTGAATTTGGTTTAAAACAAATTGACAAAATTGCATACGTCTTATTGAATCTCCAGCATGTAAGGCATGTCCAACACTAAATCGATACGGATGTAGCTTCTCTGATTTTAAAATTCGTTTCACACTACCGAGGCTTACATTGCATTCTCTCGATATTTCTCGTGTAGATACTTGTGGTTTCCATTGTAAATAAGCGAGTATGTTCACTCTGTTGTTTTCATTTCCTACTACTGGTTTTGGATCTTCTCTTTTGGGTTTGGTAAATGCACCATAGTGTTGCAAACTGTTATTCAATTTGAAAAACAATTGTCGCGATGGTTGTCGACGGTTTGGATATTTTTCCTGGTACAGTCTTGCGGAAGCATTCGTATTTTTGTCACACAACACAAAAGTGTCGTACATATCTTGTTTCTCACTGTTAGTAAAATACATTTTCTTGTATTTAGTGAAATACAGTTACACTTTTTCAAATTCTTAGTTTTCGTACTCGAGTTACGATACGTGAATTGCTACTGAATGATGAAATGCTTACTCGTAGAAATCAGTTTCTGTTATAATAACAATGTCGAAAGGGTATTTACCTTTACAACATAGTCATGAAGTGTTTGAGTAACTTTTTCAATAAAGACATTTTTTGAAAATATTTCGAGATCTAATAATTTTTTTGCCATCGTACCCTAATCCTTTTTTACGTAGAGTGAACAGAAGAATCGATCTGTATAAAAAAAAATATGCATTTCTATTTAAAGAAATGATGCAATTGTTAATTGCACATGCACTGCTGCATCTAAAAAAGAATTTAAAGGCCTACAGATGTAGTGCTCTTCGAACCATTTATCTTTCTCTTTTGGCATTTTTTCGTAAATGCAATAATAACGGAGTTATGACTTGAAACAATTGCGTGGACCATCCTGTATACCACATAAATATCGAATGGTCTGTTTTGAACAACCTGTATATGTACAAAATTATAAACTGTCTATCCATTTGTGATTGTTGTAAAGAATATCTTTTCTCATTCATCAGAGAAAACTTGAAATAATTGAAGTATAAGATATATTTCTTGTATGTATGTCTTGTATATGTCTCTCTATATTGTACAGGTATATATACAGGGTGTTCATGCTATTACTAGCCAGCATTTTTCGTGCAAATAGTAAATATTAGATAGAAATGGAAGAGGAAAAAGTAGTACTGTTTTTTATACGTAACACAATGGCGTATATATTTTTTTTTGTGTTTATACTATTTCGTTAGATATGAAGATGACCTTCAATTTTTTAAATGGAATGCTGTATATTTTTGTATATCACATGAAAGCGTGTGTCTAGACGAATTCATCCGTATACTGCTCAGTGATCTTCGAGGTGATGCAAGGTCAGACAACGAAGAAACATTTAGAATATTTCATACCAATGTGTTTACTAGTGTTCCTTATTTATACGAATCAGATGATGTTGTCATTCACATTCAGAGAGAGTGTTTACTTCTAGTTTCTACTATGACGAGACAATTTCAGTATTACTTTCGAATGTATCGTTATTCGGTGGACGGGAATTGCACATGCACTGCTGCATCTAAAAAAAAATGTAAAGGCCTACAGATGTAGTGCTCTTCGAACCATTTATCTTTCTCCTTTGGCATTTTTTCGTAAATGCAATAATAACGGAGTTATGACTTGAAACAATTGCGTGAACCATCCTGTATAGGTGACATGGCAGTCAACGTGTTAATAAAATTCTGACTTTTGCTGTCAGGGTTTAAGCATCGAATCGAACGTAGAAGTACCGTAAAGATTAATTTTGTATTCCTTTTTGCGGAAAGTTGGACTTGCCAGACATCAAAGAGTGCGATGAAATTGTTAATCATGCAGCGGCCGATGTTGCCTATTACGCTGTTAAATTTGCATTTTAATACTCCGGAAAATGCTTGCATAAATATGAAAAGAATTGAGCGTAGTTAGACTTTTATGTAAAACTGTTTTAATGTGAACTTGTCGATGCGAACGGCTCTAATAGTAATCAACTGCGTCTCAGGCGTGTTTATGAAAGTTTGTCTCGAGTTAATTGCTGATGCATTCGTATTTTTAGAGATACGATCTCTATGTGTGTAACTATTAATTAAGTCAAAGCAATCGATTCTTTTGAAACTGTTAAGCTAAACCTTTTCCTCCCCATTAGAATTACGGTTCAACATTTTGCAATTTATGATTACTGACTTTGTAGAATGCCTTTGTAAAGAATTTATTCGGTAAATTGATTTCTGTGGACACATAGTAGGTGTACAAATTAATTCGTAGCTTCCAACAATTAATCAGATGTAACTTTATTTCAAATCCAAATCTGTTATCCGCTATACTAAAGATTCATTAGCTATTAGTTATTTGTCAGAAAATGTACAGAAAGCGATAGAGATTTTATTCGATAATGTGCTTTGATCACATTTTTGAACAAATTCGAAGAACAAAAGGGCTAGGAATTAATTTGTACTGAATACATTATTATAAAAATCCGAATAAATACGTTCTTGTTACTTTCAGAGAATGGCGTGGAATAGTAATTTTTAGAGAACACAGAGGATTTATTGTTAATGCCGCATTTCCAATGGAACGGTCCGATGTTTGCGTTCGACGGTCTCACGCTCGACTACGCACGCTGGTCACCGAGTTTTATAATATTATGCACGCGATCCGAATAACATGGTCGAGTTCACTGGTCGGGGGAAATCTCGCGGGATTATTTTACACTGCCGATTGAAATCGATACGTTGGAAATATGTTTAATCGGTTCTCTGTTCGCCGCGCGGCGATGCGCCGCATAGTGGGCAAAAACGGCCTTTTTCGATTCAAAATCAAAGAACTTTTGATAGGAATGAGGTAGAGCGATGAAATTTTTTTTAAATGAAAGCTGAAACTTTGTAGAATATGGGAAAAATAGGGAGATATTACGGTACGAACGTTTTTTAACCTTGAGAAAATTCGTTAAAGTTGCACAATTTCAAGAAAGTGCCAGTAGTAATGACAGCGATACGTCAAGTGATGACGAGATGTGAAGTGCTCCATGTTTCGTAAGTAACTCAAAATGTTAAAATACTTTATTATTATTTTTATTGTGTTTTATATATGAGAATACGATATACTTTCAAACTAGTGTGTTATCAAGTCATTTTAACGAAAAAATTTCATTAATTTGTGTCACAAAAATCTATTTTTTTTCAAAAACCAGAGGTCGTAGACAAATTTTGAAAACAGATTTGAAATCAGCGTGAAAAAATCTATGGGGAACGATATATAGCATGTTAAAAAAAATTTTCCGCGCGTATTAACCACAACAACAAAATTTTCTTGAAATTGTGCAACTTTAACGAATTTTCTCAAGGTTAAAAACCGTTCGTACCGTAGTCTCCCTATTTTTCCCATATTTTACAAAGTTTCAGCTTTCATTTAAAAAAAATTTCATCGCTCTATCTCATTCCTATCGAAAGTTCTTTGATTTTGAATCGAAAAAGGCCGTTTTTGTCCACTGTGCGCCGATGCGGGCGCATCAATGATATCACGCTGGTAAGCAAATTTTTCAATCAGCGCACCGGCCCTGTTCGAGACACCGAATTTTTTGCATAGTCGGCCAAAAGCGCTTCCGCTGCCAATCAAGTGCTTTCGGCAAGGTGCCTGCCGATGAAAATTGCACTGCTGGCGGTTCCATTCTCCCCCAGTTTTTCATTCTTACGACCAAACCGATAGAGAAATTGTGATTTTTTTTTTTTTTTTTAATTCTATCCTGCAGTTCATTGCGCCGGAAATCTATCCGCAAAGTTTTCCAATCGAACTCGTAATATTGCTGAAGCTGCAACGAAGCGAAGCGTGTGAACGCTTCCGGTGTGACTAAATAGGCGTGCGATTTTGAAACTGCCGATCGGCATGGAATTTTGAACATATCATTTAGAAAATATCTAGTTTCCGTATGAATTCTGATAATTAAATTTTGAAACGGGTTCTTTCGAGCAGTGAAACAACCATCGTGTTCCCATTTTATCGGGAAGATAAAATTAAAAAAAAATACGTTTAGGCTGTTTAGTTAAGAACACAAGTATAGAACTCAAGGTTTGCTGCCGATTTTCTATTAATCTATTAGTCTCTCCAGAAAAAATTCAGTATAGAACACAAAAAGTCTCTAGAACTCTCCAGAAAAAAGTTTAGTATAGAACACAACGTTCGCTGCCGATTTTCTATTAATCTATTAGTCTCTCCAGAAAAAATTCAGTATAGAACACAAAAAGTCTCTAGAACTCTCCAGAAAAAGTTTAGTATGGAACACAAGGTTTGCTGCCGATTTTGTATTAATCTATTAGTCTCTCCAGAAAAAATTGCCGAAAATTGAAAATAGCGTAGAACCCTTTGTTACTCGTATGATATATTTGAAATTGTGCGACACATTTTTGGAAAATATTCACATTACATATGGAATAGCTATTAGCTCGTAGCTATTTTTGGTTCATTGTTATGCAGTCACAGTGGACCAGATTTAATCAAAATCGATCGATTCCTCCTCGAGCAGTGATGATTTCAAAATGATGTGTCTAGTCTGAATTTAGTATCCACGAGTGTTGCAGAAGAAGTTCAAGGAGATAGATGGAATCTCATTGTTTTGCATGTGAATTTTCGCATTCCGATCATTCGTTTATCCAGTAGGATGTCTGAGAGCCCTATTTGGTCGGGTAAACCAGTACGAACGAGGTTCGATCAGCTCGGGATCTAGACAAAACGTTCACGAGGATCGAGAAAGGGGTTGTGGGTACTATCAGAAATATATTTGGTGGCAAGGTCTCCCAGCACCGATTGTCGAGCTCTTGATTTCCAACCGCTGTCTCGCCGTCTCGTCGGTTTCTTTTCTTTCTTCTCCTCCCTTCCTCCCTCTCTTTCTCTCCCTCTCTCTCTCTCTCCCCCCTCTTTCTCTCTCCCATTTTTGCGTTCTGATTCCCCCGTATTCGTGGGACGACGAGGACGGCGGTGGTACGCTCGAGTGAAAAGAGGATCGAGTGAATGAAAGAAAGCGGAAGAAAGGAGAGGCACGCCTCCCACAAAAGAATGCCATCGATCGGCCCGTCGCGTCGCGACGTTTTTCTGATTGCGAGCCAAGTGAAACGAGGAGACCGCACGAAAATCTAGACATCCAGACACTGTCCTCGAATGATGGGACACTTTGCATATTTTCACAGTTCGAATGATGAAAATGCACGGCCGCCTTACGGCCATGATAAGACAGTCACACGTGTGTGTCCACATGTTTAGCAAATTCATAGAAATTTTCCGTTTATGAACATCATGCAAACTTGGAAGGGGTTTCTCAAGTGCCTGATGCATAAAGCAATTTTTTAAAATACAGTGAGTGTAAAAAGTATTCGTACACCTCTTATAGTTTTAGAAAACCATATATTTCCTTATGTAATTGAACATTTTTTTATAAAACAAAAACACAATTACAATTATTATATGTTTCAACTACAAAATGTGACATAAATAAATTAACGAAAAGTTGACGTTAATGAGATATATTAAAAACAGTCTGAAGTCTCTCAAAATTAGCACGCAAAAAGTATTCGTACACGTAACAAATTTAGCAATAAACGTGTTATAATTTACGAAAATAAATTAAATTAATATTTCGTTGGATAGCCTTTCGACTGTATAATTGCGGCCAGTCTTCTTGGCATTGAATCCACTAAATTGGATGTGATTTCGTGTGTAATATTGCTCCATTCCTCTTGAACAGCAAATTTTAATTGTTCTTTACTTGAAATATGCCGAAATATGCTGAAATGTGCAATTACATAGAGAAATACATGGGTTTTTAAGCCTACAAGAGGTGTACGAATACTTTCTACACTCACTGTATGTAAAATTATGTATGTCTCTGTTGGGCCTTTTCTTGACATTAAGTTCTATCAATGAATTGAAGAAACAATAACAGTGGCACCCAATGTCGGGCACTTTTAATATGTTTTAGCAGTGTTGTTGTCATATATCGAGAATTCACTGTGAAAGTATACACACAATTCATACGTACACCAACGATTAGAGGTTTTATTTTGTATGCCATAAAAAAGTTGTTCGCGTCAGTTGCAAGGTACTGTTGTGCCCGAATTACTTTTTGAAACATTTTGTTTTCATTCGTGGTTTTGAATACGAGCAACCTGGCGTTAGACACACGTGTTCCATTGGATTATTTCAAATCAAAATCGAAAAATTGATCGAAATTGTATATTTTTAGTAAACATACTTATCGTGCATTTCTGCATAGAAATTTTCCGTTTATGAACATCATGCAAACTTGGAAGGGGTTTCTCAAGTGCTTGATGAATAAAGTAATTTTTTAAAATACAGTGAGTGTAAAAAGTATTCGTACACCTCTTATAGTTTTAAAAAACCATATATTTCCTTATGTAATTGAACATTCTTTTATAAAACAAAAACACAATTACGATTATCATATGTTTCAACTACAAAATGTGACATAAATAAATGAACGAAAAGTTGACGTTAATGAGATATATTAAAAACAGTCTGAAGTCTCTCAAAATTAGCACGCAAAAAGTATTCGTACACGTAACAAATTTAGCAATAAACGTGTTATAATTTAGGAAAATAAATTAAATTAATATTTCGTTGGATAGCCTTTCGACTGTATAATTGCGTCCAGTCTTCTTGGCATTGAATCCACTAAATTGGATATGATTTCGTGTGTAATATTGCACCATTCCTCTTGAAGAGCAAATTTTAATTGTTCTTTACTTGAAATATGCCGAAATATGCTGAAATGTGCAATTACATAGAGACATACATGGTTTTTTAATCCTACAAGAGGTGTACGAATACTTTTTACACTCACTGTATGTAAAATTATGTATGTCTCTGTTGGGCCTTTTCTTGACATTAAGTTCTATCAATGAATTGAAGAAACAATAACAGTGGCACCCAATGTCGGGCACTTTTAATATGTTTTAGCAGTGTTGTTGTCATATAGCGAGAATTCAATGTGAAGGTATGCACACAATTCATACGTACACTACCGGCCATAAGTGTTTACCCACCTTCAAATTTCGTTACTATTCAAATAATAGGTATTTTATTGTTATGAAAACGTCCGTAGCATTAAATCCTAATTATAAGGCTAATAAAAAACATCCAAAATATTCTGTACATACACAATCAGGTACTGTAAATGAGTTTACAGCTTTTTATGAAAAACGACAATTTTGGGGTTCAGGTAAAGAAACCCATTTTTCTGAAATTTTTATAACGGTCAGTAGGGAATATGAACGCAGGTATCTTAGTCTTCTCAAATTTCATACTGCATTAAGCTTTGATACAGTAAACAGTTGATTTTCACGTGCCTAAAGAATTTTGCGAAAATTTCTAATAATGTCAGGGAGAAAAGAATTATCGATTGAAACGCGCGCTCTAATAGTGTTCCATCATAGCATCGGAAAAAGTAACAGAGAACCGTGGACTACAATGTTAAAAAATATGTGGGTGGGTAAACACTTATGGCCGGTAGTGTACACCAACGATTAGAGGTTTTATTTTGTATGCCATAAAAAAGTTGTTCGCGTCAGTTGCAAGGTACTGTTGTGCCCGAATTACTTTTTGAAACATTTTGTTTTCATTCGTGGTTTTGAATACGAGAAACCTGGCGTTAGACACACGTGTTCCATTAGATTATTTCAAATCAAAATCGAAAAATTGATGGATATTGTATATCTTTAGTAAACATCCTTATCGTGCATTTCTGTTAGGCGTTGTTCAATTTTTCGTGAAAAAGGAGACGTATTAGCGGAGGAGGATTTGCGAAATATGTGAAATCTACAACGTGGGAGATCATTCGCCCAAAGGGGATATTACTCGATCATTTCGGAGCCGCAGAAGGTGATTTCGCGAAAACCCCGGAAGCATAATGCGTTTTATGCTTCCGGGCGGCTGTAACATGCTCGCGCATGGGAATTTGAAAAAAATCTCTCGGTGATTTACAATTTGCCCGCTTCGAAACGGGGCCAGAGTTCATAAATCTCTATTTTATTACTGTTTGGAAATCGGAATAGCGCATTATTCGTGCGAAATGAAATTGGCCGGGTTCCAATATTTGGTCGCGCGGCAGTCGCGCAGCGTCGGGGAAAGGTGAAAAGGAAAACGAGCGTGATATAGCGAAAATAATAATGCATATTTCGCAGACGAAAAATAACGCATTATCGGGGTATTTCGTCGAAGAAAGGATCTTTCGGCGTAGAGGGTCGATCGCCGGGAATTTATTCGGCAAACGCACAGGCGAATTCGACGTGTCGTTTTATGCGGGGCCGCGAGGTGATTTGAAAGTTTCAATGACGGCCAGATTGAAACTTTTCATATTATCGTAAACGCTTTCGGCGAACGTCGGAAATAACGTCGGCGCAGTCGAGATGAAAAGTGCATATCCAGTTCGGACATACTTTTCGCGATGAAAATCTCGGCAGAAAAAAAAAAAATTAAACGTTCCGTTGCGGCGGAGAATGTTTAGAAAAAGTTTCGGATTTCATATTGATTCGAGATCGTCGGATTCGAACGTTTTCACCGGGCGAAACGAAGTGCATTCGATGCAACGACGCCGGATCAGCACGTTCGTCGCAATCTCCAGCTCTTTTCATTGCATACGATCTTACCTGCTCGCATTACCGATGCACCGGAGCGTCTTGCAGCGATGCAACTGCCGCACTGCAGACTATGCACGACCCACACGTGCGACTCGACGGTGGAAAGCTCGTTTGTCCAACCGGAAACGCTGCTGTTGGTGCAGAAACAAATTTGATTGTCTCTCGAAATATTCATTCGATGTCTTTGTTCCCGATATCTTCAAAAAAATTAGTTGCAAAAAGGATTTGAGAGTTAGATAGAAGCTACTGATAGTCAACGATTTTACAAGCGATCGATTGCAATGAAAAGAAGATGTCCAAGATAACCGAACGTATTTATACCAACCCCTAGCCCTGCAATATCGAGTCATACTCGTGATGAGTACATAAAACATGACATAAATTTTCTCCTTTTTCTAGGGAATTACGAATTGCAAAAAAGTTCTAATCACTGAAACCGTAAAATAAATGCAAAGAGTTAACACGTTAAGTGCCAAAAATCGATCCCAGAGATTCTCACAAAATCAGTGTAACTTAATAAAAAAAATCGAAACTAGAAATTTAAAATGTATTATAGTTATTGTCTTAACCCTTCTGAATTCTAAAGATCCTAATGAAATTCGGTTTATCTGGACATGTCACAATAAAAATGAATTTCTAAACCTAGTCAAAAATCACTGTCAGTCATATGTGACTGACGTGGCAGTTAACGTGTTAATAACACACTACAGAGTGCATTTTGTTATTAACCCTTAGCACTCGAATAGTGACTGTAAGGCACCACTAAAAATTGCCGTATCATTATTCAAAATATTTTTTTCATTATTAAATTCATTTGTATTTAATAAATTCCTAAACATCTAGGTACAACGTTTAGGTAAACGTTTTAGGTATTCCTAAACATTTCAGTATTGTACGAGTAAATTGCACCATTTTCGTATGTATAACATGCAAAAATTATACAGGGTGAATTCGATAAAACAGGACACCTAAATATCTGCGTTACTTTTCGTTGTACAAAAAAACTTCGTAGGACAAAGTTACACTGTTTGAAGGGCCACATATAACGGTGTAAGGGAAAAAAATTTCAAGGTCATTTTTATGAGATTTGAAGGTTATCGATGTTTTTTAAAATGGAATGATATATTTTCGTTAACGTAATGCTGTAGCTGACAAAATAACGAATTCATGCATGTAACACACAATATGACCTTCAAATGACCTTCAACCCAGGAAAATGGTATAAATAAAATTCAACGTGTAAGATTCATTTGATGTATTTCTGTTACTAGTAAATAATACTTGATTAAAAAATGCTCTATCGTTTATCAATTGTCTCAATCCCCACTGGCAAAAGTTTACACGATTTACAAAGTCTCTACCATGAAGTTCTTGATGAATTGATAGGTGATAGGGGTGAAATTTGTGTTCCTGGAGTATTTGCACTACACATTTTTGACTAATGCCACTTCCTCGTGCGATTTGCCTCGTACTAGCATGAGGGTTTGCATTCACTGCTGCCAGAACATTAATTGTGTTTGCTTCATTCCTTACAGTCCTCACCTTTGTACGTTATTTATTTTCGACACTAACAGTTTCACGGAATTTATTTATCAAATTGGAGTAAACGGAAACTGATGGACAATTACGATTAGGAAATCGGTCCTTGTACAACTGCACGGCTTCTCTTAATCACTGTCGACTTTCTCCATAAATGAAAATCATATCGATCTTATCTTCCTTCGAGTAACGCATTGTGAAACATTCATCGATAAACTGATCGAGAAATCTTAGAAACTGTGGAAATCTGATAGCAAGAAGGTCTTCTGAGTAATTAGTAGTGGATAAACACGATTCTATACGAACGTATAGGTGAAGGTATATCATAATTGTCCTCCTGTCAACACCGAATCTGTTATTATGTTGTGTATTGCGATACATTTGAATGTATAGCAGCTCAAGGGAATATTTTTGAACATTTGGCGTAACAGAAATACATCAAATGAATCTTACACGTTGAATTTTATTTATACCATTTTTCTGGGTTGAAGGTCATTTGAAGGTCATATTGTGTGACATGCATGAATTCGTTATTTTGTCAGCTACAGCATTACGTTAACGAAAATATATCATTCCATTTAAAAAAAAACCGATAACCTTCAAATCTCATAAAAATAACCTTGAAATTTTTTTTCCCTTACACCGTTATATGTGGCCCTTCAAACAGTGTAACTTTGTCCTACGAAGTTTTCTTGTACAACGAAAAGTAACGGAGATATTTAGGTGTCCTGCTTTATCGAATTCACCCTGTATATGGAAGAGAAATATTCTAGGACGGAAGAAATGTTTCGTTTTGGAGTTAAAATAGCTTCGAGTGCAAAGAGTTAAATATAATAAATGCTTGGACAAGGAAACCCAGATAGCACTCGACGTCTTAAAGACGTCTATTTTACGTCCATTTTTGGTCTGAACGTCTTACGTCCTGAAAAGACGTCTTTAAGACGTCTTAAAGACGTCTCGTAAAAGACGTCGTTTTTACGTCTCATTTCAGACGTCTTTAAGACCTCTCATTTCAGACGTCTTTAAGACGTCTTTTACGAGTCGTCTTTAAGACGTTTCATTTCTTGACGTTTCAGTCATTCTAAACTGCTGGAGAAAAGCTTTACAAACTGTGATTATCAAACTGAATATTCCATCAACAAAGAAGTGCACAGAAAAGTAATACATCAAAATAAATAGATAAATAAATAAATAAGTTAAATAAATAAATAAAGCATATAATGTTAATGTTCGCGGATATGCTGAAAAACATTCTTTTAATTTACTTTTTTTTATTTATAAATAAATAAATTAATTAAATAAATAAATGAAGCATAAAATGTTAATGTTCGCGGATATGCTGAAAAACATTCTTTTAATTTATTTTTTTTTATTTATTTAGTTTTTTTGTTATAACAAACATTCAATTTATATTTCTTGTACATGTATACAATATTCAAATTCAATATTTTTCTCATAAGAAAAAATGTGGCTTAAAAAATATTTTTCAATATTTGACAAACATATCTGTCTAATATTTTTGTGCTACTAGGGGTCTGTTTCGGGACGTCTTGAATACGTCTGTTTCGAGACGTCTTAAAGACGTCGAACGGACGTCTTAAAGACGTCTTTAAGACGTACAGTTTTTTCACAAAGACGTTCCAGAGACGTTCAGAAGCCGTTCGGAAGACGTTCGTAGGACATTCAGACGTCTAATAGACGTCTGAACGGCTTCGACAGACGTCTTAACGGCTTCGACAGACGTCTTAAAGACGTCTTTAAGACGTCTCTGTGCTATCTGGGAAGTGGAAATTTGACGTGTTAAATACGAATAATTATTTGAAATCGGTCAACGCGAGAGCAGTCGAGGATACGGTCTCGAGAAATATTATTTTTTTATTTGAAATCGTATTTTATCCGGCACCGGTTCTCCTCCAGGTGGTCTGGGCGTAAGAGGCTTATCCCTATTCCCCATCCCCCGCTTCCCGTGTCCGGTTTCCTCGATATAGTCATGGAAAAACCAGTCAGCTGGAGAGATTCCGATCCGCGCTTCCGTCCGAGATAGTTTCCTTCCTCCTTTGGTCTGGCATTCGCCGGCGCGGCGGGGATATTTAAATGAGATTCCACTCGGCGAAACGTATTTGACTTAATGCTCGCGGAGATCTTCTCTTTTTGCCAGCCGGGGACAGCCGTGACACCGTGGTAAATGGTTTTCGGAACGCGATTTAATGACGACAATTAACGCCGACGTTTCTCGCCTATTGTTGACCACGCCTGTTGCCCGATTCTAATTACTCCCGGGGACGCGCTCGCCGAGACGTTCCTGCACGTTGTTACCATTTTTCGACTCGGAATGGACCACTTGTGGGCGCAATTAAATGCGTGGAACGTGGTATTGCGGAACGCGAAATGACGTATATTAACATTGGTAGCATTTCTGTGAATGATTTACGAACGATTCTCACGGTGGTCCTTGTATTAGGATGTAAAACAAATATGCTTGAAGTGTAAACATATTTGTTCTGATTCCGAGTAAATTTCTTTATCCCAGCGTAAGGTAAAGGCATCAGTAGGTGACCATTTTGTAGAAAAACATAAAACATAAGGTTTTTATAAGTGCACTTATAAGTGCACTTTTGATGAAAGTGAACCTCGGATATCATGCCGTCTGTTGTTTAAATTTCAAAACAATAAGAACATTTCAAACCTTATTTTTTATGTTTTTCTATAAAATGGTCAACTACTGGTGCCTTTACCTTACAGTGCAATAAAAATGGCATATTAACTTTCAGTGCTCGGTACGTATATTGTTAAACGTATTAGATGTGGTAGAATACGTTTGCGTTGATGTCTCAGGTGTTCCTCTCTAAAACGAATTACACTTGCTTCTAAATTCAATGACGACCACTCGCTGGTGCAATCAGAACCACGTCGAACCTAGCAGAACCCAAGCCAAACAATTCTAAATTAACATCCCAACTGTTTCGTTCGAAGACAGACCCAATTTAGACCCTAACATTGTTTGATGACCATTTCCAGTCGCAACTAGATGCATCTCAAGCATGCCGGAACACGTCCTAAACAATTACAAATTAACACCTCCAACCGTCGCGTCTAAAGGTACATGAAGTCATATTCTAAATACGATGATGACCGTTGCCAGGAGCAATTTAATTCACATCAAACATCCCGAATCAATATCCAAACTAATTTGACCTACTCACAAACGTATCGGCGTTATCAAACCCGCCTAGTCCCTGAAGTTGACTCTTCCCTAACTGGCACAACATCTGAACTAATGGTACTAAAAATTTGAAAAAAATTATGCGTGTACTGTTATACCTGTACTGCAGCGTTGGCATATCAACAAGACCGGAAATGTCGCTATGGTCTTCAAAAGAACAAGGTTTGCCCGATATTGTGCTCATAAGAACAGCCTGTCTAACGGTGAAGTAACTGGCATAACTTTTAAGCCAATGGTATTAAAAATTTACAATAAATCATGCATGTACTGACACACCTGTACTATAATACTATAGTGTTAGAGCAATCGGAAGTGTCGCTATAGTTTTTGAACAAAGAGGCTTGCCAGAAACTGTGCTTATGAGCAGACTGTCTAGTGGTGAAATAACTGATATAACTTCTAGGCTAATGGTACTCAAAATTTGAAAAAAAAATCATGCGTGTACTACTACAGCTGTATTATAATACTATGGTGTTAAAGCAACCGGAAATGTCGCTATAGTCTTTGAACGAGGAGGCTTGCCTGGAACTGTGCTTATGAGCAGACTGTCTAGTGGTGAAATAACTGATATAACTTCTAAGCTAATGGTACTAAAAATTTGAAAAAAATCATGCGTGTACTACTACATCGATATTATAATATTATGGTGTTAAAGCAACCGGAAATGTCGCTATAGTCTTTGAACGAAGAGGCTTGCCTGAAACTGTGCCTATGAGCAGACTGTCTAGTGGTGAAATAACTGATATAACTTCTAAGCTAATGGTACTAAAAATTTGAAAAAAATCATGCGTGTACTGCGACACCTGTACTACAATACTATAATGTTAGAGCAACCGGAAGTGTCGCTATAGTCTTCGAAAGAAGAAGGTTTGCCTGATATTGTGCTCATAAGAACAGCCTGTCTAACGGTGAAGTAACTGCCATAACTTTTAAGCCAATGGTATTAAAAATTTACAATAAATCATGCGTGTACTGCCACATCTGTACTATAATACTATAATGTTAGAGCAACCGGAAGTGTCGCTATAGTCTTCGAAAGAAGAAGGCTTGCCAGAAACTGTGCTTATGAGCAGACTGTCTAGTGGTGAAATAACTGATATAACTTCTAAGCTAATGGTACTAAAAATTTGAAAAAAATCATGCGTGTACTGCGACACCTGTACTACAATACTATAATATTAGAGCAACCGGAAGTGTCGCTATAGTCTTCGAAAGAAGAAGGCTTGCCCGGAACTGTGCTTACGAGCAGTAATTGATATAATTTCTAAAGTAATGGTGCTTAAAACGTTGAACAATTACAAATGACCAGGTCTCGCCTAAAGATAGCGATGTTCTAAATGCGACGATGACCATTAGGTCATCTAACGACGTCAAGCACAGGATCAATAGCAAAACAGTTTCGAAAGCGGAATGATTGGCGCGGGTACCGGGTTTATCCATTATCAAACGCATGTCATCCCTAAAGTCGACTGTTTTGCGACCGAGGGGACAATTATAGGGAACCGATAGCGTGACCGCGGCATGATTCGAGCCGTTCACTTTTCCATTTGTTATGGAACGATTCATAGAAACCGCGGTAACGAGCAGAGAAGCAGGCTCGGCGGCAAGGGCATTAATCGACACGGTCGAACGCATTACCGCTAATGTCGCGGATTACGTAATTTCCCATGTCCCTGTGGCAATGTGTTAATCGCTTTGGCGGACGAGATATTCAATATTTCATGAAAATCACTGTGACGCGCGTAATGTACCGCGTTTCGGTTTCCGGCGCGATCATGCACGCGATATTCGGCCGAGGCTGTGTTTGCGGCACACCGAGATCTTTCATCGTTACCGAAACGATTATTCGTGTTCCGCGAGACGGAAAAGCGACGGAAATAAGGAGGTCTGTTCGAGTGGCTCAGCAATTTCGTTGGTAGCGAGAACGGCTGTGCACCACGGGGGTATAGACGGGGGAACGGCAGGGCAGCCGCTGATGTGTTCTAATTGAACGTCCTAATTAAATCATCCTCGTGGATTGGGTTCACGGCCCGTGTTCCTCGGAATTAGGTAAAGAGGATTTCGAAGTGTAAGTAGAACGTGTCAGCGCTAAAACGTCGTCAATTTATTACCTTTCCCTTACGGTGGATGGCTTCCGTGTTGATGCAACGCTGCGCTCCCGTTCCACCTGCTAAGAAAAATTAGATTAGGCTTAGTGTCCTCTTTATCCCGCTATGCTACTCGATCGCGAATGCCGAATTTCTTGGCGCAAACGAAATACAATTAACCCCTTCCACTACTATTTATTTTGTGATTATAATCATTACAAGTTCTTCATCGTTCAGAATTTCCTAGAAAAGAAAAGATAGTTTATATTTATTGTATGCCTATCTTTTCTCCAAAGGATATATATCAACTACAACAAAATAGAATTTTATTTCCATTTTAAGGAAATTAATAACGTTCACATTTATTGGACTCTATTCAGAATATTCATGACGAGTCTGGCTCGTTATTGTAGGGCAAGGGGTTAAAACCAAAGAGGAAACGACCTGAGTACCTTTGCAGTTGTCTTACAACGTCTTTATATCAATAGAACTGTAAACTTTTTGTTCAAAGTCTTTTAAACAACAAGAATTTTCTGCTCGAATGCCGAAACTGAGGGTACTCTGTCTGGTACAGAAGTGAGTAGCATAACTTTTGAGATAATGGTACTAAAAATTTGAGAAAAATCATACGTGTACTGTTAGATACGTAGGGGAGAGTTGCCGAATGCGTACCACTTAATTCCGAAGACAGTTTATATATTCTTCAGTAGGAATTTGAGCAAAAATTATGTTTTGTATCTATGTATTAAGTATCGAAGTTGCAATTTAATATGATTTTTTAAATATTTATTGATAGATATGAACACTGTGATATGAACACTTCATTGTGATATGAACACTTTTATAAGATCATGCAAACAGTACGATTTAGGCAACCGGTATCCTAAATGGTACCAGCCGGTTTCCAAAATCGTACCTCATGTGTTGGATTAAAAAGATACAAAAAAATCATAAGAGAAACTGTATTTTGCGTTTAATTTCAGTTTAATATACAATACAACATAAAAATAAAATGGAATATTACATTACTTAACTTAAATACAACTAGGACAATAATAAATATTGTCTTCTTTCAAAACTCCTCCAACCTTTTTTAATGCAGAAGTAGGTCGTTTTATCAATCCAAGGAGGTGTCTTCTTAACGTTGGCTTTGGAATTTTATACCGCCGAGAACATTCGTTGAATCCGTATTTTTTATTTCTGTAAGCCTCTCTTGCTAATTTCATCTGTTCTCCTGTCCATTCACAATATTTTCGCTTTCCCATGCTAAAAAAATTTGAAATATTGTAAATCGTTTATTTTCGCGGTAAAATTTGAATAACAGTATCTTAAATCGTACTGGTACGATTTAGGAAACCACAGTGTGGTACGATTTAGGAAAAAGACGTCCCGCTAAATAATTGAAGCTAACCTTTAAAACATTATCAGCATGTTTTATAAACTAAATAGAAATAAATAATATAACATAGCTAGTTTTCAAAAATATATAAGACTACCTCAGAAACTGTAGATTTATATTTAATTCAGCGGATTAAAATCGTTTAAAATTAACATCAGACTTGCCTGATTTCTTTGTGCTTCTGTCATTCACAAAACAACACTTCATGCGAATAATAACTTTTTGGTCCTACTTTATCGACATAAATAAAAGTTCATATCTTTACCACCAAGAGGCATCAAAATGCATTAATTTTTAAAGAAAAGAGCTGGTACGATTTAGGTGACCAGTACGCATTTGGCAACTCTCCCCTACTATACCGTTGTTACATCAGCACTACCGGAAACGGCGCTATAGTCTTTCAAAGAACAAGATTTCTCTGCTTGATGCCCGGAAGCGTTCATCCAGTGATGAAGTAACAGGCATAACTTCTGAGCTAATGAGACTAAAAATTTGAAAAAAATCATACGTGTACTGTTAGTCACGTACTACAACGCTGTTATGCCAGAGAGACCGGAAATTTCGCCATAGTCTTCGAAAGAACAGAATTCCGTTGCTTGTCGTCTGAAATGGTACCTACACCTCGTGGCAGAATGTTTCCGATCGGAGGCATTGAAACGGATTTTAGAGAAAACATTCACAATTTAGAAGTATAAAATATTACTTTACGGGGTTAAAACTGATGGGAAATGAAAAGGGGCTTATTAACGAATGAAAAACAACAAAATAACATAAGCTTACATTTATGATGGCAAAGAAACGAACAAATAAACAAATTGTTACTCGGAAAAAAGTTTCCAATTAATACAACTGCTGAAAGAAAGTTTCCGATCACGACTCGAATCAGTGAAAGTGTGGAAGCTCCTTGAAAGTTAGAACCGAAGAATGTAAATGTAAACATAAGAGGACATCACAGAAACGTAAGTACAAGATAATCATGTCTGAAATATCAGTTCGTAGTACTATTCCATTCAGTACAGACGTAAATTAAAAGTCCGTAGTATGTCATCACGCCAGTTGTATTCAAACGATATAAAGTTGAGAATAATTGAGCTTCTCAAGGAGGGTAACGCTCAAAAAAAGGTGGCAAATATAATAGGATGCAGCCAAAGCACTATCTGTGATTTAAAGAAGAAGTATGAAGAAACGGGAAGTGTAATAAACAGGAAGAAATGTGGCCGTCCTCGTGCAACGTGTAAACGAGACGATAGGAAGTTACGTAATATTGTTAAAAATACGAGGCGATTGACTTCGAAACAGATAAATATAATATGGGCACAAAATGTTTCGAATCGTACTGTTCGAAATCGTCTAAACGAGATGGGTTTTGCATTCCGAAAAGCTAAAATAAAACCTTTCCTAACAAAAAGGCATAAGAGAGAACGGTTACAGTGGTGTAGGGACCATGCAAATTGGATAGTGACGGACTGGTACAAAGTAATATTCAGTGATGAGTCACGTGTATGTGTTGGAACCGGTGATGATGCAGGAACATTCGTGTGGCGAAGACCTAATGAAAAATTCGATACAGATTGCTTAAATTTTAAAAATAAATATCCAGAGTCATACATGATTTGGAGTTGTATGACTGAGAAAGGGGTGGGAAAATTATGCATTCTTCATCAGAATGTCAATTCAGAATCATACATCCATATTCTTGAAAATTTCTTGATTCCTAGCATTGAAGTATGATTTGAAGATTCCCCAAACTTCATTTTCCAAGACGATAATGCCAGTTGTCATCGTAGCAAGGCAGTGAAAGATTATTTACGGCATAACGGCATTAAAACAATGCACTGGCCAGCCAACAGTCCAGATCTCAATCCCATAGACAACTTATGGGCAAAAGTAAAACTACTTATCAACGAAAAAAAGCCAACTAATAAAAAAGACCTTCGACACGCTATACGACAATCATGGGAAGAAATCTCACCTACAAATTGTAAAGATCTAATCGAATCCATGCCGCAACGTATTAAAGAAGTCATACGTAAACGTGGGGATGCAACAAAATACTAACACAGAAAATAATTTATGTTAATACATCGAAATCGGAAACTTTCTTCCAGCAGTTGTATTAATCGGAAACTTTTTTCCGAGTAACAATTTGTTTATTTGTTCGTTTCTCTGCCATAATAAATGTAAGCTTATGTTATTTTGTTGTTTTTCATTCGTTAATAAGCTCCTTTTCATTTCCCATCAGTTTTAACCCCGTAAAGTAATAATATTTTATACTTCTAAATTGTGAATGTTTTCTCTAAAATCCGTTTCAATGCCTCCGATCGGAAACATTCTGCCACGGGGTGTATAAGCACGGTAACAAAATATCTGACATAATTTCTAAACCCGCGGCATGAAAAATTCAAGAAAAATCGCGCACATAGTGTTAGGTTTATGCAACAACGCTATCATGCTAACGAACCCCCTAGTCGCGTAAGACATTGATCTTAGTGGTAGTAGTATGCCGATGACCGAGGTCGATAAAATGGTGCGAAACGAAACTATCATAAATAGTAGAAGTTGGAGATCATGAGCCCACTTTACGTAAAAGCATCGATAAAAGTTACTGCGATTGCTGTAAGCTCCCCCCCTCTCTCTCTCTTTCTCTTTCTCTTCCTCGAATACTTTTATAATCCCATTTCTTGTCAACCAGGCTACGCGGGCGGCGATATAAATTCATAAATTCCAGCGACGCTCGAACTCGAGTGGCTACTTTCGAATGATACCGAGAAACCATAACCGTCTATCACCGCGTGCACTTATGCGCGTAATGTATCATACGTGACGCAGCTATCTCGGAACTTTTCATTGTCCATTGCTCCGGCCGACTTCGTTTCCGCGGGGTACGCCGCCACCGATAAAAGTTACTGGAAACGCGAGCGCAATAATGGCGTAGATAAACTGCTCGCAAATAATACCAGCGGCGTTAATAAATAATGCGGAGCGTCCGTAGCTCGAGCGGATTGCACTATGACCGTTGCGGCCGCCATTTCTAGATGGTAGCGTTATATTGCCTAGCGTTTAGATAATCCGAATTTATGAATCCGTATCTGCACCGTATTCCTGGACAAAAATTAAAGAAATTCCTTCTTCAAAATCCCTCTCCCCTCCCACTAACAGACCATTCCTAAATTTCATATTTTATTTTGCAAGCTCTTTCTGTGTGATACCATTTAGAACACCTTTGCTACTGAACTCATCGTTCACAAAGTTTATTTTTAAATTTTTTGAATGTTTTTACTGTTCTGCATTCGATATATTCAATTTCGTCATAAGCGCGTAAAATTCGTAGTCTGACAGTTAGATAAAATTAACACTTTGACTGCCAAGCTAGAAACCTAAAAAATTCCATCAAATTAATGTAAGTTATTTAATGAAATAAAAATTGAAAAAAATTATATGTACGATATGGAGTGGTTCTCCAACTTCCTGGCATTTTACGGATCCTTAAAAAATTTGATACAATTAATCTATTAACGTAAAAATTCATTTTAAAATTTGGACAAATAATTCCATCACCCACGTACGGGTGACATGAAAATCAACGTGTTAAATTAAAACTGACGTCTTGCAGCAAGAAAATGCACTTTCTCCAATATTAAAATTCTAGTTGGACAAAATCGAATTGTTTTCTAAGAAAATAAATGTAAAACTGTATCATGCTATACGCACGTTTATGCACGAAGCTGCGTCCGTCTGTAAATAATTTCGTCGGAAGAGTATCGTCCGCAGTTTCTCAGTGTCTCCTGTTCCGCTATAGTTATCTCGAGCGGCTTTATTCTAGAGCGCGGGCTTATCGTTGGGGAATCTTGCAGGGACGCGAGGCCAATTATGCGATTCGAGATAACAATGGGGTACAAGCGGCGATTCGTAGGAACACGCGCGCGAGACGGTGCCCGTTCGTAAAACTGCAGTAAGACCGGCCCGTAACAAGACAACAATCGTGACGATTATTATGAAGATCGTTTGGCATGGCTCGCCTAATCCTTGGGGCATTATTTGGCATCAGTAAGCGTGCCGCAGTTTCCGCTCCCCCCCCCCGGGGAAGTTAGTTCGTCGAAGTTTCGGTCACCGGAGAATTAACTTTTTGCCGTGGCCGGATTACCATTTCTCCGTTGCGCATTTGCGATGCGCTTCCCAGATATCCGGTATCTGTTTCGCGGAAACAAAATTAACACGACTGGCGCTGCGTTCAATTCGAAATCCACGGGAACGAGCACAGCTTTTTTTTTGTTTAGACCGTACGGTTGTCGGGGAATTTATTACGTTGTTTGCCCGTTTCGCAGAAAAAGGCGAACCTTCTGTTTAATACTGTAACTAACGAGTACTATACCTGGTAGATTTATGTGCACTTGTATCGATGTTTGGACTACATTCACAAATGTTTGAATGAACGAGAAATCCAGGTTCATATACAGTAAGGAGCAAAACTGAACACACATACGACATTTTAACGAAAATAATTTTTTATTCAATATTTGCACGTAGAATACAAAAGAAACGAAATACTTAGTATTATCTACAATCTTCTGGCTTTTCAAAACAAACAAAATATTTGAGCCGTTTATTTTGAAAGTGGCCTAAGTCCATTTATACTTAAATTGAGATATTTAAGGGTTTGTGTTTCAAAGCAATTAAAAATACACGTACAGGATACTAATGAGTCATACTGCTTAAGTGTATCTAAAGGAGTTAAATTTATAGTTCCTATTAAAATAATGGCAATTATTAAGTGAATAATATGCGTTTTCTTACCAAGAATGGAGTTAGGCCAGTTTCAAAATTAACAACCAGATTCGTTATAAAATTTGAAGGAGCCCAAGTCCATTCAACATAATTTAAGATGCTTCAAATTGAAAAAAAAACAATACTCAATTTACTTTGTATACCTTTACAACACTTCAAAAACACAATTTATGCAATTCAGGACATTTTCCAACTACATAAATTACATAACAATTCACTGCTCATCTACATTTTGTGGTGTCAATACAATATTTTCGAATTTTCTCGATCTACCCCGACGTGCTAATAAATCCAGGATTTCAAACTTTGCATTCTCATCCATTGATATCTTATAGAAAATTGACATGGTTCATCTCTCAAAAAACGCATCCAGCATATTTTTAACCAATTTATTGTTTCTCCGTTAGAATTCTTTACCATTTTAAAAATTGTATCCTCCAAAAATTTTGTTGATATGAAATCCTCTTTAAAGTTATTACTTCTCCGGCACTTTTTGATAATGTCCTTCGGACGTTAGGCCACTTTCAAATTGATGGTTTTAATTATTGAAATAACTGCGAAAACTTATGGGTCCAAAATTGTCGTATGTACTCTGAATATCCGCAAATGTTGTTTATGACAGCTCATTTGAAATTGTATACGTAATTACGGGCAACAAAGGATAAATGACAAATGGAGTTAGGCCACTTTCAAAATAAACGGTTCAATTATTGAACTAACTCTGAAAACTTGTGTGACCAAAATTATCGTATTTACTCGGAATATAAGTAACATCAAATGCTTAATTGATAGATAACTTGAAGTTGTACGTGTAACCACGGGCAACCGGAAATAATTGAAAAATGGACTTGGGCCACTTTCAAAATAAACGGCTCATTTGTGATATTATTGTTATTTCGCTTCATACCATTTTTTTCGTGTAGTCGGTTTGTCACCGCAACTAATTTTGTGTAAACATTTCAGATTTTCGTACACTTAATATTTCGTCCATGAACCTTCAATCTTGATAATTGCCTGAATACGTTTAGGCATACTTAATACTACTTTTTCGCAATATTCTGGTGTAATAGAATACCACTGTTCCTGCACTCTTTGCCACAAATCAGTTATCGTTGTTGGGGGAGCACTATAGTTATTCTGTAACTTCATTTTTAAGTATGCCCAGACATTTTCGATCGGGTTTATGTCTGACTTTGAGCAGGCCATTCCATGGTTTGAGATGGTTGAGTTTGCAGCCAATTCTTTACGCTTTTCGCACAATGCCCAGGAGCGTTGTCATATTGGAATACGACGTCACACTCTGGTACCGGCATATTTTCAATTGTTTCCAGTAAATTTTTTCTAAAATATCCTTATACGTATACTGGTTCACCGTACCTTCTATTCGATGTAGTGAACCTACACCGTGCGCCGTAATGCACCCCCACACCATAAGTGAACCACCACCAAAGGGCCTAGCCGGATAAGAGTCAACAATGCCCTTGAACCGAATTTTGTACTGGCTACAATGACTGATCATTTCTACATGCTCGGAATGTCAAAATTCAATGATTTCGCTCATCATTAGTCTTAAGAATGGGAGACCCTGGTAACGTAACAAAAATATTTGCTTAAGTTGCCGATTGAATCGAAAAAAACATGAAAACGAGATATCTCGTGACCCATACGCAATGTGTTAACAATTGTTCCAAAATTCTTCTTGCGAATTTTACCTTAAAATTATTTTTTTAATATTTTGATACTGCTTCTAAAAGAAATCTACAAACATACCATTGATATAGTTAGACATAAAAAAAAGAATTAATCAAGTAAAAAAAATTTATACGTATGCCGGGATCGAACCTAGTATAAGCAGATCAACAGTCGATCGCCTAATCCGCTGACCCAATCGAGTTGTTGGGAATGTGGTGAATACTTTTAGATGTAATACGCTGACATAGATAAAATACTAATCAAGCCGATTTCATTGTTTAATTATTTTTTTAAATGTTCAAGGTTTATCAGTGCCTGATAGACTTACAGAATAAATAGAACGTAATAATTTTAAGGTTAGCTTAGTTCTTCGCGGAAAAAACGTCGAAAAAATCAGTTTTTATTTTTTTTAACAACGGCGCAGCAAACCAAAAAATCTGAAAAAATTCATGAACAATACTTATGACAATATACCGCTACTGTAAAAATATAAATGTTGTCACTCTAGAACTTCCATGTGAAATCTGCATTTTTTCGATTTTTTTGTTTTTTTACAAGCATGATTTTCACTTTAAAAATCTGAAACCAATTGCAAAGTATGTATTAGGGTTCTTGACATGCGTCAGATTTTTCTCAGAATTTCTAAATGTCATTAACTAGGGAAAATAGGCCAAAAACTGATTTTTCGATTTTACCCCATAACTACCCTCCCGATCGAGATACAGGGTTGAAATTTTGCACAGAATGTTTTTTTTTTTGGTGCTCTATCGAATGGCACTTCGTCGATAAAATTCGGTTCAAGGGCATTTTTGACTATCTTATCCGGCTAGGCCCTTTTATTGTTTGCTTCACATGACGCGGTAAAAGAGGTTCGCCTTGCTTCTTCCAACACCAAGAACGTCGATCCGATGAAATTCGATTGATTTTAGATTCGTCGGAAAAAATTACTTTTTTCCATTGCTCTATATTCCAGCTTAAATATTTTCTTGCAAAACTCAGACGGGCCCTGACATTCTTTTTTGATAGAGCAAGTTTTTTTTTCTTCTCAATTGCTGCAAAATTGGCTTCTTTTAATGCCCTTCGAGCCGTCCACTTACTAATTTTCTTTCCAACATCGCTTTCTAATAACTTTGCAGCCATTGATGCCGTCGTTGCAATTTCTGAAGTAATGCATTTCGTCAATCTTCTCTTCTCCTGACAAGATAATAATTTTGGACGGCCTCCAAAAGATGCAGAGTCTTTACTACAGTATTTTTCCGTATCTTATGTACAACTCCCTGACTGACGACAACTTTTCTAGCAATTACTCGCGTTGATAAACCCGATTTTAATTGGAAAATGATATTATTCATCATATCTTTAGATAATGGCTTCATGATGTTACATTGATGCGTGTTAACGCATGAACAACGATAAACTAATAGCTATTGCACTCCTGGTTGTGGCAATGGTCGTGATGGACTACCAAGTTGTTTACAAAATCTGTGTTTAGTTTTTTTTTTTTTTTTTTTTTATTAAGCTATAAAACCCCACATGGGATTATTAGCAGCATGCACATGGCTGTGCATGCTAACATTACATTACATAGGTAGCTTATAAACTAGGATTGAGACAATATAATGAACATTTTCGAATACAATATTAACAGTGTTTACAGTTCCTAATCCCGAGAATCTTAGTGCGGTGCAAAACCGGCTACACGAAAAAAAATTGTATGAAGCGAAATAATAATGATATCACAAATGTTAAATTAGTTTTGAAAAGCCAGAAGATTGTAGATAATACTAGGAATTTTGTTTCTTTTGTATTCTACATGCAAATATTGAATAAAAAATTATTTTTGTTAAAATGTCGTATGTGTGTTCAGTTTTGCTCGTTACTGTACACGCTAGAGAATACGTCCGTGCGATTTTGTCACGTGTTTATTGTCGCTCCACAATTGAAAGTACCAGCGTTAAGAGTATAAAATATTGCAACCATGAAACGCGATACTACAGCTTTATGCCACTGTAAAAATTC
The DNA here is from genome assembly GCA_913789895.3 of Seladonia tumulorum. NCBI lineage: Eukaryota > Metazoa > Arthropoda > Insecta > Hymenoptera > Halictidae > Seladonia > Seladonia tumulorum. Next base: position 9,674,897 of record OU565279.1, on the reverse strand, counting down.
GTTGGCATAACTTCGCCAATCAGTCGTCAGATTTCCATTTTATATTCGGTCCTCCACCAGACCCATCGGAATTGTCACAGCCGTTAAACGCAAATGGCTGGAATTGAAAGGGTTAATTCGCAGTTATGATTCATGGGATCAGTCTAGCATAAACCGACTTCATACTCGAAACGGTTGAGAAGAGATAATGTTGGATTCTGGAGGTAGGAGTAAGGCCACGTGACGGAGTGCATTCGGTGCAACCGGAGAGTTTCTGCGAGTGCATTAACAGCTTTCAGGATGCATTCGTCATTTTACGCTCGAATAATTTTCGTTGTTTGATGGGAGTGGAACGTCTGCATGATTTATCTGCGCTATTCCACCTTCGGAAACAACGGTTTATACAATTTATTGCAAATAAGAAAGAATAAGTTGGTCTTATGCACTCGGCAACGATTTTTATAACTTTTTAATCTCTGCTGTTTAAGGGGTTATATACAGTTAGAATTTTCAAAAAATCGACTTTTTTTATTTCATTTTCGTAATGTACATATATTTAAGTATACGCACAAAAAATTTCAAGTCAATCCGGCGATTATTTTCAAAGTTACACGCATATTTGTAAAGACGTGTCAGAGCGTTTGAAAGTAGGAGGCGATCTTTCGACGCGTTTTTCTCGAAACTGTGTTTTCAAAGTCGGTGACCAAGATTTCTCGGAAACGTCTGAACCGATCACTCTCAAATTTTAACACAAGCTTCTTAAGTATATTTTTTAGTACTTAATCGAAGCTTTTTTCTTTCCGATGAATATTTTTTTTTTTATAAACAATTTAAGGCCAAGATTTTGGTGAAAAATCGATTTTTTTCTTTGAAAAGCCGCCATTTTGTCACAAACTTTTATTTTGCTTATTCCTTCGATGAATTACTAGATTATACATTTCTTTAACGAAATCAGTTTGGTTTTTTCATTTTTGATGATCCTGTCCATAGTGGTCACCGCAAAGCGCCTTTTTTTAGAGGAACTCCAGGAAATCAGCTATAGCAGGTTTCAAAATTATTATTTTTACAAATAAAAAATGTTAAAATACAGTTAAAAGTTACCATAATATGTGTACAAATTTTTGCATTAATAGATGTAAAGGTCTTCTCAGGAGAAATTCTTAAAAAATCGCTTTTATATAACCCCTTAAATCTCTTTATATTTTTCGGTGACAAAAATGGTCAAGTGTACTTTAAATGTGGGCTCGATTAAAAGTTTTAATAAAAACCTTACTTTGCAAAACTTTTCAGTAACGCTTTTAATTTTTGAGGAACACCGTTCAACTTTTTTAGTTCAAGTTGTGCAAAAACACACTTTACACACGCCAAAAGAAATTTATTAGAGCTTCGATCCGTTGAAAGTGATTCTCTAAAAATGTTCGTCTAATTATGTCAACAATTTTGAACAAATATTACAAAATAATGCAAGATAACAAAAATTCCCTGAAAGTATGAAATTTCAATGAATCAGCTGACCGTTTAAAATGAAATTTTTTATTGTATAGGGGTTATGCTTAGGTTGCAAGCCGACTGCAAGGGGTCCGGTATTAAATTGCATTATTGAAAACGGGAATTAGGTTGTTTTAACGCAAAGCACCGTCGCGGTAGCAATGTTTCAAGCATGCCCACGCGGACGTACATGGCGGACGTCCACGTGTACGTGGCAAAGGGCACATTATCGCAGAAAGTTGACTGGAAACGAGTAATTAAAAGTGATAACGCTTTGTGCACGCCGCTCCGTGCTCCAAATAACGTCCTTTTTATTACGAGGAATTAACTGACACCGGCGCACCGTTGCAGTCCGGTAAAGTGAAACCGCGGTGCATTTGAGCAGCGAGCTTTATTCGTTTATTGCGAAAGGGCGAGAGCGCAGATGTCTGAAAATTTTCAAATTTTAGGTGGTGTGGCAAACAAGCACGAAGGAACCCTTTGGTCCCTTAAAGAACGAAACTATCATCATGTAAGAATGTTTATGTCACCGTTTGTATTGGGTTGGCAACTAAGTAATTGCCGATTTCAGTTATAGATGAAACTATAACTTGATTCAGTTTTTGGCCGAAAAGGATCAGACTTTCTACGAGCGTGGAATTTTCAAGTTGTCAGAAAGATGGCAAAACGTCATCGAACAAAATGGAAAATACATCATAGATTAAAGTTCATTCGAAGTAAAAAAAAAAACTCTTTTATTTCATTGAACAAATCGGCAATTACTTAGTTGCCAACCCAATATTATTCATATGTTTACCTGTTATTGATTTATACTGTTATATATAATTTTATTGATTTATGCGTTGCGTTAGCATTTTGTTAAATTGATGTTACCATGAGTTTCGTTTAAATAAACAGTTTCTTCTGAGTGAGCAAAGGACATTGACGTCTAAAGCTTCCTTACAATCATAAAGAACTCAGAACCAATTATTACAAATCTTTGAATGGGACGCAAAATTACGAATGAAATGTAAACTCTTTTTTATCAATAAAAAATCCATGAAGAAATTTTTAATTTTAGGAATGATTGAAAACAGTCTATCAAGTTGTCTTTGTGAATAACTATTTCTGTTTTCTGTTATTTTTCTGTTTCTGTTCTGTTTCTATTTTATCTTTGTGAATAACTGTTTTCTTTCTCTATTTTCTGTTTCTATTTTTTTCTGTTTTTGTTTTCTATTTTTTTTCTGTTTCTGTTTCCATTAATTACTTTTCACAAAGTGAAACCGCTGCGTCCCAATAATATCAGGCAGTAAAATTGTTTGTTCTGAGTGCATTAGTTTTGCATAACCTTAGACGAAAGTTAAATTGTTGCTTGCAAGTCGCCTCCACTCCGTTTTTCTCCCGCCACGGTTTTCTTTTGTTTCCGTAAGGCGTAGGATTTTTAATTGAATTTCTTATCTCCGGTGGAAAAAGCTGCGGGCCAGGTATGCGAGTCGCGGCAATTTTCTTGAGCTAATTTTTGCTTCGCGGGAGGAACACGGGCGACGCTTTGCGAGCGTTATTATTGTAACTGGCCTGTTATTAAGTGCAGAGTTTTCGTAAATTCGAGGGCAGCTGGGTAATTAGCCGGGATCGCGAAACGCCTTCTCGCTAGGAGGAGATTCTCATTTTAAAAGTTTCATAGAATCAATTTTGTAACGCTGCGAAACCGTAAAAACTTCTAAAAAATAACGAGTTCCCAAATTGGCGTGCATGCTAGCTCAGAAATTAATTAATCGACGACTGCAAACGAATGTACACGATTGCACATTGGAGAACAAATAACTAAAAGTACTTTCAGAATATGTAAAGTAAAAGTCGCTTTAACACCTTGACTGCCAAGCTAGAAACCTCAAAAATTCGATCAAATCAAAGTAAGTTATTTCATGAAATAAAAATTGAAAAAATTTAAATGTACGATATCGAGTGGTCCTCCAATTTTCTTGCATTTTACAGGTCCTAATCAAATTTGGTACGATGAATATATTAACGTAAATACATTTTAAAACCTGGACAAATAGTTCCGTCACCTACAGTGACACGCAATAATATTCGGACGCTTTTAAAAATCGTATAACTTTGTTAATATTGAACCATGCGACTTGGATTTTTTCTTAAAGTTAGCACAATTGATTTTCCATATAAAATGAAAGGAATTTTTTACAAAAATTGCAATTCGTCGAAATTGCAGATAGAAAACTAAAATTTGTATTTTGCAACTTTTTTATGGGGACTTACATTGAAAATTTAGGAAGAACGATTTGTAGATCTGTATCAGTTATACATATTCTGAGAATTTCATCGAAATCGGTCAACGTTGCAATGAGCTGCAGATGTTCCAAAATGATCACATAAGGGCGAAATTCCCTGACAAGGCCAAAATTCTGCGACTTTCGACCTTAAGTTTTCATCGTTAAACGTTTGTAGGTCAGTGCAACGTTGACCGATTTTGATGAAATTCTCAGAATATGTATAATTCGTACAGATGTACAAAACGTACTTTTTAAATTTTTAATATAAGCCCGCATAAAAAAGTTGCAAAATACAACTTTTATTATTTTCTCTGTGATTTCGACCAATTGCAATTTCTGTAAAAAATTCCTTTCATTTTATATGGCAAATCAATTGTGCTAACTTTAAAAAAAAATCTAAGTCGCATGGTTCAATATTAACAAAGTTATACGGTTTTTAAAAGCGTCCGAATATTATTGCGAGTCACTGTACATATGGGTGACATGGCAGTCAACGTGTTAAAACGATAATATAGGTTTCAAGATTTTTTAAAAAGGAATCAGAAAATTGTTTTGCTCGGACCTTGTGCACACATATTTGCCATGATCTCAAGAGTACAATATATAAATTTTTCGGACCAAAATACGACAAGCGCGCGTGCTTTAAGCGACCGCAATTTAAATAAATCGATCTCCTTAAAGTTCCAGACCGGAACACCGCACAGTGTACCGAACCATGGACAAAAATCGAAAAGTCACTGCTTCATATCGATTTAAAACAATGTTCATACTATGTCAAAATGTCCAAATAAATCATTTAAAAAAAAAAAATTCAAAAAGTTTAGTAGGAAATTAGTTACAAGCGAATTTGTAAGCAAATTTTACGAAGATCAAATAGTACGTCAGTTCATAGCGTAACTTGTTCACGTTATATTATGATCCAAAGACGATTATAAGAAATAATCTTTTCAGAAAATGACGGCTAAGGCTTGGCTAATTGTAGTTTATCGTCAAAAATTGTGTAATACATATATGCAATATAATAATTAACCTGAAATGAAACCATTCAGTTTCATTGGTTTCCCTAATCTTTGGAAGAGGATAAAAAAAAAAGTTCCGCAAAGTTCCGCCGAGATTTTGATTGCGTTGTATTGGTAAGATAGTATACTTTGAGTTGTATAAGTTTTAGCTGCAACTACCTGCAAATCTCAGAATTATTTAACAAAATATGCAGCAAGAATTGGTCAGGAAGATCAAATAGTACATCCGTGCATAGTGTAACTTTGTTTACGTTTTGTTAAAAAGTTCCGCAAAGTTTCGCTGAGATTTTGATTGCGTTGTATTGGTAAGATAGTATACTTTGAGTTGTATAAGTTTTAGCTGCAACTACCTGCAAATCTCAGAATTATTTAAAAAAATATGCAGCAAGAATTGGTCAGGAAGATCAAATAGTACATCCGTGCACAACGAATTAGCATAACTCTTATTTGTGTTGAGGAGACGAATGTTATAATAGCTAAAACAAAGTTTCAGTTTCGGAACAACTGAACTAAGAATTCATCTACTGGAAACCAGCGATAAAAACAAATTTTGTTTATAAATATCGTTTTTCAATGTTTAAATAAATGACTATATTTATAATAATATCATATTGAGATTGATTTCAATATAAATAAAAAAACCCTCTTTGTTTCATATCTCTATCATAAACAGAACAAAAGTTATTGAATTTTGTCCATAAAACAGGCATTTCGGTACACTGTGCGCCGCACAGTGGGGTATTTGGCCAGTTTAGCGCGCCAAAACTATTACGACGTTATTAATAATGTGAAGATCATAATATTATATATCGTTGAATTCGTCTTAATACCAGCTACAACATTATCAAATCAAAAATACAGTTTAATGTTTAAAAAATCGAAGCGGTCTTGTTTTTTTCTTTTGAACAAATGTTTTTTGTATTGCAATTTATACGTTTATTAATACTGTTAAACTTTTATTTGAAACATTTTTTGTCAGATTTAGAGAAATTGCTATTACAAACAAATTTCACGCGTAGCCGTGGTAAAAATTTAAACACAGTCTAAATATCAAAATCATAGTTTACTGACAACGAAACACAACTATACAATATACAATATTACAACAACTATACAATATTTATAAAATAAATTATAACGAATATTCTAAATTCGAATCTTCGGACTGTATGGATGTGTTAAATGAGTCACTACTGTCGTAAATAATTTCAGCGGAGGGTACAAGCATATCTATAACCTCTGGTGATAATTTCTTTTTCGCTTTTTTATGCAATTTTCTATTGCTTGTTATGAGAGGATCAGAACTCAGTAACAATCGATTAAGCACATCGCAATTACACTAATTCCTTGAAAATTTTCTACTATGGTCTTCTCTATAATTTCGGAAAGCCTGGCCGTAGGCTTGAGCAGACCCCAAGCGAGAACCTGGAAAAGCCAGGAGCGAGGATTAGGATTGTGTGAACCGGCACTGACCAGACCCGCGCAGGACGGAGGACAATAGGAAAGGAATATAAAATAAGGCACTTATATATAAATCTGACCCCTGATTACTTTACTAGCAAGGATGCTTGCTCATGCTCACCACAGTATTCAAAGAAAGACTGACACTCGATTGTTTAACCACGATTACATTTTTCCAATAATATAAACTAAATATTCTAGCAGTAGTGACATTCATTCTCCTTCATTTACCTCCAAGTATCTATATCCTACAGATCAATTATTTCATCATTATCAGTCATATGTTATACGGTCGATTCATGCCATACTGATATGTATCGCACAAAAAGTTAAATTTCTCCATGTATGGCACTATGATGCACCTAAACTCTTCAGGATTCTGTAAAGCAATGTCTACTGAATAACCTCAAGAAAAATTAGAGAGGTGTTTTGCGGAGAAAAAAGTTATTACATAATACATTTTAATTTTCTGAAAAAAATTGTACCATTTTCGATTGTTTATTCTATCAAAACCACCGAAGCGTTTAGAACAAAAAGTTATAAAATTACTTTATATACCTTCCTTTACACACTAGATATGTTTTTATCCCGATTCCATACACCAAACTTGTGAAAAGAATCATTTCTTTAACACATGTTTTTCGACCCTTCTCTTGGTCACAAGAATATGTCACTTTCAAGTGTCTATATGTTACTAAATAATACTGTTTATAGAAAAATATTATTGTATATTACTCGCATATATATTCAGGCACATGAGAAAAAAGTTTCAGTCATTTTGAACAAACTAAAAATTTTGACTTTTGGCGCGCTAAACTGGCCAAATACCCCACTGTGCGCCGCCTTAAATCCTCGCGGATTGTTACGAATCGAGTTTACTTCGAGATGTATCGAAGATTAAAATTGTTCGACCCGGAGTTGCATCCGCACGTGTCCCGGAGGTCAAACAAATCGCTGGAGCGCCGCCGCGACCGCGGAATAAATTACCGACTTCGAGCGCAATTTTCTTCTAAGTATAGTCTCCTCGGTACTTTTATCCGCGAGAATCCTTGTCAAACTGGGACCGTAATCCCGTATCTCCTGGCCGACTTTACACGACCGTAACACGACTTATAAAACACGGAAGAGCGCGCGCCGGTGCTTCAACTTTATCGTTTCCAGAAGTTGAGAACAGGCGCGGTGCTCATCGCCGAGGAATTGTAAAATTCCGGTCGACGATGAATTTCTTTAATCCCGCCTGTTTTACTGCGCGGAGTAGTATAACTCCCTCGTTCCCCTAACACGAGAACTCGCGCGTTTTGTTGCCTCAATTTATTTCAGACGACCGTGATTTGTAAATGCAGCGTCGTAAAATTCTTGTTTACCGAATTTGTCGTGCACATTATTCGGAGCGATCTCTGCAATAGTTTAACCCTTAGCACTCGAATGGTAAGGCACCACTAAAAGTTGCTGTATCATTATTAAAAATATTTTTTACATCGTTAAATTTGTTTGTATTTCATAAATTACTAAACATTTCGGTATTGTTCGAGTAAGTTGCACCGTTTTCGTATGTATATAACATGAAAAAATATACAGGGTGTTTGGTAACTGGTGGTACAAGCGAAAAGGGGGTGATTCTACATGAAAGAATAAGTCGAAAATATAGAATAAACATTTTTGGGTTGAGGCTTTGTTTTCGAGAAAATCGACTTTGAAGATGGGAAATGAAAAGGGGCTTATTGACGAATGAAAAACAACAAAATAACATAAGCTTACATTTATTAAGGCAAAGAAACGAACAAATAAACAAATTGTTACTCGGAAAAAAGTTTCCGATTAATACAACTGCTGAAAGAAAGTTTCCGATCACGACTCGAATCAGTAAAAGTGTGGAAACTCCTTGAATGTTAGAACCGTAGAATGTAAATATAAACATAAGAGGACATCACAGAAACGTAAGTACAAGGTAATCATGTCTGAAATATCAGTTCGAAGATTTTTGAAGATCTGTCAGGTTTGTGTGCTTTAGTATATGCGGGAAGTAGATTCGGTTGGTCATGATCAGACGCGTCAGACAATTCCTATCGAACAGCATGCTGCATTTCAAACTCGATTTTCTCGATAACGAAACATCGGATGATAAAATTTTATTCTATATTTTCGACTTATTCTTTCATGTAGAATCACCCCCTTTACGCTTGTACCACCAGTTACCAAACACCCTGTATATAGAAGGGTAATATTCCAGGTCGCGGAAGAAATGTTTCGTTTTGGAGTTAAAATAGCTTCGAGTGCAAAGGGTTAATTTTCGCTTGGATTTGTATATTTTCCAGAGAGAAAATTCTCAGACGTAGCTCATAGTACTCACGGTTAGAATACCGTGTGAAGAAATTCTCTGCAAGGTTCGCGCGGCTCAAGGAAAATTTACAAAGTCCCGTTTTCCGTTTCGGATAACGTTGAGTCGCAAGTATCGAGGTTCTACTGTAATCTCGCGGGCGACAATACACACGGGGCTACCATTAAATGGCTTCAAAGGGTGCGGATAAGAGGCAGGAGCGAATGAAAGGTCGGGCTTATCCCGAAAACCGTGGAAAATTGCTGCTCTCTTCTCTCTCTCTCGGTTTATAATGTCGGCGGATTCAAAGCCAGCGGGAGAACAAAACGAAGAAAGGTGTGGGCGTTTGGAGGACCTCGGATCGTCGTGCGCCTGCCGTTGCTGTTCATAGTGTTCACGGAACCACGTGCGAGCATATGCTGCCGCGTTGCTGCCTCAATTCCGTAGTGCATTGCAGTCGATTATTCGATTTACGATAGAGAACCTGCAAGCACCGCGGGAGTGAGGTGGCTTCGTGGAAAATCGACGAAATGCAACACTATGCCAACAGGAAGAACAAGAAGAGGACCAACAGTTATTTGCAACGTTATGCGATGTTTAACTTGTTCTTCGCGGACTCTGCATCTCCAGTTTCGTCCATTTATATTGTCTCTTCGCTTCACAATATATCTCCTCTTTCTCCTTTTTTCCTCCTTTTGCTTTCACTTCTAAAATCAAGGGTTGGCTTTTTTACTCGGCACAGTGTGTTCTATACAGGGTGGTCCACGCAATTGTTTCAAGTCATAACTCCGTTATTATTGCATTTACGAAAAAATGCCAAAGGAAAAAGATAAATGGTTCGAAGAGCACTACATCTGTAGGCCTTTACATTTTTTTTAGATGCAGCAGTGCATGTGCAATTAACAATTGCATCATTTCTTTAAATAGAAATGCATATTTTTTTACAGAGATCGATTCTCCTGTTCATTCTATGTAAAAAGTGATTAGGGTACCATGGCAAAAAATTATTAGATCTCGAGATATTTTCAAAAAATGTCTTTATTGAAGAAGATGCACAAAAGCTTCTCCATTAAATTCTAAACATTTCTGATAACGTTTCTTTATTGTTTGCATAACTGCGTTTAAATTATTTGCAGTTATTGCTGCACATTCCAGTATGATTGTTTCTCTCAGATTGTCTACAGAATCTATGGGATTTGAAGAAATTCTATCTTTCAAATAACCCCACAGAAAAAGGTCAAGGGGACTTAAATCAGGTGAACCGACGTATTGATGTATTTGTTGCGATAACGTTATTGCAAAACTTATTTTTTAGAAACCGCATGGCCACTTGTGAGTTGTGTGCCGGTGCACCGTCTTGTTAAAAGTATTTACAATTTAGCCTGTCGCGGAGAAGAATGTCGTCGAGAAGAGATGACAATTCAAATTCCAAAAAGTGCCGATATTTTTCTCCGTTTAGGGCACCATCGATGAAGTATGGACCAATAATATTGGTATTTAAAATCCCACACCATACATTAATAGTGTACCTTATTTGGTGATGTATGTTCCTCCTAAGGAATAGATTTCTTCTTGCCCATGTATGTTCATTATGACGATTAAAAATACCATTGTTGGTGAACCTACATTCATCCGTCCACAAAATCTGCCGCGGGAAATTTTCGTTCATCTGAATTTGGTTTAAAACAAATTGACAAAATTGCATACGTCTTATTGAATCTCCAGCATGTAAGGCATGTCCAACACTAAATCGATACGGATGAAGCTTCTCTGATTTTAAAATTCGTTTCACACTACCGAGGCTTACATTGCATTCTCTCGATATTTCTCGTGTAGATGCTTGTGGTTTCCACTATAAATAAGCGAGTATGTTCACTCTGTTGTTTTCATTTCCTACTACTGGTTTTGGATCTTCTCTTTTGGGTTTGGTGAATGCACCATAGTGTTGCAAACTGTTATTCAATTTGAAAAACAATTGTCGCGATGGTTGTCGACGGTTTGGATATTTTTTCTGGTACAGTCTTGCGGAGGCATTCGTATTTTTGTCACACAACACAAAAGTGTCGTACATATCTTGTTTCTCACTGTTAGTAAAATACATTTTCTTGTATTTAGTGAAATACAGTTACACTTTTTCAAATTCTTAGTTTTCGTACTCGAGTTACGATACGTGAATTGCTACTGAATGATGAAATGCTTACTCGTACAAATCAGTTTCTGTTATGGTAACAATGTCGAAAGGGTATTTACCTTTACAACATAGTCATGAAGTGTTTGAGTAACTTTTTCAATAAAGACATTTTTTGAAAATATCTCGAAATCTAATAATTTTTTTGCCATGGTACCCTACTCATTTTTTACGTAGGATGAACAGAAGAATCGATCTGCCTAAAAAAATATGCATTTCTATTTAAAGAAATGATGCAATTGTTAATTGCACATGCACTGCTGCATCTAAAAAAAATTTAAAGGCCTACAGATGTAGTGCTCTTCGAACCATTTATCTTTCTCTTTTGGCATTTTTCCGTAAATGCAATAATAACGGAGTTATGACTTGAAACAATTGCGTGGACCATCCTGTATACCACATAAATATCGAATGGCCTGTTTTGAACACCCTGTATATGTACAAAATTATAAACTGTCTATCCCTTTGTGAATGTTGTAAAGAATATCTTTTCTCATTCATCAGAGAAAACTTGAAATAATTGAAGTATAAGATATATATCTTGTATGTATGTCTTGTATATGTCTCTCTATATTGTACAGGTATATATACAGGGTGTTCACGCTATTACTAGCCAGCGTTTTTCTTGCAAATAGTAAATATTAGAAAGAAATGGAAGAGGAAAAAGTAGTACTGTTTTTTATACGTAACACAATGGCGTATATAATTTTTTTGTGTTTATACTATTTCGTTAGATATGAAGATGACCTTCAATTTTTTAAATGGAATGCTGTATATTTTTGTATATCACATGAAAGCGTGTGTCTAGGCGAATTCATCCGTATACTGCTCGGTGATCTTCGAGGTGATGCAAGGTCAGACAACGAAGAAACATTTAGAATATTTCATACGAATGTGTTTACAAGTGTTCCTTATTTATACGAATCAGATGATGTTGTCATTCACATTGAGAGTGTTTACTTCTAGTTTCTACTATGACGAGACAATTTCAGTATTACTTTCGAATGTATCGTTCTTCGGTGGACGGGAAGATGGATATGGTACGCATTTGTTAGCAGTGCAAAGGAAACAAAAGAGTAAGTAAATTGAAATACCTAGAAGAATATCCGGACAGAGTGTAACCAAATGAAAATCAGTTTGTTTTGTGTGCAAAGCGTTTGATGGAAACAGGGTCTTTCCAGAATAAGTGTCATAATCGGAAATGTCTTCTTTCTAAGGATAAAAAGTTAGAAGTTCTCTTACATTTTGAAGAAAATCCGACAACTTCGGTACGAAATGTAGCCTTACATTGCTATGAAATATTCAAATTGTTTCTTCCATTTCTGACCTTGCATGACCTTGAAGATCACTGTGCAGTATACGGATGAATTCGTCTAGACACACGCTATCATGCGATATAAAAAAATATACAGCATTCCATTTAAAAAATTGAAGGCCACCTTCGTATCTAACAAAATAGTATAAACACAACAAATTTACATACGCCATTGTGTTGCGTATAAAAAGCAGTACTACTTTTTCCTCTTTCATATTCTTCTAATATTTACTATTTACAAGAAAAATGCTGGCTAGTAATAGCATGAACACCCTGTATACACTAGGTACTGTACTTGTATAATATATATTGTTAGGTATATATTGTACACTATTTAAAATAAAAACTTTCTACATCAATCGCAAGAGATGGTAGCCAGATACACATTTAATTCTTTCTTGAATTATTCTAACACGTTGTTATATATTGTACACTATTTCCAACATGGTAGAATAATTCAAGAAAGAATTAAATGTGTATCTGGCTACCAACTCTTGCGATTGATGTAGAAAGTTTTTATTTTGAAGATGGCAATGGACATTGTCAAAGAAATAGCCCAATTTGCTCATACCATATATCGTGAAAGAATAAATATATTCATTATTGCATTAATATTTTCTTTACATACGAAGAGTTTTATCACTGCATCTGCTTTTATTTGCGAACGGAGCTATATTCCACGGTGGGAGTATGAATAATCAGAATGGTAAACGGTAAATTGATTCGACGGAATAATTTTTGGCCAGTGGGGAGGGGGCACGGTGTAATTAAGATTGTGGCCGATCATACGTCGCGTCCGAGCGTCGCGATAAGGCAAACTTATGCCGATACGTCGTGCTCGCTGGAAAATACGGGACATCAGTCGTAAATTTCGAGACAGATAGGATCTGCTGCGAGCGGTCGATGGAGAGTCGAAACTGTGCGGGCAGCGGCGGGCAAACCTGGCCTACTCACCTATCTATCTGGCCTGGCACGATAGCACGACTTCGTGTCAAAATTCGCAACAGGTGGACGTCTCGTTTCGTCCGGGGGCTTGCTTACAGCGGACCGTCGTCATTGTGGCTCGTTCGCGGACGATTGTGATTTCATGAATCGCGAACGTGCCAATGCATCCGCTGGGAAAATAACTCGGAGCAATGCGCCGTAAAAATTGAACGCGACGACGTCCTCGCCCGACAAACCGCCACGATCCTAACGAAACTTTCCTACCGTCTTTATGGCTGTCCAGTTTCGTTTTTATGGGGTCGGAGCGGCCGCCGGACGGGGAATTCCTACATTAAGGGGTTATATACAAATATGAGGCCCTAAAAAAGCGATTTTTTAAGAATTTTTCCTGAGAACACCTTTACATCTATTAATGTAAAAATTTGTACACATATTATGGTAACATTTAACTGTATTTGAACATTTTTTATTTGTAAAAATAATAATTTTGAAACCTGTTATAGCTGATTTTCTGGAGCTCCTCTAAATAAAGGCGCTTTGCGGTGACCACTATATCTCTGGACTGGATCATCAAAAATGAAAAAACCAAACTGATTTCATTAAAGAAATGTATAATCTAGTACTTAATCGAAGGAATAAGCAAAATAAAATTTAAAAAAAAAATCGATTTTTCACCAAAATTTTGGCCTTAAATTGTTTATAAAAAAAAGTATATTCGTCGGAGAGAAAAAAGCTTCGATTAAGTACTAAAAAATATACTTAAGAAGCTTGTGTTAAAATTTGAGATTGATCGGTTCAGCCGTTTCCGAGGAATATTGGTCACCGACTTTGAAAACACAGTTTTGAGAAAAACGCGTCGAAAGATCGCGTTGAAATGCTCTGACGGTCTCAAACGCTATGACACGTCTTTACAAATATGCGTGTAACCTCGAAAATAATCGCCGGATTGACTTGAAATTTTTTGTGCGTATACTTAACCCTTATGTGGGTACCCGGGTACCCCTTTCTATGTTTGCTCTAATAATTTGTTATGTTTTTATGAAGATATCGCAAAACCGCCCTGGATCCCGATTATTTAGAAGGTTCTCTGTCGATTTATGGTTACGGATTTAAAATTGATGCAAAACATATTAAATAATAAGGCTTCAATCTTGTTTATACGGTTGTTGGGTAACCGGGTACCCGGGTACCGATACATAGAAAGTGTAGTTGGATGCTTATGCAGGGAAGTTTTACAACACAATCATACAACACACAAATTTTTTCAATTGGTATTATTTATTTATTAGTATAGTCACTATTATTAACCAATAATAGGACAATTTTTACAAACTGTCACAGTATTTGCGTGTTCGTCGGAAAACTGGTTTTATACAGTTTTGACAATATTTTCGTGTCTTTCTACGTTTTCTATCAGGGTCAGCTTGGTATATATAACATGAGCCTACAACTCTTTTTCGTCCAGTTTTATCTCGTTGTTGTACAGTGCCTGAAGTTGAAGGAACGTCGGTCATTGTTGGTGACTTATGCAGCATGCTTTCTATTGCTAATTTACAAGAGAAATGTCTCATCACTTGAACATTGGTTGATCGACTTCTAATTATTGGAAGACAAAGTTCCTCTCTCACTTGGCGTAAAAATATTCGGCGATTATTGGATTTGTTAGGCAACATATCGTTATTAGAAATATATATGATGTATGAGGCAAGAACAGCAATGTCAATTATGTAAAAAAAATGCTAATGGCCATCTGTTAGTACGTCTTTGTATACTGTATCGTCTCAAAATTTGATCCATCATGTCGACACCAGATTTTGTTTTCTTATACATAGATGTGGACTATTTCTGGTTTCCTCTTTGGCCCAGAAACAACATTATCATTGTGCATTGTGGATAGTAATACAACAAACTTTTCTTTTTTTTTGCACATACGTATATATTGTAACATTTTGGTTGTGACCAAATAAAGTTGAATACTGTTGTACTCTTGTGTAAGTCGAAGAGTCAAATACCGTACGTCCACATACGAATAGCATAAAAGTTTGATCTTAGCATTGAGTTATACTATTTTTTGAAGCAGTTGCTTCACTTAAACTGTTTAAAACAATACTTAGTATACCATAGACAAAAAAACTAAAAGTTATGGGAAAGCATGAAAGTAAAATTGTCACTTTATTTTTTATATATCGGCACCGAACGCTCGGGGTACCCGGGTACCCCGGTTGCCCAACAACCGTGAAAAGTTTGGTTGCCCACATAAGGGTTAAATATACAGGGTCATCCGTTTTTCAACGGCCAAACGTCAACCAGCTATAGAGGGCCCCAAATGGAACAACTTTCACCCCTAACACTTTTTTTGATTCGGCCTTGATTTCTTGAATATATTTTAAACAATACGTACCCAAAAGATGTGCCCCATGTAAAAAAAACCAAGATCCGAAGGTCATACAAAAAAGTTGACTTAATAAAAAAGATGCCCCTATTTATTTTAAACCAAACAAAGGAAAAATCATCAAGATACATAATTGCAGTCCTAATATATTTAATCTTAAGTGAACGCAAAAAATGACGGGTTTTTGCAATTATCTAAAAATCAAGACCGAATCAAAAAAAGTGTTAGGGGTGAAAGTTGTTTCATTTAGGGTCCTCTATAGCTGGTTGACGTTTGGCCGTTTAAAAAAGGATGACCCTGTATGTACATTACGAAAATGAAATAAAAAAGAAATCGATTTTTTGAAAATGATAACTGTATATAACGCCTTAAAAAATGCTACCGACGAACTGTGGGGCCTGAAAGCATTTTTAGAGGATCTCCGGTGGTTTCATGGAATTATTAACTGAACAATAATCGCAGAATTGGTTTTAAAGTAGTACTAATTATTTTCTAGTGTAACGATTGCAATTGTCTTCGTCGATCGAAGATCCTTTTGAAGCTGTTTAACTCTAGAACTACCGAAATGAGTTAAAATGACTGGTTCCTAATTATTTCTTTCACGATTACTGAAGTTAGAAGAATGTTTCTATCAGAATTTTTTTAGTGAACCTGTTTATCGAAGCACACGTGAGAATAAAAATGTAGTCTTGTCATTATTACGAAGCAATATCAGTTGTATTTATTACTCGGTAGTTCTAGTGATAAAGATTTTTGGGGGAAGAACGAAGTGACGCAAACGGGGTTTATAAATGACAGAATCGATACGGTTCGATCGGTGGCTCGGGACACAGGAATATTTAGAAATTAAGGTGCTCTCGAGCATCCGAAAGTAGCAGTTCGAAACTATGCGAATTCGAATGATAGACCGGGTACAGTGTAATATTTTTACAAGGGGGTTTAAACGTGACACGAAATGGATTTCGTGACGCGAATGGCACCGGGAATTGAAAATATCCTCGGCCCGGCAAAATGTGAAAGGTTAGCGGTATTTTATTTCAGCTGACGTTTACCGAGTGCGCAAGATGCATCGAGGCGCATTTCCCGCGATTTGTATACACGGTGTACGTGCAACGATATACTCAATACGACGCGGCGTACACATTGCTGAATAATAGCCTTCTTGCGCCATCCATTTATAAATTGGAAGAGGAGGATAATATTTGGTTGCTTGCGAGCCGCGAGCGGGTAACGCCGCGCCCGGGCCCGCAGTAACGCATTATTTGCAATTGCGCCCGAGTGCTTGGCTTGCTTTTAAGTTAATTGCGGGTCCGTACTCTCTAAATTAAAGTTGTTGGTACACCTTCAAGTGAACGCTCGTTAAGGGCTCGGATACTAAACGGTCACGCGATCAAATATTCTTACGTGGCGGTGCTCGGAAAATTCGCAATTTTCCGGCTGTTCTTTTCCGCTTCTTTTTATTCATTCAACGGATACAGAGTCAATTTGCTCGCCGTCGAAATTAAACAGAGCTCTCTTTTCGCCGGATCAAACGAAAAGCTTCGAATAAATAAAAAGAAGTTTTAAATGGTTTTTGCGTTCGGCGTTATTATATCTGAAACAAGGGAGAGATGAACATTCCCTAGTAGCACAAAAATATTGGATAGATATTTTTTTCAAATATTGGAAAAATATTTTTTAAGCCACATTTTTTCATATGAGAAAAATATTGGATCTGAATATTGTATACATGTACAAGAAATATAAATTGAATGTTTAAAAAATATAAGCTAAATATTTAGAGGATACAAACTAGATATTTAAAAAATATAAAGTAAATATTAAAAAAATGTGAATTCAATATTTGAAAATTATAAATTCAATATTTAAAAAACATTCAATAAAATTTTCAAATTTAAGAAAATATAACAAAAATTAGAAACTATGAATATGTATTACTTTCTGCGCACTGCTTGTTGAGGGAATATTTTCTGTATTATCTGTATTTGGAAAAAATATTCTATTTCTAATATTAAATAAAGATTTGTTTTATAATGAGAAAAAAATATTCTTTTCATGATATTAAATAAATATTATTTGTATATTAGGAAAAAATATTCTACTTCTAATATGAAATGAAGATTCATTTAATATTTAGAAAAAAATATTTTTCTCGTCACATAAAATAGATATTTCCTGAATATTTAAAAAGAAATATTTGTTACTTAATATCAAATAAATATTCTATGTATATTTGAATATTAAAAAAGGATTTTATCTCTTTTCAATATTATATGAATGTGTATACAATATTTTGTGCTACTAGGGTACCTACTCCGATCACTTTTTGAGATGTTAAAACTTTTTTGCGAATATCTCGGAAACTAAAGTTGAGCGGCGGTAACATGTATAGGAAAAAGTTGTTCATAATGATGACCTTGACAACATATTTCAAGGTTATCAAAATCGGTGAGGAAGCCCCTAATGTAAATAATTACCAAAATATTCTACTTCCAATATGAAATAGATTCATTTAATATTTCGAAAAAAATATTTTTCTCGTAACATGACATAGATATTTCCTGAATATTACAAAAGAAATATTTGTTACGTAATATAAAATAAATATTGCCTGTATATTTGAATATTAAAAAAAGATTGAATCTCTTTTTAATATTATATGAATGTGTATACAATATTTTGTGCTACTAGGGTTGAATCGTTTCGGATTTACGAATAAGAGATTGTTAGTCGGATCGTTTTCTTACTTTGGCGACTGATTATCAGTGTTTGATGTTTCAGGTAGTACTCCAGACTTGTTACCTGCCCTCCTCCTTATCCACGGTGATTCCTATTCATGGGGTGCTGGAAACGCTTTCGACGGAACCGCGTTAGCTGCTTATGGTCGCCTTATCGTCGTTTCTATCAATTTTCGCCTCGGCGTACTGGGTAAGTCAATTTATTTATAGTATAACGTTACCGATAGAGCGTTAAGCTGGTCGAGACACTCGACTGCCAAACTGAACAACCACAGAAAATTAAAAGCGAAGAAACTAAGAATTAATTTATTAAAGCGATTGTTCGAATATTTTTACCGGTTCTGCAAACTTGTGGAGTTAGCAATAAACCTACCACGATCAAAATGACCGGTTTTATATTTTACCGTTATTGAAACTATAAAAATTCATTTATGGAAAATAGTAGAATACATTTCCTTGTCCAAGCATTCATTATATTATAAGGACAATCTCAATAAATTTATGAATGCCAATTTTATTTTTACCAGATACTGTTAATGCTTGGTAGGTTTAGTGTTAATCAATTTGGCAGCTGACGGTATGATATTATTCACTTGACTGTGATACTATACTCAAATTATTATCTAGTCATTTTTAATAGCAAATTATAGGCACGAATGATACAGTGTCAATACACTTATATTATTAATGAAACAATTTTTGGGATTCAGTTTTAAAGGTTTAATGGAGGTAATTGGTTCTGACGCGTGTCAATTGTTATTCAGAATAGAATTTTTCAATTTCGTGGCAATGAATAAATTTGGGGGAACGAGACATTTGTTTCTAAATTTACAAAAGGTGGAGTTCGGCTCGTGAATGGCACGTTTATTATCGGCTATAGATTTCATCCGCAAATAGAATCGCAACGCCCATGCGAATTAACAACGCAAGCTACATATTTTCACACCCGACAGAGCACTCTGTCCTATTTATATTTAAACTATTTTTGTTGGCTTTATCGTGACTGTTTTCTTCGACAGCTCCGGGTTCCTACGATCCATTGAACATTCAATTGTAATATCAATGTTAATAATCATTGAAATTGTGAAAACACTGTTACGGGTTTATTTGTGTAATCATTATTGCTCGTGTGCTGCGATAATGATGTAACTGAATATTTGCAGTTCTGTATCTGTTGGTACAGAAAACTCGGCGTTCGTTGTGCATTAAAATTTGAGGTATAAATTAAATTTGTCATTCGATGGAGTTACTATGATGTCGCTGCAAATGTAATTATACTTTTTACTTTTTCTTTAGCGTTTTTGGTAATGCATTATATGAATGATGTGTTGGAAATCACTGTTGTTAAATATTCCTTTCAATAATTACGACATATTACTAAATAAATTTTAATAAAACAGTGGCATTTGTATCGGCAGTATTGTAAATCAGAATAGGGGTTGTTTTAAACATACATGATAATTTGCAGCACCGAATTATATTTTTATACATTATTCGCCATCGCATCGTGCTAATGTTCACATTTAAATGTGATATTGAGGTGATAACAATTGTTTTCACTAAAATTATGATTGTCTAATTGCTCTCGCAGGCATTCTAATAAAAATCGCATAAAGTCCTTTCAAATATTAATTTAACACGAGTGAATAATTAAACACATTCGATTGTAAACTAAACCAAACGAAAGCATTAAATGATTAACAGCCAGAGACGCATAAAAATAATAAGGAAGTGGCGCGCAATGCTCGCTGCCCTAAAGCAAAATTTCTGAAGCTCGTTACGGCTGCCATTAACCTGCTCTCTTCACCGGAAACTTTGACATTCTCGTTCGTCTTATTTTCCGCAGCCAGAAACTGGGTTTCCTCCTCAACTTATATTAAATCCGCAACAATAATCTCAATCCCGAAGTCGGTCAGCGCGTTCGCGGCGCGGGCGGAAATCGCTAATCCATGCAGAAGAAGTTTTGCGTTCTTGCCGGTGCGATAAAAAAGAAAAAAAAAAGAACAAAATATCTGCGCTACACAAACGGAAACCGCTTCTTCCTGAACCGCAAACTTGATTTTAAAACTGAGAAGAGAATGAGGCGTCGCTCTGTAGACTTCAAGAAATCGCCCGAGCACAATTCTTTACTCGGAACGTGGTTAGAAAAGTATGAAAAAAAAGAAAGAAAACAATTACAAAGAAATGAAAGAGTCGTGGAACTGCTTAATAAATTTCATTCGAAGAAAATAGACCGTGCAACTTTTCCGTACATTCTGCTCAACGGAAATAGATCGTGGAACATTTTAATAAATTCTAAAAAAACGTCGAAAAAATCAGTTTTAATTTTTTTTAACAACGGCGCACCAAACCAAAAAATCTGAAAAAATTCATGAACAATACTTAGGACAATATACCCCTACTGTAAAAATATAAATGTTGTCACTCTGGAACTTCCATGTGAAATCTGCATTTTTTCGATTTTTTTGAGGTTTTTGATTTTTTACAAGCAGGATTTTCACTTTAAAAATCTGAAACCAATTGCAAAGTATGTATTAGGGTTCTTGACATGTGCCAGATTTTTCTCAGAATTTCTAATCGTCATTAACTAGGGAAAATAGGCCAAACGAACGTAGTTAGAAAAGTATGAAAAAAAAAGAAAAAGAAAACAATTACAAAGAAATGAAAGAGTCGTGGAACTGCTTAATAAATTTCATTTGAAGAAAATAGACCGTGCAACTTTTCCGTACATTCTGCTCAACGGAAATAGATCGTGGAACATTTTAATAAATTCTAAAAAAACGTCGAAAAAATCAGTTTTTATTTTTTTTTAACAACGGCGCACCAAACCAAAAAATCTGAAAAAATTCATGAACAATACTTATGACAATATACCCCTACTGTAAAAATATAAATGTTGTCACTCTGGTACTTCCATGTGAAATCTGCATTTTTTCGATTTTTTTGAGGTTTTTGATTTTTTACAAGCAGGATTTTCACTTTAAAAATCTGAAACCAATTGCAAAGTATGTATTAGGGTTCTTGACATGTGCCAGATTTTTCTCAGAATTTCTAAACCTCATTAACTAGGGAAAATAGGCCAAAAACTGATTTTTCGATTTTACCCCATAACTACCCTCCCGATCGAGATACAGGGTTGAAATTTTGTACAATATGTTTTTTCTTGGTGCTCTATCGAATGGCACATCGTCGATAAAATTCGGTTCAAGGGAATTTTTGACTATCTTATCCGGCTATACCCTTTGCCTCAGTTTTATTCTTGTATTAATATTTGTAAGGTAAATTTAATATTTTCAAATTACATATTTTCTTATATTTCTGTGTAAACTATAACGACGGCTTTCGTTTGCAAAACAGCGTCTGAATTTTCACGTTTCATGCGCTCGTTTTAAAGCTAGGATTATTCCAAGTCGACGATGCTCGACCCTTCGCGAGGCACGCGTCACTCATGATTTTTTTTTTTTTTATTTGTACCATTTTTCCGTCTTCCGCCGGGCAAACGATGGCTGCATTATTAACACTATTCCTACCGCGACCGGTCAAATGACCGGTCTTTAGCACAACTTATATTTTTTAATATAGAATGAAAATAATTCTTATCAATAATCAGAGAAAATGCCGTCATAACTTTACCTTTCATAATATTTCGTTTACTATACCCTGTTGGGCCTGATGTTCCCCTAAAAATATTATGAATAGGTGCGCTTCCAGGATTAGACTTTTCTTTTACTTCTTGCCAAACAGTTCCGTCTACAGCAGTTTCGTTTGCCTCTTCCTCATTCTCACTATCGGAACTAACTAAAAATCTCCTTCTCTTTCGTCCTCTACGTACGTTCGAAACATTCTCCTCGTCCTCATCGGTGTTCGAGTCGGTCTCAAATAGATCATAATTTTCCGCATTGTCATTTTCAATATGAAAAATTTCCTGATCATCTTCGGAACACTCTTCATCAATATTATTTATTTTCTCTAATAATAAATTTACACTCTTCGAACATCTTGACATTTTGGGAATGAATATTCAAGGGATAAAATAAAAACTGAAATATAAAAATGTAAATCAAGATGGATAAAAAAATGAACAAAAGATAAAATGTGAAAACTTACTACGAAGTATTGTTGGTTTGTTCACTTTTTTGAAAATGACACTTATAACACGTAATACAATATAAAATAAAAGTAGAGTAATAATAGAATAAAAATACAAAATAGTAAACGACTGCCGAATATGCTCCTTGTAACTTTCACGTTTTGATGCTCTCTGTTCAGGTCACAAGACTTTACTGATTTGAATTCGTGAGAAGACGTCTAGTGTTACGTCCTGAGTGAACTGAATTATAGTTTTGAAGGGATAGTACGCAGTTTCGAACCTACCTGCATTCACCGGCTATGGTTTGGGAAATTGAGGATCGTTTAAATAAAGGTGTACCCTTTTATTAATAAAAATTAACTTATTTATTCAAAAATAGGAAGCTGAATCAGATATTAAGGTTTACAGATATTATTTATAAAGCAAATATACGTGAGTGCATTTAGCGCGATAGTAATATAGAAAATATAATATAATATAATATTACCGAAATAAAATCTTCTTGATTTGGTATAATGTGGTATGTAATGACGCTCGAGGTACCTCAGGGATCCTTTGAATAACCTCTTGGTCTTCTCGTGATGTATGCTGGTTAATCCAATGGTTCACTTGCAGTTTCAATTATTTTCCAACACAATGGCTCAAATAAACTTGATTCTAAATCGTTTGACACTTCAATTGCAACTGCCTCTTAAGGAGCTGAATCCTTTATTTATAGGGTAGCCAATTCTTTGTCTTTGAAGATGCTGGCTCAGGAGTAGGGGTCCTCATCATCCGATGTCATTCTTATTGATTCTCAGAATGTAAACCGAACTTTCATTGTGCAGTTTGAATTATCATAGCTTTTTCTCGTGGCAATATCTGATATCTCTTCTATTGAGTCTAAGGATGCTAACCGATCTTATTTGTGCATTTGGCAGAAGGCTGAGTTGTTGATTTGGCATCCTGTTGATGCGTCACTATATTGCGCAGTTCGAATAATTTATATTATATGTGTGTATAATTATATATGTACCTATTTGATTGTTAACATGAATTTATTTAACGCTGATTATTTTATTGTTCTATTTCTAAGCTTACCTTTCTCGTGACATTATCGGACTTTGCAATAATTCTTTATTAGATTGATTAATCATTGGCGGTCGAACCACCGGACGTGACACTAGGCATCCCCTTCGGCTATGATTTTGTTTATTTTACAGACATAGTAGATAAGACGGTGTAAGAAAATCCGAGGTTCTGGACCGCTTCGGATACCAATCAGGCAAAAACATCGCGAGGCTGATAGGCGAGCGAGAACTGTAAACACTTTGAAGTGCCGTAAAGCAGTTCCTGGAAGGCACTTTTCGGCTAAAATCATGCCACAACTGCATTACCTTTCGTTTCTAACGACTTTATAGTTTCGGAATTGAGTCTTTGAAAGAATGCTGTTACAAAAAGATATAAATCGTTCTACCGGTCAAATGACCGGTCGTGGTAGGTAAGACAGACTACAAATTTTTCTCAGAAAATAAACAATAAAGAAAGAAGTGAATATTGAAAAATGTATTATACGCATATTTTAGGAAAAGTCATGAAGTTTAAAGGCGATTCAATTACGTTGTACACTCCGCGACAGAAAGATGGCACACCACGAAAATTCAATGTTTTCATCATTTGGACATAATAAATCTAGTCTTTTTTGGTACTTATACATTTTTATTGCAAAATAAACTACATTACAAACAATAAAATTAAAGAAAATGTCCGTTTGTTTATGGAAACAAAAAATAACAAAAAATTGGTACGACAAAATGATGGCACATATACAAAAAAATACGTGATTTACGTACGTAAAATATATAGCATTATGTTTAATATTTTGTGTGGCCTCCCTTATTTGCTAGAACAGCCAACATACGTTTCGGAAGTGACTTAAAAAGTTTTTTAATATATTTTGGCCGTATTTTTTTCCATTTTTGTTCTATACACGTTTTTAAATGTGCAAGGCTTTGGAATTGTCTTCCGCCTTCATAAACATGCCTTGCTAGTTGTGCCCAACAATTTTCAATTATGTTAAGATCTGGCGATCCCGCTGGCCACGTTAAGACACTAATTTTGTTTTGCTCAAAGTACTGCTTAACGCATTTCGCAGTATGCACACTTGCATTATCCTGCTGAAATATACAATTTTCCCCGGAAATTGTCTGTCCGAATTTAGTTAATTGTTCGTCTATCAAATCTATATAAATTTTGCTATTCATAGTTTTGTTTATAAATTTTACTTCGGTCACTCCTCGATACCCAATTCCGGCCCAAAGCATTACTCCTCCGCCACCCATGTATCTGCGGCTTAATATCCTTTCTTCTTTCCGCAGGTCGTGAAAATAGTGTGCGAAACCACCGGCCCATCTAGATTAAACCTTTTTTCATCACTAAAAATAACACGACGCCACTGTTTTCTCCAATGTATATGCTCTTGAGCAAATTTCAAACGCTCTGATTTATGCTGAGCGGTTAAAGGTGGTTTTTTTTCAATTTCATTCGAACTAAGTGCGGACATTCTTTTATTATCCTTTGCACATTACGTATATTTGTGTGTACGCCAGCTGCTTTAGCAATTTGTCGTGATGTTCCCGAAGAATTCGAAGCTTCTTTTAAAATTGCACGTTTTCCGCGATTGCTTACTGCTTTCGGTCGACCGGAACTCTTTTTTGTACCGTATGCTTTGGGATTTTTTAATAAATTATACACCACTTTTCTGCTCCGATGTATAATACGTGCGATTTTCGAAACTGAGTAATTCTCTTTACGCAATGTCAAAATTGTTTTTATTTCAGCATCGGATAAAGATTTTCAACTACCCATAGTGTAGTTTCAATAGAGGATAATAAGAAACACACACAATATTTAATGCACAGTAACACAGTATACGATATAAACAGTCTGACGGTCTAGTGTCAACTGCAGAGAAAGAATTTTAAGACTGTGCCATCATTTTGTCGCGTCGGTGACCCCCGATGTTTACATTTAGACTAGAATCTGTAACCTGCGCTTAAATCCGCCGGTGTAAGTAGCCTCGAAGCTCCACCGAAATACATACACGGAGAGAAACATATCAAATTTTATCACAGTTTTCAGGAATAGCAATATTTACGGGTGTGCCATCTTTTTGTCGCGGAGTGTATATAGGAAATTCTAATCGAAATTTTAAAAACGGTCATTTGATCGGTCGCGGTAGGAACCCTAGTAGCACAAAAATATTAGATAGATATTTTTTTCAAATATTGGAAAAATATTTTTTAAGCCACATTTTTTCATATGAGAAAAATATTGGATTTGAATATTGTACACATGTACAAGAAATATAAATTGAATGTTTAAAAAATATAAGCTAAACATTCAGAGGATATAAACTAGATATTTAAAAAATATAAAGCAAATATTTAAAAAATGTGAATTCAATATTTGAAAAAATATAAATTCAATATTTAAAAAACATTCAATAAAATTTTCAAATTTAAGAAAAAATTATAACAAAAATTAGAAACTATGAATATGTATTGCTTGTTGGGGGAATATTATCTGTATTATCTGTATTTGGAAAAAATATTCTACTTCTGATATTAAATAGATTCATTTAATGTTTAGAAAAAAATATTTTTCTCGTAACATGAAATAGATATTTCCTGAATATTTAAAAAGAAATATTTGTTACCTAATATAAAATAAATATTCTATGTATATTTGAATATTAAAAAAGGATTGTATCTCTTTTTAATATTATATGAATGTGTATACAATATTTTGTGCTACTAGGGAATAGTGTTAATATTTTAGATTGCAGAGGTATTTCGACCGTTTCTAGCAATGCTCTCTCGATACCGTCGAGCGGAGACATTTCGAAATACCTGAGGGCTGCGGGATTGCCTCGAAATTTTCGTGGTGGTCGTTTCGAAATGGATTTTCATTAAAAATACACGCCCGAGGAGCGGCGTATGACAGCCCGTGGACATCAACCGAGCAATTTCCCAATCTGAGATATCTCGGGACGAGCCGAGAGTCCCCAGCGCGCAGACGTCCGCATCATCAACATGGACGACTTAACCGTCGGTTAATCGCTCTGTGAATATTTCACCGAGCAATTTTCTCGTTGAATAAGAGCCAAAGGGAGGCTCGGCGACGAAACCTGTTACCGTCTGTCCCTCCGATAGGAGCCGCTTCACCAGCTACGCCTTTTTTCCTTTTCAGGATCTTAATGAAAAGCATTCAGAACCCGGCCCTTCGGAGCCAGCGATATGCATCTAAGTCTCGAGGTGTGAGCGAACTTTTTCTTTTTGGCGAAACCATCAGCTGGCTCCGCGAATAAAAGGATTTACTTTCTGCGGCGACCTAGGAAAAAGATCCGAGCGAGTAAATGATAAATCAACCGTGAATTTTTCTGCAGATTCCCATTAAAGTAGCTGCTGCAAGAAAGGCAGCTCCATTTTCTAATAATTCGAGCGAATGGACAAGCTATTAAATATCAAGAACAATAAATAACCATCTTATCTGGCTGCTAGGAAATTAAAAGATAGATGGAACACTTAATTCACTGCCAAAATGGAGATAGCAATTTTATTCGCGAACCTTATAAGTAGACAGCGGATCTTTATGCAAAATAAAAGTTTTCTATGTGAATTGCAACAAACTCGAACGAAATAGAAGTTTACTTTCTTTCGCTCATATGTTTAAAAGGTTGAAAATAATATAACTGTACTTTGAAATTTTTCTAATGTTCTTACTATTTTAAATTACGCCTACTCATTTTTGTCATAAATGCATAAAATCCGCTGTCTACTTATAAGAATTAATATTTAGCTAAGAAATGATTGTACGTCTTCTGGATGTACTAGGATTGCTTCTATTGTAAACGTAGAATTGCTTCGTGGACTAATTATTGTTGCGACAGCAACCCTAAACAGCTCTGCTATAGTCTATCAGAACTGTGAGAACTGCGAATACATGCTGCATCTAGTGACAAATCCGCAACTGATTGACAAGCAAACAATGCAGCTGAAACGATAACGGGTTTTGCAGATTTCTAGAACGTTTGCAGACTTTTTGCTATCTATTAAAATAGCCAATCATTAACTGCCGTCAGCGACATTCCCGAAGTATTCTTCAATGGGCTTTGCCATTGTGTGTACTCCTATTGTGCAGCTATTGTTGCATATATCCATTGAATTGTTGCATTTCGCGATACCACCTCGAACCTGTTCAGCGAGCCAAGAAAAGGCGCAGATTGCATCGGCTCCGAATTTGCAGACCTGGGTTATGGTTTCGATAACGCGTCTTTCTCTTGGATTTTCTTGGAGAAGCAGATATTAACCGTTTGACACCACGGGACAAATTAATTTGGGAAAGTGACGCTTAATCTGGGAAAAATAATGGCAAACATTTTTAATATTTTATCATCGCGTTAGCATTTGTGTTTTGGACACCCAGAGGCAAATTAATTTAGAATAGTGAGGGCTAATCTGGGAAAATAGTATCAGTATTTTTAATATTTTACCAATGCGTTAGCATTTGTGTCTCAAAGACTCGGAGGCAAATTAATTTAGAATAGTGAGGGCTAATCTGGGAAAATAGTATCAGTATTTTTAATATTTTACTAATGCATTAGCATTTGTGTCTCAAAGACTCAAAGGCAAATTAATTTGGAATAATGAAGGCTAATCTGGGGAAATAGTATCAGTATTTTTAATATTTTACCAATGCGTTAGCATTTGTGTCTCAAAGACTCAAAGGCAAATTAATTTGGAATAATGAAGGCTAATCTGGGGAAATAGTATCAGTATTTTTAATATTTTACCATTGCGTTACCATTTGTGTCTCAAAGACTCGGAGGCAAATTAATTTAGAATAGTGAGGGAAAAATCTGGGAAAATAGTATCAGTATCTTTAATATTTTACCAATGCATTACCATTTGTGTCTCAAAGACTCAGAGGCAAATTAATTTAGAATAGTGAGGGCTAATCTGGGAAAATAGTATGAGTATTTTTAATATTTTACCAATGCGTTACCATTTGTGTCTCAAAGCCTCAGAGGCAAATTAATTTAGAATAGTGAGGGGTAATTATTTACTTTTGGGGCTTCCTCACCGATTTTGATGACCTTGAAATATGTTGTCAAGGTCATAATTCTGAACAACTTTTTCCTATACATGTTACCGCCGCTTTCCTTTAGTTTACGAGATATTTGCAAAAATGTTTCAACATTGCAGAAAGTGATCGGAGTAGGTGTGGGTTAGGGTTAGGGTTAGAATTAACAGATTTCTTAACAGATTTCTATTTGAAGTGGTATATATTTTATAACACCTTTTTTTTTTTACTAATTTTGAAATTACATTGTGTTTTTATACGTCTTTTGTTTCGATTTCTAATGTAACTAGTATTATGGCATCGTAAAATTAAGTTTTCGCGATGAAGTAGTATATTTTCGTAGTATATTACTGTCAACTAAAGAATCTGTCAACATTTCTTGATTGTTGCAGATATCCAAGAATTCGTATAGTTTCATGCTTAATACTCAGAACAAACAAGACAGTGGGTCTCAACTAATTGAGGTCGTTTTAAGTTGTGGCCATAATTTAACCCTTATGTGGGCAACCGGGTACCCGGGTACCCATTTCTATGTTTTCTCTAATAATTTGTTATGTTTTTATGAAAATATAGCAAAATCGCCCTGGATCCCCATTATTTAGAAGGTTCTCTGTCGATTTATGGTTACGGAATTAAAATTGATGCAAAAGATATTAAATAATAAAAAAGGCTTCAATCTTATTTATACGGTCGTTGGGTAACCGGGGTACCCGGGTACCCATACATAGACTCTCTCTGTGTAGTTGAATGCTTATGAAGGGAAGTTTTACAACACAATCATACAACACACAAATTTTTTCAGTTGGTATTATTTATTTATTAGTATAGTTACTATTTTAACCAATAATAGGACAATTTTTACAAACTGTCAGAGTATTTGCGTGTTCGTCGGAAAACTGGTTTTATACAGTTTTGACAATATTTTCGTGTCTTTCTACGTTTTCTATCAGGGTCAGCTTGGTATATATAACATGAGCCTACAAACTCTTTTTCGTCCAGTTTTATCTCGTTGATGTACAGTGCCTGAAGTTGAAGGAACGTCGTTCATTGTTGGTGACTTATGCAGCATGCTTTCTATTGCTAATTTACAAAAGAAATGTCTCATCACTTGAACACATTGGTTGATCGACTTCTAATTATTGGAAGGCAAAGTTCCTCTCCCACTTGGCGTAAAAATATTCGGCGATTATTGGATTTGTTAGGCAACATATCGTTATTAGAAATATATATGATGTATGAGGCAAGAGCAGCAATGTCAATTATGTAAAAAAAAAAAATGCTAATTGCCATCTGTTAGTACGTCTTCGTGTTCTGTATCATCTCAAAATTTGATCCATCATGTCGACACCAGATTTTGTTTTATTATAGAAGTGGACTATTTCTGGTTTCCTCTTTGGCCCAGAAACAACATTATCATTGTGCATTGTGGATAGTAATACAACAAACTTTTCTTTTTTTGGCACATACGAATATATTGTAACATTTTGTTTGTGACCAAATAAAGTTGAATACTGTTGTACTGTTGTGTAAGTCAAAGAGTCAAATACCGTACGTCCACATACGAATAGCATAAAAGTTTGATCTTAGCATTGAGTTATACTATTTTTTGAAGCAGTTGCTTCACTTAAACTGTTTAAAACAATACTTAGTATACCATAGACAAAAAAACTAAAAGTTATGGGAAAGCATGAAAGTAAAATTGTCACTTTATTTTTTATATATCGGCACCGAACGCTCGGGGTACCCGGTTACCCCGGTTACCCAACAACCGTGAAAAGTTTGGTTGCCCACATAAGAGTTAAAATCTAACCCACACCTACTCCGATCACTTTTCGAGATGTTGACACTTTTTTGCGATTATCTCGGAAACTAAAGCTGAGCGGAGGTAACACGTATAGGAAAAAATTGTTCAAAATGATGGCCTTGACAACATATTTCAAGGTCATCACAATCGATCTAACCCACACCTACTCCGATCACTTTTTGAAATGTTGAAACATTTTTGCAAATATCTCGTAAACTAAAGGCGAGCGGCGGTAACATGTATAGGAAAAAGTTGTTCAGAATCATGACCTTGACAACGTATTTCAAGGTCATAAAAATCGGTGAGGAAGCCCCTAAAGTAAATAATTACCTAGTGAGGGCTAATCTGGGAAAAGAGTATCAGTATTTTTAATATTTTACCAATGCGTTAGCATTTGTGTCTCAAAGACTCAGAGGCAAATTAATTTAGAATAATGAGGGCTAATCTGGTAAAATAGTATCAGTATTTTTAATATTTTACCAGTGCGTTACCATTTGTGTTTCAAAGACTCAGAGACAAATTAATTTAGAATAGTGAGGGATAATCTGGGAAAATAGTAGCAGTATTTTTAATATTTTACCAGTGCGTTAGCATTTGTGTCTCAAAGACTCGGAGGCAAATTAATTTAGAATAGTGAGGGCTAATCTGGGAAAATAGTAGCAGTATTTTTAATATTTTACCAATGCGTTACCATTTGTGTCTCAAAGACTCAGAGGTAAAATTAATTTAGAATAATGAGGGTTAATCTGGTAAAATCGTAGCAGTATTTTTAATATTTTACCAATGCGTTCGCATTTGTTTCTCAAAGACTCGGAGACAAATTAATTTAGAATAATGGGGGCTAATCTGGGAAAATAGTATCAGTATTTTTAATATTTTACCAGTGCGTTACCATCTGTCCATTTGACACCAGAGGACAAATTAATCGGGAGAAATAACGGTAATATTTTTTATATTTGACCGTCGCGTCGCCATCGGCGTCTCCGACACCAACGGGCAAATTAATTTGGGCAAATGAGGATTAAACGATTGAAATCGCTCATTAATCGGATGCCGGGTCGTTGGCGAGGTTCAATCGGAACAAGAGGAAACGGTCCCGAAGCCGCAGATGATATCGAGCCAAAGCGTAATTTCGCGCGAGGAATGTTTCAACGGAGCAAACACAAGTGACGATCCGGTCCCCTTGTTTTCTGTCCTCTGGCAACCCGATACCGATATCGGCCCCATTCAACCCCGGCTGCTGATTACTCTTTTATCCCGACAACTTCGCGTTTAAAACAAAACCCGCCGATGCCGGGCCGCCGGGGAGCGGCGGAGGGGCCATGGAAATTATGGTTCTCGAACGGAAGCGAGCTCATTTTCCGCAGTTGCGCGATTCAAGTCGAGGCAGAAACGGGATAAAGGAGCCAACAGCCGGCAGGTCGGCTAAAATCGTTCGTGTACTCGCCAATCGACGCGTTCGCAGTCATATAATCCTCGGATCATGACGATTGTGCAGGAAAAAAAGAAAACGTTCCGCGCAATCGATGATTAACTAAGAGCCAATTAATTTTCAGAAATGTTTACTCGGGGACCAGATTTGGAAATTTATTGTTGCTTAAGTAATCCACAGAATTCGTAAAATAAAAATTGTCTGCATCAGTTGCAGGGCACAGGAGCCAAATAGTTTTCTATATTTAATAATTTTAACACTAGAACTACCGGATGGGTCAAAATGACTTCCTCCTAATTTTTTCTGTTAGAGATATTGAAATTATAAATATATTTTTTAATAAACTTCTCTATGAAACTAGATATTTAAACAAAACTGATACGAAATCTAAACGAATCTTATTTTCTTGTTATTATAAGGCAATGTATTCCAGTTGAATTTAGTGCTTGGTAGTGTTAAGAACAATGGAGTGGAAATCCAAAATGTACAGCAAATGTATAATTGTTCAAGAAGACTGTACAGTTACTACTACGAAAGGTATGAAGAATTGTTCAAAAAGATTGTACAATTACTACTACGAAAGGTACATATACATACTGTCTTATTTAAATAATTGTTTGTGTTATACAGGAGGCTTGGTTATATATTTGTAAATTCTTTTGATGTTTCTGCTGTTTTAAATTTCCATGCATTTTCATTTTAAATGCATGGAATCCGCAGTCTAGTAATCCGTGCATGTTCTTTTTTATTAATTTATGCCGATCTGATGACTCGGCGCCTAGCTATTTATAGGGGACGCGTGCTATAAAGTGTATTAGCATAATGATCCAGTTTACTTCTCCGAAGGAGATAAAAGCGGGTGCCTAGTAGTGCTTCTGTAATTGTATTAGGCGAACAGAGTGCCGGCGATACTCAATAAGGGCTAATATCGTAATTTCTTTATAAAATAGATACCGGGATCCATAAATAAACCCAAAGGGTCGTTAAATTTGCTACGAAAATTGTCAATCTTCAATCTAGCGTCACTTTCCAAGAAACAAAAAAGAAAATCGTTTAACACTGTACCGTGCCTGTACCGAATTCAATTTCTTTTGAAATAAAAATAAAAAACCGTGTAGTTGCAAATAGAAGCTTTCACAGATTAAAATGACTCTACACCGACTGAATAATTTATACCGCAAAGTGCGACTAAATTTAAACCTGTTACGATATGTCAACGAAGACAAATTTATTGTTACAACGTGCTAATGTTAATATCGACGTACTCGCAATCGATTCACTCGATATAACCAACGGTGGTCGCTAATAACCCTGACATTAACAGGAGTTCTATAATTAAACAATGTAAACAAACGAAGAAATCCGGAGACCGGAGAATTCCACCGGAAGCTTGTTAGCGGGGAATTACCGTCAAGGATCGGGTTCAGGATCGATCGCGATCACCGTCGTGGATCGTCGGTCTCCGAGGGTGGGGGTGAATAGAATTTTCAGGGGTGGCCGGAGGGTAAACGGACGAAATTAATGGGGTCAGTGAAAAGCGACGAATAGAAAGGCGGATTGAAAAGGGTCCTTCTCGTTACCTTTTTTGTTGGTTGTCGAAGGTAATTGACCCGTCACAGCGATACGATAACGGGCATTAATGCGCGCGCGGCAGCCGCGCAAGATAGGCGTGCTATAAATTCAGGGTAAATCGAGCGGCAACGTTCGCCCCGTGTTCTCCATTCAGGGCAACCCGTTTTCGCGGGACAATACGCCACTGTTTCGTCCGCTCATGCATCAGGATCTCGGGGCCGTGCACGTGCACAATCTCTCTCTCTCTCTCTGCCGCGTATATCTGCTCGCCGACTCCTCGCCCCCGGCGATCGAAGGAATTTTGAATATTGCGCGCCACCCATTTTTCCTAAGGGGCGGCTGCTGCACCCGAAAATGTATCGCCTAAGCGAACGGGAAAATAGTCTCTCTTCCCTTTGCCACGCGTCGCCCCCTCCCACTCCCGCAACCTCGTTCCCAAAATTATTTTTTTCTCATTATACTCTGCGCCACACGGAAGGCTCAGGCTCATCTCCGTCGAAATCAACAGCTATCTTTGGCTTTGGG
This sequence comes from Seladonia tumulorum, assembly GCA_913789895.3. NCBI lineage: Eukaryota > Metazoa > Arthropoda > Insecta > Hymenoptera > Halictidae > Seladonia > Seladonia tumulorum. Next base: position 9,641,239 of record OU565279.1, on the reverse strand, counting down.
AAAAATAATCACACACGTTCCTTTCGCGTTTACTATAGGAATCTTTGTGCGAGATAAAAATGTTCTGCATTTATTTTAACGCGTTGACGTAATTATTTGTCCAAGTTTCAAAATGAATTTTCACGTTAATATGTAAATTGTACGAAATTTCATTAGGATCTTTAAAATGCAAGAAAGTTGGAGGACTACTTCAATATCACATATTTAATTTTTTTCAATTTTTATTCCCTTAACCAGTTAACTGTGGCGATCTCTTTGCAAAGCGGCCACCAGTGTGTGTCGCGATAATCAAGCGATGACGGGTATAGTCGTCATATTTATAGTTATAAATCCAACTCAAATTATTTATAATTTTCATTTGTTTGTTTCATTTCGTCTTGACCTCTAAACATTTTAAACATATTAAAATTCTACGAATATAATTTAGTTTTCACCAGATTTAAAATTTTACGCATGACGAGTATACGCGTCAATACACAAAATCGTGCCACTTCTCCATGACGAGTATACTCGTCAATCACAGTTAACTGGTTAAATAACTTGCTTTGATTTTATGAAATTTTTGAGGATTCTAGTTTGGCAGTCAAAGTGTTAAGAGACAGATCTTTTTCTCTTTAATAATTTTAATGCCCTTAAAATATTTTTAATGTATTAAATGGCACCGCCTACTCATTTTTGTAATAAATGCATAAAATCCACAGTGTAGCCATCGTATCAAAAATTCGTCGACTACAAGCATCGTTAGGCTGCGGATTTAAATAGAAATAAATAGGTGAAGCGTAGCGATGAGAAGAGATTAGAAGAATCGAAGGCTGTCGATACATTTCCATTGAAATTTACTTTCGTACAGTCGACTGGAGAATTTTTGTTTTCCATGATCGGCGGTGCAGTCGTAATTTTCGGAGCGTTAAAGGGAAAATCGAGAGAAGTCGTTGGCGAGGGCAACATAAAATTTGCCTTATCGACCGGGCGCACGTGAAACAATCTTTTCTTGTCTGGCTCGTCCCCGCGCAGACAGAGGTTGATGAACAACCTGTAGAACGTTTCGACACGGTTTCACGATTTCGCTGTCGTTTCCCAGAAGGAGTAGCAGTACGGGATTGTTCCCTTTCCCATTTATTCGCGCACACCTTTTTCAGCTAGGAGAAAAGCTTCGTAGATAACGCGTACACCCTGTATATTATTCTGTTGTTTCAGTTATCGCGGTGGCGAAGGAGAGAGGGAGAGAGGAAGAGCCAAAGAGAGAGAGAGAGAGGGGGGGGGGGAGCACACGCGGATGAAAGAGCGTTGTAGAAAAATTCTACGGAACCGTGTTGCAAGTTGGAGAAGGATCGAGATATCATTTCTGTGTTTGCTGCGGAACAGAGACGGAACAGAGAGGGACAGAGACGGAACAGAGATGGGACAGAGTGGGACAGAGTGGGACAGAGTGAAACGGAGCAGCGTGGAGCACTGTAACACACAGTTCTCCGGTGGGGCTTGTTTCGTCGCTCCCCTTTGTCCCGGTGGAAGCTGTCTCGCGCGTTCCGTTTGCCGTCGAAGCGAAACAATGCGCCCGCGGCGTTATCCAATATGCCGCAGTCGGTCGATTCGATTTCTTCCTGGTTCTTTTCTGACCCGTTTTCCTCCCCCATTTCCGTCATCAGGCACTGCTGAATTTCGTACGGTTAGGTGCGCCGCACCGCGCGCTCGGCGTACCGCGCGTTTTTCATTGATCGCGTCTCTCTCTCTCTTTCTTTCTCTCTGGTTCAGACACGTGCGCTGCGACTTAACGAGCTACAACGATCCCTCCGCGATCCAATCGCAACGGCTGCTACATTCGTCTCTTTAATCGGACATCTATCACCGTGTTCGCGGATTTTTTCTTCACCGTTCCGCTGCTCCGTGTTTCCCATAAGGGATCATGGCTGGGTAAAAATCTGGGGTTGCATCGGAAAAATTACCAACAGTTTGTCCCTCCTAATTAGACTGTGGATCTTCCACAGGATGATACTAATATTGATACATCATATGTTTACACTCCCAAAGAAAAAGATAGCACACGCGTGCTATCTTTAATTTCTCGCGTTATAATTATGGTACAGGAAATGTGCCAATTATACGGAAAGACTACCTTCTACACTCCGCGACAAAAAGATGGCCCACCCGTAAATATTGCTATTCCTGAAAACTGTGATAAAAGATATGTTTCTCTCCGTGTATGTACGAGGTGTGTCAATAAAGTAATGAGACTGGCAACGTCGCTTTCGTTCCGGCAACGCTGGAGACGAGAGGCTTTGAGCAGCGTCAGGTGCACATGTGATACGACTCCAGTATGAGTTTGAACTCGCTACAGTCATTTGTTTCTCCGTAGCGTTAGTTTTCGTGGAACAGTTTTTTCTTGTCCGTTCTAAAAATGAGTGGCGTCAATTTTGAGCAACGGTGTGCTATCAAGTTTAATCGTCCACAAAGAGTTTGTGCCTCAAGGCCAAACGGTTAATCAACACTTTTACCGAGAAGTCCTTGAAAGACTTCGAAAAAGAGTCTTTCGTGTGCGACCAAACATCAAAAACAACTGGGTGTTGCATCACGACAATGCGCCATGTCACACTGCAATCTCAATAAACGAGTTTTTGGCCAGTAAAAACATTCCTGTGGCTCCTCAGCCTCCTTATTCACCAGACTTGAGCCCTTGTGACTTTTTCCTCTTCCCGAGATTGAAAAATCACCTCAAGGGAACTCATTTTGGGACACTTGAAAACATCAAAACAGCTGTAACCGACCAGCTGAAGGCTATTCCACTATCCGAGTTCCAGCAATGCTATGATGATTGGAAGGACCGTCTCCAGCGCTGTGTGGCTTCCCAAGGGACCTATTTTGAAGGAGACAATATTGCATTGTAATTATATTTGAATAAAAACTTGAAAAAAAATCAGTCTCATTACTTTATTGACACACCTCGTATTTCGGTTAGAGCTTCGAGGCTACTTACACCGGCGGATTTAAGCGCAGGTTACAGATTCTAGTCTAAATGTAAACATCGGGGGTCACCGAAGCGACAAAATGATGGCACAGAGTCTTAAAATTCTTTCTCTGCAGTTGACACTAGACCGTCAGACTGTTTATATCGTATACTGTATTACTGTGCATTAAATATTGTGTGTGTTTCTTATTATCCTCTATTGAAACTACACTATGGGTAGTGGAAAATCTTTATCCGATGCTAAAATAAAAACAATTTTGATATTGCGTAAAGAGAATTACTTAGTTTCGAAAATTGCACGTATTATACATCGGAGCAGAAAAGTGGTGTATAATTTATTAAAAAATCCCAAAACATACGGTACAAAAAAGAGTTCCGGTCGACCGAAAGCAGTAAGCAATCGCGGAAAAGGTGCAATTTTAAAAGAAGCTTCGAATTCTTCGGGAACATCACGACAAATTGCTAAAGCAGCTGGCGTACACACAAATATACGTAATGTGCAAAGGATAATAAAAGAATGTCCGCACTTAGTTCGAATGAAATTGAAAAAAAACCACCTTTAACCGCTCAGCATAAATCAGAGCGTTTGAAATTTACTCAAGAGCATATACATTGGAGAAAAAAGTGGCGTCGTGTTATTTTTAGTGATGAAAAAAGGTTTAATCTAGATGAGCCGGATGGTTTCGCACACTATTTTCACGACCTGCGGAAAGAAGAAAGGATATTAAGCCGCAGACACATGGGTGGCGGAGGAGTTTGGGCCGGAATTGGGTATCGAGGAGTGACCGAAGTAAAATTTATAAACAAAACTATGAATAGCAAAATTTATATAGATTTGATAGACGAACAATTAACTAAATTCGGACAGACAATTTCCGGGGAAAATTGTATATTTCAGCAGGATAATGCAAGTGTGCATACTGCGAAATGCGTTAAGCAGTACTTTGAGCAAAACAAAATTAGTGTCTTTCTCCTTCCAAAGAAGACGCTTGGCTATCCCCAACAATTTAAGTGATTGTTTCAATGTTAAGTCGAATACAGTCCAAGTTTTAAAATTCCTAAAATCTACAAAAATTTTCCACACTTTGTAATATTGCGTACATATAACAATTACAAGATTTGTTCTCCTCAGTATACTTATAAGTGACTTATATGTTAAGTACAAAGACATAATAATCTAATATTATGATATAATATCTGTGGTCGCTAATGACCTAGTTGTTGATGCGACCTATATAAATAAATTAATTAAAAAAAAAAAAAAAATTAGTGTCTTAACGTGGCCAGCGAGATCGCCAGATCTCAACATAATTGAAAATTGTTGGGCACAACTAGCAAGGCATGTTTATGAAGGCGGAAGAAAATTCCAAAGCCTTGCAGATTTAAAAACGTGCATAGAACAAAAATGGACAAAAATACGGCCAAAATATATTAAAAAACTTTTTAAGTCACTTCCGAAACGTATGTTGGCTGTTCTAGCAAATAAGGGAGGTCACACAAAATATTAAACATAATGTTATATATTTTATGTACGTAAATCACGTATTTTTTTGTATATGTGCCATCATTTTGTCGTACCCATTTTTTGTTATTTTTTGTTTCCATAAACAAACGGACACTTTCTTTAATTTTATTGTTTGTAATGTAGTTTATTTTGCAATAAAAATGTATAAGTACCAAAAAAGACTAGATTTATTATGTCCAAATGATGAAAACATTGAATTTTCGTGGTGTGCCATCTTTCTGTCGCGGAGTGTACTAATATGTAAACGCTATCTATATTGGAATTCTACGAGATATTCTCTTAGGAGGAATGTAAACACACAAATAGACAGAGTCAAAATGATGGCACACTCAAGGTTTATTTTGATTTTCTTCAATATGTCGCGAGATTTAAGGAAGTTAAAGTGGTCAGTCGGTGTTCAGTGCTTCTTGATATTGGTATCTGTCACATTTCGTGATGGGCCGTGGTAAAAGATTGTCTGAAAGTGAAATAAACGCAATTCTTATTTTAAGAAAACGGAAAGTAACGATTACAGAAATTGCGAAAGAAATTGGTCGAAGCAGAAAAGCTGTATATAACGTATTAAAAGATGTGGATAACTACGGTAAAAGGAAAAGCACTGGAAGGCCAGCAGCCCTATCGCACCGTGACATAACAGCAATACTTCGTGCTGCATCTAATTCTTGTGCTATTGCAAGAGAAATTGCTTGCAAAGCTGGTGTACAAACTAATATTCAAAATGTTCGACGTGTGCTACAAATGAGTAATATTATAAACCGATCAAGAATAAAAGCCAAGCCACGATTAACAAAGAAGCATAAGGAAGCACGCCTTGAATTTGCGAAGAAACATATTCACTGGAGGAAAACCTGGAGGAATATAATCTTTACAGATGAGAAACGGTTTTGTCTGGATGGTCCAGATAATAGTGCATACTATTATCATGACATTCGAAAAGGACAATTAACAAGAATTAGACGACAAATGAAAGGAGGTGGAATAATGATTTGGGGCGGCATGGGTTACAAAGGAAAAACGGATATTAATTTTATACAAAGAAAAATGAATAGTGCAAGTTATTTGAGGGTAATAAAAAACCAAATTGATATGTATGCACAATGCATTGCAGGTCCAAAATTTGTGTTCCAGCAAGATAATGCTGCCGTACACACGGCAAAATTTATTCATGAATATTTTTCAAAAGAGAAAATTCCAGTTTCGGAATGGCCGGCGTGCTCCCCGGACTTAAATATAATTGGGAATTGTTGGGGATTATTATCAAGAGCTGTCTACGCAGAAGGTAGACAATTTGAAAATTTAAATGACTTAAAAATCAGTATTAAAGAGGAATGAAAAAATTTATCACAATCTTCAATTAAAGTACTGTATAAATCCTTACCAAAAAGGATGATAGAAGTAATTTAGAACCACGGAGGTTCCACACATTATTAAACACAGGTACAGTTATATCATTTTCATATTTGTCTATTTTAAATTTATATAATATGGAATATTTTTCAGATGTGCTATCATTTTGTCTGTATTCCTTTGGGTATTTGTATTTTTACGACGAGAATTCGTTGAAGAAAAGTCAATAAAAGTTATGTTTATACAGGGTGTCCCACATAAATGATAACACCTAAATATCTTTCGTATTTACAGTCGTATCAGAAAACTTCAGAGGACAAAGTGACAGTATTGCAGGAGGCCATTTTAGTGGTGAAGAAAAAAATTTTTTATGTCGTGTTTTTTAATGAAATTTCAAGGTCACCGATGTTTTTTTAAATGGAATAGTGTATTTTATTTACGATAGCATGATAGACAATGAAAAACTGAATTTAGTGGATACCACCTTTTTGACCTTGAAATGACCTTGAGCAAGACTAATCATGTTGAAGCGGATGAAATGTGGAAGCTGTTTTTATAGTAAATTGAATTTTTATGTTTATGAGGATGGATTTAAATAGAATTTTTATAGTAAATTGAATTTTAAAATTTATTAAAATGAGTTGAAATAGAATTTTTATAGTAAATTGAATTTTTAAATTTATTGAAATGAATTTAAATAGAAATTTTTATAATAAATTTAATTTTAAAATTTATTAAAATGAGTTTAAATAGAAATTTTTATAATAAATTTATTTTTAAAATTTATTAAAATGAGTTTAAATAGAATTTTTATAGTAAATTGAATTTTTAAGTTTATGAGGATATGTAAAGGTCAACCCGACGTAAACAACGCGCAATCTTTGCTGAAACACGTAAGTTTTAAACTTCCACATTTCATCCGCTTCAACATGATTATTCTTGCTCAAGGTCATTTCAAGGTTAAAAAGTTGGTATCCACTATTTTCAGTTTTTCTATTCCATTTAAAAAAACATCGGTGACCTTGAAATTTCATTAAAAAACACGACATCAAAAATTTTTTTCTTCACCAATAAAATGGCCTCCTGCAATAGTGTCACTTTGTCCTCTGAAGTTTTCTGATACGACTGTAAATACGAAAGATATTTAGGTGTTATCATTTATGTGGGACACCCTGTATATTAGTAGAAGGTAGTCTTTCTGTATCATTTGCACATTTCCTGTACCATAATCATAACGCGACAAATTAAAGATAGCACGCGTGTGCTATCTTTTTCTTTGGGAGTGTATTATGATGATAATAATATTTATTTCACCGTCGAACTGAGGATGATACAAATATTACACCGTACACAGTGATTTCTCCTTGTCGCCTGTATGATAAACTTCGCGGAATTATCACCACTACCGCGGGGTATACCCCGTGAGTAAATAATAATAGTAAACGGTATACACCCTGTAGGAGTAAATTTATGACGACGTCGTACAGTCGTACAGTACATTATTAATTTTATTATCACGCTACACAAGGCAGTGGAGACTTTTGATATTTTTTAATTGTATTCTGCGAAGCTATTTTTTGATACGTGATGTAATCACATTCCGCGACGGTTGCTACATTCGTCCCTTTAATCGGATATCCATCGCCCCGTGTTCACCATTTTTTTTCCTCTCTGCTGTTTGCTATGACGCTGCACCGTGTTTCCAATATAGGGGATGCTGGCTCGGTAAAACTGAAAAGTTTGATTTGTATCCGAACAAGTGCTAACGGTAGTCCATCAGAAATAGACTGTGCAATTTTGATGCGAAATAAAAATTATGCAAATTGTAAAAAGCGGAAATTAAATGGAAATGCAGTTCGTCTTTCAGTCGTTTTGATAGATAAAAAATAATGCTTAAATAGTGCCTCGGCACGGGTGGCATAAGCGGCCATGAGGTGGTTCTATGTGAAGGTGATAAAAAAAGATTAATAACATTTTTTCGATTGGCGTTTCGTTTTGGAAAAAATTGAGTTTCAAAGTTCGACGGATTCCCGTTCGGAAGAAGTAGAATGGGTCGGTCATGATCAGACGAATCAGCGGAGTGGATTACAGAAATAGTCTCTCTCCGCTCGCTTTAGTATATTTGACGTCAATTATGAATGAACCAAAATCGAGTAGAAAAATCCATGATTATTATTAATTTGTTCTTTGCTCAAATAAATATTGATTACATCGATTCTTTCGAATTTAATTTACAGACCTCGATGCTATCTCTGCATCTCTAGCTGCTTTTTTCTCTTTATTAGTTATCTGGAATTTCTTGCCCAAGTATTAACAAACATCGAGCACAAACATTTCTATAATATCTCTCCAAGGAAATTTTTGCGACGAATATTCGCAGGCGAATTGGCCGATAAACGATTAATCTTCTTTGTATCGCATATCGGGCAGCAGTGTATAAAGCAAAGGATCGATGAAACGTTAAGCTTAAATCAACTGTAGTTTAATATAAAACACACTCAATTTATTATGCAACGTAGCAATATATGATTTAGTGAAAGGAATGCCTGACGCGTTGTTAAACAAAGTATAATACCCGATGGCAGGAAATCAATATTATCAAGGCATTCGACGGTATTAATGGGAAATTTCGACGATTTTAATAAATGAAGGGTTGATAGGGGGTGAGAGAAGGGGGGTGATGATGGTGGTGGAGAAAGAGGGTGTATAATAGATCGGGTGGGGGAATTTGCATTTTTATTGGAAAGTTCTCGTATCAGCAATCAGTTCGGAATTTCACCGCAAAGTACGTCGAGCAATATCCTCGCGTAACTCATGCTTCAAAGTTTCTGATTGCTGTCTGTGAATAACCTTGACTGAGGGGTTCGACATGCCGAAGCCGGCTTAAATTTAATGAAACGGCGGATCAGCTTTGAGTAATTACGGAGACGCCTCTGCGTAACATAATTAAACGTATAATAAATGCTGGCAACTGATTACGCCCGTAATGAAATCAATATCTTCTTTTCGAGGTAGAAAGAATATTCTGCGAGATGTTGCGCGAATAGAATGAAAGCAAAATTAAATAAACGAGTTATACGATGTAATAACATTTGTCGGTCCCGTTATACATTCCTTTTTTCACTAAATCTCTCGATACAAGACAGTAGCAATCAATTTTAGTCGTGTTACACGCAGAGGCAATCCTTTGATTAAACGCGGATTCCTACCAATTTCTTGATTGCGTTACACGAGGCACAAGCAATTTTTTATCGCGTTGGACGGTCTTGGTGGTGTGAATTTTTTCATCGCATTACACGGGGTGCGGCAACAATTTTTTTTCTACTATGATACACAAGTTACTATCAATCATTTTAATGCATCATACAGTAGAGTGGCAATTTTTTACTTGTATTATACAGGAGATTACCCATTTTTGTATGTACGTAGGCAGTTGTGGTGTTTTGATGTTTTTGAATAGTATTCGACGGTGGCTATATTTTTATTGCATCGCGTGGATTTCTAGCAATTTTTTAATCGCCTCACCGGAACAGTAGCAATTTCCTGTCGTCCCAGTGGCAGTGGCAATTTTTTGATCGCTATCTGTGGACCGGTAGCCATTTCGCAATTGCATTATGCAGTACCGTACGTACAACCTCTTGCCCGTGTCACTCTACTATATCAAAAATATTTATTTACAGGAAGCGTCGCGATACGATAAATAAATTCTCCTCGCGCTTCGTTGAAATCGATACGCGTTTCGAGGGGCAGAGTGCTCGCGGAGATCTCAAAAGATTTAGGTGCTGCCGAACTCTCTCTCTCTCTCTCTCTCTGGTTTTAATTCAACCCCCCCCCCCCCCCAAGGTCGACAGGGGGTGGAAGCTTTTTGAGTTATTGCTCGAAAGAGATTGCCGCGTCCATCGGCTTTATGGCCGCCGTCGTCGTAAATTTCTTGTTCCAAGGGGGGGAGGGGGAAAACAACTGTTTAATTCCCGTCGGGGACACGAACAAGCGCCGGCAATTTACCGGCACGGACACGTATTAATTCGTCGGAATTGGTTGCAGGCTTTCTTAAAACCGGCCCGAAGGCGAGCGCGCAGGGAAATTACGGCCTGATGGATCTGGTGGCAGGGCTGCATTGGCTGCACGAGAATCTCGGTGCATTCGGCGGCGACCCCGATCAGCTGACGCTCTTTGGCCACGGAACCGGCGCCGCGCTCGCCAATTTTTTAGCCGCCTCGCCCATGGCAAAAGGTAAACTGGATATCTGTCCGCGCCTCGCCCACGCTTCCCGTCATTCATCGCTCCCCATCCCACAATGTTCCGAAAAAATAGAGGAAGAGAGGTAGTAAAAAAAAAAAAATACATAGAGAAACACCGGAAACCGGTAGAGACATCGCAGGCGCTGCAAATCCGCAGTGTTTAATTTGCAAACCGGAAGAGCAACTAGATTATTAGTAGTGGAAGAAACGGAAAATTTATTTGTGATACAGTGACTCAAACAATTGATCAAGTGTTCGAACAAAAAGAATACAAGTCACAGTACACCTTTTTTAGAATCTTGCTCAAGACTGTTGATATACAGGGTGGGGCAGTAACTATTAGCACCTCAGATATCTTTGAAACTATAAGTTTCACAGAAATATTTGCTGAAATAGATTGCACAGTACGAAGGGGGCCATCCGGTGGTAATAATAGTTTTTTTGCAGGTGGAGGTATTTCGGACATTTGAAGGTCATCTTCATTTTTTTAAATGGAATCATATATTTTTTATTGCATCAGCTGATGCTCCTTCATATTCTTCACAAAAAAATATATGATTCCATTTAAAAAAATGGAGATGACCTTCAAATGTCCGAAATATCTCCACCTGCAAAAAAGTTATTATCACCACCGGATGACTCCCTTCGTACTGTGCAATCTATTTCAGCAAATATTTCTGTGAAACTTATAGTTTCAAAGATATCTGAGGTGCTAATAGTTACTGCCCCACCCTGTATACAGGGTGGTCCACCTAAGTAAGGCCACCTAAATATCTCCTCTAATTGTAGGGGTACAAAAAATATATTGTATGCTATTTGAATGGCTTGAAAAAACCATTCTATTGCAAAAAATGTTTTTTTTCTAGGATAATTTTTTTCGGAGTTTACAATGTTGTCGATGTTTTTTTGTATATAACTGTATAATTATTTTTATTGCATCGTGTAGCTGATGTTAAAATACGTTCAGTTTTGTACACTACATGACCTTGAAATGACCTTTGCGTTCAAAAATTAAAAGGAAACGAAAAATTGTCTATCGAGACTTTAGAGACGAAGACGTCGTTCGTGCTTGGCAAACTATTACAAAAAAAACCTAAGTTATTACTACATAATGCTTAGTACAGAGTATTACAAAGTATATTGTATGGTATAACGAGAACGTTAGTAACAGTATAAAAAGAAACGAAGATTCTTAAGGCTCGTAGGTTACATGTATTTAGAAAGGCTATCATATATACAAGAGTAAATAAACGTGTTCACTATTACGAAACCCCATTATGGTTACCGTTGCATTAAATCCCGCATGAAAATGAAAAAGTATGCAACGACGAATATGATCCTTGGAAGGGTTGTAAATAAAAATTATTAGAATATTTTGTACACATGGTGCTTTACCGAAAACTGTAAAGGAATACAGTAAAGATTCGATTTAAGGCAGTCTCGCGGTTCTTTTTACTGCCTTATCCAGTAAACGTCGGAGGTTCTCGCCGAGCGTCCCATTTGAAATACAATGTTGTACGGAGGTGCTGTCAGCGAAACTCGAGAAACGTCGCGTCGCGGCCACAACATTGTCGGCTATATCGGTGTGAGACTAGAAGACCACTACTAATCCAATTACAAAACTTCTTTATTTTTCATTATTTTTTTATGAAACTTTTACCAACATATTCGTGGCATTTTTCTGATTAAAATGATACCAAAAACGATACAATTCCGATGATATTTACCTGTGTAAGTAACGATGAAACTTGCTTCCCATAACAATTACATTAACGAAAAATTAGTGTAAATGTGATCCAAATTATATCGCGTTTGGTATCATTTTAACCAGAATAATGCCACAAATATATTGGTGAAAGTCTCATAAAAAAATAATTGATAATAAAGAAGTTAAATTTTTCATTTAAAAGCCTGCGCTCACGCGAGCTTTGATCTCTGCCGGCGCACAGTGGGGTATTTGGCCAGTTTAGCGCGCCAAAAGTCAAAATTTTTAGTTTGTTAAAAATGACTGAAACTTTCTCGTGTACCTGAATATATATGCGAGTAATATACAATAATATTTTTCTATAAACAGTACTATTTAGTAACATATAGACACTTGAAAGTGACATATTCTCGTGACCAAGAGAAGGGTCGAAAAACATGTGTTAAAGAAATTATTCTTTTCACAAGTTTGGTGTATGGAATCGGGATAAAAACATTTCTAGGATGTAAAGGAAGGTATATAAAGTAATTTTATAGCTTTTTGTTCTAACCGCTTCGGTGGTTTTGATAGAATAAACAATCGAAAATGGTACAATTTCTTTTTCAGAAAGTTAAAATGTATTATGTAATAACTTTTTTTCTCCGCAAAACACCTCTCTAATTTTTTTGAGGTTATTCAGTAGACATTGCTTTACAGAATCCTGAAGAGTTTAGGTGCAACAGAGTGCCACACATGGAGAAATTTAACTTTTTGTTAAATGGGGTTTTAGCCAAATGGGGTTTTGTAATAGCAATTTCTCTAAATCTGACAAAAAAATGTCTCAAATAAAAGTTTAACAGTATTAATAAACGTATAAATTGCAATACAAAAAACATTAAAAAAAATTTGTTCAAAAGAAAAAAACAAGATCGCTTCGATTTTTTAAACATTAAACTGTATTTTTGATTTGATAATGTTGTAGCTGGTATTAAGACGAATTCAACGATATATAATATTATGACCTTCACATTACGAATAACGTCGTAATAGTTTTGGCGCGCTAAACTGGCAAAATACCCCACTGTGCGGCGGCCGCGACTCTCTGCGGCTCTTTCTTTCCCATACGCTGTCCTTCTCTGCGTTCGAAACTTTCATCGCTCGTTACACAAGCAAGTGTCATCGGAATTATATCATATTTGGTATGATTTTAATAAGAAAAATGCCACGAATATGTTGGTAAAAGTTTCATAACAAAAATAATGAAAAATAAAGAAGTTTTGTAATTGGTTTAGTAGTGGTCTTCTAGTCTCACATCGATATAGCCGACAATGTTGTGGCCGCGACACGACGGTTCTCGAGTGGTGTGAGGTGTTCCACTGCCTTAAGCAGGGAACGTCGGCACTGCCTTAAATCGAATCTTTACTGTACGTGTTTCAACAATCGGCAGAGAACTAAAGGCAAAACAAGCAATTCTTTGCATATAATTGATTACTTATGTGTACCCCTATTATTTCGCATAAAGAACCGCAGTGTAGTTGTTAGGACCTTGAGGGTTCAGGTGATTTTGCCAGCCATTTTCGAGTGTGTCGCGCGGCTGGCCGAAGTCGAAGGTGTCAGGACACGTGCGGTCGAGGGGATGTTCCTCGAGGACGACGATGCCGCCACCGTCTCCGTCGTCGACAGCCACTAGAGACCTTAACAAGCTTCCTCGAGGGCGTAGCCTTCTCTAACCCCGCGACAGACAATAAGGGAAACAGACCCGGGGGTTGCGGAGGATGCAGAGGACGCAGGCTCTGAACCGAGCTGAAGGGGGGGCGGCTCTTGTGCCGCGTTTTTTAGATTGCACCTCCATTCCACTAACGAACCTACCTCGTGTCGTCCTTAATGCCTTTCCACAATGCGTTTTAACCTCTCACCCTTCTGCTCGGATTCGCCCCTAATGCTGGCCCTCTTCGTCACGAGTATTCTCGTTGCAAGGTGACGAGCTGAAAATCCTCCTGACACACGCGAAAACTACCCTGTGTTGTTCCGTGTCTGAGAGTTCGTTTTGCGACAAATTGCGATTTCTATCGAAGACCGTGTCCTTGAAACCAGATGAAAATAAGCGTTTGTGCGAATTGCCATCTGTACAGGCAATTTTAACCCCTGGCTGGTGCATTGGAATCTCTCATGACCCCAACAAAATTTCTGCACAGCTTCGCTGGGTGTGTTGTACGATAATTGCGAATACCAAGTTTCTTTAACACTTTGATGGTTAAACTAGAAACCTAAAAAATTCCATAAAATCAAAGTAACTTCTTTAATGATATAAAAATGGAAAAAATTAAATGTATGATATTGAGTAGTGCTCCCCAACTTTATTACATTTTACAGATCCTAATCGGTACGATGAATATATTAACGTAAAAATTCATTTTAAAACCGGAATAAGTAATTCCGTCACCCATATATGGGTGACGTGGCACTCGACGTGTTAATTTCTTTAGAACATTTGGATAATTTAGTCTTAGGTTATGTATTCTTCAATTTTCTTCATTTTGTCCGCCAATCCACAATTTTTAATGGGACTTGAAACAGATCTTTTAATTTTAATTCTATTGTAGGAAATTATTGAATAGATTTTACAAACCAAGAATATATTATATTCTTTGTCAATTTTAATGCTGGGTAGGTTTAGCGTTGAAACGGGGAGACATGGAAATGGATGCTGGCATGAGTTGTTGTATTGATTGGCGCCTCCCCGATATAATTAAATTTGAAAATGGCTTTAGTTGTGAAAGTAATCTTGATCGTGTCTGTTGACTGTCGCAGAGCTGGTCAAGAGGGTGGTTTTATTAGGTGGCTCGGCGTTATCACCCTGGGCGATCCAACGAGACCCGTTGACGGTGAAACGTCGCGTCGCCGACCAGACTGGATGTCCTGGTGACGTCGAGGTTGATGACATCGCGCCGTGCCTTCGTTTGAGAAGCCTGGAGGAGCTTCTCGCGGTGCAATTGGACCCGCCGAGATTCACTTCCGGGTTTGCTCCATTCATGGATGGAGCGGTCATGCCTCAGCCAGTTAATCAGGTATTGGAGATTCTCCAGTCTACTCGAATCATAGTAATGTCTCCCAAACTTGACAACAGTCTATTCAACTTAATATCAATTCAATTTAGCCTCTCGGGGATAACGCGCTCGTTATTAGGTGCAACGTGTACTCCGGTGTTTCAAGATACTGTTGAATCACTTTCAGTTCACTGCTATTATTCACCAGTTAACTGTAGAATTTAATTTTAAAAATCCCTCGCGGCACGGAATTAAAATCAAACAATATGACGAATATACACGTCGAACGCAGGCCAAATGCCGCTATTATAAATTTTACGAACAAAGTAAAGCAAAGTGAGAAAGAACCCAGATAGCACAGAGACGTCTTAAAGACGTCTTTAAGACGTCTGTCGAAGACGTTCAGACGTCTATTAGACGTCTGAATGTCCTACGAACGGCTTCCGAACGGCTTCTGAACGTCTCTGGAACGTCTTTGTGAAAAAACTGTACGTCTTAAAGACGTCTGTAAGACGTCTCGAAACAGACGTATTGAAGACGTCCCGAAACAGACCCCTAGTACCACAAAAATATTAGATAGATATGTTTGCCAAATATTGGAAAAATATTTTTTAAGCCACATTTTTTCTTGTGAGAAAAATATTGAATTTGAATATTGTATACATGTACAAGAAATATAAATTGAATGTTTGATATAACAAAAAAATTAAATAAATAAAAAAAAATTAATTAAAAGAATGGTTTTCAGCATATCCGCGCACATTAACATTTTATGCTTTATTTAATTATTTATTTATTTATAAATAAAATAAAATAAATTAAAAGAATGTTTTTCAGCATATCCGCGAACATTAACATTTTATGCTTTATTTATTTATTTAATTAATTAATTTATTTATTTATTTATAAATAAAAAAAAATAAATTAAAAGAATGTTTTTCAGCATATCCGCGAACATTAACATTTTATGCTTTATTTATTTATTTAACTTATTTATTTATTTATCTATTTATTTTGATATATTATTTTGGATTTTGGATTTGTGATATATAATGTATAGTTTTATTATTAAACAATATTTATTGCTAAATTCTATTGCGAATATATATGTAATATATTCTAATAGTACTCAATTAACAATTTAGTTATTTAACTTTCCTAAATAAATAAACGTCTATTCGAAGGATGGAAAACTGCGTTATATTGTGTTGCGTGTGTACAGTTTGTAAAGCTTTTCTCTAGCAGTTGAGAATGACTGAAACGTCAAGAAATGAAACGTCTTAAAGACGACTCGTAAAAGACATCTTAAAGACGTCTGAAATGAGACGTAAAAACGACGTCTTTTACGAGACGTCTTTAAGACGTCTTTTCAGGACGTAAGACGTTCAGACCAAAAATGGACGTAAAACAAACGTCTTTAAGACGTCGAGTGCTATCTGGGAATTACATTTTATTCGATAAGAAATTAACGATTCGTTATCGTTAACCGCACCGCAATAGAGATTTGGTCCAACGTGTATACAGTAAATATTCGATTTAAGACAGTGCCGACGTTCCCTGCTTAAGGCAGTGGAACACCTCACACCACTCGAGAACCGTCGTGTCGCGGCCACACAGGTAAATATTGTTAGGGGTTCGGGGTAGCCCCTATAAGCTACTACTTCTGCCTATTTTCTTCATTCAAATTCACTGAATTATCCTCAAATATTGGTTTTAAATAACCAGGTAAATCAGACTGTTCTCCTTTACCAACCGAAGTTAATCCGTCAGGTTGCGAAAACTTAACAAAATTGTCCCTTACATCCACGACATCAACCTTGGCTACTTCAGCCTTCTCATTCATGGCTACTTCAGCCTTCTCATTCATCTCTCTGTCCTCTCTGACAGCGCTACATTCGTTGCCCAACGTACTCAATAAAGGAATCGCGTCATTTACAACCGCAGAATCGACTACGGATATACTCGTTTCTTTCAGTTTTCTGAAACTAGAGCCCACAAAATCAACGTTCTCTCTTCCATCAAAAGAAAAACAATTCTGCTTCAAATCTAACGAACAATTATGTTTCGTCAAGAAATCCAGGCCTAAAATACAATCGTCCGTAATGTCGACAACATAGAATACATGTTTAGTATAAAACTTTTAGAACCTGATTTCAGCTTCTTTGACGCCGAAAACTCGGACAGATTCCCCCGTAACTGATATCAAGTTCATGTCGGATACTACTTTCGTGTCACTCTGTGACGTACCTCTCACAAGCGAAACTGCCGACCCGGTATCTATCAAAAACTTCTGTGCAGCTCCGTTAAAAAAACCTTCTACGCAGATACCGTTAGAATTTTCCAAGAACGGGGGATTTCCTTTATGCGCTGTAACCAGGGTCTCCGTAATCCCCTTTACGCAGAACCCCTTTCGTTTCCCGAAAAAGGAACTCTATCTTTTTTAAAATTTTTGCTCTGCACATTTTGAAACCGTTGGCTTGCAGAATTTGAAACTAAGTTAGCACTGGAACAATTATAAGACAGATGTCCGGGTTTTCCGCAGTTCCAACAAACTATCCCGTTATTTCTGCGATCCACAGTGTAGTTCTGAGGTCCATTATTGTGGCCATGCTGAAAATCCTGGCGCCGAGACTGAAAACCAGACTGTGCCTTAATAAAAGGTTCACCCCGACGATTACTCGAACTAACAGTTTCAAACCGATTTCCATCATAAATGGAATGATACAGGGCTTCTGTTTTCAACGCTACATCCAGCACCGCCCCCAACGAAGTGGCATTAAACTAAGCCAAGGTGACGTCCTTCCTCAAATTATTATCTCTTATTGCTTCGACAAATTTTTCTCGAGCTTGTTTATCCTGACAATCGAGAGACAAATCTGCGAAGACAGAGCGAGAAAGAAGGCAGATCTGTTCTGCCATAGCTTGAAGAGATTCTCCTGTCCCTTGTTTATAATTATGAAATTTTTAACGATTTAACTGGACCAAGTGTTCAGTGCCATAACGAGTATTTAGACCAGTAACTAACGCGTGGAAATCAGTCCGTTGAGATTCTTCCAAACATGTCAGTACCGAAAGAGCTTCCCCTTCGAGCGAGTCCAACAAAGCTATTACTTTGGTTCGTTCGTTCCAATTATTGATCTTAGCCAAACTCTCGAATTGTGTGAAGTACTGTGTCCACGAACACGACCCATTGAATTTCGCGGGTTTAGCGCGATAGGGGACAGAGGACATACTGCAAATATTACCGGTCCCAAAATCTCCTACACTGTCATACACGCGAACATCATTATTTCCATTATTTTCAATTCCCCCACGCTGACCAGAAAAACGAGAAGTAAAAGTCTCAAAAGAATCTATAAATCGATCAAATCTGGCCTGATATTCCGCCATTCTCTCCTCCGAGCGCTCTGCCAGACGTTCGACCTGCCGTTCCAGAGTGGCAAACCGTTCCTCCATGCAAGCCTCTGAATTCAAAATCCGTCGGCTCCGGACGTCGCCGGTTCCCTCACAACTCGCCGCCAGAGACATCCCACTTCTGACACCAGTGTTACGGGTTCGGGGCATCTTCAGTGAATAAACAGTATGAAATACCAATAGATCTTTATTCAACAGAGGAGGAGTACTTAACTTTGTGTCTTCTCTCAACGGCGTTCGTCAACCGACTCTCTCATGTCTCCGTTGTATCGTCGTCACCAAGACGACGCTGCAACGAAGACCATTCGGCGTGATGTCTCGCTATCGTGACATATCGATACTCGTAACAATATCATCGGAATTGTATCGTATTTGGTATCATTTTAATCAGAAATATGCCACGAATATGTTGGTAAAAGTTTCATAAAAAATAATGAAAAATAAAGAAGTTTTGTAATTTGATTAGTAGTGGTCTTTTAGTCTCACACCGATATAGCCGACAATGTTCAAATTCAAAATGTTGTCATAATTTTCTGAAAGTTGGTAATTAGGAGTTTTTGGAGTCGCTGATAACGAATCTGGCATTAAAAATTAAAAATTTTTTACGGCAGGATTATTATGGCGATCTAGAGGGCGGTATTTCGTGGCCCGATTAAAAAATTTTGTAAATCGATGTTTTTCATCATTTTCATAGAACAATATCATTGAGATACTTAATGCCATGTTTTAAATTAGTATAACCTAATACAATAATACCTTTTTAGTTTTCAGTTATTCGATGGCCCTCGAGGCGTCAAGAACGCGTGAATAAAAGAGACCTTCCTACCGTAACCTTTATTTCATAATCCCGCTATTTTGTAGTTCTATTTGAACATAAGGTTCCCTTTAAGAAAACATCACAGTTATGGTCCACAGACGCCGAAACAGATAAGGCGGGTTCAGGTCCCGAACGAGTCAAAATACCTCGGACGCCTTTATTAAAATTAATACAGAGTTAAAAGTCGCAAGAGGGCGCAGCTAAACTTTGCATATTATTTTTAACAAATGTTTTAAAAAACTGTTTGTAAAAAAATGTTATATTATAATATATAATATGTTGTTAAAAATGTTATAAAAAATAAGTCCAAAGTTTAGCACTTTCTAGCAATTTTTTAAAACCCTTCTTAAAGCTTAAATTGTTACAAACTTGGAATATTTGTTTATGGAATAAAAAATGTTTATGATGGCATTTAGAACTTAAAGTACATCTACTAACACATAAAAAATCATAATTATAACTTGTTTTCTGATATCCTATAAGTGGTATTTAAAATGTTTAATAGAATGTTCAATTTTATGATTTTGTTTTTAGAACGCCGTATCTTATTATACAATTACCTAAAATCAATAATATTTTGGATTTAGGAGCTTTGAAGAGTTATTTAAAAATTGAATTTTGGCCACAAAAACCGGGCTTCTGGACCACTGTGCGCCGGCGAGAACCTCCGACGTTTACTGGATAAGGCAGTAAAAAGAACCGCAAGACTGCCTTAAATCGAATGTTCACTGTACATGTCAAACGCGCTTAACTGGTTAAGCAAGGAAACAAATGTCTACACATTGTTCTAGTCCTTGAAATTAATTAATTTTTATTTCGCATGAAAGTCCGCAATCATTATAAAGGTACACAATTGTTATTGAAAAGAAGCCACTTTCAGCTGGGAATTACAGAATTAATAATTGAAAAGAAAGCGTACGACTCAATAATATTATAATAAAATGAAATCTAGTCGCATCGCGGTTCAGAATTAAAGATTCCGTTCGATCAAGCTTTCGTCTCACGCTTGCACAAAACGATTCGATGCATTCCTAGGGAAAAACTCGCAAGTTGCATCGGTGCTGCGTCGAACACCGGAGTCGACGGGTAAGCGATGAGCTTCTTAATTGAACTGACAACTGGCTGACAGACGTCGAGCCCCGTGGATCCGGTATTGAGTCTCCTCTCCTCTTCGTAGTTACCGTTAATCACACCCCCGTTGCCGAACGAACACGCGTATCTCTTTCCCGGTTTTTTCCTCGCGGGAGCCGATCGGCCGGCATATCGTCGAGCACGACCGCTTGTCGGCGAACTTTTAATTAAAAGCCATAAAGTATACCGGCCCTGTAATTGCAATTACCGTGCAGTTTCGCAATCGTAGCTCGCTCGAAATCGATAGTTGTCGGAAGTTCTTCTTACGTCGACTTAATTGCACGGCGCCAGGAGTCGGTGCATTAACGGGAGCCGGCTCATGCAACTGAAAATTATGCGATTTTTCCGAATTTCCTATCAGGAGACTACGTTGCACTTTTTCGAAACTTCTAGAATTTGTGATTCATTTCAGATCAATGTACTATAGAAAATACAGGAAATTCTCGATATATGTCACTATCACGGGTCTTGGCAGCGTCATGTATCGTGCAGGAGTATACCCCGCGGTAGTGGGGCTAATTCCGCGACATTTATCGTTCAGGTCGTGGCGACATATACAGGGTGTTCAGGCTATTACTAGCCAGCATTTTTTTTTGTAAATAGTAAATATTAGAAAAAAATGATAGAGAAAAAAGTAGTACTGTTTTTTATGCGCATCACAATGACATATGCATTTTTGTTTTATTTACATTATTTTGATAGAAGTGAAGGTGACCTTCAATTTTTTAAATGGAATGCTATACATTTTTTTATGTCGTCTGAAAGCGTGTGTCAAGACGAATTCATCCATCTACTACACAATGACCTTCAAGGTCATGCAAGGTCAGAAATGGAAAAAATGGAAGAAACAATTTGAATATTGCGTACCAATGTGTTTACAAGTATTCCTCATTGATACGAATCGAATGATGTTGTCTTTCACTGTCAGAGTGTTTACTTCTCATTTTCACCATAACGAGACAGTTTCGGTACCACTTCCTAAACCGATCAGTAATATCGTATAGCAATGTATCGTTATTCGGTAGACGAGAAGAGGGATATGGTACGCATTTATTATCAGTGCAATAGAAATAAAAGACAAAGTAAATTGAAATACTTAGAAGAATATCCGGAAAGAGTGCAATCAAATGAAAATCAGTTTGTTTTGCTTGTAAAGCGTTTCGAGGAAACAGGGTCCGTACAAAATAATTGTCACAATCGGAGATCTGTTATTTCAGAAGATAAGAAGTTAGAAGTCCCCTGTTGTATTTTGAAAAAAATTCAACAAGTTCCGTACGAAAAGTAGCTTCCGCTTGTGGTATTTCAGTTGGCTCGACTCATAACATCCTAAAATTACATAATTACAAACCCTTTAAATACCACAGAGGCGTATTGAATTTTGCGATTGGATACTTACAAAAAACAGAAACGACAGCAATTTTGACAAAAAAATTCTTTGGACAGACGAATCAAGCTTTGATGATCATTGTATTGGCAATACTCAAAATGCTCACGTATGGTGTACTGAAAACCCAAGAGTGAGAAGGGAAACAAATTTCCAAGTGTAATTTCGCATAAATGTATGGTGTGGCATAATTAAGAATGTGCTGTTAGGGCCTTATTTTTATAATGGAGTATTAAATGGGGAAAGATATTTAGAGTTTTTAAATACGCAATTTATAGATTATTCGGAAGATGTTCCACTATCCATTACTTAAGGTATGTACTTCCAACAAGATGGGGCCCCACCACATAACAGTAGAATCGTAATAAATTATCTTAACGACATATTTTAAAACCGATGGATTGGACCATATGGACCTGTCGAGTGGCCTGCAAGATCTCCAGATCTGTCACCTCTGGACTTTTATTTATGGGGTACTATTAAAGAACTAGCTTATGAGGCACCAACCAGCGATATAAACAACTTGAAAACCAAAATAACACAAGCATGTGGATTAATAACTCGGACCACATTAGAAAAAGCTGCCAAAAACGTAATTAACAGAGCCGAAATGTGTATTCATGCGCAAGGAAGCCATTTTGAACATTTGTTGTAGCCTCATTAATAAAGAATACTTGTAAACACATTGGTACGCAATATTCAAATTGTTTCTTCCATTTCTTCCATTTCTGACCTTGCATGACCTTGAAGGTTATTGTGTAGTAGATGGATGAATTCGTCTTGACACACGCTTTCATACGACATAAAAAATGTATAGCATTCCATTTAAAAAATTGAAGGTCACCTTCACTTCTATCAAAATAATGTAAATAAAACAAAAATGCATATGTCATTGTGATGCGCATAAAAAACAGTACTACTTTTTTCTCTATCATTTTTTTCTAATATTTACTATTTACAAAAAAAAATGCTGGCTAGTAATAGCCTGAACACCCTGTATAGAGAAATCACTGTATTCAAGGAGTGTCGATTTTTATGCAAAATAAGAATGGTCCGAGTCAATTGTAAGATACAGAAACGAAGTAAAAAGGGATTTTTTCTGTTAATAAATTGAGTAAGTTAACAATAGCGTAATCAGTACTTTGAAATAGTAACCAGTCACAAGAGTCGCTCTTTTTAGAATCTTTTGTCTCTTCTTTTGAGAATTCTGTTTGTAATTGAGCCAGGAATTTTTGTTCTGTTTCCAAATAGAATTTCCAGCCGACTGCTTCGTCCTCGGGCCTGATGCCTCTGATGCCAGGGCCCGGCACAGAATTTGCCAGTTTTGGCGGCAGAGACTTGCTGCTCGGCCTCACGTCCGAGGAAGCCTGGGTGAACCTCACCGACGACGATATACAGGTAAGCGAACACCACGGACTCGCAACTAGGTCGGCCGAGTTTTATTTAGTTTAACGGCACCCTGCACCATCTTCCTTTACCTTCGAATACCCTCCGCCTATAACTTATTTACTTCCATCGGAGTTCCTTCAATTTTCAATTAAAAGTTCGGGACGCGAGCTACCCTTTCCATCGGCATTGTGCGCGAATTAGGATTTTCACGGAAATATGAAAGTTTTCGGGCATCGATCACCCGAAAAATCGATTTCTTTCGTCGCTACAGTCTCTGGCTCCCGAAATACACCTGCAAAGTATAGCAACGAAACTATAAAAATGGTTAAAGCTATGACGGATTTAAAAGTCACGCGTCTCTTACGATGGGATATCAGAAAACCTTGTTTTTTCGAAAAACACTAACACGTTTGCTTCGAATTTTTGCACAACTTCTTTGCAAATCTCGGTTATTTACATTTTTTAATTTCTTATATTTTCCCTGAGTACCCGAGAGGGTAAAAATTAGGTAGAAATTAAACTGAGCTTGAAACTGAGAGTTTGAGGATTAAAAAAAAAAGATGTTTGGTTAAACTTCAATGCATAAAAAATTTGGGTTTCAATTAAAAATTCTACCCTTTCGGCGCGACGCAGCGGCACGGTTACAATTTTCAAATTATTAGAAATTATTTCGAAGCTCCGGCCACCGTGTGCCAGCCGGTTTTAGAGTGCAGGCCTGTTAGTTGTGCCAGGGCTGCTAGTTGGAGCGCAAAGGGTCAATAAAGACTGGAAATTTAACGAGACACAGGGACAGAATGTGCACGGGGGTGTCCGTCGCAGTGATAATTGACACGAGCCCAGTAAATTACTAATTACTGAACTCTATGGTGGAAAACGCGGCTATCGATTCCGGTAGCGGACATTATCACCGATACACGATGGTCACGGTAGTCAGACATCTTGTGAACCGTGTTTCCGAGGCTCCTTGACAATTTGATAATAATCGGACGTCCCGTGATTCTGGCCGAATTGTTCATTTACATATGCCGGCTAGTTATGATTGGAAACGCAATCGACTCCAATTTCCACTAATTAGCGTCTGTCAGACAGCTATATCTAATCGATAGACACGTTCGGTATACACCCACACATTGTCGCTGCTAGTCGCGTCTTCTTGCAAAAATAAAAACTGTCAGCATCAAAAAGTGACACAACTTTTTGGGTTTGATTGCTGTGGAACTTCTACTGACACGTTTGTCACATATTTCTGATTAAAACCAGACCAAACACGACACAATTCCGAACCTATTCGCTTGTTTAACACTTTGATCGCCAAACAAGAAAGGTTAAAAATTCCATGAAATCAAAGTGTTATTTAATAAAATAGAAATTGAAAAAAATTAAACGTATGATATTGTGTAGTTTTCCAACTTTCTTGCATTTTACAGATCCTAATCAAATTTGGTTCAATGAATATATTAACGTAAAAATTCATTTTAAAGCCTGAACAAATAATTCCGTCACTCATTATATGGGTGACATGGCAGTCAACGTGTTAATTGACGATTTAATCGAATCTCTATTATCGGTACATCTTAATAAAGGTTTAATCTAGTACCGCAGCTAGGCAATGGTTTCAGTATTCAATCTAGTTATCTGCATGTTCCTCTGATCGGTTCGGATAATCGAGGTTCTATTATATTGAAGTGGGTAAGGTGCTATAAAATAATCGAGATTGTCCTCACTTCGTTTATTAATATTATCTGTATGCGCGAATGCCAGTGCAGTGCTGGTGTCGTAGTCTCGAAGGCTTACAATCAACTGACGACTCTCGTTGCATTCCCAAACACGTCGGAGTTAGAAAAGGAAAAAAGATAGGAGAGAAAAAGAAAAGAGAATAGAAAAGGAAAACTTAAGCAGACAGTGACAGCGATAGGGACAGCGGAAAAGGGTCATAAACGGAGAAAGCTAAGAGGTAAGCGGAGGACCGGGACTGACGAAAACCAGAACCCTGGCGACGTTGTAAAGGATGCATTGGAAACTCGTGAAGGGCTGGTCACCAAATGTGCGATCAGCGAACAGGAAATAGAGAATACTAGCGTAACAGAGTTGGAAAGGAAAGAGAAATCCTTAGAAGAAATATATGCATTGGCGTACGTGGTGGTATCGCCACCACAATATCGTGGATTAAAGAAGTGAATGTGACTCGAATTGTGTCGTGTTTGGTGTCATTTTAATCAGCAAAACGTCAAGAACCTTGTGGCATAGGTTTCGTAAAAAAATAATCAACAGAGTTGTGTCACTGTACAGTGAATATTCGATTTAAGGCAGTCTCGCGGTTCTTTTTACTGCCTTATTCAGTACAAGTCGGAGGTTCTCGCCGGCGTCCCATTTGAAATACAATGTTGTACGGAGGTGCTGACAGCGAAACTCGAGAACCGTCGTGTCGCGGCCACAACATTGGCGGCTATATCGGTGTGAGACTAGAAGACCACTACTAATCCAATTACAAAACTTTTTTATTTTTCGTTATATTTTTATGAAACTTTTACCAGCATATTCGTGGCATTTGTCTGATTAAAATGATACCAAATACGATACAATTCCGATGATATTTACCTGTGTAATGAACGATGAAACTTGCTTCCCATAACAATTATGTTACGAGCCAGGGCTTCGTGCAACGCGAGAGGCCGGCGAGGGGTTTATTACCCCAGGAATATGGTTTCAATTTGTTAGTGAGGTACGCGGACGAACCCAATGCGAAATTGGGGAGCCGCTAGGATAGTCGACGTCGAGGACGAACCTGATGCGAAATCAGGGAGCCTCTAGGAATGGAGTCAAACGCAGACGAACCCGGTGCGAAACCGGGGAGCTGCAGGAGGGTGAAACTTCGTGAACGAACCCAATGCGAAATTGGGGAGTCACTGGGAGAGACACGCAGACGAACCCGGTGCGAAACCGGGGAGCTGCTAGGAGGTTGTGTAAGTAAGTATGGGTAAAAAGCACAGACGAACCTGGTGCGAAACCAGGGAGCTGCTAGGATACGGACGAACCCAATGCGAAACTGGGGATCCGTTAGGATGGTATAAAAGTCGTGGACGAACCCAATGCGAAGTCGGGGAGCCACTAGGTTGGAGAAATCTTATTGGATTTAACGGTTATGATTGTTAGTGGGCCTCGTAACTTATATATATATATTTTTTTTTTTAATTGATACAATCCGAGCGGTAAGATTGTATCGTGTGGGAACGTTCAATTACTAGATTAGGATATTAGGCAATAATTAAGGGTTTATAGATTTCACGATTTTACAACAAGACAAATATATTCTGTTATAAGTTTTGTTATAAATGTCTGTGTCGCGAATGAGTTTAAGGATGGTTTACAATTGAATATGTTTACCTATCTTGCACGGTTTTGACGCACTGGCAATGCGGGGTCAGAGTTATGTTTGATTCGAAAGGGACTTTAACCCGATCTCAGTAGAATTGAACTTGAGCGTGTAACGCGACGTGACTCTAACGTGATAGCACGATCGTTGAATCTTGCGGAACTGTTACTGTACGCAACTAAGATCAACCGAACCGTCGTCTGACGTTTCTGAACTACTACTGAACCGAAGAGGATGAAAACGAGCGGGTTTATATACCTTGAGAATGAAAGGGGTGCTCTGTTAATGTTTAATGTCACGTGGGGTCACACAGATGTTTTTTGTCAGTTCTAACGAAACCAGGCCTCAGTTAGATTTTTCGTTAAAAGGGGCTAATGGAAGGTTATCTGGGCTATTACCAAATAATTAACGGATGCCAGAAGGGAGTGTTATCAAGAGTTTCATAAACAGTCGTACTGTTTTAAAAAGGGGTCTGTTGGGACGTCTTTCGTTCTGGGAAAAGAGATTAGAGTTTTGTAAACGAAACATCTGGATGGAGACATCTCCATACGTAACAATTACATTAATGAAAAAATAGTGTAAATGTGATCCAAATTATATCGCGTTTGGTATCATTTTAACCAGAATAATGCCACAAATATATTGGTGAAAGTCTCATAAAAAAATAATTAATAATAAAGAAGTAAAATTTTTTCATTTAAAGGCCTGCGCTCACGCGAGCTTTGATCTCTGTCGGCGGCCGCTACTCTCTGCGGCTCTTTCTTTCCCATACGCTGTGCTTCTCTGCGTTCGAAACTTTCATCGCTCGTTACACAAGCTAGTGTCATCGGAATTATATCATATTTGGTATGATTTTAATAAGAAAAATGCCACGAATATGTTGGTAAAAGTTTCATAACAAAAATAATGAAAAATAAAGAAGTTTTGTAATTGGTTTAGTAGTGGTCTTCTAGTCTCACACCGATATAGCCGACAATGTTGTTGGCACGACACGACGGTTCTCGAGTGGTGTGAGGTGTTCCACTGCCTTAAGCAGGGAACGTCGGCACTGCCTTAAATCGAATGTTCACTGTAATAGTGTGTTCTCACCGACATACCAGGTCGAAGAAAATTGTCTGTGCATGACAGGTTCCTATCTTTTCGCATACTATATTGAGACATTATTACGCGTCTCGTCAGGGTGTAACAGACTAAAGTAGAGGAAGGGGAGAAGTAACGTGGGTCTGCGTTGACGTGATTACAGAATGGCTTGAACGAGACCAGGAGGGATCGCATTCTCCGCACCTACGTGCGTAACACCTATCGCTACCACCTGCACGAGATCTATTCTACCCTGCGGAACGAGTACACGGATTGGGAGAGGGGCGAGCAGAGTCCAACGGCGATCTGCGAGGGCCTGTTGGCCCTGCTGGGAGACGGACAGGTTGCGGCTCCTCTTCTTAGGTTGGCGCTGCTGCATTCAGCCGCCGGGGGCCGAGGTTACTTCCTGCACTTTCAGCTCGGGAATCGACCCAGCCAGAAGGGCGAGGAGATCCCCTATCTCCTGGGGATTCCTCTCCTCCGCGGAGAGGCGGTGTCCGTTTTGTTCGCCTCGATCAACTACACTTCGACCGATGAGAACCTGTCCAAACTGTTGGTCCACTACTTGGCGAACTACGTGAAACGCGGGTGAGCATGTCCCACTTCTATCTCCCCTCTCTCTCTCTCTCTCTCTCTCCCTCTCCCTTCTAGCATCGCTTTTTCTCTCGAGACGGAATTACGTTTCTGTTGTTCCGACGGAGACCGTGGAACTTCGGGTATCCTTGGAAATTGGATCTGCTCGACCGTACGTACTAGTATTCGTCGCAGAGCTATTGGCCCGGCAAGGATCTCATAGGAAAATCGAGTGTCCTGCTCGGTGTGGATGATAGAACATTTTTCCAATTTTTATGTGTTGCTTTACCAACAATATTAGATCGCCCCGCTGTCTCATCTGTACCTTGTTCAACACATTTTTTACTCTATTTTACTTCTCCGTGTTTATCTGCCCTATCGAGTGATAGAGCATTTTGGAAAAATGTGCAGAAGGTGTCTGCAGAGTGAATTTGTATTTTTCCAGTTGTTTCTGGATTCATTAGAATCTTTAATTCGGTAATCGAGAACGTCGCTTTATCTGCTCTATCGAGTGATACAGCATTTTGGAAAAATGTGCAGAAGGTGTCTGCAGAGTAAATTTGTATTTTTCCAGTTGTTTCTGGATTCATTAGAATCTTTAATTCGGTAATCGAGAACGTCGCTTTATCTGCCCTATCGAGTGATAGAGCATTTTGGAAAAATGTGCAGGTGTCTGCAGAGTGAATTTGTATTTCTCCAGTTGCTTCTGGATTCATTCGAATCTTTAATTCAGTAATCGAGAACGTCGCTTGCAAACAGAAGGGTTGTTGCCGTCACGCGTCACTTCCATTTACACTGACTGATTGACGGGTCAATTATTTTTTTTTCTACCTCCAGTGATTGACCTATAATTTCTTGAAAAAGTGACAAGACCGAGCAAACTTGTACTTTTTCTCTTGCTTCTGGATTCAGTATTTAATTTAGTAATCCGGAAAATCACTTGCGAAGGTAGGGGTTGTCGTTATTATTTTCACTTGCTGAGGATTGATCGATGAATTATTTTTTCTACCCCTAATATAGCAAACTTGTCCTTTCTGTTTGCTTCTGAATTCGCTTTTTGAAAGTTACTTTCAAAGTTAGGGGCTGTCACCCTTATCCCATATATTTTGAATGAATGAGAAATTAAAAAGAAATTACGAAAGCTATTTGTCTGTCAACCATATTGATTTTTAGCCCCATTTCGGTGCAACCTGATCAAGCCGAGAGAAATTGGAGAAACGAGGGCGGGCAAGGGTTGATTATCGGTTTCGTGGTTGACAAAGAAAACGCAGCCCCTCCGCGTCCGGCTTTGTTAACATTTGCAGCCGACATAAAACGTTTGTATCACCGTCGGTATTAGTCCGCAATCATCGGGGCGGATTTTTACGGTCACAAATCACGAATAACGAATCTAATTGGATTAGCAGTTGAGATGATTAGTCTGCCAGGCCAGTGCACAACGCAATTTCCATGCAAATACATTTCGCTAGTCCAGTTATTAACTCGGACAATTGAACTTCGAATAGAGCCGCCACATCGCAAGCGCGCACGATTGTCCGAAATGTCGCTTTTTACGCAAAGTTTCGCACGGTAATCTAAATATCGTTCACGCGAGCGTCATTTTTTTGTTGTTGTAAATAATAAAGCGGTAAAACCTGTTGCTTCCTCGTTTTATTTTTAATTCCGGCCGGGGGCAGCAATTTACACGAGATATCCGAGTTTCTAGGTTGATTATATTTTCTGCGATTTTTCTAGTCGATTTGAAGGGAATTTCGTGAACGGAGAGACTCACGTTTCTGACGAACCGTTAAAGTCTTAATTAACATCGTTGGCTCTCGTATCGCGCGCGCAGAAGTTTAAACATTCGTTCGCTGGAGAACTTTTCGAATTACGGGCAAGTTCGTCTACCGAACAATCTACAATGAAAGTAGTCGGCGGACTGGTCAACTTGATTTCCGGAAGTTTCGACGCGGGAAACTTGGCGAATCGGCAACTTCCCGAGACTTCGCGTAGCAGGTGTTCTTCTGTGAAACGCGGGCGGAACGGGAATCGAGGAAAATTGAGACACTGCCACCAGGGATTCGGATAACGAAGTCACCGAGCTGTCTCGGTGAACCTCGAACTTACCTGTAACACGACGATCAAGCCACGTTCCTCGAATTTCCTTTACATCCCTGCATTATTCAAATAAGTGCAACCTGTCCGGAAAAATTACACGATCCATCAGGATGACGGATTCACCACGTCAAACTTCGCTAACACAATTCTTCTCGAGTCTGAATGTAATACACGGGACAAGTCGATCATCGAAAATAATTATCTGAGCTGTTGCTCGAGCCAAAAAATGTTCTAAACGAATTATGTTAGAAAATCTCATCGGATGGCTTGGTTTTTCCGGATCTCACATTTTCTGAGATGTCAAGGTCATCTTGAATTTTTCCAAATTCAATGTTTAGTTTTTGTAGTAAAACGTTTCCTTAGACTGGTTTTATTAGGTGGTAGATTTATTAAAATTTTCTGCTTCGATTGCAAGAGGACAACTTGTGTATAGATACAGTTAAATTTTAATTTTTCATTGTTTTATCATGCATTTACGAGATTCTGAAATGCATAAATTTCGCAGTATAATAATTTGAAACGTCTAATGTCCTTGAGAGTGCTCCGATACTGTTTCCGCCGTCTAAAGTCAGACAAGTAGAGTATGCACGCCTTTAGTCAGACAAGCAGCGTTCCTCATTAAGAATAATGATATTAAAAATTTTCACAACTATACAACTTTTATCTGCTGTAACTTTAGGAGAATAATATATAAAAATTTCAATATTTTATCTAGTCAACATTGCCTACTAGTCGTTCAAGAATTAAACATCACAACATAAATAGAACAAGCATTTAGAAATTTGTCAGACTCATAATTTTCATATTACTAAATTTAGCTGTGTTTATATCAAATTACTAAAAATTTGTGGTTGAAAAAAAGTGTTGTAAACGCGTTTAATCTCACATTTTATTGTTCACAATACCTTCCAATGGATGAAATTTTTAGGTGCAATGAAATTCATGGAATGAAAATAGGGTTAAAGTGAAATTCGGTGGAAACGAGGCTAGAGCTAATAAATTTTTCTATCGTTACTAGTATTTTTTTCCAAGACATTAGCACTACTGTAAAAATCAAAATGACTCGTTTTTGAAATTTTTAATCGAACAAACGCAATTCCCCGGCGATTAGAAAGCAGCATGCCTATATCAATCACAATTAACGGCTCCATGGTAGCAGTCGTTAATTAAATATGCTGAATTCAATTACCGGGCGTGTAGGGAGGATCGGAATTTTTCTTAATTAAGTACCGAGCTTCCAATCTTCGCGTATCTCGTCTCGTCCCAGATTTCTTGGCGTTCGACTCGGGCCGGAATCGATGTTTCGCTCTTTGTTCTCACTTCTTCCCGTATATTTCTTGATCCGTACGAGCAACGACACACGGGCCGGGCTCGTTTTTCACGGAAAGGAGAACGGTGACTGCGGCAGGCAGCAATGGGCGAGATAGAAAACACACGATGCGATTGCATTCGTGTCCACGCGATATCGTCGGGACACCTGCTGGTTCAGAGAAAGCCGGCTGTCCGACCAACTCAATTTTGAAACGCAATTTCCGGCCAAGTTTCTCGTCCTTCGTTCGCTATACAAATCGAAAAATGACAGTGCCGCTCTCGACGTTCTGGAAATAATTCCGCGGCACCCATCGAAATGCTTTTTTTTCTCTACTCCACGCTCATATCCATTTGAAACCTAGAGAGAGAGAAAGAGAGTTAATTGATTTGGCGAATTAAAATGTACGCGTGGAAGGTAATGACTGGACTCCAGGTTATATGCGGTAGAGTATATGGAGTAGGTGAAATGGGAACAGGATAGTAGAAAGATTAAAAGAATTTAAAAATGTCAATATAGTATCTTGAATTCATTCAGGGTAGTATTTGTTCTCTATTTCTTGCAAGTGATGCAGACAGATTTTATTTTGTATGAAGAACCGCAGTCCGGTAATGACTCGAATTTGTGATGTCAGGTCACAAGTATGTATATTGTGTACGATGTATAAAACTGGTTATATATTTTAGAGGGAATCAACGTGTAGCAAATGCAGTTCTATGCGATAGTATGTGGAGTAGGTGAAATGGGAACAGGATAGTAGAAAGATTAAAAGAATTTGAAAATGTCAATATAGTATCTTGAATCAGGGTAGTATTTGTTCTCTATTTCTTGCAAGTGATGCAGACAGATTTTATTTTGCATGAAGATCAGCAGGCCGGTAATGACTCGAATTTGTGATGTCAGGTCACAAGTATGTATATTGTGTACGATGTACAAGACTTGTTATGTATTTTAGAGGGAATCAACGTGTAGCAAATGCAGTTCTATGCGATAGTATATGGAGTAGGTAAAATGGGAACAGGATAGCAGAAAGATTAAAAGAATTAAAAAATGTCAATATAGTATCTTGAATTCATTCAGGGTAGTATTTGTTCTCTATTCCTTGCAAGTGATGCAGACAGATTTTATTTTGCATGAAGAACCGCAGTCTCGTAATGTCTCCAGAATTTGGGATGTCAGGTCACAAGTATGTATATTGTGTATGATGTACAAAACTTGTTATGTATTTTAGAAGGAATCAACGTGTAGCAAATGCAGTTCTATGCGACAGTATATGGAATAGGTGAAATGGAAACAGGATAGTAGAAAGATAGAAAGAATAAAAAGATGTCAATATAGTATCTTGAATTCATTCAGAGAGGGTAGTATTTGTTCTCTATTCCTTGCAAGTGATGCAGACAGATTTTATTTTGCATGAAGATCCGCAGTCCGGTAATGACTCGAATTTGTGATGTCAGGTCACAAGTATGTATATTGTGTATGATGTACAAAACTTGTTATGTATTTTAGAAGGAATCAACGTGTAGCAAATGCAGTTCTATGCGATAGTATATGGAATAGGTGAAATGGGAACAGGATAGTAGAAAGATTAAAAGAATTTAAAAATGTCAATATAGTATCTTGAATTCATTCAGAGAGGGTAGTATTTGTTCTCTATTTCTTGCAAGTGATGCAGACAGATTTTAGTTTGTACGAAGAACCGCAGTCTCGTAATGTCTCCACAATTTGTGATGTCAGGTTACAAGTATGTATATTGTGTATGATGTACAAAACTTGTTATGTATTTTAGAGGGAATCAACGTGTAGCAAATGCAGTTCTATGCGACAGTATATGGAGTAGGTGAAATGAGAACAGGATAGTAGAAAGATTAAAAGAATTTAAAAATGTGAATATAGTATCTTGAATTCATTCAGGGTAGTATTTGTTCTCTATTTCTTGCAAGTGATGCAGACAGATTTTATTTTGTACGACGAACCGCAGTCTCGTAATGTCTCCAGAATTTGTGATGTCAGGTCACAAGTATGTATATTGTGTACGATGTACAAGACTTGTTATGTATTTTAGAGGGAATCAACGTGTAGCAAATGCAGTTCTATGCGATAGTATATGGAATAGGTGAAATGGGAACAGGATAGTAGAAAGATTAAAAGAATTTAAAAATGTCAATATAGTATCTTGAATTCATTCAGAGAGGGTAGTATTTGTTCTCTATTTCTTGCAAGTGATGCAGACAGATTTTAGTTTGTACGAAGAACCGCAGTCTCGTAATGTCTCCACAATTTGTGATGTCAGGTTACAAGTATGTATATTGTGTATGATGTACAAAACTTGTTATGTATTTTAGAGGGAATCAACGTGTAGCAAATGCAGTTCTATGCGACAGTATATGGAGTAGGTGAAATGAGAACAGGATAGTAGAAAGATTAAAAGAATTAAAAAATGTCAATATAGTATCTTGAATTCATTCAGGGTAGTATTTGTTCTCTATTCCTTGCAAGTGATGCAGACAGATTTTATTTTGTACGACGAACCGCAGTCTCGTAATGTCTCCAGAATTTGTGATGTCAGGTCACAAGTATGTATATTGTGTACGATGTACAAGACTTGTTATGTATTTTAGAGGGAATCAACGTGTAGCAAATGCAGTTCTATGCGACAGTATATGGAGTAGGTGATATGGGAACAGGATAGTAGAAAGATTAAAAGAATTTAAAAATGTCAATATAGTATCTTGAATTCATTCAGGGTAGTATTTGTTCTCTATTCCTTGCAAGTGATGCAGACAGATTTTATTTTGTACGACGAACCGCAGTCTCGTAATGTCTCCAGAATTTGTGATGTCAGGTCACAAGTATGTATATTGTGTACGATGTACAAAACTTGTTATGTATTTTAGAGGGAATCAACGTGTAGCAAATGCAGTTCTATGCGATAGTATATGGAGTAGGTAAAATGGGAACAGGATAGCAGAAAGATTAAAAGAATTAAAAAATGTCAATATAGTATCTTGAATTCATTCAGGGTAGTATTTGTTCTCTATTCCTTGCAAGTGATGCAGACAGATTTTATTTTGCATGAAGAACCGCAGTCTCGTAATGTCTCCAGAATTTGGGATGTCAGGTCACAAGTATGTATATTGTGTATGATGTACAAAACTTGTTATGTATTTTAGAAGGAATCAACGTGTAGCAAATGCAGTTCTATGCGACAGTATATGGAATAGGTGAAATGGAAACAGGATAGTAGAAAGATAGAAAGAATAAAAAGATGTCAATATAGTATCTTGAATTCATTCAGAGAGGGTAGTATTTGTTCTCTATTCCTTGCAAGTGATGCAGACAGATTTTATTTTGCATGAAGATCCGCAGTCCGGTAATGACTCGAATTTGTGATGTCAGGTCACAAGTATGTATATTGTGTATGATGTACAAAACTTGTTATGTATTTTAGAAGGAATCAACGTGTAGCAAATGCAGTTCTATGCGATAGTATATGGAATAGGTGAAATGGGAACAGGATAGTAGAAAGATTAAAAGAATTTAAAAATGTCAATATAGTATCTTGAATTCATTCAGAGAGGGTAGTATTTGTTCTCTATTTCTTGCAAGTGATGCAGACAGATTTTAGTTTGTACGAAGAACCGCAGTCTCGTAATGTCTCCACAATTTGTGATGTCAGGTTACAAGTATGTATATTGTGTATGATGTACAAAACTTGTTATGTATTTTAGAGGGAATCAACGTGTAGCAAATGCAGTTCTATGCGACAGTATATGGAGTAGGTGAAATGAGAACAGGATAGTAGAAAGATTAAAAGAATTTAAAAATGTGAATATAGTATCTTGAATTCATTCAGGGTAGTATTTGTTCTCTATTTCTTGCAAGTGATGCAGACAGATTTTATTTTGTACGACGAACCGCATTCTCGTAATGTCTCCAGAATTTGTGATGTCAGGTCACAAGTATGTATATTGTGTACGATGTACAAGACTTGTTATGTATTTTAGAGGGAATCAACGTGTAGCAAATGCAGTTCTATGCGATAGTATATGGAGTAGGTGATATGGGAACAGGATAGTAGAAAGATTAAAAGAATTTAAAAATGTCAATATAGTATCTTGAATTCATTCAGGGTAGTATTTGTTCTCTATTCCTTGCAAGTGATGCAGACAGATTTTATTTTGCATGAAGAACCGCAGTCTCGTAATGTCTCCAGAATTTGGGATGTCAGGTCACAAGTATGTATATTGTGTATGATGTACAAAACTTGTTATGTATTTTAGAAGGAATCAACGTGTAGCAAATGCAGTTCTATGCGACAGTATATGGAATAGGTGAAATGGAAACAGGATAGTAGAAAGATAGAAAGAATAAAAAGATGTCAATATAGTATCTTGAATTCATTCAGAGAGGGTAGTATTTGTTCTCTATTCCTTGCAAGTGATGCAGACAGATTTTATTTTGCATGAAGATCCGCAGTCCGGTAATGACTCGAATTTGTGATGTCAGGTCACAAGTATGTATATTGTGTATGATGTACAAAACTTGTTATGTATTTTAGAGGGAATCAACGTGTAGCAAATGCAGTTCTATGCGATAGTATATGGAGTAGGTGAAATGGGAACAGGATAGTAGAAAGATTAAAAGAATTTAAAAATGTCAATATAGTATCTTGAATTCATTCAGAGAGGGTAGTATTTGTTCTCTATTTCTTGCAAGTGATGCAGACAGATTTTATTTTGCATGAAGATCCGCAGTCCGGTAATGACTCGAATTTGTGATGTCAGGTCACAAGTATGTATATTGTGTATGTTAAGAATCTAGTAGAGACTCGTTCACTTTGAATGTTCTGGGGTAAGTGCTGCGCTGTCCGACACAGTCCTCTCACCAAAAGGCACCCTTGCCTTCCCCACTCCGTGGCCTGATCCTCTTGGAACAAAGTCCCAATTCATCGGGGCACTGCAACCTTGGGTTGCATGTCCCTGCAAGCACTCACTCGTCACACCCTCATAAACATAACCTTGCCGAACGATAGCGGATGGCCCAAAGTGCCCGGTATCAGTTGTTGACTTGACTTAAAACATGTTGACGCTAACATGTACGATGTATAAAACTTGTTATGTATTTTAGAGCGAGTCAACGTGTCGAGCATCGATTTAACGTAGCAAATGCACCAAGTGCAGCGTCCCTTTGACTGATTTCCCAACAAAGACTAAACTTGTACCGTTAGTTCGGTGTTAGATCACTCGGTCCACGATGACATGGTCGCTGTCCTGGTTGTTCCAGGGACCCGAATGGCGCGAGTCCGCTGACAACGGGACCGGACGGTCTTCCCACAAGCCCGCCATTCTGGGACTCGTACGACTCGATCAACCAGCTGTACCTGGAGGCGGGTCGTAGCACGGAGATGCGTTCGCACTATCGTGGCCACAAGATGTCCCTGTGGCTGAATTTGTTGCCGCAGCTGCACCGGCCGGGCTACGAGATCAGCATGCGTCACCACCACCTGGCGGAGAGTCCCAGTTTGTACGAGGGCGCGGTGCGTCCGCAGACGTTGGCGCTTCCGATTCCGGCGCCGCCGTTGCCGATGCCGTCACCGACGGAGCCGTCGTCGGTGTCGAGCATGATCTCGACTACGGAGTGCACGCCGAACGCGACGGTGGCGACAACGATGCCGACCACCACGAAACCGTTGCAGCACCCTAACCTGGGCCCGGGTCCCAACAATCTGCTGCGCAAGCTGGCATCCAGCCACTACCAAAGCTACACGACGGCTCTGACGGTGACGATCGCGGTCGGGGTGTTCCTGCTGCTGCTGAACATCCTGATATTCGCCGGGATCTATCATCAGAGGGACAGGAACGCGTCGAACGCCGCCGGCCTGTCCTCTTTCGGCGACAAGAAGAAGGAGGAGCTGCTGGAGGCCGGTTGTTCGGGGATCGAGATGTCCGGCAAACAGAGGCTGTCCACTCTGAACCTGATGGACTCCCCGTCCTCCAGCCCGCCACCGCACAAGGCCAAGCTGGCGCAGGAGCTGGAGCTGCAGCTCCAGGAGTTCCAGTGCTCTCCACCCCCGGGTGGAGGCAAGAGGATCCTGGAGCCGCCGCTCTATACCATGAGCCCCTGCGTCCAGAGGACCCGTACACCGTCGCCGTGCGTCGACGCTACCACTGCCAGGATGGACGACGACGACGACGACGACCCGGACAGCAGCGACGACGACAACGACGACGACAACCTACCGGAACCACCCCCGCCACCCAAGGTCCCAGCGCCGAACGTTGGACTATCATGCCCGGGGATACTCAGGCAGCCCGGCACCCCAGGCAGTGCCAAGAAACGTGTTCAAATTCAAGAGATCTCGGTCTGATGGTGACTCTTTCGGCACAGGCTGATCGAGACGGGTCGCTACTGCTGGCAGTGGTCGATCGGGCCAGCTCGGCTTTTTCTTTCTTTTTGGCATCGCGAGAGGTGTCGTCACCTGGTGTCTGTTGTCTGTTGTGTTTGCAACGTGCCACGGATTTGAAATGTTGTTGTTGAGAGGGCAGGCCCGACTCTCGCGAAGGGTCGCAGCCCTCTGGTCCAGCGGAGGAGAACAGTTTTCAATTCGCGGATACGAGGAGATTCCCGCGAATCCGCGGGAGTTTGGAGCCTGGTTCAGATTCGCAGTCTGTAGACAGTCCGAGATGAACTGTTTCTATTCGATGTGTGCTGTAAAGAGTGTTTGTTATGTAGGTGTGCATAGTTTTGCACTGTTGTTGTTTGCCCGATCCGGTTGGCGACAACCGAGACGTCGATGTTTATTATACATTTGGGAAGATTTTAATCGATGAACTTCTAATAGGTTCTAACACGTTCCTCCACGTGGTAATTTTTACCATTCACGGTGGTGAGAATCTTTTTTATTTAAACAATTCTTATCTTAACCCTTGCTTGTGTCTACTGTTTTGTTCAGTATGATACAGAGCAACAGTTGTCTCTGTTCGTAGGGCGTTTTCACTTTGAAGAACTGAGAAAGGACCAAAAAGGTAAATCACAAAACAAAAGTAAACTTTTACGTTACAAAAGCTCCATCAAACATTTACATACGTTCACATGTGGAATGTAGTGAAATGACAAAGAATTCGGATATTGAAAGTTCGGACAGTTCTCCTGCATTTTATTTCTTACTTCTACTATTTATATCCATTTTTCTCCATGCTCTTTATGATATCGTGAATAATATTTATCAAGGATTTTTGAACTTGCCACAAGGAAATTGTTGTTACTTGGCTCCACGCAGAGCAAATATGTTTGAATTGAGTGATAGGAGTCTATAATGTAGAAGACACACGGTATGTTATCTGTTTTTGTTTGTATTCAGAGGTTTGGGTATTTACATTGACTGTTTGTTGTATGTCTGCTGCTGTCTGCAGACAGTGTTTGTCAGTCTGGACTGGGCTTCGCGAGACGAGTGACAATTGTGGTTTCTTAGAGTTTTATCGCCGAGTAGCTGAACAATCTATGCGTAGAAACACCGTTGTTGGATCAGACGAGGAGCAAACGTGTCGACGACTGAGAGCACAAATCAATGGCCTTAATGATTTCGATACTAGATGATCGGAAGCGCCTCTTTAGCGGATTTCTGGACGCGAAGTTACATCGATTTTTAAAAAGGTTTTGCTTTAAATAGCTCTGGTTGAGATGGAATGCTGTTTTTAAAAATTAATTTTTAATTTTTTGACTTAAATTGATTTTTATTTCTGTTTCGTGACTTTTCTAGTTAACAACGCGCATTTTCGAA
Source organism: Seladonia tumulorum (assembly GCA_913789895.3). NCBI lineage: Eukaryota > Metazoa > Arthropoda > Insecta > Hymenoptera > Halictidae > Seladonia > Seladonia tumulorum. The sequence continues at coordinate 9,602,083 of OU565279.1, read as the reverse complement.
CCGAAAGCAGTGGTAGTATACAAGTAAGTATTGTAGCCTCTTAATTTTTGTAGAATTTAAATTGTATATGATTGTTTTCGTTGAATATTTTTTCAAAATTTTCCACAGTTACTTTATCAGTTTTTCCATATCCGTGATTTCTCAATTAAAATGTAATGTGAATCCTTCGAGCATTCGAACACGATTTCGACTTACAAGCAGGATGATTTCGCGTGCATTAATCTGATACTTCAACTTAAAAGGGTGTCATAATTAAACCTATACTGTAGCAGCCGATAGTCACTGCCAGGGTTTATTGTTTAACGATCCTCATAGTATTCCAGAAACAATTCCATCGAAAATATTCCTTTCTCATGGAGCATTCTTAACATTGAAACTGCCGACAATGCACGCACATCTATTTCTATCAAAATAATAAGAATAATCTATTAGAGAATGCATCCTTGCAGGATCCTTTTTAAACAAATCACGGGGGTCGTTTCCAAAGCTCTATACAAAAACATACCGAACTCCCAACGAAGCCAATAGCTTCGAGAAGACAATATCAACAATTTTAATACCTGACTCAAATTTTTCTATATTCTAACGTATCAGACATCTGTTTGTCATCATGATCAATGCACACGTACTTTCAATCGCTACCAAATTATTGTCGCATAGATTCAAACTGAAAGTAGCTTCATCATTAGACTAAATAACACATATTTCGATAGAATTCAATTTTTCAATCGACTACATAAGTTGTCCCGTTAAGTGACACCGCACAAACAATTATGGCATCCATCTCGTGAAAATTCGACCGAACGATAAAATTACAAATTCCCGGAACCTTGGAAGCCTCCCTCGCACAAATCATTTCGACAACAGTACCGTTTCCATTAGAAGAACCCGATCCCGGCTGTTGACTATCGGAAGGGCGTTTCCGATCGAGATAGATCTTCACCGTTTACCGATCGTCGATCTGAATATTCCGTGCGCTATCGTAGATACGGGACGACGATTTTAAAGGTCCTCTTCCTTCTACGGGATTAACGTGATCGGGGAAAGGGAAGGGAGGGGCGTGGGGGATGTTGTTGACCTTATCCGGGCTATTGAAACCCGTCGGGAAACTTGTCTGGGGGCTAAAGAAGAACGGGGGTGGGGGTGGGGGTGCAGTGGGGTTGGGGAAAAATCTCGGACGGTGGTTACTGTCGATCCTTTACCTTTTTCCGGTGGTAAGATTGCCGGAGTTTTCTCTGATGGTGGGTTTCTCGCCGGGGGGTGGGGGGTGGAGGAGAAGTTCCATAGAAAACGGGATATCGAGAACGCGCGAGAGTTCGACTCGTCGGGGGGGGGGCATATCCGTGGATGATGCGCAAGAAGAAGTTGAAATCGTCGGGGGCGAAAGGTCGCGTCGCGACGCTCGACGCCGTGAAACGAGGGGATTGATATAATCTCAGGAACCCAAAAGACAACGCGCCAGGGAGCCCGGAGGCTTGCTTTGCCCGGGCTTCCTTTTATCCGGATTTGTCGGAGCACTAAGTGGAATTATTCGAGGAATTGGAAGGTCCGAGCTCGACTTCTCGGTGCCGCGAGACGGAGAGTATGGTCGCGAGAGGAGACTGGACCTGATCATAAGAAGCCGCAGGCGTTCTATCGAGCGGAACCTGCTAGATAATAAATTGCCGAGTCGTTGGAATTCTGTGTAATCGTGCGTGTACCTTGTGTGCGAGATTCCAGATTTTTGCGAGAGAGGGGGAGAGAGAGAAAGAGAGAGAGAGACAGAATGTCTGTTGTGGCGAGTGCGAGAGTGTTGGTCGTCGATAAGGGTCACCGAAAACTCGCCGCGAGACGGGCGATGAATCTTGTAAATTGTATTCTATGTGGGCGGCTTGGGACGAGTGTATGGGTCCAGGCTGATGCTATTCTTCTTTCGAAACGTGCTGGCAACGACTGTGCTCCCTGAACTTATGCTCTTCCGTGTTTTTACCCGGCCAGTCCTTTTTAACACGAAAGTGTTTTAGAGATGGGGGGTGATTTGAGAAAAGATGTAACGAAATATGCAACGGAAATACGGGACGGAAATGCGTCACGCGAGGATAATCGTCCCAGGTAGAATTCCCTAACCCTAGTAATCCGTTACCTGGTACTGATGATCGACAGAGTCATAAAGCGAGTAGAGAAAAGGAAAGGTGAACATATACAGTAAGGAGCGAAACTGAACCAATAACCACAAGTTTTGTATAAATCATTATTTATTACTAGGAATATAGAAGAATAACAAAAAATCAACATTATAATTATTTTTATCATAGTTAAAAGTAACTTAAGAAATTTTTTTCAATAATTAATGTCTCCTCGTTTAGCAATGGCAACAAAAATAGACTGACTCGGTTTTACACCATGTCCAATACTTGGCAATATTTAATATATCATTTATTTTTAATATTTCGTCCACAACCCTTGCGCTTGTAAAACTGCACTAATTCGCTTTGGCATACTTTCTACTAATTTTTTGTAATAATCCGGAGATATTTGTTCCCACTGTTCTTGAATTCTATCATACAAATCTGTGATTCATGTTGGTTGGGAATCATACGAATCCCGAAGTCGTCTTTTTAGTAAACCCCATAGATTCTCTATGGGGTTGAGGTCGGGGCTCTGTGCAGGCCAATCCAGAACAGAAAATTTTTTAGTACAGAGCCAATTTTTTACACTTTTAGCAGTGTGCTTAGGGTCTCGGTCATGCATGAAAATTACATTCTTTTCTTCAAAGGGCATATTTTCAACAGCATCTATCAGATGATCTTGTAAAATATCCTTGTACATGTACTGATTCATGATGCCATTAACTCGGTGCAGTGATCCAACACCAAATGCTGTTAGGCACCCCCAGAACATTAGGGATCCGCCTCCATGCTTTAACGTTTGTTTCACATGTCGTGGTTTAAGCCTTTCATTTTTACGAATCCAGCACCAAGACATGCCATCTGAACAAATTCTGTTAATTTTGGTCTCGTCTGACCAAATAACCCGTTCCCAGTCAGTAGTTGTCCAATTTTGATATTTTGTAGCAAATTCCAAACGACGTTTAATATTTTGTTTCGATAACATTGGCTTCTTTTTTTCTTAATGCTTCTGAACTCAGCTCCTTTGAGGGTTCTTCGTGCTGTCCACTGACTTATTTGTATATTCGTATCTTCTTTCAATAATTTTGCAGCCATAATGGAACTTGAAGCTTCACCAGATGTGACAAACCGTATAATCCTTCGTTCATCCTGCGGTGATAATATTTTTGGTCTTCCACCAACATTCAATAATATACTTTTACAGTATTTTTTTCTTATTCTCTGCACTGTCGATTGACTAACACTGCAGGTTTTCGCCGTCTTACGCGTTGACAAGCCGTCATTCAAAAGAGAAATTACTTTTTTTACACAATTTGGAGCAATTTACTTCATATTTATTCTTACTTCACTTGCGTGCCTTTCCGTTCGACTGATGGCGAAGAACTGATTGTTAAGACGTAGACGAATAGTTTGTAAACATACCAAAGTGCTAGATGTAAACATACTACTAGAATATCCCACGTAAACATTTCTTGTGGGGACCGGTGCAAAACCGAGTCAATCTATTCTTGTCGTCATTGCTAATCGAGGAGACATTAATTATTGAAAAAAATTTCTTAAGTTACTCCTAACTATGACAAAAACAATTATAATGTTGATTTTTTGTTATTCTTCTATATTCCTAGAAATAAATAATGATTTATACAAAACTTGTAGTTTTGCTTTATTGGTTCAGTTTCGCTCCTTACTGTAGGTAAAGGTAAACGGACGGGCAAAAAGTACAAAAATCTTTCGAGAAGGGACTCCTCGTTCGAGAGAGAGAGAGAGAGAGAGAGAGAGAGAGAGAGAAAAGTGTTTTACAGATGGGGGGTGATTTCATAAAAGATATAACGAAACATGCAACGCAAAATCGTCACGCCTATTACTTCCCAGATAGCACAGAGACGTCTTAAAGACGTCTTAAATAAATTAAAAGAATGTTTTTCAGCATATCCGCGAACATTAACATTTTATGCTTTATTTATTTATTTAACTTATTTATTTATTTATCTATTTATTTTGATGTATTACTTTTCTGTGCACTTCTTTGTTGATGAAATATTCAGTTCGATAATAAATTACAGTTTATAAAGCTTTTCTCTAGCAGTTTAGAATGATTGAAACGTCAAGAAATGAAACGTCTTAAAGACGTCTGAAATGAGACGTCTTAAAGACGTCTTTTCAGGACGTAAGACGTTCAGACCAAAAATGGACGTAAAACAGACGTCTTTAAGACGTCGCGTGCTATCTGGGTTAAGTGTATGTACAGAGCGCACACTATTGAACGGGGGGTTTGTACAGGGTGTAAAAAAAGGTTTGATTTTGGCAAGCGTAGGCGTATTCTACATCTTTGGATCGATGAAGATCTGTAAAAAAAAGTTGCCGCAAGTGTCCTTGACCTTGAATTTCAAGGTCAAATTTTTTTTATTGCATTGTATTCTACTCATCATGAGGATAAAAAGTGTCAAAGGAACCATGGGTCAAAACTTGACCGTTCTCATAAAAAATAATATGACAGTTATTACTAATAAAGTAAGCAGTTACTATTATTATTATTATTATTATTATTATTATTATCAATTACTAACGTAATTGATCACAATCAATATTACCTTTCAAGTCATGAAAGATATTCATCTTCTATTTCTTCTTCTAAACCAAAGAACCGATCCATTCTGATTAATATTGCTTAACACATTAAGGACCGCTCACGAGTTTTCTCGTGTTTCGCGTCCCATCTGTTAAGGACCGCTCACGAGTTTTCTCGTGTTTCGCTGGGATCGGTTCTTTGGCTTACAATTAGAAGAAGAAATAGAAGATGAACATCTTTCATGACTTGAAAGGTAATATTGATTGTAATATTATTTATATGAACTGTAATATTATTTTTTATGAGAACGGTCAAGTTTTGACCCACGGTTCCTTTGACACTTTTTATCCTCATGATGAGTAGAATACAATGCAATAAAAAAAAAATCTGACCTTGAAATTCAAGGTCAAGGACACTTTTGCGGCAACTTTTTTTTACAGGTCTTCATCGATCCGAAGATGTAGAATACGCCTACGCTTGCCAAAATCAAACCTTTTTTTACACCCTGTACAGCTGCTCAGAAAACACTATCGTGTTTAGAACGTGTACAGGAGTACAGGTTTGTATAGAACAATATTTTGTTTCTGGACTTTGCTTTGGGAATTGTTTTGTGGCGTTTTCGGAGAGGATATTTGTGTTTGGCGGGTGGTTACGTTTGTCAGGGATGTTGAATATTGATGAAAGACAAATATTATTTCGTTTCGAAACGAACGAGCGGTGTTCGTTCTTGTTGGTAGATTGCAGATTCTATGGAACTCTCGGTTGAGTGGATTAGTGTAGTGTCATGCTTGAGAAAGTTTTATACTTTTTCTGTTTTGCAGGATTCTGGGTAGAGTTCTTAACGATGCGTTTTGTTTCGATTCCAGTTGATTACGTTTTCCAGTGACGTTTTTAATTACGTCAGGGGATGATTCTTTATAGCTGCAAGAGGGGGATGTTAAACTCTAAAATTTATTTCATGGCTTTTCCAAAAAGTACATTTCTGTTCTTTTTGTGTCTACGTTTAGTCTACAGGTTGAATATTAAAGATAGAAAAATAATTTGACTTGAAGGAACGTGAGAAATATTTATACTTATTTGTACCCTGCAGGTTTCGTTTATAGAACTGTTTGAGGGAAAATTATTTTTAAGAGGTTTTTCCTTTTTTTGGGAGTATAGTAGAGTCCCGTGATAGAGGCAACAAATTTCGGAAAACCAAACAACAGAATTTCTTTGGGTTCCAATTTTTGTATTAATTAGATTGTGAGTGTAATTGAGTATAAATTCACAGCGGAACAAAGTATTACTTTTCTATGTTGACAGTTTCAGTGGAGCGAGGATACCAAAAAGTGTGTTAAATTTTACGAAATTTTATATCCGATTGATTTATAAAATTTTTATAAGTTGCAGATGCATAACAATCTGCATTGCAATCTGTCTGATGCAGAAAATTTTGGTGTTTGTTGTTGAACGTAGTGTTTCCTATACGAATAGCTTGAACAGAAGACAATATAAAACTCTGTTAAATTCTATAATCCTCTATGTGTTACGAATTAAACAAATTTTTAAACACGTTCCCGATATTTTGTTGAGCCTGTTCGCGACTTTACGGCACGATATTATTAACGCAAGATGCGAGTTCAATTGATTCAAAGGGAAAGACACGCGATAAATATGAGCGTCGATCTATCACTGATAATTACGAGGCGAGCCGGATATTTCTAACGAGATCTTTCGTTGATGATTCACGGCAACATTGTAATTGAGATAACGAAGGAGGAGAGGAACAATTAAGCAGGAAGCAAGTCTTTGCGAGTATCGGTGCGCGCGCGTGTGTGAGCGTGTGTGTCTGTGTGGTAAAACGGAAAAGGGAGAAGGAAAGAACCCGCGCGAGGGGCCAGCCGTAAGTAACCTAACTACTATAATTTACTCTAGTCGAGGAACGCTCGCCATCCAAAGAGAATTCATGTGTGTGTTTAGCGGCAAGAAGAGGATACTTGATTGTCCCGGGACGTTTTTAGAAACACGACATGGCTTGAATTTTCCGAAAGAGAGAGAGAGAGAGAGAGAAAGAGAAAAAAGAGCGAAAGAAATTTGCGAGAAAGAGAAGACGCGAGAGATTGTGACAAAGATTGAATGACAAGTCCGAAAGTCCTGTCGTTGACGATCCGCCAATGATCTTGGCGGGTCGATTCATTCGATCAACGCATTTTCTTTTTTCGTTTTCGAATCGCGATCGATGATTTTAAGCGAGATTACCCACGTTCGTGTCGAACGAGTCTCATTAGCTGTAAGACTCTCGATGAATTCACGCACGAAACTGCGTCATTTACATACAGGATCCAATCAAACAGACGAGAACACGCGGATACACGTACACTCACCTACACCTACACACAACTATCAATGTTTGGAATGTTGGGATTTGTTTAAATAAATAATTAAAGCATTCGAAGCGTAAGCGATCGTTGCTATTTCTCCTCGATCTATTTCATCTTCTGCATGTCATGCCTCGAGGATGTCAACATGTAAGTATTTTAGGATAAGTGGAGTATCGTTTTATACTGATTTCAGGGTCAAATGTTCTATTTTTTCGAGAAGAGAGCCTGGCTTGATTACATCAAAGAATCGAGTTTCATTACTTTAGTCTGTTAACTACCAGTAAATTTTCAATTACGGACAGTTACGAAGACGCAATGAGAGACATATAAAATTGAGAAAACAAAACTTGTATCATTATCAACGTAAATACAATATGGATACCGCAATGAAGGGAAAGAATTCTTTCATTAAATTAAAAAAAAAAAGTAACTTATTATTCCCAGTTAAAAAGTGAATCGATAGTAAAGCGAGTCTTTTCTTACGCGCTGAAAAACACGTTAGAAATCCGTGCAGAAATTATTTGATTAAAACTGTGTCGTCTAAAAATAGATCCAGACGTAATGCATACAGAAAGTCCAGATTTCTTCGAGAAGGTATTTTTATCTCAGGGATCATTTCAGTGACTCCCGAACGATAATGTCAAGTCGGATTCGCGTCGAATAATAATGTTACACCTTGTACACGTGAAATGGAGGACAGATGCGCTATAGAACGTTCACAGACACAGATACAGCCGCATTTTGCCACACGTGCCACTTTGGCAAGCTAAGGAGGCGCGGTATATATGTATAGCTCGCTCAGAAACGATCCTCGAGATTACTCGTTCCCGAGAAGGCGCGAGGGAACTGAAATCTCCATTACCCTAAAACATCGAGTGTCTCAGTGATTTTCCGCGGCATCTGGCATCGCGGCGAGGGTGCCACTGTTCGAGCAGGAATTCCTCTGATCGCTACAGGGCTGAGGAAATTGTGGATCGTCTCGGAAACAGAACGAAAAATCGGAGACGATCTCTTAAAACGCGATACGCGTTGCGATTGATACGTACTAGCATCTCACAGTAGTCTACGCATGCTAAAAGTCTCTTAAAACGCGCCACACGGTGTATTTGCGACGTACAAACAACTCGAAGCAGTCTACATCTTGCGTATCGCATCGACGTTGATCGAGAATCAAGTATAGTCAATCAAGTCAACTCGTTGATCAAGTATAATGAAAGTATAGCCAATATTATGTCGAAGGTCCAAGTACCGAGTCACTACCGTACTCGAAGACAGACGGTGATGCATCGGTCAACGTCAAACAAACTAGACCGTCAAAACATTGCTTTATTAATTCACATTCTTTGTGTATAATGATGAATGACCAAGTATCGAGACACTTCTGTACTCGAAGATAGGAGCTGATGTATCCAGCGTGTCAAATAGAACATTTAACTAGTTAATGAAGACACTGTCTTATATCAAAACATTTATAATAATGGAGGTCCAAGTGTCGAGGTACTTCTGTACTCGAAGATAGGAGTTGATGCATCAGTGTCAAATAGAGAAAATCAAAGAAACCAGTTGTTGATCAAGACACTACTTCGTTAAGAACCTTTTATGTACATAATAATCGAGTTGCAAGTGTCGAGATACTTCTGTACTCGAAGATTGGAGTTGATGCATCAGTGTCAAATAGAGAAAATCAAAGAAACCAGTTGTTGATCAAGACACTGCTTCATTAAGAACCTTTTATGTACATAATAATTGAGTTCCAAGTATCGAGGTACTTCTGTACTCGAAAATAGGAATTGATGCATCAGTGTCAAATAGAGAACATCAAAGATACCAGTTGATCAAGACACTACTCTATTAAGAACCTTTTATGTACATAATAATTGAGTTCCAAGTGTCGAGGTACTTCTGTACTCGAAGATAGGACTTGATGCATCAGTGTCAAATAGAGAAAATCAAAGAAACCAGTTGTTGATCAAGACACTACTTCGTTAAGAACCTTTTATGTACATAATAATCGAGTTGCAAGTGTCGAGATACTTCTGTACTCGAAGATTGGAGTTGATGCATCAGTGTCAAATAGAGAAAATCAAAGAAACCAGTTGTTGATCAAGACACTGCTTCATTAAGAACCTTTTATGTACATAATAATTGAGTTCCAAGTATCGAGGTACTTCTGTACTCGAAAATAGGAATTGATGCATCAGTGTCAAATAGAGAACATCAAAGATACCAGTTGATCAAGACACTACTCTATTAAGAACCTTTTATGTACATAATAATTGAGTTCCAAGTGTCGAGGTACTTCTGTACTCGAAGATAGGACTTGATGCATCAGTGTCAAATAGAGAAAATCAAAGAAACCAGTTGTTGATCAAGACACTACTTCATTAAGAACCTTTTACGCACATAATAATCGGGTTGCAAGTATCGAGGTACTTCTGTACTCGAAGATAGTAGTTGATGCATCAGTGTCAAACAGAGAAAATTAAAGAAACGAGTTGTTGATCAAGACACTACTTCATTAAGAACCTTTTATGTACATAATAATCGAGTTGCAAGTGTCGAGGTACTTCTGTACTCGCAGATAGGAGTTGATGCATCAGTGTCACATAGAGAAAATCAAAGAAACCAGTTTTTGAACAAGACACTACTCTATTAAGAACCTGTTATGTACATAATAATGGAGTTCCAAGTGTCGAGGTACTTCTGTACTCGAAGATAGGAGTTGATGCATCAGTGTTAAACAGAGAAAATCAAAGAAACCGGTTGATCAAGACACTACTTCATTAAGAACCTTTTATGTACATAATAATCGAGTTGCAAGTGTCGAGGTACTTCTGTACTCGAAGATAGGAGTTGATGCATCAGTGTCAAATAGAGAAAATCAAAGAAACCAGTTGGTGATCAAGACACCACTTCATTAAGAAGCTTTTATGTACATAATAATCGAGTTGCAAGTGTCGAGGTACTTCTGTACTCGCAAATAGGAGTTGATGCATCAGTGTCAAATAGAGAACATCAAAGAAACCAGTTTTTGAACAAGACACTACTCTATTAAGAACCTGGTATGTACATAATAATCGAGTTCCAAGTGTCGAGGTACTTCTGTACTCGAAGGTAGGAGTTGATGCATCAGTGTCAAATAGAGAAAATCAAAGAAACCTGTTATTGATCAAGACACTACTTCATTAAGAACCTTTTATGTACGTAATAATCCAGTTGCAAGTGTCGAGGTACTTCTGTACTCGAAGATAGGAGTTGATGCATCAGTGTCAAATAGAGAACATCAAAGAAACCGGTTGATCAAGACACTGCTTCATTAAGAACCTTTTATGTACATAATAATCGAGTTGCAAGTGTCGAGGTACTTCTGTACTCGAAGATAGGAGCTGACGTATCCAGCGTGTCAAATAGAACATTTAACCAGTTGATGAAGACACTGTCTTATATCAAAACCTTTTATAATAATTGAGGACCAAGTGTCGAGGTACTTCTGTATTCGAAGATAGGAGTTGATGCGTCAGTGTCAAACAGAGAAAATTAAAGAAACGAGTTGTTGGTCAAGACACTACTTCGTTAAGAACCTTTTATGTACATAATAATCGAGTTGCAAGTGTCGAGGTACTTCTGTACTCGAAGATAGTAGTTGATGCATCAGTGTCAAACAAAGAAAATTAAAGAAACGAGTTGTTGGTCAAGACACTACTTCGTTAAGAACCTTTTATGTACATAATAATCGAGTTGCAAGTGTCGAGGTACTTCTGTACTCGAAGATAAGTGCATCAGTCAATGTTCCAAGTAGAAAATCAAAGATAGAAGACGATCAGAACATCGTTCTGTTAAGGATCTTCCTGTGCGAGTAAGGACGATGGTGCAAGTGTCGAGTCACCTCTGTACTCGACTGCATCGGTCAAATAGAACATCGAAGAAGCAACACGATCAGAACGTTGTTCCGCTAATAAGCTTTCCCGCGAATAATAACGCAGGTCCAAGTGTCGAGGCACTTGGGCAGTAGTTCGTGCATCAAGATGGCCGAGCAGGTAGCTCCAGGGAAAAAGAATAACGTATGCTCGTATCTCGCGGCTTCTATGCGTTCGTCCCTGAGGTTTGAGCCTCTTCTCCTTCTGCTCGACGTCCTCGTCCTTTCAGCTGGTTGGCTCGTATTGGCGGGTCGGCGGTCTTCCTTGTGGAGGGCGGCCGAAGCTCGAGCTTTAATGGGGTGCTTCCCGCCTCTTGAGGGCCAGGCCAACGAGATCTGCCGCGGGCTCAAGTATAATTAGTCATGCCATACAGTCCATGGCATAGACCAAGTGTACCGACGGATATATACCGGCTATACAGTCTTCCCGCTATAACACCGGTGACTCGAAAGTAAATGAGCGCCGCGTGCGCACCGGAAACAACGTCGAAGCCTGGCCCGTCTCCTATTTTCGGCTCGCGAAATAATTGGAGCTGGTGTCGGCCACTCTTCATCCATCTTCGTCGTAGTTCGTGGCCGAATCTTAAAATTTGCATAACATTTTCATAAAATAATTGAAAAAGAGCCTAAAAAAGTACCTGTTCATTCAGGACACTTGGAATGTATTATCTATGGAAATTATAATATTAGGAATACCCATAAGTAATTATTTGAAAAGAATTTGCTTTACCTTTAGTTCTGTACCATTGAGTCATATTTTTTTCACGAACCCTGCATTTCTATAAGAGGGGAATCGAAAAATTAAATTAACCCCTTGCACTACTATTTTGTGATTCTTATGATTAGAAAATCTTCGTCGATCAGAATTTCATAGAAAAAAAGATAGTTTATATTTATTGTATGCCTACGTTTTCTCCAAAGAATATATATCAACTACAACAAAATAGAATTTTATTTCGGTTTAATGGAAATTAATAACATACCTATTTGTTAAACTCTGTTCAGAATCTTCATCACGAGTCTGAGTCGATATTGTAGGTCAAGGGGTTAAGAAATAAAAACTTGAATTTACTACAAAGTTTGGTCTAGATTTCAAAATAATTTATTACTTATGAGTCCCCCTAATATTTTCATTCTTGACGATAATGGTGAGTTGAAAGGACCAAGTGGACATTTAAGAATTCTCTTCGGTGAGACGCGGCAACTTGTTTCTGTCATAAATGCATAGAGTTCGCACTCTCTCTCTGATGCATCAACGTTTCCATATAGAGAGGTCATAAGTTAGTGATCGAGTGACCCTGCTGCTTCTCCGCGTCTTCATTTTCCAAATGTGATATTCGAGCAATATCCAAGTCAGTGATCAAAGCGTTTCTTGGCGTTTTCTCTGCGGACATCATGCTGTCGGCGTAATAGTCGGACTGCCGGGAAATCTAGGGTGCTAACGATCGCGAATGCTGCCATGGGAAACAGGCAGCGGAAAAGAACGCGGAAAAGCCGTATCTATGAGGCTGCATGGTTCGTATACTGCCGCCATAGCCGGGCCGGAGCATTTGACGGCCGTTTACGAGCAACACACTGGGCGTGCAGCGATAACACCCTTCTATGGGTATCGCCCCCATTTTACGATCGTATGAAAGGCATTTTTGAAATAAAATCCCGGGCGCTTTACGGGCATTAAAGACTACATTGTGATGTTTATGCGTTCACTTCGTTTGCCAGTCTTTTCAAATAGAACTTCGCCCGGCCAACGATAACAAAAGTTCGCCGGCTTCTAGACAAAGTCTTCTTTATCCTACTCCCCTCGCCTTCCCTCCTGCAGCCGCAGGATTTACCTCTTTCTTTTGTTGTCCGTTGGAAATCCTGATTTTTAAAATATTTTTTTTTTCTTTTTTTTTAGGAAAACGGTTCGTTCTCCTCGCAAATCCTTTCGTCGATCCCGTTTCCCGGCAGTTTCCTACTCCTTTATGAACTAGGCGCGCGAGAAACGGAGACAGGAACTGCCGAACAGCCATAATACTTTAACCGAGACCGCACCCTCCTTTTACGGCGGTGTAAAAAACACTTTTGACACGAACTTTTTATACTTTACGATCATGAACGGGGGGGGGGGGGATATTGTGCCCGAGTTTATTTCAGATTTCTGGGAAAGTTTCGCTCGACTTTTTGACGAGCTGCGCTCCTGGTAAGTTATTTATATAGATTTATATATTTACACTATCGACGGAATTATGCCGTTGGAAATATTGCGTCAGAGCGGATATCTTGGGGTTAAATATTGTGGCTCTTCTAGAAAGCTTTTCGAAATCTACTAAATCAAAATTGATATCGGCACATATACTTTAACACGTTGAATGCCATGTCACCCATACGTGGGTGACGGAATTATTTGTCCAGGTTTTAAAATGAATTTTTTTTCCATTTTTAAAATGGATCTGTAAAATGCAAGAAAGTTGGAGGACTACTCAATGTCACGCATATAATTATTTTCAATTTTTATTTCATTAAATAACTTACTTTGGTTTGATGGAATTTTTTAGGGTTCTGGTTTGGCAGTCAACGTGTTAATATAATTATAATTTCTGCTCTGGTCGAATCGTGTCGTTGCGAACGAATACACTGCCCGAAATTTCCATAAAGCCGTCTGATTTTTGGTGAAATTTTATAAGTATGTCATAGTAACGAGAAGCTGATGCATCATGGCATTTTTGGATTAATAAAAGAAACCGTATACATGTTTGCTGTCGTAGATATATTCTTTAATTATAAAAAAACGTAAAATTATATAGTTTGACAAAAATCGAACTGCGAAATTTCCATAAAGCCAAACGTTTTTTAAGTAGATAACATCAATATTAACAAAAATTTCTTCTATTTCTAAATTAATGCTTAGTATAATTGCCATTTTTTCGAATAACGTCGAAAAGTTGATTAGGCATTGATGCAATCAAAGCATGAAGAGTTTCTGCTTCGATCGATGTCCACGCTTCGTTCACTGCAGTCCATAACTCAGAAACAGAATTGTACTGTTTACAATTGCCATATATTTTTCTTGCAAGTATTCCCCAAAGGTTCTCAATTGGGTTTAAATCTGGTGAACAAGGTGGCCATGTCAAAACCCTGATATTTCTGCTGTATAACCACTCCTTTGTTTCTCTTGATACATGAACTGAGGCGTTACCCTGTTGAAAAATGAAATTGTCAGTCTTAATTTCTTCAGTGAATGGTATTAAGACTATCTCCAACAGCTCCGTGTATTGTGACGAATTCATTTTCTGGTTAATTCGACCGATTGGGGTTTTTTTATTGGCTTCGAATGCAGCTCAAATCATTAATGAGCCTCCACCGAAGTTACGACTCATTGCTACGTTAGGTTCTTTTCTTAAATCGTGCCAGTATTGTATAGTACTTGTGACCATCTGGCCCATCTAAGTTAAATTTGTTCTCATCGGAGAAAATTATATTGTTCCAGTCTTCTGTACAGGACATATTTCTTTGTGCAAATTCGAGACGAACTTGTTTGTGTCGTTCTTTGAATGCTGGTTTCTGGAGCTTTTTTTTCCATTTAAATCGCCCTGAACTTTTCAAAATTTGCTGCACACGCCTCGTTGTTATTGGTAGTTGTAGTTCAGTTCGAAGTTGTGCTGCACTTTTTGTTTCCCTTGCTGCCAGCCTCGTCAATAATGAATATTGTCTTCTTGTCAATTTTTTATTTCCACCTGTAGGGTTTCTTATCATATTCTTCGCCCATATAATTATCTATTAAAATACGCGATCTACTAATTTGTTTCGCAATTGATCGATTAGAACACCCCATATCTTTATAAGCATCAATGGTTGCCTTCTCTTCACTGGTCAACAACTTGCCTCGTGGCATTCTAATAAAAATAAATACCAATATAATATATACAGGGTGAGTCACCAAACGTTAGCACCTCAAATATCTTTTTTGTTTCTAAAGATACGTAAAATATGGTAAGGACAAAGTCGAATGGTACAATGGGGCTGACACGATGCAAAAAAAAATTTTGTTTTTATGTCATTTTTTTGGAGATATCAAGGTCACCTTGACTTTTTTAAATGGAACCACCCTTTTTTAAACACCTACAATGATAGTCCCTTTCATTAGGAATTCAGTGACTATAATTAGTCCAAGGTCATTCAAGGTCAAGGACAGAAAAAACGTATAAAACTAAAATATGGAAGCAGAATACCTGTATTTTATAAATGTTCGAAATGATGGCCGTCTGCGTCGATACATTGTTGTAAACAAGCTCTGAAGGAATTTTGAACTCTGATAAGTGTATCCGACGTGATATTCGTACATGCTGTGATGATACGCTGACGCATATCTTCAACTGTTGTTGGAGCATCCGTGTACACGGTCTCTTTTAGCAGACCCCATAAAAAGAAATCCAGTGGATTTAAATCAGGCGAACGTGCTGGCCATGAAACTGTTCCGCCTCGTCCAATCTATCGGTTTGGATATCGAGAATCCAACGTTTCTCTTGCTACTCGTGCATAATGAGCAGGACAACCGTCATGTTGGTACCACATATCGTAGCGATTTTGTAAAGGGACATCTTCTAACAAAATTGGCAGATCTTCTTGCAAAAATTGAGCGTATTTCTGTCCCGTCATCATTCCGTTAACGAAATATGGTCCAATTACTTTGTCGTTCAAAATACCACACCACACGTTCACGCTCCATTGTCTTTGATGATCAATTTCTCGCAGCCAGTGCGGATTATCCACAGACCAATAATGGGCGTTCCGTAGATTAATTGAGCCATGATTAGTAAATGTTGCTTCGTCCGTAAACAAGACATTAGAAAAAAATGAATGATTTTGAAGCAATCCCCATTGACAAAAGCTAATTCTATTTTGAAAATCATTCCCGTGCAATTCTTGATGGAGTGATATGTGGAACGGATGAAATTTATGTCGGGCCAGAATTCGTATTACGCTACTTTGACTTATGCCTGCTTCCCGGGCAATTTTTCTAAAATATTAATTTCATTGTCTTCATTAGTCGTAGGATTCTTCCGTTTGTACTGTCTTGCATGTACGCTTCCAGTACTTCGAAACAACCTGTACGTATTAGTGAAAGTATGTCTCGAAGGAGTGTTTCGCTTGGGGTACCTTTCTTCATAAAGTAGTCGGGCCTGCACTGCATTTTTTCTACATTCACAGTAAATCGTGATCATATCACACTTTTCAGTCATCGAATATAACATAGCGGAATCGCGTTTAGAAACATACTGATAGTAAATAAGAATGCTGAATAACATTGAAGGACCATAGTATATTTACTTTAACTACGACCATAGTATGTTTACTATTTCCTACAAGTCTCAACCGTGATAAACGTATTCTGCTTCCATATTTTAGTTTTATACGTTTTTTCTGTCCTTGACCTTGGATGACCTTGGACTAATTATAGTCACTGAATTCCTAATGAAAGGGACTATCATTGTAGGTGTTTAAAAAAGGGTGGTTCCATTTAAAAAAAGTCAAGGTGACCTTGATATCTCCAAAAAAATGACATAAAAACAAAATTTTTTTTTGCATCGTGTCAGCCCCATTGTACCATTCAACTTTGTCCTTACCATATTTTACGTATCTTTAGAAACAACAAAGATATTTGAGGTGCTAACGTTTGGTGAGTCACCCTGTATATACAATTTTTATGCATTTAAAAATCAATTTTAGTATAAATACGCACATCTCAATTACAATTAAAGTTCCTTAGCTGAGACTCACGTGTTATTCACGCAAAATTTAAGCACAAACTAATAGAAATTTCGCGCTCCCGTTCCGCGGCCTTCGACGAAAATGTAAACAGATTCAAGACGTAAACATTTGTGAGAAAGTGGCGATCTCTGCTCAGTAGTCAGTATACAATGTTATAGATATTTGAAAAGTAACAAATTTCTCTATATTTTTTAAAAATACATCAAATTGTAGGTGGCTTTATAGAAATTTCGTGCAGTGTAGTACGATTTTCTGGGTGGAATTTTAGGGTAGGTTCACAATGTTTGGTCCCGCAGTTTGTCGACGCTGCAGTTCGTTGACATCGCCGGGAGAACGTTGAGAAAATAATGAGATAATCGCGAAGTGGTTGGCAAACTTTAAAGGAAGGTTCGTTGCCGGTGTTTAGCCGATTCGATAAAAGTCAAGTGTCTAAACCACGCCCGTCGTTAGAGCTAACAAAGTGGATTATCGCGGCCGGTAGTGCTCTAGGCGTTCCATAGTCCATTCCAGGACGGTGCATAACTGAGCCAAACTTTCTCGCAGCTCAGTATCCACCCCTTCGGCGACTTCACGCCTTGACTTTCTCGGGGAAACACTCTCGCTTTCCCTGGAGCCATAATCTGATTTTTCCTGGTCCGCTTCACTCCTTTGGGAAGCATGTGTACAAATTTTAGTCCTTTGGAAATCTGCTCCCCTTCTTTTGTTTTATAACTCGCTACGTCAGCATTCAAATTCTTACACTTCACAGCATTTCATATTATTGCATGTAGCTTTACTAATTTATTTATTGGGTTCTACCCATATTTGTTAACAAAGAGCAGAATTACATCTACTCGATTTTGTGATCTCCAGACTGTGGATTTGTATAAAAAAATAAAAATGCATTACAAGGTAGTAGAACCAAATAAATATAATTTTAATAGGCTGGTTGAGCTGTTAATCACAGTTATGAGCATTCTTAAAAACCACGTGCGTACTTGCAATCGAATGCAGGTACGTTACAATGTCATAGAACAGTTGAGAAATACTACAACTGCTCTTTCACGCCATACAATTATGGCATTATTGATGGATGCAGCGTACAGCGCTAAAATAAGAAACTATTGATGCACCAGTCAATGTCAAGTCCAGTTACGTTCACTTTAGCGATTTTTTCCAGCGAAAAGGAAGAAATTAATAGAAAATCTATTATGCACATTGTGTCGTGTATATTTTAAGGCACATCCGAGTATTTTATAATTTTACTTTCTCAAAAAAATTACACAGATGTTTCGCTGTTCAAAGGAAAATAACCGAATTTTTACAAATTTCAGCTCTCGTAACAAAAATCCGGGAAAAATATTCGCCAGACAATGAAACTGACGGTGAAAAGAAATATTCGAGCCGTATTATCCGCGATTGATATCTGGCAGAGATGAAAATGTTATGCTCTCTCTCTGCATGGGCCGAATTCATCGATGGCCATTTAAATTGCTCAGCGAACGTGGAGGCCCCGCGCGCACGGGGAAATGAGTGATTACATCGAATCTATCAGTCGAAACGCGTGTCCTCGAAACGGGAGCGTTTCATTCATCAAACGTAGACAATATTGTTCTAAATCCGGGACCATTGCGTTCTCTTTTTCGCATCGAATTTCGATCGCGAATTCCTATCTGCGACAAAAATATATTGGCTTCATCAATTTTCTACTTGCGTGTGCCATTTCCTTTTTATTCGATCGCCGTGCGTTGCATTTACCTCTTTTGTGTTGGTCATTAGAGCTCACATAATATTCAAGACACGATCTTTTTTTCAATTTTCATTCTATTCTCCAGTTACGCGTGCTGCTTTCTTGTTACTTGATTATTATAGGTTACATCCATCTTTTGATTTTTCTTTTTACTTAATTATTCTGTCTAAATCAACACGAACTGTAAATTCAAACATTGGTATATTAAATAAATGCGGTCAAGTTTTGTTGCTTCTAAATTTTGTCCATTTCTTTCATATTAGGGGAGAGTTGCCGAATGCGTATCACTTAATTTTGAAGGCAGTTTATATATTCTTTAGTAGGAATTTGAGCAAAAATTATGTTTTGTATCTATGTATTAACTATCGAACTTGCAATTTAATATGATTTTTTAAATATTTATTGATAGATCATTGTGATATGAACACTTTTATAAGATCATGCAAACAGTACGATTTAGGCAACCGGTATCCTAAATGGTACCAGCCGGTTTCCAAAATTGTACCTCATGTGTTGGATTAAAAAGATACAAAAAAATCATAAGAGAAACTGTATTTTGCGTTTAATTTCAGTTTAATATACAATACAACATAAAAATAAAATGAAATATTACATTACTTAACTTAAATACAACTAGGACAATAATAAATATTGTCTTTTTTCAAAACTCCTCCACAAGCTTCATGTACCCACTTTTGGCACTTTAAGCATTGGATCATGTCTTCTAAATAAGAATTATTGCAAAGAAAACAGAACCAATCGTTTTCATTCTCCACTTCTACGAGAACTGGAGCAGCGGTGCTGGTTGAAGGCGTGAAATCAATTTTTCTTTGTTTCATTTGTTTTGTTTTCATTGCAACTAATTCCTTTTTATAGGGGCTACTGTAAGCTACTTTCCCATGCTAAAAAAATTTGAAATATTGTAAATCGTTTATTTTCGTGGTAAAATTTGAATAACAGTATCTTAAATCGTACTGGTACGATTTAGGAAACCACAGTGTGGTACGATTTAGGAAAAAGACGTCCCGCTAAATAATTGAAGCTAACCTTTAAAACATTATCAGCATGTTTTATAAACTAAATAGAAATAAATAATATAACATAGCTAGTTTTCAAAAATATATAAGACTACCTCAGAAACTGTAGATTTATATTTAATTCAGCCGATTAAAATCGTTTAAAATTGACATCAGACTTGCCTGATTTCTTTGTGCTTCTGTCATTCACAAAACAACACTTCATGCGAATGACTTTTTGGTCCTACTTTATCGACATAAATAAAAGTTCATATCTTTACCACCAAGAGGCATCAAAATGCATTAATTTTTAAATAAAAGAGGTGGTACGATTTAGGTGACCAGTACGCATTTGGCAACTCTCACCTATTTTAGAAACACGCTTCAGAGTTACCTCGGTCAATGAATATAATAAGGTTTCCTGCTTGTTCTGTGTAGGACTACTACACGTCGGAACGATCCCGCACTCTCCGTGGTTTCGCTTCACGTGGTCGAATAAACAACACTTTTTGAAAGCACGGTGTCTTTATTAATCAATTTGTCAAGTTTGACTCGCGATATGCCAGTCTACACTCCGCGACAGAAAGATGGCACACCACGAAAATTCAATGTTTTCATCATTTGGACATAATAAATGTAGTCTTTTTTGGTACTTATACATTTTTATTGCAAAATAAACTACATTACAAACAATAAAATTAAAGAAAATGTCCGTTTGTTTATGGAAACAAAAAATAACAAAAAATTGGTACGACAAAATGATGGCACATATACAAAAAAATACGTGATTTACGTACATAAAATATATAACGTTATGTTTAATATTTTGTGTGGCCTCCCTTATTTGCTAGAACAGCCAACATACGTTTCGGAAGTGACTTAAAATGTTTTTTAATATATTTTGGCTGTATTTTTTTCCATTTTTGTTCTATGCACGTTTTTAAATGTGCAAGGCTTTGGAATTGTCTTCCGCCTTCATAAACATGCCTTGCTAGTTGTGCCCAACAATTTTCAATTATGTTAAGATCTGGCGATCCCGCTGGCCACGTTAAGACACTAATTTTGTTTTGCTCAAAGTACTGCTTAACGCATTTCGCAGTATGCACACTTGCATTATCCTGCTGAAACATACAATTTTCCCCGAAAATTGTCTGTCCGAATTTAGTTAATTGTTCGTCTATCAAATCTATATAAATTTTGCTATTCATAGTTTTGTTTATAAATTTTACTTCGGTCACTCCTCGATACCCAATTCCGGCCCAAAGCATTACTCCTCCGCCACCCATGAGTCTGCGGCTTAATATCCTTTCTTCTTTCCGCAGGTTGTGAAAATAGTGTGCGAAACCACCGGCCCATCTAGATTAAACCTTTTTTCATCACTAAAAATAACACGACACCACTTTTTTCTCCAATTTATTTAATTTATGCTGAGCGGTTAAAGGTGGTTTTTTTTTTCAATTTCATTCGAACTAAGTGCGGACATTCTTTTATTATCCTTTGCACATTACGTATATTTGTGTGTACGCCAGCTGCTTTAGCAATTTGTCGTGATGTTCCCGAAGAATTCGAAGCTTCTTTTAAAATTGCACGTTTTCCGCGATTGCTTACTGCTTTCGGTCGACCGGAACTCTTTTTTGTACCGTATGCTTTGGGATTTTTTAATAAATTATACACCACTTTTCTCCTCCGATGTATAATACGTGCGATTTTCGAAACTGAGTAATTCTCTTTACGCAATGTCAAAATTGTTTTTATTTCAGCATCAGATAAAGATTTTCCACTACCCATAGTGTAGTCTCAATAGAGGATAATAAGAAACACACACAATATTTAATGCACAGTAACACAGTATACGATATAAACAGTTTGACGGTCTAGTGTCAACTGCAGAGAAAGAATTTTAAGACTGTGCCATCATTTTGTCGCGTCGGTGACCCCCGATGTTTACATTTAGACTAGAATCTGTAACCTGCGCTTAAATCCGCCGGTGTAAGTAGCCTCGAAGCTCCACCGAAATACATACACGGAGAGAAACATATCAAATTTTATCACAGTTTTCAGGAATAGCATATTTACGGGTGTGCCATCTTTTTGTCGCGGAGTGTATAAAGTTCTGGGTTAACACTCTTTTACTACGCTTTACGTTTATACGCGTACAAGTTGGTTCGAAGTAATCGCGAGAGACCGTTGTATTCTATAAAAGTATACGACTGAATTTCGTACGATTCTCGCTCGGATATAATGATGGCCAAATCGTTCAGGCGAACTGTGTCGCGGCCCGCGGCCGCGCTCCATATATTCGCGCTCTCTCCCTCGAATCGCGATCGGCAGATTTTTCGTCGCGATCGTCGGATCTTCGTCGTCGCTGTCGCGGCCCTATTACCTTATATGGTCATTGGCGATTCCCATGACCATATAAGGCTCGAAGGTTTCCCGCCAAATCTAACGGATCGACGAAACGGACGGATCGCGCGCTCTTACAGTTATTTGAATTTCGTATAATCGTGTGTTTATAGACGTTACAGGCGGGACTTGTTCTTCGCCTGACGCTAATTCGTATACGTGTGCACACTGCAGGTGGAACGTGATCTTCACCTTATCGTTTATATTGATATTTATATTAATTAGGTGGAACGTGATCTTCACCTTATGATTGTTCGCATGAATGTATGTATATTGTAGGCGGAACGCGGTCTTCGCCTTGTTTGGCTGTTAGGCCCGTTCGATGGTGTTATAATTTATCGTGTCGCGACGCGACACTGCTGAAACCCATAAAAATGATTCTTGAGAAGTTCTTCTTTATCATGGAATTGTTAACGTGATATTTTAACGCGTTTAATGTTACACGGAACACACAGGAGGCACGGAAACACTTTAAAAACACGTGGAAACTATTAAAAACTCGTCGGAGAGCGTATAAATAGTGGTTACGTTTCGAAACGATAAAGCAGCAAAACGATATTTCGAATTTCGAAAACCATATTGGTTATACAAGTTTCCGTTCGAGGAGCTCGCCTGTGCAGCAGATATTTTTATGCATACGACTCGATGATTCGAACAGAGCCAGCCGTCATGAAATTGTCGGTGGGGTCCATAAAAGCGAAAGAGAACGCTGCTCCCCGGTGTTTCATAAAGTTGAACAGAAAGTGGAAGAAAATTACTCGATATTCAGACCAGGGCCAGGGTACTTGCTCCCCTCCTCTCTTTCTTCTCGTTCCCGGGTAACATCCGAGCGTCTTTCGAAGCTGACATCACCTTCGGCGGCTATCATCTCGCGCATCGCGCGGGTATCGACGGAATTTCCCGGGCACGCGAATTTTATCGGTCTCGTCGGTGCCAGCACCGCGATTCCCAGAAATTCATGTCGAACGCAGAATGGCCCGCATCTTCGGCGTTCCCACACCTGTTGAATTAGGACATCGATCGGGGTGTGTGCTCTCCTTGCGGCCAAGAAACCTGCCCCGCGATTCCCCGGCCGCCGAATAACCGGCGATCAATTCGCCGGAATGCGGACTTTACGACAGTTTTAGACGATCCCTTCGCTGCCACCCCCGATAATGGGGCTAATGGCGCCGCGATAGAAACCTCAGCTTACTCCACCAACGACCTACACCCTTCTGCACTCGTGTTTCACTCGACAGCCGAACCTGTCGAAGCGTTTGGCTGACCGGAGCTTGCCATTTAGAAACAACTTATTTTACATCCCCACTTTTATTTACCTATTTGCGTGATCATTCGCGAGAACGTCGGCAGCTTCCATTTTTATAGCTGTTTATTTAACACTAAACCTACCACGGTCTCAAATTGACCGGTTCTACACTCCGTGGCAGAATGTTTCCGATCGGAGGCATTTAGACGGATTTTAGAGAAAACATTCACAATTTAGAAGTATAAAATATTACTTTTCTGGGTTAAAACTGATGGGAAATGAAAAGCGGCTTATTAACGAATGAAAAACAACAAAATAACATATGCTTACATGACATTTATTATGGCAAAGAAACGAACAAATAAAGAAATTGTTACTCGGAAAAAAGTTTCCGATTAATACAACTGCTGGAAGAAAGTTTCCGATTTCGATGTATTAACATAAATTATTTTGTGTGTTAGTATTTTGTTCCATCCCCACGTTTACGTATGACTTCTTTAATACGTTGCGGCATGGATTCGATTAGATCTTTACAATTTGTAGGTGAGATTTCTTCCCATGATTGTCGTATAGCGTGTCGAAGGTCTTTTTCATTAGTTGGCTTTTTTTCTTTGATAAGTAGTTTTACTTTTGCCCATAAGTTTTCTATGGGATTGAGATCTCGACTGTTGGCTGGCCAGTGCATTGTTTTAATGTCGTTATGCCGTAAATAATCTTTTACTGCCTTGCTACGATGACAACTGGCATTATCGTCTTGGAAAATGAAGTTTGGGGAATCTTCAAACCATACTACAATGCTGGGAATCAAGAAATTTTCAAGAATATGGATGTATGATTCTGAATTGACATTCTGATGAAGAATGCATAATTTTCCCATTACTTTCTCAGTCATACAACTCCAAATCATGTATGACTCTGCATATTTCTTTTTAAAATTTAAGCAAACTTTATCGAATTTTTCATTAGGTCTTCGCCACACGAATGTTCCTGCATCATCACCGGTTCCAACACATACACGTGACTCATCACTGAATATTACTTTGTACCAGTCCGTCACTATCCAATTTGCATGGTCCCTACACCACTGTAACCGTTCCCTCTTATGCCTTTTTGTTAGGAAAGGTTTTATTTTAGCTTTTCGGAATGCAAAACCCATCCCGTTTAGACGATGTCGAACAGTACGATTCGAAACAATTTGTGCCGATATTATATTTATCTGTTTCGAAGTCAATCGCCTCGTATTTTTAACAATATTACGTAACTTCCTATCGTCTCGTTTACACGTTGCACGAGGACGGCCACATTTCTTCCTGTTTATTATACTTCCCGTTTCTTCATACTTCTTCTTTAAATCACAGATAGTGCTTTGGCTGCATCCTATCATATTTGCCACCTTTTTTTGAGCGTTACCCTCCTTGAGAAGCTCAATTATTCTCAACTTTATATCGTTTGAATACAACTGGCGTGATGGCATACTACGAACTTTTAATTTACGTCTGTACTGAATGGAATAGTACTACGAACTGATATTTCAGACATGATTACCTTGTACTTACGTTTCTGTGATGTCCTCTTATGTTTACATTTACATTCTACGATTCTAACATTCAAGGAGTTTCCACACTTTTACTAATTCGAGTCGTGATCGGAAACTTTCTTCCAGCAGTTGTATTAATCGGAAACTTTTTTCCGAGTAACAATTTGTTTATTTGTTCGTTTCTTTGCCATAATAAATGTAAGCTTATGTTATTTTGTTGTTTTTCATTCGTTAATAAGCCCCTTTTCATTTCCCATCAGTTTTAACCCCGTAAAGTAATATTTTATACTTCTAAATTGTGAATGTTTTCTCTAAAATCCGTTTCAATGCCTCCGATCGGAAACATTCTGCCACGGGGTGTACATTTTACAATTATTGAAACTCATTTCTGGAAAGTGGTGGAATGAATTTTCTTTGTCCAAGCATTTATTATACTGATATTTACGGACAATCTTAATAAAGTTGTCATTTTTATAAGGCAATATTCACCAGATTACTGTTAATGCGTGCTAGGTTTAGCGTTAATTCTGATTAACTCTCCTTCTTCAATTTTTATAATATTCCATCTATTCAGGAACCTCTAAGTTCTTTACTATGATTTTACTCATTCTCGACACAAATACGTGGGTGTAATTCGTGGGTGTTTCGTGCATTTATTATACTTGAATTTACGAACAATCTCGATAAACTTAGGGTTGTCATCTTTATAAGGCAATATTCACCAGATTACTGTTAATGCTTGCTTGGTTTAGCGTTAATTCTGATTAACTCTCCTTCTTCAATTTTTATAATATTCCACCTATTCAGGAACCTCTCAGCTCTTTACTATGATTTTACTCATTCTCGACACAAATACAGTGGCCGAAATAATGATAGGTTCACTAGTCTCGTCGACTGGTTTACTGCTGCTACTTTCGTTTACGTTATCGAAAGTGTACTGTGGTGTTTGTTATTATTCCGCAAGAATGTGCCCTACACACTGTAGGAGCGGTCAGTCGAATATTAAAACCGGCAGTGTGAAGACGTACTTCTTTCAAAAACACTGAAAATTCTCGGGTACAAAATACGAAATAATCTTAGGTTCACGGTGAAATATATAAAAAATACTATTGGTAGTGCAATTTTTTGAACGTTTTTGTATGGTAAGTATACGGATTTATAAAGTTTAAAAATTATAAAAAATATTTTATGTTCGTTTAATATTTTTAAAGCACAATGGGACGGGGAAAATCGTTACATGATAACGAAAAGGGTCGAATTATTGCTTTTCACAATATGGGTCTCTCTAACAGAGAAATTGCAAGAAGAATTAAAAGATCATCAAATGTTATAAACAATTTTTTAAAATTAAAAGAAAAATACGGCAGTAAAAAATCTACAGGGCGTCCAAAAAAGTTAACACAGAGGGATAAAGGGAACATTTTTAAAGAAGCACGGCAAAATAAACTTAATGCCTCTAAAATAAAAACAAAATTAGACTTGCCCGTTGGTGTTCGACGTGTGCAGCAAGTTCTGAGATTGAGCGGAACATTTAAATACACGAAAAAAGCGAAAAAACCACCGCTAACTAAATTTCACAAGGAGGAAAGGTTAAAGTTTGCAGAAAATCATATGCCATGGACTGAAAAATGGAAAACGGTGATTTTTTCTGATGAAAAAAAATTTAATTTGGATGGCCCAGACGGGTTTCAATATTACTGGCACGATCTGCGTGATCAAAAAGACGTGAAAATGACAAGAGTCCATGGAGGAGGATGTGTAATGGTTTGGGCTGCATTCGGCTACAACGGTAAGACTCCGATAATGTGGTTCCCGCCAAAAGCCAATGCTGAAAAATATCAGGAACTACTAGAATACGTTCTGGGCCTAATTTAATATTTCAACACGATAATGCAGCAATACATCGTGCAAAAACAATTAAAAACTGGTTTGAGAGGGTAAAAGTTGAAATTTTACCGTGGCCATCAAGGAGTCCGGACTTAAATCCCATTGAAAATCTTTGGGGAATATTAGCACGAAAAGTATACGCCAACGGAAAACAGTATTGCAATGTTTACGAACTAAAAAATGGGATTAGAAAGGCATGGTCTGCAATTAAACTAGAAACGTTACAAAAATTAATTGAAACCATGCCACGCAGAATATTTGAAGTAATAAAAAACAAAGGAGGTTCAACTAAGTATTAAACTATTTTTATTTTTTTTTGTTATTATATTTTTTGTGTAAAAATATATAATGAACCTATCTTTATTTCGTACATAAATTTTACAGTTTTCAATAAAACATTTGTAATTGACACAAATTATATTATGTTACTCATTTGAATTATGTATTTTGTTAATTGTATTAGGAAGAATACATAATAATAAGTAAACTTAAAAATACCATATAAAACACATGTTTATGTTAACAAATTATAGTGAACCTATAATTATTTCGACCACTGTACGTGGGTGTAATTTTAAACAGTTGAGAAATTGAAACTAGGAAAATTACGAAACAGAAAAATAAATTTTCATTTGACACCTACGTCTTGCAATCGACGCAGACAGTTTTTATTTTGCCTGAAGATCTGCAATATAGGAATATTCAATGAATATTCCATCCCGGCCTGTACAGTTGACGACACATTAAATTATTTATTGCAAATATTTGACATGCAGTTGAAGTTTTCAAGTGGTTTTTTCGAAATTCTAGGCACTTACTGTGATTTTCAGAGCGATTATTTCTCCGTCGGTTTAAAATGCAGAAACAGGAATGTGTAAAGGCTATCGCTATTATAGTGACCGTTAACTGTTGATAATGCTTAGAAATATTTCATTGAGCAGGGAGATCGATATACAGCGTACGTTAGAGCTCCCCGGTGCGAGCCATGTCAGTGCGAATCGCAACGGCACGTTGATCGTCACGACACTTTCGATCGGGGCTCTCGAAATAAACTTTGAACTCGCCGGTCCTCGTGTTCGATGCGCTGAAAAGACATGCATCATGCTTCCCGTGACGAATTCTCGTGGAAAATATCGAGAAAACGGGTAGCAGGGAACCGAAGAAATATTGATTGAGAGAACACCGCCTCGCGATTTGACTGCACGAGGAGGGTATTATGGTCTTCGTTTGGGCAGCAGAAGAGTAAGTAAATACACGTGTCTCGTTAAATTTTTTACTGGCTCATGAAACTGTCAAAATGATATGCCACTCTATTTGTCGCTCTCTTAATCAACAAAAGGTGTGTAAATGGATTTTTTACTTTGAAACAGTAGTTCTTCGAGTCCTAATTTGAACACTGGACAAACTCCGTAAAGTTTCATAAAAAATCCGTGATGTAAATTTGACAATTTTGCACTCTCTTCGAGTTTATTAGGTTCATTGATAACGTAAAAATATAAGAATTCAGAATATCACTAGTTTTCTTCCTGGTAAAAATCAATTTTCTCAGACTGTCCGCTGATTTCTATCTATTGTCGAGCGACTTTACATTAAATGTTTATGTATGTCGATTTTTGCTGCATATTTTTCCGATGAAAAAATTTCCACGTATCCCTTGAACGCGAGATAAATAATTACGAATAGTTCGAAGAGAGCCGGTCTCGTAGTTTGTCGAATAAAAATCGCAAATACCGTCTTATTCTTAGCGTTCTAAATCCTGCTGTTCTTTTTTTAAGTAAAACATTTCAAGTATGTAAAACGCCGACCGATGTTGAGGCTGTGGTGACAGTTTCGTTAGTCGGGATTGAAAGGTATAATGCGATGCCTTCAATCAAAATCGATGGAGGGAAGGTGAAGTCCAAAGGTTAATGTGTAAGGACAAGAACGCTTTGCTTTGAGATATGTCATAATATAGCTGTACTTAAATATTAACTTCCTCGAATTTACAATTACTTGGCCAAACGCTTGAATGGCATATTTAAACACTCGAATCAGAATGAACTAGACAAAATATTGAAGGTACATTAAAAATTTCAATTAAACAGACTGGATTTGCTTAAGCTGAGCTTTATATGAAGTTTACGTTATTTGTGCTTTTAATTGCGAGACGTCTCGTTCGTTTAAACCTAATTTAACCCTCGGACTCTTGGGAGTTGTAGCCCTATGCCGGAGTCATTTATGACCCACGCCGATATTTCTTTTTCTTTCGATATAAGACGATGCCTCGGGATCGTCTTTCGTATTTCGGATGAAGAAGACAAATTTTCTTATAAAATAATTCCTTATAAAGTAATAATAATTTCTTATATCGTAATAAAATTGTACATATCGAGCTTGTCGGGTCACCAATGACTCCGGCATAGCACACGGATGGTTAATTCATAAGCCTTTAACTTTTCTACCTGTTCCCTTCTAACTTTAAAATTGAATATTGATGGTAGCTCAACATATAATCGTCACTGGAAACGAACGTTTAATTTCTGCAAATTGCATCCAGAGAATTTCACTGCACGAACCGGGTGCGAAAAATGAAAATGTAAAAATGAGTAAATTGATTTCTTTTTTTTTGTCTGCCAATAGAATCGCTCGTGGAATACGATCCATTATTCCCATACGTTCCGTATCAATCGCAGGGTGATTCGAGAAGAATTTTCACGGAGTTTGCGAGCCCGGTGTGTATGTTACGCAGCGAGAGCTTAGTATCTCAATCGTGTCACGTTCCGAGTTTCAGGAGCGATACTCGAACTTCCTGTTATATCGTCTACCACTTTGCTTCCAACAAATTCCTCTTGCTGCATCTCCGACATGCTGCACACAGTGCAACATTATACAATTTATTCTTGCACTCTTTTACCGCCATTTCGAGTTTATCTTGTACAAGCAGCAATCGTTGGAATTTAAATTCTTGAGATCATCTTTCTCGGAAGTAATTTACACTATCATTCGAAAAAGGCTATGAAAAATATTTCCATACAAGTCTCAACGTACGTGAATCCCAGCTCCTAAAAGAAGATAACGAGAAATAAAACCCAAATAAAATTCACGAGTTTGATGTCAGACGAGTCAGTGTGTTCTTTTTAAAGTTTTGATGTCAGTCATATTTATAGTGGAAGGGATGCTCTTTTTAAAATTTCGATGTCAGACATATTTATAGTGGAAGAGATGCTCTTTTTAAAATTTTAATGTTGGAAATATTTATAGTGGAAGGGATGCTCTTTTTAAAATTTTAATGTTGGAAATATTTATAGTGGAAGGGGTGCTCTTTTTAAAATTTCGATGTTGGACTTATTTATAGTGGAAGGGGTGCTCTTTTTAACCCTTTCGCTACGAGCGTCGCCTATAGACGACATCCGCGTGACGACCTGTGTGTACGAGCGTCGCCTATAGACGACGTCAGCGTGATACCACTTGACCATGAGCCCCGCGATGTTTTTATTTTTGGGCATACTGCACATCGATGGCATTTGTCAGGGCCAACTGAACCTAATTTTGTTCAACTCATTTTTCAGAGATGTGGGAGCTAGGTACTTGCATTCTACATTCCCCTCCCGTAAGCATTAACCCTTTCGCTCCGAACGACGGATATATCCGTCATCCACATGATCGCCCTCTGGAGACGAACGCCGGATATATCCGACATTCAGCATTTCACGACACCCAGCATCCGGCATCCGGCATTCAGTATTTTATTACTGTATATTATATATTATTTATTCCCTTTTTTCAATTGTTAATGAGACTTTTTTACCCATTAAATAAGTTTATATCTTATGTAGATATTATAAGTATATTGTTTTAAAGAAAAATCCCTTTTCTTCCAAAATACATTATCTACGCGCAATGTGCACAATTTTGGCGGGAGGTCCCGTTCAGGAGTGTGTGGTGTGTGTGTGTGGCGCTACTGCGGACTAAACCGCCGTAGCGAAAGGGTTAAAATTTCGATGTTGGACTTATTTATAGTGGAAGGGGTGCTCTTTTTAAAATTTCGATGTTGAACATATTTATAGTGGAAGGGCTCTTTCTAAAATTTCGATGTAAGACATATTTATAGTGGAAGGGAAGCTCTTTTCAAAATTTTGATGTTGGACATATTTATAGTGGAAGGGGTGCTCTTTCCAAAATTTTAATGTTGGACATAATTATAGTGGAAGGGATGCTCTTTTCAAAATTTTGATGTTGGACATATTTATAGTGGAAGGGATGCTCTTTTTAAAATTTCGATGTCAGACATATTTATAGAGGAAGGGGGGCTCTTTTTAAAATTTCAATGTCAGACATATTTATAGTGGAAGGGGGGCTCTTTTTAAAATTTCGATGTTAGACATATTTAAAGTGGAGGGGATGCTCTTTCCAAAATTTTGATGTTGGACATATTTATAGTGGAAGGGCTCTGTCTAAAATTTCGATGTAAGACATATTTATAGTGGAAGGGAAGCTCTTTTCAAAATTTTGATGTTGGACATATTTATAGAGGAAGGGATGCTCTTTTCAAACTTTTGATGTTGGACATATTTACAGTGGAAGGGGTGCTCTTTTTAAAATTTCGATGTCAGACATATTTATAGTGGAAGGGGGGCTCTTTTTAAAATTTCGATGTCAGACATATTTATAGTGGAAGGGGGGCTCTTTTCAAAATTTTGATGTTGGACATATTTATAGAGGAAGGGATGCTCTTTCCAAAATTTCGATGTTAGACATATTTATAGTGGAAGGGATGCTCTTTTTAAAATTTCGATGTCAGACATATTTATAGTGGAAGGGGGGCTCTTTTTAAAATTTCGATGTCAGACATATTTATAGTGGAAGGGGGGCTCTTTTTAAAATTTCGATCTCAGACATATTTATAGTGGAAGGGATGCTCTTTCCAAAATTTTGATGTTGGACATAATTATAGTGGAAAGGATGCTCTTTTCAAAATTTTGATGTTGGACATATTTATAGAGGAAGGGATGCTCTTTTCAAACTTTTGATGTTGGACATATTTACAGTGGAAGGGGTGCTCTTTTTAAAATTTCGATGTCAGACATATTTATAGTGGAAGGGGGGCCTTTTTAAAATTTCGATGTCAGACATATTTATAGTGGAAGGGGGGCTCTTTTCAAAATTTTGATGTTGGACATATTTATAGAGGAAGGGATGCTCTTTCCAAAATTTCGATGTTAGACATATTTATAGTGGAAGGGATGCTCTTTTTAAAATTTCGATGTCAGACATATTTATAGTGGAAGGGGGGCTCTTTTTAAAATTTCGATGTCAGACATATTTATAGTGGAAGGGGGGCTCTTTTTAAAATTTCGATGTCAGACATATTTATAGTGGAAGGGATGCTCTTTCCAAAATTTTGATGTTGGACATAATTATAGTGGAAGGGGTGCTCTTTCTAAAATTTCGATGTTAGACATATTGCTAGTGGAAGGGATGCTCTTTTTAAAATTTCGATGTTAGACATATTTATAGTGGAAGGGATGTTCTTTCCAAAATTTTGATGTTTTGGACATATTTATAGTGGAAGGGGTGCTCTTTCCAAAATTTTGATGTTGGACATAATTATAGTGGAAGGGGTGCTCTTTTCAAAATTTTGATGTTGGACATATTTATAGTGGAAGGGGTGCTCTTTTCAAAATTTTGATGGTGGACATATTTACAGTGGAAGGGGTGCTCTTTTTAAAATTTCGATGTCAGACATATTTATAGTGGAAGGGGGGCCTTTTTAAAATTTCGATGTCAGACATATTTATAGTGGAAGGGGGGCTCTTTTCAAAATTTTGATGTTGGACATATTTATAGAGGAAGGGATGCTCTTTCCAAAATTTCGATGTTAGACATATTTATAGTGGAAGGGATGCTCTTTCCAAAATTTTGATGTTGGACATAATTATAGTGGAAGGGGTGCTCTTTTCAAAATTTTGATGTTGGACATATTTATAGTGGAAGGGGTGCTCTTTTCAAAATTTTGATGGTGGACATATTTATAGTGGAAGGTAAGCTCTTTTCAAAATTTTGATGTTAAACATATTTATAGTGGAAGGGGTGCTCTTTCCAAAATTTTGATGGGGGACATATTTATAGTGGAAGGGAAGCTCTTTTCAAAATTTTGATGGTGGACATATTTATAGTGGAAGGGAAGCTCTTTTCAAAATTTTGATGTCAGACATATTTATAGAGGAAGGGGGGCTCTTTTTAAAATTTCAATGTCAGACATATTTATAGTGGAAGGGGGGCTCTTTTTAAAATTTCGATGTTAGACATATTTAAAGTGGAGGGGATGCTCTTTCCAAAATTTTGATGTTGGACATATTTATAGTGGAAGGGCTCTTTCTAAAATTTCGATGTAAGACATATTTATAGTGGAAGGGAAGCTCTTTTCAAAATTTTGATGTTGGACATATTTATAGAGGAAGGGATGCTCTTTTCAAACTTTTGATGTTGGACATATTTACAGTGGAAGGGGTGCTCTTTTTAAAATTTCGATGTCAGACATATTTATAGTGGAAGGGGGGCTTTTTTTAAAATTTCGATGTCAGACATATTTATAGTGGAAGGGGGGCTCTTTTCAAAATTTTGATGTTGGACATATTTATAGAGGAAGGGATGCTCTTTCCAAAATTTCGATGTTAGACATATTTATAGTGGAAGGGATGCTCTTTTTAAAATTTCGATGTCAGACATATTTATAGTGGAAGGGGGGCTCTTTTTAAAATTTCGATGTCAGACATATTTATAGTGGAAGGGGGGCTCTTTTTAAAATTTCGATCTCAGACATATTTATAGTGGAAGGGATGCTCTTTCCAAAATTTTGATGTTGGACATAATTATAGTGGAAAGGATGCTCTTTTCAAAATTTTGATGTTGGACATATTTATAGAGGAAGGGATGCTCTTTTCAAACTTTTGATGTTGGACATATTTACAGTGGAAGGGGTGCTCTTTTTAAAATTTCGATGTCAGACATATTTATAGTGGAAGGGGGGCCTTTTTAAAATTTCGATGTCAGACATATTTATAGTGGAAGGGGGGCTCTTTTCAAAATTTTGATGTTGGACATATTTATAGAGGAAGGGATGCTCTTTCCAAAATTTCGATGTTAGACATATTTATAGTGGAAGGGATGCTCTTTCCAAAATTTTGATGTTGGACATAATTATAGTGGAAGGGGTGCTCTTTTCAAAATTTTGATGTTGGACATATTTATAGTGGAAGGGGTGCTCTTTTCAAAATTTTGATGGTGGACATATTTATAGTGGAAGGTAAGCTCTTTTCAAAATTTTGATGTTAAACATATTTATAGTGGAAGGGGTGCTCTTTCCAAAATTTTGATGGGGGACATATTTATAGTGGAAGGGAAGCTCTTTTCAAAATTTTGATGGTGGACATATTTATAGTGGAAGGGAAGCTCTTTTCAAAATTTTGATGTCAGACATATTTATAGAGGAAGGGGGGCTCTTTTTAAAATTTCAATGTCAGACATATTTATAGTGGAAGGGGGGCTCTTTTTAAAATTTCGATGTTAGACATATTTAAAGTGGAGGGGATGCTCTTTCCAAAATTTTGATGTTGGACATATTTATAGTGGAAGGGCTCTTTCTAAAATTTCGATGTAAGACATATTTATAGTGGAAGGGAAGCTCTTTTCAAAATTTTGATGTTGGACATATTTATAGAGGAAGGGATGCTCTTTTCAAACTTTTGATGTTGGACATATTTACAGTGGAAGGGGTGCTCTTTTTAAAATTTCGATGTCAGACATATTTATAGTGGAAGGGGGGCTTTTTTTAAAATTTCGATGTCAGACATATTTATAGTGGAAGGGGGGCTCTTTTCAAAATTTTGATGTTGGACATATTTATAGAGGAAGGGATGCTCTTTCCAAAATTTCGATGTTAGACATATTTATAGTGGAAGGGATGCTCTTTTTAAAATTTCGATGTCAGACATATTTATAGTGGAAGGGGGGCTCTTTTTAAAATTTCGATGTCAGACATATTTATAGTGGAAGGGGGGCTCTTTTTAAAATTTCGATCTCAGACATATTTATAGTGGAAGGGATGCTCTTTCCAAAATTTTGATGTTGGACATAATTATAGTGGAAAGGATGCTCTTTTCAAAATTTTGATGTTGGACATATTTATAGAGGAAGGGATGCTCTTTTCAAACTTTTGATGTTGGACATATTTACAGTGGAAGGGGTGCTCTTTTTAAAATTTCGATGTCAGACATATTTATAGTGGAAGGGGGGCCTTTTTAAAATTTCGATGTCAGACATATTTATAGTGGAAGGGGGGCTCTTTTCAAAATTTTGATGTTGGACATATTTATAGAGGAAGGGATGCTCTTTCCAAAATTTCGATGTTAGACATATTTATAGTGGAAGGGATGCTCTTTTTAAAATTTCGATGTCAGACATATTTATAGTGGAAGGGGGGCTCTTTTTAAAATTTCGATGTCAGACATATTTATAGTGGAAGGGGGGCTCTTTCTAAAATTTCGATGTTAGACATATTGCTAGTGGAAGGGATGCTCTTTTTAAAATTTCGATGTTAGACATATTTATAGTGGATGCTCTTTTTAAAAAGATAGGTGGACGAGGCACGCCAATTTTCGGAACATTTTGTCCCGGATCGTGCTGCCTTTTTCGAAAAAGCCTATCGGTACACACCGTGGCACCGGAAACAGGGTTCGATCTCTTTCACCGGGAAGTTCGGTGCTTCACTGACCGCCGCTCAGCTCGCTATAATTTTATTTGCCTCGAACTCGTGCGTTCTTCCGTGTACCAGGCGGTTTCGCCACGCTGTAAGAGCCGTGGCTCCACTCGACGGAAACAGAGAACCGTGGAGAACTCTGGGAACACTGAACAAAGGAGAGAGGCGCGTGATGGAAGGCGGCATCAGAGCCCCGTGGAATATTACGACGGGAAATCCGACGTTAGATATTGGCAGCTTGATAAAATGGAAATACCGTAGACGACAGAGCTGCGGCCTGAAACAGGCGCGGTGTCGTATCCTGTCATTCTCCCGCGTTTTCCCTCGAATCTTCGGGCTTTTTTAACTTGAAACTTACGTGGCAGTATTTGCCAGAGCCTCCTCGATGTTACCGTGCAAAATGCTTTCCCCGAGAAATTGCAGAAAATTGCGTTTTCCCACTGTTTTTAATCGAAACTTACACAATTCTTCAAAGCCTACCGAAGATGCCTGTACCAAA
Organism: Seladonia tumulorum; assembly: GCA_913789895.3. Classification (NCBI taxonomy): domain Eukaryota; kingdom Metazoa; phylum Arthropoda; class Insecta; order Hymenoptera; family Halictidae; genus Seladonia; species Seladonia tumulorum. Next base: position 9,566,325 of record OU565279.1, on the reverse strand, counting down.
TATCTTCGCATAAAAAATTGTTCGAAGCGTCTCCACAATTTTTCCGGTGTAAAATAAATTTGGGACGAAAAGCAACTGGCTCGACTTCCAAAGAGTTGCTGGGATTCGAGTGTCAACTTTCTGCGAACCTATTTCTGCGACTGTCGGGAGAAATCCGTACCCCGGCGCACAATATCGCAATATTGAATAACCACCGGCGGTAAACGCGATTCTTGTCAGCCAGGATTAATGCGTCCAATAAAAAAAAAAAAAAAAAAAAAAATATTTCGGTCTCTCGTGTGTTAGCCGAATGAAATATCACGATTTTGATTGCGTTAAATTCGCGATATCTGCACCCCCCGGCAGAAGTGTTTCACCTGGGATGATTGAAATGTTATTTCAAGCATCGGGCTTGTAGTCGTGCAATAACCGCATTTTCCTTGTGACGAGGGAAAAGGTGAACAGAAAATTGCTGTCTGGTTGAATAAACTGGAAAGCTTTCCAAATCCTTTCGAAATCCTGAAAGATATACTTAACGAATTTTGAGTTGCAGGCTGCGGCGTTAATCCAAATAATACCGAGTATAATTTGCTAGCGGAGACCAGTATTTTTCTCGTTGGTAATGCAAATTCACTAATTCAAGAGAGTCGCAATCCGAGACCAGTGGTTTCAAGTAGCATAATCGGACCAGTTGCTTACTTCGAAAGTACAATTGCAGCCCGGTGTCGATTGAATTTATTTCCCGAGGAATTGCATATTTACGAAGCGCATCGTACGACGCCAGTAAGAATTCAATTGACGCGCGTGCACGGTCGGAAAATAAATTCGAAGGATAAACGAAATAACGTGTCGGGCCATTATCTGTCGCGAGTATAGCTTTCGGTATATCGGCGTTGCGAGCTTTCCAGCAGAGAACCGGGAAATCAATGATTTATCTGCGACCTATTCGAAGTTTATAATCATGGCGGTCAGTTTGCGAACGATGTGTTGCACTTTAATTCAAACACGTTATCAGCTGCAACGTCAGCGACGCGGCTTGATGCCATACAATTCAATGTTTTGAACATAGCTGCGGTTTATCCCGTAATATTGCGATTACATTTTCAGGTGGGCACAGGAATGCATAATATTTGATGCTTTTCCATATTTTCCGTTATTAAATGATACGACTTGGCCGGTCCGCGCAAACCGAAAGAACGTTTTATTGAAAACAATGGTCGCTCGTTGGTCGCCCCTGTAAAAGAAAAAATTGCCGCAGCGCTCCGCTAATGAAATTCGGTAATTTTGATGTAGCTTTAATGGCAGCCGGATAAACAAGTTAACAAACAATAAAATATCCCGCCGGTATTTCCGCGATGAAATTGCAAACACGAGGAACGCATGATATCGAAATTAAAGTAAAAATGTTTGTATCCAGGATTGCCGAATGCCGTTCCACAATGGATTTCGGTTTTTGCGATTCGCAGATTAAATGAAACGGTCTCGAAATCTCTTGTGCAGTGCAAACAGAGTTTGCACATTTTTAATCAACATTTTCACTAAACCACCGCCGGGCAAACGACCGGTTTCACATATTTTATTTTACAACTGTTGAAATTACGAAGATCTCTTTGTGGGCAATAATTAATTTGATTTTATCATATATTCAACAAAATTTAATTAACCTCGTTTTCGTTCTTTTTGTAAATCTTCACAGTCATTTTTCGTACTCGGTTGATTTAGTGTTTATGGAAAATTGAATCGGATTTAATTGAATTTGGAAAACATGTTATAAATCTTTGTATTTCTCAAAGGATTGATACCGTTATTTGAAGTAGTCGCGTCGATTATACGCGGGATATTAAGCAATAAGCAAGTGCAAGTGCGGAAACAAAGTTTATAAACACAGTTTAACGAAAGTTGTTCGTTTGATGCTTGAAAATAAGCATAACTTTTCCTATTATAGCCTTTTTTACGGCTGTGAAGAACTATGAACTCGTGACACGTTTCGTCACGCGTTGTTCAAATATTCAATACCTCTGACTTTGTTCATTATAACATCTAATTGCTATTAGGAACACATTGATTAGAATAGCTAACGTGTTTATAAGTTATATCGGAGAAAGTAACACTTGGGATTTTAGTCAAGAAAATTACTTTTGATTGAAATATTAATTTTTAATTCAATAGCAGAACATACATGCGTAATGTCTATAATTATTCCGAGTATTTTACAGTATGAACTGTGTCCAGCTTTATTTAACTCACTTTTCTCGGTTTTATGGAACGAAAAACCAGTGCTAATCCATTTTTGAAGCTCTGCTCGTCAAAGCACGGGAACGTTGCTAACAATTATTCAGTTCGACGCTCTGCTCGCCGCCAGTAAATCTCAATGTATGTGCCCGGAAGATTATCCGAAAATTAAAATTAATGGCGCGTATTTACATCGCCATTTTCCGGTGGGGAAGTTTCACGGCAACGTGAGCGAAAGAACCTTCCCGAAGGTTTATCAATTTTTTGCGCTCGGAAATCAATTTATAACAGCTTTTTTTCACTGCTGTGGGTGTTTGTGTCGCGTATCACAACACCGTTCTGGATTATCATAAATTTGTGTCGAACGAATAAATTAGAAGTTGACACCGACTTCGATTATGAAGCGGCCGCGAAGCGAAGTTTCAGGTGACTTTCGCATAATTTCGATTAGTAGACCGACGACTTTTTTTATCGATTTGTTTGAAAGGCAGAGTTAGCATAGAGATTTACAAGATAATGAAAATGATAATGAAATCGGTAATAAAAGAAGGTAATGACAGTGCTATTATTATTTCTGCGTTGCAAATTGATAATGATCTGCAATTTACTTATTGTAAACGATCATGCCAGTTCTCTTGATCGATCATTTATTAGCATAGAAGTATTGAAACATCCTTTGGATTATGTAACGGAATTCTTCGAAACGATTTTAGCGTTTTAATCGGCACTACTATTTTTCATCTTGTCAGAGTGTTCCGAGGAAATGTTGAAAAAAGTTAAAAATTTCTGGTTTTTTCAAGTGAAGGTTAACCACAATTTGTATCGACGAAGCTCGACTCAGTAAAGTATCGACAATTTTATTTTTATAGACGTAGAAAGTGAAAGAATAGGAATAGTTTTCATTTGGATGATATTAAGAAATGGTAAATTTATTCAAGTTGGATAAAGAAATTATTCAAGAAAATAGTACGAGTCCGTTAAGCACCGTTGACCAAATGAAATTGTCGGAATAAGATTGAGATTATTTCTCATTGTGCCGGACTGCGGATTTCTGCGAGAGTTATTCGATAAACTTAATAAAGTTTAACGAGGCTTTCGTCTCGCTCGGAGAAAATCTTATAGAGCAGAAAACGGAAAGCGAATCAATTTCAATTTGACGCCAGCTCCTCCGAGTGGCTCTATAAAAATCTATATTTGCAGAAACGCTCGGCAGTTTATTTAATAGAATCGGCTTCCAGAAATTTTCGCGTCTCGGGGCCCCGGGAGCTGTTTCATTTCTCTGCTCGCTGGAATGCGATCGAAAAAATGACTTCCTCTCGTTCGCAACGCGACGACTGCTCGACAGTTTTAAATGATAACCTTCCAGTAATGGCGAGCAGAAACATTCACGGCGATGAGAATCTCGGTTACAGTTGCCTCCACGTTCCATATCCCTTCCTTCCTTCGTCGATGCGTGTCTCGAGTTCTCTCCTTCCTGCGAGTTACGTCGAAACGACGATAATGACGGCTAATTGACACTGACGGAGGCTACTTGCAAACCAACCGGGGATCGCATGAAATCACTGACGCGAGCCAACCATCATTCCCGTCGAAACTCTTCTTCCCGATTCCAACATTTCGGATAATTTCTCAGCTCAACCTCTGATCCCACACATTCATTTTACCGTCCAACTCCTCAATCTTTAGCAACAAACAGAAATATTTTCCCCACTAAACTAAGGGCTCAACAATATTCCTGTATTTTTTCCTTAACGATGCTTTCGTTCCTTCTTATAAAAAATATTCTTAAAGTTGTCTATACTCTTGAGGCGATTCGAGGTTCTTCGAAACGAAAAATCTTTCTTGAATTATTGTTAATGTTTAACACTAGAACTACCGGATGGGTCAAAATGACTTCCTCCTAATTTTTTCTTTTAGAGATATTGAAATTATAAATATGTTTCCATGAGAAAATTTTTTAATAAACTTCTCTATCGAAGTAGATATTTAAACAAAACTAATACGAAATCTAAACAAATCTTATTTTGTTGTTATTATAAGACAATGTATGCCACTTGCATTTAGTGCTTGTCGTTCTAGTGTTAACCACTTTTAGAAATTTCTCAGCTGAACCTCTCATCCTACACATTCATTTTACCGTCCAACTCCTCAATCTTTAGCAACAAACAGAAATATTTTCCCCACTAAACTAAGGGCTCAACAATATTCCTGTATTTTTTCCTTAACGATGCTTTCGTTCCTTCTTATAAAAAATATTCTTAAAGTTGTCTATACTCTTGAGGCGATTCGAGGTTCTTCGAAACGAAAAATCTTTCTTGAATTATTGTTAATGTTTAACCACTTTAAGAAATTTCTCAGCTCAACCTCTCATCCTGAACATTCATTTTACCGTCCAACTCCTCAATCTTTAGCAACAAACAGAAATATTTTCCCCACTAAACTAAGGGCTCAACAATATTCCTGTATTTTTTCCTTAACGATGCTTTCGTTCCTTCTTATAAAAAATATTCTTAAAGTTGTCTATACTCGAGACGATTCAAGGTTTTTCGAAACGAAAAATCTTTCTTGAATTATGGTTAATGTTTAAACACTTTTAGAAATTTCTCAGCTCAACCTCTCATCCTACACATTCATTTTACCGTCCAACTTCTCAATCTTTAGCAACAAAAAGAAATATTTTCCCCACTAAACTAAGGGCTCAACAATATTCCTGTATTTTTTCCTTAACGATGCTTTCGTTCTTATAAAAAATTCTTCTTATAAAATTTCTTCTTATAAAAAATATTCTTAAAGTTGTCTATACTCGAGACGATTCGGGGTTCTTCGAAACGAAAAGTCTTTCTTGAATTATTGTTAATGTTTAAACACTTTTAGAAATTTCTTAGCTCAACCTCTCATTCTACACATTCATTTTACTGACCAACTCCTCAATCTTTAGCAACAAACAGAAATATTTTCCCCCCTAAACTAAGGGCTCAACAATATTCCTGTATTTTTTCCTTAACGATGCTTTTGTTCCTTCTTATAAAAAATATTCTTGAAGTTGTCTATACTCGAGATGGTTCGAGGTTCTTCGAAACGAAAAATCTTTCTTGAATTATTGTTAATGTTTAAACACTGTTAGAAATTTTTCAGCTCAACCTCTCATCCTACACATTCATTTTACTGTCCAACTTCTCAATCTTTAGCAATAAACAAAAATATTTTCTCCACTAAACTAAGGGCTCAACAATATTCCTGTATTTTTTCCTTAACGATGCTTTCGTTCCTTCTTATAAAAAATATTATTAAAGTTGTCTATACTTGAGACGATTCGAGATTCTTCGAAACGAAAAATCTTTCTTGAATTATTGTTAATGTTTAAACACTTTTAGTAATTTCTCAACTCAACCTCTCATCCTACACATTCATTTTACCGTCCAACTCCTCAATCTTTAGCAACAAACAGAAATATTTTCCCCACTAAACTAAGGGCTCAAGAATATTCCTGTATTTTTTCCTTAACGATGCTTTCCTTCCTTCTTATAAAAAATATTCTTAAAGTTGTCTATACTTGAGACGATTCGAGGTTCTTCGAAACGAAAAATCTTTCTTGAATTATTGTTAATGTTTAAACACTTTTAGAAATTTCTCAGCTCAACCTCTTATCCTACACATTCATTTTACCGTCCAACTCCTCAATCTTTAGCAACAAACAGAAATATTTTCCCCACTAAACTAAGGGCTCAACAATATTCCTGTATTTTTTCCTTAACGATGCTTTCGTTCCTTCTTATAAAAAATATTCTTAAAGTTGTCTATACTTGAGACGATTCGAGATTCTTCGAAACGAAAAATCTTTCTTGAATTATTGTTAATGTTTAAACACTTTTAGAAATTTCTCAACTCAACCTCTCATCCTACACATTCATTTTACCGTCCAACTCCTCAATCTTTAGCAACAAACAGAAATATTTTCCCCACTAAACTAAGGGATCAACAATATTCCTGTATTTTTTCCTTAACGATGCTTTCGTTCCTTCTTATAAAAAATATTCTTAAAGTTGTCTATACTTGAGACGATTCGAGATTCTTCGAAACGAAAAATCTTTCTTGAATTATTGTTAATGTTTAAACACTTTTAGAAATTTCTCAACTCAACCTCTCATCCTACACATTCATTTTACCGTCCAACTCTTCAATCTTTAGCAACAAACAGAAATATTTTCCCCACTAAACTAAGGGATCAACAACATTCCTGTATTTTTTCCTTAACGATGCTTTCATTCCTTCTTATAAAAAATATTCTTAAAGTTGTCTATACTCGAGACGATTCGAGGTTCTTCGAAACGAAAAATCTTTCTTGAATTATTGTTAATGTTTAACCACTTTTAGAAATTTGATCGCTAAATTTTTTGTGCATAGCAATGTTCTCCTATTCGATTGAAGGCTGACGAGCATTCCTGTATTTATTTTAAACCGACCATTTCGCTTGTGGTTTTTCACGAATTCTAAAATTGAAGGTATGAGTATAAATTTTGAATATTCGGAGGCCGTTAAGATGTGTGTGTCCCACCTTATTGTCAGCGTGCAGTATAGTTAAAGCATAAAAGTAGCCGTGCGTTAGTCGAGGAAAGTACGCGCGGGTTCTCGCCTCGAATAATTTCTCGCTTAAGGGGTTCACGAACGCGTTCTCCGTTTAACGAAGAATTCGTTAATTGCGCCGGCCGTTTCGTAATTTCCCGAGCGTGTCTAAGTAGGAACATACTTGCGGAAAAATGCGCGATGGGGTCTCGGGCTTAATCATTTATTAGTGTCATGGTTTCGAACAAGATTTCACGCGTTGCAATTCACACGGAATTTCTCGACGATTAAGTAGTGAATTTCACGCGTGCTTCAATCCGACGTTATGAAATGATGAATTTACTCGGTGGAAGCTCGAAAGCACGCTCGACGTGTTTTCGAAAATGCGAACGGGCTTGCGTGTGGTTGTGCCGGCTGTGTGCAATCTCGCGTGGAATGGTTTCGTATGCAAAAGTGAAATGAGAAAAGTGAGTAATACGCTCTTTTTTCAACGGGTTTTGTCCCGGGGAAATTGATTCCGAAGATTCGTCGGACAAAAATCGATTTCGACCACCGCGAGATCCGCGAAATTCTATTTGCAACTATTTTGGAGTATCTTGGACGATGCGGAAGCCTTCGATCAAGCTAACAATTATTTATCAAGAGGCTAACAATCTCCCTTACTCGGTAATAAATTTTTCATTCATAAATTTCAAGTTTTATTTCTCTTGGTTTACATTTATCGTTTGTAATATCATATGCAAATACTTCTATACAAATATTATTTCTATAAGGCCAATTGCTAACAATCTCCCTTACTCGGTAATAAATTGTTTATTCGTAAATTTTAAGTTTCATTTCTCCTGGTATATATTTACTGTTTGTTATATGATATACAAATACTTCTGAGTATTGCAAGTTGCGGTAATGTTTACCATACAGTGTGACGGATGAAACAGTTGCAAATTTTTGCAGTAGAACGTATATAAACGTAGCGAATAAATTATACTTCGCGCCGAGAATAGTACCGAGGCTCACTGCAGTGCGTCGCTTCGAGTACTATGTTCTGCGTTACGTTGCTTACTGTGCACCGTGTTCGAAATATAATTGCGTAAAGCTAGTTGTTCTCCTGTACTATTATTAATATTATTTCACTATGTTATTGTGTTTGTGTAACCATTCTTATATTATTTTTTTACTCTAACCCTATTGCGCCATCAAACGTTTAAAAATCCGAGGTATACAGCTACGATATTAATCAAATTCCAAAGGCAGAATTTGATCAAATTTCACAGGCTGTATTTAATCAAATTTCGAGAGCTTCATTATTTATATAAAAAATAGCGAATTAGTTGGTACAAAAATGACAAGATCTCTCGTCCGCACAAATTAAGTAAACTCACGTGAAATGTTCTGCTTAAACACATAACCTGAAGTTATTGCAAAACACAGTAACCGCGCGTGACCACTCGTGACCAATCGTTAGTCCATTCTTCAAAATTGGATGTACAAACCAGCGGCGCTTCCAAGTTTACGTAAGTTTTTCTAATTTTCATGGTTTTTCGATCTCCTGTTAATTTCCTTCGCACAGGTGTCGAGAGTTTTCGCGCTGGAATACAGTTACGTCACGAGCGGCCGACGTAACCATACTGAACCAATCTCTGTCGGGTTGAAACCTCCATTTTTTACCAAATTTTCATGCTTATAGCTTCATCGACAGCCACAATATCGATGATCCAAAAATTCTTCGAATATTCCGGACCATCGTAATGTTCTTGCCAAAGATTGAGGAAAATCTGACGTATTCTAGTTAAATGCAGATTATGAAATTTCTTTCAATAGTTTTATAAAAATCTTGGACGTAAAAAAATGCTCTATGGCCACTAGACGCCTATGAAAATTCCATGTAATTTCCTCAGACATCCAAAGGTTTTCTAATTAAAATTAAAGTTTCGCTACATTACTGAGTCGTCGAGCTATTTTTATGTGAACTATTTTGACAATCTTATGAAATTTCAAATTAAAATTTTGGCGGAGTATTTTACTACCAACACTGGTCAAATGACCGGTTCTAGATTTTTTATTTGACAATTCTTGAAATTATAAAGATGCTTTCATGCATCGCGGTAAGAACCGCGCAGTCTAAATAAATTAAATCTTGTAATTTTCATGAGGCAACATATATGTCTGTTGCATTTATAGCTCGGTACGTTTTATGTTAAAGCGTTCACCTTAATGGTAGAAAATAATTTTACTTAAGGAGTTTTCATAATAGTTTCACCTTAGAGAGATTAATGTAATTTTGTGGTAACTTTTAGGAGGTCAATAGTCAACGCGTTAAGAATTGGCCAATTTAATGGAGCGACAGTAGAAAGTCAATCGGCAGGCTTCCGGCGAGAAGCGTTAATTAACGGCGAGAGGAGGAGGACATCTTTTACACGGCGATATTTCGCAAGCGGCGGCTGGTCGTTCCTTTTCTGGTCCCATTCGGCCGGGTAAACCCGTGGCAAACAAATCGCTCGCATATTTTTTCGTCACATTATCGCGGGAAAAATATAGGTTATTACCGGGAGAAACGCATTCGTTGCCGCGACGCTGCTCGGAGAGGAGCGTGCTACGGTTATACACATACATACACACACAACGGTTCGGATTCGGCCGAGTGAAAAACAGTTCCCGCCGGGGCAATTTTCGTAGCTGCGATAATGAGAGCTAATAATTGGTAGTAGTCGTTAGCGGAAGTCTGCGACAGAACGATCGCGAGGAGGAATAATTCTCTGTCGTGATTATTGGTGGGCCGCAGCTATACGGTGTAACAATTTCGCTCGTTAAATCGCTCGTTTCATTGCGTGAACGTCGAACGGAGATTAACGGCGACGATAAACGGCACCGTGTTCCACGGATACTTTTCGTTATTCTTCTTTTCGCTGTTCCGCGAAAATCCCAATTTTGCCAAAGGAGATTCGCTAACGCTACTTTTCACGTCGCCGCCCTTATCGCTTCGCCGGACAAAGGCGGACAATGATCCTCAAGGATCGGTAAAATATTAATTTAAACTTTCTATCGAGTCAGCTGATCAAAGGGTCCAGCAGAAATTTTCATCTTTTTTCGCTGCTAAACTAGGCTCTGCGCCTGGAGCACTATTCTGGAAAATTGCGGATCTCTCCACCCCTTCGTTTGAGGGTAGTATGGGGGCGCGAAACCTAAACTTTGACATTTAACCCCTTGCACTACTATTTATTTTGTGATTATAATCAGTACAAGTTCTTCATCGTTCAGAATTTCGTAGAAAAGAAAAGATAGTTTATATTTATTGTATGCCTATCTTTTCTCCAAAGGATATATATCAACTACAACAAAATAGAATTTTATTTCCATTTTAAGGAAATTAATAACGTTCACATTTATTGGACTCTATTCAGAATCTTCATCACGAGTCTCGCTCGTTATTGTAGGGCAAGGGGTTAACAATGTTCCCGTTTGGAAGACTTTTGTGCATAATGTTTACGTGACGGAACATTATTCCTGACTTTTTTTTAAAGATGGCCACTCGCGAGAAAAATAAATTATTTCAATCCTTAACAACTGATTTAAAATTCTGAAAAAATATTCCAATTAAAGCTAGTTTGTAGCTTCATTTTGAGAAAATAATAGCTGAAGTTCAGACTTTTTTCACCCCTATACTAACCTTAAACAAAGCGGTGGGGATCTGAAATTTTACAGGATAGTGTTTTAGGCAAATAAGATTATTCAGCAGCAAAAGAAAAAAAGTGAAAAATGTCATGGGAGCCTATATGCCTATTCTACAAATCAACAAAGATTGTATCAGGCTTGTCACCCCCCCCCCCCCAGATAGCACCCGACGTCTTAAAGACGTCTGTTTTACGTCCATTTTTGGTCTGAACGTCTTATGTCCTGAAAAGACGTCTTTAAGACGTCTTAAAGACGTCTCGTAAAAGACGTCGTTTTTACGTCTCATTTCAGACGTCTTTAAGACGTCTTTTATGAGTCGTCATTAAGACGTTTCATTTCTTGACGTTTCAGTCATTCTAAACTGCTAGAGAAAAGCTTTACAAACTGTACACACGCAACACAATATAACGCAGTTTTCCATCCTTCGAATAGACGTTTATTTATTTAGGAAAGTTAAATAACTAAATTGTTAATTTAGTACTATTAGAATATATTACATATATATTCGCAATAGAATTTAGCAATAAATATTGTTTAACCGTTTGAGTCCCAAGCAGCGCGATCGCGCTGTTGAGATTTTATGTCGAGAAAACCCAGCACATTTCGAGGATTGTGGACAACTGACGGTGGGGTTTACCGATTGTCGAAGTCGCGCGGTCAGATTTACTGACGCAAGTACATCACACAGCAACTTTTAATGTGAATAGTACATTTTACAATAGGTAGAATAATACTATAATAATGCAATAATAAACTACAAAATAAAAATTCTCATTCAGAGAAAGCACGGTTGCGCTGTTTGGGATTCTTCGACAGTGTTTTTTCAATACCCCCTGGGACTCAAACGGTTAATAATAAAAATATACATTATATATCACAAATCCAAAATCGAAAATAATATATCAAAATAAATAGATAAATAAATAAATAAGTTAAATAAATAAATAAAGCATAAAATGTTAATGTTCGCGGATATGCTGAAAAACATTCTTTTAATTTATTTGATAAATAAATAAATAAGTTAAATAAATAAATAAAGCATAAAATGTTAATGTTCGCGGATATGCTGGAAAACATTCTTTTAATTTATTTTGTTTTATTTATTTAGTTTTTTACAAACTAATTTTATTTAGTTTTATAACAAACATTCAATTTATATTTCTTGTACATGTATACAATATTCAAATTTAATATTTTTCTCATAAGAAAAAATGTGGCTTAAAAAATATTTTTCCAATATTTGACAAACATATGTATCTAATATTTTTGTGCTACTAGGGGTCTGTTTCGGGACGTCTTGAATACGTCTGTTTCGAGACGTCTTAAAGACGTCTTTAAGACGTACGGTTTTTTCACAAAGACGTTCCAGAGACGTTCAGAAGCCGTTCGGAAGACGTTCGTAGGACATTCAGACGTCTAATAGACGTCTTTAAGACGTCTCTGTGCTATCTGGGCCTATACTACCCTTAAACAAAGGAGTGGAGAACTAAAATTTTACAGGATAGTGTTTTAGGCAAATAAGATTGTTCAGCAGCAAAAAAAAGTGAAAAATGTCATGAGAGCCTATATGCCTATTCTACAAATCAACAAAGATTGTATCAGGCTTGTCACCCCTATACTACCCTTAAACAAAGCGGTGGAGAACTAAAATTTTACAGGATAGTGTATTAGGCAAATAAGATTATTCAGCAGCAAAAGAAAAAAATGAAAAATGTCATGAGAGCCTATATGCCTATTCTACAAATCCACAAAGACTGTATCTAGCATCGCAACTATGTAACTGTTCTGTTATTCGAACGTTTTCCTGTTCAGAACGGATACTCGAGGTTGCACTGTAATTACAAAATGATTGAATCTTCGCACGAAGCCTGTATACTTTTTTTTTTTATTAAGCTATAAAACCCCACATGGGATTATTAGCAGCATACACATGGCTGTGCATGCTAACATTACATTACATAGGTAAGGAGGAGGTTTCCTAGGTATAAACTAGGATTGAGACAATATAATGAACATTTTCGAATACAATATTCGAAAATTTTTACTTTTCTGCTTTGTAAAATCTCTATAGCTTTTTCGTAGAAACTCGAATCACCTGGGATCGTACTGAAACGTCGATGTATGTAACGGGTGTCCATAGAGCCGCAGATTCTACGGCAGAAATGCAAATGTTCGCCGATGCGACATAACCGTCGTATAAATTGCGGACCGCGGTGTTTGTTGCGTTCATTTGGCGGACACCGGGGCAGATTTATCGTACGATCTCTTCGCGGCCGCACTTATGAATAACGCGGTACAAATTGCGTTTCCGCGTACCGCGCGCGGCCGCCGCAAGCGGAGAGAATATACCTCGCGGGATCCGTAAGTTATCGCGGTCTAGCCTCGGCGTCGAAGATTACTTTATCGGGAACTCTTGAATTAACGCCCCGAGATTCGCCGCAGAAACTTCTTTACGATAAATAATAACTTCTTTAATAAAGAGGAGATTTACGAGCAACGGGCGCAGGATCTGACGAGGCGTTGCCGGAAGAACGGCAACAACGAGAAACGTTGGATCTTCGGAAATCGTAAAGTACCGGACGAGAGCGAAACGGACGAGAAAGTTTTCGGTGTTCTCCGGGCGCAGGAATTTCGTAAAAATTTCTCTCGGGGCAGCGCACGCGAACCTCCAGGTGGAAACACAATGCCGGGGATCGTAGAGCTCCGCGTACCGAACGACACGGGCAACGTGGAAAATCGCGTAAAGGTAAAAATAAATTCGCCCGCTTAAATTAAGGAAGACGCTCGAACGTCCCGCAAGGACTCCCGATGCCCGGAAACGGAAGTGGAACGTGGTTTCCGTCTTTGCTGAAACTTTATCAGTGGCGGAATCCTGCGATACGATCTCCTTCGCGGCAATTAGAATTCGAGAGCTTGTTTACACTCTCTACGGCACCAATTACGCTCGTCTAAAAGCGTTACGGCTGGCCGAGCATTCTTTTCACTCATAAAAATCGAACAAAACGGCGGTGAAAAATCGGACGACATGTTTTCAGAGCTCTTTCTAAAGAGGAGACTTTGCTTGTTAACCCTGCTGTCGTTTTAGTCATTGACAACATTTTTTAATGCCTGCAGAATGCGTCGAAAGAGTTTCGAGAAAAAGTGAACTTACTCTTTTTTCCATGACCGAGAAATATTTTCAAGGATACGCTTTAATTTCGGCTAAGTATCGTTATCTTATGATTTTTATTTATAAAGATATAAATGTTTAAATATGGGCAATCTTTCGGCGAAGATCGTATTTCCTTTAATTTTGCACGTCGCACAGTGTGCCGAATGGCCTTTTTAGCTGGACAAAATTCTAAATCGCCTATTTTTCTATATTTATCGATTAATATGTTTACAGTTGTATAAAATATGAACAATTATTAATTTTTTACAACATTTAGTTGGTGTTTGTTAATTAAACAGTATATTTTAAGTGATTTATAATTAAATAAAAAATACAACGAAGTTAGTAATGGATCTATGTAACACAGAATGATTTAACAAGTAGTAGATATTATCAAAGAAGACGTCATTTTTAATTAGGGACAAAAAGAATGTAATTTTGGAAAAATTATAGTAAATGTTACTTTTTGGAGATTCAAACATATTCTATCGGGAAACAATTATTCTTTGGTGTAGTATACGTTTCACTTTATAAATAACAACTCTGTTTCATATTATTGTTTACTATATTAATAAAAATATAATAACATGAAAATATAAATAAAACAAAAGAAATAACAGAGATCAAAATCAAAGTCTTCAATAGGAACATTCGGTTGCTAAAAACTAATAACTTATAAACAAATGTAAATAGAATATATCTAAACGTATTTGTGTTACGACAAATATTTGGGTTTACAGCGAAATAAAAATAAAAAACAATATACCTAACAGGCAGTAAATATTTTTCATTGTTATAACAAGACATTGCCTCCTGAAACTACGTAGAAACTTCTTCACAACTCGAATCTCTATCAGAAGATTCAAGTTCTGATAAAGAATCTGTTTCTTGAATATCTGTATCTTCATTTTCTATTAGTAGCATTAATTATTAAGAAAGAAGTTATTAATAGGAAGTTATTAATAGCATTGACATTAAGTCGAAATTGGTATTCACTCTTGACGTTTTCCGTGTATTTTCGTAAAACGACGTAACTTCATTGTAAAAATTAGTATAGTTCTGCAACGTTCTGCAAGCCAATTTTGGTATTAAAATAAAGTAGAGAATCTCTACTTTATTCTAAGTAAAAATCATCGCGTGGACCGACGTGGCGCATATACTAATTCATTAACGAAGAGTAGTAACATGGGCGTTTCTGTGGAAAAATAAGTACCGTCTTTGACCCTTAATTTACAAAAATAGAGGAATGTTATCGATAATTTGGAATTACTAAAGTGAAAATACATGTTTTGAGATGTTATATCCATCATATATAGGAAATTTAAACACTCCTTAGTACATTTTAACATATTTCTAGCGCGTATGGAAATGTGCCCATTCATTTATAGGTTAGGTGTTCGTCTTTTAGGTGAAGTTTACACGCTCTGTAAACATACAACAAAAGAATTTCAAGTTTTAATATTCAAGGGTTTTAATACATGGTTATTTTAGATTATATTAGCACAGTTAGTTTTTGTTTATTTGAAAGTTAATTTTGTTCAGCTAAGAAGGCCATTCGGCACACTGTGCGTCGGTGGATTATCATGGAGTAATTAACAAAGCAAGGAACAAATCTTCATTTCGTTGAACCAGTACCTGCAAATGATACGATTTCGTATCGTTTTTGTTTGGAATATTTTTGAACAAATAGTTTACCAGGGTTATTTTTTACTTTTGTTGTCCAAGCAATCCACCAAGAAACGTGTTCCAACGTTCGAACAATACATTGATGGTAATTGCTTGTTGTACAAATGCGCAATTATTGAATCGCGGAGTGGATGAATTTGTAGCAAACATAAATCCACGCATGCAATGAGCAAACATAATTGAAATGTAACGAAGCACGGTTCAGCTTCGGGTATGCGATGAAATCTTTCACCGGGGCGCATTTCGTTCAATTTCCATCGTTGTAAATTGCACCGCAAGAATGCAAGAGTTCGCAGTCCGATGATCGCTGGCAGCGAAAACACACAAGGATCCTAATTGGCAGCGCAACTAAATGGAATGAATATTTTACCGGTGTAATCTAATTTATCCGGGGGTGGTGGGAGCGCGAACGCGGGCGCGAAACATTGTAACTACGGTCCCCCCGTAACTGTAGAAAGTTATAAAATTACAATTCATGAAGTTAATCGGCGATGCTGTTCGAGCCCGGCGCGGAGGGGAGGGGGCGATCTCGTAACAATGTAAAATAATTTGAAAGCCTTAAACGCAGTCGTACTCCAAGCGACAGCGATAAACAACAAGGCCCCGCAAACATACTGCGTCGCGGGAATGTAATATTTTTTTAGCAACAGCCTAGAACCCGAGAAAAAGGTATGAAATTTTAAGAGGAAATTTAATTAACGCGCGACTGTGCGCGGAAGATGAGGTGCTTCACGTTGAACCTTTTATCTCTTAAATTCCAGCAAACGACCGTGAAACGGTTCCCTGTACCCGCGACGAATTTCGTGGAAACCATTTTTTCTGCTCCGTTGCGATCGAGAAATATTGTCCAGCGGGAGCGCAACTGCCGTATAATTTCCCTCTGCTGGTCGGAATAAAAATCTGCGGAACATTATGGTTGCGCTGTCGCGCTCGTATCCTCACGTTACCAAAATGTTTCATCGAAAAGGTCTATGCCAGTTGCTGCATTATTAAACAGACTTATAAACGGTTTCACAATCGTTTTTAGTCTTCTTGACATAGGGGTGTTGTAATATACACCTAACAGTAGCCCCACAATTTTTTTCCAAATTTTCGTACGATTGCTCGAGGAACTGTACTGTATTTTCTCGATATATGTCACAACAGCACGGGTCTTGCCAGTGACATACATCGTCCAGGAGATATTATTCTTTACCGAGGCAGTGGGGATAGTTCTGGGACATATATCGAGAGAAGGCTGTACATCTCTTCCACTTCTGGTATTTTAACACGTTGACTGCCGTGTCACTCTTATGTGGGTGACGGAATTATTTGTCCAGGTTTTAAAATGAATTTTTACGCTGATATACTCGTTGCACCAAATTCTATTAGGATCTGTAAAATAGAAGAAAGCTGGAGGACTAATCAATATCATACATTTAATCTTTTTCAATTTTTATTTCATTAAATTTTGAAGTGAAACTTCTTTGCTGAGGGTTACGATTTTCTGATGTGACGGAAACGATGTTACGGAAGTCGGAAAGTGGCGCGAAATTTTAAACGGAGATTCGAACCCCGGTCTACCGCTTGGTAGTCCAACTCCTCAACCGTTTGGACAACCAACGATATTAGAATATTATAGAACATTTTTGGTATATATCGCAATGAATAAAATGCTGCAGCGATAGGATTTTAGTAAAAATTACGATAGTAGGATCAAACGAAAAGGTTAGAAATACTTGTTTACACAAAAAATAATGCAATGTTCTGAGCTCAGCATCGCGTCGCCACGCGACATCGCTCTGTTGCAGTCACACTCAATACGCTCGTTTGCTGTCTTCGTCGAGCGATTCGGCCAATCGCGGAAGACGTGTAGAAATTACGGTAATAGGATCAAACGAAAAGGTTAGAAATACTTTTTTTTTTATTCAGCTGGAGATATTTTTGAAGTGAAACTTCTTTGTCGAGGGTTACGATTTTCTGATGTGACGGAAACGATGTTACGGAAGTCGAAAGGAGTGGCGCGAAATTTAAACGGAGATTTAACGGAGAAAAACAAGTTCTTAACCCCGACGGGATTCGAACCCCGGTCTATACCCCGCTTAGTAGTTCAACTCCTCAACCGTTTGGACAACCAACGATATTAGAATATTATAGAACATTTTTGGTATATATCGCAATGAATAAAATGCTGCAGCGATAGGATTTTAGTAAAAATTACGGTAGTAGGATCAAACGAAAAGGTCAGAAATACTTGCTTATGTTATGACAGCACATGCATCTATTTACATACGTTTCCACTAATTTTATGTGATTCCAGACTTCTTGAACATTATTAATTATTGTGGCATATACAACGGGTTGCAGATATCTCCAAAGATAAAAAATAATAAACGCGTGAAAAACCACCGCGACAGAAGTGAAACTACTTGCAGTCTAGTAATGTTTAGAAGTAAATTATGATTGGAAATGGTATATGAAGTGAAAACAAGATCAAGAACAACTAATACAAAAAAAAATCATAGAAAAAGTTTCATTTCAAAAATAATGAACGATCCAAATTTGTGACACAAAGAAGGAGAGCGTATGGGAAAGAAAGAGACATAGTTCATAGCATTTCCCATACGCTTTCCTTCTTTGTATCACAAATTTTGATCGTTCATTATTTTTGAAATGAAACTTTTTCTATGATTTTTTTTTGTATTAGTTGTTCTTGATCTTGTTTTCACTTCATATACCATTTCCAATCTTAATTTACTTCTAAACATTACTAGACTGCAAGTAGTTTCACTTCTGTCGCGCGTGGTTTTTCACGCGTTTATTTTTTTTTTTTGGCGTGTTTAATGTCACATGAACCTAACTACAGTTATTAGTGACCCCTGTGGATATGTCAAAGATTTGGAATATGTTTATATTAAATGGTATAACCCGATATCCGTTAGGTAGTTAAGGATTCTTTTACAGGAGTCCTCAGCTTGTAAAATGTTCAGCGATCCTCGCACGTTGTGTCGTACTCTCTTAGCATTGTATTTTGGACAGGAAACTAAGATGTGTTCGATGGAGTTTTTAACATCACAGGTATCACAAGAGCTTGCTTCGGTTTTGGTGATAAGGTGGTAGTTAGTCCAGTTAGCGTGGCCTATTCTAATTCGTGTTACTATAACTTGGTCTCTTCTGTTCAGCAGTAAGGCAGGGTTGGTGTCCTTAATACTGTTTCGAACGTCATGTAACTTCGTGGTCTTCGAGTTTATCCATTCTTCGTCCCATGCTTCCATAGCCGCTTTGTTCAAATATTTTTGGAGGTCTTGATGGAATGTAAGTTTTGTGATCGGTTCGGATTTACTGGAAGTGGCCAATTTTGCTGTTTCGTCCGTCTGTTCGTTGCCTTCGATGCCAACATGTGATGGGATCCAACAGTACACCACATCGTTTCCCTGACGCTTGAGTATTTCGTTTAGTTCGATGATGTTTCGGATTATTGTGTTGGTGTTATCCTGGTTTTGTATTGCCATCACAGCACTTTTAGAATCAGTAAAAATGATAAATTTATTAGATGTCGTTTCCTCTATGTATTTTAGAGCGAGTAAGATAGCGAACGCTTCACTACTGAATATAGTGAATGAAGATGGAAGTTTATATTGCTGTTTGTTTTCGGGCGTGCATACTGCACAACCAGTACCTTGATTTGATTTCGAAACATCAGTGAAAATTTGTTTGTGGTTGGGGTATTCGTGTAATATTTCTATGTACAAGGTTTTAATGACGACTGGGTTGCTGTTTTTTTTTTTTAACTTCTAGGAGTTTTACACAGGGGGTTTCAATTAACCATGGCGGATGTTGATATTGTTTCCTCGGCATGGTAGCCAATATATCAATATCCGAATTTTGTGGATATTGTTTTAGTCGATAGTACAAAGGTTTCGATGTGTTAGGTCTTTTGGTAAAATCATTCAGAAGAGCATTGGACGTTATTAGAGCGTATACAGGGTTCGATGGTGTTGTCATTTTCGAAACAGCGTATGCTAGGCTCAGTTTTTTTCTTCTGACTTCTAGCGGTGGTAGATCGGCTTCCCAGAGGATTCACGTAATTGGACTCGTACAGAAAGCTTCAGTTGCTATCCTAGCTCCAGCGTTGTGTATAGGTGACAGTGTTTTTAAGGTTCGGGGTTTCGCAGAATTGTACACTATTGAACCGTAGTCTAGTTTGATTAGTACTTGAAATTCGGCTCCCCAATTCTTGGATGCGATGACTTTTAATAGATTTAATCTTCTATAACAATCCGTTTTAAGACTTTTAAGAAAAGGGATCCAGGTGTGTTTTTGATCGAAAATTAGGCCAAGGATTTTGGGTGTACTCGTTATTGTGAGTTGGTGTTGTCTTAAGTGTAATTTCAGTTGGTGGTTTTGATCTTTTCTTTCTTTTGAAAAAATGGTAGCAGTTGTTTTGTTTTTGGAGAACTTAAAACCGGTTTGTGAGGAAAAGTTTTGGAGTTTATCCAGGCAATCTTGTAGAATTTGTTGCCTAGTATTTAAATTCTTTCCAGTGACGAAAAAGGTGCAGTCGTTGGCGAATAGGGTACATTTTACTGGTTTAGGGAATACTTCCGTGATAATTAATTATTTTTCCGTGGCAATTAGGAATAAGGTTACACTTAGAACTGCTCCTTGTGGTACTCCGTTTAAGATTTCGGTTTTTCTGGATAATACGCCATTGGCACGGACATAAATGAATCTATTTTTTAAGAAATTTGATATGAAATGGAGCATGTTTCCGTGTATATTCCATTGTGCGAGCCGTTGTAAAATTCGATGTCTCCAAAGCATGTCGTATGCCTTTTAAATATCCAGGCATATTGCAATTAGATGTTGTTTTTTAACGAATGCTTCACATATGTTTGAATCTAGTATTAAGAGGCTATCAGTTGTTGAACAGTATTGTCTGAACCCATTTTGGTTTTTGTCTAATAGGTTGTTGGTTTCAAGATACCATCCGAGTCTTTTGTTAATTATCTTTTCAAGCAATTTACATAGACAACAAGTAAGGGCAATAGGTCTTTAGCTATCGGGGTATAGCTTATTTTTTCCCGGTTTTGGGATAGGGACTACTATCGCATCTTTCCATTTGAGCGGGAAGACTCCGTTCAGCCATATGCAGTTGTAAATATCTAGTAGGTAGACTAGTCCTTCTTCTGGTAATTGTTTAATAAATATATTGGGGATATTGTCAGGTCCTGTGCTCGAGTTTCTTGTGGATTTTAATGCAGTTTGGAGTTCCGTCATCAGAATTTCAGTGTTGAGAGGGTGGTTATTTACTGGGGACGAAATAGTTTCGCATATTGGGGTTTCTTCAACCCTTATGTGGGTAACGGAATTATTTGTCCAGGTTTTAAAATGAATATATACTCGTTGTACCAAATTCTATTAGGATCTGTCAAATAGAAGAAAGTTGGAGGACTACTCGATATCATACATTTAATCTTTTTCTTTTTTTATTCCCTTAAATAACTTGCTTTGATTTTATGAAATTTTTGAGGATTCTAGTTTGGCAGTCAAAGCGTTGATAATAAAATTGAGTGAAATATAGTGAAACGAACGTACCTTTTACCAGGCATTTGCAATCCGAGATCTTTCCTAGAGATATGGCTCCGTAAAGTCATAATGCAGAACCGTTTTCCTGTCGGTTATGGCAGAATTTCAGTTCTTCACCGCGGCCACGCTTTACGCAACGGTTATTAACAGTTCGCTTCGGAACCGTTTCAGTTTCCGAGCTTAATACCCTCCGGATGATCTCGCGATATATTTCACCGGCACGGTGTATCCGTTTTGCGAGCGAAACCGAATGATCATGGCGAACAGCAGCTGCGTTTCGCCACCTATCCGAAGGTCGTCGACGAGAAACCACTATACTTTCCGTCGCAGCCTAGTAGCCCTTTATCTCGGAGTGATATACGAGAGCGAGCTGTGCTTTTCGCCGCGCGTTACACCGCTCGTTGCCCCGGGCTTTTAAGCTAATTCAAGGCGCGCCAGCTGCAACTGCACCCGTGCCCAAGCTCTCTTCTCGTCACCTTGCTTCTGCTTCTTGCTTTTTGTCCTTGCTAGGAAACCCGCCCATCGATCCCCAGTCCTTCGTCGCCAAATCGGTTTGCCACCGTCGATTTCTTCAACAACGTCCCGGTCGAATCATCCATTCCGATGCAGCTGGAGATCGGCTGCGTCTTGCACAGACCTGCACGATCTTGCATCGTTCGCACAAATTTTTCTGCATTTTATTCAGTCTTCCGATTCTAATATATAATGGACAAAAATGCGAGACGAAGATATAATCGAACATTATGGTGGAAACTTTTCGGTAATTATTTACTTTAGGGGCTTCGTCACCGATTTTGATGACCTTGAAATATGTTGTCAAGGTCATCATTCTGAACAACTTTTTCCTATACATGTTACCGCCGCTCGCCTTTAGTTTACGAGATATTTGCAAAAATGTTTCAACATTTCAAAAAGTGATCGGAGTAGGTGTGGGTTAAATCGATTGTGATGACCTTGAAATATGTTGTCAAGGTCATTATTCTGAACAACTTTTTCCTATACATGTTACCGCCGCTCGCCTTTAGTTTACGAGATATTTGCAAAAATGTTTCAACATCTCGAAAAGTGATCGGAGTAGGTGTAGGTTAGTGTTAGGGTTAGAATTAACAGATTTCTTAACAGATTTATATTTGAAGTGGTGTATATTTTATAACACCATTTTTTTTTTTTTACTAATTTTGAAATTACATTGTGTTCTTATACGTCTTTTGTTTCGATTTCTAATGTAACTAGTATTATGGCATCGAAAAATTAAGTTTTCGCGATCAAGTATATCTTCGTTGCACTAGATACAATTCATCGTGCCATGTATCACTTTACTGTTAACTAAAAAGTCTATCAACTTTTCTTGATTGTTGCAGATATGCAAGAATTCGTATAGTTTCATGCTTAATACTCAGAACAAACAAGACAGTGGGTATCAACTAATTGAAGTCGTTTTAAGTTGTGGCCATAATTTAAAAATCTAACCCACACCTTCTCCGATCACTTTTCGAGATGTTGACACTTTTTTGCAATTATCTCGTAAACTAAAGGCGAGCGGCGGTAACATGTATAGGAAAAAGTTGTTCAGAATCATGACCTTGACAACATAGTTCAAGGTCATCAAAATCGGTGAGGAAGCCCCTAAAGTAAATAATTACCAACTTTTCTTAACCCCTTGCCCTACAATATCGAGTCTGACTCGTGACGAAGATTTCGAACGGAGTCTAATAAATATGTATATTATTAATTCCCTTTAAAGCGAAATAAAATTCTATTTCATTGTAGTTGACATACATCCTTTGGAGAAAACATGGGCATGCAATAAATAGAAACTATCTTTTCTTTTCTATGAAATCCTGAACGATGAAGAATTCCTAATCATTATAATCACAATATAAATAGTAGTGCAAGGGGTTAAGGTCAACCTCATTTGAGATTTTAGGGTTATCTGTATTTTTTAAAACGAGGCTACACATTTTTATTTTGTTATACAGTTGCCGAGGTTGAAGAAAATCGAATGAATATTGTTTTCATATTAAACATATTTTTCTTAATCAGGTTTTGTAAAATGTAGGAAGGTTGAAAAAGTACTGGGTACCATACAGCTCAGGTCTAAAATTTTTATCTCATTAATTAAGTTACTTTGATTTTGTAGATTTTTTGAGGGTAGGTAGTCTCGAAGTGTTGAATACAATATTTAATGGAACAATATTTCATATTACATGACATAATTAACAGAGATTGTAAATGTGTCAGCTAAATTCCATTTTTTAGAAGTTTAATTTATTTGCTTTTTATGTAACTAGTATTATTTTTATGTAATTAGTTTTATATAACTAGTCTTATGGCATCGAAAAATTAAGTTTTCGCGATCAAGTAGTATATTTTCGATGCACTTGATACAATTCATCGTGCCATGGATCACTTTACTGTTAACTAAAAAATCTATCAACTTTTCTTGATTGTTGCAGATATGCAAGAATTCGTATAGTTTCATACTTAATACTCGGAACAAACAAGACAGTGGGTCTCAACTAATTGAAGTCGTTTTAAGTTGTGACCATAATTTAAAATCTAACCCATACCTACTCCGATCACTTTTCGAGATGTTGACACTTTTTTGCAATTATCTCGGAAACTAAAGCAGAGCGGAGGTAACACGTATAGAAAAAAGTTGTTCAAAATGATGGCCTTGACAATATATTTCAAGGTCATCACAATCGATCTAACCCACACCTACTCCGATCACTTTTTGAAATGTTGAAACATTTTTGCAAATATCTCGTAAACTAAAGGCGAGCGGCGGTAACATGTATAGGAAAAAATTGTTCAGAATGATGACCTTGACAACATATTTCAAGGTCATCAAAATCGGTGAGGAAGCCCCTAAAGTAAATAATTACCAACTTTTCTTAACCCCTTGCCCTACAATATCGAGTCAGACTCGTGACGAAGATTTCAAACGGAGTCTAATAAATATGTATATTATTAATTCCCTTTAAAGCGAAATAAAATTCTATTTCATTGTAGTTGATATACAGGGTGCGGCACAAATTAGTCCCCACGATTTTTTTGCCCCTTCGGATGGTCGGACAGAAAAATGTTTCTTACCAGAGTTAATCAGTATTTAACCAACAAGAAATTGCAATATCTAAAATTTTTAAAAAATCGATCTCCAACAAAAAATCAAGGTCGCTGTCATATCTTTTAATGGAACTGGGTACTTTTAACTTCATAATATTGTAGGCGACGTCGAAACGAATTCAACGACCTGCTATACAATGACTTTCAAATGACCTTGAAAGATAATATCGCCATGAATCAATTGCCAGAATATTTGAAATATTTCGACGGTACAAACAAATGAACAAATGACAAAGCGTGCAGAAATGTAAAAAGAAGTTCTCTAATGGAAGCTATACATAAGACTTTGTTACAAAAAACAGAACTTTGCGTTGCACAAGATGGGATGCAGTTCGAAAATTTAATTTAATTATTAATTAATTTACACGTTTAACAGCACGTTTAACATTTGTGTTTTAAATGCGGCTCCGTATAAATTTGGTTTTTTGTGAGTTAAGTTCTGAAGCAATGTTTACGTTCATTTGTTTACTTCTATTTGCGAGTCGTTGCTACTAAGTACCGTCGAAATATTTCAAATATTCTGGCAATTGATTCATGGCGATATTATCTTTCAAGGTCATCTGAAAGTCATTGTATAGCAGGTCGTTGAATTCGTTTCAACGTCGACTACAATATTATGAAGTCAAAAATACCCAGTTCCATTAAAAGATATGACAGCAACCTTGATTTTTTGTTGAAAATTGATTTTTTTTTAAATTTGAAATATTGCAATTTCTTTTTGGTTAAATACTCATTAACTTTGGTAAGAAACATTTTTCTGTCCGACCATCCGAAGGGGCAGAAAAATCGTGGAGACTAATTTGCGCCGCACCCTGTATATCCTTTGGAGAAAACATGGGCATGCAATAAATAGAAACTATCTTTTCTTTTCTATGAAATCCTGAACGATGAAGAATTCCTAATCATTATAATCACAATATAAATAGTAGTGCAAGGGGTTAAGGTCAACATTTGAGATTTTAGGGTTATCTGTATTTTTTAAAACGAGGCTACACATTTTTATTGCTGTTATACAGTAGCCGAGGTTGAAGAAAATCGAATGAATATTGTTTTGAAATTAAACATATTTTTCTTGATTAGGTTTTGTAAAATGTAGGAAGGTTGAAAAAGTACTGGGTACCATACAGCTCAGGTCTAAAATTTTTATCTCATTAATTAAGTTACTTTCATTTTGTAGAATGTTTGAGGGTAGGTAGTCGAAGTGTTGAATACAATATTTAATGGCACAGTGATATAGTTAACTGAGATTGTAAATGTGTCAGCTAAATTCCATTTTTTAGTAGTTTAATTTATTTGCTTTTTATGTTACGAGAGGATCAACGTTGATCGCGAGGAGGGAAGTTGAAAAAGTATTGGGTACCAGCTCTAAAATTTTTATCTCATTAATTAAGTTAACTTTGATGTTATAGAATTTTTGAGGGTAGGTAGTCGAAGTGTTGAATACAATATTTAATGGCACAGTGATATAATTAACAGAGATTGTAAATGTGTCAGCGTAATTCCATTTTTTAGAAGTTTAATTTATTTGCTGTTTATGTTACGAGAGGATTAACGTTAATCACGAGGAGGGAGGTTGAAAAAGTATTGGGTACCAGTTCTAAAATGTTTATCTCATTAATTAAGTTAACTTTGATTTTATAGAATTTTTTAGGGTAGGTAGTCGAAGTGTTGAATACAATATTTAATGGTACAGTGATATAGTTAACAGAGATTGTAAATGTGTCAGCTAAATTCCATTTTTTAGCAGTTTAATTTATTTGCTGTTTATGTTACGAGAGGATCAACGTTGATAGCGAGGAGGGAGGTAGAAAAATATGTGAAAAAATGAACGGCTAATTTTTGGGAGGGAAATGAGACTAAGTAGGTATACATAGCTACGCGACAGTAACGTAACATAGTGTTGCAGAGGTTTAAATTCGCCGATACAAAAGTCTTCCGTGATCCTACTCGAGACAAGAGAGGAGGGATTCAAGATCCGCTAACAAGACTTCTTTTCGAGCACTAGTGCGACTTCCTCCGAGACAAAGACAATGACCATCTTAAAGACCGACGATGAGGCGATAAAAAATTCAAAGTCAAACACACACGATTGAAACGTCTCGGGCCGATGACTCGGGGCAAGCGGTCAGTTAACCTCGACGGGGTTCAATTAATTAATTAAAAACAAACGTAAACGAGAGGTCCGAGACGCGTTCCCAAGGTGGAACGTATTATTTCTAACATAATTTCAACAATTTTTAACTCGGTCAGACGGATTCGACGGAACACCGGGTAGATTTTCGAGCGTACAGAACGTTTCCACGGACTCTCGAGAACTGGTTCCCCGGAGTTACGCTTCTCGTCTATCTTCGTGATTATCGTTTTTTTCTTTTTTTCACGAATATGTGGTCTCTCGCTCATCCCATAAAATCAGCCACGCGTGAGAGCACACACAATGTTCTTCGCATGACTAAACGCATAGATCTCTAACGCAATTTAACCCTCGGCTGGCAGGTTATTGTATCGCCTGTTACGTAACAGGTTGGGTAGGGCTAATTTGACCCCAATCAAAAAACCAGACTTGCATCCAACGAATACACACTGTGGTTCAACCAGAAAAAATGTGTATAGTGAAACTCGTCGTCCCAGGCATTTATTGTCTTTGCAAACTTTTCTAAAACAAGTAACGAAATTATTGTCTGTACAGGGTGATAAAGAAAAAGAGGTCCGATACGTATAGGCCTTATAGTACTAACTGAGTGAGGTGTGCAAATATTCAGGTCCTAAAAGCAATCCTTTCCCCGTACAATTAACTTTTGTTATTTATTACCCCATTTTGCCACACATTGAACGTATACACTTTACACGTCCAACTTCTCCGAGTCGGAAGCGAAATACAGTGCTTACTCGATATACACTTACCGACAAAAGTTAAGAAACAAAATAGTCGTTTGGGAATTAGTGTATATTTTTAATATCCTGAAATACACATGTCCAAATTAAAGATAACATGAACAGATTACATATCATACATGAACATACAATAAGTTTTTTTTTCGATTATACTTGTATAAGCACTACAATTAATATTGAGTCACGGAAACAAAATAAATACTTGTGACAGAAGTTAAGAAACATGAAGACTTCTTGCAAGATGTAGAGTAAGCAATGTAAACAAACATGTTCGAAGGAGTCTAGTCTCCTTCCTGACATCGTCGAGTGTGGTTTGTATTATTAGCTGCAGTAAATATGGCAGGAAGGCAACATTTAACTGAAAGTGAGAAACAAAGAATAGTTGAAATGTTTAGAAAAGGGCAGAGGAAAACTGACATTGCAAAAGCGGAGTTAATGCGAGAAATTACGAAAATATGGTCTAAAATACCACCCAAGCATTGTGTTCGATTAATCGAATCAATGCCATGCAGACATCAAATCCAAGGGTTATCCAACATCTTATTAGATCATCATAAAAAGTATAAACACCTGCACATTGTTTTTTTTTGTTAAAAGTGATTACATGATTCAAGCACATTATGTTTCTTAAATTTTGTCACAAACTTTTCTTTCGTTTCCTTGACTCAATATTAATTGTAGTGCTTATACAAGTATAATCGAAAAAAAACTTATTGTATGTTCATGTATGATATGTAATCTGTTCATGTTATTTTTAATTCGGACATGTGTATTTCAGGACATTAAAAATATACACTAATTCCCAAACGACTACATTGTTTCTTAACTTTTGTCAGTAAGTGTATGTCCAAAACAGGGGACCAGCCAGGGACAAGTATCGGACAGGAGATACTGTTCTTTGATTCACGCCGACAGTAGAAAAGGACAGCGAAGCTCTAGAGGCCTCGGTTCATGGCAGGGGAGTGGGGATAGTTCTAGACTTTTATCGACTAGGCATTTGGGACATACACTCGCCGCGGAAAGTATGTTGACACGTCTCAAAAATGCATATTTTCTATTTTAAATCAATAATTTAAGAATTAATCGAAAATATATATTATGTATATTATTGAATATAGTACAAACTAGTATGTGTAGCACCATAGATGACATAAAGGTTATAATAATGACAGAAAAAATGAAATAACCTTTTTATCGATTGCGGAAAGTATGTTGACAGCATTGAAAGTTCGTAATTAAGTGTATTCTTAACAATAAAACGACATAATTAATATGAAGTTTGATACCCTTTGTTTCTTATGACCTCTTCAAGTCTTCTAGGCATACTTTCAAACAATTTATTTATAATATTTTCGTCAATACTATTCGAAGCACTCGGTAATGCTTGTTTAAAGACTGATTTATTATTCTTTCTCACTTACACTTCGATCTAAGTGATCCCACAGGTGTTCAATTAAATTCAAATCGGGACTTTGAGTAGACCATGGTAACGATTGAATATCATTTTCATTGAAATATTTCGTCGCTAGTTTGCATTTATGTTTGGGATCGTTGTCTTGCTGGAAGATATAATCACCGTGGATGTTCATTTTTATTGTTAATTGTTGAATCTTGTAAATTCTGTTGTGAAATATTTACATACCCTGTTCCTGTTAATATCTCGTCTATAAAATGTAAATTGTCGACACCATTTGCAGAAAAACAACCCCAAACGCATACTGATCCTCCACCGTGCTTTACTGTAGGCGTTATCACCGTTGATTTAAAGCATTCACCTTGCTTTCTCCATACATATTTTCTTCTATTACAACATCGAAGTTCAAACTTTGATTCCAGAAATCTGGTAATTTGTTTTTAAACTGTTTCGCGAACGCCAAACGTTTTTTGGCATTAATTTTCGATGTGAATGGTCGTTTTCTTGATATTCGTCATAAGAATCCTGCTTCTTTTATACGTGCACGAATTTGTGTTTCTTGAATCAGTAGATTTAAATCAGATTTCAACTGTTTGGCCGAAACAAAGGGGTTTTTTTTCACTTCTCGTACAATCACCCGATCCTGTTTACGAGTTGTCTTCCGAGGACGTCCAGATTTTGGTTGATTTTCTGCAGTTCCATTCTGTTCTAATCTGTGTACTCTTTTCCTTACACCTTCCGCAGAAATGTTAAAATCAAGAGCAATTTTTCTTAAAGAATCTCCTATTATTCTTCTGTTAAATATTTGTGACCTTTCTGCAGGTGTGAGTTCTCTAGTTTTCGGCACTATAAAGCAATGTTTATAATTTAACGTGATATTATATGTAGGATATTGTTCAACATTGTGAAATCAACAAATAAATCATCAATTAACACTTATTGTATAAACATATTATAACAAAATACCCTCAAAATTGCGTGTCAACTTACTTTCCGCGTGAGCCTTTTATGCAAACTTAAAACTGTACGTTTGTTATTTACAGTTTCCTGAACTAAACTAAACAGTAAGCTAGTAGAAGTAAACAATAAGTGACACATAAGATCAGAGCCTGGAAAAAAATGTAAACACTTGGTCTTTCATCAAAAATACATACTTCTGAAACGTGTCAACATACATTCCGCGGCGAGTGTATATAAACATTGTAATATGATCAAGACATGGAGCGCTAGTGAATAGTAAAATTTGATTTCATAGAGAAAGGATTGTTTTTAGAACGTCTGCTAATTAGATATATTTTACTCGTCTAAGTGGGCAAGGCTTACAGTGTCGGACCTTTATTTTCCGTCATCTTGTACAGCCCCTGTATCTTGCAGTCGACGCAGACAATTTTTATTCCGCGGAAAAATCCGCAGTCTGGCAACAGTTGCGCGGAATGACGATTCTTCTAGCAGTTCTCAGGCAGTGTTCGCATTAGGCGATTGTATCCAGGAATCTAGAAGCGACACGAGCTTTCTCGGTTACCCGATACGTTTCCCGGGTGGAAAACGTTGAAGACTGGAAAAGGCGTTTCACAAAGGGTCGGCGAATTTGATCGATTGTCAGTGTCGGCTCACGTCCAGCGTGGAAACGGTGCCTCGCCAGAGGCGCAGGGACGTGAGCAGGAAAGTTGAAAATTCGCCTTCGGAAAATAGGTGAAAATAGTAGGTTCCTCGGACCGGAGGGGAGAGGAGAGAGAGAAAGAGAGAGAGAGAGAGAAAGAGAGAGGAGGTTACCAGCGATGCTCCTTGTTACAGTTCGGATCGCGGGCACGCGAATTTCCGTCCTTCATCGAGCATTCCGCAGCCACCGCCGCAGTCACGCGAGAATCGTCCGCGTTCATTGTACACGCGGGGGAACGGATGAATATGGAGGTTGACGGAGGGAGATCGAGAGAGAGAGAGAGAGAGAGAGAGAGAGAGAGAGAGAGAGAGAGACGGACGAGGTCGAAGATGGGATTGGAATTGCAAATATCCTTCTCTCCCACGTTTCTCTGGTCTCTCTGTCCTATCTTTCTGCCTCTCGTCCGGTTGCTCGTCTCTGTGCCGCGGCTGTCCGCACACGCACAAACGCACGGAACGCGCGCACGGGCACCAGTGGGTCACGTAAGTATTTAAACAGTTGCGATTCAATGCGATTGATAAGGTGTGCTCGGTAGAAAGGAGTATTCTGCCGGTCGTTCGACGCGACGACGTCCGCCGCAACAGATTCTGTTTATCGCCGGGACTGTACCTGCGGATGTCGTGCGTTTATGGCGATATAAGGTAAATACATTACCTTGTAATTACGCAAAGGTAATATCCATTAGGCTATCCCAAAAGTTTCTCTCGTAACGCGCGCGTTTAAAATTGTTAGATAACACGAACATATGCATTAACTTTGCATCCAGGCTTCCTCTCATTTATCCATGCCATTGGGCTTGTTAAAAGAACTAGTCTGCGAATTTGCATCGAGAACATTTCGCGATAACAAAACGCACTTCCAGGAGAACCTAAGGCGATCCACGGCAACCATGTTAGGTGCACAAATTAATACACGGCCCTCACTATCAGTTAGTCCCTTTATTTTAGATCCAGGTCTTTTATCCAGCAAATTGAAGACTCGACATAATAATCAAGAATAGCCGCAGGCTCTGAAAGACACAACTGTATTATAAAATAATTCTGTCGGTCGCTCTGAACATTAAAATCGTGAATATATTGATCCAGCAAATTGAAGACTCGGCATAATAATCAAGAATAGTGGCAGGCTCTGAAAGACACAACTGTATTATAATAAAATAATTCTGTCGGTCGCTCTGAACATTAAAATCGTGAATATATTGATCCAGCAAATTGAAGATTCAGCATAATAATCAAGAATAGTGGCAGGCTCTGAAAGACACAACTGTATTATAATAAAATAATTCTGTCGGTTGCTCTGAATATTAAAATCGTGAATATATTGATCCAGCAAATTGAAGACTCAGCATAATAATCAAGAATAGTGGCAGGCTCTGAAAGACACAACTGTATTATAAAATAATTCTGTCGGTCGCTCTGAACATTAAAATCGTGAATATATTGATCCAGCAAATTGAAGACTCAGCATAATAATCAAGAATAGTGGCAGGCTCTGAAAGACACAACTGTATTATAATAAAATAATTCTGTCGGTCGCTCTGAACATTAAAGTCGTGAATATATTGATCCAATGTAAAAAGTTCTTAATCTTCTTCAATCTATATATTAACGTACAAAACGTGTAAACTATTAGGTTGTCCGGAAAGTTCTTTTCGTTTCTTTAACAGGTATTATAAATTGGATCAAACCACCTGTCATTTTTTGAGCAATTAGAAGAATTGGTTTTCCAAATGATGTGTAAAAAAGATTTTGAAAAAATTGCGATTGGTAAGAATTACATGAGAAATTAAAAATGGCACTTTTCACAACTTTTTTATTTGAACATGTAGTGAAAATTTAAAATATGCTTTTTGTAGATCTATGTTAATTATACACATGCTGAAAATTTCATCGAAATCGATTAATATACACATGAGCTACGAAGTGGTGAAAATCGTGGTTTTTCACGACTTTTGGTCACTTTTTGCTGAAAATCCACAAACTCTAATATCTTTAGATGCGTGTCGTTTTTATCTGCATCAACCGATTTCGATGAAATTTTCAGTACGTTTATAATTAACATAGATCTACAAAACGCATATTTTAAATTTTCATTATAGGCTCAAATAAAAAAGTTTTGGAAAGTGCCTTTCTTATTTGCTCTTATAATTCCTAGCAATTGCAATTTTTTCAAATTCTTTTTTGCACGTCATTCAGTAAACCAATTCTTCTAATTCCTCAAAAAATGTCAGGTCGTTTGATCGAATTTATAATACCTGCTAAAAAAACGGAAAGAACTTTCCGGACAACCTAATACTAACACTACAATAATTATGCTTAGACTGCGGAATTTTTATGCAAAATGGAAATTGTTCGCATCGACCAAACTTAAATTCGTTAAATTAAAGTCAGTTATTTCGTTTGATTTTTTAAATATGTTTGGCCTGTCGTTTGTCTTAAATCCTAATTATAATAATAACAACGAATGCGGAGAAATTCTGCAATAAGATAGTCGCGACGAACGCTCTGTGCTCTGAAGCGTCGAAACGAATTAAAGATGAATGCGAAGCGTGAAAATTTTGTGCCGATTTCACGTTCGAGGGAGGTCTCTGTTTAATGAAAGATTGCCGGGCGTTTTCAGCGATCGTGGGCGTCCGGTTATGAAAAAAAATGGCGATGCAGCTCGATGGAAACGAAGCCGCGGTGGGAAATTTAGATCAGGGGCATTCGATAGCCACGGACGCCGCGAATATTTCACCGTTTGCTTCCGATCTGCCGGGGAATTCGCTGGGCATGACAGCAAATAATCAGCCGCGCAAAATATCTGAAATACTCGATCGCCGGAAAATACGCCTCGTCGAACGAGAACGCGCTGCGCGCCGGCGCGCCGCGCAAGAATTCACGGCTAATGAGTAATGAAAATTCGCGACTTCCGCGAGCTCGAGTCTCGACGGCATGCGAAATCGTCATTAGAACCGTGGCGATTCGCTGCGCTCGCCTGGCCAGTCCGCACGCTTCGCAATAACGCAAAAGCTAAACAATTCAGAGAGCTCCGAGCTACGCGACAGAGGAAACTACAGATTATGTGTTCTAATCTGTGGACTAGCCTGTGTTCGTATCTGTGGCCAGTATATCTCTTTGACAATTGTTGAGAAAGTTGACAATTTTTAAACTAAACAATTCAGAGAGCTCCTGGCAACACGACAGAGAAAACTTCAGATTTCCTGTTCTAATCTGTTGAGTCGGCTATGTACAGTGATTCCTCTATATATGTCGCCAAGGCCTGGATGATAAACGTCCCGGAATTATCCCCACTACCGCGGGGTCCTGGACGATATATGTCGCTGGCAAGACCCGTGTTGTTGACATGGATCGAGAATCCACTGTACTTCAAATGAAGGTCAACATTTTTCAGCATTTTACACAAGATTGTACACTCCTCAAAAGTAGTTACATAAAGCGTCCTGGGATAATATTATGAAAATTTTTTCATTGAAGTATTTACTGCACCTTTAAATAATCTTCGAAACCAGCAGTCAGCTCTGTCCATTACAATCAACGCTTTAATTGATTTGTAAAATGTGTATCGTTCTTTCAAACACTTTAACACTGAAACCACTCGACTTTAGAATCAACGAAATAGCGAGGCTGATGAGATTGTATTTCTGCGGAATTATTCAACGAGTTTTGGATACGTATTATGATAAAAATGGTGCAAAATTTGCGTGAATAAATTTCTCGTTATTTTTATAAAGTAATATAAAGCTGCTGCTTCTGAAGGCACCGTAGCACCATGTAGTTTTATACCAAATTGAGGTCCCTACTCGCCACAATAAATGACAGTCTGACAGCAATGGGAGTGCTCTGCAGCCTTGAGAAGGGTTCGCGTTCCTGTGGGTTTAAATTAGCGGAAAAATGGGAAAACTGGCAACCTGCTAACCCGAGGAATCGAATTCTATTTCGAATATCGAGTGGCCGCGGCAAGAGTCGTTGCTGAATGAAGAACGAGCCCTCGGTTCGATGGAAAAATTTGATAAACACGAATAAATTTGATACCGGATCCAGCTTTTTCTTGAATAATACCGGCCTCGAATGATAAATATACTTCCAACGGCCGTGGATCCCGCGAGCAAATAAAACTTTGATAATAGCAACAAAGAGTGGGTATTTTCCCATTTATTTATTACGCGATGGGATTAATCAATCTTTCAGGAGATTCGTTCCGCGCAAACTTTTATAAATACTGCACGCCGGTCGAATTCATCCCCGGTTGAGTTTCACCGTTCGCCATCTCCGGCGTGTGTTTCGGTCGACGTTTTATCGTTTTTGTTTTTTTTTTTCGTTCAATGATAAAAAAAGTGTAGCCTGCGTTTTGCACTCTCAACCGTATTTTTTAATTACGATTTCATTGTTAATAACTGTGCCCGGCCTACCCTGTGCTCGATCGGGTAATAGCCGAACGTGTTTCATTCCGCCGTTTAAAACTGGAATTTCGCGTTTGCTGCACTTCTTTAATGCATTTGATTCGACAGAGCAAACGGCCTGCAACATTTCGTTCACTTTACGGGCTTGTTTCGTTGGATTTCAGATACTACAACTATTCCTTCTAAAGGAAACTGTGATTCTGAAAAAAATCCAGGCAGAAAGAATTTAATAAAATAGCCAGCAAAATAAATAAAGACCATATCACAAATTTTCCATTAAACTCTTTTATCAGAGAAAACTGCATTTGCTGTTAATTTAATATACTCAAGATATCCTATCCTCCTTATAAAAATTGCAAACCATGGAAGGGTCTATCTGTTAGAGGTTTTATTATGTTCGAAAGAAGATAAAAAGCTTTATGAAGCTTTGTAAATATTTTAACACTAGAACTACCAAGCACTATATGTAACTGGCATACATTGTCTTATAATAACAACAAAATGAGATTTGTTTAGATTTCGTATCAGTTTTGTTTAAATATCTACTTCGATAGAGAAGTTTATTAAAAAATGATCTCATGGAAACATATCTATAATTTCAATATCTCTAAAAGAGAAAATTAGGAGGAAGTCATTTTGACCCATCCGGTAGTTCTAGTGTTAAGATGCCCAGTTTTAAGAGACTGGAAAATTTGTCACTGATTCAGAGAGAAGTTCTATCTATTCTTCTAAATATCGTTAAGTGTTCTACCATATTTTTCTAACATGCATCAAATATTGTTTTGCAGGTTTGAGAATGCACAAATTTGAATATTTTCCACCAGGCAAAGAAGTTTCGTGTACATGAGAATTCAAAGATACGAAAGAAACAATTCTTAATGAATCGCGTTCGCGATTTCGATTATTTCCGAATATTTTTTAAAAATATCTTTAGACCGACGAAGGATTACCAAGGATTACTAAACGTTTCCCAATAACATGTAACAACTGCGCGTTTAACAGTATCAGGCCCGGTCACGCTTCTTTCATTATCATAAGTTATCGACGTTGTGTTATTTGATTCGGTCTGACAGGAAGCACTTGAGTAAATTTGTCCGTCGACAACGATCTACACGATGAAAAATGTACTCGACACACCATGAGTAGAACTAAATGTCTATCGAGAACCGATAAATAATTGATTACCGCCGGTCATATGATTCGATTTATCTCGTCTCGATATCTACGCCGAGCATACCAACCGTCTGACGCGTCGTATTCGGCAACGTTCCAGTATTTGACAGTGAGCCGCTCGTAAAAGTCTCGTTTCACGTAAATTTCAGCAGCACGGGGAGAAATTTTCTATAACGCGACGACCACGCGAAACACTTTAATAGCTCTATAAAAAAAAAAAAAAAAAAAAAGAAAAAGGCCGCGCCGCAAAATTTGATTCCCCGGGGTGAATTTTCACCGGGAAAATTTTCTTCTTAAAGGGCGGCGTTCGTTTTGCTTTAATGATCTACCCTGAAAAGAGAAAACCTAAGCTTCTTTCGCCCCGCGGCCGAGAGAAAATTGTCGAGAATTTTATATACCGTTCGTGGCTCTCGCGATAGTCTGCGAAATTCGACTTTTTCTCCTGCGAAGTAGAATGAGCCGGTCATTAATCGCGGTACTCGAGTTGATCGATCACTGGCGCGGCTAATTGAGGCTCGATTGGCATCTGACGACCCTGGTTATTAACAAAACGACAGGAATCACAACGCCGTCAATTTTTACGAACGCTTGCAAAATTTATTCGATTAAACAAATCTAGCCTTCGCTGTTACAACTAGACTACAAATGTCCTGAAGACATTAAAATTGTATTTAACACTTTGATTGCCCAACTAGAAACCTAAAAAATTCCATAAAATCAAAGTAAGTTTTACAATGAAATGAAAATCAAAGAATATTATATGTACAGTCGAGTCGGAAAGTAAGTTAACGACTGGTGTATGCAGGCAAATGAATATGACATGTCTTTAATCTTTAATAATGATAATACATGTTTTACTAACATATTTGTTTATTTCCTTACACCTCCTAAATAAAAACAATACAATAACTTGATTTTATTCATCATATTCATTGCCTACATATCACCAAATGTTAACTTACTTTCCGACTCGACTGTATGATATTAAATAGTCCTCCAACTTTCGTTCATTTTACAGATCCTAATCGAGTTTGGTACAGTGAATATATAAACGTAAAAGTTTATTTTAAAACCTGGACAAATAATTCCGTCACCCACATACGGGTGACGTGGCAGTCAACGTGTTAAGAATGTTCTTACGCTGCTGTTGATTTATTAAAATGATTACCGAACGTTGAAATTAATTTTTATTTAGCACAATTTACTTAGAACATTTTTCCAAAGCGGGTCTCCATCGAATAATTAAAATAACATCTTCCCGTTTCATTTTACGTTATAATAACCACGAAAAGACGGGGATTAGGCGGTTGTGCGGGGAATATAGGGCCGAGCTGAGGGTGCGAAGATAATGTTCGCGATCCAGAGAGCGTGACGCGTGCGATCGAGAGCGAGCAAACTTAGGGGGATGCAGCTTAGTAGATGTAGATACCGTGAGGCGTCCTTGCTGGTAGTGAAATGAGCGGTAGGAAACAGGCATAAAGTTTTCATGGCGAGCGTTCGCGGCCACTTTCGTGACCGGTTATAGACACTCGCGAGCGGCAGACGAGTAATTAATTCTCAACAGTGACCGTAATACCATGCAATCGAGCCGCGAACACGCATCGCGTTCCACTGTGGCAGGAAGATGAATCGCGTCACCGGATTAGTGCCGACGATCGCCCACGACCACTTTCAGCAGTTCCCCCCTATCGTTTCGTGTCACCGAGCGCGGTCCGGTATTGGCTGGAAGCAATTAGACACGGAATCTCAACAATGTTGCTACCTGCGCTCGGACACCGCTACCGATTCCGGCCTGGAAAAACCAACCGCCATTTGGCCATTTTATTTTTCCAAAAAACAACTCTCGTCCATCGCTCTTGTCGATTTCCTGCACTTTTCTCGTCCCGGTACATTTTTCACAATTCATTGACTCTGAGGAATATTTAACAATTTATCACAGAGTGTTAGGTGCGATGCAATTCGAAGCATTGATGTTCACTTTCTGAAATTGACGAAAAATATCAGGAAGATTAGGTAATTATTTACTTTAGGGGCTTCCTCACCGATTTTGATGACCTTGAAATATGTTGTCAAGGTCATGATTCTGAACAACTTTTTCCTGTACATGTTACCGCCGCTCGCCTTTAGTTTACGAGATATTTGCAAAAATGTTTCAACATTTCAAAAAGTGATCGGAGTAGGTGTGGGTTAGATCGATTGTGATGACCTTGAAATATGTTGTCAAGGTCATGATTCTGAACAACTTTTTCCTATACATGTTACCGACGCTCGCCTTTAGTTTACGAGATATTTGCAAAAATGTTTCAACATTTCAAAAAGTGATCGGAGTAGGTGTGGGTTAGATCGATTGTGATGACCTTGAAATATGTTGTCAAGGTCATCATTCTGAACAACTTTTTCCTATACATGTTACCGCCGCTCGCCTTTAGTTTACGAGATATTTGCAAAAATGTTTCAACATCTCGAAAAGTGATCGGAGTAGGTGTGAGTTAGGGTTAGGGTTAGAATTAACAGATTTCTTAACAGATTTCTATTTGAAGTGGTGTATATTTTATAACACCATTTTTTTTTTTTTACTAATTTTGAAATAACATTATGTTTTTATACGTCTTTTGTTTCGATTTATAATGTAACTAGTATTATGGCATCGAAAAATTAAGTTTTCGCGATCAAGTATATCTTCGTTGCACTAGATACAATTCATCGTGCCATGGATTACTTTACTGTTAACTAAAAAATCTATCAACTTTTCTTGATTGTTGCAGATATGCAAGAATTCGTATAGTTTCATGCTTAATACTCGGAACAAACAAGACAGTGGGTCTCAACTAATTGAAGTCGTTTTAAGTTGTGGCCATAATTTAAAATCTAACCCACACCTACTCCGATCACTTTTCGAGATGTTGAAACATTTTTGCAATTATCTCGTAAACTAAAGGCGAGCGGCGGTAACATGTATAGGAAAAAGTTGTTCAGAATCATGACCTTGACAACATATTTCAAGGTCATCAAAATCGGTGAGGAAGCCTCTAAAGTAAATAATTACCAACTTTTCTTAACCCCTTGCCCTACAATATCGAGTCAGACTCGTGAAGAAGATTTCGAAAGGAGTGTAATAAATATGTATATTATTAATTCCCTTTAAAGCGAAATAAAATTCTATTTCATTGTAGTTGATATACATCCTTTGGAGAAAACCTGGGCATGCAATAAATAGAAACTATCTTTTCTTTTCTATGAAATCCTGAACGATGAAGAATTCCTAATCATTATAATCACAATATAAATAGTAGTGCAAGGGGTTAAGGTCAACATTTGAGATTTTAGGGTTATCTGTATTTTTTAAAACGAGGCTACACATTTTTATTGCTGTTATACAGTAGCCGAGGTTGAAGAAAATCGAATGAATATTGTTTTGAAATTAAACATATTTTTCTTGATTAGGTTTTGTAAAATGTAGGAAGGTTGAAAAAGTACTGGGTACCATACAGCTCAGGTCTAAAATTTTTATCTCATTAATTAAGTTACTTTGATTTTGTAGAATTTTTGAGGGTAGGTAGTCTCAAAGTGTTGAATACAATATTTAATGGTACAGTGATATAATTAACAGAGATTGTAAATGTGTCAGCTAAATTCCATTTTTTAGAAGTTTAATTTATTTGCTGTTTATGTTACGAGAGGATCAACGTTGATCACGAGGAGGGAGTTTGAAAAAGTATTGGGTATCAGCTCTAAAATTTTTATCTCATTAATTAAGTTAACTTTGATTTTATAGAATTTTTGAGGGTAGGTAGTCGAAGTGTTGAATACAATATTGAATGGCACAGTGATATAATTAAGAGAGATTGTAAATGTGTCAGCTAAATTCCATTTTTTAGAAGTTCAATTTATTTGCTTTTTATGTAACTAGTATTATTTTTATGTAACTAGTTTTATATAACTAGTATTATGGCATCGAAAAATTAAGTTTTCGCGATCAAGTAGTATATTTTCGTTGCACTTGATACAATTCATCGTGCCATGGATCACTTTACTGTTAACTAAAAAATATATCAACTTTTCTTGATTGTTGCAGATATGCAAGAATTCGTATAGTTTCATGCTTAATACTCGGAACAAACAAGCCAGTGGGTCTCAACTAATTGAAGTCGTTTTAAGTTGTGGCCATAATTTAAAATCTAACCCACACCTACTCCGATCACTTTTCGAGATGTTTGTATCTAGTGCAACGAAGATATACTTGATCGCGAAAACTTAATTTTTCGATGCCATAATACTAGTTACATTAGAAATCGAAACAAAAGACGTATAAAAACACAATGTTATTTCACAATTAGTAAAAAAAAAATGGTGTTATAAAATATACACTACTTCAAATAGAAATCTGTTAAGAAATCTGTTAATTCTAACCCTCTAACCCTAACCCACACCAACTCCGATCACTTTTCGAGATGTTGAAACATTTTTGCGACAATCTCGTAAACTAAAGGCGAGCGGCGGTAACATGTATAGGAAAAAGTTGTTCAGAATCATGACCTTGACAACATATTTCAAGGTCATCACAATCGATCTAACCCACACCTACTCCGATCACTTTTCGAGATGTTGAAACATTTTTGCGACAATCTTGGAAACTAAAGCAGAGCGGAGGTAACACGTATAGGAAAAAGTTCTCCAAAATGATGGCCTTGACAACATATTTCAAGGTCATCACAATCGATCTAACCCACACCTACTCCGATCACTTTTTGAAATGTTGAAACATTTTTGCAAATATCTCGTAAACTAAAGGCGAGCGGCGGTAACATGTATAGGAAAAAGTTGTTCAGAATCATGACCTTGACAACATATTTCAAGGTCATCACAATCGATCTAACCCACACCTACTCCGATCACTTTTTGAAATGTCGAAACATTTTTGCAAATATCTCGTAAACTAAAGGCGAGCGGCGGTAACATGTATAGGAAAAAGTTGTTCAGAATCACGACCTTGACAACATATTTCAAGGTCATCAAAATCGGTGAGGAAGCCCCTAAAGTAAATAATTACCGAATATTACATTATTAACAGGCTAAAAATCCATCGATCACATCAGAGTTTCTCCGTTCGTTGCACTTGGGTCTGGTGCATTCAATTAAATCTTATCATTGTTTTTGGTCCATCGTGCAGGGCTTCCTCTTCCGGCAATTACCGGAATCGGTAGCAACACTTCTCATCCGATCCCGGTTTTATCACATCGCAATCAACCAAACCCACAATCATTGTCCTTCGCGCTGGGGGAAAAAATCAAAAGATTAACGCTAGAGCTACCGTGCACTAAATGCCACTGGCATACATTGCCTTATAATAACCAAAAAATACATTTCTTTAGATTTTGTGTCGGTTTTCTTTGAATATCTACTTCGACGGAGAAGTTTATTAAAAACTTTTCAAGTCATTTTGACTCTTCCGGTTGTTCTAGTGTTAATTATGCGAGCGCACGGACGGTTCCGGTACTACAAGAGATACCTGCAACTGCTCCGTTTATGTCGCATCATTTCGGTCAAGATATCCGCGGAAACAGGCAATTAACCACAAAGCTCAGGTGATGAGGCGGAATGTAATTAGCCGGCGAGTTTCTCATAATATCTTTAGAAAGTCTCGCGGCGTTTTAGCCCCTCGCACGGTGCTTCCGTTGCCGATGAAGCACCGCGCGTGACTTGAACGGCGGTTTTTTAACACCGACCCGTGGCGAAACGCGAAAATTTTCCGCTCGTTTGCGCCAGGAACGCGGCGCTCGCCGAGATACATTAGATCGACACATTGGGAATCGGGAAAGCTACCTCCGAAGAGCTTTTCTTGAGCGACCAATTATTTTCGAATGGTCTTCAAGAATTTCTTCGGGAATTTCTTTGTGCAACTATTTGCGAAGTTTCCTTTCAAGAGCTTTCGTTGAGGTGTCAAAAACTTTTGAATAATATCAAGTTTTGTATGAATTAATTCTTAAGATGCCTTCAAAGAGCTTTTGTTATGTGACTAATAATTTTTTAATGATCCTGAAGAATTCCACCAGAGAAATCTTTCTGTGAATTGTTGGAATATCTTGATTCTGAATATTTCTTGGGGATGTCTGTATACACTTTGTTAGAGATTTCTTTATCAATTTTTGTTGGAATTTTGTTAGAATTTTCCTGGAGAATTTCTGTATTAATGATTTTGACAATTTAATTCTTTGCTTATTTCGTCGGGGCTTTCTTTTCGAATTTATTTGTTAATATCTGTAGGGATTTTCTTGGAAGTTTCCTGCTAGGGAATTTGTTAGGAAGTCCTTCAGAAACTTGTACAATAATTCCTCCAAGAATTATTTCACGAACTCCGGTAAGAATTTCTCCATGAATTTCCCTCGAAGTGTCTTTATGAATTTTTTACGGAACAGCTCGGAGAATATGCTTGAGAATTTCTTTATGAATTTCTTTAACACCATCCGACAAACTTAATCCGTAGAGTGGTGCTCGTTATGCAAATAAAGGTCTTACAAAGATCGGAACAAGTAAGAAGAACCTTGCGTCGGAAGATGTCTCACGCTGAAAATAAAACAAAAAACACACACACACACACACATATCGAAAGTTACGTCAGATATTTTCGCTAAAGTGGCCAATAGTTCAGTTTCCGTTCGGCGCTTGTGATGTCTAGGCGTCGGCGATTAGGTCACCGTTTAGCCGGTCAATTAAACAGCGTCGCCGAAGACATGTGACGAGCAACGTGGAACGCTAAGCTGCACGCGGCGGCGCGCGTAAAATTTCCCAGCTACGTAATTATCGTTCCGCAATCAGCGCAATTAATCTCTTATCGCCGACGCGTATTAGTGTGGACCTTAAAAAAAAAAAAAAACAGAGAATAACGGAAATATTAAAAAACCGGCAACGTTACGGAAATATACATAAACACACGCGCAATCGGTTTTTCAACGTAATCTGGTTGCTCGACTGATAAGCGTCCGGTGTCGTAGGTGAGCAGATAGTGGCACACGAGAGGCGAAAACACCGGACTCGTTCGCGGAGATTGCATTACAACAGGTGCCCTGATCGAGCTCTGGACGGATGAATCAGAATACCACCGATGTTTACATATCGCACGAACGACGCCTCGGAATGAATTCAGGCTGCGGTGTCCGACAATCGTATTGACACTGGGTCGCGCTCGCGAACGTGCCGCGGAAAAGATCTACCATTACGCCGGGCGTAGCCGCAATTAATTACATCGTAACAGTCGCGTTCTATTTCGAATCACGTCTCTGCATAGTCTGAATTCGCCGTGCGAAGCGCCGCGCCGCTTCTCTACCTGCGAATTTCCACCTCGAAATTCGCTGTTTCCTCCGACCCCCAGACTCACTTAACGGGTTACATAATTTCGAATTCCTGGAAAATAAGGAAAATTCAACAATTCCATTAATACACGAAATTATACCGCTCTGAAAAATCAATCGGTGCGTTTTATTACACGAGTAATATTGCCTGAAAAAAAATGTAGCTGAATATTCAGATGAACGTCTGTTTAACACTAGAACTACCGAGTCATAAATACAACTGACGTATATTGCTTTGTAATAATGACAAGACTACATCTATTCAACTCTAATATCATTTTTATTCTATCACGTGCTTCAATGAAAAATTTCATTCAAAAAATTCTGATTAAAGCATTTTTATAATTTCAGTAATTGTGACAGAGAAAATTAGGAACCAGTCATTCTAGTGTTAACACTAAACGTACCAGCACCGGTCAAATGACCGGTTCTAGATTTTTTATTTCGGGTTGTTTTTCTGTAATTTGAGATTGTATTCAAATAGATAATTTGAACATGTGGTCGTAATGTATAAAATAAATGTGTGCTTGGGGATGTTCGCGTTCGGGATTTGTGAGGGTTGTTTTTCTGTAATTTGAGATTGTATTCAAATAGATAATTTGATTTTTTATTTCACAATTATTGAAATTATAAAGATGCTTTCACGAGCAATGATTCAATAAATATCTTTAGGAGAGCACACATTGCAATGAAAAGTCTGAATAAATTAAATCTTATGATTTTTATAAGGCAACATGTTCGTGTTACTTTTATGGCTCGGTACGTTTAATGTTAATATATATGAAAAATGAAATATACTGTATTTCGAAGCGAAATGATGCATTCGTTGACTGGAACGTCTAGCTGAAAAATGCATCTTTACTACATCTCTGCCATGTCGGAGATTTTTCGATAGTATTGAAGAAGCAAAACAACAGTCACTCGATTGTTGATAAGATTGTTTTGCAGTCGCTTAAAAACGCGTACAACAAACGGACGGCGTCGATACACAGTAGATACTTGGGAGGAGAGATGAACGTCGAAAAACAGGGTACTTCTTTTTTTTAAATATCGATGATGCAACTTCGTATGATACAATTGATAGTTAATGCTGCGAACATTAATCTGAGAGATTAGAGAGAAAAATTAAAGGATCATAAACTAACGACAGCGATTGGTAATTAAAGTAATTTGAAAAATGCCTAGACCTCAAGTCTCTAATCTGTCTACTGTGATGAAAGAAGTCTATGATTGTATTCCAATACATAAAAAAGGGTTATATCAAATTATGACGTACGAAGATTGGAAATTATTAAGAGATTTAAAAGAGGAAAATGACAAGCTATTGAAAGGCGAGTTATCGACGATCAAAGAAACGATTTAATGTACCTTGAAATAATTTTCTGTGTCCTTTCAAGGATTTTTATTCAACATAATTTCAGAAAATCAATCGTTAGAATTTATGTCGTTACAATTATTACAGTTGGACGTCTTGT
This sequence comes from Seladonia tumulorum, assembly GCA_913789895.3. Lineage (NCBI taxonomy): Eukaryota > Metazoa > Arthropoda > Insecta > Hymenoptera > Halictidae > Seladonia > Seladonia tumulorum. The sequence goes on along the minus strand of OU565279.1, from coordinate 9,521,980 downwards.
AAATGGCAGAGATTAAACCAAATTACATCTATAATTTATTCACAGGAGAAAATATCCAATACGCTTCTTTGCGCAATTTTTTCCCCTACTCTAACTCACTCCAGGGAATTATAAGTAATATCCGATCATTCGGGAATTTCTCGATTCTATTTCGCAACTCGCAAACTGTCAGCGGTAGAACCGAAGTTTCCAGACAAAAGTTGGTTCTTTTAATTAGATCTATCAAATTGTTCCCTCGTTAGAACTAATTGCCAAAGTAACTTTAGCCGGCTCTAAAGCGCCTCGAGAATTTGATCGACAACTGAAAGGCGTGAAATTGCGATAGAAATCGTGTTGCGTTAAAATGTCAAAAAACATGGAAGAAAAATACAGACAAAATAATATTCTGAATATAATTTTGCGTGTAAGACTTTCCAGAAAACATTCCAAGTAAATTCAATCTTACACAGATTCTAATATACCTGTTTCATGTGAACACTCAAAGAATATTTTCACAGGTGGTAATATTTCTCTCCACAAAAATGCTCTGAGATCAGATACTTTCCTAAACGAAACATGTAACTTCGAACGTAGTTTGTTCAATAACAAGATGTAGTTTATTTCAATTCCTGCTTAACACGTTGACCGCCGCGTCACTCAGATGTGGGTGACGGAATTATTTGTCCAGGTTCTAAAATGAATTTTCACGTGAATATATTCATTGTACCAAATTCTATTAGGATCTATAAAATAGAAGAAAGTTGGAGGACTACTCGATATCATACATTTAATCTTTTTCAATTTTTATTTCATTAAATAACTTCCTTTGTCTTTATGGAATTCTTGAAGTATCCAGTTTGGCAGTCAAAGTGTTGATAATAAAATTGAGTGAAATATAGTGAAACAAACGTACCTTTTACCAGGCATTGGTTTGGGATCTGTAATTGATTGGGATCTGTAAAATGCAAGAAAGTTGGAAGACTACTCAATATCACACATATAATTATTTTCAATTTTTATTTCACTAAATAACTTACTTTGGTTTCATGGAATTTTTTAGGGTTCTGGTTTGGCACTCAAAGTGTTAAAACAACAATGTGTCTAGAGCATCCAGAAAAATTGCTGGATAGCGAAAAGCAACGAGAAATTGAAACAGGTTCAACGAGAGAAAAAAGACACCGAGAGAAAAAGATCGATGACAATGAAAATTCACAATTATCGAAAGTTTCTGTTTAAAAATCGAGACGGTTCTAGAGCGATCGTAACAATAAGTAAGCTAAACGAAAAACGAAGTTTCGACGAACGTGGACGTCTGCAACAGCGGTACATATCTTGCGAAGCGAACGCGTTGACCTACAGCCCGAGACGATCAGGGGCAAGCCAGGTCGGTGGGTTAGGCCCGATTAGACTGTCAATGGAGTGTCCAGCTGTGCCCATCCTGTGCAACGCGGTAACAATTATTACCGCGGCCGTAACAGTCCCTCCAGCAGTTTTTACCAGCCCCACCATTCGCATAAACACAGCAGAGCGGTGCACGGTTTGCAGCGTTTAGTCTCTGGTTAACTGTGCTCGTTTGACAGCGTTTCGTTTCCTGCCGTTCGCGTCTGTCGTCGTCGCAGCCATCGCCGTCGAGAGTTGTTCGTCCTCCGTCGGGCACCTAAAAACCCTGTAGGGGATCTCGATGAGGGTGTCTAAGAGTCGCCGTTCGAGGAATCGATGACTTGCTGAGCCTGCATCGAGTCACCTCGGAACGGCGAACCTGTACCCGGTGTAGAAGATGATGATCGAGCCGGAACCCCCGAATCGAACGTGCTCAATTCGGTAACACGAGTGTCGAAAGAAATATCATCGTTCGCGACATCAGAGTGTGTTGTCGGACGTAGCGGACGTCTTTCGAAGACGTTGCATACTGACAAAGGGAAGTGAGTTAGAACCGGTCGGAGTCGGCCTTGTATCCCGGCCCGTTAACTAGGTGAACAAAGCTCGGTTGTCGCGTCGGTGGAAGAGGATCGTCGCCGTAAAACCGGGTCAAGGTGTCAAAGACGTCAGCCGCGGCAACCGTCAAGATATCGGCATAAGGTGTTAGCGAGCACCGGGCTGGTTTCTCTCTCTCTCTCTCTCTCTCTCTCTCTCGCGAAAGAAAACAAAGTGTCACGCGACGCTGTTAACGATCGCCGGCCGGCTATCAGCCTCGTGATCGTTAATCGACGATCGGGGATCATCGTGTTTGGACTTTCTCGGAGTCATCGTCACGCGACCGCACTGTCAACGATCGGCAGGGAGCCATCCCCGGGCAATTGTCGACACCGGCTTGGCTACCATTGCCAGTCAATCGACGATTACTATCACGATCGGTTCTCGACTTCTCCAGTCAATAATAGTCCTCCTTCTCGATCGTCGATGAAGGAACTTGAAGAACGTACCTGAGGAAAGGTTCAGGCTTTATCTCGGAACGTGTTGTTCGGTGTGAAGCTTCTGGCAGATTTTATAGACTGCATGGAGTCCTGTGACAACCGACGTCAGGCTCCGCTGTCCGAGATCATCGAATTTCGAGTGTCCATGCGTATCCGTAGATCCAGAGGACCGTGATCATCGAATTTCGAGTGTGCACGCGTATCCGTAGATCCAGAGTAGCGTGATTAACGATCAGGCGTTGCGGCGCGATGCAATAACGAGCCCCCGGAGATTGGGATCGATCATTGTTGCACTTCCGGCGGCGCTGTGCTCTCGCGGTTTACGTCGTTACCCCGATATGGAAATCGATATGACAGGCCGAACAAACAAATCGTCGGAGGAACTAGCGAAAAGACGTGTCTCCATTAGCGATCAGATCCTCGGCGTGGATAATCCGACGTTTGATCATCATCGACGCATCAGCGCCAGCTCCGAGCATAATTCTGATCAGGGCAGAGGGAAATCGATACTGGCGCACGGCGGCAGCAATTACAGCAGCAACGAAAACATACCGCAGCACAAGTTCGATCTCGAGCACGGCAGGATCAACGGGAACAGAAAGAAGTCCGCCTATAGTCTGACCAGCTCCATCAGGGATAAGATCGAATACTCGGAGGAACTCGAACGGTAAGACACGCGAGAGTGAACAGACGTGTCGAATGGGTATGATTTATTTTATGCTTGGTGATATAGCGATAGCGTAGTTTTCGAATTCTTGGTGTAACCGCGCGATTAGTCTTCCGATCTTTTCATTTGCGCTTTTACCGTTTTCGTACCGAATTTTAACAGCTCCTTTTTGATAATTTCAATAATCGCGGAAGAAAAATTAGAAACCAGTCTTTTTGACTGGTTTGGTAGTTATTGCGTTAAGAACGCCAGGAAGTCATTTTTCTTATAAAACAATGAATCTAAAAGGAAGTTCAGAATGTGGACTTAGAAAATATTTCTATTTTTCCATCCCACTTTTTTTTATAATATGACTGGAGTAAAAGAAAAAGCTATTTTTGGTTCTCATTATAAATATCTACAAAGGATGTACCATAATTTTTTTAATGTAAAGTGAGATTTTTTTATTCAAAGGTGTACAATTTCCAGAAAAAAGCAACAGTTTTGGAAAATCTAATATATTTACTGAACAAATGCTTCCTACAAACTAAAAATGCATAAATATTCCTTAAGATTTGTATGATAAAGACCGTATTTTAAAATTTTCTTTAACTTCATTGTTTTATGAGCAGAAATCTTAACATTTTCTATGAATTTGGCACACTCAAAACAGTCCAACCTCGTGTGTTGTTATGTTTTAAATAAAATAAAAATCTCGACGAGAAGTTTCGTAAGTATTTTATCGTAGCAAGTTTGAAGAGACTGGAAAAATTTATTTCTGATTCGAGGAGAGGTGCTACATAGTTCCTATAAATATTTTGTGGTCTTGTCTAGTATTTCTGTTTTTCCATCCCCCTTTTTTTTATAATATGACTGGAGTAAAAGAAAAAGCTATTTTTGGTTCTCATTATAAATATCTGCAAAGGATGTACCATAATTTTTTTAATGTAAAGTGAGATTTTTTTATTCAAAGGTGTACAATTTCCAGAAAAAAGCAACAGTTTTGGAAAATCTAATATATTTACTGAACAAATGCTTCCTACAAACTAAAAATGCATAAATATTCCTTAAGATTTGTATGATAAAGACCGTATTTTAAAATTTTCTTTAACTTCATTGTTTTATGAGCAGAAATCTTAACATTTTCTATGAATTTGGCACACTCAAAACAGTCCAACCTCGTGTGTTGTTATGTTTTAAATAAAATAAAAATCTCGACGAGAAGTTTCGTAAGTATTTTATCGTAGCAAGTTTGAAGAGACTGGAAAAATTTATTTCTGATTCGAGGAGAGGTGCTACATAGTTCCTATAAATATTTTGTGGTCTTGTCTAGTATTTCTGTTTTTCCATCCCCCTTTTTTTTATAATATGACTGGAGTAAAAGAAAAAGCTATTTTTGGTTCTCATTATAAATATCTGCAAAGGATGTACCATAATTTTTTTAATGTAAAGTGAGATTTTTTTATTCAAAGGTGTACAATTTCCAGAAAAAAGCAACAGTTTTGGAAAATCTAATATATTTACTGAACAAATGCTTCCTACAAACTAAAAATGCATAAATATTCCTTAAGATTTGTATGATAAAGACCGTATTTTAAAATTTTCTTTAACTTCATTGTTTTATGAGCAGAAATCTTAACATTTTCTATGAATTTGGCACACTCAAAACAGTCCAACCTCGTGTGTTGTTATGTTTTAAATAAAATAAAAATCTCGACGAGAAGTTTCTGGAACTTGGAAACTGGAACGACTGGAAAAATTTATTTCTGATTCGAGGAGAGGTGCTACATAGTTCCAATAAATATTTTGTGGTCTTGTCTAGTATACGTACTTGAATAAATACGTAACAACAGCATATTAGTATCACAAGATATTATATTATATTATTGTGTAATAATTGAAGAGAAGCGTTTATGGCGTGTAAACATATAACATTTATTGTTCCTCCATAATCGTTGCAAACATATTTGGAAATTGCGGTACAATTTTTCGGTGATGGTTATTGTGTGTACGTGCCTGTCAGAATAGTCCCAGCATCCGTCAGACAATGGTTCGCTCAACAATTGTGTTTTAATTTTGGCATTGTTTTTAAAATAATTCCGTCCAACGTAGCAATCAGAGAAATATCATTTTACGATATTTGATAACATGTCGGTATTTAAACTTTAGATTTGATACATTTGTGGCAATTTTGATCTTTTACAATATAACAAAAAAAAATAAATAAATAGAAATGTTCAATAAAACGTTCAGTACAATTAATTTTTCCGTTTGACGGAAAGTAAACCACAAAAGTTTTATACTAGACAAATATAAAATACGTGATATATAAACAAATCAATTTAAGAATACTGCTATATCCTCTTCAACTAATTAAAATTGTGAAAATCTAGACAAAACAGCTGTAATAAATTTTATTCCAACCCGAATTACAGTATTAGCTCATAAATACCAATAATTCCATGAAAATCGGTAGTCTTGCACTCCACAACACTGTTAATCCTTTTATTGCTTTTTCGATACGTATCAGCGTCTAAGTCGGCTGTCATATGACATCGTGTAATCGGGAATTATAATTTGAGATAAATGAACAGCGATAAGAATTAACATGAGATCACAATGCCGATTGCGATCATCGGATTGGATTTCACTTTTTGCGTTCAGTCGCCGAGCTCAGAAAAATTGCGATCACTTATCTTGTCAAGTGTCTTGTTTAACTTTTTTCCGTCGATTATCTTAGAGCATCAGAGCCAATAATAAACAGCATTTTTCGCAAAGATCCGGTTGCAGTAATTAAAGAAGAAAAATGTGACGGCGGTCGAGCATCGATCGGTGATTAATAGTGATCAGGAATGTGTAGTAGATCAATTTGTGATACATTTAAACGAGAAGTAGCGGAAGCTGATCGCGAGTCGACCTAACTGTGAAATAATTCTCGAACTGTTTACACACACACGCGCGCAGTTACGGTCGCATAATCGCAGGACAAATTGCGGGACTATCCTTGCGCATCGAATTAAAGAAAATTAGACAAAACTATTCGAGGTAGGCGATTCTAATCAAATTGATTGTAACGGATCTAGGAAGCGTCGTCGAGATTGTGATGTAACAGCCCGCGGTTACAAAGACTGTCATTTCCAATCGCCTTGATAAGATCATAAAGTCTAATGAGATCAAATCAACCGCGGTGCCAAGTTTCATTTAGGTATCGTCGTGTCCGCGTTTCAGAAAGTCCGCGAGAAGTATGTTTGCGAAGCACCGGCTCGTTGAAAAAGTCCATTAGGCTCGTGAGAATCACGTAACGGGACAGTGGAATCGAACGATACTGAGCGTGTGGAACGAAAATCGTGGGAATACCCAAGGCCATGATTACTATATTGTCATTATCTCGCGATATATCGGGACTACAAAGCATTCTTCGTTTTGTTTACATTTGATTCATGCGCGAGTGCAATCTTGCCACTAGATCGCCGAGCCTACATAGTGTTCAAGATCTTTTAGGCAGATTCCAACCGTTCGTTTCGCTCGGAAGGCATTAGTATTCTTCTGACGTTGTTTCACTTCCGGCAACCATCGACCAACAAATTTCTTAGTTGGATACATTATGGCCTAGAGTGTCCTTTTGGAAATGAAAAGCGTTATCCAAAGGGAAAGCTGCTATTTTATGCGAGACAGAAGTCACCATTGAATCAGATTTTTGGTTATTTAACATCTATTGATTTTTATCACGCGTGTGTAAAAAAGATTCTAATTCGTCTAAAAAAAATTGGGGAAACAGAATTTATCTCAGCTGTTTGTTGCGTTCAAAATATTCAATACCAAAAAGTTGACATTAGCCAACCCAATTGGCTGAATAAAAATCGCACTGATAACACTGTCCAACATCAAAAAGTTTTTGCAATACCTGTTGGGTGATTCTTATACACCTTGTCATTCTAAATCCGAATCCGCAAACAGAATTTCTCTATCACGCAACGTTTTCGAAAAAACTTGGTTTTTGTAAAAATGCATAATTTTTGATAAAAAATGACGTGTTACGCAAAAACTACACACGCGAGAAAGTTCAACTTCGAGTCAAGAGATAGAAGGGACTCTCCTCTACAGATACATATAGTCAATCATATTTTTATGTTCTTCCTAATAGTTGTAAATGGTTGTTAAAGTTTGAAAATGTGCCGACGCGGGTACTTTTTACGCTCCATTTTTGTATTTATGTGAAAAATCCTTTATCCAGCAGAAATTTACTATACAGGAATGGATACTACAGACATTTCTGGTAAAGAAACCATTCACGAAAAGTATTTGGTTCCCTTAGTATACGAGAAGGTTAAGAAAATATTCATTGACAGCTTGTGCGCGACGCGTTCGCGCCAGACGGCCATTGCGGCCTTTTCTCTACTCGCCAGGGCCGCACAGTGGGCAAAAACGGCCTTTTTCGATTCAAAATCAAAGAACTTTCGATAGGAATGAGGTAGAGCGATGAAATTTTTTTTAAATGAAAGCTGAAACTTTGTAGAATATGGGAAAAATAAGGCGATTATGGTACGAACGTTTTTTAACCTTCAGAAAATTCGTTAAGTTGCACAATTTCAAGAAAATTTGGTTGTTGTGGCTAATACGCGTGGAAAATTTTTTTTAACATGCTATATATCGTTTCGCATAGTTTTTTTCACGGTGATTTCAAATCTGCTTTCAAAATTTGTCTACGACCTCTGGTTTTCGAAAAAAATAGATTTTTGTGACACAAATTAATGAAATTTTTTCGTTAAAATGACTTGATAACACACTAGTTTGAAAGTATATCGTATTCTCATATATAAAACACAATAAAAATAATAATAATGAAGTATTTTAACATTTTGAGTTACTTACGAAACATGAAGCACTTCACATCTCGTCATCACTTGACGTATCGCTGTCATTACTATTGGCACTTTCTTGAAATTGTGCAACTTTAACGAATTTTCTCAAGGTTAAAAAACGTTCGTACCGTAATCTCCCTATTTTTCCCATATTCTACAAAGTTTCAGCTTTCATTTAAAAAAAATTTCATCGCTCTACCTCATTCCTATCGAAAGTTCTTTGATTTTGAATCGAAAAAGGCCGTTTTTGCCCACTGTGGGCCGTCGCTATGCGCATTAGACGTTGCTACCACTCTAATGTGTCTTTGCTTACTATGCTTAATTAAATACATTTTTTTGTCTTTTTGGATGCCAATCATTACACAAAATTATAAAAATACGAGTTGTATTCACATTTCATTGTGGAAATGCTTTATAAAGATAATTGAATAGAAAACTTATCTATTTCCGATGTAAACAAATTTAAAAATATTTTAAATAACTATAAAGTTTCTTATGATATTTTATCGCGTAGAAATGCAGATTTAAAATGCTTGACACGACTGACTTTGACAAATTTCAAACCGAAACTAAGCTTTGACATATGAAATGTTCTTACAAACTACAGCCTACAGACTACAAAATAGTTACAATGTAAGGAGAGACAGCAATGCGGTGACTGGAAAATTTTATTTTCAGTAATTGTTATCTTATCTTTATAATTGTAATACCAATGGACATTCGAGATTTTTCTTCGGAAGTAGGTAAGTTCTTCTATTCAATTTTCTTTATTAAGCATTTCCACAATGAAATGTGAATACAACTCGTATTTTTATAATTTTATGTAATGCCTGGCAGCCAAAAAGACGAAAAAAATTATTTTAATTAAGTGTAGTAATCAAAGACACATTTGATTGGTAGAAACGTCGAATATGCATAGCGACGGCCCTGGCGAGTCGAGAAAAGGCCGCAATGGTCGTCTGGCGCGAACGCGTCGCGCACAAGATGTCAACGAATATTTTCTTAACCTTCTCGTACACTAAGGGAACCAAATACTTTTCGTGAATGGTTGCTTTACCAGAAATGTCTGTAGAATGCATTCCTGTATAGTAAATTTCTGCTGGATAAAGGATTTTTCACATAAATACAAAAATAGAGCGAAAAATGTATCCGCGTCGGCACATTTTCAAACTTCAACAACCATTTACAACTATTAGGAAGTACATAAAAATATAATTGACTATATGTATATGTAGAGGAGAGTCCCCTCTATCTCTTGACTCAAAGTTGAACTTTCTCGCGTGTGTAGTTTTTGCGTAACACGTCATTTTTTATCAAAATTATGCATTTTTACAAAAACCAAGTTTTTTCGAAAACGTTGCGTGATAGAGAAATTCTGTTTGCGGATTCGGATTTAGAATGACAAGGTGTATAAGAATCACCCAACAGACATTGCAAAAACCGAAAAAAGTTTTATTTTGTTGGACAGTGTAATTCATCTAAGGTAATTGAGAAAGATATTTGATCTCTAAGTTTCGTTTAAAAAATCGTGGCCGCCTTAAGAAGTGTACAAATTTTACAAATTGCGATCTAGACGAACTGCTCGAAGGAAATCGGTATAATTAAACATGGTAGCAAAACGTTGCACCGACGGAATGAAGATCATGGGACTGATACGTCCGGAAAGATTCGGTTCTGTAACGTTTTGAATCCGCTGTGTATATTGACTTTACTTCCCGTTTTTCGTCTTGATCCTCGTAACCGCGACTTACGTAGAACTTTTAAATCAGCACACAGCGCTTCGCGCAGTCTATTTGTGTTTCGTATTTCCGAGGCTCTCGTACACGCCTTTGACTTCGTGTTTCCTGATCTTGTGATACTTTGAGTTTGAAATATCTGAAATATCGTCGGTCGGAATACGATACATACATTCTAGAACACAACACGCTGGGCGATATGTTACAGAACCTGCTAGAATTACCTCGAAACCATAGGTAATAGCAAACGGTGCAATATGTTACGATCCTGAAATTAATGAAGAACTTGAACCATGGCACTTAGTTCAGAAAATACGTTTAAATAAATCATACGCAATCATACGTAAATAGATCATAAAATACGTTTCATTTTCCTATGTATTATCGCCTATCGCATTTGCTTGAGTCACGAGTAGAGTGTGGATTCGTACGCGAAATAAAAATTACAAGAAATAAGAATTATTCTCTAATAATTTTAACAGACCGTGTAATGTACCAGTAATATTTTTGTGTTCAATCCTCTCGTGTAATAAATGCATAAAATCCACAGTCTAATCTTAAACAATGGCTATACTTCTTTTTAACGACTAAAATGTTTCTGGAAACGTTAAAACAAATTTTTTCCATGACAGCATCTCCCATAGATTTGAAGAAAGAAGCCCCCTCTTTACAACGAACACCTAAAGCATGATGTGCAATTTTTTAAACTGTTTTATAAAACAGGGGAACAAGTTTGGTCGTGTAAAGTATAAATCTGGTATACTTGATATTGCTATAAAATTGGCCCTCTCATCAAACCTCAGTGAAACGACCAAAGAAAAGAAAAATCGTTTATCAAGATTTAGGGTGTCGTTGGAAAGACGAAGTTTTAATCTTCCGAACCATGAAAAAAATTTACCAGTGCTATTACAAACGTTATACAAGTGTTTTTATTAGTTTCCCATGTGATGTAAACCCATCGTTTGGATCATGCTAGAGCGAATAAGTAGAAAATTAACGATAGATTGTAAAACTAGAGGCTTTAAAGCGAGTCTACATTTATTTTTATAGGATCTTTTTCGAAGATAAATTTCGAAGAAAAATTTGTTGATATTATTCGAAGGCAACGCGTGTCGCCTTTGCTGCATGTCTGAAGTGAATACTGTAAAATTGTTGTCCCGTGTGCTGACGTGCTGTTCCGAGCTGATGGACGATAAACGTTTGTTGCAGGTCGTGGTTATACTTATTTTGCGCGCGATGCCACGGTCGCGACGACACTCCGTCATGGGAGCCGCCCGGTTGGAGGAGAGCCTGTCCCCAGCCATTCTGTCCGAGCTACAGAAAATTCGCCAGGATTTTATGTCTGATCCTGTTAGGGCTGTTACTATGGGGCGTCGTCTACTCGATGATCGGCGACGACGCTGCTCCGGGCGGGCCGTTGTTCGGCCTAGCTGCACTTTGTATAGCGGCGCACTTCGGGGGATGGCTGTTCTCCTTGACCACCCTTCCTGCCCTAATCGGCATGCTGACCACCGGCCTTATACTTCAAAACGTTGGCCTGGTACACATTGAGGGTAGCTACTCCGTCGTCATTGCCAATGTCCGGTGAGTTTGTGTTCTTCCGCTTCCTCCTGTCCTAGAACCCAGATAGCACGCGACGTCTTAAAGACGTCTGTTTTACGTCCATTTCTGGTCTGAACGTCTTACGTCCTAAAAACACGTCTTTAAGACGTCTTACAAACGTCTTTCTTGAGACGTCGTTTTTACGTCCGAAATAAGACGTCTTTAAGACGTCTTTTACGAGCCGTCTTTAAGACGTTTCATTTCTTGACGTTTCAGTCATTGTAAACTGCTAGAGAAAAGCTTTACAAACTGTACACACACGCAACGCAATATAACGCAGTTTTCCACCCATCGAATAGACTTTATTTAGGAAATTTATTTAGGAAAATTAAATGACCAAATTGTGCATTTAGCACTATTAGAATAAATTACATATATACATATATTCGTAATAGAATTTAGCAATAAATATCGTATATCTGTTTGTCGTTACTATACTATTAATAATATGCATCATTAAAAAAAAGTAGTTTGATTTTTATCTAAACAATTTTTTAAACAGAAGTTAATCTCATCTAATAATTATATGATTTGATACGATTTGAGCCTTTATAAGTATAACAAGTACTGAGTGTAATAAAGTAGGTTCGCATGGCTCAGTGAGGAAACACATCATCTAGTAAACGGTGGTAAGTCCCGAGTTCGAATCCCGCCAACTGCGTAAAAATTTCTAAATGTGATTTATTTAAGGTCCTTTCGAAGGGAAAGTAGAATATTCCATCAACAAAGAAGTGCACAGAAAGTAATACATCAATAATATAAATAGATAAATAAATAAATAAATAAAGCATAAAATGTTAGTGTTCGCGGATATGCTGAAACATTCTTTTAATTTATTTTTTTTTATTTATTTAGCTTTTTTGTTATAACTTAAACATTCAATTTATATTTATTGTACATGTATACAATATTTTTCTCATAAGAAAAAATGTGGCTTAAAAAATATTTTTCCAATACTTGACAAACATACAGTGAGTAACGAAAGTATTCGAACGCCCTTTAAATCAGTATAACTTTTTTTTTTAAGTGAATCAAACGACCTGACTTTTTCGAGGAGTTACATGAGGAATTACATGAGAAAATAAAAATGGCACTTTTCACAACTTTTTTATTTGAACCTGTAGTGAAAATTTAAAATATGCGTTTTGTAGATATATGTTAGTTATATACATACTGAAAATTTCATTGAAATCGGTTAACGTTGTCATGAGATACAAACGTTTAAAGATGATTACATAAGGGCGAAATTCCCTGGCAAGATCAAAAATCTGCGACTTTCACCCTTAAACTCTCATTTTGAAATGTTTGTAGTTTATTGCAACGTTGACCGATTTCGATGAAATTTTCAGTACGTGTATAACTAACAGAGTTCTTCAAAACGCATATTTTAAATTTTCATTACAGGCTCAAATAAAAAAGTTGTGAAAAGTGCCATTTTTATTTTCTCATGTAATTCTTACCAATTGTAATTTTTTCAAAATCGTTTTAACACATCATTTGGAAAACCAATTCTTCTAACGCCTCAAAAAAGTCAGGTCGTTTGATTCACTTAAAAAAAAAGTTATACTGATTTAAAGGGCGTTCGAATACTTTCGTTACTCACTGTATCTATCTAATATTTTTGTGCTACTAGGGATCTATTTCGGGACGTCTTAAACGTCATTTTAAGATGTAGCTGATTGCGTTTCATTCTCGAATCAGACACGAGCGTTCGCAATCATCTGGTAATTTGCCACTGAAGCAGCGTCATAGTCAGCAACGGTGAATCAAGAACCGTGCAAGCGATCATTTTGATTCGGTAGTTCCCAGATAGCACAGAGACGTCTTAAAGACGTCTTAAAGACGTCTGTCGATGGACATTCAGACGTCTTATAGACGTCTTGAATGTCCTACGCACGTCTTCCGAACGGCTTCTGAACGTCTCTGGAACGTCTTTGTGAAAAAACTGTACGTCTTAAAGACGTCTTTTAAACGTCTGTTAGACATCTTTAAGACGTCTCGAACAGACGTTTTTAATGGATTACGTAGTACCCACCATGTTTTTTACAATTTTTTCGCCACGTTTTACAAGCTAGGGGATTTTTTCTTTTATAAAAACTGCAGGCTTTTGCTTCAGCAAAGGTCTCGAGGTCTTTGTTAATCGAGTATGAATTTTTGCAATCATCTAGCATTACTCGACCTGCTAGACAGTTTCAATGCTAAGTGAAGAGAGACATATTAAAATCAAAATCGCTCAGAACACAGAACAAAGTATTTTAATTATTGAACACAATACAAGTCAATTTTACTGCTTGACACGATACGAGTCAAGCAGCTGAGTTTACTTGGGTTAGTCCTTTTCTGGTATAATGATCGTCAGGTCCCAGGAAACTTCGCACTTTTGCTTAGCTTTCCCTCGAATTTTTATCTTTATTTCAAAAGTCGAACCAGAGGTACTATACAGGGCACCTCATTTTTGAAAAGCATAAATTAACACTAGAATTACCGAGTAATAAATACAACTGATGAATATTGCTTTGTGATAATGACAAGACTACATTTATTCAAACCATGCCAATACCATTGGTTTTTTCCAATACCATTCTTATTCTAACATGTGCTTCAATGAAAAATTTATTCAAAAAATTGTGATGGAAACATTTTTATAATTTCAGTCATTGCAAAAGAAAAAATTAGAAACCAGTCATTTTGACTGGTTCGGTAGTTCTAGTGTTAATAAGAAATCAGACCAGGGAATACATGGCCAGTAATTGAGGAACCATACTTCCATTAACAACGGGAGAGCACATGATCACACGTTGTTTGTCAGAATCATTAAAACCGCGAATATTCGAAGGAGCAGCAAGAAGAAAGTCAGGAGGAAAAAGAAGACCTAATGGAATCAATGAGAGTCCTAAATGGAAAGATGTACCATCAACGCTGAACTCTCGTGTCGACAGTTGAACGACATTGCTGACCCGCGCCACCTAAGAGGTTAATTATTATGCTGTTGCGCGTGACTACAGTTGGGCTTAACTGGGCACGTGATTAAAGTCATGTGCCGTTACGCAGCCATTATTTCTTCGACTGAATTTGTAAATGGAGCATCATCGTCTCGTAATTGAAATTTATTCGGCCATCGTCTGTCAATGATATAATCTTTCGCATAAACGTCGCCAAGTTCCCAACGAACGTAGAACCAACGCGTTTCCAAACTCGGAAACTGTTTTCGAGAAGCGCGCGTCGAAGAATAATTTCCATTAAAATATCGTTTAACGAGAGTCACGAACGGTGAACCACGTTTCGATACGTTGATCGTTGCGCAGAGGATCCGATCGTGGTTTCCGATCACGTGTGAACAATGGAAAGTGCCGGCAACTCATGGCAGAAGCCACCTAGAAAGTCCTCGAAACGATTCCTCGACGATCGACTCATCGCGGTCGTAAGGTGGCCGCTTTTTATTGTCGAGGTCGTACAATAGGGATTCCGACGTAGGCATGCAGAAAAACACACGAGCGGCATAGTAATCATGATTTCAGAGAACTCAAGGTGGATCCCCGGTCGCAATTGACTGTAATTAGGCAATCGCGTTTGATCCGTTCCGAAATTCCACTCGGCGCGTTCTCACGGCTCTTCGAGATTTCATAGGTGATTAGGAAAATTGGCAAACTAGTTAGACGAATTATAGGAACTTCATACAGTTCAGATTTCATTCGATAAATCGGCGGTATAATTCGAGATATACTCACACTGGCCCCATATTTGCTTATCACTAAATTATAGATTTTATGAATGAGTGGCATCAGAAATTGTCAAGAATTCCCTGACGTACGAAATAAAGTAAAAATGATTTTAATTTTTTCTAAAAGTTGATGGAGTGAATCACAGTCTTCTCTTCAACTTTTGTACAGAGTGATCGGACCAATTCATAAATGATTCTCATTCACAGGATAAAGCACATCGTCGCATCACCGTAGAAAAATGGGCAAATTAATACAATAAATTGCAAAAGCTTCATCTAATTCAGAAAACAAGACTTCAATTAATAGAGAGCTTATTACAAATTCTGATCGTGTACCTCTCTTGTCGTCATTTTTATTTGTCATTGATCATCCAACACGTAATTGACCAAACTGTCGGGTCAATCCACCGAACTTGACAATTCCTTGAATCCCGCGTATTAACCTTGCGTTAATAACACCACGTCATCATTAAAACTACTTTAATGCTTATAAACCGGCCACGTCCGAGTGCATTCCTCTAATATGAACTTTCTCAGAATCAGCAAGCGATGAATCAAGCACAAAGGTTCTATACAATTTTCCATGGTGCTTGCCAATAACGAATTTTCGAAGAATGGTTCAACTATTTAGACTATAAACTGCGCAAAGGTTATCCCCGTGTATGTCGCAGGCTTAAACTGCCGTTGGACAATGTTGTTACATTGTTACAGAACTTCTGCAAACGCGGAGATGTAATCGAGCACAATCCTCAGTTACGATTCAGTCTGTTCGAGCCGATTTTATCCGATTCCAAATTTATCCGTGGGCAACAGTCTCGCTGTTGTCAGAGCATGTTCGATTCGCCATGATGGAACTATTCCAACTGCTGTCTACACGTTTCTTTGACAGTCCAATGTGTAAGTTCTGAACACCTCAACTACCAAACGCGACTTAACCCTTTGCAAATAACATAACATCGAGTCAGACTCGTGATGAATATTTCGAACTGAATATACTAATAGTACAAGCGGTAAATAATCTCTTAAAAATCAATTTTTCCATCTCCCCTAGCACCAGAATGCAAGTGACACAGGGTCTGATGAAAAATTTCTTTCGGAGGCCGTCATCTACACTCCGCGACAGAAAGATGGCACACCACGAAAATTCAATGTTTTCATCATTTGGACATAATAAATCTAGTCTTTTTTGGTACTTATACATTTTTTTTGCAAAATAAACTACATTACAAACAATAAAATTAAAGAAAATGTCCGTTTGTTTATGGAAACAAAAAATAACAAAAAATTGGTACGACAAAATGATGGCACATATACAAAAAAATACGTGATTTACGTACATAAAATATATAACATTATGTTTAATATTTTGTGTGGCCTCCCTTATTTGCTAGAACAGCCAACATACGTTTCGGAAGTGACTTAAAAAGTTTTTTAATATATTTTGGCCTTATTTTTGTCCATTTTTGTTCTATGCACGTTTTTAAATGTGCAAGGCTTTGGAATTGTCTTCCGCCTTCATAAACATGCCTTGCTAGTTGTGCCCAACAATTTTCAATTATGTTGAGATCTGGCGATCTCGCTGGCCACGTTAAGACACTAATTTTGTTTTGCTCAAAGTACTGCTTAACGCATTTCGCAGTATGCACACTTGCATTATCCTGCTGAAATATACAATTTTCCCCGGAAATTGTCTGTCCGAATTTAGTTAATTGTTCGTCTATCAAATCTATATAAATTTTGCTATTCATAGTTTTGTTTATAAATTTTACTTCGGTCACTCCTCGATACCCAATTCCGGCCCAAAGCATTACTCCTCCGCCACCCATGTGTCTGCGGCTAAATATCCTTTCTTCTTTCCGCATGTCGTGAAAATAGTGTGCGAAACCATCCGGCTCATCTAGATTAAACCTTTTTTCATCACTAAAAATAACACGACGCCACTTTTTTCTCCAATGTATATGCTCTTGAGCAAATTTCAAACGCTCTGATTTATGCTGAGCGGTTAAAGGTGGTTTTTTTTCAATTTCATTCGAACTAAGTGCGGACATTCTTTTATTATCCTTTGCACATTACGTATATTTGTGTGTACGCCAGCTGCTTTAGCAATTTGTCGTAATGTTCACGAAGAATTCGAAGCTTCTTTTAAAATTGCACGTTTTCCGCGATTGCTTACTGCTTTCGGTCGACCGGAACTCTTTTTTGTACCGTATGTTTTGGGATTTTTTAATAAATTATACACCACTATTCTGCTCTGATGTATAATACGTGCAATTTTCGAAACTGAGTAATTCTCTTTACGCAATGTCAAAATTGTTTTTATTTCAGCATCGGATAAAGATTTTCCACTACCCATAGTGTAGTTTCAATAGAGGATAATAAGAAACACACACAATATTTAATGCACAGTAACACAGTATACGATATAAACAGTCTGACGGTCTAGTGTCAACTGCAAAGAAAGAATTTTAAGACTGTGCCATCATTTTGTCGCTTCGGTGACCCCCGATGTTTACATTTAGACTAAAATCTGTAACCTGCGTTTAAATCCGCCGGTGTAAGTAGCCTCGAAGCTCCACCGAAATACATACACGGAGAGAAACATATCAAATATCACAGTTTTCAGGAATAGCAATATTTACGGGTGTGCCATCTTTTTGTCGCGGAGTGTAGAAGAAACTAATTAACTTCGAATAGAAAATTAATAGCCTGATAATAATTTCACGTGTTCTATTTAAATTTTTCGACTGTTAAATCGAATTGTGATTTGAAAAAAGGGCCGAGAATAGAATAACGTTAAAAAATTAACCGAATAAATTTCCCGACGTCCGATTTACCTTTCTTTCCAAGTTCTTCCGACCTGGAAGCGGTCGGTCGGAAAAAGATGCAGATGCATCTGGCCCAGAGAGGACGCTGTTCTCTATGCAGTCGGCGAAGACAATCCGACTGCACCGCTGCGAAATATATGGCAGTCATCCATCGGCATCGTGCCGAAGATCGATAATAATATCAGGTTGCCGAACTCGATACCGGGCAAAGACACGAAATAAATTTTCGTTCCCGTTGGCCTGATGCTCGTCCAATAATTTTTTATTTATTGCCGTTGGACAAGAAGTACGGGCGGGGGAGGGGGAGGGGGGACAGGGGGAAGAAACGAGTCCGGAAATATTGGTACTTCGCACATTTTAATGTACAAATATGACGACGGTCTCGTTTCCCCGCCGCGATTCGTGAAATATTAGCCGTCAAGAACCGGGGAGAATTTATGTCTTTGACGCAGAGAGTATTCGTGTATCGGCGGCCCTCGCGTTGCTGTATCACCGGGGCTGAGCTTCGGCAGAAGAGGAGGCAGACGCGCGTTGCATTACGCGCTTACGTGTGCAACGTGCATGCACGTATGCAACCCGTGCCCGTATCGACGCCACCCCGGCAATGATATTCCCATCGATATTCAACTATTCGCGAATCCCGCACCGAAAGTTACGAGTGGTTCGAAGCGCAACAAGAATCTTGAACGCCGATAATGGAAAAGGGTGTGGCCCGGCGAAGGAAAATTCGACACGGCTCCCTCGCATCAGCCCGGACAAGTGGAATTAGGCAGAATGCTTTCCACTCCGACGGGATTCAACGAGACGTATCGATACTTTTTCCCTGACAGACAGAAAATATCGTTTAGACAGAAATACGAATAATCTCGACTCGACGCTTCACAGTTGCTTTTCTTTCAGAAATAATTAAGACTAGGCTTCTAGGTTTCCTAGGTCCTTATTGTTGGAACAGGAATGGAAACAAGTTTTCTGTTCATTTCTACAATTTCTAACAAATTTTCGTCCATTAACACTGGAACTACCGGGTAATAAATACAACTGATGAATATTGCTTTGTAATGATGACAAGACTACATCTATTCAAACCTAATACCATCTTTATTCTAACATGTGCTTCAATGAGAAAGTTCATTGAAAAAATTCTGATGAAAACATTTTTATAATTTCAGTAATTGTGAAAGAAAAAGTTAGGTACCAGTCATTTTGACTGGTTCGGTAGTTCTAGTGTTAATATGCGAGAGATACCATGCCATCGATACTTTTTTGGGCATTCGAATAATCTGGACTCGACGCTTCACAGTTGCTTTTCTTCCAGAAATACTGGAGACCATCTTTTCTAGTTTTCCTAGGTCTCCATTGTTGGAACAGGAATGGAAACAAGTTTTGCATTAATTTCTACAATTCCTAACAAATTTTCGTCCATTAATATGGGAGAGATACCATGCCATCGATACTTTTTTGGGCACTCGAATAATCTGGACTCGTCGT
This sequence comes from Seladonia tumulorum, assembly GCA_913789895.3. Taxonomy (NCBI): domain Eukaryota; kingdom Metazoa; phylum Arthropoda; class Insecta; order Hymenoptera; family Halictidae; genus Seladonia; species Seladonia tumulorum. The sequence goes on along the minus strand of OU565279.1, from coordinate 9,502,707 downwards.
TTCACAGTTGCTTTTCTTCCAGAAATAATACAGACTAGGCTTCTAGGTTTCCTAGGTCCCTATTGTTTGAACAGGAGTAGAAACAAGTTTTCTGTTAATTTCTACAATTTCTAACAAATTTTCATCCATTAATATGCGAGAGATATCATACCCTCAATACTTTCTTCCGCATTCGAATAATCTGGTCTCCACGTTTCACAGTTGCTTTTATTCCAGAAATAATGGAGACTAGGTTTCTAAGTTTCCTAGCTCCTTATTGTTGGAACAGGAATGGAAACAAGTTTTGCGTTAATTTCTACAATTTCTAACAAATTTTCGTCCATTAATATGCAAGAGATACCATGCCATCGATACTTTTTTGAGCACTCGAATAATCTGGACTCGTCGTTTCACAATTGCTTTTCTTCCAGAAATAATAGAGACTAGGCTTCTAGGTTTCCTAGGTCCCTATTGTTTGAACAAGAGTAGAAACAAGTTTTCTGTTAATTTCTACAATTTGTAACAAATTTTCGTCCATTAATATGCGAGAGATATCATGCCCTCAATACTTTCTTCCACATTCGAATAATCTGGTCTCCACGTTTCACAGTTGCTTTTATTCCAGAAATACTGGAGGCCATCTTTTCTAGTTTTCCCAGGTCCCTACTGTGTGAATAGGAATGGAAACAAGTCTTGCGTTAATTTCTACAATTTCTAACAAATTTTTGTCCACAAATATGCGAAAGATATCATGCCATCGATACTTTTTTGGGCATTCGAATAATTTGGACTCGACGCTTCACAGTTGCTTTTCGTCCAGAAATAATAGAGACTAGGCTTCTAGGTTTCCTAGGTCCCTATTGTTTGAACAGGAGTAGAAACAAGTTTTCTGTTAATTTCTACAATTTCTAACAAATTTTCGTCCATTAATATGCGAGAGATACCATGCCCTAGATATATTTTGGGCATTCGAATAATTTGGACTCGACGCTTCACAATTGCTTTTCTTCCAGAAATAATAGAGACTAGGCTTCTAGGTTTCCTAGGTCTCCATTGTTGGAACAGGAATGGAAACAAGTTTTGCATTAATTCCTACAATTCCTAACAAATTTTCGTCCATTAATATGCGAGAGATATCATGCCATCGATACTTTTTTGGGCATTCGAATAATCTGGACTCGTCGTTTCACAGTTGCTTTTCTTCCAGAAATAATAGAGACTAGGCTTCTAGGTTTCCTAGGTCCCTATTGTTTGAACAGGAGTAGAAACAAGTTTTCTGTTAATTTCTACAATTTCTAACAAATTTTCGTCCATTAATATGCGAGAGATACCATGCCCTAGATATATTTTGGGCATTCGAATAATTTGGACTCGACGCTTCACAATTGCTTTTCTTCCAGAAATAATAGAGACTAGGCTTCTAGGTTTCCTAGGTCTCCATTGTTGGAACAGGAATGGAAACAAGTTTTGCATTAATTCCTACAATTCCTAACAAATTTTCGTCCATTAATATGCGAGAGATATCATGCCATCGATACTTTTTTGGGCATTCGAATAATCTGGACTCGTCGTTTCACAGTTGCTTTTCGTGCATAAATACTGGTGGCCATCTTTTCTAGTTTTCCTAGGTCCCCATTGTTGGAACAGGAACGGAAACAAATTTTGCGTTAATTTCTACAATTTCTAACAAATTTTCGTCCATTAATATGCGAGAGATACCATACCTATCGATAGTTTTTTTTTGCATTCGAATAATCTGAACTCGACGTTTCACATTTGCTTTTCTTCCAACAATAATGGACACCATCTTTTCAAGTTTTCCTAGGTCCTTATTGTTGGAACAGGAACGGAAACAAGTTTCGTGTTAATTTCTACAATTTCTAACAAATTTTTGTCCATTAATATACGAGAGATAATGTTCAGGTGCAGTATGTAGCACATTCTCCGAATATCTGTTAATCTTCCGCGGTTCCATTTGCCACCGTTGCAAAATGATGTTTTCCGACGATAATGCGTGTTTTCCGAACGACAGACGTCCGTCGCTGTTTAACCAGCAATTGGAATAGTGGCTGATCAACGTTTTATCGACACGAAGCCCGACCATAGTTGATCGAAAGCGTGCACGGACAAATAAAGAATGAAGATCGATGGGGATCGTTCAAACAAACTGATCAATTATTCGTGTCACGCGAGATAAGGAATTCCTCGGAATTCTGCCGGTGTTTGTGCCTGGATTGACTGCCGCTACCTGTCCAGAAGTATCCGATTAGTCAAATTAGAGGCGCGCGTGATGTGCTAATTGCGTGTAATCGAATTTAACGGGGAATCGTGATTCATGAGTTTCTTGCTAAAACGAATCTCCATTGTGACTCTCATTGCTGCTTGTTGTTTACTCATTTATCAGTAGACTGTGTGGATCTTTATGCAAAATAATGGAAAAGTCAATTTGTCTGGAAGTTGAGGACAAATGGATTTTTCTTTAAATGATTTTAATGAATGAAAAATGTCTTCACAGTTTCGCGTCTCACCCATTCATTTCTGCGATAAACTCATAATTTATGATTTCGCAACGCGCGCGTTTCAGATTATTATATAACGCAAGTGTGCGCAAACGACGCGATTATCTGTGCGCTAATGTTCCATTGTGTTCTAAGCGTCCCATCACTGCGAATCTGTTTTCTTAAAAAATTACTCGGAATTTGCATTAAACGAGAACGAGCTTTTGGGATAAAATTTGTCATACGGTTCAACGGTTGCGTGTCATTCGGAAACCGAGGAAAACTGTAATTTGCCGTTATTAAAAAGCGGAGATAGATCGTCGGGAAAGGAGGAAAACAGAATTGTTAAGCAAAATTCATGGATATGACATATTCTTCCGAGACGTTTCCACGGGAGTATCTCTTTCGTGAAACATTCAGAGTTGCGACGGGCTATTCGGAATTCGCAACATAACTCACGTCTTTTTGGCCCGGGCCACGAGAAAACCGCGGATTTTCCGCGGCAGTTATTGTGCCCGTCACGAGGATATTTCCCTTCTTTCTGTTCCATTTCGCGTGGCACATTTTTCACTTCATTCCGTGGAATTTCCTCTACATAAAAATCTCAATTAGCAAATACATGAAAAATACTCTCGCTATCGGTACAATAAAAATAAGCAAACATTCCCGGAAAATGTACACTCGAAAATCTTTGAGATCGTTCGCCAACTGATTATCGGTCATTGTTACATTTTTTACTGATAAAGAATTCGATAACGCTTAATGCTTGAAATCACGAGTTTTCGAAGTGGAAGCGCAATTTCCTTGCGAGCAGATAAAGTACGATTAGCCGCTTCCAAGGCTCGTTTATTAAATATTAGATTGCGGTATGTAATATCTTCGGTTTTAGTAATTGTAAATCAAATTAATTTTTCGGACCCTGGGACTTTAAATTTAACGGTAATCACGTAGCAATCGTTCTGTATAAAATAATTCACGATTAACACTAGAACCACCGGACGAGTCAAAATGACTTGCTCTTAATTGTTTCTTTTAGAAATATTGAAATTGTAAATATGTTTCCGTGAGAAAATTTTTTTAATAAACTTCTCTATTCAAGTAGATATTTAAACAAACCCGACACGAAATCTAAAGAAATGCAATTTTGTTGTTATTATAAGGCAATGTATGCCAGTTGCATTTAGTGCTCGGTAGTTCTAGTGTTAAATCTTCAATGAAAGTAGGAATTGAAATATTTTTAAATATTCGGTTATTATTTTAAATTAAGCTTGATTCGGTTTTAGCATTACATTTCAAGCAACCAAAAATTCTTTCATTTATAAAGACAAAATGGTCGACGCGAAATTGAAAATCTGGATGGACTCGGTTAACAATTGAGTCGGTTTTGGTTAGCGAATATTTTTGCACGGGATTTCGTAGACTATCCCGATCGGTTCTATTCATATGGGACTCGAAACACACAATTCGCTCACGAAGCATGAGGTAAGCTCGTTAAGTCGCATGAAAGCCAGGGGATGCAAGGAGATCGACCTAAAAACTTGGGACCCCCAGTGTTCGCTCTAACGTGGCCGTACATAAAAATGTTCTTCCGACAAGCAGGGACCCGGCAGTTTGGCACGGCACTTTATATTCGCAGTCCTACATCGCTTATGTCGACCCGGACCGATGTAAAACAAAATTTGTCGCGTCCTCCGGTAGTTGCATTAATCCAACGTGGAACAACACCGAGTTTCCCAACGTTGAACAAACAGGATACACGATATCCTTCATTTTGAAGACTTATTTGCGAAATTAAAACACTTCAGCATGAGCATCCTTTGAAAATACGCAGAATACTTTCACGTCTGAGCTGCGTACGACGAATATATTCGTCACGGAGAAAGAAATCATTGACATTTGTTATCCAGGTTAAAATTTTCGGGGGAAATTAAAACATGCTTATTTTTTAATAAGGCGTCGAGACACAAGGGTCCTATTAGGCTAGATGCAAAAACAGGGTAAACAAATTCAAATGTATTTTTGTGTCTATTGTTATTATACACCCTCGAAGCGTATGACCTGTGCAACTTCAAACTTATGCCCAGATAGCACGCGACGTCTTAAAGACGTCTGTTTTACGTCCATTTTTGGTCTGAACGTCTTACGTCCTGAAAAGACGTCTCGTAAAAGACGTCGTTTTTACGTCTCGTAAAAGACGTCTTAAAGACGTCTTTTGCGAGTCGTCTTTAAGACGTTTCATTTCTTGACGTTTCAGTCATTCTAAACTGCTAGAGAAAAGCTTTACAAACTGTAATTGATTATCAAACTGAATATTCCATCAACAAAGAAGTGCACAGAAAAGTAATACATCAAAATAAATAGATAAATAAATAAATAAGTTAAATAAATAAATAAAGCATAAAATGATAATGTTCGCGGATATACTGAAAAACATTCTTTTAATTTATTTTTTTATTTATAAATAAATAAATTAATTAAATAAATAAATAAATAAAGCATAAAATGTTAATGTTCGCGGATATGCTGAAAAACAATCTTTTAATTTATTTATTTTTATTTATTTAGTTTTTTTGTTATAACAAACATTCAATTTATATTTCTTGTACATGTATACAATATATTAAAATTCAATATTTTTCTCATAAGAAAAAATGTGACTTAAAAAATATTTTTCCAATATTTGACAAACATATCTATCTAATATTTTTGTGCTACTAGGGATCTGTTTCGGGACGTCTTGAATACGTCTGTTTCGAGACGTCTTAAAGACGTCTTTAAGACGTACAGTTTTTTCACAAAGACGTTCCAGAGACGTTCAGAAGCCGTCTTATAGACGTCTGAACGTCTTCTACAGACGTCTTAAAGACGTCTTTAAGACGTCTCTGTGCTATCTGGGTGATCCGAACGGGCAGGGTGACTATTACTTTTTTATACAGCCAGTGCAAACTATTTTTCTTATAATAATACTTCTGATATGTATAAATAGTAAATTGATAGTTCTGATAGATAGGTAGAAGATCAATCAAAATTCGCGTCGCATAATTTTCTTTCGAGACACGAATAAAATATTTGGATGCACGCGGTTGAAGAATAAAATATTGTCGGTGCGATCCACACGAAATCAATTTGCTCGAGTCAAATAGAAATCGGGGCTCGTTTGTAACTATTCCCAGCAGCGTCGCTGTTTCCCCGGCAAGCGTTTGCAAGGATTGTACGTATAAGTTGGCGTCAAACAGGTGTACAGAAAAATGTATTACTCGAAGGTGCACGTTCCGTCATCCCAAGGCAATTCTGAGTGACGGTGATATTTTAAATTCGCGTCCTCGTATCCGATGTCCTTGCAGGACATTCGAGAAAAATTCCCCGTGGGTCTCGCGTGTCCTAACCGTGTTCCTCGAGGAAGGACGCGTTGCATCCGATGCAACGTGTACGTCCATGCACCCTGCGGTGCATACAGAGAAATGCACTGGAACTGCCTGTTGAGAGCTCTCTCCCCTAACAACAACAAATATGCAACAGGATACGCGAAATTTCTGAGCTTCGTCGCGACCATTGTCGGTTTTTGGCCAGGCTGTTTTCCAAGGAAAATACCAAAAAAATGTGTTCAAATTGTGTACTTTTTGTGCACTTCTTGTACAGTATTTTTTTGTCATTTTTCGTATTATATTTTTTTACCTTTTGATCGCAAAAATTCCGAGAACTGTGACTTGACTGAGGATTTCTGTGCGAGATAAAAATTGTCTGGATCTTTGCGAGTTATTGTGAATTTAATAGATTGGAAGAAATAGAACAATAACAGCCATTAGCGCTAAACGCACCATCGCCGGTCAAATAACCGGTTCTAGATTTTTTATTTGATAATTTTTGAAATTATAAAGATGCTTTCATGAGCAATGATTCAGTATTTACAGATTACTTACTTACAGATTTTAAAATTGTCTGGATCTTTGCGAGTTATTGTGAATTTAATAGATTGAAAGAAATAGAACAATAACAGCCATATTAGCGCTAAACGCACCATCGCCGGTCAAATAACCGGTTCTAGATTTTTTATTTGATAATTTTTGAAATTATAAAGATGCTTTCATGAGCAATGATTCAATATTTACAGATTACTTACTTACAGATTTTTAAATTGTCTGGATCTTTGCGAGTTATTGTGAATTTAATAGATTGGAAGAAATAGAACAATAACAGTTATTAGCGCTAAACGCACCATCGCCGGTCAAATAACCGGTTCTAGATTTTTTATTTGATAATTTTTGAAATTACAAAGATGCTTTCATGAGCAATGATTCAATATTTACAGATTACTTACTTACAGATTTTTAAATTGTCTGGATCTTTGCGAGTTATTGTGAATTTAATAGGTTGGAAGAAATAGAACAATAACAGTTATTAGCGCTAAACGCACCATCGCCGGTCAAATAACCGGTTCTAGATTTTTTATTTGATAATTTTTGAAATTATAAAGATGCTTTCATGAGCAATGATTCAATATTTACAGATTACTTACTTACAGATTTTTAAATTGTCTGGATCTTTGCGAGTTATTGTGAATTTAATAGGTTGGAAGAAATAGAACAATAACAGTTATTAGCGCTAAACGCACCATCGCCGGTCAAATAACCGGTTCTAGATTTTTTATTTGATAATTTTTGAAATTATAAAGATGCTTTCATGAGCAATGATTCAATATTTACAGATTACTTACTTACAGATTTTTAAATTGTCTGAATCTTTGCGAGTTATTATGAATTTAATAGATTGGAAGAAATAGAACAATAACAGTCATTAGCGCTAAACGCACCATCACCGGTAAAATGACCGGTTCTAGATTTTTTATTTGATAATTTTTGAAATTATAAAGATGCTTTCATGAGCAATGATTCAATATTTACAGATTACTTACTTACAGATTTTTAAATTGTCTGAATCTTTGCGAGTTATTATGAATTTAATAGATTGGAAGAAATAGAACAATAACAGTCATTAGCGCTAAACGCACCATCACCGGTAAAATGACCGGTTCTAGATTTTTTATTTGATAATTTTTGAAATTATAAAGATACTTTCATGAGCAATGATTCAATACTTACAGATTACTTACTTACAGATTTTTAAATTGTCTGGATCTTTGCGAGTTATTGTGAATTTAATAGGTTGGAAGAAATAGAACAATAATAGTCTTTAGCGCTAAACGCACCATCACCGGTCAAATAACCGGTTCTAGATTTTTTATTTGATAATTTTTGAAATTATAAAGATGCTTTCATGAGCAATGATTCAATATCTTTAGTTTAGCTAAATTAAATATTGTGATTTTTATAAGGCAAGGCAATGTATCTGTTATGTTTATAGTTCGGTACGTTTAGTGTTAATCTACTCATTCCTGCCATGAAATTGGATGAACTGAATTGAAGCAAAGGGTAAAGAATTTGTCATTCGAGAAGCTCGATGAGATCGTTCGAGTCCTTCGACGGTGTAGATCCATCAGTAGCGGACGTTTAGCAGATTCCTTAGCAGGTTGTCAAGCAGCGTTTACCAAGAAATTTATGATCGTGTGTCGGGGTCGCATGATCGGGCGAACGAACGTTTGGAACGCGCCCAGGATGGTCGTCTTCTAGTTCGGGCGTGTTGGTGCGTTACAAATCCGTTTGACAGGGTCGTGCACACGAGCTGGCAAAGTAGGCCGGGCTTGCGAAGCATTTGGGGGCTGCTCTTAAAGCATAATACGGGCTTTAACCGGATGTTTACGTCGGATAGAGAATAGGTTCGCAGCGAGACCCGGCCAGACATGGTCGAACGCTATGCCGCTCCGTCGCAAGCGATTTCCCGCTTAGACAGAACTTAACCGATGTACAGCCGCGTAAACACCGGCCAACAGATCCAACTAGCCTGATCCAACTGCTTATTGACTCGAGACCGGATATAGAAACGATCTACCCTGTCGCTGCCGATATTCTTCGAAACCCCTTTTCTCGAATCGATCCGCAGAGAGAGAGAGAGAGAGAGAGAGAGAGAGAGAGAGAGAGAGAGAGAGTTTTCATCCAATTTCGCTCGACGCGCGCGTTACTCTGAAACAATCGCCTCGCCGTGCAAAGGGCTTTCAATATTTTACGATCTATCGTCCGATCTCTCGTCCGATTTCGCGGAAACCACTCGAGATTAAAACCAACCTTTATCGATTCGTCGCTACTTTGATGCTCGCGCCGACAAATTGCGAACCTGATACGCCGCTGTTATTATTGATTCGAACGTTTAACACTTAATCGTTCGCGGGAGGCTTCTGTGCACCGTACCGAGTCTGATGGATGCTTCGAAATTGATTTTACGCGGTCAGATCATTTATATCCTTGTTGTTAGACGGATGATTGGACACGACTTTATTTTGTCGAAATTACTTACAGATTTACGGTAGGAATTATTGTTTAACGTACAAATTCGATACGTTTGAAAGTTTTGGAATTATACCTTAATATTAACACTAAACGTACCGGCATTCTTTTTTATACCTAATCTTACCATACCCAGACAGCACTCGACGTCTTAAAGACGTCTGTTTTACGTCCATTTTTGGTCTGAACGTCTTACGTCCTGAAAAGACGTCTTTAAGTCGTCTTAAAGACGTCTCGTAAAAGACGTCGTTTTTACGTCTCATTTCAGACGTCTTTAAGACGCCTTTTACGAGTCGTCTTTAAGACGTTTCATTTCTTGACGTTTCAGTCATTCTAAACTGCTAGAGAAAAGCTTTACAAACTGTACACACGCAACACAATATAACGCAGTTTTCCATCCTTCGAATAGACGTTTATTTATTTAGGAAAGTTAAATAACTAAATTGCTAATTTAGTACTATTAGAATATATTACATATATATTCGCCATAGAATTTAGCAATAAATATTGTTTAATAATAAAACTATACATTATATATCACTAATCCAAAATCCAAAATAATATATCAAAATAAATAGATAAATAAATAAATAAAGCATAAAATGTTAATGTTCGCGGATATGCTGAAAAACATTCTTTTAATTTATTTTTTTTATTTATAAATAAATAAATAAATTAAATAAATAAATAAAGCATAAAATGTTAATGTTCGCGGATATGCTGAAAAACATTCTTTTAATTTAATTTTTTTATTTATAAATAAATAAATAAATTAAATAACTAAATAAAGCATACAATGTTTATGTTCGCGAATATGCTGAAAAACATTCTTTTAATTTATTTTTTTATTTATAAATAAATAAATAAATAAATAAATAAAGCATAAAATATTAATGTTCGCGGATATGCTGAAAAACAATCTTTTAATTTATTTTTTTTTATTTATTTAGTTTTTTTGTTATAACAAACATTCAATTTATATTTCTTGTACATGTATACAATATTCAAATTCAATATTTTTCTCATAAGAAAAAATGTGGCTTAAAAAATATTTTTCCAATATTTGACAAACATATCTAATATTTTTGTGCTACTAGGGGTCTGTTTCGGGACGTCTTAAATACGTCTGTTTCGAGACGTCTTAAAGACGTCGAACGGACGTCTTAAAGACGTCTTTAAGACGTACAGTTTTTTTCACAAAGACGTTCCAGAGACGTTCAGAAGCCGTTCGGAAGACGTTCGTAGGACATTCAGACGTCTAATAGACGTCTGAACGTCTTTGACAGACGTCTTAAAGACGTCTTTATGAAATAAACGTTGATTTTTCGTAAAACATTCTCTATTTATTAAAGGAAATAATTTGCAACATCATTTCTGACTTCGTATAAAATTAAACACACATTTTTACACACTTATTTGTCGAATTCTTTCCAACTCTCTCACTGACCGTGCTCACATATTCAGGGTTGCAGTGAAACACAAGTCCAATTGAATGTAACTGAAATTGTCAAAATATAACTAAAACTGATCTTTGCTCTACAACTCTCAGTATACGACTGCATTTCTATTTCGTTTAGCTACAGAAATCTCATTGGAGGGAGTGTTGCTTGTGTATCTCCGATAAGAGTCCGTTCTGTTTATGCGTTAGATCATTTGGGTCGTCCTAGTGCTTATGCCGAAACCAAAGACACACATCAGGTTCCGACAAATGAAAGGGTCATTTGAGAAGCGTATCTGAATTTAGAACTAAGGATACAATTGGAAAATTGCTGAAAAATACTAAACTTCGTATGGGGTAAAATGTGAGTAGGTAAAGAATTTTTGTCGGTAAAAAATAAGAATTTACAGAAAGTCATCTGACCGACAGAAATAACAATAAAAAAATGTATGAATTTAAAGTAAATTCTCAAAAGGTGTCGTTTGACCCCGTTTGGTACGTTTAGTGTTAAACTATCTTTAGTAATAGATTATATTATTCGTTCAAGAATTTTCTACTATTTTATACGAATTTATACCACGTTGTGTGCTAAAGAATCATCTCTTACAATTTGAAAATTAATATAAATAGAAGATAATACATGTGTTAGTATAAATATACATATATACGAAAGAACGTATGAACGATTGAATGAATTTGGTAATAAACATTAACGAAGTTTACTACTCGAATAGTGTATTGAGCAGACTTTAAAAAGCATGCTAAGGAAAAAGAAAAGTCTATACTGTCTACGCAGTATTTTTAATTTCATGTCATAATTACCAGTATTTAGTTATTCTCGGTAAAAAGTAATAGATCTCCAGCCTAATTCAGCGACTAGAGTAAGGTCTTGATCTAAGCCGTACGGAGCTACACGATCCTAGTCAGTTCGCCTATCCCCTCCACTGGAATCCCTCCCCTGGGATTAGATCAAGGATTTACTGTAAATCGAGAGACTCGCGGATTCGACGAATCGTTTAAGCCCGAGTTAGGCGAAACCATAGCATTTGCCACGCGAGGAAATCGAGCGACCATTTTCCTACCATTCCCGGAAGCTGGCCGGTTTGTAATGAAGCCATTCGACACGAGCTGTCGAAATCGTTTGACGGGAATTATTAATGCAAATGAACGACATACATTTCTAAGATTTAACGTGAAAGCAAACAATCGCTATTGAACAATAATTCCCCGCCGCCGTGCAACAATGCACAATTGTCATAAAATGATTTACAGTAGGCTCCATTGTTATCGGGTATAATACGGCTGTGTGGCTGAAATGCGTGTATCAGGTATAGCATAATGCGATTGATGCATCGGTGCTTGTCGTTTGAAAATTTTCGCGAGGAGAAACCTTTCTTTGCCGCGTATAAACAACCGAAAAAAGTTAGCGTTCCGCAATTTTTCACTTTGGTTCGAGACGAATGACAATCCGGCTATATTTGTTGCAGATCTCTATAGTTTATTTGACATTGCAAATTTTTTCAACACGTTCAAAATGGAACAAGATTTTAATTCATTTTAGTTTTAATATTGAAATTCTATGTTGTACCGAATTTTAGAATTCTCAATCTGATATTCTTATATCACCTATGCTTTCCCAATGTTAGTTCAATATTTGAAATTAATCGTCATATTAATATACAGTGAGTGTAAAAAGTATTTGTATACCTCTTGTAGGCTTAAAAAACCATGTATTTCTCTATGTAATTGCACACATGTTTATAAAACGAAACTTAATTGTAATTGTTATATATTTTAACTACATACTGTCATATAAATATACTTGAAAAAGTTTAACGTTAACGAGAAAAATTAGAAAATATGAGAAGTGTCTCTAAATTGGCGCGCAAAAAGTATTCGTACAGGTACTAGAATGTACTTGAAAAGCATCCGATTGTTTATACTATGGTTTAGCGGGACGCGACAAATAATCAGACAAGGTCTTTGATGCACAGTATAGTGGCAACTTTCTGCAAAACCATTCAATTTTTGTAACATTCGGTAAAATAGGTCGTAAAGGTAAGGAGACAAGTGAGACTGAAAGAAAAATTATTATACAACTGCATAATCAGTGCAAATCATTGCGAGAAATAGCAAAAACAATTAATAGGCCACATAGCACTATAGAAGGAATTATAGATCGATATGGTGAACGAAAAACCAATAAAAATAAAGCGAGATCTGGTCGCCCTCGAAAACTTAGTTCGCGCGATTAACGTTTTATAAAACACTATAGTGCGTAAAATAAAAATAAATCCTAAAATTAGTGCCCCTAAGATCGCTGCTGAGCTTGCAAACAACGCTGTAGTAAGTGTATGTGCCAGCACTATTCGTAATTGTTTACGAAATAATGAACACCACGGCCGAGTTGCTCGCAAGAAGTATTTCGTAAATGCCGCAAATAGAAAGAAGAGACTTGATTTCGCAAAAGATAATATTAATAAGCCTATCGAGTTTTGGCGAAGAGTCATATTTACTGACGAAAGTAAATTTAATGTTTTTGGCTCTGATGGCAAGTGTACGGTCTGGACGAAGAAAAATACAGAGCTACAAAAAGAAAACCTACGTTCCACAGTAAAACACGGCGGAGGTTCGGTCATGATTTGGGGTTGTATGAGTGCTGCTGGAGTGAGGTCATTACGCTTCATTGAGGGATTCATAGACCACAAAATATACCTAAACATATTAAAAACCCATATTCTAAGTAGTGCAGAAAAATGGTTATAAAAGACAACTTTATCTTCACTCAAGACAATGACCCCAAACATATAGCACGCAACACAAGAGAGTGGTTGCTTTATAACACACTACAATAATAGAAAACACCTCCGCAATCACCACATATTAATCCGATCGAAAATTTATGGGATCTGCTTGATAAAAAAATCCGAACCCGGCATATTTCAAGTACACTCCGCGACAAAAAGATGGCACACCCGTAAATATTGCTATTACTGAAAACTGTGATAAAATTTGATATGTTTCTCTCCGTGTATGTATTTCGGTGGAGCTTCGAGGCTACTTACACCGGCGGATTTAAACGCAGGTTACAGATTCTAGTCTAAATGTAAACATCGGGGGTCACCGAAGCGACAAAATGATGGCACAGTCTTAAAATTCTTTCTCTGCAGTTGACACTAGACCGTCAGACTGTTTATATCGTATACTGTGTTACTGTGCATTAAATATTGTGTGTGCTTCTTATTATCCTCTATTGAAACTACACTATGGGTAGTGGATAATCTTTATCCGATGCTGAAATAAAAACAATTTTGACATTGCGTAAAGAGAATTACTCAGTTTCGAAAATTGCACGTATTATACATCGGAGCAGAAAAGTGGTGTATAATTTATTAAAAAATCCCAAAACATACGGTACAAAAAAGAGTTCCGGTCGACCGAAAGCAGTAAGCAATTGCGGAAAACGTGCAATTTTAAAAGAAGCTTCGAATTCTTCGGGAACATCACGACAAATTGCTAAAGCAGCTGGCGTACACACAAATATACGTAATGTGCAAAGGATAATAAAAGAATATCCGCACTTAGTTCGAATGAAATTGAAAAAAAACCACCTTTAACCGCTCAGCATAAATCAGAGCGTTTGAAATTTGCTCAAGAGCATATACATTGGAGAAAAAAGTGGCGTCGTGTTATTTTTAGTGATGAAAAAAGGTTTAATCTAGATGAGCCGGATGGTTTCGCGACCTGCGGAAAGAAGAAAGGATATTATGCCGCAGACACATGGGTGGCGGAGGAGTAATGCTTTGGCCCAGAATTGGGTATCGAGGAGTGACCGAAGTAAAATTTATAAACAAAACTATGAATATCAAAATTTATATAGATTTGATAGACGAACAATTAACTAAATTCAGACAGACAATTTCCGGGGAAAATTGTATATTTCAGCAGGATAATGCAAGTGTGCATACTGCGAAATGCGTTAAGCAGTACTTTGAGCAAAACAAAATTAGTGTCTTAACGTGGCCAGCGAGATCGCCAGATCTCAACATAATTGAAAATTGTTGGGCACAACTAGCAAGGCATGTTTATGAAGGCGGAAGACAATTCCAAAGCCTTGCACATTTAAAAATGTGCATAGAACAAAAATGGATAAAAGTACGGCCAAAATAAGTTAAAAAACTTTTTAAGTCACTTCCGAAACGTATGTTGGCTGTTCTAGCAAATAAGGGAGGCCACACAAAATATTAAACATAATGTTATATATTTTATGTACGTAAATCATGTATTTTTTTGTATATGTGCCATCATTTTATCGTACCAATTTTTTGTTATTTTTTGTTTCCATAAACAAACGGACATTTTCTTTAATTTTATTGTTTGTAATGTAGTTTATTTTGCAATAAAAATGTATAAGTACCAAAAAAGACTAGATTTATTATGTCCAAATGATGAAAACATTGAATTTTCGTGGTGTGCCATCTTTCTGTCGCGGAGTGTAAAGAACAATTAAAATTTGCTCTTCAAGAGGAATGGTGCAATATTACACACGAAATCACATCCAATTTAGTGGATTCAATGCCAAGAAGACTGGACGCAATTATACAGTCGAAAGGCTATCCAACGAAATATTAATTTAATTTTTTTTTTGTAAATTATAACACGTTTATAGCTAAATTTGTTACGTGTACGAATACTTTTTGCGTGCTAATTTTGAGAGATTTGAGACTGTTTTTAATATATCTCGTTAACGTCAACTTTTCGTTAATTTATTTATGTCACATTTTGTAGTTGAAACATATAATAATCGTAATTGTGTTTTTGTTTTATAAAAAATGTACAATTACATAAAGAAATATATGGTTTTCCAAAACTACAAGAGGTGTACGAATACTTTATACACTCACTGTAAATACAAGACCTCTAAACTGAAAGCAAGTCGAATGATTGAGCAAACGTCGGATTACTACATGAATCTTTAGGCAGATCTGTAGGAACGCTTTCGGAAAAGCAGAACGATATTCCATATTTAGCAGGGTCTCTAATGTTCTCGAACGTCGATGAGGCTTAACAGTGAGAATGGAAGAACGAAGGAAGAATACGAAAATGCGGGGAGATTCAATAAACGGCCGGAGAGAGGATCGTCACGTTGAACGGGAATAATAAGCGACGACAAGAGAAAGCGGCGGTGAAAGGGGTCGCCGAGACGGGGAACGATTCCTATCGAAGCAATTAGAGAAATGGAGTCGAATGAAGGGCTCTCGATATCATTATCATTCCCGTTTCCACGTGATTTCATTAAAAGGCTATCGGGTAGATATCGGGCTCGGTTCAAGGCCCTCGAACCAATAAACCGAGTGGATCGTGCGCCGACGAGCAAGAACCGCGAGAGTCCGGCCCCCGGTGATTTTCGGTTTATCATCGATAAACACGCTTCCGCGCGGTGGATACAGTCGAGAGTATCCGAGGATAGAGGATATGATCCAACTAGGCGTCGGGCGTCGCTTTTTCGCACGGAGAAACGATGCTCCTTCGAATACGCGCGGTTGATCGTGCGGAGACTCGATATCGCGTTCCCGATTCGAATGAATCGCGTTCGACCGAACCATTAAGCCCACGCGAACGATCCCGTGGCGCGAATTCACCGAAATCGTACACTATCAGAACTGTATCATTGCTCATTAGTCGACCCACCAAGAAACGCCATTCGATTCACGAGAAAATCGCATGGATTTCTCCTCTAACGCCATTCCTTATCGGATTATGCTCCTCACAGCTACAGTCCGCGACACTTGATTAAACGCAGTGTTATTTTCATAATATTTTAATGTAATAAAGTTTAAATTAATTCATTTTCTTGTGCATTCTGTTTTTCAGATACAGTAGATTCTATTTGATTAAAGTTTACGCACTTTGCTTGAAGAAATTGTTTATTCAGTATAGAAGTATTCGCTTTTTCTGAAAACAGTCGAAATGCATATGCGACACTTGATTAAACGTGGTTCCTTTTGTTATAGTCACGGTCCTGTTTTCTGCATTTCTTTTGTTTCATTTCGTTTCTTAGCAACCAATGTATCATGTACAGAATTATATTACAAGAGCAAGCTAAAAATTTGTGAGAAAAACGAAATAATGGGACGTGCAAAGCAGTTAAACGGTATCGAAATTGGAAAGATTCAGGCGTTAAAAGAAGAAGGGTATTCCAAAAGAGAAATTGCAAGAAGATTAAATAGAAGTGAATTTGTCATACGTTCCTGTTTGAAGAATAGTGAAAATTATGGAAAATTATACAAAGGCAGAACTACAGAGGCTCTATCGCCAAGAGAAAAATCGTCGGTTTTGAGAATTGCATCGAATTCTACTTGTAGTGCGAAACAAATTGCTGAAAAGGCTAATGTTTAAAAGATATTTAAAAAAGGTATCTACCATCGAAAGATGCATGAAGAAAAAACCTTGTTTCAAATACCGTCATAAAAAGGATAGACTCGAGTTTGCCCGGAAGCATATAGATTGGGTGTCACAATGGCAAAAAGTAATTTTTCTGACGAGAAAAAGTTTAACTTGGACAGTCCAGATGGGTACTCCTATTATTACCACGATTTGAGAAAGAAAGAAAGAATTTTTTCTCGAAGACAGCATAGAGGAGAATCCGTTATGATTTGGGGAGCCATAAGCTCTAAAGGTGTCGTGGATTTGAAGGTCATGAAAGGGCGGCAGGATTCACAAAAATATTTGGAGATATTAAGAGCAGCAAAAATTAAGATTTTTGACGTTATTAAGGATAATGATTGGATTTTTCAACAAAATTTGAAGAGCAGGAAATAACTTGTTTAGAATGGTCAGCACTATCACCCGACATAAATATAATAGAAAATGTTTGGGGATTTTTGTCAAGAAGAGTCTATATGAATAATAGACAATTTTCAAGTCAAGAAGAGCTGATAACCGCTATTGAAGAGCAGTTGAGAGCTATACCACAGGATTACATAAGTACATTGTATAAATCATTACCAAATCGCATATTTCAAATCATAAATAAGAATGGAGGATATTCAAAATATTAATAAACCATGATTGTGATGATAACAATGTGTTTTAGCGTTTTAATTACAATGCGTTTAATCAAATGTCGCAAGACTACTATTCTTACTTTTTCTTCAAACAAGCGAATAATTTTGTACTGCATAAATAATTTCTCGAAGTAAAGTATGTAAACTTTTATCAAATAGAATCTATCATATTGAAAACACAAAAATGATAATTTAAATTTCATTTAGTTAAAATACAACAAAAATACCACAGCGTTTAATCAAGTGTCGCGGACTGTAGGTACAATCATATTAGAGCTTCTTCGTCCCTTGTACTTTTTCTGTAGCCCTACACGATCTATGTCACAGCAAGACTTTACTGTATTTCGATTTTAAGGAATGCAGGCCATTTATATCTACGAGAGTCATCACGAGTCTCGTTCGTTATTATGAAGCAAGGGATTAATTGTTTCTTAAAGTATACTGTCAGCTCGAAATTCTTGGAGCATTTAGTACCACATTAGTGCTGAGTTTATAAATTGTGAGTCTAGTAGTAACGCGATAATATAATTGTCCTAAAAGTTGAAATAAATCCTGCTGTTAATAATAACAATGGGAGTAGATCGGTATTTATAGGAAATTGCTTAGTGATATATCAACTAAAACAATTTCTAAACGAATAGAAATAGAAATTTCAAGTAAATCGTGCAAGTACTACTGGATCCGTACTGTAACACCTCCTTACGAATAAAAGCGTAACGCAATAATATCGAAACTAATTGTTCTAAAAATTGAAATAAATCCTGCTGTTAATAATGGCAATGGAAGTCGATCTGTATTTATAGGAAATTGCTTAGTGATATATCAACTCAAATAATTTCTAAACGAATGGAAATAAAAATTTCAAGTAAATCGTGCAAGTACTACTGGATCCGTACTGTAGCACCCCCGTACGAATAAAAGCGTAACGCAATAATATCGAAACTAATTGTTCTAAAAATTGAAATAAATCCGGCTGTTAATAATGGCAATGGAAGTCGATCGGTATTTATAAGAAATTGCTTAGTGATATATCGACTAAAATAATTTCTAAACGAATGGAAATAAAAATTTCAAGTAAATCGTGCAAGTACTACTGGCTCCGTACTGTAACGCCCCATAAAAGCGTAACGCAATAATATCGAAACTAATTGTTCTAAAAATTGAAATAAATCCTGCTGTTAATAATGGCAATGGAAGTCGATCTGTATTTATAAGAAATTGCTTAGTGATATATCAACTAAAATAGTTTCTAAACGAATGGAAATAAAAATTTCAAGTAAATCGTGCAAGTACTACTGGATCCGTACTGTAACACCCCCTTACGAATAAAAGCGTAACGCAATAATATCGAAACTAATTGTTCTAAAAATTGAAATAAATCCTGCTGTTAATAATGGCAATGGAAATCGATCTGTATTTATAGGAAATTGCTTAGTGATATATCAACTAAAACAATTTTTAAACGAATGGAAATAAAAATTTCAAGTAAATCGTGCAAGTACTACTGGCTCCGTACTGTAACGCCCCATAAAAGCGTAACGTTCACTATAGTCTTCGAAACAAAAAAACAATTCAGCGGGGTGGTAGAAACCGTGTTCAAGAGAACATTTCGCGTTCCATGCTTATGCAAGTTTTTAGAATAACTCTTCAGTCTCGATTCCGCGGAATCGAAGCATTTATCGGTGGATTCCGAAGGCAGGAATTTGCATTTTTAGCGAGATTCGCACGTAGCGCGAATTCCCCGGAGAATTTGCATTTGATGCGCTCTGTGTCTTTCTTTGAGTGGCCATCGCTCCGCGGAATTCTTTTGATCCTGTCGCAAACATCCTCTTCCCTGTTTTCCTCTCTTTCTCTGCTCCTTTTCGCGTTTACTCCCACCGAATAATTAGGTTTAATTGCTCCCAAGGTTTTTCACTGGCTGCTACCGTTGCCGCCCGGGCACAGAAAAACATATATTCGAGGGGCCCCGTTTATAAACCACCGACGGCACTGTTAATTCTCGCGTCTCCTTTGTGCTGTAATATTGTTTGCGCCAGTCGGAAGAGGCTTATTAGCTTCGCTTTGACTCCGTACCGCCACTCCTCGAGAAGTAATACTCGAGCGGTTATGCGCAATCCTCTTTCCCCCATCGACCTTTGCGCGATCCTTTCGTCTCGATGGATATTTATCGTGCGTCGCAAACACCGCTCGATTCCAACTAATTTTCACGTCGATTTTTGCGAACCCCCTCCGCTCGCGACAAGTACTTATCGCCGGGCTAATTAAATTTGACTGCACCTGGATTTCGCGCGGACATCTCCGCGGTGCTTGCACACCTCGTTGCATCCAACTATTCCATTGATCTTCCCGATCCTTTGGTCTCGACAAACACTCTTTCGCGCAAACAAGTCAAATTATCAAATCCTTTGATCCCCACCAACGCTCCTCGTCGGTGTAATAAATTCAACTATTCGTTCCTCGCAAACTCGCGTCGTCTCGCGTCGGTTCTAAAAAGTGGAAAATATTGTTCTCGAATAACCATATGTCAAGACTTTACTCGGTAAAGACTTTACTAACGTCATCAATAAATAAATAGAAAAATTGGAAGCGAATGTAATTAGAATTACAGCACACCTGATATTTTGTCCATTGATATATGTGCCCATAATTATGAAAGTGGTCTAAGTCATATATTTCTTTCATTTTTTTTACATTGAATAAATTTAGTTTAAAATCATGTCGTGTGAAATAAGTGACAAATTCATTTTTTTTTTTAATTTTGACTTAGACCACTTTCATAATTATGGGCACATATTATACGACACAGATGCTGACAAAACTATAGAATAAAGCAAAACCACCAACTGAAACTACACTTAGGACAACACCAACTCACAATAACGAGTACACCCAAAATCCTTGGCCTAATTTTCGATCAAAAACACACCTGGATCCCTTTTCATAAAAGTCTTAAAACGGATTGTTATAGAAGATTAAATCTATTAAAAGTCATCGCATCCAAGAATTGGGGACCTGAATTTCAAGTACTAATCAAATCATACAAAGCTGTAATCCTATCCAAACTAGACTACGGTTCAATAGTGTACAATTCTGCGAAACCCCAAACCTTAAAAACACTGTCACCTATACACAACGCTGGAGCTAGGATAGCAACTGAAGCTTTCTGTACGAGTCCAATTACGTCAATCCTCTGGGAAGCCGGTCTACCACCGCTAGAAGTCAGAAGGAAAAAACTGAGCCTAGCATACGCTGTTTCGAAAATGACAACACCATCGAACCCTGTATACGCTCTAATAACGTCCAATGCTCTTCTGAATGATTTTACTAAAAGACCTAACACACCGAAACCTTTGTACTATCGACTAAAACAATATCTACAAAATTCGGATATTGACATATTGGCTACCATGCCGTGGAAACAATATCAACATCCGCCATGGTTAATTGAAACCCCCTGTGTAAAACTCCTAGAAGTTAAAAAAAAATAAACAGCAACCCAGTCGTCATTAAAACCTTGTACATAGAAATATTACACGAATACTCCAACCACAAACAAATTTTCACTGATGCTTCAAAATCAAATCAAGGTACTGGTTGTGCAGTATGCACGTCCGAAAACAAACAGCAATATAAACTTCCATCTTCATTCACTATATTCATTAGTGAAGCGTTCGCTATCTTACTCGCTCTAAAATACATAGAGGAAACGACATCTAATAAATTTATCATTTTTACTGATTCTAAAAGTGCTGTGATGGCAATACAAAACCAGGATAACACCAACACAATAATCCGAAACATCATCGAACTAAACGAAATACTCAAGCGCCAGGGAAAAGATGTGGTGTACTGTTGGATCCCATCACATGTTGGCATCGAAGGCAACGAACAGGCGGACGAAACAGCAAAATTGGCCACTTCCAGTAAATCCGAACCCATCACAAAACTTACATTCCATCAAGACCTCCAAAAATATTTAAACAAAGCGACTATCGAAGCATGGGACGAAGAATGGATAAACTCAAAGACCACGAAGTTACATAACGTTCGAAACAGTATTAACACTATTCCTACCGACACTTCACGTATACCTATTCCTACCGCGACCGGTCAAATGACCGGTCTTTAGCACAACTTATATTTTTTGATATAGAATGAAAATAATTCTTATCAATAATCAGAGAATAAGAATCATTCGTTTACTATACCCTGTTGGGCCTGATGTTCCCCTAAAAATATTATGAATAGGTGCTCTTCCAGGATTAGACTCCTCTTTTACTTCTTGCCAAACAGTTCCATCTACAGCAGTTTCGATTACCTCTTCCTCATTCTCACTAAAGGAACTAACTAAAAATCTCCTTCTCTTTCGTCCTCTACGTACGTTCGAAACATTCTCTTCGTCCTCATCGGTGTTCGAGTCGGTCTCAAATAGATCATAATTTTCCGCATTGTCATTTTCAATATCAAAAATTTCCTGATCATCTTCAGAACACTCTTCATCAATATTATTTATTTTCTCTAATAATAAATATACACTCTTCGAACGTCTTGACATTTTGGGAATGAATATTCAAGGGATAAAATAAAAACTGAAATATAAAAATGTAATTCAAGATGGATAAAAAAATGAACAAAAGATAAAATGTGAAACTCACTACGAAATATTGTTGGTTTGTTCACTTTTTTGAAAAATGACACTTATAACACGTAATACAATATAAAGTAAAAGTAGAATAATAATAGAATAAAAATACAAAATAGTTAGAGACTGCCGAATATGCTCCTTGTAACTTTCACGTTTTGATGCTCTCTGTTCAGGTCACAAGACTTTACTGATTTGAATTCGTGAGAAGACGTCTAGGCATCCCCTTCGGGTTGATTTTGTTTATTTTACAGTCATAGTAGATAAGACGGTGTAAGAAAATCCGAGGTTCTGGACCGCTTCGGATACCAATCAGGCAAAAACACCGCGAGGCCGATAGGCGAGCGAGAACTGTAAACACTTTAAAGTGCCGTAAAGCAGTCCCTGGAAGGCACTGTTCGGCTAAAATCATGCCACAACTGCATTACCTTTCGTTTGTAACGACTTTATATTTTCGGAATTGAGTCTTTGAAAGAATGCTATTACAAAAAGATATAAATCGTTCTACCGGTCAAATGACCGGTCGTGGTAGGTAAGACAGACTACAAATTTTTCTCAGAAAATAAACAATATAAAAAGAAATGAATATTGAAAAATGTATTATACGCATATTTTAAGAAAATTCGTGAAGTTTAAAGGCGATTCAATTACGTTCTATATAGGAAATTCTAATCGGAATTTTAAAAACGGTCATTTGACCGGTCGCGGTAGGAATAGTGTTAAGGACACCAACCCTGCTTTACTGCTGAACAGAAGAGATCAAGTTATAGTAACACGAATTAGAATAGGCCACACTAACTGGACTCACTCCCACCTTATCACCAAAACCGAAGCAAGCTCTTGTGATACCTGTGATGTTAAAAACTCCATCGAACACATCTTAGTTTCCTGTCCAAAATACAATGCTAAGAGAGTACAACACAACGTGCGAGGATCGCTGAACATTTTACAAGCTGAGGACTCCTGTAAAAGAATCCTTAACTACCTAAAGGATATCGGGTTATACCAATTAATATAAACATATATCAAATCTTCGACATATCCACAGGGGTCACTAATAAGCGTAGTTAGGTTCATGTGACATTAAACACGCAAAAAAGAAAAAAGAAATGGCAAGCTTCCTAAAATTGCAGACATTTCCAAAGCAACATCACGTATCGGAAACATTTAATTTCGAAGCGTGTACTTTTACCGGAAGCCGATGATTTTCTTCGAGGCCGGTGTTGCTTCCATCAGAACAATTCTTTCTACGATCTGTACGTACGATTGCAAAAAGAATTTCTCTTGATAGAACAAAGGAGGTTCGGCTCGGAATGAACCAGTTTCTATGCGAGTCTGCGATACGTGATGGGACTGCAGATGGTTCGCGGCGACGTTAAGTGAAAAATAGAAGTGGCGGCGAGGGCAGTGGATAGTTCTATTTCGGAACCCGTTCGATCATTCAAGAGATCGATCCGCTATGCATCTAAGTTCTCCTTAAGTGTCACCGCGCCGGCAAGCTCGCCAGGGTCGTGCATTTTTCTGTCTGGCTGCATTTAAATGCAAAACCGTCGCGCATCCGAACGGCACGAAGAATGACTTTTACGGTCGAGTTTCGAGAAATATCGCCGGTGAAAAACGAGCCTGAGTCATGCGCGGTTTCGAGATCGCGGCGAATACAAATATCTTTGATTCGACGGAAGCTTTGATGCTTATGCCGTGCATCATGGTGCTAGATAAATGACGGAACGCATCTTGAACGTGAATGCAATTTAATGTAACAAGGGGATCACAGCAGCATCGAAACAATCATTTTGGACCAGGAGAAAAAATTGAGAGATTTCCTCCCGGCTATCAAAATCAACGAATAGAATTTTCGCAGTGATTCTTGACGCAGTCGTAATTTTCGCACGCGAGAAAAGAGATCCGAGACGAAAGAATGCACTTTTACACTTTGACTGCCAAACTAGAAACCTCAAAAATTCGATGAAATCAAAGTAAGTTATTTAATGAAATAAAAATTGGAAAAAATTAAATGTATAATAGTGAGTAGTCCTCCAACTTTCTTGAATTTTACGGATTCTAATCGAATTTGGTACAATGAATGTATCAATGTAAAAATTCACTTTAAAACCTGGACAAATAATTCTGTCACCCACATATGGGTCCCAGATAGCACGCGACGTCTTAAAGACGTCTGTTTTATGTCCATTTTTGGTCTGAACGTCTTACGTCCTAAAAAGACATCTTTAAGACGTTTAAAGACGTCTCGTAAAAGACGTCGTTTTTACGTCCGAAATAAGACGTCTTTAAGATGTCTTTTACGAGTCGTCTTTAAGACGTTTCAGTCATTCTAAACTGCTAGAGGAAAGCTTTACAAACTGTACACACGCAACGCAATATAACGCAGTTTTCCACCCCTCGAATAGGCTTTATTTAGAAAATTTATTTAGGAAAATTAAATAACGAAATTGTTCATTTAGCACTATTAGAATAAATTACATATATAGATATATTCGTAATAGAATTTAGCAATAAATATTGTATAGCTGTTTGTCGTTACAATACTATTAACCGTTTGAGTGCAGCAAAGCGCTTCTCTTGTTTTGTACCGAGAATGCGGTGGGGCTGCTGTTGATTAGTATAATTTTCGCATCTATTGAGATCAGTTGTATTCATATCAAGTTCAGTTGTTATTCATTTCACTCAATCTCAATTGAGGTTTTTAAATATAAGAAAATTCTTCAGCACTCAAACGGTTAATAATATGCTTCATTAAAAAAAAAGTAGTTTGATTTTTATCTAAACAATTTTTTAAACAGAAGTTTATCTCTTCTAATAATTATATGATCTGATACGATTTGAGCCTTTATAAGTCTAACAAGTACTGAGTGTAACAAAGTAGGTTTGCATGGCTCAGTGAGGAAACACATAGCATACGCGGACGACCTATTGATATATATCAGCGACAACAAAGCCTCCAATCTACAAATCAAACTACAAGACTTATTCGACAAAATACAGGACTACTTCGACTCATGGAAACTAAAAAGAAATTCAAACAAATGCGAGACAATACTGTTCAGACCGTACATTTCAAAAATCTCCGGCGCAAACACAGACGTACATAAGAACGCCAAACACTTCCACATACGAGACAACAAAGACGCCAACTTAAAAATCCCTCACAAAAAGGTTGTGCGTTATTTAGGCGTACATTTAGATTTTAAGTTAAACTTCAATGAACACGTCGCTATACAAATCGAAAAGGCGCAAAAAGCCTTCGCAGCTAACAAAAGACTATTTTACTCAAAAGACCTTGACGCAGAAGTCAAAATCCTCTGCTATAAGCTACTAATAAAACCAATCCTGTTTTATGGGTTCCCAATATGGTTTAATATAAGCGCCAGCACGATGGATAAAATCCGACTGCTCGAAAGAAAATGTCTGAGAGCCTGCTTAAACACATATCGAACACCCGAGTCAAATTTCACAAAATATATAAGCAATCACAACCTCTTAAGCAAAGCCAAAATACAGAGAATAGACATACACATGTTGAAACTAGCAAGAAACCACTGGGTATACACACGCAAAACACACAACAATAGCCTAATTTTCAGTTCCACATACCCAAACCCCCTATACCACGAAAACACTAGACATACAGGATACATACCGCCAAAAGCTTTCATACACCTAGATAGCACAGGACTCATACAAAATACACTCGGTCACCCAATTATATACCATTACAACCGTAAAACCTACAACAAAACAATAACATACAACAATAACTGCAACATCAAAGACCCAGACATGCGATTCCGACACAAACTCACAAAACACGACACAGAAGACGATCACAGGAAAAACACAAAAATATACTGGTGGCTTGACGAACCACCGTGAATAGCGTAATAGCTCCGCCAAAAAATAAAAAAAACATAGACTAAGTAACCGCGTAGGATTAAAATATTAACATAACTTAGCTTTAAGCTCAACCTTAGCTCAAACATAAACCTGGCTCAGGTCTCAACAAAGTAGAATTAAAATTAAATAGTAATTACGCAGAAAAGTGTAATTAGTCCCCTAAATTAATTGTAACAACAGAAACCAAATAACCATGTACAGTGTTCTTAACCGTGCCCCCCCCCCCCCTGTACATAATAAACCCCGCTAGCCGATAAGCAAATGTAGTCTTAAGTACAATAGATCACACGTGCAATAAGTGCAACGAAAAATAATAGTGCCATATCTTCAAACAGCGCGTGACCGGACTGCCGGTCCTTTAGTTTTAGTCCCTATATTATATTATTTGTTATACTTTTTTTTAGCGTTTAAGTTTATTGTTCCTCCTTGTAAATATGTTCTCTTGTAATTGTTTTTCTGGCACAATAAACGCTTTGTTAAAAGTTGTTTTTTCTCTCAAAGACGTCTGTTCGAGACGTCTCACAGTGGGCCCAAACGCCAATCTAGCTGATAAAAAGTCGTATTTAAAATCACATACTATTACTTACTTTTTTATTTGTTTCCATTCTTAAATCCCTGTAGATCTTTAAATTATATTCTGTTTTGCTCTGAAGATTTTTTATATAGGGTAATATTTACGCAAAAGTCTATAGTCGCTGCGGCCTTTAAGAGTCCCCCAGAACGGTCAGTGCTTTTGCTACTGGTAAACGTTAATATTAAATGCGAATATTTTGCCTTTCATGGGTTTTGTAGAAGAAATTCTACAATTCATTCTGTAATTACAGAATTTGCAAAAGTTAATGAATTTTCCAAATATCCATGTTCAAAGGTAGACAATTTTTTACTTCATGCATTTCAGTTTTCCGAATGTAAGTAACCAAATTTGCGCGTATATGTCAAATTTCCTATTTGATTTCGTAATGTAGACTCTGTTCTTTAATTCTTGTAAAAACCAGCTGCCGAGATTTGCCTGGGGTTTAATGTAACTTTAAAGTTTGTGAATACATAGTTTGCGATCACTCATAAAGAGGGTTTAAGATTTTTGTGGTTCATAGTACTGACTGAGAGGAGTAAAAAATGTTTAATCAATGTAGGTCATAAAATTAATACTTCTAGTGTAAAACGGAATTTTATGTTTTCTTGTGACAGCACAAAAACGAATAGGATAGCTGTATGAGATTTAAAAGACTGATACCTATTATATTACTTACTTAATTGTATCTGATATGAAGAACAACGCGCAATTCAAGAAAATTTTAGGAGTCAAATGGGGTTGCTAGTGGATATACCGAAACCTGGTTTTGGTACCACTAATGATGGAAATTCTGCCAGACGATTTTTTAAAAATCCCTCATTAGCAGCATCAATCACAGGCATCGACAAGGATCTAATATATCGGTTTTCCGTTATTTTACAAGCATTGTCTTGTGGATACGCGATTAATAGCGATTCCTTCGAGAAATATGGAAAGGATACGGCGAAAAAATTCGTTTTGCTGTATCCATGGTACAACATGCCATCTAGCATACATAAAATATTGATCCACGGGGCAGACATAATTCGAAAAGCCATTCTACCCATAGGAATGCTATCGGAGGAAGCCCTAGAATCTAGAAATAAAGATTTTAAAAAATACCGGGAACGAAATACCAGGAAGATGTCGAGAGAGCAAACAATGGAAGATTTGTTCCACATAATATTATTTTCATCGGATCCAATAATATCTACGATTTCAAGAAAAACGTCGACTATTTGGA
Organism: Seladonia tumulorum; assembly: GCA_913789895.3. NCBI lineage: Eukaryota > Metazoa > Arthropoda > Insecta > Hymenoptera > Halictidae > Seladonia > Seladonia tumulorum. The sequence goes on along the minus strand of OU565279.1, from coordinate 9,474,977 downwards.
AGAAAGAAACGACGCTAGATCAAGAGGTTATAAAATTATTAGCACATCCGAAACTTCCACCTACACATGTCCCGTCAACAAGTGATGACGATTCTGACCACAACAATAGTGATGATTCTGACGTGGAAGCAGAAAATATGTAGAAAATAAAACTTTCAAAACTGAAACGATGAGTTTAATATGAGGTTTTTATTTTAGTGTCGGTTTCAGTTCATTTTATGACTAAAAACGCTAGTAACTTTAATTTCCGCGGAAATACTCCTCTCTAAAATTACATTAATGACCATAAAAAGTTTAAAAAAATTTTTTTGCGGTCCAAATTACCATAAATTTAAAGATTGAAATCTCCCGGTTACAACGACTCCATACAAGTTGCAATAGGAAGCTGCGTTTGATCACTATGATTTTTTATCAGCTAGATTGGCGTTTGGGCCCACTGTCTTAAAGACGTCTGTTCGAGACGTCTTTAAGACGTACAGTTTTTTCACAAAGACGTTCCAGAGACGTTCAGAAGCCGTTCGGAAGACGTTCGTAGGACATTCAAGATGTCTCTGTGCTATCTGGGGTGACATGGCAGTCAACGTGTTAATGTAACAAGGGGATTACAGCAGCATCGAAACAATGGTTTTGGACCAGGAGAAAAAATTGAGAGATTTCCTGCCGGCTTTCAAAATCAACGAATAGAATTTTCGCAGTGATTCTTGACGCAGTCGTAATTTTCGCACGCGAGAAAAGAGATCCGAGACGAGCGCAGGTTCGAAGAATGCGAATTACGAAATTCTAGACGGTGCCTGTGCGAGATACTCGACGGCGAGGATTCCTTTGATCCAGCGAAGATCCAGCGATCGATGCACAGGAGAAGCTCGTTAAACGAACTCCTTTCTACCTCAGGCTGGAGCGATCGTAAATCGGTCGCCTGTCGTCGTCGCGCGTTCGAGGATTATCTTTGCGTCGATGGGAACGGGAACCATAACTTCTAAACCGAAGCGTAACCGTCAATTTACAATCGTCTTGGAGCCTCGATTTTCCCCTCGATGCGGATTTTTGGTAGCATATTTTTCCCGGGACGTTTGATTCGGGAAATGTCACGACACCCGTGCCGTTCGACTTTATTATCGGCTTTGTCGGCGAATTTGTGCGTCTGGATCTCTCACCTGCAAGGTATCTCCTAGGCCGATTAACTTTTACGCTCATCGCAACGCGTTTTATATAGTTTATTCAGTCTGGAAGCTTTGTCCCTGCTCGGAGAACGTTTACGCAATCTCTTTGACGGAAACATGGCGGGGCTTTGCTGTTTTCACGCTTAAAGGAGCTTAATGATTTTCTTTGAAGCGACAATTTCGTGACAGAAATTGTCAGAATGGAGACAATTCATTCATCAACGTCCCTGCATCTACATAATTTTTTTCCGAAAGGAATTACTAAACTGTGTTCGAGACAGCTTGTTCGATTACGAAAGAAATTTCTGTCGTTGAAGAATTGATTAAACCTTCAATTGTCGCTGCTAATTCCTGGAAGAGACACAAATTGGATTGCAAATGGATGTTTTCCATCGTGTGAGAAGAGTATAATGTCGCGCTGTCCCCGAAAAGATTTACGTATGCAAAAATCGAGACTGTCGCAAAAGAAAAAAAAAACAAAATGGAACGATTCGCCTAGATCGGCTGGTTATTGTTAGCGGACAAGAGACGAATTGTGTCAGCGGTCGTTATACAAGCAATAATGCGCTTTCGACGTTACATAATAAATTATGCCTGACTTCGCAATGACGTGCGTGCACAGGTTTACAGTGGGTGGTAATAATTCGCGCACGCTGCTCGAAATATCGACGTTACCGTATCCCCGGTGCAAATAGGGAAACTATCACTGTCGTAACCTGCAAGAATACTCGCGAGACCGATAGCGAATCGCACACAGAGAAACAGTAGCATATTCGATTTAATCCGTTTGTTCTGGATCGAATTCAATCGAATTTATTCTAACTGATAGGTCGCACCAACCTGTCAGAAATTTTACGACTATTTCACTAAGTTATTCAAGTAACTAAAAATAGTTTTCTTAGCGAGAAAGTTCCGCGCATAAAGCAGTAATAATGGCTCATGTGCAACAGTCAAGATAGGTGTTTCATGCGATGCACCTGCTGTCTGGTATTCATTCTGTGCAGCATCTGCTGTATTCATCCTATTCTCGAAAGCGGAATATAATCCCTTACGAGTACATCCCCAACGTGACCCAGTTCTTAACTCGGAAAATAAAACATTAAAGAAAGAAAACGATTTATATTCCTGCGAAAAGTGTTCTCGATACCTGGTTCGATCTCTTAGCAGCAACAACAGTAAAGGATGCCGCACAGTGGGGTATTTGGCCAGTTTAGCGCGCCAAAAGTCAAAATTGTTAGTTTGTTCAAAATGACTGAAACTTTTTTCTCGTGTACCTGAATATATATGCGAGTAATATACAATAATATTTTTCTATAAATAGTACTATTTAGTAACATATAGACACTTGAAAGTGACATATTCTCGTGACCAAGAGAGGGGTCGAAAAACATGTGTTAAAGAAATGATTCTTTTCACAAGTTTGGTGTATGGAATCGGGATAAAAACATTTCTAGGATGTAAAGGAAGGTATATAAAGTAATTTTATAGCTTTTTGTTCTAAACGATTCGGTGGTTTCGATAGAATAAACAATCGAAAATGGTACAATTTTTTTTCAGAAAGTTAAAATGTATTATGTAATAACTTTTTTTCTCCGCAAAACACCTCTCTAATTTTTTTTGAGGTTATTCAGTAGACATTGCTTTACAGAATCCTGAAGAGTTTAGGTGCAACAGAGTGCCACACATGGAGAAATTTAACTTTTTGTTAAATGGGGTTTTGGCCAAATGGGGTTTTGTAATAGCAATTTCTCTAAATCTGACAAAAAAATGTTTCAAATAAAAGTTTAACAGTATTAATAAACGTATAAATTGCAATACAAAAAACATTTAAAAAAATTTGTTTAAAAGAAAAAAACAAGATCGCTTCGATTTTTTAAACATTAAACTGTATTTTTGATTTGATAATGTTGTAGCTGGTATTAAGACGAATTCAACGATATATAATATTATGACGTTCACATTACTAATAACGTCGTAATAGTTTTGGCGCGCTAAACTGGCAAAATACCCCACTGTGCGCCGTACTTTTCTGTTAAACGCTTCAGGAGACGGTGTTAGAAGGGCTATGGGATTGATTGATGCGATAAAAAAAATCGAGGGCGGTCCCTTTGAGAGAAACGGTGAAAATGTCGCGACCGGATTGGAAGAGGCCAGGAAAACGTGAAAATCGGGTTCGAGCACGGAACCGTACGACTGTCGGGATTAATTCTTATTGTGATTCACGGCCACCCTGTACATGCACGTTTGCGATTAAGTACCGCGCGGCCGGAGGATAAGTCTAGAGCCCCGAGGATAAGCGCGGCGCGGCAAACGTGCGGAGAAGTTGCCCGACACAAATGCGCCTCTTGCGCGGAATCGAGATTATCGAGGGACGCGGAGGCATGCCAGGAATCCCCCAGTATTTCTGGGTTAGAGGCGTTAAGTCCGATTCGTACAGATGCACGTATAAGGAACGCGCATCTCGTTCCCCCAATCGATAACGCCGCCCAGTTGTCCCCGTCGACTTCATCCCCAACGAATTTACAGTCCTGCCGAGCCACCCCCCTCCCCTCTACGTTATCGCGGCAAATTACCGTTTAGATCCAATCTCCTCGCGTTGCACACTGGAATGCAACAAACTCTACCCTCGAAGTCTCCTCTCACGAAAATCCGAAAAGTTTTATACACTTTCTCTACGAGGCTATCCTCGGTCAATAAACGAACCGCTAACTTCTGGTTAAAGAGAGATTCGTGTGTGCTAGGTAAGTGGATGTACACTCCGCGACAAAAAGATGGCACACCCGTAAATATTGCTATTCCTGAAAACTGTGATAAAATTTGATATGTTTCTCTCCGTGTATGTATTTCGGTGGAGCTTCGAGGCTACTTACACCGGCGGATTTAAGCGCAGGTTACAGATTCTAGTCTAAATGTAAACATCGGGGGTCACCGAAGCGACAAAATGATGGCACAGTCTTAAAATTCTTTCTCTGCAGTTGACACTAGACCGTCAGACTGTTTATATCGTATACTGTGTTACTGTGCATTAAATATTGTGTGTGTTTCTTATTATCCTCTATTGAAACTACACTATGGGTAGTGGAAAATCTCTACGAAGATATTTTCAAAAATAATGGGGTTCGTGAGATCTTTTTTAAATTCGCATAAGGAAGATTCAATTTTTGGAGGGAGGAGAGACCATGGTGGTTCAGTTAGGGGGACAATAGGAAATAAAGGAGGGAAAGATTGAATAGTATCTGAAACGTAAGATTTGATACGTTGAGAAAGAGGTTTCGGGAAATTAGATGGCGAGGTGGAGTAGATATGATCGAGATGGTTCGAGAAAACTTTAGAATATGTAGGATTAGAGGGTGTGGATATCAATTTTGCAACGTAAGTTAGACTAAGCTGTTTTCTCCTAAACTCCAAGGGGATAACATTACTTTCGGCCAGGATACTAGAAATAGGACTAGTTTTGAACGCTCCCAAAGCAAGCCTGAGACCCGTGTTTTGAACAGAGTTTAGAGAGCAAAGTAGTGACTCCTTAGCGGAGTCGAAAATAACAGACCCATAGTCCAATTTGGAACGAATAAATGCTTTGTATGTGAGAATGATGATATCTTTATTGGCACCCCATTTTTGGGCTGATATCATTTTTATGAGATTTAATCTTTATAGGGATTTATTCTTTATGTGTTTTATGTGAGCAGACCAAGTGAGTTTTCGATCGAAGATAAGACCTAGAATTTTTATTTCATGAGCCTCTTTGATTACATGATTAGCCAGGACTAGTTTGATGCTAGAGGATGTCGTATTTTGTCTTGAAATAAGTATGTATTTTGATTTACTACACTCCGCGACAAAAAGATGACACACCCGTAAATATTGCTATTCCTGAAAACTGTGATAAAATTTGATATGTTTCTCTCCGTGTATGTACAATATTTCGGTGGAGCTTCGAGGCTACTTACACCGGCGGATTTAAGCGCAGGTTACAGATTCTAGTCTAAATGTAAACATCGGGGGTCACCGAAGCGACAAAATGATGGCACAGTCTTAAAATTCTTTCTCTGCAGTTGACACTAGACCGTCAGACTGTTTATATCGTATACTGTGTTACTGTGCATTAAATATTGTGTGTGTTTCTTATTATCCTCTATTGAAACTACACTATGGGTAGTGGAAAATCTTTATCCGATGCTGAAATAAAAACAATTTTGACATTGCGTAAAGAGAATTACTCAGTTTCGAAAATCGCACGTATTATACATCGGAGCAGAAAAGTGGTGTATAATTTATTAAAAAATCCCAAAACATACGGTACAAAAAAGAGTTCCGGTCGACCGAAAGCAGTAAGCAATCGCGGAAAACGTGCAATTTTAAAAGAAGCTTCGAATTCTTCGGGAACATCACGACAAATTGCTAAAGCAGCTGGCGTACACACAAATATACGTAATGTGCAAAGGATAATAAAAGAATGTCCGCACTTAGTTCGAATGAAATTGAAAAAAAACCACCTTTAACCGCTCAGCATAAATCAGAGCGTTTGAAATTTGCTCAAGAGCATATACATTGGAGAAAAAAGTGGTGTCGTGTTATTTTTAGTGATGAAAAAAGGTTTAATCTAGATGGGCCGGATGGTTTCGCGACCTGCGGAAAGAAGAAAGGATATTAAGCCGCAGACACATGGGTGACGGAGGAGTAATGCTTTGGGCCGGAATTGGGTATCGAGGAGTGACCGAAGTAAAATTTATAAACAAAACTATGAATAGCAAAATTTATATAGATTTGATAGACGAACAATTAACTAAATTCGGACAGACAATTTCCGGGGAAAATTGTATATTTCAGCAGGATAATGCAAGTGTGCATACTGCGAAATGCGTTAAGCAGTACTTTGAGCAAAACAAAATTAGTGTCTTAACGTGGCCAGCGAGATCGCCAGATCTCAACATAATTGAAAATTGTTGGGCACAACTAGCAAGGCATGTTTATGAAGGCGGAAGACAATTCCAAAGCCTTGCACATTTAAAAACGTGCATAGAACAAAAATGGACAAAAATACGGCCAAAATATATTAAAAAACATTTTAAGTCACTTCCGAAACGTATGTTGGCTGTTCTAGCAAATAAGGGAGGCCACACAAAATATTAAACATAATGTTATATATTTTATGTACGTAAATCACGTATTTTTTTGTATATGTGCCATCATTTTGTCGTACCAATTTTTTGTTATTTTTTGTTTCCATAAACAAACGGACATTTTCTTTCATTTTATTGTTTGTAATGTAGTTTATTTTGCAATAAAAATGTATAAGTACCAAAAAAGACTAGATTTATTATGTCCAAATGATGAAAACATTGAATTTTCGTGGTGTGCCATCTTTCTGTCGCGGAGTGTATGAAAGCAATGCCAGTGATGATGTACTTTAACCCCTTGCACTATTATTTATTTTGTGATTATAACGATTAGAAATTTTTCATCGTTCAAGATTTTATAGAAAAGAAAAAATAGTTTATATTTATTGTATGCCCATGTTTTCCCCAAAGGATGTATTATACAGTAAGGAACGAAACTGAACCAATAACCACAAGTTTTGTATAAATCATTATTTATTTCTAGGAATATAGAAGAATAACAAAAAATCAACATTATAATTGTTTTTGTCATAGTTAGAAGTAACTTAAGAAATTTTTTTCAATAATTAATTTCTCCTCGATTAGCAATGACGACAAAAATAGATTGACTCGGTATTGCACCGGTCCCTACAAGAAATGTTTACGTGACATGTTCTAGTAGTATGTTTACATTTAGCACTTTGGTATATTTACAAACTATTAGTCTACGTCTTAACACTCGGTTCTTCGCAATCTTTCGACCGGAAAAGCACACAAGTGAAGTAAGAATAAATATGAGGTCAATTGCTCCAAATTGTGTAAAAAATGTCATTTCTCTTTTTAATGACGGCTTGTCAACGCGTAAGACGGCGAAAACCTGCAGTGTTAGTCAATCGACAGTGCAGAGAATAAGAAAAAAATACTGTAAAAGTATATTATTAAATGTTGGAGGAAGACCAAAAATATTATCACCGCAGGATGAACGATGGATTATACGGTTTGTCACATCTGGTGAAGCTTCAAGTTCCATTATGGCTTCAAAATTATTAAAAGAAGATACGAATATACAAATAAGTCAGTGAACAGCACGAAGAACCCTCAAAGGAGCTGAGTTTAGAAGCATTAAGAAAAGACAGAAGCCAATGTTATCGAAAGAAACTATTAAACGTCGTTTGGAATTTGCTAGAAAATATCAAAACTGAACTACTGACTGGGAACAGGTTATTTGGTCAGACGAGGCTTCATCCGCCACGCTTCATCCGCCACGAATCAACAGTCCCGTCAGGCTACCCCTCCGATTATGGCTGCAAATCATTTCCCCGATCCAAATCTGTTCCCAGTGAGCAATAGAAGCCAACAAATTATAGCTGGAGGTTTTTCCCCCGTTTGGGAAAATATACGAGAAGTTCAACCCCTTTGTCTATAGTTAATAAGTGAACATTCCTGTCCAACTTTTGTTTCGACAGAGACACGTCTCTACCGAGTATGTTGCTGTGAAAAAGAGATAGTAGTGTTGTTATTATTATTAGTGAATTTCAGTACTGCTAAGCTACGTCTACGTTATCAAGAAAAATTATTATTTAGACCCAATCCTGACGAATTCGCGCTGCATAATGTAACAAATTTTACCTCCGAGTCAGTAAGAGATATGGTAGTGCTATTATTATTAGTGAATTTCAGTTCTGCTAATTGTAAGCCACAGTCTACTTTATCAAGATCAATTACCATTTAGACCCAATCCTCATTGCGCTTCAAAATGCAACAAATTTTACCTCAAAGTCTCCTCTCGTTTAGACAAAAATCCAAAAAGTTGAATGCCTTTGTTTACGTATTAGTCAACAAGTGAACCCCCTCTAACTTTTGATTTGACAGAGTTAGATTTCATCTGCGTACGTGGCTATATAAAAGCAGCATCAGTGTCACCGTGTTGTAAATTTCAACGCCACCGTATAAGCAAGTCGTATGCCGTGCCATAATCGTAGAATATCATACAACGAATGAGAAATCCGAGAAGTTAGATGCCTCATTCCAAACAAATTTACTGTCCTGCCATGCTATCCTCCACGTTATAGCAAATTACCATTTAGATACAATCTGCACGCATCTCACTACACGTAGAATGCAAGAAACTGTACCGTAAAGTTTTCTCTGGTTTGGACAAAAATTCAGAAAGTTTAATATCTTGTCTGCAAGTCGATAAGTGAACTATACTCTCTGGTTAACTTCTGTTTAGAAACGGATACGTCATAGTCTATTGGGCACGTGTATAAAGGCAGTATTATTGTTGTCTTGAGTTTCAACTCGATCGCGTCAGTCATTCGTACACTATGCCATAGCAACTATAGAACGTCGGACAACAAATACGTCCAAGTTCGAGATCCCAGTTCGACGCTTTGTCAAGAACAATTAAACAATCCCACCAGGCATTCCATCATGGCTGGAAATCATCGCTCAGATCCAATCTGCTTCCATTGGACGATAGAATGCAACAGCATTCCATAATCTCTTGTCTGAAATAAATTAAACAATCTATAGTACGTTCATAAATAAAATTCGAGTTCAGAAATAATAAAATGCAACAAAATCTGCGTCTTAAAATTCTTTTCTGTTCAGAAGAAAGTACAGAAAATCAAATACTTCATCCATACGAAGACTTTGCTGATTCGCAGCCATAAGCTTAACAAATCAGCGTTCTGATCCACAGCTTTTGCCGAAATCTCGAGGCATTAAACAATAAAACGCATGAAACCCCATCTTAGCGGCTCTCCTCGTTGAGAAGAAAATCCGAAAACTTGAAGGCTTGATCCCGTTTTACGAGGCTGTGATCGAAACGCTTTCGTTATCGCTCGCGATCGATCTTGATTCGGCTTATGCGATTTTGTTGTGGCGTTTACATGGGCGACGACGCGCTATCGGATCGATCAACGTGGCTCGAGTTTTCATAATTTCGCGTGTTCAACGAGGCAACGTTTGTTTTTCGCGCGGGCCGAGTCCCTGCTCTCCGCGTTCGCGTTTTTCCACGGGTAATTGTAAGTAGTTTTTTTCTTTTTTTTTTGTCGTGCACGGTCGAAAGAACCGATGGAAAGAGCAACTCGACGAAGTGATGAAAGGGAGAAAGATTAACGCCAAAATGGAGAACGGATTCGTAATTCTCGGCGGAACGAGGTCGGGGCCAATTGGAATCGAAGGTCGAGCGATTAAATTCAGTCGCGTGTAAACTTCACCGACAGAGGAGAGAAAGGGGAGGGGGTAGGGGGTGTTGCCCGTTGTTTTGCGCACATTATAGCGAACCATTGATTTATAAATTAGAGTATGTTCGCTGGGTCCAATCGCGAAAGATGTAGGTCAAGTTCCCTTGTTCTTTTTTCTTTTTCATTTTTTTTTCACGACAGCTTTTGGCCGGGAAACAACGGATTCGAGGACGTGTGCCCGTCAGCGAATCATAATCAATCGCCGTTGCAATGCTCCGAATGAAAATCATACGATGGCGGGGCCGGCGGTGTTGTAACCGTTGAAAAAGAGGATAGATCCCGGGGGAGAAGAATGGAACTTGAAATATTTAAATAATCGTGCGGCCGGAATGCTGGAATGGACATTTTCCAGTGGCGCCGCCGTTTAAATAATTTATCTCGGTTGCGGCGCAAGCCCGATACGTTTTTTACAGTTACAGCCGAGCACTGTCCTCGCGAGGAACACGCCGACTCGGAAAATAAATCAGCCGACACGAATTTGCAGCGCCGCTTCCGTCCGCTACAATTGATTCCGTTTTATTGGCTTTAATGAATGTAAACATTAGTCATTTTTATTTTCATAGCTGCCTAACGGACCGCTTCGGACGATAGGTACAAGCAATTTTTCATGTTGCAGAATTGATATTTTTCAATGAAATAAAAATTGAACGATGGAAATGATGGAAACATTATTTTAAACAGGAGGCTGATAGTTGGAAAGATAAAAATTCGTGAGTGGAGATTCTTTTTGGGTACATGGGAAGATTTAAATATCTGTAGTTTATTAATGGGCTTGAAAACGTCAAAGCGATGACTTAAACTACCCCTAATTTTATGCATTCTACGACGTACAAACCAAGTTGGAATTTTATATTACTCGTATGCGAAAGAAACTATCAGTGTTCGTCATTTTTCCCAGGATCTGACGATTTAAAGAAAAATGTTTAAATTCAATCGTTCGTGTTTTACAAACGAACTGGAGATCAACAAAGTCATGACTTAAATTACCACTAATTTGATGTATTCTACGACGTACAAATCAAGTTGGAATTTTATATTACTCGTATGCGAAAGAAACTATCAGTGTTCGTCATTTTTCCCAGGATCTGACGATTTAAAGAAAAATGTTTAAATTCAATCGTTCGTGTTTTACAAACGAACTGGAGATCAACAAAGTCATGACTTAAACTACCACTAATTTGATGTATTCTACGACGTACAAACCAAGTTGGAATTTTATATTACTCGTACGCGAAAGAAACTATCAGGGTTCGTCATTTTTCCCAGGATCTGACGATTTAAAGAAAAATGTTTAAATTCAATCGTTCGTATTTTACAAACGAACTGGAGACCAACAAAGTCATGACTTAAACTACCACTAATTTGATGTATTTTACGACGTACAAACCAAGTTGGAATTTTATATTACTCGTATGCGAAAAAAACTGTCAGGGTTCGTCATTTTTCCCAGGATATGACGATTTAGAGAAAAATGCTTAAATTCAATCGTTCGTATTTTATAAACGAACTGGAGACCAATAAAGTCATGACTTAAACTACCACTAATTTGATGTATTCTACGACATACAAACCAAGTTGGAATTTTATATTACTCGTACGCGAAAGAAGCTATCAGGGTTCGTCATCTTTCCCAGGATCTGACGATTTTAAAAAAAATGTTTAAATTTAATCGTTCGTATTTTACAAACGAACTCGAGATCAACAAAGTCATGACTTAAACTACCACTAATTTGATGTATTCTACGACGTACAAACCAAGTTGGAATTTTATATTACTCGTATGCGAAAGAAACTATCAGTGTTCGTCATTTTTCCCAGGATCTGACGATTTAAAGAAAAATGTTTAAATTCCATCGTTTTCGTATTTTACAAACGAACTGGAGATCAACAAAGTCATGACTTAAACTACCACTAATTTGATGTATTCTACGACGTACAAACCAAGTTGGAATTTTATATTACTCGTATGCGAAAGAGACTATCAGTGTTCGTCATTTTTCCCAGGATCTGACGATTTAAAGAAAAATGTTTAAATTCAATCGTTCGTATTTTACAAACGAACTGGAGACCAATAAAGTCATGACTTAAACTACCACTAATTTGATGTATTCTACGACGTACAAACCAAGTTGGAATTTTATATTACTCGTATGCGAAGAAAACTGTCAGTGTTCGTAATTTTTTCCAGGATCTGACGATTTAGAGAAAAATGTTTAAATTCGATCGTTCGTATTTTACAAACGAACTGGAGACTAATAAAGTCACGAATTAAACCACCACTAATTTGGTGTATTCTACATTATGTACACACTCAGTTTTAATTTTTTTTCGTTTGCATCAAAGGAATAAACAATTGACGTCAACTTCTATCGTGCGAAGATTGGGTTTAGAAATCGATGAGATTCAGAGGCGTGTATTTTAAAAACAAGCTCGAAATCAGCAAAGTAATTACTTAAACCCCTCCTAAAATCGTCTGAACTACATATCCTACAGGCCCAGTCACAAGTCCAGAGTCCGCGTGTGCGAGGTAAACTGCCGATATCAAACTTTCCGCAAGAATCTCGGCTGAAAATCTGAGGGTCGACAGAGACGAGACAACCAGGACCTAATCAGGGAGCGGGCTCGGAACAAATCGGTGTTCCCGGCTGCGGGGTAGGGGTTCTCGTTGAGGATGTAAATGAAAATCGGCAAGCTCGAGGAGAGTCGTTTGGATTGGGAAAACGCGGAATGCGCCCGATGAAAACTCGGGATTCCGCGGATCGTTAAAGACGGCCGGGCCGGGAACTTTGCGAAACCGGCTCCGTGGAGGCAGGCCGTCCGAAACTTATCCTATTACGAGTTTCTCGGCAAGAGAGCACGGTCTCGGTCGGGTAACCGGGTGCTTCTGCAAGCCATCGGCAATCTTCGGCGAGTGGGAGAGAGGAGAGCGGCAGAGCGAGAGAGCACGTCGAATTAACACACCGGGCGACGCAAACTCCGGCGATAACCTGTGCTTCCACCCCCGAGACGAGGAGCACGAAGGGCGGGCCCTCAAAGCAAGACCCGGGCAAAAGTGACCCACCCCAACCCCACCCCCTCGTCCGGGAACCGATTCGCTTGTCAAGGTTTTGGTCGAGAGGAATTCCGCCGCGTGATCAGCTTCAGCCCTTGCGAACTGGCCGACCGACTCTATCCCTAATAAACAGCGGTTCCATTACCCTCAGACAGTCGATACTGATCACTATACCGTGCACCGTTGTGCATTTATACTGTTTACGCATCTTTGAAACGCAAGAAAGGGTGTACAGTGAGCGAAATTCGTATAAGCGCACACCAAATTCTACGAATTTTTCCTCTTACTTGAAAGTAGAAAACTGGTAAGGTTGTCAGAAAGCTGTGTGTTGTTTACATGCCCTTCAATTGTCAACGTTCCTACGTTTCAGTTTGCTTAAGTTACTTGTAGAGTCAAGTGGCAGAGCAAAACATTCGTAATAGTGTCTGCACGTGCGAAATTCGTATAAACGCAGTGCTTTATTTCGATTAATATTGACAGAAATAATAGTGGTAAGTGCTTCATATTGTTGAATTGTGTAGTATTAAACTGTATTTAGTAACACATTTAGTAATACATTTGTTTTAATGAAAAGGACAAAAATGCCAAGAGGAAATTTTCTGACCGAAGGCGAAAGAGCTACAATAGCAATTTTAAACAAAAGAGGTGAATCGAATAGAAAAATAGCAAAGGAAATTAATCGTTCAGAGTATGTAGTAAGAAATTTCTTGAAATTGAAAGAAAATTATGGAAAGAAATGTTCTACGAAAGGAAATTCTAAAATAACGAAACGAGAAAAGAATATTATTTTCTATGAAGCTACAAAAAATAAATTAGTTGCAAGTCAAATTGTTGCGAAAATGCAATTATCAGTCACAAAGCGACGTGTTCAACAAATTTTACATAATAATACAAACATAGTTTTTAAGAAACCACAGAAAAAGCCGATGTTGAAAGCGCATCATAAGGTTGCTCGGCTGCAATATGCCAAAAATCATATGCACTGGACTGATGAATGGAAGAAAGTCATTTTTTCGGACGAGAAAAAATTGAATTTAGACGGCCCAGATGGATGCAGTTCCTACTGGCACGATTTACGTCAAAAAAATGACCCTAAATTATCCAGAAATTTCCACGGTGGAAGTGTAATGATTTGGGGAGCATTTTCTTCATATGGAAAACTGAAACTTTGTTTTATTAACAGCACAATTAATTCAGAAAAGTACGTCGACATGCTAGATGGAGCATTAATTCCATTTTTGGAAGATACAATTGGCGAACGTGCATTTATATTCCAACAAGACAACGCAGCAATCCACGTTTCAAAATGTTCCCGCGAATGGTTTAAGGCACGGGACATCCCTTTAATTGAATGGCCTGCATGCAGTCCTGATATGAACCCCATAGAAAACTTATGGGGTATAATGGCAAGAAAAATATATGCAAATGGCCGCCAATTCACCGATACTGCAGCTTTAAAAGAAGAAATTAAACGTTGCTGGGAAGAGATTCCTATTACAGTCATAAATAATCTTATAAATTCAATGCCGAATCGAATTTTTGCATTAATTCAAAATAATGGAGGTCATAGAAAATATTAAATTTATAATTATAATATAAGTTTAGTTTTATTTCATCTCTTCTTGCTGTGCGTTTAAACGAATTTCGCACAAAGAATAAGCCTGTATCAAGAAATAAATGTATATATATGTTTACCTAAATATAAATATGTAAATATCTATAGCACATAAATATATCTTTACTCTTCTGTCGTTATTATATTCGCCTCGTTTGAATTTAAAACTTTTAGCCCCAAAAATCATATTTTTCTAGGTGCGTTTATACGAATTTCGCTCACTGTACAATAACAAACACCGACGACATCTCCGCTCTTACCGTAAGAAATGTTCTAATTGATACAATTAACTTGTTCCTCAAACCGGTTTCGTGTAAGGTGAAGTTTACTTTAATTTAATTTCTTTCCTGCGTTCATTGTAAACAAAATGATGCTATTTAGAAGCTCCTTTCTTTAACACTAAACATACCACCATTATTTATTTGACAATTTTTGAAATTATGAAGATGCTCTCATGAAGTACCGCGCAAAGTCTAAATGAATTAAATTTTCTCATTTTTATAAGGCAACATGTATCTGTTACGTTAATAGCTCGGTACGTTCAGTGTTAAACCTGCGTACCCCGAATTTTTCAAAATTTTGTTCTGAACTCTACTTTTTTCAAAAGATGGTACCAGTATTTTTTAAAACTTGTACAGGAGAAACACTTGAGACTATATCCACATTTTTATCAAACTTTTCAGTATTCCCTTGCCATTGTAAAATTGCATTTGTTGCTATTTCGTTTCCATTGTTACCACTCGAGAATTCGTACGTTTATAAATTACCAAAGACTACAACGTTCAAAATTTGAAACAGTACTCTCCAAAAAGTGTCCGATTTCGCGTGGACTGACCCCGAAACAAAGGATTAATTATAATACCTTTCGTCCATTTGCTAGGAAAGCAATTTTAGTAGACGATTAATCAGACTGGCTTGAATTAACACGACGCAGATTGTGAATAAACGTGCAATGCCCGACTGTGTTTATTAAAGTGTAATTTAACGCTCCGAAAGTATACTTGACGCTAACGTGGCCCTGTAACATGCATTATTTTCTTATCGACGGTAAATCCGATCAAGGTAATTGCGTGTACATCACATGTGCCGATAAATCAAGCATCTAAATTAGTGGTTTCAGAACCGAGAGTGTAATATGCTTGTCAGCTACTCCTCTATCGACTAGAAACTGATAAGTGAACTGGGGATTTCATTCTATTTATAGAGTGTACTACTGTATGATCAGCACACGTAGTATCGTACTATACAGGTTATCATATACACATCAATACGCAATGATATATTATGTCACAGTATATTGCTTTCCAATACTGACACGATTGCATTTACTCAGACTTTATAAAATTTCTAATCTAATATGTGCTTCAATAAAAGAATTTCCGATGAAAATACTCTCAATAATGGCGAAAGAAAAATTCGGGGACAAAATCCATTTATCACAAAAATGGGTGGGGCAAATGGAATTGAAAAATATCAAGATACGTTTACAAACTAACAAGACTACAAAAGAGAGAAATAAACTGTTATCTGATTTCTATGTCCTGCAAATAATACAAATTTTTAAATTACATGCAAGTCCTGCTAAGTTTATTTTTCATAAAAATTTAAAGTCTACTTTACTGTTAAGTATTTCAGTGTTACATAGTATTCTAGTGTGTCCTTTCTTAGAGTATATAAATTTTTGATCCCACCTTAGTGATATCAAATACGTTATTAATTATTGGGATCACAAACAATTTGAAATTTGAAATAATGACCCCACTCATTCATTCCAAGTACGTTTATGAAAAAGAATTTTGATAAGATAATATAAAATATAAAAAAAATAAGATAATTTGGATAAGGCAGTAGAAGCTAATTAAATATGAGTGTACGATCGACTAATTATTGCGCGTCCCGATAACAGGAAAAGATTAATCGTATGCGACGGTAGAACCGAGCCAGAAAATTCGTTTCCACCGAATTGACGTCGGTCCCCCAAGGGAGCCGGTCGCTGATCCTGCTGTTTGTTGTTGCAGAAAAATCGCTCTAGTCATTATCCTCACCAGAGCCGGCCTGGATTTGGATCCGAATGCCCTGAAGAGCTTGAAAGTCACCGTACCGAAACTCGGTCTAATTCCATGGGTCGTCGAGGCGGTTGTGGTGGCCACGCTGACGAAATATCTACTCGGCTTGCCCTGGATATGGGGTTTTCTGCTCGGCAGCGTAATAGCTGCCGTTTCACCAGCTGTCGTGGTGCCTTGTCTTTTCAGGTTACGCGGCAAGGGTTACGGAGTCGCCAAGGTGAGATTAAACGATCACTCACTTTCCCTAACTTATTGCACTAACAACCCGTTCTAATTTCCATTCGCAAAACATAGTCTTCCTGCTCGAAAGAAACCAAAATTCATCCAACAACTCCAGACTTTCCATACACAAGATCTAAAAGACGATCAAAAGAGTTCAAGAAGAATTTTTATTACACTGATTAAATTCCTTTGATTTTGTGGAATTTTGGGGGATGATTATTCGATACTCGACGTGTTATGGGATTCTAGATAATTAAAAAAAAATTGAAACCCCTTAAGTTAGCCCCTTGCACTGCGATTTATTTCACGGTTCCAGTGACTAGAAGCAAACATATCGATGTAAGATATCGCTTTGCATATAATGATGCAGTTAGAACGTTTCTTCGTTTCGAGTGAAGGAAGACACGTCGAAGAATTTTTATTACAGTGATTAAATTCCTTTGATTTTGTGGAATTTTTGGGGGATGATTATTTGATACTCAACGTGTTAAGGGATTCTAGATAATTTTTAAAAAATTGAAACCCCTTAAGTTAGCCCCTTTCACTGCGATTTATTTCACGGTTCCAGTGACTAGAAGCAAACATATCGATATAAGATATCGCTTTGCATATAATGATGCAGTTACAACGTTTCTTCGTTTCAAGTGAAGGAAGTCACGTCGAAGAATTTTTATTACGGTGATTAAATTCCTTTGATTTTGTGGAATTTTTGGGGGATGATTATTCGATACTCAACGTGTTAAGGGATTCTAGATAATTAAAAAAAAATTGAAACCCCTTAAGTTAGCCCCTTTCACTGCGATTTATTTCACGGTTCCAGTGACTAGAAGCAAACATATCGATATAAGATATCGCTTTGCATATAATGAGGCAGTTACAACGTTTCTTCGTTTCGGGTGAAGGAACCCTAGTAGCACACAAATATTGGATAGATATTTTTTTCAAATATTGGAAAAATATTTTTTAAGCCACATTTTTTCATATGAGAAAAATATTGGATCTGAATATTGTATACATGTACAAGAAATATAAATTGAATGTTTAAAAAATATAAGCTAAATACTCGGAGGATATAAACTAGATATTTAAAAAATATAAAGTAAATATTAAAAAAATGTGAATTCAATATTTGAAAAATATAAATTCAATTTTTAAAAACATTCAATAAAATTTTCAAATTTAAGAAGTTTCAAATTATAACAAAAATTAGAAACTATGAATATGTATTACTTGTAACTTATATTTTTATGATATTTTGTTGCCTGTAATGTTATTACGATATTGTAGTCTGTTTATCAACATGTTACATATTCGTAATTAAACTACACATAATACTTTGCTAACTATTATAGCTTCTCAAGTTAAAAATTATGATTTATAATATTAACTACTTGCTCAACTTATTTTCATTGCAAGGAAATATTTGAAATACAAAATAAAAATATTTCATTTTATCTTTGTGGTTATCAAAATAAAAATATTTGATTTAAAGTAGTATCTTATTTGAACCACATTAAATTATACTATATACCAAATCATTAATGATCGTTAATATACGTTGCAAAATATTATAGAAAACCTTGTATCCAATGTTCCACATACGAATACTAATCTTACATTATAAAATACTAATGTAAAGTGTACTTACTTCTGAATCTTCTGTACCTCCGTCGGATCCACAGCACACAATTGTTGACTCACGAGAATAGATCCGACTAATTGAACAACAATCACTAAACAACACACGCACACAACACATTTTATAAAATCGTGACAATGAACGAGAAGATTTCACTCCGACCACGAACAAAATAATAATGCGATTTTAACAATGATCCCTTCCACGCAGGTGGTACGGTCAGGTTATCATAGGAAGGTTAGACGCTGAGCGTCAATAAACACTAGATACAAAACCAAGGTAAAAAAATTATGGCGGGGCGCCGGCCTTATTTCCCGGAATTCCCTGTTTTCGTATCACACGTCCGTGGGAGGGGGACGGTTAAAATCGCAGTATTATTTTATTCGTGGTCGGAGTAACATCTTCTCGTCTGCTGTCACTATTTCGTTAAGTGTGTTGTGTGTGTGTGTTGTGAGTGTTGTTTAGTGATTGTTGTTCAATTATTCGGACCTATTCTCGTGAGTCAATAATTGTGTGCTGTGGATCCGATGGAGATACAGAAGATTCAGAAGTAAGTACACTTTACATTAGTATTTTATAATGTAGTTTGCAGTACATTAGTATTATATTTTATTATTCGCATGTAGAATATTGGATGCAAGGTTTTCTTTCTTATTTTGCAACTTCAATTCTAACCCATACCTACTCCGATCATTTTTTGAGATGTTAAAACTTTTTTGCGAATATCTCGGAAACTAAAGTTGAGCGGCGGTAACATGTATAGGAAAAAGTTGTTCATAATGATGACCTTGACAACATATTTCAAGGTCATCAAAATCGGTGAGGAAGCCCCTAATGTAAATAATTACCAAAATATTCTACTTCCAATATGAAATAGATTCATTTAATATTTAGAAAAAAATATTTTTCTCGTAACATGACATAGATATTTCCTGAATATTTAAAAAGAAATATTTGTTACGTAATATAAAATAAATATTGCATGTATACTTGAATATTAAAAACAAGATTGAATCTCCTTTTAATATCATATGAATGTGTATATGTACAATATTTTGTGCTACTAGGGAAGACGCGTCGAAGAATTTTTATTACAGTGATTAAATTCCTTTGATTTTGTGGAATTTTTGGGGGATGATTATTCGATACTCAACGTGTTAAGGGATTCTAGATAATTTAAAAAAAATTGAAACCCTTAAGTTAGCTCCTTGCACTGCGATTTATTTCACGGTTCCAGTGACTAGAAGCAAACATATCGATATGAGATATCGCTTTGCATATAATGAGGCAGTTAGAACGTTTCTTCGTTTCGAGTGAAGGAAGACACGTCGAAGAATTTTTATTACAGTGATTAAATTCCTTTGATATTGTGGAATTTTTGGGGGATGATTATTCGATACTCAACGTGTTAAGGGATTCTAGATCATTTTTAAAAAATTGAAACCCCTTAAGTTAGCCCCTTGCACTGCGATTTATTTCGCGGTTCCAGTGACTAGAAGCAAACATATCGATATAAGATATCGCTTTGCATATAATGATGCAGTTACAACGTTTCTTCGTTTCGGGTGAAGAAAGACACGTCGAAGAATTTTTATTACAGTGATTAAATTCCTTTGATTTTGTGGAATTTTTGGGGGATGATTATTCGATACTCGACGTGTTAAGGGATTCTAGATCATTTTTAAAAAATTGAAACCCCTTAAGTTAGCCCCTTGCACTGCGATTTATTTCACGGTTCCAATGACTAGAAGCAAACATATCGATGTAACATATCGCTTTACATATAATGAGGCAGTTAGAACGTTTCTTCGTTTCACGTGAAGGAAGACACGTCGAAGAATTTTTATTACAGTGATTAAATTCCTTTGATTTTGTGGAATTTTGGGGGGATGATTATTCGATACTGAACGTGTTAAGGGATTCTAGATAATTTTTAAAAAATTGAAACCCCTTAAGTTAGCCCCTTGCACTGCGATTTATTTCGCGGTTCCAGTGACTAGAAGCAAACATATTGATATGAGATATCGCTTTGCATATAATGAGGCAGTTAGAACGTTTCTTCGTTTCGAGTGAAGGAAGACACGTCGAAGAATTTTTATTACAGTGATTAAATTCCTTTGATTTTGTGGAATTTTTGGGGGATGATTATTCGATACTCAACGTGTTAAGGGATTCTAGATAATTTAAAAAAAATTGGAACCCCTTAAGTTAGCCCCTTGCACTGTGATTTATTTCGCGGTTCCAGTGACTAGAAGCAAACATATCGATATAAGATATCGCTTTGCATATAATGAGGCAGTTAGAATGTTTCTTCGTTTCGAGTGAAGGAAGACACGTCGAAGAATTTTTATTACATTGATTAAATTCCTTTGATTTTGTGGAATTTTTGGGGGATGATTATTCGATACTCAACGTGTTAAGGGATTCTAGATAATTTAGAAAAAAATGAAACCCCACGGTTACAATGACTAGAAGCAAACATATCGATATACGATATCGCTTTGCATATAATAAGGCAGCTAGAACGTTTCTTCGTTTCGAGTGAAGGAAGACGCGTCATTTCCATTTGTCTATCAAGCCTGACGCTTCGCTGTAACTTCGCGACACTTTGCCGAGGATTTCGCCACTGACAATCGAGCTTCCAAGCAAACGCGAAATTACGGCGCGACAGGGCAAACCGGTGTCCAAAAGAAATTTAATTAGTGCCGCTCCGCTTCCGGTAAGTTGAGCGGCGGGGCGCAGTGTGTTACGCGCGTGCCACGCTATGACGAACAGATGCAACTTCGCTGCATTACTTACGAATGCATCCCCTCCCCGGAGAAGCGAAAGGATCGCGCTTCGCAGAGACCTAATTCGACACGTGAAATTCACCGTCGGCCGAGTCCCGTTCGCGTCAAACAATCCGTCCGAGTTGTTCCGGGTGTATTCGAACAACTTGCAACACTGTCTGCCTAATTTTTTCGACCGACCAAATCGCGCGAATTCCAAATTTCATTCTTTCGAACATTTCTGCTTTATCTTGGAACGTGATCTAACAATTTAATTTTATGACGGAGAAAAGAAAACAAACTCTTAATATGAAAGCTCTTAATAGACAATACACAAGCTTGATATACAATCTCTTAGTACTACAATATACAAGCTTTTAATATACAAGGGCATGGAGCCTTAAAATAAAATAAAATCAGAATCACAATCACAAATAAAACAATATAAAATCAGAATCATGAAATCACAATATGTTCAAAATTATTAAATGCTGCACGTGTTCTTTCATGTCTTAACACATTAAGAAGCACTTAAAGACAGCTTAATAATTTGTTGTTTAACACTAGAACTACCGAGTAATAAATACAACTGATGAATATTGCTTTGTGATAATGACAAGACTACATTTATTCAAATCTAATACCATTTTTATTCTAACATGTGCTTCAATGAAAAAGTTTATTCAAAGAATTCTGATGGAAACATTTTTATAATTTCAGTCATTGCGAAAGAAAAAATTAGAAACCAGTCATTTTGACTGGTTCGGTAGTTCTAGTGTTAATGATATTTTCTTAAAAGAAATGATTAGACTATCAGGACAATTTTCAGGGGATTTATTATATTATGAAAGGACTGTTTTCGAGAATTTACTGTATAGAGACTGCAAAATACCTTGGAAAATTGGTTTCAGAAAATAGATAAATAATATTACGAATAGTTCTGGGCAACGTCCATTGTGTAACAGTGAAAACGGTCCATCATTCGAGGATTAAATGGAAATTTTTTGTTTAAAGGACGTAATATTCGAGTAGGATGAATTTTTGGCTCTGGAAGGCAGAATAATCTCTGTAAGGAGATAAAATGAGTTTCCATATTGCGGGGGCGGTCTGATCTGTATTCCTCGGACAGGGTCCGCCGCGTCTCGATAATCGATGTGGAAAACGAACGCAGTCGAAGAACTGGATCGGCTTTATTCCGCCTCGGCGGACGAAATAAGAGGACCGGCTGTGGTTCGTGGCCACGTGGTCAAGCTAGTTAAAATACGAAAACCGCGAAGGGGTGGGCGCGCATCAGCCCCTAGGGAATCCGAACGGAACGGCCGATGACAATAAATTCGGCGAAAGATACGATACCGAATTAGATAGGATCATGGTTTAAACATCGTTTTGTAATTGCGGCGAGTTACAGCGGTTGCTGAATCCAGTGAAATCTCCGTCGACCGTGTCCCATTTCGCGGGATCTGGGAAGAATAGACCCGTAAGAACAAGATGGCTGGGAATTCGGGTTCCATTCCTGCTCGGTTGGAACCGTCGGTTCGGCTCCCAAAGAAAATGCTGCAGCGGGTTCGCCAGAATCTCCGAAGAATTTCTGGAAATTTGTATGAAAGCCAAGAGCTAAGTGATTTTATCGAAAAGCTCACTATCGAATTATAGAATTTTATTTCCACGGTCTCTCAACATTCTCAGTGGGTGAACACAGTCTGCACGATTTCCAAAATCGAAATTAAAGTGCTACAGTCACTCAAATTTGAAATACTGGTACTATTGAATTATACAGGGTGGTCCACCTAAGTAAGGCCACCTAAATATCTCCTCTAATTGTGGGGTTACAAAAAATATTTTGTATGCTATTTGAATGGTTTGAAAAAACCATTCTATTGCAAAAAAAATTTTTTTCTAGGGTAATTTTTTTCGGAGTTTACAAGGTTATCGATGTTTTTTGCGTATAATTGTATAATTTTTTTGATTGCATCGTGTAGCTGATGTAAAAAAACGTTCAGTTATGTACATTACATGACCTTGAAATAACCTTTGAGTTCAAAAATTAAACGGAAACGATAAATTGTCTATCGAAACTTTAGAGAGACGAAGACGTCGTTCGGGAATCTGTAAGTGTAAATACACATGTTTACTATCACACTACGAATGACTTCTAACACCGCAGAAGTCTGATCATTTTCAAACAGTTCGTCAGTTTATCGATATTATCCTTCGCGATGAGTTACTCAAAGCAAGGGCAAATTAATATGATTCTGATTTATGGCAAAAGTGATCAGTAGACATCGGATCTTTATGCATTTATGGCTTATGGAAATGTTAAAAAAATGCTATAATATAAAATTCGACAGAATTTAACACGATTTTTATTTGCTTTGGATCTACAAAGGCTGTCCCCATTAAAAATAAAATTTTATTTCATTCCACTTTCTTAAAATGTTTCTATAAAAATTGGAAATTGCATAAACATCCGATGTCTAGTGATCAGTGTTTAAGACAAGCTGTTCGCTTGTAAAGAGCGAAATTTCCTGAACGCAACTGTCCATCGCGTAGTACGTATAAAAAAGTAGTCAAACATTTTTTTGAAAGTGGTAGTGTCAATACGAAAAAGCGTACGCGAACCCATAATGTTACAAATCAATTAAATACGAGATTTATTACGGAAAAAGTTGCCGAAAATCCGCATGTTAGTACACGACAATTGGAACGATTAACCAGTATTTCAAAAACAAGCATAATACGAATACTTCATGAACAAAAATTTAAAGTATTACAAATTTCATAATGGGGTTTCGTGATAGTGAACATGTTTATTTACTCTTAGAGATTCCCGAACGACGTCTGCGTCTCTAAAGTCTTGATAGACAATTTTTCGTTTCCATTTAATTTTTGGACTCAAAGGTCATTTCAAGGTTATGTAATGTACATAACTGAACGTATTTTTACATCAGCTACACGATGCAATAAAAAGAATTATACAGTTATACGCAAAAAAACATCGATAACTTTTTAAACTCCGAAAAAAATTACCCAAGAAAAAAAAAATTTTTTTGCAATAGAATGGTTTTTTCAAACCATTCAAATAGCATACAAAATATTTTTTGTAACCCCACAATTAGAGGAGATATTTAGGTGGCCTTGCTTAGGAGGACCACCCTGTAGAATTTTATTTCCACGATCTCTCAACATTCTTAGTGGGTAAACACAGTCTGCATGATTTCCAAAATCGAAATTAAAGTGCTACAGTCACTCAAATTCGAAATGCTGGTACAGAACATATGCTACAATTTTGTAAAAATTTGTATCTACGACTTACTATATTTAATGATGGATAAAAGTAGTCTTGACGTTATTTGTACTGTAAAAATCTATATAGATTCATAAATGGCGATTATACAATGCATCTTTAAATTTTGAAAAAATAATAGCAGTTTCTCAAGTCGAAATCTATAAAATTTAAATTAAAAAATTCGAGACTAAAAAAAACGCTCTCCATATTTTTAAATTGATATATAGAGCACTTGCTACATTTTTAGTAATAATTTCTTTACATGGCTTACCAGCTTCGATAATGGACAAAAATTTGAATAAAAATCATTACACAGTTTCGGGGAAAAGTATTGGGAGTCTTCAGGCATTCGTTCTGAAATCGAGAACAATAATTTTGTAATGAAAGTCGATGTTGTTGTAGGTAACCGAAGATCGTTATCGCTCCGTTTAAGTAGACAGGATCGATGTAATCGTGTCCGGACGCATTTTAAGTCGAGCGGTCTGAAACTCAAAGGCGTCGTGTGTCCATTTTCCTCGAATTAGATAGGATTAAAGTTCGAACAACGTTTCGTAATTACAGAAGATTACACCGGTGGCTGGACTTAACTAGATCTTTATCGATGAAGTTTACCGCGCAGCGACATTGTATCCGATCCATTAGGGTCCTTCACCTAAGCTAATGCCTGCAACCAGTGTTTGTTCCGAAGTCGTCGATTCGAGAAATAAAACCCGATCCGACGAAATTACGGATTTTCGCGACGCGGTGTAATATCGTGAAATAATTAGGAGAAACGCGAACGGCAAAGGTATAATTATTACACTTCCAATGCACCGGGTACTCACACGCGTTTCGAGAACCTACAATTTCTGCATTCAAGTGCATAAGACCGTTCCAACGAGAGTACTTGTTTGTAGCGTGCATACGATCTCGTTCGTTGCTATATTAAGAAATTGTCGCTGCAATTTGTCCTCGATTCTAACGACGAATTCTGTGCGCTATCGAAAGATATTCACTAAAATTAATTTCTTTACAATTGTTTATTTTACTAGGATTCACTCGATTGTCAATTACATATTGTGCCAGAGATATGTTACAAATTATACCTCCCTTTTGAATTATTATTCAGTATGTTTGTTCTGGACTGTTAAAAAATAATTTTCTTTTTACTAATTTTTGAAAATTTTTCGTTCCCGATATCACACTGTGCTCATGGTGCTATAGGGCATTAGATTGGTTGCGATTTCAACCATTGTACCGTCATAATAAAAATATAAAAATATGATACTGTTGCGTACTATATGCTTGCATTGCTCGCGTCAGTTTTACTAAATACAAAAAGTGAAATAAAATATGAATTAGTCTGCTTTCGACAGGCTTTTGCAACCGCTCGATTACCCTAATTCCCGATGGGCTTGTTTGCATATAGAAAATGATTTCCCAACGGGGAACAGAAGGTTCGTATAACTCTGTTCTTTCTTACGGAGCCTTTCGACTTCGCGATTTATCACTTCCCGTAAACTTCTTTGGGACGCTATTGGCTGAGCGGGCAAATGCACCGACTGCATCCTCAAGTTCACGTGACACGGTAAATAGACTCTTTAGCTCACGGAAAACCCATTTCGTGAAGGGGTCACACCATCTGGTGCACCGGCGGAGAATAGACCAGTCAATCTTTTGAAAATCAAAGCGCACTCCGCTGTACAACCTGCAACGAATTTTCTCCCGACAGTCTCTCGCGAAGAGAAACTATCTGGGATCTTTCTTTGCTGGAAATTCGTGCTTTTAGAACCCGTTAACCTTCCCTGGCTGGGAAATTCAACTTGCACGGTACTTGATGCGTACCTTTGAAAAATATGCGAGGAACATCCAACGCTCTGTAACATTCGAAAATATTCTAAAAATTTATCATTCACGAAATAAATCCCAACACACGAGCTCGGACGATATTACGAGTTTACTAATTATTTCTCAAAAAATACCTGAAGCTTGATAATATTTCAGAGTCAAGAGAAAAGGGATTTACTCTTATTCAATGAAAAATTCAAGTGTTCGCATAAAACTAAAGTATTATCTGCAAATGGTTTATTCCAGTTTTGTAGAAAATTAATTAATTAATTTGTTAGGAATACGAGGGGACGATGGACATTTTGTGAAAGCGTTTCTGCCGGACGGTTTTTGACAAGCGACTGAGTAATTGGAACATTTGCTGGCACAGAGCGATGCACATTCCTGCTTAAAATGATAAGCACAGAAATGGTAGCGAGAATAGGTGAAAGGGATGTTAGGGCTGAGAAAGGGGGAGGAGGGGTGGGGGGCTTAAATAATTCAGTTTAGAAAATGGGGTGGAAGCTGTTTGAAGAGTGCAAAGGCCATTCCCGAGAATGTGATATTCATGAGACGAAAGATCTAGACGCGGCTTTTTGTTTATTTCTTGGCCAGTTGTGGAACAAGCCAACCCCCGAGATGAAATTGAATACTGCGCGCAAAGTGTGTCGGGTAATTCGCATTATTACTCGCGATGCTCGGGAACTGTTAGATTCCGATTTTGATGAAACTTTGCGGGATTCTCGAACAGTCAGAAGCACTGGTAACAGTTAACAGCTCGTTGCCAAGGTAATTTTCGCAATACCGTATATACTGGATTCGAGCTCATTTCGTCCAACAGACTCCGGGGAATGCGGTTGTAATTTCTATGAATTTTTAAGCAATTTTAAACAAGCTCGAACAAATTGTTTCGAAACGAAATGTACCTTTCTAGAAGAGATTCATTCGTCAAGGAATTTACGTTTCTCGGGATTAAAACTATTAATTTTTGCGTAACCAATTTTTTCTATAACAGATTGAACCTTCCTGATTGTTATAAAAAAAAGTTCAACTCAACCGGATAAACCATTTTCGAGATAAAAATTCATAAGTACAGAGGCTGTTTCGCGAAAATGAACAGATAACAATTGAAATGTTTGGAGATCTGTATTACATAAATAAATAAAAGAACAGAAAAATGATGACTTAAACCCCCCCTAATTTCGCGTGTTGTACATCATACAAACGAAATTTTAATCTCATATTTTATGAATACCGCAGAAATGAACGATTGATTGACGTCGATTTCCACCACGTGGAGTTTCGGTTCAGAAATTTAATGACGCTCGAAGGTGTGTATTTTTCAGACAAATGAATAGTCAGCGAAACGATGACTCAAACTCCCTCTACATTTGTAAATACTGCATCACACTCGATTCTCGATAGCGAGACCGAATGGGAAAGCAGTCGATTCGCCGTGAAACGATCCCGAACTCATTTTTGAAGTGATTTATAGCGAGTACGCGGAGTACTCTGGCTCGAATACCTTACTCACAGCATGTGACACGAACCGCTGACCAGCTGGAACGTTTACCAAGGGACTTCTTTCCGAAGCGACACCGTTTGATTCCGGTTGGTCGAGAATCAGGATAGTCGGCGGACTTAAATCCCGCACGAGCTATCATGGCTCGATAGGTTTTCGGTGCGCCGAGGAATCGGTTCCCCGTTGTCGTCGGCGAGTGTCGTTAGATCATCCCCTACCTCTCCGTTCGATCCCTCCTCTCACCCCTTACCATTCCCTTCGCAATTCTCTTCCTTCGATTCCCCCCGACGACCTGGTGGATTATTTTCACTAGCCCGAAAGTAACCTTTCCGAGAAAACCAATTATACTCGGTAATCAGGTTTTTATGTGAAAATAAGGGACCATGAAGAATTATGGAGGGGGCAATCATCGATTAGAACCATTCAAAACATCCATGCCAGAACGAATACTTTTTGGTAATATTAGTTCAGTCTTGGAATTATTCTGTTCAATATTATTTTAGTCTTTTAACGTGTTATCTTCAATACTTTCTTTTCATACGTTATATCGGTTAATTCTAAGCTCTATATTCATGCGAGATCAAATTTCTGCAAACCCACGGTGCATAACGAATGGAGATTAGGAAAAGCGGAAAAGGAGCTGATCAGCTACGAATCTCGCTGTGCTCGCTCTTTCCCCTAAAATCCTACATTCGTATGCAATAACTGTCATTCAAGCTTCACAAAGCGCGACATTTCATATGCGCCAACCTAATAATACTGTTCTCCTCAAATTTTCTTTGTTCCACGTCAGCGCCGTCTCTGTAATAAATTCAATCATTGTCCGGCAGAATATGAAACGCGATGAAACGGCAGTATTGCACCTTCGTTAAATTGTATTAACTACTTATCGTTCAATCAACCAGGATCCAATATTTCCGCGATATTTATTTTTCATTAATTCGTTAATAATATGACCGTTGCGCTCTGTCCTTAATATTGTTGCGGACCGTGCTGAATATTAATCGTGCACGGGATATTCGATATTTAATCGAATAATTTATTCAACATTATCATTTATTACAGGGAATTCCAACTTTAATTATTGCTGTCTCTGGTATCGATGACGCGGCTTCGGTCGCTATTCATGGGATAGTGAAGAGTATCATGTTCTCCCATGAGAAGTTATGGTACCAAATCCTTCAGGGACCCATCTCGATTATTGGAGGCCTTGGATTTGGCATTCTGTGGGGATGGCTGGCCAAGTATGTTCCAGAAAAGGGTGACGTGAGTAGAACAAATTTTTTTTATCAGTTGTGGGAGCAAATAATTTTATAAGTGATTTTTCTGATCGATATTCTCGCTTGTGAATAGTTAGAAAAATTATTTTAGTGATATTTTGAGGGAGTAAACAATAGACGAACTTTAGAGTGATATACAGGGTGAGCTATACGTGTTCCATTCAACCCTTCGGGACAGACTCGTTCACTGGGTCACATCGACTAGACATCGATACCGAGGTCCGATTATGTTTAAGGAGGCTCGCTGCCAAAATCCTCGAAAACGTCTCATCACCCGCAGCCGGGTCTAATAGGTCTTTTAACGCTGTTGGCTTTGGTCGTTGGAGTGTTAATTGCGCTTCACGAGGCGTGCAATTCCCGTCGCGTTGGATTTATCGATGGGAACCGAACTCTTTTCTTTGCTCCACCCTTTTGACTTTCATTTTGTAGTCATTTCTCCTCAACGGGTTCTGTAATCACGGTATTCTATTAAGATCAATTTTCCTCGTCGACTGAAAGACGAGCTAAAAAAAAATTAATTTTAACCTTTCATCTCTTGAGCAAGAATTTCCACCTTTTAACGGTGCGCACGGTGTGTCGCACAAATTTGCAAATGAATTATCTAATTTCTTCTTTGCTTGGTATTCACATGGGAAAGTGTTCTGAAACACTAATTCTTATGCAAAATTGCAAAACACGGGAGCTATTATACAGATAGACATTTATTTCTTAATAATTCCCATAATTTGACAATAATAGAACAGTGCAATTCTTTAAATTCTTTTGCGATTGGCCTACTCAGAAATATTGACTTCTGACTGAATATTGAAAGTGTCCTGAAACACTAATTCTTATGCAAAATTGCAAGACACGGCAGCTATTATACGGATAGACATTTATTTCTCCTCTTAATAATTCCGATAATTTGACAATAATAAAACAGCGTAAATCTTTAAATTCTTTTGCGATTGGCCTACTCAGAAAGATTGATTTCTGACTGAATATTGAAAGTGTTCTGAAACACTAATGCTTATGCAAAATTGCAAGACACGGGAGCTATTATACGGATAGACATTTATTTCTCAATAATTCCGATAATTTGACAATAATAGAAGAGTGCAATTCTTTAAATTCTTTTGCGATTGGCCTACTCAGAAATATTGACTTCTGACTGAATATTGAAAGTGTTCTGAAACACTAATTCTTATGCAAAATTGCAAGACACGGGAGCTATTATACAGATAGACATTTATTTCTCCTCTTAATAATTCCGATAATTTGACAATGATAGAACAGCGTAATTCTTTAAATTCTTTTGCGATTGGCCTACTCAGAATGATTGACTTCTGACTGAATATTGAAAGTGTTCTGAAACACTAATTCTTATGCAAATTTGCAAGACACGGGAGCTATTATACGGATAGACATTTATTTCTCCTCTTAATAATTCCGATAATTTGACAATAATAGAACAGCGTAATTCTTTAAATTCTTTTGCGATTGGCCTACTCAGAAATATTGACTTCTGACTGAATATTGAAAGTGTTCTGAAACACTAATTCTTATGCAAAATTGAAAGACACGAGAGCTATTATACGGATAGACATTTATTTCGTAATAATTCCGATAATTTGACAATAATAGAACAGCGTAATTCTTTAAATTCTTTTGCGATTGGCCTACTCAGAAAAATTGACTTCTGACTGAATATTGAAAGTGTTCTGAAACACTAATTCTTATGCAAAATTGCAAGACACGGGAGCTATTATACAGATAGACATTTATTTCTCCTCTTAATAATTCCGATAATTTGACAATAATAGAACAGTGCAATTCTTTAAATTCTTTTGCGATTGGCCTACTCAGAAAGATTGACTTCTGACTGAATATTGAAAGTGTTCTAAAACACTAATTCTTATGCAAAATTGCAAGACACGGGAGCTATTATACAGATAGACATTTATTTCTCCTCTTGATAATTCCGATAATTTGACAATAATAGAACAGTGTAATTCTTTAAATTCTTTTGCGATTGGCCTACTCAGAAAGATTGACTTCTGACTGAATATTGAAAGTGTTCTGAAACACTAATTCTTATGCAAAATTGCAAGACACGGGAGCTATTATACAGATAGACATTTATTTCTCCTCTTAATAATTCCGATAATTTGACAATAATAGAACAGTGTAATTCTTTAAATTCTTTTGCGATTGGCCTACTCAGAAATATTGACTTCTGACTGAATATTGAAAGTGTTCTGAAACTCTAATTCTTATGCAAAATTGCAAGACACGGGAGCTATTATACGGATAGACATTTATTTCTCCTTTTAATAATTCCGATAATTTGACAATAATAGAACAGTGCAATTCTTTAAATTCTTTTGCGATTGGCCTACTTAGAAATATTGACTTCTGACTGAATATTGAAAGTGTTCTGAAACACTGATTCTTATGCAAAATTGCAAGACACGGGAGCTATTATACGGATAGACATTTATTTCTCCTCTTCATAATTCCGATAATTTGACAATAATAGAACAGTGCAATTCTTTAAATTCTTTTGCGATTGGCCTACTCAGAAATATTGACTTCTGACTGAATATTGAAAGTGTTCTGAAACACTAATTCTTATGCAAAATTGCAAGACACGGGAGCTATTATACCGATAGACATTTATTTCTTAATAATTCCGATAATTTGACAATAATAGAACAGCGTAATTCTTTAAATTCTTTTGCGATTGGCCTACTCAGAAATATTGACTTTGGTCAGGACTCCGGTGGCTGTCTTTTCCAGCGTTTACATTACTTCGCAAGTAGTTTCAGTAAACGCACGGTGAGTCGGTTGGACGGTAGCGGTTCGAATAGGCAGTATAATTAAAGCTCTCAGGGTTATCACAATGGCTCGAATTCGCCGTAAACCGAAGGCATCGATAACGACGAAACTTTTTTCCAATTAGATCTCTCGAGTCGGTCAAACGGCAACAAACGGGGACGCGGTCGGTCGAGAGATAGAAGGGAGATTTCCATGGCTCGCGGAGGGTCGTTCGTTGCTTAAAAACGATTGTTGTTCG
This sequence comes from Seladonia tumulorum, assembly GCA_913789895.3. Taxonomy (NCBI): domain Eukaryota; kingdom Metazoa; phylum Arthropoda; class Insecta; order Hymenoptera; family Halictidae; genus Seladonia; species Seladonia tumulorum. The sequence goes on along the minus strand of OU565279.1, from coordinate 9,443,156 downwards.
TTCTCCATTCATCATTTACCGAATGCCGGCCATTCCCGGTGATTCACGGTGCCTTAACGGTCGACCCCGTCCCCGGTGGCGCAATAAAAGGCAACGCTGTTGGCAGACCGCCCCCTTGGCTGTTTAACGCCGACCAGCACCTTCGACGCAACCCTCGCAGACCGTTTTGATACAATACGACCGGCAATTGTCCGTTACATGCCGGTTATGTAGAAAACGCGAGCAGAGTCGTTGGTTCTTTACTCGCCGGGCCGCGCGCTGCCGGAACGCTCCGAATGGCCCTCGACAAAGATTGCGCCATTGCTTTATTGTGTTCGCCGGAGACCGCGATTCGTTTCGCCAGAAAACGGTAACAGGCCACCGCGAGAACGGTAATTGGAACAATTGAAACTGTCTCCGTGCTTGCCTTCCTCTTCCGAAGACACTCCGCTTCCACGTTTTCGCGTTCATACGCGGACCGCGCGGAATAAGAATTAATTTTTTGTATCGCTAAACCAATTTCTGAGCGGAAAAATAATCTCATGGTGCATCGAACCTTGCCGATTGAAAGAAAAAAAAAAGTTCGACTTCATCGGACACGTAGTTTCCGAGATAAAAATTCTTAAGTGCGAAGTTGCGTTCGTGCAAATTATTCATAGACAAGAATTGGAGAATCTGGAGGTCTGTATCTTGTAAACGAATTCATAATCCGCAAAGTGATGACTTAAACTACACCTAATTTCATATTTTTTTTTTTTTTTTATTTAATGCAATTAGAATCTCAAAGTAGAGATTATTTTGCCATACATTATTTTCCTATACATTATACATTATTATAAACTGTACAATTTTCTCAGATATTTAGCTCACAGTCATTCAAAAACGAGTAGGTTATTTTACATATTTCAACCGTAGGTCTGGATAGGAGAACATTGCATGAGAGCGGAAGAAAAAGATGCAGTTTCCGTAGTTGTCTGATAAACTCCAACCTCAGTTCATCAATCGTGGGACACTGCCATAGCACGTGGTCGATATCCTGATTCTCATAACCGCACTGACATTGTGGATCGTTTACTATGCCAATTCGAGCAAGAGAGCTGGCAAGATTGTAGTGTCCTGATCTGCATCTGTTTATCGTTGTGACAATCTCACGATGGAGATTTGTGTGACTGTACCACGGTTTAGATTTTCGGTTGTGGAAGTATGTGAAGTAGTTTACACCTTTAGATAATCCTTCTTTCTCTATGATGTCAAATGTGTTTTGTGTTGCCGCTGATTTAACCGATTCTCTTAGATCTGAGAAGGGAATTTTGACGGAGAATGAGGCTGTCGTGCTGGTTGCTGTTTTAGCTAATGTGTCTGCACTCTCGTTACCCAGAATCCCAATATGAGATGGTACCCAGTAGAATTTAATTTTACTATCGTTTGTGGTTTCGGATGCGAAGTTGAAAACGTTTTTTCTTATTTCAAAGATATAGGGATTCGTTTTTGTGCTTATATTAGTTTCTTTCAACGAGAGTAGTGCACTAAGAGAATCCGTAAAAATGAGAAAATTCTGATTGGGATGATTCAAAGCTATTTTCACTGCGTCGTTCAAGGCTATAGTTTCCGCAGTGAAAATTGATGCGTTTTTATTTATACTTCTTACAACGGTAATATTTAAGTCATTACAAACACATGAACTTCCCACAGAAACTGAATCCTTTGATTTACTACCGTCTGTGTAAATAGAAAAGGATTTTTCTTCTTTAATTAGATTTTCAATTAATAGGTTGGGATTATCAGCATACCGAAGAGATGAGCCAAATTCCGTGTCAACATAAATATTGCTAATAAAAGTGTAATATTCTTGAACATCGTTATAGTGGTTGCTGGTGCAGAAAATATGACTGATAGAGTTTCTTGTGTCTTTTATGCATTGATATATTAGCCTGTTACTATTTTTACGTTTGCTGTACTTGTTATCCATAATATTCCTGATCCGTGAAACAGTTGCATATACAACCGTGTTTTGGTTTGAATGGACTTTGTTAAGGTAATTCATACATAGGAATCGAGCACGTTCTTGTAAAAATTGAAGTTTAGATTCCGATATAAGAATATTGGTGGGTGTGCTAATTCTGTACCCAAGAGCAAGTCGTATTGCCGCGAATTGAATTTTCTCTAGCTTTCGTATTTGGTTTTGTTGGGTGGGAAAATATACAAAGCAGCCATAATCTACTATTGAACGAACAAAACTTTTGTAAAGTATTATTAAGGTTTCTGGATCTGATCCCCACCACGTACCCCGAAGAAATTTTATTATGTTAATAGCTCTTGCACATTTTTTCTGTAATTGACCAATTTGATTTTTAAATGTTATTTTGTAGTCGAAGATTATCCCCAAGAAGCGTACACATTCACTTGATTTGATTGTAGTATTCTTGATCTTTATTTCTGTTTGACCTGGGTGGATGTTGAGTCTGTTGAAATGTATAAACACGGTTTTATGAGGAGAGAGTTTTAATCCTAAATTACGTAGGTTGATGTCAATATGCGAAATTGCTTTTTCTAATAGTCTTTTACTATTGCTGACTGTGGATCTGTTGCAATAAATTGCTATATCATCTGCAAATTGAGATACTATGACGCTCTTGGGTAAGTTATCAGCAATGTTAGAAATGTATATATTGTATAAAAGTGGACTGAGGACTCCGCCTTGAGGAACACCCTTAAAAACTTTTCTAGCCTGGTCACCTGTGAGATCTGTATATATTATCCTTTCAAAAGTTATGGATTTAATAAATTTAATAATATTTAATGGACAACCAATCATAGCCAATTTTTGTAAAAGAATGTTTGTATTGACGTTATCAAATGCACTGCTGACGTCTAGAAATGTGGCTAAAAGATTCTTTTTATTGTTAACGGATTCTTCAATGCTCAGGGTAATGTTGGTCAAATTGTCTGCAGTGGATTGTCCTTGGCGAAATCCCGTTTGAGATTTGGGAAGAATGTTATTCCGCTCAACCTAATTTCATATATTCTACGTCATACGAACTAACTCTTATTTTTTTTAATTTACGAATACCTGAGAAATAATCATTTACTGTCAGTCTTTACCACGTAGACGTTCAGTTTAAAAAACGATGAAATACTAAAGTTTTCATTGTACAAACAAATCATAAATTGAGAAAGTGATGACTTAAACCCACCCTAATATCACGTATACTACGTCATACAGCTTCACTTTGAATTTTATGTCACGTGTATGCCAAGGATATTTTCTGCTAATAAAAATTTGGATTCAGAAAATTGACACGGTTGAAATGTCAGTATTTTATTAGCAAATACGAGACCAGCGAAACGATGACTGAAACCTCCTATAGTTTTACAAACACTGTTCCATAAAAACCCCATTAAAATCTAATCTTACGTGCATGCCAAGGGAAGTATCGATATTGATTTTTCCCCACCACTTAAAGTGTTCCACTTCTTCAGCTTAGGAAACTTGTGAAGTTCAAAGGTCAGTGTTTCACAAGAAAAGTAGAATTGAGAAATGATGAAGCGACGGCTTAAACCTCCCCTAATTCCGCTTATGGCAGCCGGCTGTAATATTTCTGTAACGTGCATATTTCTGAGACAGTGGAGGTAAAAGGTAGAACTTTTCCGGCCACGAAAAGTCTTAACTTGTAAATTAAACCTCATGGTTTACGAGACGACAATTTTTTATGTATCGCTTCTCGAATTCGAGATCGCCGGGAAAGATTACGTGGTTTTTATATCGTGAATGTGGAATTTTATTGAGCAAATTTAGTTACCTTTTTCTTCTGTACCCACGGGAGCTCAATTTATTATGAGATCAGGACCTCTGTTTCAGTACAGGAAGTTTTTACTACCCTCCGAGAAGATATGTCGGGGGAAACATTTAACTTAGATGAAAATTTTCGCAAAAACCGCGAGGAGGTTGTTTCTGGGGGTTTTTTTGTTTTAAGATCCTCCAGTTTTTCCTTGGTTCTCTAAAAACGTCAAACTTCTCGAAGAAAATTCTTCGTAATTTGATCAACGCGAGACCGAATATCTCTTTAAAACTCTGGAGACGGACATTTTCGAGGACTTTATTAACCTTGATGTCTCGATCCTTATTCGCCAATCTCATTTTATATAGTTTTTACCACTAATTCAAAACACACCGAGTTCGCTATAAAATCCAATAAAAATGAATTGCAGCTTAAGCTGCTAAGATGAAAAGTTTAAACGAACCCTCAAAGAGATCTGTCTAGCTTGACGAGTTGTAAAAACGGTTTCCTTTAGCATTTTCTCACGGTTGAACAAATTACAAGCATATTTCTGAAGCATTAAAAAAGTGAGTAAGAGAAAAATATTAGAAGGATTTAAATGTAAAGGGTGAATTATCAACACAGAAAATGTAAATATTTATATTGATAATACTTGCTCTCCTGCTACATTATCACATTGAATTCATAATATTGATCAGAAAGTCGAGATTTCCTAACAAATTAGAATTAAAGTATTTCCTAAACTAATGATTTTTTTACACAAATAGATTAATACTTTTTTGTGAAGAATATGAAGGAGCATCAGCTGATGTAATAAAAAATATATGATTCCATTTAAAAAAATGGAGATGACCTTCAAATGTCCGAAGTACCTCCACCTGCAAAAAAACTACTATCGCCACCGAATGGCGCCCTTCGTACTGTGCAATCTATTTCAGCAAATATTTCTGTGAAACTTATAGTTTCAAAGATATCTGAGGTGCTAATAGTTACTGCCCCACCCTGTATAAATCCACCTAAGAAAAGAAAGAAATTTCTATTTCACTCCAGTTAGTTTAGAAATTTTGCGTAAAGATCCGCAGTCCAGAATTAAAATTGTAGAACAATAAACAGCACAAACTCATGGGACGTCTCGATCGAATTTGCGATGAAAACCGGACTGCAAGGTTGTTCGCCCTTAGGGCAAACGCGGGAATGCACCTGGACGGTTCTAGAAAAGGGTAGAATCGCTGACGTGCATTATCGCGACGGCGGATCGATCGCGGTCGATCGAGAGATCGCCGGTGCCACGAAAAACCCTTGCAACCGGCCCGGGCGTGACCTAATCGAACCGTTTTTCATCGGAACGCAGCATCCCCCATCTTGGCAGTTGCCTGCAGCGCCGCAAGATACTGTCCGAGCCACCAGTAACCAGACTTCGCTGACAGAATTTATTATTCGCATCGTGTTTCAGCGTAATTTACGCCCCTACCCGTGCTTCCCCGCTCGCCGCCGCTATCCTCCACAAGCTGACGCAAATTGTACGTTATCCGTCTTCGCTGCGTACGCCGACGGTAGTGAATTATCAATTTCGAGGCCGAAGAAACGTCCCGCGATGTCCACCGTGGCTGACAAAAAGTCTGCGCGCCGTACGTCCTCATATATCCCCCGTGCAATCGACCAAAAACGCGAATGTTTTACATTTGAAAGTCAAATGCGAATTTAAATTGGATATCAAATTCTAAATTCTGACACATTTTTAGTCGCTGATCCGGGTTTAAAGGCAGTCCGCGTTGAGCCACTGGTTCTAGCCGGTTTTAACAAGCAATGAAATCGGACGAGCTTTGCATGCATGATTATTTGTCAAAATGTGCAAGAGAGGATCTACAGGACTCTGTGAAACTTATTTAATTGGATCGTCAGGGGATGCAACATAGCTAAACTGTTACCAATTTATATATATACAGTGAGTAACGAAAGTATTCGAACGCCCTTTAAATCAGTATAACTTTTTTTTTAAGTGAATCAAACGACCTGACTTTTTTGAGGAGTTAGAAGAATTGGTTTTCCAAATGATGTGTAAAAAAGATTTTGAAAAAATTGCAATTGGTAAGAATTACATGAGAAAATAAAAATGGCACTTTTCACAACTTTTTTATTTGAACCTGTAGTGAAAATTTAAAATATGCGTTTCGTAGATATATGTTAGTTATATACATACTGAACATTTCATTGAAATCGGTTAACGTTGTCATGAGATACAAACGTTTAAAGATGATTACATAAGGGCGAAATTCCCTGGCAAGATCAAAAATCTCTGCGACTTTCACCCTTAAACTCTCATTTTGAAATGTTTGTAGTTTACTGCAACGTTGACCGATTTCAATGAAATTTTCAGTATGTATATAACTAACATATATCTACGAAACGCATATTTTAAATTTTCACTACAGGTTCAAATAAAAAAGTTGTGAAAAGTGCCATTTTTATTTTCTCATGTAATTCTTACCAATTGTAATTTTTTCAAAATCTTTTTAACACATCATTTGGAAAACCAATTCTTCTAACTCCTCAAAAAAAAATCAGGTCGTTTGATTCACTTAAAAAAAAAGTTATACTGATTTAAAGGGCGTTCGAATACTTTCGTTACTCACTGTATATACAGGGTGAGTCACCAAACGTTACCACCTCAAATATCTTTGTTGTTTCTAAAGATACGTAAAATATGGTAAGGACAAAGTTGAATGGTACAATGGGGCTGACACGATGCAAAAAAAAAAATTTTGTTTTTATGTCATTTTTTTGGAGATATCAAGGTCACCTTGACTTTTTTAAATGGAACCACCCTTTTTTAAACACCTACAATGATAGGTGTCCCTTTCATTAGGAATTTAGTGACTATAATTAGTCCAAGGTGATTCAAGGTCAAGGACAGAAAAAACGTATAAAACTAAAATATGGAAGCAGAATACCTGTATTTTATAAATGTTCGAAATGATGGCCGTCTGCGTCGATACATTGTTGTAAACGAGCTCTGAAGGAATGTTGAACTCTGATAAGTGTATCCGACGTGATATTCGTACATGCTGTGATGATACGCTGACGCATATCTTCAACTGTTGTTGGAGCATCCGTGTACACGGTCTCTTTTAGCAGACCCCATAAAAAGAAATCCAGTGGATTTAAATCAGGCGAACGTGCTGGCCATGAAACTGTTCCGCCTCGTCCAATCCATCGGTTTGGATATCGAGAATCCAACGTTTCTCATTGGATTTCATGACAACCGTCATGTTGGTACCACATATCGTAGCGATTTTTTAAAGGGACATCTTCTAACAAAATTGGCAGATCTTCTTGCAAAAATTGAGCGTATTTCTGTCCCGTCATCATTCCGTTAACGAAATTTGGTCCAATTACTTTGTCGTTCAAAATACCACACCACACGTTTACGCTCCATTGTCTTTGATGATCAATTTCTCGCAGCCAGTGCGGATTATCCACAGACCAATAATGGGCGTTCCGTAGATTAATTGAGCCATGATTAGTAAATGTTACTTCGTCCGTAAACAAGACATTAGAAAAAAATGAATGATTTTGAAGCAATCCCCATTGACAAAAATTAATTCTATTTTGAAAATCATTCCCGTGCAATTCTTGATGGAGCGATATGTGGAACGGATGAAATTTATGTCGGGCCAGAATTCGTATTACGCTCCTTTGACTTATGCCTGCTTCCCGGGCAATTTTTCTCGTACTCACGTGAGGATTGACAGCTATAGCTGCTAAAATATTAATTTCATTGTCTTCATTAGTCGTGGGATTCTTCCGTTTGTACTGTCTTGCATGTACACTTCCAGTACTTCGAAACAACCTGTACGTATTAGAGAAAGTACGTCTAGAAGGAGTGTTTCGCTCGGGGTACCTTTCTTCATAAAGTAGTCGGGCCTGCACTGCATTTTTTCTACATTCACAGAAAATCGTGATCATATCACACTTTTCAGTCATCGAATATAACATAGCGGAATCGCGTTTGGAAACATACTGATAGTAAATAAGAATGCTGAATAACATTGAAGGACCTTAGTATGTTTACTTCAACTACGATAAACGTCTCAACCGTGATAAACGTATTTTGCTTCCATATTTTAGTTTTATACGTTTTTTCTGTCCTTGACCTTGAATCACCTTGGACTAATTATAGTCACTAAATTCCTAATGAAAGGGACTATCATTGTAGGTGTTTAAAAAAGGGTGGTTCCATTTAAAAAAGTCAAGGTGACCTTGATATCTCCAAAAAAATGACATAAAAACAAAATTTTTTTTTTTGCATCGTGTCAGCCCCATTGTACCATTCAACTTTGTCCTTACCATATTTTACGTATCTTTAGAAACAACAAAGATATTTGAGGTGGTAATGTTTGGTGACTCACCCTGTATACAGGGTGCGGCGCAAACTAGTCCCCACGATTTTTCTGCCCCTTCGGATGGTCGGACAGAAAAATGTTTCTTACCAAAGTTAATGAGTATTTAACCAACAAGAAATTGCAATATCTAAAATTAAAAAAAAATCGATTTCCAACAAAAAATCAAGGTCGCTGTCATATCTTTTAATGGAACTGGGTATTTTTGACTTCATAATATTGTGGTCGACGTCGAAACGAATTCAACGACCTTCTATACAATGACTTTCAGATGACCTTGAAAGATAATATCGCCATGAATCAATTGTCAGAATATTTGCAATATTTCGACGGTACGTAGTAGCAACGCCTTTCAAATAGAAGTAAACAAATGAACGCAAACATTGCTTCAGAACTTAACTCACAAAAAACCAAATTTATACGGAGCCACATTGAAAACACAAATGTTAAACGTGTTGTTAAACGTGTAAATTAATTAATAATTAAATTAAATTTTCGAACTGCATCCCATCTTGTGCAACGCAAAGTTCTGTTCTTTGTAACAAAGTCTTATGTGTAGCTTCCATTAGAGAACTTCTTTTTACATTTCTGCACGCTTTGTCATTTGTTCATTTGTTTGTACCGTCGAAATATTTCAAATATTCTGGCAATTGATTAATGGCGATATTATCTTTCAAGGACACTTGAAAGTCATTGTATAGCAGGTCGTTGAATTCGTTTCGACGTCGCCTACAATATTATGAAGTTAAAAATACCCAGTTCCATTAAAAGATATGACAGCGACCTTGATTTTTTGTTGGAAATCGATTTTTTTTTAAATTTTAGATATTGCAATTTCTTGTTGGTTAAATACTGATGAACTTTGGTAAGAAACATTTTTCTGTCCGACCATCCGAAGGGTCAAAAAAATCGTGGGGACTAATTTGCGCCGCACCCTGTATATACTGAGAATTTTGTGCATTTGCAATGAAAATGATCAAGTGAAAACAGTAGAAAGATTAAATATATTTATGAGCGGTTTATTTTCGAGTCGTTAAAATCGTTAAAGAGAAAGAAAATAATTTCTATGTTGTTCTTCCTGTTTGATACGATCAACGGAGAACATTTTTATTTTTATATGAACAGCGAATCATGGAATAAATTATGTAAAATATGTTTGAAAAATGCATGTTCGAAACTACAGGTCCGAAGAAAATAAAGAATTTGTTGTGTTGCGTAATTTTCGTGGAGCTCTCCGGCGGAAAATGTTGCTAAACGAAGTGTGCAATTACGCGATAATTAATCATCTCGCCATAAGCACTGCCACATTCCAATAAAGTTAGTAATTTACGAATTTTCTATTCAATTAATCACGGCCGAATCAGCGGCGCGTAGTTTTCCGAGAAGAGCGGATCGTAATGATTATTTACAAACGGGCATACTATTTACGAGACACGTTCATTAATTACGATTTAACGCGGTCATTTGATTCGAAGATGAAACCGGAAACATTCGAAATGTCGAATTAATTGAATCCGCCAATTGATACCCGCGCGCGAATCGGAACGGATTAATTCCCGCGGACTATTTGCAAGGCAAATTTCAAAATATTGTTTAAAGTCGTCGTGTCGCGGCGTTCTACCCGGTCATCGGGAAACATTTTCGCGCTTTTGTTATTCGAGCCCCTGCGACGTTGACTTTTCACCGAGTGTATCGGAAGTGGAAAAAGTTTTTTCGCGGCGCTTCGACTAGTTTTACAGAGTGGTCACGACCGAACCGAGGAATGTTTTTCGATCAATCGTAAATCAACGGTGAACAACAACGTCAATATTACTTCGGTGTACGTTCACCTCCATGTTAAAAAAAAAAAAAAAAAAAAAAATAGAAAAAGAGGGAAAATGCATTTTTCGAACTATTCATGTACATACATTTGACGCGGCAAATATTTCCGTTAACGATCACCGACGAATGATAAAACTTATCGTGTGTAATAAAAATATGGGCATGCTTGCTTTGTTATCAGCTGCGGGGAACATAACATTTGACGTTGATTTATGGAAAGGTTTTATCTACGAATATTGACAACATTTTTCTGACAATCTCTACTGGTTTATTTGTCCTTCCAGTGCTTTGTCATGGTACTTAAAATTCTAGTTCTATGCACTGACGAAGAGTGTATTATTTTGTATTTGATAAATAGGGGACCAGAGGTACTATCGTTTTGTTAATATTCTTTTAAATATCGGAGGCTCCTCTGTCAATATTTGCTTAACCGTACAATGGCACTTTTTCGTTAACCCCTTGCCCTACAATATCGTGTCAGACTCGTGATGAAGATTATGAACAGAGTCTAATAAATATATATGTTATTAATTTCCTTTAAGTCTAACTAAAATTCTATTTTGTTGTCGTTGATATATATCCTTTGGAGAAAACATAGGCATACAATAAACATAAACTATTATTTTTTTCTTTGAAATTCTGAACGATGAAGAATTTCTAATCATTACAATCACAAAACAAATAGTAGTGCAAGGGGTTAATATTTTTATACATTACTTGGGAATCGTTCTAACATTTAAAAAGAGCTCGAGTCGTTTGGCCCACTTAACCCTCTATGGGCCGAATTTTGTTGGTTTCTATTTGCAGACAAGTTGCAAGGCATTTAATTTGATATTTCAAGCTGATGGTGCTGCTAACCGCCATCAATATACAGTAAGGAGCGAAACTGAACCAATAACCACAAGTTTTGTATAAATCATTATTTATTACTAGGAATATAGAAGAATAACAAAAAATCAACATTATAATTATTTTTATCATAGTTAAAAGTAACTGAAGAATTTTTTTCAATAATTAATGTCTCCTCGTTTAGCAATGGCAACAAAAATAGACTGACTCGGTTTTGCACCATGTCCAATACTTGGCAATATTTAATATATCATTTATTTTTAATATTTTGTCCACAACCCTTGCGCTTGTAAAACTGCACTAATTAGCTTTGGCATACTTTCTACTAATTTTTTGCAATAATCCGGAGATATTTGTTCCCACTGTTCTTGAATTCTCTCATACAAATCTGTGATTGATGTTGGTTGGGAGTCATACGAATCCCGAAGTCGTCTTTTTAGTAAACCCCATAGATTCTCTATGGGGTTGAGGTCGGGGCTCTGTGCAGGCCAATCCAGAACAGAAAATTTTTTAGTACAGAGCCAATTTTTTACACTTTTAGCAGTGTGCTTAGGGTCTCGGTCATGCATGAAAATTACATTCTTTTCTTCAAAGGGCATATTTTCAACAGCATCTATCAGATGATCTTGTAAAATATCCTTGTACATGTACTGCTGATTCATGATGCCATAAACTCGGTGCAGTGATCCAACACCAAATGCTGTTAGGCACCCCAGAACATTAGGGATCCACCTCCATGCTTTAACGTTTGTTTCACATGTTGTGGTTTAAGCCTTTCATTTTTACGAATCCAGCATCAAGACATGCCATCTGAACAAATTCTGTTAATTTTACTCTCGTCTGACCAAATAACCTGTTCCCAGTCAGTAGTTGTTCAGTTTTGATATTTTCTAGCAAATTCCAAACGACGTTTAATAGTTTCTTTCGATAACATTGGCTTCTGTCTTTTCTTAATGCTTCTAAACTCAGCTCCTTTGAGGGTTCTTCGTGCTGTTCACTGACTTATTTGTATATTCGTATCTTCTTTTAATAATTTTGAAGCCATAATGGAACTTGAAGCTTCACCAGATGTGACAAACCGTATAATCCTTCGTTCATCCTGCGGTGATAATATTTTTGGTCTTCCTCCAACATTTAATAATATACTTTTACAGTATTTTTTCTTATTCTCTGCACTGTCGATTGACTAACACTGCAGGTTTTTGCCGTGTTACGCGTTGACAAGCCGCCATTAAAAAGAGAAATGACATTTTTTACACAATTTGGAGCAATGACCTCATATTTATTCTTACTTCACTTGTGTGCTTTTCCGGTCGACAGATTGCGAAGAACCGAGTGTTTAGACGTAGACTAATAGTTTGTAAATATACCAAAGTGCTAGATGTAAACATACTACTAGAACATGTCACGTAAACATTTCTTGTAGGGACCGGTGCAAAACCGAGTCAATCTATTTTTGTCGTCATTGCTAATCGAGGAGAAATTAATTATTGAAAAAAATTTCTTAAGTTACTTCTAACTATGACAAAAACAATTATAATGTTGATTTTTTGTTATTCTTCTATATTCCTAGAAATAAATAATGATTTATACAAAACTTGTGGTTATTGGTTCAGTTTCGCTCCTTACTGTACGTATACGTCATTCTGTGAAGTACTGAAATTATTTGGTAAAACGGCGACCTGAAAGTTGCACGGGTCCGTGGTGGGTTAATTTTGCCACCGACTGTATAATCAATTCGCAGAATATTCCGAACGACCCGATACCAGCAAAATGTCCGATCAGTTGGAACTCGCACAGCGAAACGAGACACCCTGTATTTCCGGCGGGCGGAGCGGAATCGACCGCCCTCCCGGAGCCGTCCCTTGTCAGGAAACTAACGGGCCCGGGCCGGTCCGGGCCGGGGTTCGTTCGCGTGAGCAAACAGTTTTACGACGTTCGTGAAAATCGCGGAACAGGGTCGGTTAGGGGGCGCGAGGTCTCGGGTAAAAAGACAGGATGCGGGGTAGCGGGTCAATCGAGGAGGGGTCATTCATCCCTGCGCGCGATGGATTGCGCGCCCGTTGCATTTACGAATGCACTGCTGCCGCATCCAGCTCTCGGGGACGGTTCGCGGCGACCAAAACAAATCCACTTTCGCCCGGATAAATCTGCCATTATCTCGAGAACGGTCTCGCGGTAAAGACGAACCGAGTCTGACTCGTAAATTGCACGCGGTGCACGCGACGGGATGCACTTCCGGGTGCGTAGGAGGCCCCCGAGGAGATTCTCGCGTCTTAGCAATTCATCGATAGGGATACGTGACGAACATACTTCGCCCGCAATTCCGGGCAGACGTGGAATTCGGCGGCCAGTGGAATTGCACGTGTCGCGAATCCCGATGACAGAGGAAAGTTTCGGCGAAACTTTTTCGCTCCGTGCTCTCCTCTTCGGCTCTTCCTGATTGGAGAGACGACCCCGGGGAGCTGGGAAATTTGCGTGTAATACGTCTGCGGTACAGTTCGGAGTTACACGGGGATCAAGCGTTAGAAATTCACGAGCATTGTTCGCGTTCAAACATCGTAATGACCTCTCGACTGCGGAGAAGCACGAAAATTCGGAGCTTAGAACTATAATGGACCCGGTGCGGAGCTAAGTTAATCGGAGCTGGCTTTGTCGGAGGCTATTAAGTTCCGCTGTTTAAGATACGCAATTTAATAACGCCTAATACCGTCTTGTGTGACGTGCAGTCAGAGATGTGCCGTTTTCGGGTCACCTCGAAAGAACAACCTGGGCGTGTAAATACTAATATAGTTCCTAAAATGATCGCAGTAAAAATTTGAAAAAATCACGCGTGTACTATTACAGTATTACTATAACATCTATATATTAACAAGATGGAAAATTTTCCTACTGTCCTCGAAGTAACAGAATTAATCTCCCCGATCAGAGATGTGCCGTTTTTGGATCATCTCGAAAGAACAACCTGGGTGTGTAAATACTAATATCCCTAGTAGCACAAAATATTGTATACACATTCATATAATATTAAAAAGAGATTCAATCTATTTTTAATATTCAAATATACAAACAATATTTATTTTATATTACGTAACAAATATTTCTTTTCACATATTCAGGAAATATCTATGTCATGTTACGAGAAAAATATTTTTTCTCGTCGGATCCACAGCACACAATTATTCACTCACGAGAATAGGTCCGAATAATTGAACAACAATCACTAAACAACACACACAACACACTTAACGAAATCGTGACAGCAGACGAGAAGATCACGAATAAAACCACAAACAAAAAAATAATACTGCGATTTTAACAGCTTCGGACCCAAGGACGTTTGAAACGAAAACAAGGAATTCCGGGAAATAGGGTCGGCGCCCCGCCATAATTTGTTTACCTTGGTTTTGTATCTAGTGTTTATAGACCCTCAGCGTCTAACCTGCCTAGGATAACCTGACCGTACCCCCTCCCATGGAAGGGATCATTGTTAAAATCGCAGTATCATTTTGTTCGTGGTCGGAGTGACATCTTCTCGTTCGTTGTCACGATTTTATAAACTGTGTTGTGCGTGTGTATCGTGTGTGTTGTTCGTGCGTGTGTGTCGTGTGTGTCTATTCCCCTGAGTCAATAATTGTGTGCTGTGGATCCGACGGAGGAAGAAGATTCAGAAGTAAGTACACTTTACGTTAGTATTTTATAATGTAGGATTAGTATTCGTATCTGGAACATTGGATACAAGGTTTTCTATCATATTTTGCAACATATATTAACGATCATTAATGATTTGGTATATAGTATAATTTAATGCGGTTCAAATAAGATACTACTTTAAATCGAATATTTTTATTTTGATAACCAGATAGATAAAATGAAATATTTTTATTATGTATTTCAAATATTTCCTTACAATGAAAATAAGTTGAGCAAGTAGTTAATATTATACCCTAGTAGCACAAAAATATTAGATAGATATTTTTCTCAAATATTGGAAAAATATTTTTTAAGCCACATTTTTACATATGAGAAAAATATTGGATTTGAATATTGTATACATGTATAAGAAATGCGCAGAAAGTAATACAAATTCATAGTTTCTAATTTTTGTTATATTTTCTTAAAAATGAAAATTTTATTGAATGTTTTTTAAATATTGAATTTATATTTTTCAAATATTGAATTCACATTTTTTTAATATTTACTTTATATTTTTTAAATATCTAGTTTATATCCTCTGAATATTTAGCTTATATTTTTTAAAAATTCAATTTATATTTCTTGTACATGTATACAATATTCAGATCCAATATTTTTCTCATATGAAAAAATGTGGCTTAAGAAATATTTTTCCAATATTTGAAAAAAATATCTATCTAATATTTTTGTGCTACTAGGGATAGTTCCTAGAATGATCGCAGTTAAAATTTGAAAAAAATCACGCGTGTACTATTACAGTATTACTATAATATCTATATATTAACAAGATGGAAAATTTTCCTACTGTCCTCGAAGTAACAGAATTAATCTCCCCGGTCAGAGATGTGCCGTTTTTGGATCAACTCGAAAGAACAATCTGGGTGTGTAAATACTAATATAGTTCCTAAAATGATCGCAGTAAAAATTTGAAAAAAAGCACGCGTGTACTATTACAGTATTACTATAATATCTATATATTAACAAGATGGAAAATTTTCCTACTGTCCTCGAAGTAACAGAATTAATCTCCCCGGTCAGAGATGTGCCGTTTTTGGGTCATCTCGAAAGAACAACCTGGGTGTGTAAATACGAATATAGTTCCTAACATGATCGCAGTAAAAATTTGAAAAGAATCACGCGTGTACTATTACAGTATTACTATAATATCTATATATTAACAAGATGGAAAATTTTCCTACTGTCCTCGATGTAACAGAATTAATGTCCCCGATCAGACATGTGCCGTTTTTGGGTCATCTCGAAAGAACAACCTGGGTGTGTAAATACTAATATAGTTCCTAAAACGATCGCAGTAAAAATTTGAAAAAATCATGCGTGTACTATTACAGTATTACTATAATATCTATATATTAACAAGGTGGAAAATTTTCCTACTGTCCTCGAAGTAACAGAATTAATCTCCCCGGTCAGACATGTGCCGTTTTTGGGTCATCTCGAAAGAACAACCTGGGTGTGTAAATACTAATATAGTTCCTAACATGATCGCAGTAAAAATTTGAAAAAAATCACGCGTGTACTATTAGAGTATTACTATAATATCTATATATTAACAAGATGGAAAATTTTCCTACTGTCCTCGAAGTAACAGAATTAATCTCCCCGGTCAGACATGTGTCGTTTTTGGGTTATCTCGAAAGAACAACCTGGGCGTATAAATACTAATATAATTCCTAAAATGTCCGCAGTAAAAATTTGAAAAAAATCACGCGTGTACTATTACAGTATTACTATAATATCTATACAGGGTGCGGCGCAAATTAGTCCCCACGATTTTTTTGCCCCTTCGGATGGTCGGACAGAAAAATGTTTCTTACCAAAGTTAATCAGTATTTAACCAACAAGAAATTGCAATATCTAAAATTTAAAAAAATTCGATTTCCAACAAAAAATCAAGGTCGCTGTCATATCTTTTAATGGATCTGGGTATTTTTAACTTCATAATATTATAGGCGACGTCGAAACGAATTCAACGACCTGCTATACAATGACTTTCGAATGTCTTTCAGATGACCTTGAAAGATAATATCGCCATGAATCAATTGCCAGAATATTTGAAATATTTCGACGGTACAAACAAATGAACAAATGACAAAGCGTGCAGAAATGTAAAAAGAAGTTCTCTAATGGAAGCTACACATAAGACTTTGTTACAAAGAACAGAACTTTGCGTTGCACAAGATGGGATGCAGTTCGAAAATTTAATTTAATTATTAATTAATTTACACGTTTAACAACACGTTTAACATTTGTGTTTTCAATGTGGCTCCGTATAAATTTGGTTTTTTGTGAGAAGTTCTGAAGCAATGTTTACGTTCATTTGTTTACTTTTATTTGCGAGGCGTTGCCACTACGTACCGTCGAAATATTTCAAATATTCTGACAATTGATTCATGGCGATATTATCTTTCAAGGTCATCTGAAAGTCATTGTATAGCAGGTCGTTGAATTCGTTTCGACGTCAACTACAATATTATGAAGTCAAAAATACCCAGTTCCATTAAAAGATATGACAGCAACCTTGATTTTTTGTTGAAAATCGATTTTTTTTTTTAATTTAAAACATTGCAATTTCTTGTCGGTTAAATACTCATTAACTTTGGTAAGAAACATTTTTTTGTCCGACCAAGGTGGAAAATTTCCCTACTGTCCTCGGAATAACAAAATTAATCTCCCCGGTAACCAAAAGTGTCGCTTATGAACGGCCAGACTGGTAATGACTCGGTGGCATAGTTCCCAAACTAATCACGATGAAAATTCGGAAGAAACTCGCACACAATGATTCGACCAACGAACGCGTGGAAGCAATCAGGATTTTTCTGTGCAGACTGCAGGTGTCGCTAGCGTGTCGATTGTCCGCAATCTCGTTCCGCATTTCGAAACAGTGCCGTCGTAAGCCAGTTTCGAAAAGTGGGGAACTTTCGGTTAACGTTTCGTAAAAATCCCATGGTACATCGGTGTTTTCCAGCGACTAACTCCCGATACGCGTCCTATCCAGTCGGTCGTCATTTCCGCGAGATCGACTCCCTGAACGGGTTCTCCGTCGCGGCAGATTTCCATAGAGTGTGTTTGTGTGTGTGTGTGTCTTTCGAAACTCGAACGAAACGACGAGGATCACTGTGCGCAGCGTGTATGCACACTGCACGCGTCCACACACGTATGCGCAAGCGGCCGAACACGTGCCAGAATCTCGGCGAGTCTTCCGGAACGATATATTCTCTTTCTCTGGTCACAGTTCAATGGATTCCGCATTGAACGGGATGTCGTGGCGCTGCGAAAACGCACTTCGATAGATAATCGCGCACGAACAAACCCCTCTGATCGACCTACTGGCCTGTTTTCCGCCCCTCTCCCACCCTCGCACACACTGCTCCTAACCGTCAAAAGTCGTTTGGCAACCGTAGAGAAAGCGTTCCGTTAACCAATCACGAGTTACTAATGTTTCGGCCATTATTACTTCTGGGTGATCCCTGCAAGATTGATTGTTGAGTGCGGAAAGACATTCCTCGCACACAACTTCATGTATTAGGTGTACAAATAAGTTTCCGCCGTTTATTATAGAAAATTATGAGTTTATTGTAAAAAAATGGTACATTCAATCTTATTGAAAATATTGCCCATCGTTCGCTACTACTTTGGACCATCTGTCAGGTAGCATCCCTAGTAGCACAAAAATATTAGATAGATATTTTTTTCGAATATTGGAAAAATATTTTTTGAGCCACACTTTTTAATATTAGATAAATATTAGATCTAATATTGTATACATGTTCAAGAAATATAAATTGAATGTTTAGAACATATAAGCTAAATATTCAGAGAATATAAAATAGATATTTAAAAAATATTTTACTTCGCATTATATTCTGGAACAATTATTTTTCCATGATAAACATAAAATATTTCCTGCATACTTAAAAAAAATATTCTATTTCTAATATTACATAAAGATTCACTTTATAATGAGAAAAAATATTTTTTTCATGATATTAAATAAATATTATTTGTATATTACGAAAAAATATTCTACTTCTAATATGAAATAAAGATTTATTTAATATTTAGAAAAAAATATTTTTCTCGTAACATGAAATACATATTTCCTGAATATTTGAAAAGAAATATATTTTACTTAATATAAAATAAATATTTTATGTGTATTCGAATATTAAAAAAAGATTGAATCTCTTTTTAATATTATATGAATGTGTATACAATATTTTGTGCTACTAGGGATGCGGATACCGCGTTTGAAAAATTCCTCATCTTTCGAGGCGATCCAAAAATCTATCCAATTTTTAGCTTCTTCGTAAGAAGTGAAGTGCTGATTAGCTAGACATGAGTCATCGACCGGAACAGGTGGTAATCTGAAAACCTCTATCTAAATCTAAACCTCTATCTATCTAATCTAAAACCTCCCGCAAATGACGTTTATTCGGCACAAAATTTTAAATTTTCGCACGGAAAAAATACGTGATGCTGATAGAAAGTCAAAGGTTTTTCAACGTTACATTGTTGCCGGATGTCCAAACTTACTGTCCAATGTTTTACAGCTGACAATTTCAACGTTATATTGTCAGTGGTGTCATCTTTTGAAAACGGCGGAAACTTATTTGTACACCTAATAATAAATATTTAACCCCTTGCCTTACAATAACGAGCCAGACTCGTCATGAAGATTCTGAATAGAGTCTAATAAATGTGAACGTTATTAATTTCCTTTAAATCGAAATAAAAATCTATTTTTTTGTAGTTGATATACAGGGTTTTCACGCTATTACTAGCCAGCGTTTTTCTTGTAAATAGTAAATATTAGGAAGAAATGGAAGAGGAAAAAGTAGTACTGTTTCTTATACGTAACACAATGGCGTATATAATTTTTTTGTGTTTATACTATTTCGTTAGATATGAAGGTGACCTTCAATTTTTTAAATGGAATGCTGTATATTTTTGTATATCACATGAAAGCGTATGTCTAGACGAATTCATCCGTATACTGCACGGTCAGAAATGAAAGAAACATTTAGAATATTTCATACGAATGGGTTTACAAGTGTCCCTTATTTATACGAATCAGATGATGTTGTCATTCACATTCATAGTGTTTACTTCTAGTTTCTACTGTGACGAGACAATTTCAGTATTACTTCCGAATGCATCGTTATTCGGTGGACGGGAAGATGGATATGGTACGCATTTATTATCAGTGCAAAGGAAATAAAAGACGAAGTAAATTGAAATACCTAGAAGAATATCCGGACAGAGTGCAACCAAATGAAAATCAGTTTGTTTTGTGTGCAAAGCGTTTGAAGGAAGCAGGGTCTTTCCAGAATAAGTGTCATAATCGGAAATGTTTTCTTTCTGAGGATAAAAAGTTAGAAGTTTTCTTACATTTTGAAGAAAATCCGACAACTTCGACACAAAAAGTAGCCTTACATTGCTATGAAATATTCAAAATGTTTCTTCCATTTCTGACCTTGCATGACCTTGAAGGTCACTGTGCAGTATACGGATGAATTCGTCTACATAGATACGCGCTTTCATGCTATATAAAAAATATACAGCATTCCATTTAAATAATTGAAGGTCACCTTCATATCTAACAAAATACTATAAACACAACAAAATTACATACGCCATTGTGTTGCGTATAAAAAACAGTACTACTTTTTCCTCTTTTATTTTTTTCTAAGATTTACTATTTGCAAGAAAAAAGCTGGCTAATAATCGCATAAACACTGTATATCCTTTGAGGAAAACGTAGGCATACAATAAATATAAACTATCTTTTTTTTCTATGAAATTCTGAACGATGAAGAATTTCTAATTATTATAATCACAAAATAAATAGTAGTGCAAGGGGTTAAATTACTATTCAAATGGAAACATTCTTTCGTTGTTTCACAGATATTTAATATCATAAAAATGAATACAATACCGCCTATTGTTAATTATTTTAATGGGACAGGTGCTTTTCCATGATTTTGACACTTTATCTTTTCAATAATTCTACCGTAGCAAAGGAAGCTCAGATATTAAATTATTGTTGCCGTTGAAGGATCTATTAACACGTCAAGTGCCAAAAATCAATCCCATCTCACAAAATCAGTGTAATTTAATTAATGAAACTGAAATTAGAAATTTAAAATGTATTATAGTTGCTGTCTTAACCCTTTTGAATGCTAAAGATCCTAATAAAATGCTGTTTATCTGGATATGTCACAGTAAAAATGATTTTCTGAAGATTTTCTGTCAGTCATACGTGACTGAAGTGGCAGTTGACGCGTTAAAAGATCCTTAGCCATGAGCCATAGACTTTTGACAGTTATAGAATAATCGCCGGAAGTGCGTTAAATAAACAGTTCATAGAGATGACCATAGTTTTAATCAGTTATATTAACACTTGAAATTATTAAGATTCTAGGGATGCATACATGAGAAATTATTTGACAAGTTCGGGTATATATTATTTTTAAAATATTGCTGAAAATGTGGGTAGCACTTTTAGTGCTCCGTAAACCTAGTGTTAATAGTATACTGATTTCCAACATTGAAAAAGTTATGGTTGGCCAAATATAGTTTAATCTTCTCGGATCTCCAACGTGAACAGAAGTCTTCTTTCAGACCTCTTTGCGAAATGTCATCTCCTTTTATGTCCTCCGCTAAAGTTTAAATAATTTACGCCCGTGATCATGAATATAACATTGACTTGAAATGCACATATCGTTAAAATATTCACTTTCGTCCGCACGATCTTTTTCTCACAACACTTATCTGCCGTGTCAGGTGTCCTCTCCTTCATCCTGTCTTTATTTTCGGCGAGTTCGTAAAACCAGCGAGCATTCCCAATGTCGGCGGTGGCAATAAGCTTTTCGCCAGTGAAATGTTAATCACAGGCCGCGGTGGCAAATATAATTACATGTCCGGGCAAATATTTAGTTAAACCTCGGGCCCCGGGTGTGCATACAAATTTAATCAAGGATCAAAGTTTGCAGAAGTTTAAGCACGTACCACTGGATCGTCCCGAAACCGGATCGCAAGGAATAGCCTCTTAAGGGTCTAAACCGTGTCCTTTGCGCGCATAAAGCACCGATTGCATAACCGTCTGCTTACGTAAACCGATCTCGATTCATGCGAACAGGGACGAGTGGACTCACAAAACGGAAACGAGCGATTCTTCCGCGAGCAGGGGTGAACAAAAAGATAACTTGTTATTTTTAATTCAATTATGCTAACCGATACAGTCTCTTTGAAATAACTTCCATCGAAGAATTTATGAAACAAGAGTTTCAATCGCCCCGACGCCATATCAGTCTTCAATCCCTCTTTAACGTCGCGATTTAGCTCCGACAGATTCCAATCTCGCATCCTGTCGGTAACAGGTGTCGCTGACGCAGGTTTTCCGAAACTCCGTCACTAGCATTATTGACACCGGATACGCTGGCAAACGTCGGTTTAATACGGTCGCGATCTCGCATAATAAATACTCCCCCAGCCGCGTCAATTTTCATTACCGTTATGAACATTTATCTGGAAACCCTTTTATCCCGACTCTGACTCCGCACTTCTCTTCGACCTTCTTCACAGCGATTCACGAAATCAGAATTACTTTCAATCTTGTTGGAATTCATACAGACATTTTTGTTAAGCGATTAACAAGTGAATAAAAGCACTTAGATTGTTCTTATAGACGTATCCCATCTTATCTTAGTCTCGTTTGCCAAAAAAAGAAAGGCTATAGCCGGTTTTGGGGGTCAAATCTGCCCTGGAAGGTATTTTATTCTAATTTGCGCCATTCGATAGACAAAAAAAAAAGATACTTTTCAGCCAAGTTTTAGCCCGATAGCTCATCTGTAAGGGTAGTTATTGAGGAAAAACGAAAATTCAGTTTTTGGCCCATTTTTCCCATTTAATGACAATTTAAAATTCTGAAAAAAATCTGACACATTTCGGATACCAAACCCCATACTTTGAGCCGTTTTCAGATTTTTCCGTTGCAAACTCTGGTTGTAAAAATCGAAAAACACGAAAAAAAAATCGGAAAAAAAAGATTTCATATGGAAAGCTCAGAGACACTAGAACAGAATTAATTTAGCAATTAGGTATTGTCCTAAGTATTATGCTCAATTTTTTTCAAACCCCTGCGTGTGGTGCGTCATAGTAGGAAAAAAGAAAAACCGATTTTTTCGGCGTTTTTTCCGTGTAAAAGTAAGTTATAATTTTCGTAAAAATATATTATGTAATATTAAACATTCCTAAGTTCAGAGAAACATCGTCCAGACTTTAAAAATTGCGTAGTACAAAAACAACAATTATACTATGCAGGGCATACTATATTGACTTTTTTACCATTTGACGCCGACGTTAATTTGAAGGGACAAATTCAGTGGAGGAAAAGAAATTTTTGGATACTGCAAGCAAAAATGCAAGCTCGTTCCCATTGCAGATCATAATACAAGGAAATCATTAAACTTTTGTTTGTTATTTAGTTTCAGCTGCGAGATAGTTTCTCTCCACTCGTTCCGCATAGTTTCTGTTGCTTTTGGGCGCCATTCGAAACGCACATGAACCTCGAGTATCGAATTTGACTCGAATTCGCAAGCACACATTGAAGTTGATCGAAAGATGCTTGAAAATAGGTGGCCAGGACTGCGAATCTGTAAACGTTTAATTCGCGAATCGATAGACCGGCGGCAGTAGCCTGGCCAGACTCACTTCGATTGAATTTCAAATCTTCGCAATCAATATCTCGTGCTCGGCAACGCGTACGCATCATGCTTGCAAATTGAATATTGTCCTCCCTGCGGCTCCCTTCCGGAGGAATAGGCTGTCTTGTTCCTGGTAACCCCTATTCCACAGATAGAAGGATTCGTTTCGTCGCATTGATACTGTTCGGTGCAATCATTTCGCGGGTGTGTGTCAAAAATCCTTGTCGCTTGAACTTTGCCAGGAGAAGCGTACTAAACAATATTTTATTTGCAGTTTTCTGAGGAACTGCACGTGTGCATGGCACGCACTGCAGTGCGACGACTTCTTTATAAAGAGAAACGGAATTAACCTAAAAAAAATGCTTTCGTGTATTAAAAAATTCCTTCAGGTGAAAATAAAAATAATATTCTGGTGATCCTTTGTCAAACTCTCTCTCTCTCTCTGTAGATTAAATTGTATCACCTGAAAGGGTTAATGGAAAATAGTGAAGTCGATTGTAACACTGGTAATACACTCCCCGAAATATCCATAAAGCCGCCTGATTTTTGGTGAAATCTTATAATTATGTCATAGTAATGAGAAGCTGATGCATCATAGCATTTTTGGATTAATAAAAGAAACCGTATACATGCTTGCAATCATCGATATATTCTTTATTTATAAGAAACCGTAAAATTATATAGTTTAACAAAAATCAAACTGCGAAATTTCCATAAAGCCAAACGTTTTTTAAGTAGATAACATCAATCTTAACAAAAATTTCTTCTAAATTTCTAAATTAATACTTGGTATAATTGTCATTTTTTCGAATAACGTCGAAAAGTCGATTAGGCATTGATGCAATCAAAGCACGAAGAGTTTCCGCTTCGATCGATGTCCACGCTTCGTTCACTGCAGTCCATAACTCAGAAACAGAATTGTACTGTTTACAATTGCCATATACTTTTCTTGCAAGTATTCCCCAAAGGTTCTCAATTGGGTTTCAATCTGGTGAACAAGGTGGCCATGTCAAAACCCTGATATTTCTGCTGTATAACCACTCCTTTGTTTCTCTTGATACATGAACTGAGGCGTTACCCTGTCGAAAAATGAAATTGTCAGTCTTAATTTCTTCAGTGAATGGTGTTAAGACTATCTCCAACAGCTCCGTATATTGTGACGAATTCATTTTCTGGTTAATTCGACAGATTGGGGTTTTTTTATTGGCTCTGAATGCAGCCCAAAACATTAATGAACCTCCACCAAAGTTACTGCTCATTCCTACGTTAGGTTCTTTTCTTAAATCGTGCCAGTAGTACTTGCGACCATGGCCCATCTAAGATAAATTTTTTCTCATCGGAGAAAATTATATTGTTCCATTCTTCTGTCCAGGACATATGTCTTTGTGCAAATTCGAGACGAGCTTGTTTGTGTCGTTCTTTGAGTGCTGGTTTCTGGAGCATTTTTCTCCATTTAAATCGCCCTGAACTTTTTAAAATTTGCTGCACACGCCTCGTTGTTATTGGTAGTTGTGGCTCAGTTCGTAGTTGTGCTGCACTTTTTGTTTCCCTTGCTGCCAGCCTCATCAATAATGAATATTGTCTTCTTGTCAATTTTCATTTCCACCTGTAGGGTGTTTCTTACCATATTCTTCGCCCAAATTTATATAATTATCTATTAAAGTACGCGATCTATTAATTTTTTTCGCACTTGATCGATTAGAACACCCCATATCTTTATAAGCATCAATGGATGCCTTCCCTTCACTGGTCAACAACTTGCCTCGTGGCGTTCTAATAAAAATAAATACAAATATAATATATATACAATTTTTATGAATTTAAAAATCAATTTTAGTATAACACGCGCATCTCAATTAAAATTAAAGTTCCTTAGCTGAGTCTCACGTGTTATCCACACAAAATTTAAGCACAAACTAAGTGACTTTATAGAAATTTCGCACTTCCGTTCCGCGGCCTTCTAAAAAAATGTAAAGAGATTCGAGACGTAAACATTTGTGAGAAAATGGCGTATATATCTCTACTCAGTAGTCAGTATACAATGTTATAGATATTTGAAAAGTAACCTCTATATTTTTAAAAAATACATCAAAATGTAGGTGGCTTTATAGAAATTTCGTGCAGTGTATTTTGAGTGGAGGAATCTATTCGAGGGAAGTGTAATTAATGATTCGTGTAAAAGTGGAATGTTTATCCATCTCTTTGATAATTTTCGGAATTTCATTTCCAGACGTTATAGATATCGAACGAACCGGTAAGAGAGCATGTCGGTCGCACGGCATCGAAGGAAACACATTCCAATCGCCGTCGAAACGATATTTCGTTTCCAGCCTGCACTTTTCCCTTTTGAAATCCCCGGGAAAAGACAGAAAGCGAGCTTTATTTCTCCTCGCCGAAATCTATCGAAAGCCTTCGATATCTTGCAGACAGGAAACCGATGGCACAGAGGAGAGCACGAAAGAGAAATCGTTTGCAAGACGAGTATCTCGAACAAATGTAATAAACGTCTTCGCAAAATAGAGTAAAATTTCGTTTGCAATCACTCGGCCGGGCGAAATCGAATTCCTTCGACGACGCGCACGCTCTCCACCGAGCGCGCATTTTCATCGAAAACAATCGGCGTGCGTGTTTGCATCCGGCCGAAGCCAACTCGTCATGGAACACGTTATACTTTACCTTCAACCTTGACAATTTTTTTAATCTCCCACAAAATTTTCAAGACACGTCTTTAAAAAAGTCCAAGAAATTCATTCTATTCAGATGGTTAGCAAGAGTCCTCGATGTCTTACAGTGATTTTCAGCTGGAATGAATATAACTTTGATAAATTATTATCAGCTACACAAAGTATGCACTTTCAACCCATTTGCATCATAAGGAAATATGAAACCTTTACCACCAAACTTATTTTTTATTTAATTTAAGTACAAAGGTGACTACAAGTAAAAGAACTTAATATTTCAGCATTATAAGAAAAAATCATAATTACTACTTTCATCTCCAACAACACTCTCCGTTTCTATTTTTTAGCTAACGAATAATGATAGTGACCAGGAAGATTGAGCGTATACAGTAAACAGCAAAACTGAACACACATACGACATTTTAAGAAAAATAATTTTTTATTCAATATTTGTATCTAGAGTACAAAAGAAACAAAACACTTAGTATTATCTGCAATCTTTTGGCTTTTCAAAACAAACTTAACATTTGTGATATTATTATTATTTCGCTTCATACAATTTTTTTTTCGTGTAGTCGGTTTTGCACCGCAACTAATTTTGAGTAAACATTTCAGATTTTCGTACACTTAATATTTCGTCCATGAACCTTTAAGCTTGATAATTACCTGAATACGTTTAGGCATACTTAATAATACATTTTCGCAATATTCTGGTGTAATAGAATACCACTGTTCCTGCACTCTTTGCCACAAATCAGTTATCGTTGTTGGGGGAGCACTATAGTTATTCTGTAACTTCATTTTTAAGTGCCCAGACATTTTCAATCGGGTTTATGTCTGGACTTTGAGCAGGCCATTCCATGGTTTGAGATGGTTGAGTTTGCAGCCAATTCTTTATTCTCTTCGCACAATGCCCAGGAGCGTTGTCATGTTGGAATACGACGACATCACCCTCTGGTACCGGCATATTTTCAATTGTTTCCAGTAAATTTTTTTCTAAAATATCCTTATACGTATACTGGTTCACCATACCTTCTATTCGATGTAGTGAACCTACACCGTACACCGTAGTGCACCCCCACACCATAAGTGAACCACCACCAAATTTTATTGTTTGCTTCACATGACGCGGTAAAAGAGGTTCGCCTTGCTTCTTCCAAAACACCAAGAACGTCTATCCGATGAAATTCGAGTGATTTTAGATTCGTCGGAAAAAAATTACTTTTTTCCATTGCTCTATATTCCAGCTTAAATATTTTCTTGCAAAACTCAGACGGGCCCTGACATTCTTTTTTGATAGAGCAGGTTTTCTTTTCTTCTCAATTGCTGTAAAATTGGCTTCTTTTAATGCCCTACGAGCCGTCCAATTACTAATTTTCTTTCCAACGTCGCTTTCTAATAACTTTGCAGCCATTGATGCCGTGGTTGCAATTTCTGAAGTAATGTATTTCGTCAATCTTCTCTTCTCCTGACAAGATAATCATTTCGGACGGCCTCCAAAAGATGCAGGGACTTTACTACAGTATTTTTTCCGTATCTTGTGTACAACTCCCTGACTGACGACAAATTTTCTAGCAATTACTCGCGTTGATAAACCCGATTTTAATTGGAAAATGATATTATTCTTCATATCTTTAGATAATGGCTTCATGATGTTATATCGATGCGTGTTAACGCATGAACAACGATAAACTAATAACTAGACATCGGATGTTTATGCAATTTCCAATTTTTATAGAAACATTTTAAGAAAGTGGAATGAAATAAAATTCTATTTTTAATGGGGACAGCCTTTGTAGATCCAAAGCAAATAAAAATCGTGTTAAATTCTCTCGTATTTTATATTATAGCATTTTTTGAACATTTCCAGAAGCCATAAATGCATAAAGATCCGCTGTCTACTAATAACTACTGCACTCCTGGTCGTGGCATTGACCGTGATGGCCTACCAAGTTGTTTACAAAATCTGTGTTTACAGTTCCTAATCCCGAGAATCTTAGTGCGATGCAAAACCGACTACACGAAAAAAAAAAATTGTATGAAGCGAAATAATAATAATATCACAAATGTTAAATTTGTTTTGAAAAGCCTGAAGATCGTAGACAATACTGAGCATTTTGTTTCTTTTGTATTCTACATGCAAATATTGAATAAAAAATTATTTTCGTTAAAATGTCGTATGTGTGTTCAGTTTTGCTCCTTACTGTATATGCGGTAATGATGCAAACGGGTTAAGCGAGCCACTCGTCGAAAATAATAGTCCAATAATTTCGACAGAAAAAATTGCTATAGATCACGTTTCCGTCGGGGCAGTTACGGAGCTCGACTACTGGATTTCCTTTCTTTTTCACGGCGAATGATTTCGAGCCGCAATTAGCTTTGGTAATTTTGTTTCTGGGAGAGTTGCGAGTCCTCGATGTCTTACAGTGATTTTCAGCTGGAATGAATATAACTGATAAATTATTATCAGCTACACAAAGTATGCACTTTTAAGCGAGCCACTCGTCGAAAATAATAGTCCAACAATTTCGACAGAAAAAATTGCTATAGATCACGTTTCCGTCGGGGCAGTTACGGAGCTCGACTACTGGATTTCCTTTCTTTTTCACGGCGAATGATTTCGAGGCGCAATTAGCTTTGGTAATTTTGTTTCTGGGACAGTTGCGAGTCCTCGATGTCTTACAGTGATTTTCAGCTGCAACGAATATAACTTTGATAAATTATTATCAGCTACGCAAAGTATGCACTTTTAAGCGAGCCACTCGTCGAAAATAATAGTCCAACAATTTCGACAGAAAAAATTGCTATAGATCACGTTTCCGTCGAGGCAGTTACGGAGCTCGACTACTGGATTTCCTTTCTTTTTCACGGCGAATGATTTCGAGCCGCAATTAGCTTTGGTAATTTTGTTTCTGGCAGAGTTGCGAGTCCTCGATGTCTTACAGTGATTTTCAGCTGGAATGAATATAACTGATAAATTATTATCAGCTACACAAAGTATGCACTTTTAAGCGAGCCACTCGTCGAAAATAATAGTCCAACAATTTCGACAGAAAAAATTGCTATAGATCACGTTTCCGTCGGGGCAGTTACGGAGCTCGACTACTGGATTTCCTTTCTTTTTCACGGCGAATGATTTCGAGTCGCAATTAGCTTTGGTAATTTTGTTTCTGGCAGAGAGTTGGGAGTTTATTTTTGAGGGCACGGGGCTGGCATCGGAAGCGGGAGGAGCCTGCACAGAGTTGCTCCGAATTTATTCTCGATTGAACAGACATTCCGGCGGGTGTATCGATTCCAGGCACGCGTCTCTTCTTCTTCCGTCTACATATCTTCCTCTCGAGGAGCCGAAGCCGGCATGCCACCGGTTTCCCATGACGACAATAAAAAACCTCGGTGCCTTCGTTCTGATCGCAGTCGGGAAACGTTGAAGCGAGTTACCGGAGCGAGATATCGTTTTCTTCGTGGCAACCACCGCGTTCCATTGCGCCGAGCTTCTCCCCCGTCGTCGTTCCTGCCATCTGCAGTCGAACCGGAACGGCGACGGATTAACGAGCAACGGATATCCGGCTGACATAAGAAAATCCCACGTGCTATTTTTCCCTCTGGCTCCTCTTGTTCCTTCCGCCATCGCCACCGACGATTCGAGATCCAATAATTCATTACTGCCGCAGCTCAGTTACGAGTCGACGCTCCTTCGAACTTGTTGAACACGCGGGGCAGAGGGGAATCTCCATTTTACAAAATTATGATACGCTGGGAACGCGTAGAACACGTTAATATTATTCCATACTCGGCCATTTACGTTGCTGACCGAATCAACCCCTGAAACTTCAACCTCCTGACACTTTTGTGAATAGGATAATTAAAATAATTTTTATACGCTTGTCATTAGAGGTCGCTATAAAGGGGAAGCCTCAATCTTCAAATCAGTGGCAAATTCGTTTGCGAACATAATTTTTTAATGTTTCTACGTTTTTAACGTTTAAACTTGAAGCATTTGAAGATGTCTGATCGTTCAACTGCTATGTCATGCAAAAGTATCCCCGAGAAAAATGAATGGATTGATGTATAAAAAAAGACAAGAGTGTCGGATGAAAGTAGAGGCTTTAGGCTTTAAAACAAGCCTAGGTTTATTATTGTACTATTTTTTTCAACGGACTTGTCACAGTTTAAATGTCAACAATTTTCGATACACAAAAACTTATGTACTTTTTGGATCGATGATGACACCGAGAAAATTGTCTGCATAAAATGGCAATAATACGGTGCGAAAGCAAGTTAACGTACAACGTAGTGGATGAAACGTTAAAATGATGAATAGAAGGAAACGTAATGCGAGCCTAATGTGGAATACAGAGTACAGGTGGGTGGAGCATGTAAATTGTGGACGACAGAAACGCGAGCCAAGTCGGTGTACCAAGTGAAAAACGAACGAGATATCCGAAGAACTATTTCGAAGGAAGTTACGATGTGCTGTCAACGGTCTTCCGGTTCCGTGGTAGTAATATCGAATGCTAAGAAATCGAATAATGAAGCATCGCCGAACGGCAAGGGAAAAGTTCCGGGAAATGTTTTATCCCCATGAAACGCTGATGGCACGGCGAAAACAAAAAAGGAATCGTATGCATACTGGCTGCCGGGCGCGCGAGAAAAACTAAAGTGATAGATATTGGAATCGAATCCCCCTGTTTTTCTCGCGAGAGATCGATTGCGAACGGCGCGGGAAAGAGAGAGAGAGAGAGAGAGAGAGAGAGAGAGAGAGAGAGGAGAGCGTCGCGAGACTCGCCCAAGCGATATAAAACAATTCAGATCAAACAAAATATTTGCTCGCGCCGCCTGTGTTTTCTCTCTTAAAAGGTATAACATTTTCGCGTTTTCAGATTTCACGTTCATTTGCCCGGGAGACGGATATTGCTCATCAAAATACGTTAAAATAATGTTCCGTGTGCCGTCGTAATTAAATTCTGCACCCGTATTTTCATCTGGAACAATCGCGAGAGAAAAAGTGGCACGTACCGACTCGATTCGAGATTTTCTCGACTTTTATAATGATTAATACCACAATTTTCTCGTAATTAATTCCCGACAATATGATAATTGCTTCCATCCGAGATCCATCCGAAGCTCCAATAGAAAATTACTGTTCATCAAGGCACACTAATACATACAATATTGCAATTATCTCGTAATAAATTTCCCAGGATATTACATTATTAAATAACTTCCATTCTCTCTCATCATCAGTCTCGAATTATTGTTTATCAAAATCAGAACGTTAACTTTCTTCTATTTATAGTTTCAATAGAAAATTAATGTTCATCGAGGCACATCCAAATAATAATAGTCTCCTAGTTTTCTGATAGTACTTCAATCTCAAGTAACTTTTATTTTCTCTCGTCATAAGTATCGATAAAAAAAAATTGTTTACCAAAATCAGAGAACACTAAAATAATATTAAAATTGTGTCTTAATAATTAGAACTACGGAATCGTGCGTTGTGCAATTATTGAAATGAAAAGAAGATATTTTTCAGGGAATGAATTTATTTACTCGAGCATACGTTACAATAAAAATATTGAAAAAGGAGTGGCACGAAGTCGGGACAAATGCAGCTTTAATAAAACAGTACAAACAAGTCGCTTTTAATGAGAAACAAGCAATCATAACACTTCTCGAGAAGAAACACGGATTCTAGTACCTTCGTGCAACTATTTCTGAGGAACGTGCAAGGATTAATTAATTTCTGGGCGTGTTTCGATACGAAGTAATTTCGCAAGTAAAATACTGGCCTTCGAGTCACACGGTTAATTGGTTCCGAGAATAACTTACAATTCATCGATGTTAACCGTGCGAACCTTTAACCCATTGCACTCCGAACCATTCTGGCAGAAATTTACAAATCCTCGTATTATTTCGTATAATTTTGGTACCAAGTAACGTATTATAATGATATTGGACTTATATGTATTGGTTGACATCGAGGAATATACAGGGTGGTCCACCTAAGTAAGGCCACCTAAATATCTCCTCTAATTGTGGGGTTACAAAAAATATTTTGAATGCTATTTGAATGGTTTGAGAAAACCATTCTATTGCAAAAATTTATTTTTCTTAGGCAATTTTTTTTAGTTTACAAGGTTATCGATGTTTTTTGCGTATAACTGTATAATTTTTTCTATTGCATCGTGTAGCTGATGTAAAAATACGTTCAGTTATGTATATTACATGACCTTGAAATGACCTTTGAGTTCAAAAATTAAATGGAAACGAAAAATTTTCTATCGAGGCTTTAGAGACAAAGACGTCGTTCAGGAATCTGTAAGTGTAAATAAACATGTTCACTATCACGAAACCCCATTATAAAATTTGTAATACTTTTTAGGAACTTATTTTTCAAACTGTCATTGTAATAGATGCTCGAAATGGTGCCCCTCCACATCGATACATTTCTTGAAGCGTAGAATAAGAGACTCTCTGGCCCTTTCAAATGTTGTCGGATTAATTGCAGCACAAGCTGTTATTATTCTGTCTTTCATGTTCTCTGGCGTTGTTGGTTGTTCACAATAAACAACTTCTTTCAAATGTCCCCATAAGAAATAATCCATAGGCGTGAGATCTGGTGACCGCGGTGGCCACGCTACACGTCCAGTACGTCCAATCCAAGAATTTGATGGAGAGACACATGATACGGATGAAATTTTTGTTCATAAAGTATTCGTATTATGCTTGTTTTTGAAATACTGGTTACTCGTTCCAATTGTCGTGTACTAACATGCGGATTTTCGTCAACTTTTTCCATAATAAATCTCGTATTTAATTGGTTTGTAACATTATGGGTTCGCGGACGCTTCTTCGTATTGACACTACCACTTTCAAAAAAATGTTTAACCACTTTTCCATACGTACTACACGATGGACAGTTGTTTTCAGGAAATTTCGCTCGGTACAAGCGAACAGTTTGTCTTAAACACTGATCACTTTTGCCATAAATCAGAATCATATTAATTTTCTCTTGCTTTGAGTAACTCATAGCGAAGGATAATATCGATAAACTGACGAACTGTTTGAAAATGATCAGACTTCTGCGGTGTTAGAAGTCATTCGTAATGTGATAGTAAACATGTGTATTTACACTTACAGATTCCCAAACGACGTCTTTGTCTCTAAAGTCTCGACAGACAATTTATCGTTTCCGTTTAGTTTTTGAACTCAAAGGTCATTTCAAGATCATGTAATGTACATAAATGAACGTATTTCTACATCAGCTAAACGATGCAATAAAAAAAATTATACAATTATACGCAAAAAAACATCGATAATCTTGTAAACTCCGAAAAAAATTACCCTAGAAAAAAAATTTTTTGCAATAGAATGGTTTTTTCAAACCATTCAAATAGCATTCAAAATATTTTTTGTAACCCCACAATTAGAGCAGATATTTAGGTGGCCTTACTTAGGTGGACCACCCTGTATATTTGCAAAAAAATCAATATTTTATTTAGTTGCGCTGGAATAAATTAATTCCCCGTAATCGCTAATAAACTTTGATGTCCCATGAGAGGGGACAGCGGAGTGCAAAGGGTTAATTCTTCTCGGAATTGTTAAAAAGGAAACTTCGTGACCGTGCAATCGAAGTATCGTTGTTCGAAGGTCGGCGAAATTTTCGACGGTGAATTGCGAAATTTTCGTGCGATTCAAGAGTGCAGAATTGTCGCTATTGAGAAAGTACCCTCCCGGGGCGTGTTTACTTATTCACGCGTGCACACACGTACGCGATGTCCGCCGCCGCGGGGACGCAATATTCGACGACTTATGGCAATATCAGCACGCATGCAGGAGAAGCCGCAGGATCACGTGTGTGAGCCATGTCGACTGATCGCCGGGAACACGTGCGGGTTACGTACACGTCTTCTTGATTTGTGTGTCTACGAAAATTTCATAACGTCCGGCTGCACAACAGATGAAACTCTGCGAAGACTGTGGTCGGTGCATCCTGCATCCCCTCCTCCCCGGCGAAATGCAATCGAGTTTATTGCGACACGTAGCTTTATTTAAATTCGCGACCTCTTCTTTGACCAATATAAATAAATTTGAACGATAAAATAATTTTTCGGAGATGGTATGGACGAGTACGCTGCGAAGAATATTTTTCTAACGAGATCATTTTTTTTCTCGCGTATTTTTAGTAAGACAATCAATTTTTAAATCTAGGAACACTGGAAGAGGTAATTAAAATTCGGACAACAATTTACCTGGTCTTGTTTCACAGAACGAAGGATCTGCTTTCGTCTGTCCGAATTGGACTTTTTTAAAGAGCACATTTAATGGAAAATGAAATGCGTCTCTGTTGGTCCAGAAATGTCGAAATCAAAATATTTTACAGTCTAAAAATTGTTTTCCGTTATTCATTTTCTAATAACATTATGAAGGGAAGTGTTTCCTTTCCAGCGATTCCTACAAAATTAATGTACGATTTTCTGTCGCCGTTTGAGCATTTTGCATCGTTCGAACTGTATTCTAAATTAAAAAAAAAATAATGAAGAACATGATTCTCTACCGCGTTCTCCAATGTAAAAAGAAGTGCAAGAAATTTTACAGGGATTTTAAAGTAAAGGGATCACATGGTTAGGTAAATCACGATTTTTCCCCCACGAGGCTTCAGTTCGGAGGTCGTTAATCTTTCGGTGAAAAAAGTGATTCGTTAATTTCGCGGAGTAGAAGAAGCAAACCGAAGGAAAAATCTAGCAGAACCGGGCACGCTGTGAAATCGGTGGAATTTCAATAGTGATGAGGAAAGTACAGGAGAAAACGTCGTATCAGAAAATCCCACACGTCTCTTTATTCATATTTCACCGGAGGATGGAACAACGTTTCCTCGTTCGTTCTATGTACATACGTGCCTCAAAGTTTCCTCTGTTCATCATCGATTCGAAACGACCCGAACGTGCGGTTACTCGCGAGTGTGTTTGCCGTGCGAAGTACACTTCACATAAAGTTTGCTTCCTTTTTCGATGGTTACTCTACGCACGAGTATCTGACAACGAGTGGTGTTAATCAGTTCGGAGGGGGCCTCGTGTCAGTTCTATGAGGTCATAGTTTGCTCACTGTGTCTCTGTGTACTCGAATCTGGCCTAAGTTGGTCCGTGACGGCCCGATTTGGCCCGAGGTAGCTTCAATTCGGTTCTAGGCAGTGCAGCCAGACAGGGGAAATCGAGGGGAACAGAGTTACCCCCTCTTCGAATTATTTTTGAGAGACGGAAGCTTCCTCGAAAGTTATCGAATGCATTAGTCCACATTTCTAAATTTTTTTCCAAAATTATAATTAACGCAGACTCGATCCCAGATAGCACGCGACGCCTTAAAGACGTCTGTTTTACGTCCACTTTTGGTCTGAACGTCTTACGTCCTAAAAAGACGTCTTATAGACGTCTTTCCTGAGACGTCGTTTTTACGTCCGAAATAAGTCGTCTTTAAGACGTTTCATTTCTTGACGTTTCGGTTATTCTAAACTGCTAGAGAAAAGCTTTACAAACTGTACACACGCAACGCAATATAACGCAGTTTTCCATCCATCGAATGGACTTTATTTAGGAAATTTATTTAGGAAAATTAAATAACTAAATTGTTCATTTAGCACTGTTAGAATAAATTACATATATACATGTAATAGAATTTAGCAATAAATATTGTATATCTGTTTGTCGTTGCTGTACTATTAATAATATGCTTCATTAAAAAAAAAGTAGTTTGATTTTTATCTAAACAATTTTTTAAGCAGAAGTTTATCTCTTCTAATAATTATATGATTTGATACGATTTGAGCCTTTATAAGTCTAACAAGTACTGAGTGTAACAAAATAGGTTCGCATGGCTCAGTGAGGAAACACAATCCTGTTTAGTCTATATATAAGTGACCTATTGTCATTGTACAACCTAAATAACGACAACCAAAGAGGAGCTATAGCATACGCGGACGACTTATTGATATATATCAGCGACAACAAACCCTCCAATCTACAAATCAAACTACAAGACTTATTCGACAAAATACAGGACTACTTCGACTCATGGAAACTAAAAACAAAATCAAACAAATGCGAGACAATACTGTTCAGACCGTACATTTCAAAAATCTCCGGCGCAAACACAGACGTACACAAGAACGCCAAACACTTCCACATACGAGACAACAAAGACGCCAACATAAAAATCCCTCACAAAAAGGTTGTGCGTTATTTCGGCGTACATTTAGATTTTAAGTTAAACTTCAATGAACACGTCGCTATACAAATCGACAAGGTGCAAAAAGCCTTCGCAGCTAACAAAAGACTATTTTACTCAAAAGACCTTGACGCAGAAGTCAAAATCCTCTGCTATAAGCTACTAATAAAACCAATCCTGTTTTATGGGTTCCCAATATGGTTTAATATAAGCGCCAGCACGATGGAAAAAATCCGACTGCTCGAAAGAAAATGTCTGAGAGCCTGATTAAACACATATCGAACACCCGAGTCAAATTTCACAAAATATATAAGCAATCACAACCTCTTACGCAAAGCCAAAATACAGAGAATAGACATACACATGTTGAAACTAGCAAGAAACCACTGGGTATACACACGCAAAACGCACAACAATAGTCTAATTTTCAGTTCCACATACCCAAACCCCCTATACCACGAAAACACTATACATACAGGATACATACCGCCAAA
The DNA here is from genome assembly GCA_913789895.3 of Seladonia tumulorum. Lineage (NCBI taxonomy): Eukaryota > Metazoa > Arthropoda > Insecta > Hymenoptera > Halictidae > Seladonia > Seladonia tumulorum. Next base: position 9,406,510 of record OU565279.1, on the reverse strand, counting down.
AGCTTTCATACACCTAGACAGCACAGGACTCATACAAAATACACTCGGTCACCCGATTATATACCATTACAACCATAAAACCTACAACAAAACAATAACATACAACAATAACTGCAACATCAATGACCCAGACATGCGATTCCGACACAAACTCACAAAACACGACACAGAAGACAATCACAGGAAAAACACAAAAGTATACTGGTGGCTTGACGAACCACCGTGAATAGCGTAATAGCTCCGCCAAAAAAGAAAAAAAAAACATAGACTAAGTAACCGCATAGGATTAAAATATTAACATAAATTAGCTTTAAGCTCAACCTTAGCTCAAACATAAACCTGGCTCAGGTCTCAACAAAGTAGAATTAAAATTAAATAGTAATTACGCAGAAAAGTGTAATTAGTCCCCTAAATTAATTGTAACAACAGAAACCAAATAACCATGTACAGTGTTCTTAACCGTGCCCCCCTGTACATAATAAACCCCGCTATCCGATAAGCAAATGTAGTCTTAAGTACAATAGACCACACGTGCAATAAGTGCAACGAAAAATAATAGTGCCATATCTTGAAACAGCGCGTGACCGGACTGCCGGTCCTTTAGTTTTAGTCCCTATATTATATTATTTGTTATACTTTTTTTTAGCGTTTAAGTTTATTGTTCCTCCTTGTAAATATGTTCTCTTGTAATTGTTTTTCTGGCACAATAAACGCTTTGTTTAAAAAAAAAAAGTGAGGAAACACATCATAAAATAAACGGTAAGTCCCGTGTTCGAATCCCGCCAACTGCCTAAAAATTTCTTAAATGTAATTTTAAGGTTTTTTCGAAGGGAAAGTGGAATATTCCCTCAACAAAGAAGTGCACAGAAAGTAATACATAAAAATAAATAAATATATAATTTAATTTTTTCTCTCAAAGACGTCTGTTCGAGACGTACAGTTTTTTCACAAAGACGTTCCAGAGACGTTCGGAAGACGCGTGTGGGACATTCAAGACGTCTATAAGACGTCTGAATGTCCATCGACAGACGTCTTTAAGACGTCTCTGTGCTATCTGGGATGCCGTCGACGGAAAATTATCTAATTTTCTGACGCTTCGAAACTCCGTAGGAAAAATCGATTTTAATTTGGAAGAAGGCACAAACAACAGGCACAGGTCGAGATACAGTGATTAACAGATGTTATCTGGCGGCACTTAGGGGTGTCGTTAGTCAATCCGAAATTCAATAAGGTTAAACCGCGGCGAAGCGGGCCCTGTCCCCGAAGACCGATCTAATCGATCTTTCAATCTGTTACAGCCCTTCATGGTGCCCATGAGAGTGCTGATGTTATTAGGCGGCGGATTGCTGGCAGTGTTTGGGAGCGAGGCGATCGAGCTAGGCGGCGCTGGACCCTTGGCAGTGGTTGTGGCCGCCTTTGTTAGCTGTTATTTCTGGCAGAAACAAGGCTGGGAGGTCGACGACGTGAGTACATTTCCGCTTTTCGCAATTATTCATTTAACTAAATAACTCCTTAACACTGCGACCGCGCGGAATTATTCAAATTCCCGCGCACGGGGAAAGTTGACCGAGAGAGCACGTATTTTCCTGGCTGAGTGTATTCCAGCAGGGTGGCTCGACGTGAAATAATCCTCGAAATTTCGTGGAACGATGTTGCGGAACGGTACCGAGCTTTTTTTCAAAATATTATTAATCTTTCCACGGAGAAACGTAAATTACGTTTCTACAGTTTTAATCTCCGGGGAAAAAGGTGATCACAGTAGTGAGAAATAAATTTAATCATCCCTCAAAGCTTTATGTGTTTATATTTAACAACATTTTAGCTGCCGGTAACTGTACTCAATTCTTTTCACACGGAACTTCAACGTTTAGAGTACTCGACGGATCAGTTCAGCAATTTTGTTTCGTAGTTACCGACGATAGATACTTCCTTCGAGAATTATTAAATTGCTTGATTTATTCGCGCGTACAGTACAATAGAAGTCAATAGAAGTCTTTTAAAATTTTCATACGTAAAAATTTTAATTAAATATCAATTCTCACTATTGGTCGCGTTGTTCTTTTTCCTAGATTCTACGGAATAATTCCACGTAGGAAATATTCTGTATTAACTTTTACGGATGAATGAGAACAAATGCTTAAAAATAATAAAATTGAAATTTGTATCACGAAGAGACAATATACTTTTGATTTCGAATTTGGCACACAAATATCTGCGAAGGATCGGCTGTTTGGTAATCGAAAAGCAAAGTTAGCGTTGCAACAATGTAACGGCTTTATGTTCCCGAACGGGTTGCAGGCTCTTATCGTGTATTGTCTTGTAACTCGAGTTTCGACTTGGTAGGGTTGTTAAGAGAACTATAATTAGCATCGGGGAACGGAAACCAAAGCTTTTCTCGCGGCGTGTTTCACTTACATTCTAGCAAGTTTAGCCTTCTGGCGACGAATTGCACTCTCGTAAGCGCGTCGAGAAGCGAAACGTCTAATTCAAACCCGCGGTGTTATGCGCCACCTAAGTCAGCGTTTTGCAGCCTGCAGCCTTGCGGCAGCAACTTCAGTCCCGCGGGTAACGCGTTGTGCACGCGGAGAAGACTATTTTCCTCCTCCTTAGCGCTTCTGTCAACAGCTCGCGGAGACACTCAGTTTTCGACTTTGATGAACTAAACCGACGGAAACAGCAACTTACACGATTGTTTTGCGCTCGACGGTTCCGCTTTAAATCGATTCGCGAAATTAGTTGCAGTTAATAGGTTCGCGAACGTAATAATATCGCGAATGCGTTTCGAATTGTCGGAGGGGCTTCGACGAGCATGGTAATCTACCCTGTACCAGGCTAACGTTCTCGTTCCCGCGTTGCTAATTAACAGCATTTTATTCGGACCAACTGTTGCCACGATCGCGCCACTCTCAATTCGAATTTCAATGAATCGATTAATTGCTCCACGGTGCGCTTCCGCGGATCTATGGGGCTTTGTATGGAGAGACACTTGTTGTGCAAACCTCCTAATAATCAGACTCCGCGGATCTTTGTGCAATCTTCATAGTTAATTCTCTGAACATTGAACTCGGAGAAACGTCTCTTTTGTTAATTGGAAGATTAAACTAGAGATGATATTATATATTTTAATAATACAAATGCTTCCTTGCAATTTCATAAATTGACATGTGCCATAAATGCATGACTATCCTAGTCTCTTTTTAGCAGCCATTTTTGAGGATTGTTGAATTTATTCTAAGAACAAAATATCTTACAAGTTTGTTAACGATGACTAAAATATTATTTTACTATGTACGTGGTAAGTGTTACTATATTTGTGCACACACAATAACAGTAGGTAACAATAAGTGGGATAAAATTGTTGAGAATGTATCGGTTCACACATCCAGCTTCATACAACGCAAAGCATCATGCAACGCACAACAAAAGAACACAGCTCAGTGCTGCCAACCAGAGCGAAGATGCTGATTATTTTTCACAAGGATTAAGGATACAATATAATAAACGAGAAAATACATTTAATTTCAGTTTCTCACAATCCACTCGGACAACGTTTATTTTGCACGAAGACCCACAATTTATTCGTTAGCGACCAGACGAAGTTCTTAATGAAATAAAAGCGTTCGATTGCACGCTTGTGTGTACACCTGCCTATAAAAATCGACGTCCACGGGAACGTCCAGAATCGTATTATTTTGCGCGTTTGAATCGTACTCGCGTTCGTGGCCGTTTTCTGTTTTAGAGGCCATCCCGTCGCCGAGAAGTAATTTAGCTTAAACGAATGCTTACCTTTTGATCGGTTGTAAACCGATTTATCGGGCCGCTCTGTATACCCGGGTATATTTGTTTATGAAATTCCGCCGGAACGCGCACACCACCGGTTGTTACGTCCGCGCAGCATTTATCGTCGCAACTCACTCCCGTTTTATTGTAGCCACGCCAGTTTTACGGTGTACTAGTAGAAATTGAAACCCATCAGAATTCCCACCGTTTCCCTGCCGAAACGAGTCGCGGCCGCGGACTTTCCGCGTGTCCTCTGGTTTGTACAGGCTGAGCCAAATCGAATGCACCGAAGACAATTTTATTTTTTAAGTGAAACTTCTTTGCTGAGGGTTACGATTTTCTGATGTGACGGAAACGATGTTACGGAAGTCGGAAAGTGGCGCGAAATTTTAAACGGAGATTCGAACCCCGGTCTACCGCTTGGTAGTCCAACTCCTCAACCGTTTGGACAACCAACGATATTAGAATATTATAGAACATTTTTGGTATATATATAGCAATGAATAAAATGCTGCAGCGATAGGATTTTAGTAAAAATTACGGTAGTAGGATCAAACGAAAAGGTTAGAAATACTTGTTTACACAAAAAATAATGCAATGTTCTGAGCTCAGCGTCGCGTCGCGACGCGACATCGCTCTGTTGCAGTCACACTCAATACGCTCGTTTGCTGTCTTCGTCGAGCGATTCGGCCAATCGCGGAAGACGTGTAGAAATTACGGTAATAGGGTCAAACGAAAAGGTTAGAAATACTTTTTTTTTATTCAGCTGGAGATATTTTTGAAGTGAAACTTCTTTGCTGAGGGTTACGATTTTCTGATGTGACGGAAACGATGTTACGGAAGTCGAAAGGAGTGGCGCGAAATTTAAACGGAGATTTAACGGAGAAAAACAAGTTCTTAACCCCGACGGGATTCGAACCCCGGTCTATACCCCGCTTGGTAGTCCAACTCCTCAACCGTTTGGACAACCAACGATATTAGAATATTATAGAACATTTTTGGTATATATAGCAATGAATAAAATGCTGCAGCGATAGGATTTTAGTAAAAATTACGGTAGTAGGATCAAACGAAAAGGTTAGAAATACTTGGTTATGTTATGACAGCACATGCATCTATTTACATACGTTTCTACTAATTTTATGTGATTCCAGACTTCTTGAACATTATTGATTATTGTGGCATACACAACGGGTTGCAGATATCTCCAAAGATACAAAATAATAAACGCGTGAAAAACCACGCGCGACAGAAGTGAAACTACTTGCAGTCTAGTAATGTTTAGAAGTAAATTAAGATTGGAAATGGTATATGAAGCGACAACAAGATCAGGAACAACTAATACAAAAAATAAACAAGATCAGGAACAACTAATACAAAAAAAAAAAATAAACGCGTGAAAAACCACGCGCGACAGAAGTGAAACTACTTGCAGTCTAGTAATGTTTAGAAGTAAATTAAGATTGGAAATGGTATATGAAGTGAAAACAAGATCAAGAACAACTAATACAAAAAAAAAAATCATAGAAAAAGTTTCATTTCAAAAATAATGAACGATCAAAATTTGTGGTACAAAGAAGGAGAGCGTATGGGAAATGCTTTATTTTTTGTTAATTATAATAATTGGCCCGAGAAAGGCAGTCTTTTGGTACGCAATAAATGTCTTGAAGCAACCGCTACAAAGAGAGAAAAAGAAAAAAAAAATCCCTAAAATTTTTTAGATGGAAGCAGGTATTTATTTTGCGAGCAAGCTTTATTTTCTGAGTCGCAGCGAAACATTAAAATTGATGAGAAATTATCCCTTTGCACTCGAAGCTATTTTAACTCCGAAACTAAACATTTCTTCCGACCTAGGATATTTCCCTTCTATATATAAAAAATAATTTTACATTATTAAATTTGCTTGCATTTAATAAGTTACTAAACATTTCGAAAAATTATTTAAATTATTTGCATTGTCTCCATAGCGGAGCCCTCAAGTTTGAAGACAAATTTTAAATGGCTCCGCTCTGGAGCCCTCGAGTACAAAGGGTTATTCAAACACGTTCGCATACAAGCATTCAAAATTTTCAAATCCACATCTTCAATCGATCCTGAGGAAACAGCTCGGAACACTTTATTTGGCACGCTCTGTAGAACAAAAGTCGTTCAGTGTTTCCCGTTTGGCCGATTTCTAGATTTCTGCGGCGCGTATCCAAAACGCGAATTCCATTGTCTTCATAAAAAAAAGGGAAATTTTGCTTTTAAAATATTTTAATCCCACTGGATTCTACGAAATTCAATATCCGGTGAACTGGAGATCGTGTTTGTATAAACCAGACTCTGTACAGTTTATTTTATAAATAACATACAGAAAGTACCTTTAGTTCGTGTAGAAGTTAAACAAGTCACGTTTAAGTAATTGTTTGTCTGAGCTAACTATCTGGTCTCATATCTCGTAATCTCATATCTTTTAGCATCGATACGTCTCTAAAAAATGATGGCATGTTTGAGTCCATCAAAATCCAGAAAACATGTATATTAATAATCAAAACGGAATAGCATTGTTATTCCATTTTTCTCACAAGAGACTTTTCTCAGTCAGCGAAACAAATTTTTCTCACGTTTTCATTTCTGTAAAATGATGGCCTACGTAAATGACAGTTTACATGAAAAACGGTTATTATAATACGTCAAACGAGCGCATCTGCAAAAACACTGAAATACGCGGGAGGGATAAATAATTGAATCTGTAGATCATTTCGCGGCCTCCACTGTATCTTCCGGGTTCTATAGATTTTTCCTGGGTGCAGGAGCGGGGAAGCTGAGAACACAGAGGCTCTAATTAAATCCCCAGCGTGGCTGCATTAATCAGTAGTTAACCGGAAGGTGGAGCATCGGGAAAAAGAACGAAAATTCCATGTTTCCCCGAAGAGTGCAAGTTTTTTAATCAAGTTCCTATCAGAAGTTATTCGAGGCGTTGCTGAGCGTAATTTCGGTGGTACAGGTGTCGAGCCTCTCGACCACGAATATCGAAAACGGAGTTTCGAAGCAAGAACACATCCTTATTCCACGATACACGCTTATTAAACGTTTCCACGCTTTGATTACCCGGGGCCCTTTCCATTGGAGTTTTCGAGCACCGAAGCTTCCGATTTTAGAGAGTTTGGTATTAGTTTGGTTTTTGTTGGTAATAGCCATTGTCGGTCGTGATACTTAATACAGTAAAGGGTAATTATTTACTTTAGGGGCTTCCTCACCGATTTTGATGACCTTGAAATATGTTGTCAAGGTCATGATTCTGAACAACTTTTTCCTATACATGTTACCGCCGCTCAGGTTTAGTTTTCGAGATAATCGCTAAAAAGTGACAACATCTCGAAAAGTGATCGGAGTAGGTGTGGGTTAGATTTTAAATTATGGCCACAACTTAAAACGACTTCAATTAGTTGAGACCCACTGTCTTGTTTGTTCCGAGTATTAAGCATGAAACTATACGAATTCTTGGATATCTGCAACAATCAAGAAAAGTTGATAGATTTTTTAGTTAACAGTAAAGTGATCCATGGCACGATGAATTGTATCAAGTGCAACGAAAATATTCTACTTGATCGCGAAAACTTAATTTTTCGATGCCATAATACTAGTTACATTAAAAATCGAAACAAAAGACGTATAAAAACACAATGTAATTTCACAATTATTAACAAAAAATGGTGTTATAAAATATACACAACTTCAAATAGAAATCTGTTAAGAAATCTGTTAATTCTAACCCTAACCCTAACCCACACCTACTCCGATCATTTTCGAGATGTTGAAACATTTTTGCAAATATCTCGTAAACTAAGGGCGAGCGGCGGTAACATGTATAGGAAAAAGTTGTTCAGAATGATGACCTTGACAACATATTTCAAGGTCATCACAATCGATCTAACCCACACCTACTCCGATCACTTTTTGAAATGTTGAAACATTTTTGCAAATATCTCGAAAACTAAAAGCGAGCGGCGGTAACATGTATAGGAAAAAGTTGTTCAGAATGATGACCTTGACAACATATTTCAAGGTCATCACAATCGATCTAACCCACATCTACTCCGATCACTTTTTGAAATGTTGAAACATTTTTGCAAATATCTCGTAAACTAAAGGCGAGCGGCGGTAACATGTATAGGAAAAAGTTGTTCATAATCATGACCTTGACAACATATTTCAAGGTCATCAAAATCGGTGAGGAAGCCCCTAAAGCAAATAATTATCCAGTAAAGTCTTGATCTAAGCCGGACTACACGAAAATAGGAGCCCTGCACGATCTATGTCACAGCGCGGACCCGAGGATTGGGCTTCGATCAAGAACTGTACTTTATGCTCTATTTCTTTTCCACTGTAAATTACTAAATAGCTTTCCCTACGCAAAAAGGAGTATTTAATGGTGGCATTTCATGTTTCACGCGACCCTAATTTTCTAAAACGGTTCGGTCAACCCAACAGAGACAGCATGCCCTTAATCCCGGGCGGCAGCGTGTTTCGACAACGCGTAAGGACACAAATAACCGTCGGACGATCTGCAAACGATTTCTGCTCGGATCCTAAAAACCACAAGCCAATTACCAGCGTCAGTAAATGTTTATTAATGTCACTGGCACAGTCGGTTTTCTCGATTTAACGATCGCACGCAGTATCAACAGCGATGTTTATCCGCCGTATAAAGGATCACGTAGCCGACGATACTGGGGGGATCGTCCGGAATTAAATTAAATAAATCAACACACGGCAGGATGCGTTACGTAATCTCGATTGAAAGTAAACAGGGGGCGGTAGCGAATTCGACAAGCATGACCTATTTATATACCTCGAAGCCTCCCGTATCCGAATCCGCGGGAAAACAAAAGTGTTTAGACAGCGTTCTCGGGCCTCGGCAATGAATTAGGCCAAAGTCCCTAATGTCAGACTCCTCGTCTCTTCATAGAAACGTTAACCACTTGTAATACGAACACGTTTCGGATGCAGCATGTTGTTTCTTACCACTCTGTACACGTTGAAGTAAAATATTGTAATAAATAGTATATTTTGGTTACATCAAATTCAATTTAATCCGTGTGTTAGTCAATTATATATTAAATTAATAAATAAAAACAAGATATTGCAAGGTTCTCATGTAATAAGTAGCAAGGTTCCCATCTAATAATTGACTGTTTCAATGTAAAATATGTAAGATGCTCTTAAGGGGTGAACTTAAAAAAATGAGGGGTTGTCGTGGGTCAAGTAACGTCGCCATTAAAATTGTCTAGGGGCTCCCAATTCGCCTAGAGGCTTCTCTTACTGTCGCACAAGGTTTTTAATGCATTTTTAATAATCTACTAGGCTGTCCAAAATTTTAAATAATGTCCCTGTCCTAGAGGGTTGTGTTCCAAAATTGAGAGACTGTTGTGAATAAAAGAACGTCGCCATTAAAATTGTCTAGGTGCTCCCAATCCGCCTAGAGGCTTCTTTTACTGTCGCACAAGGTTTATAATGTATTTTTAATAATCAACTAGGCTGTGCAAAATTTTATATAATGTCCCTGTCCTAGAGGGTTGTGTTCCAATATTGAGACTGTTGTGAATGAAGGAACCTCGCCATTAAAATTGTCTAGGTCCTCTCAATCCGCCTAGACGCTTCTCTTACTGTCGCACAAGGTTTATAATGTATTTTTAATAATCTTCTAGGCTGTTCAAAATTTTATATAATGTCCCTGTCCTAGAGGGTTGTGTTCCAAAATTGAGAGACTGTTGTGAATGAAGGAACGTCGCCATTAAAATTGTCTAGGTGCTCCCAATCCGCCTAGAGGCTTCTTTTACTGTCGCACAAGGTTTTTAATGTAATTTTAATAATCTACTAGGCTGTCCAAAATTTTAAGTAATGTCCCTGTCCTAGAGGGTTGTGTTCCAAAATTGAGAGACTGTTGTGAATGAAGGAACGTCGCCATTAAAATTGTCTGGGTCCTCTCAATTCGCCTAGAGGCTTGTCTTACTGCCGCACAAGACTTTTAATGTGTTTTTAATAATCTACTATGCTGTCCAAAATTTGAAATAATGTCCCTGTCCTAGGGGGTTGTGTTCCAAAATTGAGAGACTGTTGTGAATGAAGGAACGTCGCCATTAAAATTGTCTGGGTCCTCTCAATTCGCCTAGAGGCTTGTCTTACTGTCGCACAAGATTTTTAATGTGTTTTTAATAATCTACTAGGCTGTCCAAAATTTTAAGTAATGTCCCTGTCCTAGAGGGTTGTGTTCCAAAATTTAGAGACTGTTGTGAATGAAGGAACGTCGCCATTAAAATTGTCTAGTTCCTCTCAATTCGCCTAGAGGCTTCTCTTACTGTCGCACAAGGTTTTTAATGTAATTTTAATAATCTTCTAGGCTGTCCAAAATTTGATATAATGTCCCTGTCCTAGAGGGTTGTGTTCCAAAATTGGGAGACTGTTGTGAATGAAAGAACGTGGCCATTAAATTTGTCTAGGTCCTCTCAATCCGCCTAGAGGCTTCTCTTACTGTCGCACAAGGTTTATAATATATTTTTAATAATCTACTAGGCTGTCCAAAATTTTAAATAATGTCCCTGTCCTAGAGGGTTTTGTTCCAATATTGAGAGACTGTTGTGAATGAAGGAACGTCGCTATTAAAATTGTCTAGGTGCTCCCAATCCGCCTAGAGGCTTCTCTTACTGTTGCACAAGATTTTTAATGTATTTTTAATAATCTACTAGGCTGTCCAAAATTTTAAATAATGTGCCTGTCCTAGAGGGTTGTGTTCCAAAATTGAGAGACTGTTGTGAATGAAGGAACGTCGCCATTAAAATTGTCTAGGTGCTCCCAATCCGCCTAGAGACTTGTCTTACTGTCGCACACGATTTTTAATGTATTTTTAATAATCTACTAGGCTGTCCAAAATTTTAAATAATGTCCCTGTCCTAGAGGGTTGTGTTAAAAAATTGAGAGACTGTTGTGAATGAAGGAAAGTCGCCATTAAAATTGTCAAGGAGTTTCGGTGCCAGCTGGAGACGTAAGAAAAATCGAGAGTATCGAGTGCATCTACTTGCCAAAAATGGCGAAGGACCGGGCCGGGCCGGGCTTGTCGTTCGACAGAGGAAACGTTTGAGGAAGGATGTTGGCCGTTTCAGTTACCGTTCCGCTACAAGTTGGGTCCGTACACGACACCCCCAACCCACGTCCATCCCTTCGTCGAAACTCGAGCGAGGAACTAGCAACGAAGTTTACTGGCATTTACGTGGCTACTAAAAGCGAGGAGAGAGAGAGAGAGAGAGAGGGAGAGCACGAAGGTGGAGGAAACCGGGGGAGGTCACCGGTCGCTGATGCACCCATTCTAGACACGCGAATAGACGGCTGCATTCAAATGCGACCCCTTTATGCGATCGAAGATCCGCCTCTCGAGATTGACGAATTCCCAGCGAGTCGCGCCTGACTCCTGTTGCTGTCACGGTTTAAGTTTTCGCGACGATGGAAATTACGAGCGCAACCTAACACTGCTCGCTAACGGTCCTCGTTAACGTTTCATTAAGCGCAATCCGTGCGTAACTTTCGAACCGTTGAATTCTTGAAACATTCAATTTTTGGCATTTTCTCGTCAAAAAGTTAATAATTTCTGGTTTCCCGAGGTGAAGTTTAACCGATGGGACAAGAGATTCTTGTTTAAAATTTGCTTCACCTTATGGACGGTAGCAAGTTTGCTCGAAGAGTTTTGTGAATCATATGCGTCTGGCACTCGAGGTGTTAAAATAAATTGTTCCGACTTTCGGCGACTTTTTTTGAGCACTGGTGTGACAGTCGACGTGTTAAAAAATTTGCTATCGATTATCTTTAGGGATGACACGGTTCCGGTTTGAAAAACGAAAGGTATCTGTTTATTTCTGCATTTGTATTTCTGAAAACCGGGTGGGGATAAAAAAATCGGAAAAAATCCGGACACGTCGCGGCAGTAATTAACAGGGCGGCAGAGGGTGGTGCGGGGGAGGCTCTTTTCTGTCGGTGGATGGGTAAATAAACGATTTTACACGATAATGCTGGCGCATATAAGCGGAATGGGCGAGAAGGACAGGGTCGACGGGATCGACGGAGAAAGGGAGCGGCTTGTAATTAAGTAGTGGAGGTTATATAATGAAGTTCGCCTTCCTCGAACGACGATCGATTTCATTAATTATACGAAATACCGAGGGTTGCTCTGGTTACAGGTCGCGCTTGCTGAAAGCTCTCGCAGAAGTGCTCCTGCTAAGACGGAGCCGAGGGGTCGGGTGAAAAAAGAAAATGGTGGTGGAAAGAGGGGTGCGAGGGAGGTACGAAGGGGGTGGAAGGGGGACTAACCTGGCTGGAAATATTTGAGGGTGAGCGCGGGGGCGTAAAGGCGCGGAAAAGGAACCGGGGAGAAAGGAACTCGCGATTCGACCAAATGAAAAGAACTGGCAACCCCTAATTAACTCATTCGATCGGGCCGCGCGTTAATTAATGCCCACCGACCGTACAACCTATGCAATTCAATTACGTGAAATCAACTGTGGAATTGCGAGCCGGAGTTTCAGGCGAGGACACACGGTGTTTTTCAGGGCACTCCACTATGACAATTTTTAGATTCGCTATTGTCGGTTTCTCTATCCCTTTTTTTTTTGTTTTTTTTTTGGAAAATCTGAAGCTTCCGGGAAGTACATACTCCCCTCTGCGGTGATTCCGTGGCAAAAAGCTTTCGGTCAAACAAATCAATCGTACAGCGTTGTAAATATTCGGATGGTCGACATGGGAAATGTTTTCATTATCGATAAAAGCAAATCCAATATTAAACGTTTCGTTTGCTTTGCGTAATGGTTAAACATCGGTAGATGAAGCGCTGGATTTGATTGCAGTTTTATGGAAATTAATAGATTACGGTTGGAAAAGTTGTTCATACATTTCACATGAGAAATATTTCTATCGTTAATGGAAATATAATATTAATAGAAACGTGATTATGTTTGTTTCCATTTTTTCTTGCAAAATACAGGGCGTCTGAAAAATTCAGCTAATATTTTCGTGTCATACATTCCGGTTTGACATAGCAGAACTGTTCTCGATTTATGCGGGGCATGTATAATGGCCGGCTAACTGTGGACCCGTTCGACTGAGAATACTGTATGAGTACAGGCAATTAATCAATCATTATCGAACAGTACCTACAACGCGGTTAATGACGATATTTGTACCGCGCGATTGCCTAGCCGGCTGCAACGAAGAAACGTAAAATTCTAGGATCGCGGAACGAGCTAATTAAATTTTATACCAATTAGACGGAAGCGCGAAAAATTGTTAGAGAAAAATTCCATTAATTGTCGTTAGCGATAATTACATCGTGGATCACCACACCATGGCAAACGTGTACGAAACACGGTGGAATAAAAATATTAGTTACTTCTATGTTTCGCCTTTAATAAAACAAACACTGTGCACGAAATGAATTCCTGTTTAACCCCTAAATGGATCTTCGAAATGTTCTTTAAAAATGCGATGATTCAATTAGATTACATTTAATATTATCATATATCTGTATTTAATATTCATTTCTGTCGAAGTAATAAATGAGCCGTTTATTTTGAAAGTGGCCTAACTCCGTTTTTCAGTTTTTTCCGGTTATCATGGTTACGTGTACAACTTTATGTTATTTATCAGTAAAGCATTTCAGGTTGCTTATAATCCGAGCAAATACGATAATTCTTGACATATGGTGATATTGGTATTGATATGGGGATTATATAATATCAAGTATGGGGACTTGATATTGGTATATTTACTATTGATAATGTCGGAAAGTAGTGATGAAGGTAATCCAGAGGTGCTCAAGAAATTGTTTCATGCATCCTAAAACATGTTAAAAATTTAAAAAGTGAAAGACACATTATAGCTTACAGTGACATGTGCACCGGGCAAAATAGAAACATTAAAATAGCTTTAATGTGGTTAAAAATTGTCCAATCTTTGGAAAATAATGTAGAAATCATAGATCACAAATTTGTAATATGAGGACATTCGTTTTTACCAAATGATAGAGATTTTGGCGTGGTAGAAATGTCATTAAAAAAAAATAATTTACTGTTCGTTCCCCAAGATTATTACAAGATTATGAAAAAGTGTCGGAAAGGTAATAATTTTATTGTAAATGAAATGAGACAAGAAGATTTTGTATCAACAAAATTATTAGAAGGAGCAATTTCTAAAAGAGTAAAAAATTCTAATGGAGAATCAATAAACTGGCTAAAAATATGTTGGATGCGCTTTGTCAGAAATGAACCGTATAAAATTTTCTATGAGACATCAATGAATAAGAATGAAAATTTTAAAGTCCTGAATTTATGACCACGTCGGGGTAGACCAAAAAAGTTCGAAAATATTGTATTGACACCACTGTATAAAAATATCAGACAAATTACAACAAAATTCAAGGACATGATGGACCTATTACGATATATACCACTGGAACGTCATGATTATACTTCAAATCCCTTTTACACGCACAAAATGTAGATGAGTAGTAAATTGTTTTGTAATAAATTTATGTTTGTAATTTTGCACGTTATGTAGTTAATTGAATCGCATAAATTATGTTCCTGAAGTGTTTTAAGGATATGTAAAATAAATTCAGTATTGTTTTTTTTTCAATTTGAAGCATCTTAAATTATGTTGAATGGACTTGGGCACCTTCAAATTTTATAATGAATCTGGTTGTTAATTTTGAAAGTGGCCTAACTCCATTCTTGATAAGAAAACGCATATTATTCACTTAATAATTGCTTAATTACTTACTTAATTGGAACTATAAATTTAACACCCTTAGATACACTTAAGCAGTGCGACTCATTAATGTCCTATACGTATATTTTTAAATTCATTGAAACGCAAACCCTTAAATATCTCGATTTTAAGATAAATGGACTTAGGCCACTTTCAAAATAAACGGCTCAAATAGAGTAAGACAGTAAAATTTCATCGAAAACTGCAAACGGTTACATGTTAGTAATAGCTGCGCGTTAAACAATCATTAACATAAATCTGAGTGAGGCCGAATTAGCCCCCATAGTTCACGTAACGGTTAATTATAAACATTCGAAAAATACTGAAACAAACGATTCTTTTCGCGGGTGTCGACAGTCGAATTCAGAAGTAATCAAAGATGCGCGAGAAAAATTATAACATTCAATTATCTCGTTTATCGTTGGTATTCGCCGCGGGAGGGTTATTATACTTGTTTTAATAATTCGCGACGGCGACACGGCGTCGGTGGTGGTGTTAACGATGTTGATTTACTAGGAGAAAGAGTGAGCTCGTTGCGTCACGGTTATTAAGTATGGCAATATCCACGGTAAAATATTAATGACGTTGACAGTTCTCCGAGGGGGTTGAAGAATAACGGTGTCACGCCGGGAGGGGTAGTATCGCGTGACACTATGCTCACAAAACCACCTTCCGGAAAATCCAACAGGATTTTATATTAACCGGAAGGAACATTGATTTTTCAATGCTTAAAAACTGCACAGAAGAGAATAATCGATGGGTTATGAAACTTTAAAAGCTTTAAAATGAGTCCAGATTAATTATCTAGCGATTTTTCCCCCCGAAAATGTAACAGTTTGAACATTTTCTCCGAAAATTAAATGTAAATCGTTTTGGAACCACCGTACGAGTACTAACTCGTTATCTCGCATTATCGCGGTGAATAATAGAAAGAAAATTGCTGGCTAATTAATGGAAGCTAATTGGTACGCAGACGATCCAAAAAGCCAGCTGCACTTTTACTAAAACGCGTTCCGCCGGCTTCGTTGTAACAAAGCTTCGTCGAAATTAAAATTTCAAATACCAACATAGAATTAATATATTCATTCGGCCAGCATTCCCGTCGGCAACGCCCAAAAATTCAGTTCTCTGTTTCGCAACGAAGTTTAATAATCGCGGAGGAACACGGGACAACGTTTGCCCTCGAGAACCAACGGAAACTGAAATAATAGCAATCTTCTTAATTACAAGATGCAGTCGTTACCCGCTACAAAGGATATTTATTTTTTCCTTGAATTTGCCGAGCAGCTGCTGCGAGAATCTGTTCCGAGATGGGGATTCGAGCAACCGTAATTTGTTTCTAATTATATTTGTATTGTCTCATTGGCTCGCGATTGAAATTGCTACTGCTGTTAGGCAAATTTGCCGAGTTTATCAACTCTGAATCGTAACGACATTGTCCACTGGAAGCGCACAGAGTGGCCCAAAAATTCGAATTTGATTATGAAAGAATAAATGTGAATCAGAAAATAATAATGAAAAATTCAATGGTATTAAGTAATATTACAAAAAATGTTTTAAATAGTACAGTATCATAAGAATCGGTATCATTTCCTATGCAATTGCTTTTATAAATTCAACAATTAAAATAAAAAATCGGAAGCCTGTGATCTTCTCTCGTAGGTTCAGTGTTAAATGATTTAGTCAATTTCTTTATTTAAGCATATACTATAATAAAAATCGCCTAAACTACTGTCACTATAATCTACCTCTTACAACCACTTAGGGGAGAGTTGCCGAATGCGTACCACTTAATTTCGATGGCAGTTTATACAGGGTGTCCCACATAAATGGGAACACCTAAATATCTTTCGTGTTTACAGTCCTATCAGAAAACTTCAGAGGACAAAGTGACACTATTGCAGGAGGCCATTTTGGTGGTGAAGAAAAAAATTTTTTATGTCGTGTTTTTCAATGAAATTTCAAGGTCACCAATGTTTTTTTAAATGGAATAGTATATTTTTTTACGATAGCGTGATAAACAATAAAAAAGTGAACTTAATGGATACCACCTTTTTAACCTTGAAATGACCTTGAGCAAGAATAATCATGTTGAAACGGATGAAATGTGGAAGTTGCTTTTATAGTAAATTGAATTTTTATGTTTATGAGGATGGATTTAAATAGAATTTTTATAGTAAATCGAATTTTAAAATTTATTAAAATGAGTTTAAATAGAATTTTTATAGTAAATTGAATTTTTAAATTTATTGAAATGAATTTAAATAGAAATTTTTATAATAAATTGAATTTTAAAATTTATTAAAATGAGTTTAAATAGAATTTTTATAGTAAATTGAATTTTTAAATTTATTGAAATGAGTTTAAATAGAAATTTTTATAATAAATTGAATTTTAAAATTTATTAAAATGAGTTTATATAGACATTTTTATAATAAATTGAATTTTAAAATTTATTAATATGAGTTTAAATAGAAATTTTTATAATAAATTGAATTTTAAAATTTATTAAAATGAGTTTAAATAGAATTTTTATTGTAAATTGAATTTTTAAGTTTATGAGGATATGTAAAGGTCAACCCGACGTAAACAACGCGCAATCTTTGCTGAAATACGTAAGTTTTAAACTTCTACATTTTATCCGTTTCAACATGATTATTCTTGCTCAAGGTCATTTCAAGGTTAAAAAGGTGGTATCCACTAAATTCAGTTTTTTATTGTCTATCATGATATCGTAAAAAAATATACTATTGCATTTAAAAAAACATCGGTGACCTTGAAATTTCATTAAAAAACACGACATAAAAAATTTTTTCTTCACTACTAAAATGGCCTCCTGCAATAGTATCACTTTGTCCTCTGAAGTTTTCTGATAGGACTGTAAATACGAAAGATATTTAGGTGTTCCCATTTATGTGGGACACCCTGTATATTCTTTAGTAGGAATTTGAGCAAAAATTATGTTTTGCATCTATGTATTAACTATCGAAGTTGCAATTTAATATGATTTTTTAAATATTTATTGATAGATCATTGTGATATGAACACTTTTATAAGATCATGCAAACAGTACGATTTAGGCAACCGGTATCCTAAATGGTACCAGCCGGTTTCCAAAACTGTACCTCATGTGTTGGATTAAAAAGATACAAAAAAATCATAAGAGAAACTGTATTTTGCGTTTAATTTCAGTTTAATATACAATACAACATAAAAATAAAATGAAATATTACATTACTTAACTCAAATACAACGAGGACAATAATAAATATTGTCTTTTTTCAAAACTCCTCCACAAGCTTCATGTACCCACTTTTGGCACTTTAAACATTGGATCATGTCTTCTGAATAAGAATTATTGCAAAGAAAACAGAACCAATCGTTTTCATTCTCCACTTCTACGAGAACTGGAGCAGCGGTGCTGGTTGAAGGCGTGAAATCAATTTTTCTTTGTTTCATTTGTTTTGTTTTCATTGCAACTAATTCCTTTTTTATAGGGGCTACTGTAAGCTACTTTCCCATGCTAAAAAAATTTGAAATATTGTAAATCGTTTATTTTCGCGGTAAAATTTGAATAGCAGTATCTTAAATCGTACTGGTACGATTTAGGAAACCACAGTGTGGTACGATTTAGGAAAAAGACGTCCCGCTAAATAATTGAAGCTAACCTTTAAAACATGATCAGCATGTATTATAAACTAAATAGAAATAAATAATATAACATAGCTAGTTTTCAAAAATATATAAGACTACCTCAGAAACTGTAGATTTATACTTAATTCAACCGATTAAAATCGTTTAAAATTGACATCAGACTTGCCTGATTTCTTTGTGCTTCTGTCATTCACAAAACAACACTTCATGCGAATGACTTTTTGGTCCTACTTTATCGACATAAATAAAAGTTCATATCTTTACCACCAAGAGGCATCAAAATGCATTAATTTTTAAATAAAAGAGGTAGTACGATTTAGGTGACCAGTACGCATTTGACAACTCTCCCCTACCAATAAAATCTTCTTATCACCCAAAAATCAGAAACACTTATTATCATCGCTAATGCGAAGCTCGTTTCAATCTGGTCTAACAATGAACCATTTAATTTCAGAACCCAGTGGCAACAGCCTTCGAGATCTTCTGGATGATCTTCGAGCCGATCCTGTTCGCCGTGACAGGCGCACAAATAAAAATCGTCGACCTGGATAGCAGAACAGTGTACCTAGGTATAGCCTGCCTTCTAGCGGGCATAGTGATCCGCATCGTAGTAACCATTCTCGTGGGAATCGGTTCAAAACTGAACCTGAAAGAAAAGATCTTCGTGGCGTTCTCCTGGATGGCGAAGGCAACGGTGCAGGCAGCACTGGGCCCTACCACGTTGGACAAAGTCGATCCGAACGACCCTGAACAGATGTACTATGCCGAGACAGTGATGACCATGTGCGTGCTGTCGATTTTATTGATGGCCCCAGCCGGGGCGATCATCATTTCCCTTTCTGGGCCGAAGTTGTTAACGAAAACCACCACGCCTGTCACGCCGCCAGAGGGCTGGAAGATGCGGCGACCCTCTATCCGCGACATCTCCATCATCAACGAGGACCCAGACCTCGAGGAGACCGCGAACGAGAGGAAGCCTTGAGGCAGAGACTCTTCCCGACGAACGTGACGGTTTTCCCTTATTTTGCTCGAGGCTTCTTCTGCCTAACCGCGCGAACCCGCTCGGGGAATCTCCGTCAGGGTCTCTGGTGCTCCATTTTATTCTCTTACTCCAAATATTCGCCCAAAGACGAAAACCTTCGTCCTAGAACGGAGCTGTTTCGTTCTCCCTAAGGATCATTGTGTTTAACTGCGGCTCGCACGCACCGACGGCCTATGTTCCTATTTAGGGTCGGGAATCTTGGTTGAGCTTGCAGGGGGACACTCCTCGACGTTGCAAAGCCGTTGCAAAGGCGTTGCTTCGACGTTCTTTTGCGGAGCGAGTACGGGGTTTGATTGGAACGAGTGATTTTTATATTGAGATCGATTGCTTTGAGTGTCACAGACACAGCGTGCAGTGTGTTGTAAAATTAAAGGAATTTACCTGCTGAAACAGAAATTGCGAGGTTGAAGTTTGTTGTTAGGTGCACAAATTAATTCGTGGTCCTCGCTGTTGATCGATTGTGACTAATTTTCGTTGAAATTTTCTATCTAACACGTTGGATTAAACCTTAAGATGAGAAACATCTTGCAACTGTACGTTGATGATAATTAGACTGCGACTCTGTATGCAAAATAAAAATTGTCTGCATCGATTTCAAGGATCAAATATAAGTTTGATACATTTTGTAATAATTATGACAAATTGAAAGTAATAAGTAGACATCGGATCTTTATGCATTTATGGCTTATGGAAATGTTAAAAAAATGCTATAATATAAAATTCGAGAGAATTTAACACGATTTTGAATTGCTTTGGATCTACAAAGGCTGTCCCCATTAAAAATAAAATTTTATTTCACTCCACTTTCTTAAAATGTTTCTATAAAAATTGGAAATTGCATAAACATCCGATGTCTAGTAATAAGTCTAAAGAGATGATTTAACTCTGTTCTAAAGGAAGTTGCTACGGTTTACAGTACATACATATAACAAATTATATGAACCGGCTACTGTCTCCAACGTCTACTACAGAAAAATTCTTGTCCAACAAAAAAGAGCTGGTTAGTATCATCTCATGGATGATTACGTTCTCATCAACGACATCTAGTTGACAAGTATTCTAAAATAGCCGAAAAAGTAACGAAAATATACATTGATGATTGAATTTGATGAAGGGAATCCCACGAGTTAGTTTTTATACACCTCTAACAGGTTTATACTGCTGTGTTACATTAAACATTAATTGTTCAGGATGAGAAATTCTGACACCCGCGTATAGATGACGAGGCAGTCAACGTGTTAATTAGACAGTCCATTTTATGTATAAAGTGGTGTAGAAAGAGAAAATCGTGAAGACTGTTTTATACAAGCGATTAATTGAAAGTCTTTCACTGCAGGATTGTAGAGAGGTTAATAATTGGGGAATGTAGGGACGCGTTGCCAATATCGTACTATTTAAAAAATTCCGAGCCCTTTAGGAAATTTGGATCACTTCTTCAATCCTTTTCACAGCATTTAGACAATATTTTGTTAATTAAATTCGTGGACACAAAAAAGTAGTAACCATAAAATAGGTTTAAGTGCACGCATAGGTAATGTTGAATATAGGAGATTTAATAAATATATGTATATATAATAATATATAATTCACAAAAGTTACATTAGTCCTACCTGATTTTTTGAAAAAAAAACAGTTTTGTTAAACAGACAACAGACTATAGATACTATACATGTCGTTCAATTCCACATATTATAATGAATAAAAGCGAATTATTTGGCGATTTAGGTGACCAGTACGAATTTGGCAACTTTGTTCTACATGGTAGGAATATTAAAATAAGTTTGTTTTTAGAAGATCTGCCTGAAAGGACCAAAATTCTTGGTAAAAGGATTTGTAAATGTTAAAAAACACGATGTACCATTGGAGTAAGATATAACATTTGTATATCGATTTTAGTAGTTATCTACATTCTGTGCTCTAGCAAAAGCGTGGACTTGTATACGTTCGTACGTCGAGGATATGTGTTACACACTTTTTTGTAAGAGAGAGAGAGAGAGAGAGAGAGAGAGAGAGAGAGAGAGAGAGAGAGAGAGAGATGAATGAATGAGTGCGTTATGTGAATGTTTGTACATAATCCGAGCATGTATAATGGAATGGGGAGAATATGGATACCTAGAGCCAGCGAATTAATTAATCGATCGGTGGAAAGATCAATCGAGATGCATTCGCGCGTAAATTAATCGATTAATTAATTGGCTTAGAAGTATCTTTGATTTCATTTGCCTGGTGGTGAGAGGATGACTGTACAAGTACAGAGTGCCACTGTTATAGTCTAGATTCTACAGTACGATGAGTATTAAAGACGATGATTAGTTACTGACCCTGCTGTGCATTTAATATATCCTGAATTGTTACTATAAAATGATTTCAGATAGAATTTAAAAAGAAAAACTGACAAATATCTACACGATGTTTTTAAGCATTTTCTAACAATAAATCGAGAAGATAAAAAAGAGATGTGAATTGTTAAATTTCAATGTGTCTCGTTGCAATTTGATGGAGGAGGTGAGGGGAGACTCCTTTATATACTCCTAAGGAGCAGACACGAGGAAAATAACATGGCCGTTCATCTAAGGCGACCAAAGACGAAGCCTCGAGGAGACAGGAAAATTAGTGACAGTAGAAACGACTTTTCAAAACCGCGAGTCTTCGAACCGGTAACTGGCGCGGATACTATTCGATATAAAGAAGAATGAAGGTAATAAAACAACAGAGAGCGAATATCGTTTCTTTGAAGCGGCTGCGAAACGTTTTTAAATCTCGAAAATGCGACTCGTACGGAACAATTTATTCCAATATTATTCGCAATAGGCTAGACGTTGAAAATATGGAACACCTGATTTCAACAGCTTGCCAAGAGCAGTAGAATTAAGTTTTTTAATTGCACTAATACAGGGTGGTCCACGCAATTGATACAAGTCATAACTCCGTTATTATTGCATTTACGAAAAAATGCCAAAGGAGAAAGATAAATGGTTCGAAGAGCACTACATCTGTAGGCCTTTAAATTTATTTTTAGATGCAGCAGTGCGTGTGCAATTAACAATTGCATCATTTCTTTAAATAGAAATGCATATTTTTTTTACACAGATCGATTCTTCCGTTCATTCTACGTAAAAAATGATTAGGGTACCATGGCAAAAAAATTATTAGATCTCGAGATATTTTCAAAAAATGTCTTTATTGAAGAAGATGCTCAAACGTTTCTCCATTACATTCTAAACATTTCTGATAACGTTTTTTTATTGTTTGCATAACTACGTTTAAATTATCTGCAGTTATTGCTGCACATTCCTGTATGATTCTTTCTCTCAGATTCTCTACAGAATCTATTGGATTTGAATAAATTCTATCTTTCAAATAACCCCACAGAAAATAGTCAAGGGGACTTAAAAATCAGGTGAACGGGCTGGCCAACGTATTGATGTATTTGTTGCGATAACATTATTGCAAAACTTATTTTTTAGAAATCGCATGGCCACTTGTGAGTTGTGTGCCTGTGCACCATCTTGTTGAAAGTATTTACAATTTAGCCTGTCTCGGAGAGGAATGTCGTCGCGAAGAGATGACAATTCAAATTCCAAAAAGCGCCGATATTTTTCTCCGTTTAGGGGACCAATAATATTGGTATTTAAAATCCCACACCATACATTAAAACCCAGATAGCACAGAGACGTCTTAAAGACGTATTTAAGACGTCTGAATGTCCTAGGAACGTCTTCCGAACGGCTTCTGAACGTCTCTGGAACGTCTTTGTGAAAAAACTGTACGTCTTAAAGACGTCTTTAAGACGTCCGTTAGACGTCTTTAAGACGTCTCGAAACAGACGTATTCAAGACGTCCGAAACAGACCCCTAGTAGCACAAAAATGTTAGGTAGATATGTTTGTCAAATATTGGAAAAATATTTTTTAAGCCACATTTTTTCTTATGAGAAAAATATTGAATTTGAATATTGTATACATGTACAAGAAATATAAAGTGAATGTTTGTTATAACAAAAAAACTAAATAAATAAAAAAAATAAATTAAAAGAATGTTTTTCAGCATATCCGCGAACATTAACATTTTATGCTTTATTTATTTATTTAATTTATTTATTTATTTATAAATAAAAAAAATTAATTAAAAGAATGTTTTTCAGCATATCCGCAAACATTAACATTTTATGCTTTATTTATTTATTTAACTTATTTATTTATTTATCTATTTATTTTGATGTATTACTTTTCTGTGCACTTCTTTCTTGATGGAATATTCAGTTTGATAATCAATTACAGTTTGTAAAGCTTTTCTCTAGCAGTTTAGAATAACTGAAACGTCAAGAAATGAAACGTCTTAAAGACGACTCGTAAAAACGACGTCTTTTACGAGACGTCTTTAAGACGTCTTTAATACGTCTTTTCAGGACGTAAGACGTTCAGACCAAAAATGGACGTAAAACAGACGTCTTTAAGACGTCGCGTGCTATCTGGGTAGTGTACCTTATTTGGTGATGTATGTTCGTCCTAAGGAATGGATTTCTTCTTGCCCATGTATTTTCATTATGACGTTTAAAAATACCATTGTTGGTGAACGTACATTCATCCGTCCACAAAATCTGCCGCGTGAAATCTTCGTTCGTCTGAATTTGGTTTAAAACAAATTGACAAAATTGCATACGTCTTATTGAATCTCCAGCATGTAAGGCATGTCTAACACTAAATCGATACGGATGAAGCTTCTCTGATTTTAAAATTCGTTTCACACTACCGAAGCTTACATTGCATTCTCTCGATATTTCTCGTGTAGATGCTTGTGGTTTCCACTGTAAATAAGCGAGTATGTTCACTCTGTTGTTTTCATTTCCTACTACTGGTTTTGGAACTTCTCTTTTGGGTTTGGTAAATGCACCATAGTGTTGCAAATTGTTATTCAATTTGAAAAACAATTGTCGCTATGGTTGTCGACGGTTTGGATATTTTTCCTGGTACAGTCTTGCGGAGGCATTCGTATTTTTGTCACACAACACAAAAGTGTCGTACATATCTTGTTTCTCACTGTTAGTAAAATACATTTTCTTTTATTTAGTGAAATACAGTTACACTTTTTCAAATTCTTAGTTTTCGTACTCGAGTTACGATACGTGAATTGCTACTGAATGATGAAATGCTTACTCGTACAAATCAGTTTCTGTTATGATAACAATGTCGAAAGGGTGTTTACCTTTACAACATAGTCATGAAGTGTTCGAGTATCTTCTTCAATAAAGACATTTTTTGAAAATATCTCGAGATCTAATAATTTTTTTGCCATGGTACCCTAATCATTTTTTACGTAGAATGAACGGAAGAATCGATCTGTGTAAAAAAATATACATTTCTATTAAAAGAAATGATGCAATTGTTAATTGCACATGCACTGCTGCATCTAAAAAAAATTTAAAGGCCTACAGATGTAGTGCTCTTCGAACCATTTATCTTTCTCCTTTGGCATTTTTTGGTAAATGCAATAATAACGGAGTTATGATTTGTAACAATTGCGTGGACCACCCTGTATAGTGCAAAAGTCGAGAATTTGGCCCATTTTTTATTCTATTCAGGTTTATCCCATAAAATAAAGCTGTTAATGTAATGAATGGATATTTAAGGTAATATTACGTGACTGGAACAAGGCGAAAATTTCGAACAGTCGCGAACGCTGTTAAATTTCCAATTAAGACGAGGAATCGTGTGCGAGACTGCTTAAGAAGTAATTTATTAACAAGATTCGCGTTCTTGCGGAGTGGGGTTCTTGATGCAGCCGGTGTTGAGCAAACTTTTATGGCGGAAAGAACGTCTCTTTGCGACGATTACAAAGGCTTTCTCTTCGTTACGGTGACGATGAGTGATTTAATAAGCTTACCGTTCTTCCCGCCGCGCTGACATTACCGACATTGCCGACTTACGCCCGCGAACGGCTTACAACCTGCGATGCTATTCCTCTCGCGATTTTGTCTTCGCAAAATCCACACAGTTCACCGGCAATCGGCGAGAAGCTCGCAAAGCTTGTGAACTTCCACGGTTTCAAACAAACATTTCCCAGATTTATTAATAGCATCTTTAACAGCCCATCTCGCCGCTAATCCTGAGGCTGGCCTCGTCATTTTTACCATCTATTACTTAGAATAAGGGGTTCAAAAATATTCTTAACAAATGTTCATCCTGTTTTCAACGATTCGCGTAATAAAAAGGGAAAGGTGGTGCAAGGAAGTGATTCATTGCATTGTAAATCTTTATTATGTCGTCGATAATGTACAGCGACGACAATAAGAACGAGGAGGAATAAGTGTATGGTAAAACAAGGGGTAAACAAAGTATCGGAAGGTACAAAAAGTATACTGGTGCACTTGCAATGAATAATATTCCAAACGATTGGTGAAAATCCAGAAAAATACTGATTATATTCAAGCTGATGTAACTTTGAAAAGAATTCGACAATAGTTTACTTGGGCTCGTTTTGTGAAATCGTCGTCCTCCATTGTTCTAAATTTCGTTTTCGTGAAAGGTGTGAGATTGACACATCCAAAATAGAATTGCCTAAGCTGACGATAATTCAGCTGTTTAATCTTCAGTATATTTGACGCGTGAAGGGGGGCTTCTGTTAGTCTCTAAAGCATAAACTCACGTAGCTTTGTCAGCGTAGAATAATAGGCACATAACATCTGGAGGATCATCTCGGCCATCCTCCTTATCTCAGTCTTTGCCTTGTTGCAGTGTATAGACGTGAGAATGAAGAACACGACGTTGGATATGAACTGAATCCCGATTGGTAGTTGAAAGAAGATTATCTCACCAAGCGTGTTCGCTGTCACATAAAACGTTAAAGTTGATGTCGATACATCAAAATTCAAGTAGACACTCCCTTGGAAAAGAATATTCAATCGGACACACTTGTTACGAGCCAGGGCTGCGAGCAACGCGAGAGGCCGGCGAGGGGTTTGTTGCCCCAGGAATATGGTTTCAATTTGTTAGTGAGGTACGCGGACGAACCCAATGCGAAATTGGGGAGCCGCTAGGATAGTCGACGTCGAGGACGAACCTGATGCGAAATCAGGGAGTCTCTAGGAATGGAGTCAAACGCAGACGAACCCGGTGCGAAACCGGGGAGCTGCTAGGAGGTTGTGTAAGCAAGTATGGGTAAAAAAAGCACAGACGAACTTGATGCGAAATCAGGGAGCTGCTAGGATACGGACGAACCCAATGCGAAATTGGGGAGCCGTTAGGATGGTATAATAGTCGTGGACGAACCCAATGCGAAATCGGGGAGCCACTAGGTTGGAGAAATCTTATTGGATTTAACGGTTATGATTGTTAGTGGGCCTCGTAACTTATATATATTTTAGTTGATACAATCCGAGCGGTAAGATTGTATCGTGTGGGAACGTTCAATTACTAGATTAGGATATTAGGCAATAATTAAGGGTTGAAGATTTCACGATTTTACAACAAGACAAATATATTCTGTAATAAGTTCTGTTACAAATGTCTGTGTCGCGAATGAGTTTAACCCTTATGTGGGCAACCGGGTACCCATTTCTATGTTTTCTCTAATAATTTGTTATGTTTTTATGAAAATATCGCAAAACCGCCCTGGATCCCCATTATTTAGAAGGTTCTCTGTCGATTTATGGTTACGGAATTAAAATTGATGCAAAACATATTAACACGTTAACTGCCGTGGGGGTCACCGGTGACCGGCACTCGACTTTGCTACAGCGCCGTGGGGGCCACCGGTGACCGGCGGCGTGGTCAATACTAAAAGTACATAATTATAGTAAATATGGATACTGATCAATTTTTCAATAATACCATTGTTACTATAATGGTTTGAAGAAATTAATGCAATATAGAACATACAAAATAATTTTTTTTTTTTTTTCGAAACACTGAGAGTAATCACTTAGCAACCGAAGCACGATTGTTTAAAAAAAAAAGTAATACTTGCCTACAGCGCCGTGGGGGGCACCGGTGACCCCCACCAAAAAAAATGCTTCAAACATGATTTTATAACTCATATTATTTGCTGGGAACTATATTTCATCATAATATGCATCGCATAATGAAAAGTTCATGTTGGCGCCTGGGACAAATCATGGCAAATCCGTCCGGCAGTCAACGTGTTAAATAATAGGGCTTCAATCTTATTTATACGGTTGTTGGGTAACCGGGGTACCCGGGTACCCATACATAGGAAGTTGTAGTTGGATGCTTATGAAGGGAAGTTTTACAACACAATCATACAACACACAAATTTTTTCAATTGGTATTATTTTATTATTAGTATAGTTACTATTATTAACCAATAATAGGACAATTTTTACAAACTGTCAGAGTATTTGCGTGTTCGTCGGAAAACTGGTTTTATACAGTTTTGACAATATTTTCGTGTCTTTCTACGTTTTCTATCAGAGTCAGCTTGGTATATATAACATGAGCCTACAACTCTTTTTCGTCCAGTTTTATCTCGTTGTTGTACAGTGCCTGAAGTTGAAGGAACGTCGGTCATTGTTGATGACTTATGCAGCATGCTTTCTATTGCTAATTTACAAGAGAAATCTCTCATCACTTGAACATTGGTTGATCGACTTTTAATTATTGGAAGACAAAGTTCCTCTCTCACTTGGCGTAAAAATATTCGGCGATTATTGGATTTGTTAGGCAACATATCGTTATTAGAAATATATATGATGTATGAGGCAAGAGCAGCAATGTCAATTATGTAAAAAAAAATGCTAATGGCCATCTGTTAGTACGTCTTTGTATACTTTATCGTCTCAAAATTTGATCCATCATGTCGACACCAGATTTTGTTTTCTTATAGAAGTAGACTATTTCTGGTTTCCTCTTTGGCCCAGAAACAACATTATCATTGTGCATTGTGGATAGTAATACAACAAACTTTTCTTTTTTTTTTGGCACATACGAATATATTGTAACATTTTGGTTGTGACCAATTAAAGTTGAATACTGTTGTACTGTTGTGTAAGTCGAAGAGTCAAATACCGTACGTCCACATACGAATAGCATAAAAATTTGATCTTAGCATTGAGTTATACTATTTTTTGGAGCAGTTGCTTCACTTAAACTGTTTAAAACAATACTTAGTATACCATAGACAAAAAACTAAAAGTTATGGGAAAGCATGAAAGTAAAATTGTCACTTTATTTTTTATATATCGGCACCGAACGCTCGGGGTACCCGGGTACCCCGGTTGCCCAACAACCGTGAAAAGTTTGGTTGCCCACATAAGGATTAAGGATTACAATTAAATATGTTTTACCTATATTGCACGGTTTTGATGCACTGGCAATGCGGGGTCAGAGTTATATTTGATTCGAAAGGGACTTTAACCCGATCTCACTAGAATTGACTTAGAATGCGTAACGCGACGTGACTCTAATGTGATAGCACGATTGTTGAATCTAGCGGAACCGTTACTGTATGCTACTAACAATAAGATCAACCGAACCGTCGTCTGACGTTTCTAAAAGCACACTAACCGAACCGTCGTCTAACGTTTCTAAAGTAAAACTGAACCAAGGAGGATGAAAACGAGCGGGTTTATATACCTTGAAAATGAAAGGGATGCTCTGTTTAATGTTTAATGTTTAATGTCACGTGGGGTCACACACATGTTTTTTGTCAGTTCTAACGAAACCAGGCCCCAGTTAGGTTTTTCGTTAAAAGGGGCTATTTCCAAATCAGAGTCTTAATTAATGGATGCCAGAAGGGAGTGTTCTCAAGAGTTTCATAAACAGTCGTACTGTATTAAAAAGGGGGTCTGTTGGGACGTTTTTCGTTCTGGGAAAAGAGATTGGAGTTTCTAAACGAAATGCACGTGGAGGAGACATCTCCATACGTAACACACTCATCGTCTATTACACTCGTGATCGAATTGTTTCTCTCAGGGGTAGAACGTTGGAAAAAATTAAAGCATCGTTAAAATGAAATGAGACCAATTTTACGAGAGAACTTTCATATTGTTGCTTTTTGCGGCAACGGAAGAAAATGGCAACGAGTTCTTCTAATTAGGATAGAGGACGAGTATCAAGTAACATTTTCGATTCGACTTGTGCTGCACAAAATATGTATCTGACTGCTTTTTGTGGGTACAGAGTCAAAAGAGACATCGAGACTGAATACAAAAGGCAAATGAACAACCTGCAAAGGGATTGAAAAATGTTTAAAAGAGACGGAAGAGATTCAGACTGAATACAGAAGACGAGCGAACTTTCTACAAAAATTTCAAGAATGTTTAGGAAGGGATATGGACACCAATAATAAAAAACTATGACGTTCACAATTAGAATATTGAAAGAATTTAAGAGTATACAGGGTGTAACAAAATTTAGTGTCATGGTTTTGACAGATGGTTGTACACCTTCGGATCGGTGGAGATTTGTTAAAAGAAATTGCCGCAAAATTGTTTTTGACCTTGAAATTCAAGGTCAAATTTTTTATGCTTGTATCGCATTCTACTCACCATGGGGACTAAATTTGTCAAAGGAACCGTAGGTCGCAACTCAACCGTTCTCTTATAAAACAATGTTAAATATTTTAAGGTCGTCTTACGTTCCTCGGGTTTCTCGTTCTTTGCCATAGAATAGAACCATCAAGGTTTATCGCTCTTAATAGTCGTGCTTGATCACCGGCTTCGATATGGCCACCATTATTACGCACACAGATCCTTAGTCTTTCTTCCAAATTTTTGCGAACTTTTTCGTAAATGTTCGGTATAGACTGCACACGGTGAAAAGCGTCTTCAATTCGTGATTTTAATTGCTGCATAGTTCTTATTGGCGGTCCTGTCCGGTTAACAATATGCTTCACTGCTCCCCAAAAAAAGAAGTCAAGAGGCGTAAGGTCTGGGGAACGTGGCGGCCACAAATGAGGTGCAGGTCTTCGTCCTATCCATCGACCTCCAAACATTTCAAATAACGGAAGACGACGTTAAAATATTTAACATTGTTTTATAAGAGAACGGTTGAATTGCGACCTACGGTTCCTTTGACAAGTTTAGTCCCCATGGTGAGTAGAATGCGATACAAGCATAAAAAATTTGACCTTGAATTTCAAGGTCAAAAACAATTTTGCGGCAATTTCTTTTAACAAATCTCCACCGATCCGAAGGTGTACAACCATCTGTCAAAACCATGACACTAAATTTTGTTACACCCTGTACATTACTCTCAATCGACTAACATGATTAAGTATATTTGGAAAGAAATTACTGAGTAACTTCTTGTCCATATAACATATGCAGAAACATTTGCAGAAAATTTTTATTTTTCTAGTCTTCTTCATCTCTTCGTCAATGACAGGCAGTGTGATTCAACTTGAATTTTTTCTCATAATGTTACAACCCTCCTACGGGAAAATCAAGAATACAGGGACGGACGGGCGCCCCTCGCGCGGGGTCCGACCCTGGCGCGAGGGCGTCTCGCATTGGATAGAACGTGACGGGAAGGGTTAAGAGGAGGAAAATGGGGGTCGTCTCGCTTCCGCGTTGTCGAACCATCGCGAAGCGTGGCATTGTTGTGTTGACCGCGAAAGTGAATAGCCCGCTTAATCGATAGTGTTGGTATAAGGTGACAGACGAGTTATCTCGCGACGCTATGCCACAAACGAGCACCGCACGGACGGCTTTGCGTTGCGAGATAACTCGTCCGTGGGAGCGAAGCGATTAATTGATTAGTGAACAATTGTGAAAAAGTACTCCCGAAGTCGAAGAGAACAGCCGAGGGACGAGAGAGACCATGCTCACTGCTGGCCATCGGTAAGTACCAGATTTTTTTTTATATGGTTGAAAATAAGGAATTTTTACACTGGTGTGAGGGTGGGTTAAATCATCTGTGTTGAGGAATTTTAAAACTATTTTAACGCTCCATCGTACTACTTAAATTTCAAATTTCTCTTCACTGAATTAATCTTCATAAAATATAAATGGTGGTTGTTTGAATACTGAATTGGTTAAAATCTTCGTGGATACTGTAAATTTTGAAGACGAGTTTTTCTTCTCCTAATGGAGTTTACGGAAATAATATCTAGCATTTTCTCGGTCGTCAAAGAGTTAAAATACCTAGAAACGTTACGAATTGATTTTTAAAAACAATTGAAAATCGCCACTGGTAGTTGAAGCCTTAGTAAACGGAAAAACGAACAACGACACAGATTTGCGAGACGGTCCGAATTACGATGTAAACAGTCTACGACAATGGCTAGGAGCTCTGTAGATATATGTCTATAAAGGGATATCGATATAAGCTATCGACGTTGCATGCGAGCTTTTATTTCACCGATTTTTCACGACACAAACGCTTAGACCATGTCACTGTTACAACGGCGATACCATCGCGTAAGAGGATTAACCCCCGATGAAACGTTCGTGTAGCGTTCATGTCTGCAAGCAAGTACAGCATCGTCTATCGATGGCTCGGAAATTAGAATTTGAGATTTTACATTGCATCGTCGATCGCGTACAACGGCGGCTGCGAAAGGCATTTGATCCACCGAATTTTCAGTTTTCGAAAAAATTCGATATTTAAACTGCTACGCTGTCGACAAAGAATCGTACAACTATGAACATGAATTTATTTTATAGCTTGAAGCCTCTGCTATCACGATTCATTCAAGTTCGGTGAAAATGTTTTTGTAACGGTATTTGAATACTGAATCTTCAGTTTTAGATCGTTGTATTTTCGACAAATTGTACAACAATAAAGCCGAATTCATTTTGAAGTTTAAAGTTTCTGCTTTCACGATACATCCATTTACTGTCCAAATGTTTTTGCACGATACCGGCACGTAAAATTAGAGACTACTATACTACTCACTACTCACTACTCACTACTCACTACTCACTACGTCTACGTTCTAGACTACTTACTATTTTTTTCTCCACAAAGCTACCGGTTCGAAAATTTCAAACAATATTGGAAATTTCTTCTTCATGGCTGAATCTATCATGAATTTGTACATCCAAGGTCCTTCGTAATAACCTCTTTAAATCTGTATTCGTGTTTGCTCGTAGCGCATTATTTTACTAGACTGTGGATCTTCATGCAAACTAAATATTTGCTGCATTTGTTGCAGGAAGGTGGAGCTACAGCCTTCTGGAGATCTTCTGGATGATCTTCGAGCCGATCCTGTTCGCCGTGACAAGCGCCCAAATAAAAATCATCGAGCTGGATAGCAGAACAGTGTACCTAAGTGTAGCCTGCCTTCTAGCAGGTATAGTGATCCGCATCGCAGTAACCATTCTCGTGGGAATCGGTTCAAAACCGAACTTGAATGGCCTTGGATGGCGAAGGCAACGATGCAGGCAGTACTGGGCCCTACCACGTTGGACAAAGTCAATCCGAACGACCCTGAACAGGTGTACTATGCCGAGACAGTGATGACCTTGTGCGTGTTGTCGATTTTATTGATGGCCCCAGCCCAGTGGGCTGGACTGGAAATTCACACGACATTTTGCGAAAAAGTCGACTTTCTAATTTTGGTATTTTTTCAATTGCTATTGATTCCTAAATGTCCACCGACCACGAAAATGAAAAAATTAATTAAATACAATAACAGTTCTAGTTGCAATACACGCATAAAGTTAGACATTCTCGGAATCTCGATTTTCCCTACATAATTTGGTCGTTCGTTCTTAAAGTGTCCTGATACACTCTCGGACAAAAAGATAGCACAACAATAAATTTTATGAATGATTATATTTAAGCTCAAAGTTCTATAAACATTTAATAATATATGTATACATTTCACTTAAATAGCATAATACGAAAGTGACAAATGAAAATAACGACAGTCCTTCCAGTTTCTTAACATAATTATCATATTTCAGGCCGGCGAAAAGATAGCACACTTGAACTAATTCTCAAAACAAATAAAATTCTTAGAAACAAAATGACATTGTTTATCAATTTAATAATGTGTCGAACTTCCTTTGTTTTGTATTAATTGCACCATTCGTCTCGGTAAAGATTTGTATGAATTTTTTATTTTTTTTTGTGGAAGTCTGTCCCATTCTCTTCTAATGCACTCGTTTAAATCTTGAATCGTATCGAATTGTCGATTACCGGCGTAAACAGCTCGTGAGAGTTCACCCCAACAATTTTCTATAATATTAATGTCAGGGGACCTTGCTGGCCAAGGGAGAACAGATATATTTTCGGACGCAAAAATTTCCTTCACAACTCTTGCTTTATGAACGGACGCGTTGTCCTGTTGGAACACACAATTTGGTCCCCCGATGCGAACTGCATAATTCTTAAGTTGCTCTTCAATTAGTTTTTTTATACATTGCAGCATTCATTCGATAGTCAATGAGTTGTATATCTGTTCGTCCGTTGTACCCAATTCCGGCCCATACCATTGTGCTGCCTCCGCCCATTTGTCGACGAACTTTTGATAATTGCTCTTTTCTAATGGCATGGAAATAGTAATTAAGACCATCTGGACAGTCTAAATTAAATCTATTTCATCAGAAAATTTTATATATTGCCATCTTTTCTTCCATTGAACGTGTTCCTTTGCGAAGTTTAAACGATCCATTTTGTGGCGTACTGTTAGTGGCGGTTTTCTCTGAATTTTCTTCCGTATAAGATGTTCACACGTTTGAATAACACGACGTACATTTCTAACGTTGGTTTTGACATCTGTTTCATGAGCAATTTGTCTCGCTGTTAGGCAAGAATTCGATGCCGTACGAAGAATTGCTCTTTTCTCACGTTTCGTTAATGCTGACGGTCGGCCAGTACCTTTTTTCCGTCCGTAATTTTTCACATTTTTTGTCAAATTGTAAATCACTTTCCGACTTCTTTTGATAGCTGAAGCAATTTTAGAGATAGAAAAAAGATTTGGTCCTTTAAAACAAGAATTGTGTTAATCTCTTCTTTACTCAATCTCTTTCCTCGTCCCATGACAGCCAAATGCGTCAATCTTTTAAACTACTCGAGATTTAAGTGTATTAAACTGACTGACACGTCTAGCCTCACAGAAAGTTTGACAAACACTAGTAATTGTTATGAAAATTCCAAGTGTGCTATCTTTTCGCCTCCCTTCTTTTATAGCATATTCCGAGAATCTGAAATAAAAACAAATACTTCCAGCTTCGACCTTGTTTACTGCGCTCCCAAGACGTGCTGTTTACATTCAATCTATAACATTTAGGAAACTATGAACATACCATTCAAAATATGGAAATATTACCCATGTGCTATCTTTTTGTCCGGGAGTGTAACTGTGTTCAACTTCTTGCCCTGAATTTTTTTCTACATCAAAATACACCCTTTATTGATAAGAAATCATAGTTTTCATTAACAATTATGATATATAACATATTTTTAAAAAATGCTGAATAAAATGCAATCAATTGTGAAATTTTTTTATCTTTGACAGTCCCGATCTTTTTACTCCCACTATATCCCACTTTCTAACAAGTAAGGGTCTTTTCAGTGAACCTTCTTCTATGTAATGCCACAAAAATCACATCCCCCACGAAACCACCCCGTGAGAAATTACTGTTTGAAGACAACTGCATCGCTCGTACACGTGCGCGTTGTATTAGTCACGCACGCAGTCGGCGACAAAACTGCTTTGCAAAAAGGCTATTAGCATTTAATGCGTTTACGTTTTGCAAGAGACTATTAGTATTTGATGCTTTTATGTTTTGCAATCAGTTATTTTTAATGTTTTAACTGCATTCAGTACGACGAGGTCCTTTCGGCAGTGCATAACGATTCCACGACCTTTTTTCAAAGTTTTTCTCAATTTAAGCTGAGTCATAGTTTATTTAAGCCTTATTTATCGAGTTTAATAAATTATAGATACTTATATTAGATTTATTCGGTCTTAAGCAGACCGAACGTGAGATGTAAACACGATCTGCTGCAACAGCTCGAGACTCTTGACGCGACGCGAAGGTTTCAAAATTATTGGGTGAATAATAATAATAATAAAAAATAACTGTAAGCAAATGTAAGAGAATCCGTACAATACATGGAGCCCTACATTATCGACATGCGCATATGTGTAGTCGATGGGTGCGTGCGTGTCGCGAACGATTCAGAGTTCTTTTGTTCGTATTTGTTCTGATGAACTCAGTCACATTTACGCTGCCGCGCAATGCACATGTAATACTTAACCATTAATATATATTTATTCAAAGTGTGATAATAACATATTTCATTTATTATCCCGAATCTCCTGTCAATAATTATAAACCATAATTATTATTGGTTTATTGATTTTTATCACATTAATAAAACGATTTCATATTATTCTTCAAGTAATCTCATCACCATATAAAATAAAACCCGGATAAATTTCAGGCATATACTTTTGAAACTGCAAACTATTTTGTTCAAAATTAAGAATGGTATTATATGCCTCCGTCTGTTCACAAACTTCTTTTTCACGGGGCAGATATAATAAAACATGCATTGCTTCCTATTGGACAATTGTCCGAGGAAGCACAAGAAACCAGACACAAAGATTTTAAAAAATACAGGACGAAAAATAGCAGAAAAATGTCAAGGATCTCTACAAACCAAGATACGTTTTACATACTTCTTTCAACATCAGACCCATACATGTCTACTTTAAGAATACAATCAACAAAAAAAAAAAAAACGGAAAAAATTGGATCCAGAAGCTATGGAATTGCTATCTATTTAATTAAGAGAAATATAGTTACATGACACGTAAGTTACATTATATATTTCTACTTTTAACACTTTATTCTTTTATGCTTTACGCAATAACTAACTGAACTTTAATTTAATTATTTTTTTTTACAGCATTACATTTTATTTCCACCATTTTGAATTTATTACAGTAAAAATAATATTTTTTCTCTTTTTCTCATATTTTATTTTTATTCTTGTACTTATGTATATTTTATATAGTTTATTATACATATATTATATAATGTTCATTATAATGTAATTTATGTTTGATTTATTATATAATCTATAAAAAAATTGTTTATAACATTAATAAAAAGATGGATTAAACAAAAAAAAATGTATCATTGCAACGGAATTATATTTCTAAATATTCATTTCAAATTTCATTACGATATCTCTTACGAGTCAAAAGTTATTCACAAATGTCGTGTGAATTTCCAATCCAGCCCACTGTGGCCGGGGCGATCATCATTTCCCTTTCTGGGCCGAAGTTGCTCACGAAAACCACCACGCCTGGTTTGATTGGAATGAGTGATTTTTATATTGAGATCGATTGCTTTGAGTGTCACAGACACAGCATGCAGTGTGTTGTAAAATTAAAGGAATTTACCTGCTGAAACAGAAATTTAGAAGTTGAAGTTTCTTAGGTGTACAAATTAATTCGTGGTCCTCGCTGTTGATCGATTGTGACTAATTTTCGTTGAAATTTTCTATCTACCACGTTGGTTTAAACCTCAAGATGAGAAAAATCGTGTAAGTGGACGTTGCTGATGGTTAGACTGCGCCTCTGTATGCAAAATAAAAATTGGATGAATAAGTGCGTTATATGAATATTTGCATATGATCCGTGCATGTATAATAGAATGGGGTGGATACGGATACATAAATCTAGCGAATTAATTAATCGATCGGTAGAAGGTCAATCGAAATGCAGCGGCGGGTAAATTAATCGATTAATTATGTGACTTAGAAATACTCTTGATTTCATGCCACTCTTATAATCTAGATTCTACTGTACGATAAGTATTAAGGACGATAATTAGTTACTGACCCTGTTGTGCGACGATTATAAAGAGTCTTTATTCGGCACGGTGACGACGACCGATTTAATAAACTTACCATTCTCATCTGTTTCCCATCTATTCCTGAATCCAGTCACCAAACTCCTGTGGAGTATAGATGTATGTACAGTGAGTAACGAAAGTATTCGAACGCCCTTTAAATCAGTATAACTTTTTTTTTAAGTGAATCAAACGACCTGACTTTTTTGAGGAGTTAGAAGAATTGGTTTTCCAAATGATGTGTAAAAAAGATTTTGAAAAAATTGCAATTGGTAAGAATTATATGAGAAAATAAAAATGGCACTTTTCACAACTTTTTTATTTGAGCCTGTAATGAAAATTTAAAATATGCGTTTTGTAGATCTCTGTTAGTTATACACGTACTGAAAATTTCATCGAAATCGGCTGACGCAGATAAAAATGGCACGTATCAAAATATGTTAGAATCTGAGGATTTTAAGCAGAAACTGGCCAAAAGTCGTGAAAATCTATGCTTTTCACCACTTTTAACTAGTTGTAGCTCGTGTGTATATTAATCGACTTCAATGAAATTTGCAGCATGTATATAACTAACATATATCTACAAAACGCATATTTTAAATTTTCACTACAGGTTCAAATAAAAAAGTTGTGCGAAGTGCCATTTTTATTTTCTCATGTAATTCTTACCAATTGCAATTTTTTCAAAATCTTTTTTACACATCATTTGGAAAACCAATTCTTCTAACTCCTCAAAAAAGTCAGGTCGTTTGATTCACTTAAAAAAAAAATTAAACTGATTTAAAGGGCGTTCGAATACTTTCGTTACTCACTGTACATGCATACTTTCGTAGTCACAAGAGGTTGCGAGGCAGAGCACGGTAAGGGCAATACGAAATAGTTGATAGTATGGAACACACTGGTCACACACTGATAGTGGGACTCACGAAACGACAGCGTGGAAGATGTTGCCAGTTTTGCAGTAAGCTGAGCTTCCTCGTTGAAATACAAGAAAAGTCAACTTGATCCCATGTATAGTTCATGAGATAAAAATTCGTAAGTACAGGCTGTTTAAGTGGTAGTAAATACAAAATTAGAAAATTTGGAGCCCAGTGATAATTTAATTAAACTTCTAGTTTTTTAAATATACTACATATGACTTCGAACAAACTTCTGATGAATGAACTTAATCAGTTTTGATGAACGTGACGGACTCCTTAGATTACATTCATTAAGCGCATCTTATAATTTTTATCATCTATTATTTAGAAAACGTGGTTCAAGAATACTCTTGACAAATGTTCATCTGGTTTTTCGTGTCACAAAAATAGAAAGGTGGTGCAACAATGTGATTCATTGCATTGTCGATCATTATTACGTCGTCGATAATGTGCAGCGACGAGAATAAGGAAGAAAAACAACAAGTAATAGAAAAACAAGGGGAACACAAAGTATCGGAAGGTACGAAAAGTATATTTGGTCAGTTCTCGGATAGATTTATGTCCGTTCGGGTGCACAGAGAAACGCGAAACGTAGATTCCCACGACGTTTGTGTAGCCGATTGATCATGGTACCAGGCTGACCGCGAAGCTCGATGTCAGTGTGCTGTTGCTGGCGCTCTTTTTCACTCTGCTCGGGTCTTGGATCGTGGACGTTCCTTGGCTGGAGCCCTTCTTCTTCTCCCCAAACCCCAAACGCTTCTTCAGGGCGTGGTACACTCGAGGCTTCATCACGAACAGGATGAATATCAGCACACCGTGCAGACAGTTTATCGCGTCTGACCAGTAAAACACTATCTCCTTCCAATGATAAGTGGTGTAGGTGTTCAACAGGGAGGACGCGATCTCCGCGATCCACGTGATACCCATCACGATGAACAGCTTTATGTTCATGATTAATCTGGCAATAGAAAAAGAGCTCTATCAATGAAACGAATAATATTCCAAACGATTTGTGAAAGTTCAGAAAAATACCGATTATATTCAAACTGATGTAAATTTGCTAAAAAAATTCGACAATAGTTTTCTTCGGCTCGTTTTGTAGAATGGACACTCGTCTTTCATTGTTCCAAATTGTATCAGATTGGGTTCTGGATTCGTGTCAGTGTTTAAGGCAAAGTCGATAAACTCACTTGGCTTTGTCAGCGTGGAATCGTTTGCTCCTGGGATCTGAAGGGTCGGAGGCCACCTTCCTTATCTCGGCTTTCACCTTGCTGCAGTGTTCAGACGTGAGTATGAAGAACACGATGTTGGACGTCAACTGGATCCCGACTGGTAGTCGGAACAAGAGCAGCTCGCTGAGCGTGTCCGCTGCCACACAATACGTTAAAGTTGAAGTTTATTAAACTCGAGTTATAAAGCAGCACGATTTGTCTTCGTACTTTGTCAATACAATGTACAATACAATGAACTGTCAATGAAATTTATTCAAATACGAAATTGATCAAAGTCTTTGCATATACATATTCAGATGTTCAAAGACAAACTTTGCATCCAAGCTAAAAGTTTTTTGCCTGGAGTCGCCAGATGAGGGGAGGGAGGATGAATTGAGGAGAAAAAATTACCCTCTCTCTGCAAGTACCGGACCCGTGGTAGACAGCATGAGGGAATAGCGGGGTAGAAGGGGAAAGTGGAGTGGGGGAACAAGTCTTGATCTGGCGTCTATGGGTCTACCATCTTTTCTATTAGTATACTAGCAGTCACGAAAGGAAGACAAAATGCTTTAAAGCCAGATAAATACAAATTCAATTCGATTTCAATTTTTTCAATTGACTCACGTGTAAACCAGCACTTCATCACCCCAAAGTAAGGTCTGACATTGTCCGGCAGAAAAGGCAGTTGGTCACTCGCAACACAGAATAGTGTGATGAACAATGCCGAGCCCCACGCGTACATAGAATACAATAGGAATCTTTTGCCTTGAGAGTGTTCTCCGCCGAATTTTCCACGCAACCTCCTGCAAAAAAGCATTAATTGTATTCTTGTAATTTTAAACGGGTTTGTACGACAACCCTGCCCTCACCCCTCGATGCACGTGTTGTGTGTGTAGATTATAATACATTTCTATTCTTTTCATTTTTAACTATCCTGGAATAAATTCCTTTCTCAATTACGCGGGTAAGGCATGATAATATTATGCAGAAAGAAACCTCAGTTTATTAACACTAGATGTACAGAGCGCTAAATGTGGCTATTGTATTATAAAAATGACAAAAATGTTTTTATTCGAAACCCCAGCGATTATATGTTCAAAGAAATAAATGGAATGTTTAGTTGAAAGAAACGAAGTCTTAATAGGCATAGAATTAATATTGTAGACGATCTGATTAGATCTCTTCCATTTTCATATGCCACGAGATCGATACCTTCTTTCTTCGATCTCCCTGGGTTTGTTCAGCCACATCAATCAAGGTAACTAAAAATACCTTTCACAAATACACGGTATATTTTTCGTTCGAATATTTAGTCTAAGATCTTTTAGCTGTTTGTTTGAAACGACAGACGAAAGTGGCATCGAAAACGTCAGTGGGGTTCTAATGCGTACGAAAACCAGAGACCAAAAATAACAGTTATTTTTTAAACTTTTTCGAAAATAACCATTAAAAGAGTTTTAATTTTGATTCGAATAAGGTGTCAAGTAATTTTAAAAATTTTTCTTGTAACTGTTAAGGTCTCTGGCGAGAACCTGCGATCGATATTATTCAGCGAACAGGACGGACGTACTTTCGGCATTGACAAATCGGATAAATGGAACACGGTCGTCGAAGAATCGCGTTTCTCGGTGTTCGTGCGATCGAGCAGGTGCAGAATGTAATCCGAGGGCGATTATAACCATTCCTTAAAATACAGATTTGGAAGACGCGTGGCCACAAATAAATGCCATTGTTCCCGGAATCATCGGCCGACTGGAATCGAAACGCCTTCCCAACAGGATATCTGCTCGCGCAAAGCGTTTCGAAAAACGGTTCCCGTTTTTTTAGAGATATCGGGTTCCTAGAAATAGTCGATGAATCATTTCTCTATCGTTTTGCGAGTTCTATGAAATTTCTCGGGCAACTTCCTCCAGAAAAAGCGACTCGGGTCTAGCGTAGAATACTCGGCGCAGATTCAGAGGCCGTAGAAAACTAAATTGAGCTGAAGAGGAACTACTTTAGCAAGCTCCGCCGTCCACGCGATCTTTCATGCCGATGGCACAAAAGAAAAAAAAAAGGAAAACGCAACGTGTAAAGTACTTCCCGCATACTTCTTTGAAAAGTTTCTACATAAAGTCCCTGCTCGATCCCGTGACCCATTGAAAGCGACTTTTTCAACACTGTCCACCTAGATGAGTCACTTTATAACTAATTTCCCTCTCATTATGCTTGATTTAGTGGCAACTTCCTCTCCGATTTTTAAGCAGCCGCTGAACTATCGAAAATTTTAAAATTATCGTTGTAAGCCTCGTTCCTTGTAAAAGTTTCGCAAAAAGTTTCGTGCAAATGTTCACATTATTAACGAAGATATATAGGATTGTAAACGTTCGTAATGTAGAACACCTGCTTGCAAAAGCTTGCCTAAAGCAGAAGCGTTTGTTTTTTTTTTTATATGAAATCTACGTAAGGGGATGAAGGAGTTGCTACATAATTCTGCTTTCGCAGTTGAATCGAAAAGAAACGAATTTTTTTAATACAAGGGAAACCAATTTTGTAAATAACTCCCACAATTTTTTATAGAACGCTCCGCAAAAATGCGTACTACTATTGTATATCATACACATGTGTAGATACACATGCTTCTTCGGGAATAACTTACCCGAAAGTCCGCCATATATCGAAGCACATGACGTTCAGCCAGGAAAAAGCAGACAGCCACGAGAACAGCATGATATAACCTGAAAGCAGATTTGTGCAGAGTCTTGCGTAAAGTGCATTTTATCACTCGTTTCTCGCTCGCGAAATGTATCGAAAATGGGGAAGTACTCATTGCGCGGTTCCGATGAGTCATTCCGATGAGTCCGAACATGGCGGATTAGCATTCCGCAAAACGATAGAACTCTGAAAATAACTCACGAAGATGATGCGCTCATACGTAATTGTTTGCAATTGCAAACGAGTTCGGTCGGTGCTTTAGAATAGGAAACGGAAAGCTTGAAGCGCGAAGTTTTGTTTCACCGACCACAGAGAATCGAAATGCAGAATCGTCGATCGTTATTCATCATGCAAACGATCGTTCGTTTGTTACAGTCCACGGTAGACTGCGTTTCATGCAGGATTTTTATGAGAAATCGAATTTTGTATGATGCAATGGACGAATAGAAATATGTTTGATACTGTAAAAATGTTTGTGAGTTCAAAGTAACGCGCATAACGATACTCCCAATTATCTGTTCGAACTCTTTGAATGCTAATGGTGAATTTGAAGCATCGCTTGAAGCAACTATTATTTGTATCAAGTTGCACATTCAAAGAATTTTCCTCCATCATTTAGAAAATTAATTTGACGTCTTATGAAATGTGTAGCCTCGAAATGATTATTAAATATACCATGCGAGAAATGCATAAATAATATAAAATATACGGGATTCAATTAATATACGAAGAAATATAATTAACGGATTTTTACAAATGATACTGCTTATTACACTGATAATTGCGTAATAAAATTTTAAATGCAAGCTACGACAGTTCGGCCTGATCATTTTAATTTAATTTAGACGTCGCAATGAGAGTATATACATTCCTATGGACTTTTAAACGCGAAAGGTGAATTGAGAAGTTCTTTTTAATTTGATTTGGAGTGCATAAAATCGCAGTGTAAAAAGGGAAATCGAGAGAGCGAGTAACGAGTTTTAATTAGTCGCAGGGTGCCCGGTAATGAAGCAATAACGTACCCAGTAAGACACAAAGTATACTTCCACTTGTGTCAGGCCGATTTATCGACGACGATGGTGTCACCCATTGTGTTGCGGCGAGGCAAACGTAAGACACCAAGAGACTCCCAGCGTTACACATCAACGTCTTCCCGTGCAAATTTTGCAGGGAAGGTAAATAAATATACACCAGCAACGTCAGCAGCAAGAAGACGCAGCTGACTATTTCTAGAGAGCTTCTAATCGCATACCTGAGAACAATAAGAATCCAACAATTTTATAACGAAGTCCTTGCTGTGTTTCAAATTTGATTTGATCTACTTGTTTTGCTAAACAGATTAAGATAGTTCCTCTTAAAGTACGTCAAAATATTATAAACTGAAGAAAGATATTAACCTGATCAATTAAAGGTTAATTATATCAAAGTTACGACTAGATTGTGAATATTTATTCAAAATAAAAATTGCAAAAAAGGAGCTAAATAAATTTATTACTTTCGCCTTTAATATCTTTAATCAGTTAAAAATGATGTATGAACGTTCTTTTAGTTCTCCCTACAGTTTTAAGTTTCGCCTATTTGTTTTTGTCACGAATGCATACAATCCGCAGTGTAGTTATGACATAATTATAAACGCTAATGACTGTACTGCAGGCTGTTGCACTGTGATGCGGGAAAAAAACTGCTTATTCATTTGAAGAAAATGAAACCTCTGGATTTATTTGAGCCAGCCACAATTAACATGATTATATGCGTCTATGATAAAAATGAGTAGATAAAACTTGAAACAGTAAAAGGATTGAAAGTATTTATAGATATTAAGAAATTAATTTTAGCATATTAAAATAATTATTGAAAGAAATAAATGTTCATTTAACTCCTGCTTCTTGCAATGGACATAGACAAGTTTTCTTTTGCGTAAAGATGCGCAGTTTAGTTATGATAGATCGCGCCACTAATCATCATATTTCTACCTGCCACAGCAACGCATCTGCGATGCGCAGGTGCATCGTGCAAATTCTGTTACGAGGAAAGTAGTCACCAATTAGCCTCCGATTCTCGGAATCGCATGCTAATAAAACGAAATCATGTATCTTGAAATGGGGGCGACCGATAAAGGACTACTGAACTCATAATTGCTCAACACTGATTAGCCGCGTCAACTATGGTATCTGGACACGCTTGACTATATACGTATGTTAATAGCAGTTTGCAATGTCCAACAGTTGAAGCGACAATCAATCTGTTATAATTAGGTTATTATTTCTGTGAATTAATTTTCATTGAGATATTCCGATGTTTAATTGGAAATATGAATGATGACTGCCGATTGTGATTGTGACTGGTGTACTTCACTGCTGTACTCCATTGCTGATTCTGACGAATCAGTGGGAAGAGTATATGATACAGCGAATGAATGCATAGACGACTGCAGCATTTCGTTGTTTCTCGTACACTCATCAGACAAATGGGCCTCCACCATTGTCATTTATTCCTCTGCTCGAAGATGCACGAACATGCACAATATACACATCGACGCTAAACGATTTGGCTACTTGGCATCGATACAAGTACAATATTCATCATCGCGAGAAGCGGTTCCCAGCACTTTTCCTAAAATTCTATAATCTTTCATTTCAGCATTTCGG
Source organism: Seladonia tumulorum (assembly GCA_913789895.3). Lineage (NCBI taxonomy): Eukaryota > Metazoa > Arthropoda > Insecta > Hymenoptera > Halictidae > Seladonia > Seladonia tumulorum. The sequence goes on along the minus strand of OU565279.1, from coordinate 9,361,998 downwards.
TGGAAATAATAGTTTGCAGAAATTTTCAATTTCGTACGGTTCGTTAAATTCTAGGATTCATAATTTTCTGGGAACTCAATGCTCTCACTTCCGTCGATTGCAACATTGAAATGCTTTCGCCACGTTATGAATAAAAATGAAATTATTAAACAAGATTAAAATCTTTCGTAGCAAATGATGAAAAATATTAGAACTGGATATAAAGAACAAAAAAAAAATACAAGAAATTTATATTTGATGGAATTCTATTCAAGGAAAAGCTACTTTTTTCACATAGAAGAAAACTCAGTTATAATTCATTGAATAAAATAAAATACATACATCTTAATTTAATAGAGACATTAATTTACTTTAGACTGATATTTATTCAACTTTTTCTTAAATAAACGCAATTATCAGTTCTCATCATGTGTTCTCCGGAGATTCAGAAATTGACTTGAAATTAATATTTCTCGAATTTTGTACACACAGGGTGAATTGAAGAAGAAGAAAAGAGAATTTCCGTGAAATTAATTTCTTTTCGGATTCGGAATAAACAGAATGGATCGAGAAACAAGAGAAGCGAAGGTTCGTTTGGCAAAATGACTCAGACACGAACGTGGTCGTCCGCAAACTGCAAAACAGAGACGAAACGCGCGAGTTTCGACTTGTATTTCTATCGGATCTCTCTCGTGTCTCGACGGGGGCTGTACTTGTTTAAACTTTACGAAGTCAAACAAACCGTTCGACATTCATGGGCTTAAAAGTTTTCAGCCTCGTGGATTAATGCTAGCCGAACGATAAGACGACTGTCTCCGAATTATGGCTTCATCTTTCTCGAATCGTACCACCGTCGCGATAACAGTGCCTGTGTTTTCCTTTTAGAGAAATTCCGGGACGCTTTAAAAGCGGTTCTAGCAATATCCCGAAAAACTTTTCCACCGACGCCGGATATTAATGACGATCATTTTTTTCCTGTAATGAATGTACTGCGAGGTTTTTTTTCGTAGCCGGGAGAGAGACGGTGGAATGCGAAACGCTTACACAGCACGGGAAAACATACAAATACGAAGATATTTATAGTTGGACGCGTACATTCTGCGGTTTTGTGGTAACAATAGGATTTAATTTCAGTTTTCAACGGCCTAGAAAAAGTAGCGTTCGAGTGAAAGAGAGAGAGAGAGAGAGAGAAGCTCAGAAAATTCTGCGTAAGCAAGTAGTAATTACAACTATCTCGTAAATGCAAAACGACGACAAATATTTGCACGAGTTCAAATCAATTCCTGGCAAATTCATTCTGTAATTTCTACTTGTTTTTGTGGACAAACATACCGTACAAATATTTAGACAGTGCTTTAAAATCCCATATTTCTTGTATCAATTTTATGTGAGCCGTTCACTTGCCAAATCAATTAACTCCATGAAACAGAAAGTGGAGAAATATGATGAAATAATATACAATTTTTTCAAAATTCCCTTTAAAATAAAAATTGAAAGAAACATTGAATAGTGCATAAATACAGACATAAAGACTTTGTGTAATCTATTGGGTGACTAAGGGAGTTAATCGATTTGACAAGTCAAAAGAAAGTAATTACATCAAAATCAGTCTTCAAATAACATTTCTTATTGCAGAAAAAGTTCATTATTTTACATTTTCCAAAAGAGTGTTCGCAAAAATGAAAAATATATTGTTTTTATACAATACATTATTATTCGTTCTCGATTTATCAGCAACAGAAATTATGTCTTGATAGAATGCTCTAAAACGAATGAATTCAAATTAATTCCTACTTATTTAATTCCATTAATTTTTATATATTTTTTTCGACGACCAGTGTGCAAATAATGAGATTGGTGTTCAATATTTCTTGCATAAACTTCACGTGTTAAGGATATCATAAAAATTACTTGCTGAATTATAGTTTAGGAGATTTAAGATTTCCCATTTTCATAGATTATTTTCTAAAACTTGAATTGAAAGACACATCTCTTTGACTGGGAGATTCATTGTAGGAGGATTAAACTAAAAATGTTTGCACGGTGATGGATAAACGCATATGGATGGACAGTCGTCTAGTAATTGCAGATAATAAGAAAAATATCTTACTTAACAGAGTCATTGTCACATTCGAGTTCTGGGAAGCAGACCAAAGACAACACCGATCCATTGTCAATCACATCCAGGCAGTACGAATCATGTAAGTATATTTCTACGGAATTTTCTCGAAGGTATCCTTCCTTCGTTAAACCCGTTATTTCATGTGAACCGATGGAATACACATCGCGGCACTGGCGACGGAACAACACACCGTATCCTGAAAAGTAATACAAATTTAATCGAACGATTTATATTAACATTAAGTGCATAACGGAGATTCCGATGAAACTAATCAAAGGGTGTGCCCGGATAAGATAGGGCTCCCAAATAGATCCCTTTGTGAAAAATTCTGAAATAATTCACTGTCATGTGTGCTATTAAGTAGAATGCTCATGAATTTTTTCGTAATTTTTTGTTGAACAGCAGACAAGAAATAGAGCATAATTCATTAAACCGTACCGGCTTGAAACTTGTCACAGAGGGGGAGAATCGATTTCAATCTACGAAATAACTGTTGCTATGTACTAATTACTGAACCATTAAAATTTGGAGCTAGCGTATTCGTAATAAAAAGATTGCGTTTGGAAATGTCTTTGAAAACGTCAAACAGCTATTTTTTTACGCCTGATAAATGACGAGTACTCGTTGAAAAGCACAAAGGGATTTCTTCACAGGCGTTAATTCACCGGGGACGTCGAGCATGTAATTAAAATTTTCAATTTGATTAGCGAGTGGATTATGGCGAGGCGGTGTTCTCGCGCCGGTAATCATTTCTAGAGCTAAAGTAATGGGTTCGCAATAGACGTAGCCGATCGATTCGCGAGATAACGTCGAGGGGGCGCGATCAATTCTCGACAGCGGATTGTTAAACATCTGAAAATGTTGATTAAATTTTTCGCTGGCAAACCTGTGCTATTCCAGGCCGTCTCCGTGACATTCGAGAGCACATCGTAAAAAGCGCTCGGCGTCGAGGATGGGTCCCCGTCAACGCAGCGGAAACTGCGCGAAAGAATACGGTGTTCCGAACAACACTTCCTCACGCAACTGTGGCTCTGGCAGTAGTCTGCGTTCCTGCAAACCCGAAAAACTAGTTCGCGGCTCGTCCTCGAATTCGTAGTCAGCTCTAGACAACTGGTGTCGATGGACGCTGGCATCCTCTCGCGAGATCCATTCTCCGATACTGTCACCTGCAAACAAATTTCCCGTCCGGTAAACGATAATTAACACTAAACCTACCAATCAAATGACCGCTTTTCTATTTCACAATTATTCAAGTCATAAAAACGTATGGTAATTATTTACTTTAGGGGCTTCCTCACCGATTTTGATGACCTTGAAATATGTTGTCAAGGTCATGATTATGAACAACTTTTTCCTATACATGTTACCGCCGCTCGCCTTTAGTTTACGAGATATTTGCAAAAATGTTTCAACACTTCAAAAAGTGATCGGAGTAGGTGTGGATTAGATCGATTTTGATGACCTTGAAATATGTTGTCAAGGTCATGATTATGAACAACTTTTTCCTATACATGTTACCGCCGCTCGCCTTTAGTTTACGAGATATTTGCAAAAATGTTTCAACACTTCAAAAAGTGATCGGAGTAGGTGTGGATTATATCGATTGTGATGACCTTGGAATATGTTGTCAAGGTCATCATTCTGAACAACTTTTTCCTATACATGTTACCGCCGCTCGCCCTTAGTTTACGAGATATTTGCAAAAATGTTTCAACACTTCAAAAAGTGATCGGAGCAGGTGTGGGTTAGGATTAGGGTTAGAATTAACAGATTTCTTAACAGATTTCTATTTGAAGTGGTGTATATTTTATTATTAATCTTATGTAACAGGAAATATTTCGGCCATCATTTCAAAAAATGCTGTTATTCTATTCTCAAAACGATGGCATCGACGAAATAAAAATTCTGCAATATATCCAACATAATGTTGTTTCTGTGTTCCGTAACGGGGAATATTAGTTCTTGTTTCTCGCCAAATACGCTCTATATTTTGTGTATGGGCACCGCTGTCAGGATCAACAAAGTTAATTTTATGATTTACTGTTAAATGTCTGTATCCTTCCTCATTTAAACACTGGTACGATTTCCAACAGTCAGACATAATTGTAGTACCTGGTTTGATCCATACCTTAATAATATTAAGCAAAGTGGTGGAATTTCGGTTGGGAACTGGTACAATAAATACCTCCTCACTTGATCGTTGAATTCCACCAAAAATCCATTGCCCAGTGACAAGGAGGCCTTTGTTAAATTTTCTTTTTCCTATCTTTGCTTCATCGATTTCAACAATTTCATTTTCACCACCTATTTGTGTTCAATGTTTTTCAATCCACAATACATACAGTTCTCGACAAAAGCTAGCCCAATCGACACATGTTTTCGAGGAAATGCATAGTTCGTTCATAATAAATTCTTGTCGAGGTGCTCTCAGCATTATATGATATGCAATGAAACGGCAAACAGTTTGTATGGGAATATGTATATTATCAAACCAAGTGTCCTTATAAACACTAATTTTGAAATTACATTGTGTTTTTATACGTCTTCTGTTTCGATTTCTAATGTAACTAGTATTATGGCATGGAAAAATTAAGTTTTCGCGATCAAGTAGAATATTTTCGTTGAACTTGATACAATTCTTGGTGCCATGGATCACTTTACTGTTAACTAAAAAATCTATCAACTTTTCTTGATTGTTGCAGAGATCCAAGAATTCGTATATTTTCATGCTTAATACTCAGAACAAACAAGACAGTGGGTCTCAACTAATTAAAATCGTTTTAAGCTGTGGCCATAATTTAAAATCTAACCCACACCTACTCCGATCACTTTTCGAGATGTTGACACTTTTTTGCGATTATCTCGGAAACTTAAGCTGAGCGGAGGTAACACGTATAGGAAAAAGTTGTTCAAAATGATGGCCTTGATAACATATTTCAAGGTCATCACAATCGATCTAACCCACACCTACTCCGATCACTTTTTGAAATGTTGAAACATTTTTGCAAATATCTCGTAAACTAAACGCGAGCGGCGGTAACATGTATAGGAAAAAGTTGTTCAGAATCATGACCTTGACAACATATTTCAAGGTCATCAAAATCGGTGAGGAAGCTCCTAAAGTAAATAATTACCAAACGTATTTATAGGAAATTACTGAATTGACTTCTTTATTGAAGCATAATGAAAATCGTACAAAGTTTAAATTAGTTCAGTCTTGTCCCTTCTATAAGTCGTTTCACTTTTATACATTTTGTGCTTGGTAGGTTTAGCGTTAAGAATTTTATTTATACAAATTTTACATGTACTGGAGGGAAAACGATGCGAAAAATCGTGCCTGTCGATAACGGATGTGCAATTAGCTGAACGTCGCGAATCAGTTGCGATACCTTTATCTCGCCTCGCGAAGATCTAGCTGGGCGATTTACGACGCCGATCCCAGTATTTGAGAAATCTGATAATCCCGACATTCACACCGCGTCAGTCATTCCCCGTTGTCAACGAGCACGAGCCTTATTTTCGTGGCTCGTTATCGACGGTGCAAATAGCCGACGTCCTCCCTCATCCTTTTTCTTCGATCGTTCACCTGCCGCGCTTACGAAATAATCACACGGAAACGAAGCGCGCGTGTCGAAACGATGAGACAGTCTCAGTAATAGTCTTCGGGCGCGCTTCCTTTTCCAAAAGCCATAAGAAAGAAGAATCTCATGGTCGCGGGGACTAACGGTACCGTCGGCGTTTGTTCCTGTCCTTGGAAATCGGTGAAAGAGATAGTTTTTTCTGTTTTCGTTGAACGATAGGAGACGTATGTATGTATACACAGGGTGTTCCAAAATGTTGTATTTCCTTGGGAGAGGTGATTCCTATGTAAAGTAACTTTTTCCATTGCGAGAATGTTCTCTGTTAAGGAGTTATTAGCTACTCACTTACTTTCCAAGATATAAAATAATATGTATGGAATATGTGTACACCGTGTACAACTTTTACCTAATTTAAAAGTACTATTGTACTGTTTTCTATTAGGAAAAAGCAGTAAGTGTATACATGTAGGTTCTGTATCTTGAAATTAACGCAGACAATTTTTGTTTTGCATAAAATGCGCACATTAGCTTCTTAATCGTTTTATTCCCCTCTGACATTTCTACTATTTTGTGCTTCACCTATTCATTTTTCTCGTAAACGTATCAAATCTGTAGTCTAACTCTCGGTTTATTTTTAAAACTTTGTCGGAAACGGGATCGTTTAATACCTCTTTTATCGTTTAGCGAGAGCTAGAAAAATGTAAAGCGGAATTTAGTGGCGGAATTGGCAAGAGATCTGCAATCCGGAAATTCAGAAAATCGTGAAACTTTGTATGCATTGCGCAATTTTCTTTATTGCCGAAAGGGTAATCTCTGAGGGTTTTGAAGTTAATGTTTGAATATACAGCTATTTCTTTTTAAATATTAATATAAATTCTATCGAATTGTAAAAAATGTATCAATTATTTGTCTTAGAATGTTTCTATCTCCTCTTTTTCGAGTTTTCTGGGTTAATTTGAACTACTTGGTGAATTTGGATTGCGAAACAGAATTGCACGAGACCTATATACATATACATATACATACATACATACATGCTATACATATTCCTAAAGTTTCACAATTTTCTGAATTTCCGGGTTGGGAAATAGTGTATTGGCAATATCTGTTGTAAGATTAAGAATCACATTAAGGACGTTTATTACTGTTTGCATTGGATTTAAACGATTAGGTGCACGCGATTGCCATAAAAACCATTCTTTGATGCCCCTCCATGCTTTATTATCCATTTTCTCATACTTTGATTCGAAGAATCATTTGAAATTTATTTTACAGTTCAACAAAAGCAAGAAACTTTCAAAATAGAATTTAAGGGCGAATGCAGTAAGATGAGGGGATGAAATGGGGACGAAAATAGTTAAAAGGGGGCTAGAAAAATTTGTGGCAAGGTGCAGAGGGTGGCCAGTGCACTGAATTACGATTTACACCGGGTTTAAACGGTTAGGTGCATTCGAATGGTAATCGGAGACCTTGATTCGACACCCTCCGCAATGCGGTTCTCGGTTTTAGCAAAGCCGTATCGTTCCTACGCCATTGCAAGCCGCGTACTACCACGCCCTGTAGATCCTCGAACGATGAGTCGGATTTATTTACCCTGCCGCGTCCTTTTGCTTGCCGTAATAAAGCCAGCACGCCCCCTCGAACCACCCCTGCACGGTGGTTGCACGCGTTCGAGTTGAAAAAGAAAGGGGAGCAAAAAGTTTGGTATTTATTACAGCTGGAACGATAAAACACTGCTTTTGGGGAAAAAAGAGTTGGCCCAGCAGATTGACAGTCTCGGGACGATAAACAATGCTGTAAATAAAAATATTTCCACAGAAAGGGAACCGCAGAAAAAGAACTCGTTACTACCTATAAATCAAATGTTCTGTTCCAATAAATACTGTGTGACACTTATACTACTTACAGTGACTAACGAAAGTATTCGAACGCCCTTCAAATCAGTATAACTTTTTTTTTAAGTGAATCAAACGACCTGATTTTTTTTGGGGGAGTTAGAAGAATTGGTTTTCCAAATGATGTGTAAAAAAGATTTTGAAAAAATTGCAATTGGTAAGAATTACATGAGAAAATAAAAATGGCACTTTTCACAACTTTTTTATTCGAGCCTGTAATGAAAATTTAAAATATGCGTTTTGTAGATCTCTGTTAGTTATACACGTACTGAAAATTTCATCGAAATCGGCTGACGCAGATAAAAATGGCACGTATCAAAATATGTTAGAATCTGAGGATTTTAAGCAGAAACTGGCCAAAAGTCGTGAAAATCTACGCTTTTCACCACTTTTAACTAGTTGTAGCTCGTGTGTATATTAATCGATTTCAATGAAATTTTCAGCATGTGTATAATTAACATATATCTACAAAACGCATATTTTAAATTTTCACTACAGGCTCAAATAAAAAAGTTGTGAAAAGTGCCATTTTTATTTTCTCATGTAATTCTTACCAATTGCAATTTTTTCAAAATCTTTTTTACACATCATTTGGAAAACCAATTCTTCTAACTCCTCAAAAAAGTCAGGTTGTTTGATTCACTTAAAAAAAAAGTTATACTGATTTAAAGGGCGTTCGAATACTTTCGTTACTCACTGTATAATAAAAACTCCACTCTGACGTCCTCAGATGAGCAGGCTCTACCACCTTCGAAAAGGGCGTTAGCTAGCGTCTACGTCACTAGTGAAATACACTGTTAATCAAAATTGACGTGCATCCCTTCACCGGCAGCCTAACACACTTGCAGTGGAAAAGTGCTCGGCAGACGATTACGATGATACTGTTACCAGGTAAATATTTTGTTCTAGCTTTAATCATTTTGATAAATTTTAAATAATTTGTAGATACCCTCCTAAGGTCTTTCAATCTTTTTAAATCGCAGCTATTCATTTGCGTTATAAACGCATAGAATCCACAATCTAAAAATTCTTGTAATTTGTCTGCTATTTGCGACAAAATCAATACAGAAGGTACTATTAGTCCGAGTAATATTTATTAAAATAAAATGATTTATTCGTGTCAGTTGTGGGGTATTAAATAAAGTGATTTATTCGAGGAATAAATTCTAGCATCGACAGTACGTTATTTTTTATTTTTTTTTATTTAACGTACAATCAATCCGTAATGAAAAATCGTAGACCAACTATTCCACATGCGGCATAAAGGAGAGACTTTTTTTTACAAAATCACATTGAAACGGACTCGTAAAAATATTTTTCAAACTGTGTAGAATTATTTAAATCTATTAATTTTTAGATGAAGCAGAACAACTTCCTTTTCTTTTCGATTTTATGATAAAAAAGAGAGTCTTTGGAAAATGACTTTCAGGGGCATGGAAGTAACAGTTTCTGTAACAGTTTTTTACGCGGAATTGCAGGGATTGAAAAATCGGCAATTACTCGGTCACGAATTCATCGTGCTCCTTTAACACTAGATTTACAAGACCCGTCAAAATGACGGGTTCTGGTACCTCTTAATTCACAATTATCGAAATTGTAAGGATGCATGAAGAAGATATTATTCAACAAATTGGTTTCTTTGGGTATATATTGTGAAAGAAACGGGTATAAATTTGGATACATACATTTTTGTTATTTTTATAAAGTAATGTAGAGTAGGCACATTTAGTGTTAATTTCGTGGAATGTGGGTAACAAAAATTCGCCGAGATTTCCGCCGTAGTTTGAAAATATTGTGTCTTAAACGTTCTCGCTCCGCGCGCCATAAATTTCCATATTCGGTGGGCCAAAAAACAAATGGTCGATATTTATTACGACCGCGCCGATAAAACACCCGACGCGTGGGCGCCGCGGCGAACGACGACCGATATCGGAGCGATATCTCGCGGGCACTATCGATAGAAAAAGGACGCCGCGAGAATTTAACTGCGTGCGAATTACACGTCGCCGCGGGGTGCATCCTCGGGGGCTGCACGATATTCCTGGAAACGGAAGTTTGATTGCTGCGTTACTTTCACCGCGATGGGCGAATGATCGAGGGAATAGAGTTCCCCGCCGCCCGTCGATGTATATTTTGAATGACTAGAGATCGCTGATTCCGGCCAGGATGTTCCCCGCGACGACGTGCGTCGAGAGATTAGGCGATTCGACTCAAACGCGTGGTCGTACAGTGAGTGTAACAAGTATTCGTACACCTCTTGTAGGCTTAAAAAATCATATATTTCTCTATGTAATTGCACATACACTGTGGTGCATAACTATAGCACCGCCTAAATTTTTACCTGTTTCATAATTAAGATTGAAAGTGTGAAAAAATTAATTGTAAAAATTGAAAGGGTATGAAAAATAATAAACTAAATTAATTTTTATTTAAATTCTCCTTTTGTACAAAATGATACAATCAAAAGTATGAATTTTCACTGTTGCGTAACTATAGCACCACATCAATAAAACCAATCATAAACAATTTTAATAACTTGTAGGACCACCCTTTTTTGTAATTAGCTCAAACACTCTATCTGGTACGCTATCAATAAGTTTCTGAAAAATATCTCTGCTGATTTTGTTACTTGTTTCGATTATGGGATTTTTTAATTCTGAAACGTTTTCGTATTGTCGATTTTCTGCGTAAACGTTTCTAACAATTATGCCCCAAATATTTTCCATCGGATTTTGGTCGGGCGAACATGATGGCCATTTAATAATGTTAATATCGTTTGCTTCAAACCATGCCATTACTTTTCGACTTGTGTGTATAGCCGCGTTATCTTGTTGAAATGACCAATTTAGAGTACTATTTTCTTGAAGAAAGGGTATCAAATTATTTTCTAATATACTAATGTACTCGTCACTGTTCATTTTTTTCGATGGGAAAGCTAATTGTAATATGCCATTTCTGTAAAAAGCCCCCCAAACCATAAGACTTCCTCCACCGAAATTTCTTTTCGTGAAATAACGTGGTTCCTTGCAGAGATCTCGCCAGTATGAATTGTATCCATCAGGTCCATCAAGGTTGAATTTCTTTTCGTCCGAAAAGATAGTCTAATTGTCAATAAAAGAAATTACAGTAAGCTGGGTTTAGAAGATTTTAATACCTGAAATTAACTTACGTTATGCCAGTTCCGATGCATGTTTGATCGAGCGTACTGAAGTCTTGCAATCTTATGACGCGGTAGAAGTTTGGGTGCAGACTTTAATTTTTGTCTCACGATGTTACGATTTCCTTGTAAAACTCGATGTACAGTCCACCGTGAAACATCAAGATTAAGTTCTTTTGTAATTTGATTACAACTTTTTAATGTATTGCTGGCCGTTTTCACAATTATTCGTTCCGTACGTGGACTCAATTTCTTCTTTGGTCCACCCGTTTTATTCTTTCCATAGTTATCTTGGTCACGTAAAAAGTTTATAACAACTTTATGTGACCTTCCCAGCCTACGAGCAATTTCGCGAATGCTAAAATCCATTTCTTTCATGGCTAAAATTTTACCCTTCTCTTCTTCCGTTAAATATTTACCACGCGGCATTTCCAAGATACAAATCTTTATATTTACTGTGGCAAATTCTTAATTTCAATTTTTATTTTCCTGAATATTTCGTTATGTAGGTTACACGATGCGTAACGAAACTAAAGATAGTGAAATTAGTAAATAACAACGCCGGTGCTATAGTTACGCAACAGTTGAAAATCACATTTTCGATTATATCGTTTTGTAGAAGAGGGCAATTTAAATGTGATTTCGTCTACAGTTCATTTTTTTCATACTTTCTCAATTTCTACAATTAATTTTTTTGTAATTTTAACCTAAAGTCTGAAAAAACTAAAAATTTAGGCGGTGCTATAGTTATGCACCGCAGTGTATGTTTATAGAACGAAACATAATTGTAATTGTTATATATTTTAACTACATACTGTCATGCAAATATACTTGAAAAAGTTTAACGTTAACGAGAAAAATTATAAAGTATGAGAAGTGTCTCTAAATTGACGCGCAAAAAGTATTCGCACAGGTACTAGAATGTACTTGAAAGGCGTCCGATTATTTATATTATGGTTAAGCGGGACCTGACAAATAATCAGACAGGGTCTTTGATGCACAGTCTAGTGACAACCTTCTCCAAAACCAGTCAATTTTTGTAACATTCGATAAAATGGGTCGTAAAGGTCAGGAAACAAGTGAGACTGAAAGAAAAATTATTATACAACTGCATAATCAGTGCAAATCATTGCGAAAAATAGCAAAAACAATGAATAGGCCATATAGCACTATACAAGGAATTATAGATCGATATGGTGAACGAAAACCAATAAAAATAAAGCGAGATCTGGTCGCCCTCGAAAATTTAGTTCACGCGATGAACGTTTTATAAAACACTATAGTGCGTGAAATAAAAACAAATACTAAACTTAGTTTATGAGAGTAAATGTATGTGCCAGCACTATTCGTAATTGTTTACGAAATAATGAACACCACGACCGCGTTGCTTTCGAGAAGTATTTGGTAAATGCTACAAATAGAAAGAAGAGACTTGATTTCGCGAAAGATAATATTAATAAGCCTATCGAGTTTAGGCGAAGTGTCATATTTACTGACTAAAGTAAATTTAATGTTTTCGGCTCTGATAGCAAGTGTACGGTCTGGAGGAAGAAAAATACAGAGCTACAAAAAGAAAATCTACGTCCCATAGTAAAACACGGCGGAGGTTCAGTTATGGTTTGGGGTTGTATGAGTGCTGCTGGAGTGGGGTCATTACACTTCATCGAGGGATTCATGGACCACAAAATATACCCAAACATGTTAAAAAGCCATATTGTAAGTAGTGCAGAAAAAATGGGTATGAAAGACAACTTTATCTTCGCTCAAGAGAATGAGCCCAAACATACAGCACGCAACATAAGAGAGTGATTGCTTTATAACACACTACAATATTTGAAAACACCTCCGCAATCACCACATATTAATCCGATTGAAAATTTATGGGATCCGCTTGATAAAAAAATCCGAACCCAGCATATTTCAAGTAAAGAACAATTAAAACTTGCTCTTCAAGAGGAACGGTGCAATATTACACACGAAATCACATCCAATTTAGTGGATTCAATGCCAAGAAGACTGGACGCAATTATACAGTCGAAAGGCTATCCAACGAAATATTAATTCAATTTATTTTCGCAAATTATAACACGTTTATTGCTAAATTTGTTACGTGTACGAATACTTTTTGCGTGCTAATTTTGAGAGACTTCAGACTGTTTTCAATATATCTCATTAACGTTAACTTTTCGTTAATTTATTTATGTCACATTTTGTAGTTGAAACATATAATAATCGTAATTGTATTTTTGTTTTATACAAATGTACAATTACAAAAAGAAATATATGGTTTTCTAAAACTGTAAGAGGTGTACGAATACTTTTTACACTCACTGTATATTCGGAAAATCCACTTATGACTCGGGAAAACTAATCGGAAATACTCGTTGTAACCGGTTAATCGATTTCATTACTCTTCGCAGAAAATCCTCGATTTAATTCGCTGATTTTTCAATCCAACATACCGAACGGTCCTGTCTAACTGCAAATGTCTCCTCGAATATCCAGAAATTATCTAACATCGATTACAAGAATTAAATTAAAATGAGCTTAATTCAGTGCGTAATACAGCACGGTGAATTGTAATGAAACAATTACCCTAATAAAGCGAGAACCATAACATTTCGAGTTAAATTCAAGCTTCAACTTTCTCTTGACCGATGTACTTTCCGATGGAGCACTATAAATTTTATTCCAGAGAATAAACAATCCCCGAAACCACGCCTGCTTTGATTAAACGGTACCCCCTCTGTCCCATAATAATAACAGCAGTTGAAATTGAGACTTTCTTCAAAACTTTCGAAAAGGCCTTCTCGAGCCGATTTTTAAGGTTTAAAATTCTAGGAGAAACGTCTTTGAAAGCGAAAAATTTAATCCGGTGGAACAGGTTTGACGACGAACATTCGCAACGAAGATTCTTGCCATTTAGTCGCTTCATTGGTCACTTCTCGGTGGCAAACATGATGGCAGTACCGTTCTTTGGCCCGACAGCGTGTCTTCGTGTGAAAGAAAATAATTTCTCAGATGCGTTCTGAATTGAACGCACAGGTTCCCAGGCTTACAACCGTGTTTATATTTACGTAGGGGTGCGGCCGGGAGAGAACACACGTCCCATGGAAACTGCTTGTGTATTTCTCGAATGTGGAAGAACCGGGAAAGGAAATATTTTTGTTAACACGACACGTTGACTTTCCGTGATATACACCGGATCCTCCTGGAATCGCGTGCGAAACGAACTGCTTTGAATTCCACGGGAATGGTCGCGCAGCCACCCTCCATGCGACGCGCTTTTTCATTTCTTATCGTGTGGAACAGTAATCAACCCATTCACGTTCGTTTTAACACTGCTATTACGAATATTACGTTACTGTTCTTCCTTTCAGCTGTAATCAGCATAGAAATCTCCACGATTTCAGTCTAATTAACACGTGCCTTCGGTTAATTCTGCCTCTTGCTATTTATTTTCATGTTCGCTAAGAATATCTTTGCAAAGTATTATATTTCACAAAACCTTGAAAGTTAATACGCTGGAACTCTTGAAAATAGAAGTTCAGAATATTTTTAATTACATCTTTTATGAAATGCATACGCTAACGATTGCTATTTCATTACTTCATTAACACATTCTTTAACACTTTGACTGCCAAACTAGAAACCTCAAAAATTCCATAAAATCGATGTAAGTTAATGAAATAAAAATTGAAAAAAATTAAATGTATGAAGGATGCCTCGCGCAAGCGACATGGTAACTCGTAATATTTCCGTTAGAGCAAGCGACGATCAGTGTTATTTCGGGACGCGCGAATAAATGAAAAACATAAAGCGACGCGCGAATAAATGAATAAAGAACAAAGCGACGAGCGAAAAAACGAATAAAGAGCAAAGCGACGAGCGAAGGAGGAACATTAGAAATCGCAGTCGTGTCCGATCGTCGCGAGAGCAAATATCACCCTGTAACCTCATATCGTTAAAATAAATACGCGTTGTTACCCACATATTGCTGGAAGCCAACTCATTCCAAACCCGATCCTACATGTATGATATCGAGTAGTCCTTCAACTTTTTTGCATATTACAGATCCCAATAAAGTTTGGTACAATGAATATATTACCATAAAAATTAATTTCAAAACCTGGGAAAAAATAATTTCGTAACCCACTTGTAGGTGACCTGGCAGTCAACGTGTTAATACTTCTTCGTAAAGTTGGAACTGCGAATTAATTCTCGAAGGAAATAAAAGATTCGTAGTAAATGTTGCTCAGAACATTATGGATAGTTCTTAATTTATAAAGGAAGAACTGGTAAGCAGAATATTTCGGAGAACTTCGAATCTCTGATAACGAGTACATGCAGAGCCGATCATTATCGTTCATCATACTCGTTTTACGTGTAATTAAGTAATTCCTGAAGTTGGAACAACCGATTCTCAGAAGATGAAGACGAATCATCAATCTTGTCTGTACGATGTGAAATCACTGAAATTCCGAGTAATTAAGTGATTGAAGACACTTGTGAACTTGACTGCAGCGCGGATGGAGATCGAAGACAGAGATTATCTTGTGTAACGTAGTTGTTCGCACGTTTTCCCATTCGCAGCGGCACAGTTAGGCTCCGTGATATATTTAGGCAAGAACGGGGATTTCCTCTGCCGACAGATGATGAAGTCATACCTCGCGTGTCGGTTTCTAATAAACAATGTTACGGCGTCGCGTTCGTCGCCTGCAGGCAACGAGACAAAGACTGCGATAGCTAGTTTGTCTATGTCTTTTTCCTGCCGTGGACGTTATTATGAGACTGTTTTGTTTCATTGCACGTTCGCGACGCGAAATTATCCAACTTTGTTTCTATACGTCTCTCTTTGCCTTGATGGACGCTGCGAAGGGTAATTGACTTTATACAAATTTCCACTTTCTCGAGTGATTTCGCAAAATTCAGAAATAAATGCACACTGACATTTACCTGTTCATTATTTGTTTATCGAACTCTGCGAAGTGCGCTTTGAATAAATACGTCGCAATCGACGCGTTAATACGCATCAAATAACGTGATTCCCATCAAACAATATGATTGTTTAATTCTTTTTCTTAATCGATAGCAACGCTCTACATCAGAGACGAGCATTTTTGTCTCAATTGAGACCGGACTTGTTTATTTTATACACTTACCGACAAAAGTTAAGAAACAAAATAGTCGTTTGGGAATTAGTGTATATTTTTAATCTCCTGAAATACACATGTCCGAATTAAAAATAACATGACGAGATTACGTATCATACCCTAGTAGCGCAAAATATTGTATACACATTCATATAATATTAAAAAGAGATTCAATCTTTTTTTAATATTCAAATATACATGCAATATTTATTTTATATTACGTAACGAATATTTCTTTTTAAATATTCAGGAAATATCTATGTCATGTTACGAGAAAAATATTTTTTTCGAAATATTAAATGAATCTATTTCATATTGGAAGTAGAATATTTTGGTAATTATTTACATTAGGGGTTTCCTCACCGATTTTCAAATATGTTGTCAAGGTCATCATTATGAACAACTTTTTCCTATACATGTTACCGCCGCTCAACTTTAGTTTCCGAGATATTCGCAAAAAAGTTTTAACATCTCAAAAAGTGATCGGAGTAGGTATGGGTTAGAATTGAAGTTGCAAAATAAGAAAGAAAACCTTGCATCCAATATTTTACATGCGAATAATAAAATATAATACTAATGTACTGCAAACTACATTATAAAATACTATTGTAAAGTGTACTTACTTCTGAATCTTCTGTATCTCCATCGGATCCACAGCACACAATTATTAACTCACGAGAATAGGTCCGAATAATTGAACAACAATCACTAAACAACACTCACAACACACAGACACACACAACACACTTAACGAAATAGTGACAGCAGACGAGAAGATGTTACTCCGACCACGAATAAAATAATATTGCGATTTTAACCGTCCCCCTCCCACGGACGTGTGATACGAAAACAGGGAATTCCGGGAAATAGGACCGGCGCCCCGCCATAATTTTTTTACCTTGGTTTTGTATCTAGTGTTTATTGACGCTCAGCGTCTAACCTTCCTATGATAACCTGACCGTACCACCTGCGTGGAAGGGATCATTGTTAAAATCGCAGTATTATTTTGTTAGTGGTCGGGGGTGACATCTCGTTCGTTGTCACGATTTTATAAAATGTGTTGTGCGCGTGTGTGGTGTGTGTTGTTTAGTGATTGTTGTTCAATTATTCGGACCTATTATCGTGAGCGAATAATTGTGTGCTGTGGATCCGACGGAGGTACAGAAGATTCAGAAGTAACTACACTTTACATTAGTATTCGTATGTGGAATATTGGATACAAGGTTTTCTATCATATTTTGCAACGTATATTAACGATCATTAATGATTTGGTATATAGTATAATTTAATGTGGTTCAAATAAGATACTACTTTAAATCAAATATTTTTATTTTGACAACCAGATAGATAAAATGAAATATTTTTATTTTGTATTTAAAATATTTCCTTACAATGAAAATAAGTTGAGCAAGTAGTTAATATTATAAATCATAATATTTAACATGAGAAGCTATAATAGTTAGCAAAGTATTATGTGTAGTTTAATTACGAATATGTAACATGTTGATAAACAGACTACAATATCGTAATAACATTACAGGCAACAAAATATCATAAAAATATAAGTTACTGTCAACCATTTGAAATACTATTTTACACAGTCCTACACACACCTACTCCGATCACTTTTTGAGATGTTGAAACTTTTTTGCGAATATCTCGTAAACTAAAGGCGAGCGGCGGTAACATGTATAGGAAAAAGTTGTTCAGAATCATGACCTTGACAATATATTTCAAGGTCATCAAAATCGGTGAGGAAGCCCCTAATGTAAATAATTACCAATATTTTTTCCAAATACAGATAATATTCCCTCAACAAGCAGTGCGCAGAAAGTAATACATATTCATAGTTTCTAATTTTTGTTATAATTTGAAACTTCTTAAATTTGAAAATTTTATTGAATGTTTTTTAAATATTGAATTTATATTTTTCAAATATTGAATTCACATTTTTTTAATATTTACTTTATATTTTTTAAATATCTAGTTTATATCCTCTGAATATTTAGCTTATATTTTTTAAACATTCAATTTATATTTTTTGTACATTACAATATTCAGATCCAATATTTTTCTCATATGAAAAAATGTGGCTTAAAAAATATTTTTCCAATATTTGAAAAAAATATCTATCTAATATTTTTGTGCTACTAGGGTACATGAACAAACAATAAGGTTTTTTGGGATTATACTTGTATAAGCACTACAATTAATATTGAGTCAAGGAAACAAAATAAAAACTTGTGACAAAAGTTAAGAAACATGAAGACTTCTTGCAAGAAGTAGAGTAAGCAATGTTAGAGTAAACATGTTCGAAGGAGTCCAGTCTCCTTCCTGACATCGTCGAGTGTGGTTTGTATTATTAGCTGCAGTAAATATGGCAAGAAGGCAGCATTTAACTGAAAGCGAGAAACAAAGAATAGTTGAAATGTTTAAAAAAGGGCAGAGGAAAATTGACATTGCAAAAGTGTTTGGTGTAAATCGTTGTGTTATCACGAAGATTATAAAACGTTTTCAAGACAATGGAACTGTTAAAGTGGCACCACGAACCGGCTGACCACGAAAAACAAGTAAAAAACTGGATCGTCGAATTGCAAGGCTGTCTAAATGCAATCCATTTTGCACAGCTGTCAAAATTAAAAGTCAGTTGGACCTCAGGAACATTAGCAGTAGGACAGTTAGCCGTTGTTTAGATGAAAATAATCTTTTTTCACGGAAAGCATGTAAGAAACCATTTGTTTCGAAGAAGAATCTTAAAGCTCGGTTGGAGTTCGCTAAAGAGCACATTAACTGGTCTGTTGCTGAGTGGTAAAAAATTCTATGAAGTGACGAAAGTAAGTTCAACTTATTCGGAAATGACTCTAGAAGTAACGTACGACGTCCCATTGGACAGCGATTTAATGTCATATATCTGAAACCAACAGTAAAATTTGGTGGTGGTAATGTGTTGGTGTGGGCCAGTTTGTCACGTAACAGTCCTGGTCCGTTAATACAAATAAAGGAGTCTATGGATAGATTTGTGTATCGCGATATTTTGCAAAATCATATATTGCCATTTTCTAAGGAGAAAATGTCAATGGAGTGGTCATTTCAACATGACAATGACCCAAAACATTCTTCTAAATTAATTTCAAATGGAGCATTTCTCATGGAGCAAAATGTTAATGTAATTAAGTGGCCAAGTCAATCTCCAGACTTGAACCCAATTGAACATTTGTGGGATTACGTTGGACGTCAATTGGGGAGTCATTCGTTTACTAATAAAGCGGAGTTAATGCGAGAAATTACGAAAATATGATCTAAAATACCACCCAAGCATTGTGTTCGATTAATCGAATCAATGCCATGCAGTCATCAAATCCAAGGGTTATCCAACATCTTATTAGATCATCATAAAATGTATAAACACCTGCACATCGTTGTTTTTTGTTAAAAGTGATTACATGATTCAAGCACAGTAGGTTTCTTAAATTTTGTCACAAACTTTTCTTTCGTTTCCTTGACTCAATACTAATTGTAGTGCTTATACAAGTATAATCGAAATAAAACTTATTGTATGTTCGTGTATGATATGTAATCTGTTCATGTTATTTTTAATTCGGACATATGTATTTCAGGACATTAAAAATATACACTAATTCCCAACCGACTATATTGTTTCTTAACTTTTGTCAGTAAGTGTATATCCACTTCTTCTTCATTCTTGTCAACCAAAAAATGACTGCATACTCCTCGAATATAACACAAATCATCCTAAAATTTTCACAAAAATCCGATGCACAGTTTCTTAAAAAAAAAAATCGCAAAAGTCAGCTTGTTTCACTATCGGCGTTCCAATCCTCTCCCCTCATACATTTTTCTTATCACCATTGTAATAGACTTTTAATGACTGTTCTACAAGGTCATTTCCTAATCGCCTTAACACTTTTGATAATTCATTCCCACTCGCTGTTACTGCTCATTCATCAACACTAAATTATCTTGTCACGTTATTTCGTACAAAGATTTTAATCGAAACGAAGCCGGAAAATATTTTGGAAATTGCAGCATGTGGTCGACAACGGATTTTTTCAAACGTTTCTACAGGTTCAATATGTTTTTCGAAAACGGCTGATAAGCCTCTAAACGATAACGCTATCAATCGTGAGTGGTCAGCACTGAAATGGATTCGCCGGAAAATGGAAAAAAAAGCGACGATATTTCGTAGAACGTCGACACATAAACAAATGTCCACGCGATGAACCACGTCATCGTGATTAGTTTATTTCTGGTTCCCCCATGGAGAAACAATTTCCCATTTTGTTTACGAAATTTCCCTACACGCGTTTGTTTTCTCGTCGGCCACTGTATCCAGAAATAGCACCGCCGTGTTGCCGAAACTATCATTAGTGTGATGAACTCTTTCCATGATTTTCATTAAAATGAAACCCTAAACAGCCCCGGAGGTGTGGCGGTACATTAGAGCGTCTCGTGGACTGGACATTTTATGCGTGAAGGTAAATTGACACGGCTAATTAGCGGCGTTTTTTTCCGCGGAACTGTACACAAATTGCCAATTAACATCACCGCTAACCGAAGTAGATTGATCGGCTCCAAGCGAGCGGGGAAACTGTGCCGAGGTAGTGACCGGTTAAACAATTGAAAATTCCGAAAAGCTCTGACGCGCACACGGGAATTCTGCAAATTTTGATTCAGAGAGCATATTGTTTTTAGGAAACCGGTATTTTGAAGAATTGTAGTTCCGAAACGTTTAAGAAATGCGCAAAGCTACTATTTCTGGAAGTTTGAAATTTACATTCCACTTGAAACAGTCAAGAGATAACGCGTGAAAGTTATGGCAACGAGGTGTAATTGCAATATTAAACTGTTCTCAACCGTTAAATTTTAACTCTCGTCTGCCAGGAAAATTGATTCAGAGCTCCAGAATCTTACAATTTGGAAACCGCATCGAAATTTGGAGCAGTTCCAGTTCGAAAACGTTTAAGACACGCGCGAATCTACTTCCGGGAGCTTGAACTTACACTACCGGCCATAAGTGTTTACCCACCTTCAAATTTCGTTACTATTCAAATAATAGGTATTTTATTGTTATGAAAATGTCCGTAGCATTAAATCCTAATTATAAGGCTAATAAAAAACATCCAAAATATTCTGTACATACACAATCAGGTACTGTAAATGAGTTTACAGCTTTTTATGAAAAACGACAATTTTGGAGTTCAGGTAAAGAAACCCATTTTTCTGAAATTTTTATAACGGTCCGTAGGGAATATGAACGCAGGTAATACAGGTATCTTAGTCTTCTCAAATTTCATACTGCATTAAGCTTTCATACAGTAAACAGTTGATTTTCACGTGCCTAAAGAGTTTTGCGAAAATTTCTAATAAAGTCAGGGAGAAAAGAATTATCGATTGAAACGCGCGCTCTAATAGTGTCCCATCATAGCATCGGAAAAAGTAACAGAGAAATAGCAAAGTTATTGAAGCTGAACCGTAGAACCGTGGACTACAATGTTAAAAAATATGTGGGTGGGTAAACACTTATGGCCGGTAGTGTACATACCGCACTTAAAACAATTAAGATATATCAAATGACATTGGAGATAACGAAGCATGGATGCAATATTCACGCGATTTCGTTAAATTTTAAGTATTCTCTGCCAGAATAATTGACTCGGAGCTGCAAAATCTAGCCTTGTGGAAACTACATTGTTCAAGAGTTCCCGTACCAAAACGTTTAAAAAATATACAAAGCTGTTTCTCGGAGCTTAAAACTCGTACCGCACTTAAAATAATTAAAGGACGTCGTGCAAACATTATGATACCTCGGCGTAAATGTAGCATTATCTATCCAACAATCTTTTAGCTGTCAGAAGAAAATTTGTTCCTACAATATATAGGGGAGAGTTGCCAAATGCGTACTGGTCACCTAAATCGTACCAGCTCTTTTCTTTCAAAATTAAAGAATCTCTTGGTGGTAAAGATATGAATTTTTATTTATGTCGATAAAGTAGGACCAAAAAGTCATTCGCATGAAGTATTGTTTTGTGAATGACAGAAGCACAAAGAAATCAGACAAGTCTGATGTTAATTTTAAACGATTTTAATCGGCTGAATTAAATCTAAATCTACAGTTTCTGAGGTAGTCTTATATATTTTTGAAAACTAGCTATGTTATATTATTTATTTCTATTTAGTTTATAAAACATGCTGATAATGTTTCAATGGTTAGCTTCAATTATTTAGCGGGACGTCTTTTTCCTAAATCGTACCACACTGTGGTTTCCTAAATCGTACCAGTACGATTTAAGATACTGTTATTCAAATTTTACCACGAAAATAAACGATTTACAATATTTCAAATTTTTTTAGCATGGGAAAGCGAAAATATTGTGAATGGACAGAAGAACAGATGAAATTAGCAATAGAGGCTTACAGAAATAAAAAATACGGATTCAACGAATGTTCTCGGCGGTATAAAATTCCAAAGCTAACGTTAAGAAGACACCTCCTTGGATTGATAAAAATACCTACTTCTCTGCATTAAAAAAGGTTGGAGGAGTTTTGAAAGAAGACAATATTTATTATTGTCCTAGTTGTATTTAAGTTAAGTAATGTAATATTTCATTTTATTTTTATGTTGTATTGTATATTAAACTGAAGTTAAACGCAAAATACAGTTTCTCTTATGATTTTTTTGTATCTTTTTAATCCAACACATGAGGTACGATTTTGGAAGCCGGCTGGTACCATTTAGGATACCGGTTGCCTAAATCGTACTGTTTGCATGATCTTATAAAAGTGTTCATATCACAATGATCTATCAATAAATATTTAAAAAATTATATTAAATTGCAACTTCGATGGTTAATACATAGATACAAAACATAATTTTTGCTCAAATTCCTACTAAAGAATATATAAACTGCCTTCGAAATTAAGTGGTACGCATTCGGCAACTCTCCCCTACCATGAAACGTTTCGTCCCTCTCTAAATGAATTTCAATTTATCGCATTTGCTTAAAATACGAATAACACACGATCGTCGAATTAAACTATTGTCGCGAACCAAATAAACGAAAATCGGGAGGATTTATCGCGCAAACGTTTCTACACGTTAGAGTATATTTTCGGAACCCGATTGAATGGGCTCATAATTGAGAGATTAAATTGAGGATAAATTTTCAGACTCACCCATAGCGATCCATTCTCGAACTGGACATCTTCTGCCGTGACGTTGTAAGTGACCAAAGCACCGGAAAAGCAGGGACGCGAACCCTTGGACACGTTGGCGAAGTGGACGGGCAGTTCCGGTAGCAGTGAGCGGAACTCTTGGGTGTTGGTATAGTTTTCGGGGGAATCTACGTTCGTTACACAGGTTTTCGCGAGCACGTCGAACACTTTATCTTTCGGGCAGCATCTTCTGATATTCAACAGCTGCAACGGTGACGCGTTCGGCTGTTCGCGTTCCTCGACTCTGTCATTCTCGCTGTGCCGGCAATTGACGGCTATCAAAGCGGACTCGTTCGTGGATCCCACCTGCATAAATTCTATGCAGCTCGGTACCTGTGGATAAAATCGATCGAAACTGCTTTATTCGAATCGCCGCGCCGCTTTTATGGTCGCGTCGTTTCCGGGGGAATGCCGATCCGCCGCCAAATAAAACAGGAAACCGAAATGGCCGCTATTTATTCATAAATATTGACGAAAACTAAAATTGATTCGACGGCCAAACTTTTGGGGGTAATATAAACGGCGATTTTTCTCCGGCGCACAGTGTGCCGAATGGCCTTCTAATGCTGGACAAAATTAACTTTCAAATAAACAAAAACTAACTATGCTAATATAAACTAAAATAACCATGTATTAAAACCCTTGAATATTAAAACTTGAAATTCTTTCGTTGTATGTTTACAGAGCGTGTAAACTTCACCTAAAAGACGAACACCTAAACCTATAAATGAATGGGCACATTTCCATACGCGCTAGAAATATGTTAAAATGTACTAAGGAGTGTTTAAATTTCCTATATATGATGGATATAACATCTCAAAACATGTATTTTCACTTTAGTAATTCCAAATTATCGATAACATTCCTCTATTTTTGTAAATTAAGTGTCAAAAACGGTACTTATTTTTCCACAGAAACGCCCATGTTACTACTCTTCGTTAATGAATTAGTATATGCGCCATGTCGGTCCACGTGATCATTTTTACATATAATAAAGTAGAGATTCTCTACTTTATTTTAATACCAAAATTGGCTTGCAGAACGTTGCAGAACTATACTAATTTTTACAATGAAGTTACGTCGTTTTACGAAAATACACGGAGAACGTCAAGAGTGAATACCAATTTCGACTTAACGTCAATACTATTAATAACTTCCGACCCACTAATAAATAGTTTTCGCGAAATCCCACAAGAAAAAATTAGTTCACTGTCCCCTGAAGTTGTTGAATTACTAATAGAAAATGAAGATACAGATATTCAAGAAACAGATTCTTTATCAGAACTTGAATCTTGTGATAGAGATTCGAGT
The DNA here is from genome assembly GCA_913789895.3 of Seladonia tumulorum. NCBI lineage: Eukaryota > Metazoa > Arthropoda > Insecta > Hymenoptera > Halictidae > Seladonia > Seladonia tumulorum. Next base: position 9,337,567 of record OU565279.1, on the reverse strand, counting down.
TGTGAAGAAGTTTCTACGTAGTTTCAGGAGGCAATATCTTGTTATAACAATGAAAAATATTTACTGCCTGTTATGTATATTGTTTTTTATTTTTATTTCGCTGTAAACCCAAATATTTGTCGTAACACAAATACGTTTAGATATATTCTATTTACATTTGTTTATAAGTTATTAGTTTTTAGCAACCGAATGTTCCTATTGAAGACTTTGATTTTGATCTCTGTTATTTCTTTTGTTTTATTTATATTTTCATGTTATTATATTTTTATTAAAATAGTAAACAATAATATGAAACAGAGTTGTTATTTATAAAGTAAAACCTTATACTAAACCAAAGAATAATTCTTTCCCGTTAGAATATATCTGAATCTCCAAAAAGTAACATTTACTATAATTTTTCCAAAATTACATTCTTTTTGTCCCTAATTAAAAATGACGTCTTCTTTGATAATATCTACTACTTGTTAAATCATTTTTGTTACATGGATCCATTACTAACTTTGTCGTATTTTTTATTTATTTATAAATCACTTAAAGTATATTGTTTAATTAACAAACACCAACTAAATGTTGTAAAAAATTAATAATTATTCATATTTTATACAACTGTAAACATATTAATCGATAAATATAGAAAAATAGGCGATTTAGAATTTTGTCCAGCTAAAAAGGCCATTCGACACACTGTGCGGCGCACAGTGGGCAAAAACGGCCTCTTTCGATTCAAAATCAAAGAAGTTTCGATAGGAATGAGGTAGAGCGATGAATTTTTTTTTAAATGAAAGCTGAAACTTTGTAGAATATGGGAAAAATAGGGAGATTACGGTACGAACGTTTTTTAACCTTGAGAAAATTCGTTAAAGTTGCACAATTTCAAGAAAATTTTGTTTTTATGGCTAATACGCGCGGAAAATGTTTTTTTAACATGCTATATATCGTTTCCCATAGATTTTTTCACGCTGATTTCAAATCTGTTTTCAAAATTTGTCTGCGACCTCTGGTTTTTGAAAAAAATAGATTTTTGTGACACAAATTAATGAAATTTTTTCGTTAAAATGACTTGATAACACACTAGTTTGAAAGTATATCGTATTCTCATATATAAAACACAATAAAAATAATAATAATGAAGTATTTTAACATTTTGAGTTACTTACGAAACATGAAGCACTTCACATCTCGTCATCACTTGACGTATCGCTGTCATTACTACTGGCACTTTCTTGAAATTGTGCAACTTTAACGAATTTTCTCAAGGTTAAAAAACGTTCGTACCGTAATCTCCCTATTTTTCCCATATTCTACAAAGTTTCAGCTTTCATTTAAAAAAAATTCATCGCTCTACCTCATTCCTATCGAAAGTTCTTTGATTTTGAATCGAAAAAGGCCGTTTTTGCCCACTGTGCGGCGCTTCTTTGACTGTTACCATCGCAATCGAGGCGAGATGGGATTCTATTTTTCGCGGTTGCTTCAGAGACGATTTGATTTTATTCTGTGCCACTTGGCTTCGGCCGTGATACTATAATTCTTTGCAACATATTCCCCGCGATTTCAGTTTTCTTTATTTCATACTCCTTGGCTTCGAAAAGAAGTCCCCGACAATTCAAAGAATTTTGATGCTTGTTCTAGTTTATTTCGAATTGTTATTCCAGAATCTCGAATTGTTCCAGTGCTTGTGAAAGTGAAATAAGTCTTCATTCTTCGAGATACTTCTGCATCTGATTTGGCAAAAAAATATGTTCCATTGCTCACGTATAATATTATACAAGGTGTTTGGTAACTGGTGGTACAAGCGAAAAGGGGATGATTCTACATGAAAGAAAAAGTCGAAAATTTTTTCATCCGAAGTTTCGTTATCGAGAAAATTGAGTGTGAAATGCAGCATGCTATTCGATAGGAATTGTCTGACGCGTCTGATCATGACCAACCAAATCTACTTCCTGCACACAAACCTGACAGATCTTCAAAGCCGATTTTCTCGAAAACAAAGCCTCAAACGAAAAATGTTTATTCTATATTTTCGACTTATTCTTTCATGTAGAATCATCCCCTTTTCGCTTGTACCACCAGTTACCAAACACCCTGTATAATTGACGAAACACGTAATTAACGACAGGATTTGTTTCGAATTTTGACTTGCACTTTCATAATCACCGTCACGAACGTCTCGTATCGCGAGCAATTCCAACGAGCTGTCAGATAGAGAACGATCGGTGGAAGGTGTCGACGCTGGAAACGAGCATCGGGGAAAGAGGTCGCGCGATCAATTCTATTCATCGCGTTTAGTTCGGTGCGACACGAAAATTTACGAGCGGCAGCGAGTTAATGGCAAAACGGCCAATCCATCTCCCACCTGTAGAAAATCGGTGGTGTTCAGCGTCGAGAGGTGCACCGTATTGACGTCCTCCGGGTGCTCGCAGATCGGAATTTCATTCTGGTGGTCGGTGATCCTTGGATCAACGGTGTAAAGCTCGGACGTGTCCCCCTCAGGTACGGTGCAGTTCACTTCCGGCCAAATCGAGAAGACCTTGCCTTCCGGGCAACATTTTCTTACTCGCGTCTCCGGAACGGCCAACGTTAGAGAAACGATCGTCGCGAAGATCAGGCTGCTCCTCGTCATCCTGACAAGCTGATGCACCTCAAAGACTTCGATCGGGAATTTGCACGCGGAAGATTTCACTTTCCTTCTGCACACGAAAGATTTCACTTTCCCTCGGCCAAGTCACGGTCCTGGCGTGCTCTGCCTCGCCAACCACTACTGCAAATTATAATAATTCCACGGTAACGTTAACCCCTAGCACTCCCAAGGGTGGGCTCCTCGAACCCCATACTCTTCTTCATTCATTCCTCCTAAAAAAAAAAAAAATGTACTATTTAACACTAGATTTACCGGCTATTTAACACTAGAACTACCAAGGGGGTCAAAATGACTTGTTTGACATTTCTTATAATTATATCTCATTTCAGGTACATTTTGTTTCTGAAAATTTTGTACGACTTTTTCTAAGATATACAAATAATTAATTCTGTAAAACAGTTTTCTTTTTTTTTTATCATTTTGTTGTAAAATTGTATGCAGTACACCTACATATACCGAGATGAGTCATTTTGACCCCCCACAGAACATAGGTTTTCGGTGCTGTTCTGTTGTATCGTGGAAATTTTTGTGGCACGTAGTCTGAAAGTTACACAGAGAAACCGTTATTTTGTGTCATATAATACCTCTAGAAAATCGAAAGTTTATCATTTTATTGCGTTACGCGCCCAATAAACCTGGGCACTCATTAGCGTAGCAATTTATCATCTAGTCGTAAAAGAAAATATTTTCAAACTCAAAGATCTGTCAACAACCAAAAAAATGTTGTTCCCACCGCCTGCACTGTTTGCGCTTGGTCATTACTTGCAGTATTTACTTCAGTCAAGTTCACTCAGATTACTTTTAGTCGATCATCGGAAACACTGCCATATACAACTCAGTCGTCTATCAGAAACATTGAAACACAACTCTCAGTACAACTATATTCGCTGTAACCTCGTCCTAACTATATCGGAAAATATCTGTAAAGTTTTAGAAGTATATGTTTGTGCAAATAATTACGCAAACTGCAGAAATATTTGAACCCATAAAATTGCTTCGAAACAATGGGAGAAATTTCACGAAGCAGTAAATTATTGAAGCAGAAGGAATATCATCATCTATATCGTCACAAAACCAGACACATATTTCGATGAAACGTAAACGGTGTCAAATAGCACAGTGTACTAATAATAAAACGAACAATATTTGTGGTACATGCCATAAACGAGTCTGTGGTAAATGTTCTGCTAAAATAACTGTAACTTGCAAAAAATGTCATTGATTTTTATGCATAATTATTTAATAAATTATTGCTATTATATTACTATTATTATTCAGATTATATTCAATTTTTGTTCATAAAATTAAAAAATATATAAAAACGTAAAAATTGCTGTCTTTTCTTAAATGTCTTAGTAATTTAAGAAACAAGTAATTTGGCCCCTCCGGTAGAAGTACAGTGACTTGCAATAATATTCGGACGCTTTTAAAAATCGTATAACTTTGTTAATATTGAACCATGCGACTTGGATTTTTTTTTAAAGTTAGCACAATTGATTTGCCATATAAAATGAAAGGAATTTTTTACAAAAATTGCAATTGGTCGAAATTGCAGAGAAAATACTAAAAGTTGTATCTTGCAACCTTTTAATGTGTACTTACATTGAAAATTTAGAAAGTACGATTTCTAGATCTGTATGAATTATACATATTCTGAGAATTTCATCAAAATCGGTCAACGTTGCAATGAGCTGCAGATATTCCAAAATAATCACATAAGGGCGAAATTCCCTGACAAGGCCAAAATTCTGCGACTTTCGCCCTTAAGTTTTCGTCGTTAAAATTGCTGTCTTTTCTTAAATGTCTCAGTAATTTAAGAAACAAGTCATTTTGACCCCTCCGGTAGAAGTAGGTATACGTCAATCGTCGGTAGTTTTAGTGTTAAGTATATCTATTTCTACCAAGACCAGTCAGAATGACCAATGTCATTTCATCACATAGAAACATGCACCAGTCATTTTGACTGGTACTGGTATAAGTGTCAATAACAAAAAATATATTTGTTACGAGTACGTATAAAATAATATAAAGTCCATAAAACTGATTCTTTAGTTATGGCTACAAAAGTCATGATATCATTTCAGAAAGAAAATATTACATGCAGTAGGAATTTTGAATTGAAATTGCAAAACCAGTCATTTTGACTAGTCTGGTAAATCTAGTGTTAAGGGTCTGATACTTTATGAACATTTTGCAATTAGCGTCTCTTCCAGAATTACTCTAACTCTATTCTCTCAGAATGAATGTTCACTTGTGACTGCATTGAATGCTTGACTGTATTTGGAAATGCTGCGTCGTGCCTTGACTATCAGTTTTGTGATTCAATTCTTTGTTCTGGGATTATTTGTTATTCTTTGGAGATAAACGGAGCGTTCGGGGTCCGCTTTGCGTCACTGCCGCTGTACTTACACCACGATGCGTAGTCTGGTTTTTCGTTTCTATGCACTGTACTTTTTTTCTGATAGCAACGGGACTTCCGAATTTTAAACCTAAATGCACAAACGACGGTAAATAATTTTTTGAGAATTTCTGACCCAAGGGAAATAGTACTAATTTAAGGTTTTCCAACCTATGGGTTCCAGGAGCCTCCCCCTTGGGGTTAATAATTCAATTCGGTCGGGATCAAAGAATTGTTGAATCATAACTTTGGTGGTGTTTAAACTCGTGTAACTTCGCGAGGAACTGGGTATCCTTTTAAGGTTGTATAACTCACAAATGATCCTGATGCGAAATAAGGAGGTACTAGATTGGAGAAATCTCTGGTCGACTATGGTACAGTGGCCAAAATAATGATAGGTTCATATCATTTTTATAATATAACCGTGTTTTTCATGCAACATTTCTATCTTTTATTATTGGTATGTGATTCGTTACAATGTAATTATTAGGACACATAATGTATTTGAATAATATCATTTTTATTAATGTGTTTATTAATCAATATTAGAAAAATTTGGAATTTTTGTACGAAATAAATATAGGTTCAATTAATCATTTTCTAGTTGGACTTAACAAAATGTTACAAATATAAGTACAAATTAATTATTTGACCAGAAAACTCAGTATTTAGTTGGTCCTCCGTTGTTTTTTATGACCTCAAATATCCTTTGTGACATTGAGTCTATTAATTTCTCTAAAGTCTCTGATCCGATCTGAGACCACGCCTCTTTGATGCCATTTTTTAATTCATTAACCGTTGCGTATTGTTTGCCATTACTGTAAACTTTTCTTGATAAAATGCCCCATAGATTTTCAATGAGGTTAAGGTCTGGACTTCTTGATGGCCAAGGTAAAACCTCAACTTCTGCCATCTGAAAATATGCTTTAATTGCTTTTGCACGATGAATTGGCGCATTCTCGTGTTGGAAAATAAAATTTGGACCACCAATTCTGTCACCATATTCGTCTAACGCATATTCTAACAGTTCTTGGTACTTATCCGCATTGGCCTTTGGCGGAAACCACATGATCGGAGTTTTACCGTTGTAGCCGAAAGCTGCCCAAATCATCACGCTACCTTCTCCATAATTTCTGCTCATTCTAACCTCTCTCTCTGATCATGCAGATCATGTCAGTAATATTGGAAACCGTCCGGACCGTCTAAATTACATTTCTTTTCATCTGAGAAAATCACAGTTCTCCATTTTTCCGTCCATGACATACGATCTTGTGCAAATTTAAATCTTTCATGTTTGTAAAGCTTGGTAACTGGATATGTTTATATAAACATTCAAGCTTATCTCTTAGCCGTTTACGGCATCGGTTTCAGTCGTGTCAGAGCTCTTTCACAGTACGTCTCGTTGGTGACCAATTCTTTCTAAAATTTTGTCTGCACCGTCCATTCGTTTAGCTTTTTGCTGCTTAATTTGTGGTTTATAATTGGACAACATTACACAATACTGTAAGTAATATTCTTCATTTGTTCTAATAGTGAATGAAGAATGGGTGCCAAATCTCGATTTACAAGATGTGAAAAAAGGGCTAAATTTGGCTAAAGAATTAGAACTTCATTTCATTCAAACTGATCATTCAACGGTGTGCAGCGCAAAGTTTAAAAGAGAGTTAAGAAATTGCTTAGCTCCCTATAGAGAGGTTTTAGTGGAGTTAGAAAAAAAAGCTACAATCGAAAACCAACGTGAAGATGAACCAAGTGAGGAAGACATTTTGCCCATTAAAAGAAGGCGAGTTAGGCGACTCATATCTGACAGCGAGGATGAGTGTTGAAAGATTACATCATTTTACAAAAGTCTTTCTTGTTTTTGTTGGAAAACAGTTTTTTAGTTTAGTTTTCGTTTCATTTTTTTTTATCATTCCCTTATATGAACTCTTCAATGCAATAAAAATAATTTATAATTTATCTTGTCTTTTGTATTTATTGGTCTCCATATAACGCGGTACGAATGATGTGATTTGTACTAATTCTGAGTTTCTTATAGCGCGGTTTCCATACAACGCGGTAGACGGTTTCCATAGAACGCGCTACGAATTAGCCTGGTTTGTACGGTTAAATCCGAGTTTCTTATAGCGCGGTTTCCATATAACGCGGTACGCACTCACCGCGTTATAGGAGGGTTGACTGTACACTATGGGTAGTGGAAAATCTTTATCCGATGCTGCAATAAAAACAATTTTGACATTGCGTAAAGAGAATTACTCAGTTTCGAAAATTGCACGTATTATACATCGGAGCAGAAAAGTGGTGTATAATTTATTAAAAAATCCCAAAACATACGGTACAAAAAAGAGTTCCGGTCGACCGAAAGCAGTAAGCAATCGCGGAAAACGTGCAATTTTAAAAGAAGCTTCGAATTTTTCGGGAACATCACGACAAATTGCTAAAGCAGCTGCTTACAAATATACGTAATGTGCAAAGGATAATAAAAGAATGTCCGCACTTAGTTCGAATGAAATTGAAAAAAAAACCACCTTTAACCGCTCAGCATAAATCAGAGCGTTTGAAATTTGCTTAAGAGCATATATATTGGAGAAAAAAGTGGCGTCGTGTTATTTTTAGTGATGAAAAAAGGTTTAATCTAGATGGGCCGAATGGTTTCGCACACTATTTTCACGACCTGCGGAAAGAAGAAAGGAGATTAAGCCGCAGACACATGGGTGGCGGAGGAGTAATGCTTTGGGCCGGAATTGGGTATCGAGGAGTGACCGAAGTAAAATTTATAAACAAAACTATGAATATCAAAATTTATATAGATTTGATAGACGAACAATTAACTAAATTCGGACAGACAATTTCCGGGGAAAATTGTATATTTCAGCAGGATAATGCAAGTGTGCATACTGCGAAATGCGTTAAGCAGTACTTTGAGCAAAACAAAATTAGTGTCTTAACGTGGACAGCGAGATCGCCAGATCTCAACATAATTGAAAATTGTTGGGCACAACTAGCAAGGCATGTTTATGAAGGCGGAAGACAATTCCAAAGCCTTGCACATTTAAAAACGTGCATAGAACAAAAATGGACAAAAATACGGCCAAAATATATTAAAAAACTTTTTAAGTCACTTCCGAAACGTATGTTGGCTGTTCTAGCAAATAAGGGAGGCCACACAAAATATTAAACATAATGTTATATATTTTATGTACGTAAATCACGTATTTTTTTGTATATGTGCCATCATTTTGTCGTACCAATTTTTTGTTATTTTTTGTTTCCATAAACAAACGGACATTTTCTTTAATTTTATTGTTTGTAATGTAGTTTATTTTGCAATAAAAATGTATAAGTACCAAAAAAGACTAGATTTATTATGTCCAAATGACGAAAACATTGAATTTTCGTGGTGTGCCATCTTTCTGTCGCGGAGTGTATAAATACCTCAAATCACTTCCGACCGAAATTAACGCCGAGTTATCACTCCATAAATCATGCCCACCCCCCCCCCCTCTGAGAAAACTAGAAGCACAGCAATTGAACCGCTGCCGTATATCACTAAAAATCACTGTGTTCCTTGAACCGAGGACTCGCAGATCGATCGATCGCTGGAGTTTCCGCGGCGAGATGGAAGTTTCGCGCACCTCCGAACGGTTTGCACAAAGTTGACACTGCATACAGATACCTCTGCACGTTATACTTGTCCCCGCGTCTCTGCATACGGTTAAACAAACCGAAATTCCCTAAACATCGACGTTAGCGCCGATCAGAACCGACGCGGTCCTGGCTGCCACGATTTCCGGCGAGGTCTGTGCACGTTTTACCAGCTGGATCATTTTTCCGCGGTTGTTTAACTTTGACTCGTCTCGAGGCTCGATCCCCTTCGACGCATGGATCTTCCGAGAATCAACAACTAAACCTGTCTTGCACGCTCCCCGTACGGCAACCGTCTTCCTCCCCACTTTTTTCTATTTTTATATCACTTTATTAGATCCTAGCACGATGGTACGCGATCATTCGAAGAGCTCGATCCACGATAAATCGTGAACGTTTGTGTCAAAACGCGTGGAACACGTGGCCGTCGAAATCTCGGTTCTCTCGTTTTTACTGGCACCGTAAAACTCGAGACAATTTACGCAGTCCGATATAGACGGCGAAAAGAGAAACTGTGAATCTGTATCGAACACGACGGCCAACGAGTAACAATATTTTTGTGTAAACTCGGCTACGTCCGATTCGACGATCTCCAGAATCGTGCAGGCAAAAGTATTGGCACAGCTGTGAAACCAGCTTCTAATTATACTTGTCTGAATGGACTTTGTGAAAACCTGAAGGAACATTGATTTTGTGACACTTACGAATTAATAGAAAAAAGAAACTGGATTTAGGAAAGTCTAATTAACAGTCAGTAAACGAATGCTTTTCGATGCTTGTCCAAAAAGCAATGTTTAAATTCAATCAAACTTCAATCAAACTTTTGTAACAATTTAACACTACAACTATCAAGCAGTAAATGCAACTGGCATACATTGCCTTATAACAACAACAAAATTGCAGTTGTTTAGATTTCATACCAGTTTTGTTCAAATATCTACTTCGATAGAGAAGTTTATTAAAAATTTTCCCATGAAAGCATATTTACAATTTCGTTATTTTTAAAAGAAAAAATTAGGAGCAAGTCATTTTGACTTATCTGGTAGTTCTAGTGTTAAAAGACATTTTGTGTGTGGTTTGAATTATATCGATAAATAAACACGTCCCAAAGAATATTTTTATTTAAAAAATCACGGTTTTCGACGTCTCAAAGTCAAATATCTTTGTCAGTGCAAATTTACATTAAGACAATACATTTTTTAATGGAAGGCTAACCACATTAAATTATTATTATTATTTTCAGGAAATATCGACGGTTGCAAGTTGTATACTATAAAATTGTATGTTGCTATGATTAATGGCTAGTTCTGCTGATACTTTCGTCCGTCGCTAAAACTGACAAAATTTTTACGGATTCTTTCGTGTAGAATACACAGTGGAATGGGCGACCTAAGGATATTGCCATAAAATGAGGTTAATTACAATCGTTAGGGGTCGGATCGTTATCTCAAAACGGAACGAACTTTCCATTCAATCCAATGCTTTTTGGCTTTCTAGGCAGCGATAATGGTGACCATTTGGTCAGAAAAATTATGTCCGTATTTGGGTCTCGCGAAAAAGTCGTGTAAACATTGATTTTGAAGAATATACTAGAATATAATGGAATATCCTGGAATATACTCGAATATACTAAAACATAAACATAATAGAATACAGAGAAAAGCTTGTCAAAATTTTATTGACTGAAAGTCAATGATCAAGTTTCGAAAGAATAATTAGGAAGAAATAACCTGCAAGAGGTTTTTAATAACTCTGTTTTGAAGCACTAGAAAGTTTAGAAGAGTCGAAAGTTATGGACATGCAATTTCCAACGTGATAAACTTATTAGTGAGAGAAAAAGTTCAATTAGGTTGCCCCAAAGTTCGCTTCGTTAATGCACGCACATTGCAAATCGTATTACTAAGGAGGCATACGGGGTAATAAAGCGTTAAGGAACAAATTATCACATTGTATAGGGGAAGTCGGGGTATTGTGAGCCACGGGGAATCGTGAGCCAGGCGTCATCTGTGTTTTACTGGTGAATAATGACAGCTGCGAACAACTGTTTTTAAGTTGTCTCATAATAAGTAGACATCGGATGTTTATGCAATTTCCAATTTTTATAGAAACATTTTAAGAAAGTGGAATGAAATAAAATCCTATTTTTAATGGGGACAGCCTTTGTAGATCCAAAGCAAATAAAAATCGTGTTGTAGCATGTATAGAAAATGCGAGAAGGAAAAAGTAAACAAAACGCGGAACGACAAGCTTCTAGAAGCTTCTCGAAGGTAGTTTGTAGGCAATCACGCGGGGAAGCGACGCGAGGGGAGCGCTCGAAAAGACGAATCGCGCTTAACGACCGAGTGTTGATTTCACGATCGCGGATAGCAACGAATTTATATAAATAGAGGGTTCACGGAGGGACTCGGCCTATTTGCTATTCCGAGAGAGAGGACGAGGTAAGGACCACGGCCGCTCTTGGTTAGCACTAGCACCCCGGCAGGAGAGTACGGCGATAATACCTGGACGCCTGTCGGGAGATCGGGAGAGGACGGGAGTCTGTTCCTGGTCGCTCGTTCGACATGGAGAGTACGGCGATAATACCTGGACGCCTGTCGAACGAGAGAGAACGGGTCAACTCCTGGCCGCCCAGGGCTCGGCAGGAGAGTACGGCGACAATACCTGGACGCCTGCCGAGAGGGAACGGAAGAGTGTTCCTGGCCGCTCGTCTCGACAAGGAGAGTACGGCGATAATACCTGGACGCCTTGTCGAGCGAGAGAGGACAGAGCATCTTCTGGTTGGTTGCGAAAATACCACGGAACCTAGCTAGAGTACACGTGTGATAAGAGAAAGTTTGCATGATTGCGATTTATAATTCGAGCGATTGAATGAATTTATACATATACCTCACTTTCCTGTACCCTTGTTCCTAATCCGAAAATAAATCTTTTTTTATCCAGAATATCCTGGTTAAATCCTTTACCATGGCTACAGTGTTAAATTCTCTCGAATTTTATATTATAGCATTTTTTGAACATTTCCAGAAGCCATAAATGCATAAAGATCCGCTGTCTAATAATAAGGTAATATTTCCGCTATCAGTTGAAGTACGCAACCGCATCATTAATTTGCTTTGATAGCAGACACGCTGCACTCGAAGTATTATTTTCATTTCGTGTTTGGAATAATGACAGCTGCGAACAACTGTTTCTAAGTTGTCTCATAATAAGGTAATATTTCCGCTATCAGTTGAAGTACGCAACTGCATCATTACTTCGCTCTGTTAGCAGACACAAATTTGCTGCACTCGAACTATTATTTTCATTTCGTGTTTGGTCTATTATTGTTACATTTTTCTGTGAATCTAAGCAGGTAACTGTGTTTATAATACTCGAGTGACTTCAAGCTTTCGAAATAAATAAAGAATTTGAATTAGGTGAGATTTGTGTTATTTGTTTGTGGCCAAGTTGTAAAAATAAGGGTTCGGGGAATTATGAGACACTTTTCTCGAGGAATTGTGAGCCACTCAATTTTTGACATTTAACGAGCTTACTTCACTTGTTTGATGCTTCTAAATGATTATTTATGCAATATTCGAGCACGCGCGCGATATAAATTTTTTGGCAATATCTAATAAATATTTTATCTGATTCAATTCTTTTAGTTACGATGCCATGTTATTATGCCAAAAATGACCATTCGCTCGATTTTGACAATATTTTGGAGGCAATAAGGCGTGTGAAAATTTAAAAAATATTAATAAATTCATTAATAAAATTAAATGTATTTTTACACAAAATAAATTATTTTTTTTCATTTAAAAATAAAAAAATTAATCCAAAAATTCATAAACTTAATATAATTATTATAAAAGAATAATTGATTAATAAACGTTGATTTCTGCATAATTTGCATGGAAAATATGCCGAAAAAGATGAACCGCCAAAACACCATTCATTGCAACGTCTGCGATCGTGCCATCCACTTGGAATGCGCCGGAATGATCGCAAGAAATTGGACTTGCGAACTTTGTATTTCTGATTAAACAATTATTTTGTCATTTAGAATAAACATTTGATAACAGAAATTGTAATTTTTATTTGATTTTGAAAGTGGCTCACGATTCGCCGAGATTTCCAAAATTCAAGAAAATGCAACTTTTTTGTAATAGGATTAACCCTTATGTGGGCAACCAAACTTTTCACGGTTGTTGGGCAACCGGGGTACCCGGGTACCCCGAGCGTTCGGTGCCGATATATAAAAAATAAAGTGACAATTTTACTTTCACGCTTTCCCATAACTTTTAGTTTTGTTGTCTATGGTATACTAAGTATTGTTTTAAACAGTTTAAGTGAAGCAACTGCTTCAAAAAATAGTATAACTCAATGCTAAGATCAAACTTTTATGCTATTCGTATGTGGACGTACGGTATTTGACTCTTCGACTTACACAACAGTACAACAGTATTCAACTTTATTTGGTCGCAACCAAAATGTTACAATATATTCGTATGTGCCAAAAAAAAAAAAAGAAAAGTTTGTTGTATTACTATCCACAATGCACAATGATAATGTTGTTTCTGGGCCAAAGAGGAAACCAGAAATAGTCCACTTCTATAAGAAAACAAAATCTGGTGTCGACATGATGGATCAAATTTTGAGACGATACAGTATACAAAGACGTACTAACAGATGGCCATTAGCATTTTTTTTTTACATAATTGACATTGCTGCTCTTGCCTCATACATCATATATATTTCTAATAACGATATGTTGCCTAACAAATCCAATAATCGCCGAATATTTTTACGCCAAGTGAGAGAGGAACTTTGTCTTCCAATAATTAGAAGTCGATCAACGAATGTTCAAGTGATGAGACATTTCTCTTGTAAATTAGCAATAGAAAGCATGCTGCATAAGTCACCAACAATGACCGACGTTCCTTCAACTTCAGGCACTGTACAACAACGAGATAAAACTGGACGAAAAAGAGTTGTAGGCTCATGTTATACACTGCGGTCCATAACTGTAGCACCGCCTAAATTTTTAGTTTTTTCAGACTTTAGGTTAAAATTACAAAAAAATTAATTGTAGAAATTGAGAAAGTATGAAAAAAATGAACTGTAGACGAAATCACATTTAAATTGCCCTCTTCTACAAAACGATATAATCGAAAATGTGATTTTCAACTGTTGCGTAACTATAGCACCGGCGTTGTTATTTACTAATTTCACTGCCTTCAGTTTCGTTACGCATCGTTTAACCTACATAACGAAACATTCAGGAAAATAAAAATTGAAATTGAGAATTTGCCACAGTAAATATAAAGATTTGTATCTTGGAAATGCCGCGTGGTAAATATTTAACGGAAGAAGAGAGGGGTCAAATTTTAGCCATGAAAGAAATGGATTTTAGCATTCGCGAAATTGCTCGTAGGCTGGGAAGGTCACATAAAGTTGTTATAAACTTTTTACGTGACCAAGATAACTATGGAAAGAATAAAACGGGTGGACCAAAGAAGAAATTGAGTCCACGTACGGAACGAATAATTGTGGAAACGGCCAGCAATACATTAAAAAGTTGTAATCAAATTACAAAAGAACTAAATCTTGATGTTTCACGGTGGACTGTACATCGAGTTTTACAAGGAAATCGTAACATCGTGAGACTAAAATTAAAGTCTGCACCCAAACTTCTACCGCGTCATAAGATTGCAAGACTTCAGTACGCTCGATCAAACATGCATCGGAACTGGCATAACGTAAGTTAATTTCAGGTATTAAAATCTTCTAAACCCAGCTTACTGTAATTTCTTTTATTGACAATTAGACTATCTTTTCGGACGAAAAGAAATTCAACCTTGATGGACCTGATGGATACAATTCATACTGGCGAGATCTCTGCAAGGAACCACGTTATTTCACGAAAAGAAATTTCGGTGGAGGAAGTCTTATGGTTTGGGGGGCTTTTTACAGAGAGATGGCATATTACAATTAGCTTTCCCATCCAAAAAAATGAACAGTGACGAGTACATTAGTATATTAGAAAATAATTTGATACCCTTTCTTCAAGAAAATAGTACTCTAAATTGGTCATTTCAACAAGATAACGCGGCTATACACACAAGTCGAAAAGTAATGGCATGGTTTGAAGCAAACGATATTAACATTATTAAATGGCCAGCATGTTCGCTCGACCAAAATCCGATGGAAAATATTTGGGGCATAATTATTAGGAACGTTTACGCAGAAAATCGGCAATACGAAAACGTTTCAGAATTAAAAAATGCCATAATCGAAACAAGTAAAAAAATCAGCAGAGATATTTTTCAGAAACTTATTGATAGCGTACCAGATAGAGTGTTTGAGCTAATTACAAAAAAGGGTGGTCCTACAAGTTATTAAAATTGTTTATGATGGGTTTTATTGATGTGGTGCTATAGTTACGCAACAGTGAAAATTCATACTTTTGATTGTATCATTTTGTACAAGAGGAGAATTTAAATAAAAATTAATTTAAAGTTTATTATTTTTCATAACCTTTCAATTTTTACAATTAATTTTTTCACACTTTCAATCTTAATTATGAAACAGGTAAAAATTTAGGCGGTGCTATATTTATGCACCGCAGTGTATATACCAAGCTGACCCTGATAGAAAACGTAGAAAGACACGAAAATATTGTCAAAACTGTATAAAACCAGTTTTCCGACGAACACGCAAATACTCTGACAGTTTGTAAAAATTGTCCTATTATTGCTTAATAATAGTAACTATACTAATAATAAAATAATACCAATTGACAAAATTTGTGTGTTGTATGATTGTGTTGTAAAACTTCCCTTCATAAGCATCCAACTACAACTTCCTATGTATGGTGGGGTACCCGGGTACCCGGTTACCCAACAACCGTATAAATAAGATTGAAGCCTTATTATTTAATATGTTTTGCATCAATTTTAATTCTGTAACCATAAATCGACAGAGAACCTTCTAAATAATGGGGATCCAGGGCGGTTTTGCGATATCTTCATAAAAACATAACAAATTATTAGAGCAAACATAGAAAGGGGTACCCGGGTACCCGGTTGCCCACATAAGGGTTAAAATCATCTAATTTGCAGATATTCGATTAAACTATTGTGTCTAAAAGAAAGGTGAATCTTCATACTACAACATTTAGCGTTGAAATTTGATGAAAAACTTAATTCAATAGCGGTTTTTTGGCAATAAAAAAAAGTGGCTCACAATACCCCGACTTCCGCTATGTTATTTCACAATGTTAAACGCACACATTGCGAAAGAAACTTTTGGGACAACCTAACATCTGTCTCCTGCGTCTCGCAATTGATGGAGACAATTTTTGCGTGGAGATCCACGGGCAATAATTTTCGTCCGCTAATGTGTTTGTTTACGGACGGTAGAGAAGATACCTGCAGCAAAGAGAGACATTAACGTTGGATCTATGGCATCTGGATTCGCGCGCGGTATTAATCGCCGACAGAAGGCACAATCGATACCAGGAGCGTTGTTCGTCGCTTTTCCTTGAATCCGACTCGAGTCCCAGCGGTAATCTCGAAGTGATTCAGTGGAAGTCGTCTCTGGTCGATTAAATCGTCGCTTCAGTTGCATAATGCAACGGCGCAGCAGTCACGCACACGCGGTGGTATCTCCCCGAGGGAACGGCCGGACAATTAAAAAGCAGCTGTTTCACGAAATTAGCCGGCGCGTTTCGAGGGAAAAGTAACCCTGCCGTGTACGAAGGGGTCGAAAGTTCGATGGAAGCTTTACGTTCAGCCCCCCGATGTCTTCGCGGTTCGTTGGCCAAAAAGCTTTCTCGTAGCTCCGCTCTGAAGGTCACAGGTACCCTATTGTTCCAGTCTTCGAAATTATTAGCTGTACAAATTAGGGACTCCCCTAACTCCCCATAACACAATTTCATTGGAATTTCTTACGAGCAAACATTGAGCACAATGTCGGATCGCGGTCTTAAAAGTTCGTAGCGAAAGTGACAGAAGAAATGGAATTTTCGAGTTATCATTAATTCTGAAAATATCATTCATCCTCGTAATTTGATCGGTGAAGTTTTTTGAATTATTTTCTTTTTGTGTAATTGCTGTATACTGTGTTCTACCGTATCATTGTATTGTTAGTGGCTTCCTGACTTGTTTCAAGGTTAAAAAAAACTGTGTTATGAGCGTTACGCTTTGTATAAACTTGATTATCGAAACGTTGCTCGTAAGAGCCACGAATTAATTTGTACAATTAATATTATTGTTCCACCCCCCCCCCGTCTTCCCAGCTACCTCACCTTCTCGGCTGATTAATTTCAAAGTCACAGGATCTCTGTCTCCGTTTCGAAGGCGAGCCTTTGATTATAAATCACGTAACATCAACGCTTCCGTCTAACACCTCTGTTCGCGGAATTCTATGCACATTGCAGATACAACGCGATTCTCAACAGCGCAAAATCTTCTCGATTTTATAACGCGCAGATCAATTATCTGATCGTGCTATCTGATCGTCGTCGGCTAACAAGAGAAAACTAAATTCCAGAATGTTCAGAGAATTTCGTTTACGCAATTTCTATTTCACGGATGAAATTAATAGAGTTTGCTATTAAATTCTATTTAATGAATCGAATTGAAAGATGTTTGTGCGACCATCGAGGGTCATTTTATTAGTTTTAGACGAAACCCTAGTAGCACAAAATATTGTATACACATTCATATAATATTAAAAAGAGATTCAATCTTTTTTTAATATTCGAATATACATACAATATTTATTTTATATTCAGTAAAAAATATTTCTTTTTAAATATTCAGGAAATATGTATTTCATGTTACGAGAAAAATATTTTTTTCTAAATATTAAATAAATCTTTATTTCATATTAGAAGTAGAATATTTTTTCCTAATATAAAAATAATATTTATTTAATATCGGGAAAAAATATTTTTTTCTCATTATAAAACAAATCTTTATTAAATATTAGAAATAGAATATTTTTTCCTAATATACAAATAATATTTATTTAATATTATGAACAAAATATTTTTTCTCATTATAATATGAATCTTTATGTAATATTAGAAATAGAATATTTTTTTTTAACTATGCAGGAAATATTTTATGTTTATCATGGACAAATATTTTGCACATTTGGCAAACAAATGTTCCGAGAACGGAATTTTTATAAAGTCGTTTAGACAACCGGGAACGTAAAAACCTCGCTTCGGGGATTAGGACTCGGGAAGTGGTTTATTACCATTGCACCTGAAATCGCCGTTTTCGGAACATTTGTTTGCCAAATGTGCAAGCGGGCACTTGGTTTGAAACTAATAAAATGATGGTCGCACAAACAAAAGATTTAACACTTTTCCTAGGACTCGAGAGTGACAGAGCGATGATATCGAGAAGTAGCAGAATTTCCAAAGAATAATTTTGAGCCTGCAGCGTGAATTGGCTATGGCAGGAAATTGCGTAACGGAGATCCGTAATTCCAGTATCGATGTAATTTATGTCCAAATAAAAAGAGACAGAGTCCGTTGAATGTCGCGAGATTACTTTCGATGTTACTTTCCCCTGCAGCTGTTTTGCTTTCGTTCCTCGTTTTCTTTCGTCCTTTGCGTTCTCCATTTTCTACTCGATCAGGCGATTCAATCGCGACTCTGATATTATAAGGAATATCGAACGAATCGGAATAATACTGTTCGAGCGTGTTCGGTTTTAACCAATGAATGTATAAAATGTTCATAATAATTTCTCGCGACTGCGCATATAAAAAAAAAAAAAATACGTGGCAACGGTAATTATTTTTTAACGATCCCGTTACTCGCAAAGTTAATTTCCCCGATCTAATTTCACCGTGTCATTCGTAGTATCGGCCCTGTTCTACTTTTCCGCGCCTCCTTTTCCTCGTTTCCATCATTCTCCCGACCGAGGCAATCTCTGGCACTCTCTTCTCGTATTTATTACCTTTCCGCACTTTTCTTTGCACCGTAGTTTCTTTACTGAAGCCGCTCTTATCACAGCTTTATATTTTCCAGTAATTCTCCCTTCCTTCCTTTACAATGCCACTTGTTTTAAACGAGAATGGATGAAAAATGCAAGAGAATCTTTTTCGCAACTATTTCTAAAGAACGCATGCTGATTTAACACTATCTCATGCTGATTTACGGGATCCGTCAAAATGACGGGTTCTGGTACCTCTTAATTCACAATTATCGAAATTGTAAGGATGCACGAAGAAGATATTATTCAACAAATTGGTTTCTTTGGGTATATATTGTAAAAGAAACGGCTATAAATTTGGATACATACATTTTTGTTATTTTTATAAAGTAATGTAGAGTAGGCGCATTTAGTGCCCCGTAAACCTAGTGTTAATAACGGCAACACAAGAATTTATTCTCTTGCAACCAATTGAAGATTGTTTTCTGATTCGTCACAAAAATTTAAGAAAAAGAATTATTAAATATTGAGCGATTTCTTTCTCTCAACAGTAGCGTATTGATATTGGCATCGATTCAAAACGGTCAAAGAAATTTAACGAGGTTAATCAAATTAATTACGCCACTAAAGTTGTATTTTTATTTTAACCTTGAACCGTCTGAGCGTGAAGGATATCGTATTTTCAATGTACAGTAGGTAATTTAATGTTTATTTTATTTTCTTAAAACAGTGAATTTTTATATGAAAGCCAATCTGTATGGAATTCTTGTTATTTTTGTACGATTACCAACACTACAGGCAACATTATTCGTCACATGAGTAATAAGTAGACATCGGATCTTTATGCAAATGCATATTTCGATAGAAAGTAAGTAAAGTTATTGGACCCGGACAGAAATTTACGTTGTTTATAGAGGATTTAAAAAATATAGTTTTTATTTTGCACATTCTGCATATTGCATATATTTTACATATTGCATATTTTTCGCATATATTGCATATTTTTGACATATTTTGCATTTAATGCTACATATGTACGTGTGTGCGTGTATACAGTGAGTAACGAAAGTATTCGTATGCCCTTTAAATCAGTATAGCTTTTTTTTAAGTGAATCAAACGACCTGACTTTTTTGAGGAGTTAGAAGAATTGGTTTTCCAAATGATGTGTTAAAAAGATTTTGAAAAAATTACAATTGGTAAGAATTACGTGAGAAAATAAAAATGGCACTTTTCACAACTTTTTTATTTGAGCCTGTAATGAAAATTTAAAATATGCGTTTTGTAGATCTCTGTTAGTTATACACGTACTGAAAATTTCATCGAAATCGGTCAACGTTGCAATAAACTACAAACATTTCAAAATGAGAGTTTAAGGGTGAAAGTCGCAGAGATTTTTGATCTTGCCAGGGAATTTCGCCCTTATGTAATCATCTTTAAACGTTTGTATCTCATGACAACGTTAACCGATTTCAATGAAATTTTCAGTATGTATATAACTAACATATATCTACAAAACGCATATTTTAAATTTTCACTACAGGTTCAAATAAAAAAGTTGTGAAAAGTGCCATTTTTATTTTCTCATGTAATTCTTACCAATTGCAATTTTTTCAAAATCTTTTTTACACATCATTTGGAAAACCAATTCTTCTAACTCCTCAAAAAAGTTAGGTCGTTTGATTCACTTAAAAAAAAAAGTTATACTGATTTAAAGGGCCTTCGAATACTTTCGTTACTCACTGTATATAATGGTAAAGAACCGTTACGCGATATGAATTACATGTAACATGTTTAGCACATGGCTTGCACAGGGTAGCAGAGGAAATACGATTGCACTTTCCAGTAGTTAACCAATTAATAGCTTCCATAAAACAAGTATTGTTGAAGACACCGCATCGTATTGAATACTATAAAGAAAAGCTAATAAATGTTCCATTGATATGGCTAGAAGCGGCAATATTTTATGCAGAGCATGTGCACAGTATAAGAGAAGTCAATATTGTTTTGTAATAATTAAACAAAATAAGACATTCAGGTTGTCATTTATTTCCAGGTTATTAGATCATTCGATGACAGAAATGTAAGTTTCGTTAGATTAGCCCAAGGGGTGATGAAAAATGAAATATTATTTGATGACTTAAAGTACATTGCAACTATGTTCTGGAGATTGCCAGTTACCATAACAAAATTAGAAACAAAAGGACTCCTATTGCACTAATCAGTAAAATTAATTACTGATATTACCGAAGAGCTGGCACGAGTATCGGGTGCTTGTGGAGAAATAATTTGAAATAAGTGGAAGAAGATCTTTAAAAAAAATCCAGGATTAGATCCTTTATTAAAACTTAATAATTAGACATCGGATCTTTATGCATTTATGGCTTATGGAAATGTTAAAAAAATGCTATAATATAAAATTCGAGAGAATTTAACACGATTTTTATTTGCTTTGGATCTACAAAGGCTGTCCCCATTAAAAATAAAATTTTATTTCATTCCACTTTCTTAAAATGTTTCTATAAAAATTGGAAATTGCATAAACATCCGATGTCTATTAATAATACTCTATATGTATCCACTACTGAAGGACCAGACGAAAATGATGCAAGATATTGGAAAAAGTACAAATATGCACCAATTACGTCCTGTGATGTTGAAAGGACATTTTCTAGTTCAAGTAAATATATTTCTCGTTTGCTCTCAGGATTTTAGAGTTCACTGTGTCAAGTCTTTTACATGCAAAATAATATTACTTTTAGTACATATTATAATCAGAACCGCAAAAAGTGTAAATAAATTCAGTCATTTTTATAACGCATATCTGTTACTGTTGGGGTTCGGTTTACAGTTAAACAAATACGGAATGGCCCCAAAGCATGCAAAGAAAATGGTGGTGAAGCCTTTCGAGGAATCTCTTGCTCCCCGAGCGGTGAACAGATTCAATCGAAAAATTTACCTTCTGATTCGTTTCTAGTCCCCGTTGATTCGTTCGATGACATCATATCCTGTCCTCCGAATCTCCAGCTGGTTCGGGACTCCGCCGTTTAACACCAGCACGTAATGTTCCTTTGTCCCCGGGGATTCTATCGAGTTCATCGCGCACAGTTCACCCCCATCTCTGTTCTTTAGAGCTCCCGAGAACTTCAATCCCACCGAAGATTCTACGAAATCAGCTCCGACCGAGCTTGAAAAACTGATTCCGATTTGCCCCCGGAATTATCCCTTTTCAATACATTCCTTCCAGCCGAAGGGGCAACATTTTCAACGGCGGGAACTTCAAGATTTCCAAACTCTTCTAGGTTCCAGTTTGCACTGCCTAGCGTCTCGTTCCGAATTTCACAAGTATCCCTTGTTCAACACGGGACCACAGTGTTCACGCGAAATTTAGGATCTGGACGATCGGACAGCTTATACGCACCTGGCAAACAAATATTTGGTCTCTAGAGCGAACGTCCGAATATTTGCCTTGACAAGTATTATTAAAAGTTAAATAGTCAAACTTGAAAAGGTATCGTTTCCAAAGCTAGTCTCTAATTCCGTAAGTTTCAAATTTAGTGACGAATTGCACATTAATTACACATTTTCGCGACACGTAAGGGGATACAGTGGTGCGCGGTTAAATTTGAATTTATCATTGATACTCATCCTCAGTGGACAATAGTGAATAATAAAACTATTACAAGAAAGCACAACTCAAAGGTCCCTAGTAGCAGAAAAATATTAGATAGATATTTTTTTCAAATATTGGAAAAATATTTTTTAGACCACATTTTTTCATATGAGAAAAATATTGGATCTAAATATTGTATACATGTACAAGAAATATAAATTGAATGTTTAAAAAATATAAGCTAAATATTCAGAGGATATAAACTAGATATTTAAAAAATATAAAGTAAATATTTAAAAAATGTGAATTCAATATGTGAAAAATATAAATTCAATATTTAAGAAACATTCCATCAAATTTTCAAATTTAAGAAAATATTATAACAAAAATTAGAAACTATGAATATGTATTACTTTCTGTGCACTGTTTGTTGAGGGAATATTTTCTGTATTATCTGTATTTGGAAAAAATATTCTATTTCTAATATTAAATAAAGATTTGTTTTATAATGAGAAAAAAATATTTTTTTCATGATATTAAATAAATATTATTTGTACAGTCGAGTCGGAAAGTAAGTTAACGACTGGTGTATGCAGGCAAATGAATATGACATGTCTTTAATCTTTAATAATGATAATATATGTTTTACTAACATATTTGTTTATTTCCTTACACCTCCTAAATTTAAACAATACAATAACTTTATTTTATTCATCATATTCATTGCCTACATATCACCAAATGTTAACTTACTTTCCGACTCGACTGTATATTAGGAAAAAATAATCTACTTCTAATATGAAACAGATTCATTTAATATTTAGAAAAAAATATTTTTCTCGTCATATGAAATAGATATTTCCTGAATATTTAAAAAGAAATATTTGTTACTTAATATAAAATAAATATTCTATGTATATTTGAATATTAAAAAAGGATTGTATCTCTTTTTAATGTTATATGAATGTGTATACAATATTTTGTGCTACTAGGGGTAATACACGAAATGTCAAATCCATTTTTGTTTGATCTATCCGAACGTAGGACCACTGGATCGTTGACATTTTTCTGATTAAAACGAGCCCGAACACGATATACATAGATCGGGGCAGTTTTACAAAAATTACTAAACTAAAAAATTCCTAAAATTGATCAAAGTAGACCGTCGTGTTTCGGCTCATTTTACTCGGAAGAATCTCAGCGACCCCACTGGCACCACATTTCAAAAGTTAAGAAAAACATTGCAGAATTTGAAATTTTCTTGACTGCACTTTCGTTTTGGCGCGCGCTCGCGGCGTCCCGTTTAAGTGTCAAGTCTCGACGGACTGCGTGACGACCATCTCGCTCTCGCTCGGTTCTCTTGGTTCGTCGAACTGTCGTGAGTGAAATCCCGAAGGAGGAACGTTATCTTGTAACACAGGAATTTGACTTGACACGAAACATTGCTAATTCAAGCGAGCACCGCTTGCATCGGCGTGAAAGAAAAGGTGTTTATCGTTCACCTTGGATCAGGTTTGCCCATCCTCTGGATCCGCGCGACCGGTTCAGCATATCGAGGACTTGCAACGGCGACGGCACACGCACGGCGAATCCGAACGCAGAAACGCAACTGGCCGTCTCACGCGAACGGACGGCAGAGATCAGGCAGAAATTCGACTGGGCTCGCCGCAGGGACGACAAGAAAACCATACAGAACGCGCCTCTCTTTCCGCTGGCGCCTTCTCCCCACTTACCAGCAGAGAATTCCCCCGTACCGATACGCCGGGGCATGTGTATGTATTTCCATTCTTCCATCCGCTATATCCCGCGCGTCGTTTAATCACGCGATTAATGCCCCATCGCGTGTAATGGCCAACGTCGGTGATGAAACCAACCTCATAACAAGCCTGTAGGTTGATTGCGTCGACACTCCCCGCTTGTGGGACAGCTGATAGAGGATCGGCTAAACTGGGAAACTGGTACGGGCGACTTCTGACCGCAGAATTGCGCGATCTTCATTCACGAGTCGCATTTTTGTAAATTTTTCATGTTCTTAACACGTTAATTGCCACATGCCCAGAGATTCTTGCAAAATCAGAGAAACTAGAAATGTTAAATGTATTATAGGGGATGCTGTTTTAACCCTATCGAATTCTAAAGATCTTTATTGGAATATGGGTATACAGTAAGGAGCAAAACTGAACACACATACGACATTTTAACGAAAATCAATTTTTATTCAATATTTGCATGTAGAATAAAAAAGAAACAAAATACTTAGTATTATCTACAATCTTCTGGAATAAAATACCACAGGACTACATTACTCAGTTAATTGAGTCCATGCCTCGTCAAAAACCACTAATTAATAAGAAAAATAAAATAGCCCGATTAAGGTTTGCCAAAAAATATTGTGACTGGACTGTTGAAAATTGGAAAGCTGTTCTTTTTCGGATGAATCTAAATTTAATCTATTCGGCAGCGATGGAAGACAATATGTATGACGTTCAATTGGCACAAGAAATGATCCCAGGTACCAAACACCAACTGTTAAACATAGTGGAGGGAGCATTATGGTATGGGGAGCTTTCTCCGCTCAGGGAATTGGTACTCTTATAAAAATTGAGGGTATCATGACTGGTGTCACGTATAAAAAAATTTTAGAAACTCGTATGCTACCATATGGTGAAATAGAAATGCCAGAAAATTGGTTTTTCCAACATGACAACGACCCCAAATATGCATCGAAAATCGTAAAAGGGTGGTTGTCTACAAATACAGTACAGGTTTTAGACTGGCCTTCTCAATCTGCGGACTTAAATCCAATAGAGCATCTTTGGGGAGAGATGAAACGTCGAATGAAAAATCATGGAAGTTCCAATAAAACACAATTTTTTCAAAATTTAATAGAAGTGTGGAATAAAATACCACACGACTACATTACTCGGTTAATTGAGTCCATGCCTCGTCGCTGTGCTGCTGTTATTGCTGCAAAAGGCATGGCTACGAAATATTAATTATAACATGTTAAATAATGTACTGCAAAATTATTACACAATGAAAAACAAGCATAATTTTTTCGCTAAACATACTGGCACGAAATTTTTGAACATGTTAATTTACTTATTCTGCAAATAAACAAGTAAGAAAAATAATTAGCCTTGATATTTTTTGTAATATCCTTTCATGTATTACGCCCTTATATATGATTCTAATAAAAATTTCTTAACGCTTTTTTTTTGGAAGAAAAATAGCAAAATCCATCTGGCCGGAAACTTTTGCACGCCACTGTATATAAACGAGTGTGGTTTCTTAGTACAGTAAGGAGCAAAACTGAACACACATACGACATTTTAACAAAAATAATTTTTTATTCAATATTTGCATGTAGAATACGAAAGAAACAAAATACTTAGTATTATCTACAATCTTCTGGCTTTTCAAAACAAATTTAACATTTGTGATATTATTATTATTTCGCTTCATACAATTTTTTTTCGTGTAGTCGGTTTTGCACCGCACCAAGATTCTCGGGATTAGGAACTGTAAACACAGATTTTGTAAACAACTTGGTAGTCCATCACGGTCAATGCCACGATCAGGGGTGCAGTAGTTATTAGTTTATCGTTAACACGCATCAATATAACAGCATGAAGCCATTATCTAAAGATATGAAGAATAATATCATTTTCCAATTATAATCGGGTTTATCAACGCGAGCAATTGCTAGAAAATTTGTCGTCTGTTACGTATGGAGATGTCTCCATCCAGATGTTTCGTTTACAAAACTCTAATCTCTTTTCCCAGAACGAAAGACGCCCCAACAGACCCCTTTTTAAAACAGTACGACTGTTTATGAAACTCTTGATAACACTCCCTTCTGGCATCCGTTAATTATTTGGAAATAGCCCAGATGTCCATCAGCCCCTTTGTTAACGAAAAATCTAACCGAGGCCTGGTTTCGTTTAGAACTGACAAAAAACATCTGTGTGACCCCACGTGACATTAAACTTTAAACAGAGCACCCCTTTCATTCTCAAGGTATATAAACCCGCTCGTTTTCATCCTCTTCGGTTCAGTTTTAGTCTAGAAACGTCAGACGACGGTTCGGTTGATCTTAGTTGCGTACAGTAACGGTTCCGCCATATTCAACGATCGTGCTATCACGTTAGAGTCACGTCGCGTTACACGCTCAAGTTCAATTCTAGTGAGATCGGGTTAAAGTCCCTTTCGAATCAAACATAACTCTGACCCCGCATTGCCAGTGCGTCAAAACCGTGCAAAATAGGTAAAACATACTCAAATTATAATCCTTAAACTCATTCGCGACACAGACATTTGTAACAAAACTTATAACAGAATATACTTGTCTTGATATCAAATCGTGAAATCTATAAACCCTTAATTATTGCCTAATATCCTAATCTAGTAATTGAACGTTCCCACACGATACAATCTTACCGCTCGGATTGTATCAATTAAAATATATATATAAAGTTACGAGGCTTACTAACAATCATAACCGAAAATCCAATAAGATTTCTCCAACCTAGTGGCTCCCCGATTTCGCATTGAGTTCGTCCACGAATATTATACCATCCTAACGGCTCCCCAGTTTCGCATTGGGTTCGTCCGTATCCTAGCAGCTCCCTGGTTTCGCACCAGGTTCGTCTGTGCTTTTTACCCATACTTGCTTACACAACCTCCTAGCAGCTCCCCGGTTTCGCACCGGGTTCGTCTGCGTGTCTCTCCCAGTGACTCCCCAATTTCGCATTGGGTTCGTTCACGAAGTTTCACCCTCCTGCAGCTCCCTGGTTTCGCACCAGGTTCGTCTGCGTTTGACTCCATACCCAGAGGCTCCCTGATTTCGCATCAGGTTCGTCCTCGACGTCTACTATCCTAGCGGCTCCCCAATCTCGCATTGGGTTCGTCCGCGTACCTCACTAACAAATTGAAACCATATTCCTGGGGTAATAAACCCCTCGCCGGCCTCTCGCGTTGCACGAAGCCCTGGCTCGTAACACGTCAGTCAGGGAGTTGTACATAAAATACGAAAAAAATACTGTAGTAAAGTCCCTGCATCTTGTGGAGACCGTCCAAAATTATTATCTTTGTCAGGAGAAGAGAAGATTGACGAAATACATTACTTCAGAAATTGCAACGACGGCATCAATGGCTGCAACGTTATTAGAAAGCGATGTTGGAAAGAAAATTAGTAAGTGGACGGCTCGAAGGGCATTAAAAGAAGCCAATTTTACAGCAATTGAGAAGAAAACAAACCTGCTCTATCAAGAAAGCATGTCATGTCACATCAATCCAAGTCGCATGGTTCAATATTAACAAAGTTATACGATTTTTAAAAGCGTCCGAATATTATTGCAAGTCACTGTACTTCTACCGGAGGGGCCAAATTACTTGTTTCTTAAATTACTAAGACATTTAAGAAAAGACAGCAATTTTTACGTTTTTATATATTTTTTAATTTTATGAACAAAAATTGAATATAATCTGAATAATAATAGTAATATAATAGCAATAATTTATTAAATAATTATGCATAAAAATCAGACATTTTTTGCAAGTTACAGTTATTTTAGCAGAACATTTACCACAGACTCGTTTATGGCATGTACCACAAATATTGTTCGTTTTATTATTAGTACACTGTGTGCTATTTGACACCGTTTACGTTTCATCGAAATATGTGTCTGGTTTTGTGACGATATAGATGATGATATTCCTTCTGCTTCAATAATTTACTGCTTCGTGAAATTTCTCCCATTGTTTCGAAGCAATTTTATGGGTTCAAATATTTCTGCAGTTTGCGTAATGATTTGCACAAACATATACTTCTAAAACTTTACAGATATTTTCCGATATAGTTAGGACGAGGTTACAGCGAATATAGTTGTACTGAGAGTTGTGTTTCAATGTTTCTGATAGACGACTGAGTTGTATATGGCAGTGTTTCCGATGATCGACTGAAAGTAATCTGAGTGAACTTGACTGAAGTAAATACTGCAAGTAATGACCAAGCGCAAACAGTGCAGGCCGTGGGAACAACATTTCTTTGGTTGTTGACAGATCTTTGAGTTTGAAAATATTTTCTTTTACGACTAGATGATAAATTGCTACGCTAATGAGTGCCCAGGTTTATTGGGCGCGTAACGCAATAAAACTATAAACTTTCGATTTTCTAGAGGTATTATGAAACAAAATATCGGTTTCTCTGTGTATCTTTCAGACTACGTGCCACAAAATTTCCACGATACAACAGAACAGCACCAAAAACCTATGTTCCGTGGGGGGTCAAAATGACTCATCTCGGTATATGTACAGTGACTTGCAATAATATTCGGACGCTTTTAAAAATCGTATAACTTATACAAACGTTTAACGATGAAAACTTAAGGGCGAAAGTCGCAGAATTTTGGCCTTGTCAGGGAATTTCGCCCTTATGTGATCATTTTGGAACATCTGCAGCTCATTGCAACGTTGACCGATTTTGATGAAATTCTCAGAATATGTATAATTCGTACAGATGTACAAAACGTACTTTTTAAATTTTTAATATAAGCCCGCATAAAAAAGTTGCAAAATACAACTTTTATTATTTTCTCTGCGATTTCGACCAATTGCAATTTTTGTAAAAAATTCCTTTCATTTTATATGGCAAATCAATTGTGCTAACTTAAAAAAAAAATCCAAGTCGCATGGTTCAATATTAACAAAGTTATACGATTTTTAAAAGCGTCCGAATATTATTGCGAGTCACTTTAGGTGTACTGCATACAATTTTACAACAAAATGATAAAAAAAAAAGAAAACTGTTTTACAGAATTAATTATTTGTATATCTTAGAAAAAGTCGTACAGAATTTGCAGAAACAAAATGTACCTGAAATGAGTTATAATTATAAGAAATGTCAAACAAGTCATTTTGACCCCCTTGGTAGTTCTAGTGTTAATCAACACCATCACAGATTATCGAGACCTGGGTGTGGAGAAATGCAGAAATTTTTATAGAAGCAACGGGAAACCGTGACGGCCATTCTTGTCCCCCCGGTTTCAATTACGTCTCGTTGGTTTTCGTCGTCGTAGCCGACATGAAATTGAAACGTGATCTCCCGGAGGAAGACTGCAAATTAATTTCCATCCGGGCCGGTGTTTATCGCTCTGATTAATCGCCACCGGCGTCTGAAACACTGTCGTTTCCGTGGCCAACAAGATTCCCGTCGCTCCGGACGCGTTCTTGTCCCGTTCGTCTGGCACGGAACAATTTTTTAAACCCGCTCCGGATCATTTGTCAGCCGCCACGAGACGCACCGGTAGCTAGGATAAAACTGGATTCATAGCCGGTGCATAACCTCTTAGTCAGGATAAGCGCGAGGCTTCTAATTAATTCGTGAAAGATCTGCATCTCGGACAGGAACCGTGAAATATCGCTCGAATCATTCTTCTCCGGACACCAGGCACATTTCGGCTCCAAACACCAGACTCTCCTAAGCACTCGGCTCTTTTCCCTCCTTTCCCCTCTCCTCCCCCCTACATTCATTCTACTCCGTTCAAACACCGTCTTGTGCGCCTCTCTCCTCTCCTTTTTCCTCTCCTCACCTAGAAAACGATTCTCTCGCTTCTTTTGAACTTCTTTGTACCTTTCGCGCCGGCCATCTTCTCTCCCATTCCGCTGCTGCAACCTCGTCCTTCCTTCCGTTTCTTGGCCCACACTCGCCGAAACACCGTCACATTGTCTTCTTTCACCTTTGTGCTCGGCTCCGCGCACAAATTAGACAACTTCACGACTTGAAATTTCTTCGGGACAGTGTCCGAATTTATGCTTCACGACCAGCCTGTGAAGAACAGCTCGCTCTTCTACTCGGCACTTACTTGAAATGTCCCGGGGGACATTTGTTATCACGAGTCTGTTTTAATTCGGCTCATTTTAATTCTTCGAATACATTGCACAGTGATCCAGAAGCCCGGTTATTGTGGCCAAAATTCAATTTTTCAAGGTTAATAGATTAAAAATTTTTTTTTTGCTATAAACTGATGACTCTTCAAAGCTCCTAAATCCAAAATATTATTGATTTTAGGTAATTGTATAATCAGATACGGCGCACAGTGGGGTATTTGGCCAGTTTAGCGCGCCAAAAGTCAAAATTTTTAGTTTGTTCAAAATGACTGAAACTTTTTTCTCGTGTACCTGAATATATATGCGAGTAATATACAATAATATTTTTCTATAAACAGTATTATTTAGTAACATATAGACACTTGAATGTGACATATTCTCGTGACCAAGAGAAGGGTCGAAAAACATGTGTTAAAGAAATGATTCTTTTCACAAGTTTGGTGTATGGAATCGGGATAAAAACATATCTAGGATGTAAAGGAAGGTATATAAAGTAATTTTATAGCTTTTTGTTCTAAACGCTTCGGTGGTTTTGATAGAATAAACAATCGAAAATGGTACAATTTTTTTCAGAAAATTAAAATGTATTATGTAATAACTTTTTTTCTCCGCAAAACACCTGTCTAATTTTTCTTGAGGTTATTCAGTAGACATTGCTTTACAGAATCCTGAAGAGTTTAGGTGCATCATAGTGCCGCACATGGAGAAATTTAACTTTTTGTGCGATACATATCAGTATGGCATGAATCGACCATATAACATATGACTGATAATGATGAAATAATTGATCTGTAGGATATAAATACTTGGAGGTAAATGAAGGAGAATGAATGTCACTATTGCTAGAATATTTAGTTTATATTATTGGAAAAATGTAATCGTGGTTAAACAATCGAGTGTCAGTCTTTCTTTGAATACTGTGGTGAGCATGAGCAAGCATCCTTGCTAGTAAAGTAATCAGGGGTCAAATTTATACACGGTGAATTCTATAAAGCAGGACACCTAAATATCTCCGTTATTTTTCGTTGTACAAAAAAACTTCGTAGGACAAAGTAACACTGTTTGAAGGGCCACATATAAAGGTGTAAGGGAAAAAAAATTTCAAGGTCGTTTTTATGAGATTTCAAGGTTATCGATGTTTTTTTAAATGGAATGATATATGTTCGTTAACGTAATATTGTAGCTGACAAAATAACGAATTCATGCATGTAACACAATATGACCTTCAAATGACCTTCAACCCATAAAAACGGTATAAATAAAATTCAACGTGTAAGATTCATTTGATGTATTTCTGTTACGCCAAATGTTCAAAAATATTCCCTTGAGCTGCTATACATTCAAATGTATCGCAATACACAACGTAATAACAGATTCGGTGTTGACAGGAGGACAATTATTCGTGTTCGTACAGAGAATCGTGTTTATCCACTACTAATTACTCAGAAGACCTTCTTGCTATCAGATTTCCACAGTTTCTAAGATTTCTCGATCAGTTTATCGATGACCGTTTCACAATGCGTTACTCGAAGGAAGATAAGATTGATATCATTTTCATTTATGGAGAAAGTCGACAGTGTTTAAGAGAAGCCGTGCAGTTGTACAAGGACCGATTTCCTAATCGTAATTGTCCATCAGTTTCCATTTACTTCAATTTGATAAATAAAGTCCGTGAAACGTAGTGTCGAAAATAAAAAACGTACAAAGGTGAGGACTGTAAGGAATGAAGCAAACACAATTAATGTTCTGGCAGCAGTGAATGCAAACCCTCATGCTAGTACGAGGCAAATCGCACGAGGAAGTGGCATTAGTCAAAAATGTGTAGTGCAAATACTCCAGGAACACAAATTTCACCCCTATCACCTATCAATTCATCAAGAACTTCATGGTAGAGACTTTGTAAATCGTGTAAACTTTTGCCAGTGAGGATTGAGACAATTGATAAACGATAGAGCATTTTTTAATCAAGTATTATTTACTAGTAACAGAAATACATCAAATGAATCTTACACGTTGAATTTTATTTATACCATTTTTCTGGGTTGCAGGTCATTTGAAGGTCATATTGTGTTACATGCATGAATTCGTTATTTTGTCAGCTACAACATTACGTTAACGAAAATATATCATTCCATTTAAAAAAACATCGACAACCTTGAAATCTCATAAAAATGAACTTGACATTTTTTTTCCCTTACATCTTTATATGTGGCCCTTCAAACAGTGTTACTTTGTCCTACGAAGTTTTTTTGTACAACGAAAAGTAACGGAGATATTTAGGTGTCCTGTTTTATCGAATTCACCCTGTATATCAGTGCCTTATTTTATATTCCTTTCCTATTGTCCTCCGTCCTGCACGGGTCTGGTCAGTGCCGGTTCACGCAGTCCTAATCCTCGCTCCTGGCTTTTCCAGGTTCTCGCTTGGGATCTGTTCAAGCCTACGGCCAGGCTTTCCGAAATTATAGAGAAGACCATAGTAGAAAATTTTCAAGGAAGGAGTGTAATTGCGATGTGCTCAATCAATTGTTACTGAGTTCTGATCCTCTCATAACAAGCAATAGAAAATTGCATAAAAAAGCGAAAAAGAAATTATCACCAGAGGTTATAGATATGCTTGTGCCCTTCGCTGAAATTAATTACGACAGTAGTGACTCATCTAACACATCCATACAGTCCGAAGATTCGAATTTAGAATATTCGTTATAATTTATTTTATAAATATTGTATAGTTGTTGTAATATTGTATATTGTATAGTTGTGTTTCGTTGTCAGTAAACTATGATTTTGATATTTAGACTGTGTTTAAATTTTTACCACGGCTACGCGTGAAATTTGTTTGTAATAGCAATTTCTCTAAATCTGACAAAAAAATGTTTCAAATAAAACTTTAACAGTATTAATAAACGTATAAATTTCAATACAAAAAACATTAAAAAAATTTGTTTAAAAGAAAAAAACAAGATCGCTTCGATTTTTTAAACATTAAACTGTATTTTTGATTTGATAATGTTGTAGCTGGTATTAAGACGAATTCAACGATATATAATATTATGATCTTCACATTATTAATAACGTCGTAATAGTTTTGGCGCGCTAAACTGCCCAAATACCCCACTGTGCGGCGTTCTAAAAACAAAATCATAAAATTGAACATTCTATTAAACGTTTTAAATACCACTTATAGGATATCAGAAAACAAGTTATAATTATGATTTTGTATACGTTAATAGATGTACTTTAAGTTCTACATGTCATCAGAAACATTTTTTAATCCATAAACAAATACTCCAAGTTTATAACAATTTAAGCTTTAAAAAGGGTTTTAAAAAAATGCTTAAAAGTGCTAAACTTTGGTCTTATTTTGTACGAAAGTTTAAACATTTGTTAAAAAGAACATGCAAAGTTTAGCTGCTACCTCTTGCTACTTTTAACTCTGTATTAATTTTAATAAAGGCGTCCGAGGTATTTTAACGTTGCGTTCGGGACCTGAACCCGCCTTATCTGTTTCGGTGTCTGTGGACCATAACTGTGATGTTTTCTTAAAGGGAACCTTATGTTCAAATAGAACCACAAAATAGCGGGATTATGAAATAAAGGTTACGGTAGGAAGTTCTCTTTTATTCACTCGTTCTTGACGCCTCGAGGGCCATCGAATAACTGAAAACTAAAAAGGTATTATTGTATTAGGTTATACTAATTTAAAACATGGCATTAAGTATCTCAATGATATTGTTCTATGAAAATGATGAAAAACATCGATTTACAAAATTTTTTAATCGGGCCACGAAATACCGCCCTCTAGATCGCCATAATAACCCTGCCGTAAAAAAATTTTAATTTTTAATGTCAGATTCGTTATCAGTGAGTCCAAAAACTCCTAATTACCAACTTTCAGAAAATTATGAGAACATTTTGAATTTTGGCCACAAAAACCGGGCTTCTGGACCACTGTGCATTGGATCAAAATTTGCAACATGTAACTAGTATTCAATAGTCAGTGTCCTCCACTGAATTGTTCAGTCATTATAAAAAGTGGTACGTAAAACATCTCGTGAACATTCTCGTCCAAATACGAATATCACGATTTAAATGATTCGAAATTTCAAATAGAAAATAGTAAACTTGTATGTGAAAGATAAAGTTATTATGGAGTTACCATTTTCTGACATTTATTCATTCTATAAAATAAAGTTTCATTTACTGTGCGACACTTTTCGCTTTTTAAATGTTTCATCAAATTGAGTGCAGGGAGAAAAACAGTCCAGTAATAGATTACGCACCATCATGCATTCGTGGTTGTTAAGAGATTATTATATAAGCGTCTGTATTGGTAAAAATGAATATTTTAATTACAAGGATAATCGATAAAAGAAATATGTGCCATCGGTTCCGGTTCTCATCAAATTGGAACTGAAAATATGAATTTCCCTGAAAATCCACGGTCCAGCGATACAAACAGAAGTTAATGGACATTGGTCAATTAATTTCTCGTTTGCTTCGCGATAATGAAATTCTTTGTAAAACAAATGCCGCAACTCTAATGACGGAATGATCTACAGGGGAAACTTGTTTGCGATAAGTATATCTCCACGCGATTGCTAGCGACGAATTTGTACCAATTAGACGACAATTGTCTCAAGTGATAGCGACAATATCGTAATTTATGACGATGTAGTTAATGTCCTTTCTCCCGAGAAGCGAAACAAAAATATATTCCATGACTCCAGCACAGGGGGAAAGCGAGAATCGTAAACTATGACGTAAATCGCCCTTGGTTCGATCATCCACGACATCAGTTAAATAACAGTACATGTACATACTCTGTGTACTATAAACACTGCTAACGTCGCTACTACTTTAATTGTTCGCTCTACAGTCAATTTATGTCTGAAAGTTACCGTTTGTTAATTTCATATCACATTTTCCAGGACATAAAAATGACTGGGTTATAGGGGTTGCAGAAGTTTCAATGGTCCATTTATATAGTGGACATTTTCAATGAAGGTAATACGGAACGGTACGTAATATACAGCATCATAAAATCTCGATAAAGAAATAACGATCTCTAAAGGTACTTCTGTATATTAGTTTCCGCGGAGCAATAAATGATCGAGTCAATAATTAATCCTCGCGCGAGCATCCCTCACTGCAAGATAAACGTTTCCAGCTTATATTTTCAAACAATTACTACTGTACTTATCAATTTAAATATAGGGGAGAGTTGCCAAATGCGTACTGGTCACCTAAATCGTACCACCACTTTTATTTAAAAATTAATGCATTTTGATGCCTCTTGGTGGTACAGATATGAACTTTTATTTATGTCGATAAAGTAGGACCAAAAAGTCATTCGCATGAAGTGTTGTTTTGTGAATGACAGAAGCACAAAGAAATCAGGCAAGTCTGATGTCAATTTTAAACGATTTTAATCGGCTGAATTAAATATAAATCTACAGTTTCTGAGGTAGTCTTATATATTTTTGAAAACTAGCTATGTTATTTATTTATTTACTTATTTATTGCTTTAAACCAAGTGGACTAGCTATGTTATATTATTTATTTCTATTTAGTTTATAAAACATGCTGATAATGTTTTAAAGGTTAGCTTCAATTATTTAGCGGGACGTCTTTTTCCTAAATCGTACCACACTGTGGTTTCCTAAATCGTACCAGTACGATTTAAGATACTGTTATTCAAATTTTACCGCGAAAATAAACGATTTACAATATTTCAAATTTTTTTAGCATGGGAAAGTAGCTTACAGTAGCCCCTATAAAAAAGGAATTAGTTGCAATGAAAACAAAACAAATGAAACAAAGAAAAATTGATTTCACGCCTTCAACCAGCACCGCTGCTCCAGTTCTCGTAGAAGTGGAGATTGAAAACGATTGGTTTTGTTTTCTTTGCAATAATTCTTATTTAGAAGACATGATCCAATGCTTAAAGTGCCAAAAGTGGGTACATAAAGCTTGTGGAGGAGTTTTGAAAAAAGACAATATTTATTATTGTCCTAGTTGTATTTAAGTTAAGTAATGTAATATTTCATTTTATTTTTATGTTGTATTGTATATTAAACTGAAGTTAAACGCAAAATACAGTTTCTCTTATGATTTTTTTGTATCTTTTTAATCCAACACATGAGGTACAATTTTGGAAACCGGCTGGTACCATTTAGGATACCGGTTGTCTAAATCGTACTGTTTGCATGATCTTATAAAAGTGTTCATATCACAATGATCTATCAATAGATATTTAAAAAATCATATTAAATTGTAACTTCGACAGTTGATACATGGATGCAAAACATAATTTTTGCTCAAATTCCTACTAAAGAATATATAAACTGCCTTCGAAATTAAGTGGTATGCATTCGGCAACTCTCCCCTACATATTAGTCACAAGACTGACCGAAATATTTCTAAATATATCTTATTGCGAAAAACGAAGCGGAAATATTAGGGGGACCGGAAAGTAATGTCGTATTTTTCGTAAAATTAAAGTGGAGTAATTTTTTATTGACATTTCATTTTTAATTTGTGACATATAAATACTCTCGTACGGTTGACCATGATGATCGAAGCTTCCCCGAGAGTTCTACAATCGTCTGTCGAGGTAAAATGTTATTATCGAGTGCCACAGGCCTTCCTGATCGAAGTGCGTCAAAAAGATCGAAATTGCCCGATTCAAATTCACTATCGTTGGCACTTACAGTGAGTAACGAAAGTATTCTAACGCCCTTTAAATCAGTATAACTTTTTTTTTTAAGTGAATCAAACGACCTGACTTTTTTCAGGAGTTAGAAGAATTGGTTTTCCAAATGATGTGTAAAAAAGATTTTGAAAAAATTGCAATTGGTGAGAATTACATGAGAAAATAAAAATGGCACTTTTCACAACTTTTTTATTTGAGCCTGTAATGAAAATTTAAAATATGCGTTTTGCAGATCTCTGTTAGTTATACACGTACTGAAAATTTCATCGAAATCGGCTGACGCAGATAAAAATGGCACGTATCAAAATATGTTAGAATCTGAGGATTTTAAGCAGAAACTGGCCAAAAGTCGTGAAAATCTACGCTTCTCACCACTTTTAACTAGTTGTAGCTCGTGTGTATATTAATCGATTTCAATGAAATTTGCAGCATGTATATAACTAACATATATCTACAAAACGCATATTTTAAATTTTCACTACAGGCTCAAATAAAAAAGTTGTGAAAAGTGCCATTTTTATTTTCTCATGTAATTCTTATCAATTGCAATTTTTTCAAAATCTTTTTTACACATCATTTGGAAAACCAATTCTTCTAACTCCTCAAAAAAGTCAGGTCGTTTGATTCACTTAAAAAAAAAATAAATACTGATTTAAAGGGCGTTCGAATACTTTCGTTACTCACTGTACGTACAGTCAATACATCCGGATAAACATGATAAATGTTTCTTGTAGCTATTGCGCCATTGCTACCCTTTCGTAATTAGTATACAATGCCGAATGTGCAACTTTTCTGGATTTGAATCGGTCATTTCGAACATAGTCTCTAAAAACACGATATTTTTGTACAAAACAGTACTAATTAATCTCCCGAACCTGCAGCCATGTACTGAACAACGTAGGTGTACGAAGTTAGCTGTTGTTATCAGTCAAATATTGACTTGCGCAAAAACGACATTACTTTCCGGCCCCCCTAATAAAAACGCGAGGAAAATATTGTAAAATTTATTTGGAAAAAATGGCGCATACGATATTTACAAAATTTTGTACGCAACAGCGTAGCTAGATATTATAAAATCAATGCTACACGGCTAAGAGAGTTGAGATACATTCTCCTAGAGAGTTTCTA
This sequence comes from Seladonia tumulorum, assembly GCA_913789895.3. Classification (NCBI taxonomy): domain Eukaryota; kingdom Metazoa; phylum Arthropoda; class Insecta; order Hymenoptera; family Halictidae; genus Seladonia; species Seladonia tumulorum. Next base: position 9,299,610 of record OU565279.1, on the reverse strand, counting down.
TGGAAAAATCTTTATCGCGTTAAGGGGTGAATGTTTAGGATTTAATTGGGAAGTTTGATGCGCGGAATTAATATTACTCGCACGAACGGCTCGAGATATGGTAATCCTCGGATTCTTGGATTATTTTAGCTCTCGGCTTTCCGCGTACCGCTTCATTGTTACGGCCCCACTCGGCTCCGCCATTCAGTAGCGGAACGACGACGGAAACGGACGATAGAGACGTGACAGAATTTGAGGGAAAACTAGCAAGATCCCAGCCACGTTTCGTTCGCAGCACCGTTCCACGCAGAAACGAAAGTTCTATCCGCGATACCGGCGTTCGTATCTAACGGATCAAGGTAAGTACATACGTCGAGCTGAATAAAATCCTCTTCTATTCTCCCCTCTCTCTTAACAAACCACTCGAAAACATTACGCAACTTTGTTCTCTTTACATAATTCGCATACGAAATCTCCCGCAACGATTCGCTCGTCCGCGAAAGTTTGCCAAGTTTTCATCAAAGTTCTTTGCAAACAATAAATCACTGCCTCTCCGCGCCGTGGAACGGCTTTAAAAAGTACGAAGTAACGCAGATTTTTACAATAACTCGAGCTATTGCATTCTACGGTTGCTAAAGCGAATAAAACGCAAGCGTGCTATCTGGAAACACTGTGTACAGGGTGTAACAAAATTTAGTATCATGCTTTTGGCAGATGGTTGTACACCTTCGGATCGGTGGAGATTTGTTAACAGAAATTGCCGCAAAATTTATTTTGACCTTGAAATTCAAGGTCAAATTTTTTTATGCTTGTATCGCATTCTACTCATCATGGGAACAAATCTTGTTAAAGGAACCGTAGGTCGCAACTCAACCGTTCTCTTATAAAACAATGTTAAATATTTTAACGTCGTCTTCCGTTCCTCGGGTTTCTCGTTCTTTGCCATAGAATAGAACCATCAAGGTTCATCGCTCTTAATAGGCGTGCTTGATCACCGGCTTCGATATGGCCACCATTATTTCGTAAACAGAACGGATGTAAACACATAGAGGACAGTAAACATCATAACTTTCAGATAACCACTGCCAATAATCACAGTCTTTTCTGGTCTCTTGTGTAGTGAGTGTTAGACGTCAGTTATGCAAAGGAGAGGAAGAAATTATAACGTGTATCGTTATAACGTGCGTCAGATGCTTCATGCTATTGATGAAGCATTTGGAAATTATACCTTAGCTCGAAATATATATCGTGAATATTTAATTAATACCGGACAAGGAAATCCTAGAAATGTGCCAGACAGAAGAGATTTTCAAAGACTTGACCAACGTTTTCAAGATTTTGAATTCACTATTGCTCATCCTCTTTTAGGTTTACGCGGCATTGCACGTCGGGTTGGCGTGTCGCATATGACTGTGCTACGTGTAATTCGCGATGAAGGATTACGTCCATACCGTATTCGACGAGTTCAAGCACTTCATCACGGTGATCGTCTTCTACGACGCAACTTTTGTCGCTGGATGCTAAAGAAATTAGAACGCAATCCACAGTTTCTTCAAAATGTGGTTTTCACAGATGAGAGCAATTTTTCAAACACAAATATTCAGAATTCGCAAAATACTAGAATCTGGGCGTATCGAAATCCACATGCAATGATCGAAAGGTTTAATCAAGGCCGCTTCTCGATTAATGTGTGGGCAGGAATCATTGGGGATAATATTATCGGCCCATTTTATCTGCCAAACTCATTAACTGGAACATGTTATCTTCAGTTTCTTCGGTCGCGTTTCATAAATCGATTGAGGCAAATCATACCACAAAATAGGCGTCGCCAAATTTATTTTGTGCATGATGGAGCACCACCACATTATATTAGACCGATACGTGAATTTTTATCTGAAATGTTTGGAAGTCGATGGATAGGACGAAGACCTGCACCTCATTTATGGCCGCCACGTTCCCCAAACCTTACGCCTCTTGATTTCTTTTTTTGGGGAGCAGTGAAGCATATTGTTAACCGGACAGGACCGCCAATAAGAACTATGCAGCAATTAAAATCACGAATTGAAGACGCTTTCCACCGTGTGTAGTCTATACCGAACATTTACGAAAAAGTTCGCAAAAATTTGGAAGAAAGACTAAGGATCTGTTTGCGTAATAATGGTGGCCATATCGAAGCCGGTGATCAAGCACGACTATTAAGAGCGATAAACCTTGATGGTTCTATTCTATGGCAAAGAACGAGAAACCCGAGGACCGGAAGACGACGTTAAAACATTTAACATTGTTTTATAAGAGAACGGTTGAATTGCGACCTACGGTTCCTTTGACAAGATTGGTCCCCATGGTAAGTAGAATGCGATACAAGCATAACAAAATTTGACCTTGAATTTCAAGGTCAAAATCAATTTTGCGGCAATTTCTTTTAACAAATCTCCACCGATCCGAAGGTGTACAACCATCTGCCAAAACCATGACACTAAATTTTGTTACACCCTGTACTTGAAAGCATTGTATTAGGTCGTCCCGTAAGTGTTCGTGGCGTTTACTCTTGTACCATTTAAATTCTAAAAATAAAATATTTAATCACCCTTTCATTCCCTCTTCTGACCTTTTCGGCAAAGACATCATACCGTCATTGTAAAAATTCTGCGGTTTTTAACTAACCCTTTGCACTCGAAGCTATTTTAACTACAAAACGAAACATTTCTTCCGACCTGGAATATTTCCACCCTAAAATTTTGTTTTCATGGTGTACATATGAAAATGGTACAACTTAATCGTAACATATTGAAGTGTTTAGTAATTCGTTAAATACAGACAAATTTACTAATGGTAAAATATTTTGAATAATGATACAGCAATTTTTAGTGGCGCCTTACAGTCGCCATTCGAGTGCTAAGGGCTAAAATACTTTTCCATGGTGAATATAAACATATCCACGAACTTATGGGACGACCTAATAATATTTAGGGCACATAAAAGCGTCCTGCAACTTCGGGCAGGCACCTAACACACGTCTCTCTGTTCGTTTCCTCCTCGAATCATCTAGGACTTATTTTTCGAACGTGGCCCTACTCGATAAGCACAAACGAGGAGTCCCCGAAACGCTTTTATTGCCGGGAAATCTGGAAACCGTTGCCGGGGAACAAATTTTTGGCAACGCGCCCTCCACTTGAACGCTCGCGAGAGTTTGTTAAACTCTTTCGTTCGTTTCACGATTCGTTTCACTCTTCCCGGCCACCGCGAGAGCCGACACGGTACGAACAGATCGATACGTGCTAGATCTCTCGATATATCAAACGATCTCTGCCTTTCTCGACAAATTTTCCCGATACGAAGAATAATAAAACCGAACGTCGAACGTCGTCCGTTCATTTGACGCGGTTTCACTGTGCGCACTTTTAACAATATATTGTTTCGACATTTTCCGTGTTGCGAGTGTGGGTGTACCTTTAAACGAGGGTGCAGGTACATTTTCAAACGAATTTCATTGCTTTGTAATGTTCCTTGCTCTTTTACATGATGGAATCTTACCGTGCATATTTTTATCGACAAACTGCGTACCCCTTTACATATATTTCTTTACAATTAGAACAAAGTTGCAGTTACTCAGATATTTAAGGTTTTTGAAGGTACATAATAGATGTTTGAGTGAACGTTGAGTATATTGAAAATATTTTTACGAGGATAATTTGGAACTAAAAATCTGAGACAAGCCATTTCAACCTTCTCTGGTGGTTCTAGTGTTAAAAATGGTACAAATACATTTTCAGAATGAAACAACCCTCTTAATTTTGATTACAATGGGTAGGCACGTTAACAGGAGTGTATTACGGAAAAATTGGTAATTATTTACTTTAGGGGATTTAGGGGAAATTTTGATGACCTTGAAATATGTTGTCGAGGTCATCATTCTGAACAACTTTTTCCTATACATGTTACCGCCGCTCGCCTTTAGTTTACGAGATATTTGCAAAAATGTTTCAACATCTCGAAAAGTGATCGGAGTAGGTGTGGGTTAAGGTTAGGGTTAGAATTAACACTATTCCTACCGACATTTCACGTATACCTATTTCTACCGCGACCGGTCAAATGACCGGTCTTTAGAACAACTTATATTTTTAATATAGAATGAAGATAATTCTTATCAATAATCAGAGAAAATGCCGTCACAACTATACCTTTCATAATATGTTCCCCTAAAAATATTATGAATAGGTGCTCTTCCAGGATTAACAATTCTTTTACTTCTTGCCAAACATTTCCGTCTACAGCAGTTTCTATTACCTCTTCCTCATTCTCACTATCGGAACTAACTAAAAATCTCCTTCTCTTTCGTCCTCTACGTACGTTCGAAACATTCTCTTCATCTTCATCGGTGTTCGAGTCGGTCTCAAATAGATCATAATTTTCCGCATTGTCATTTTCAATGTCAAAAATTTCCTGATCATCTTCGGAACACTCTTCATCAATATTATTTATTTTCTCTTTTACGCTCTTCAAACGTCTTGACATTTTGGGAATGAATATTCAAGGGATAAAATAAAAACTAAAATATAAGAATGTAAATCAAGATGGATAAAAAAATGAACAAAAGATAAAATGTGAAACTTACTACGAAGTATTGTTGGTTTGTTCACTTTTTTGAAAATGACACTTATAACACGTAATACAATATAAAATAAAAGTAGAATAATAATAGAATAAAAATACAAAATAGTAAAAGACTGCCGAATATGCTCCTTGTAACTTTCACGTTTTGTTGCTCTCTGTTCAAGTCACAAGACTTTACTGATTTGAATTCGTGAGAAAACGTCTAGGCATCCCCTTTGGCTATGATTTTATTTATTTTACAGTCATAGTAGACAAGACGGTGTAAGAAAATCCGAGGTTCTGGACCGCTTTGGATACCAATCAGGCAAAAACACCGCGAGGCCGATAGGCCAGCGAGAACTGTAAACACTTTGAAGTGCCGTAAAGCAGTCCCTGGAATGCACTTTTCGGCTAAAATCATGCCACAACTGCATCACCTTTCGTTTCTAACGACTTTATAGTTTCGGAATTGAGTCTTTGAAAGAATACTATTACAAAAAGATATAAATCGTTCTACCGGTCAAATGACCGGTCGTGGTAGGTAAGACACACTACAAATTTTTCTTAGAAAATAAACAATAAAGTGTTACGTCCCAGGTGGACTGAATTATAGTTTGAGGGGATAGTACGCAGTTTTGAACCTACCTGCATTCACTGGCTACAGTTCGGGAAATTGAGGATCGTTTAAATAAAGATTGTACCCTTTTGTAGATAACAACTGATTTATTTATTCAAAATAGGAAACTGAATCAGATGTTAGAGTTTAGAGATATTATTTATAAAGCAGATATACGTGAGTGCAAATAGCGCGATTACAAAATTAGAAAATATAATATAATATTACCGAGATACAATTTTCCTTGGGATTAACACAATGTAATGTCCTGGGGGTAAAGTCCTGGGGTATCCTGGAGGAACTCCGGGGTTTCGCACCTTTTCAACTTTTGGGTTTCGCACGATTTCAACTTTGGGATTTCGCACAATTTCAACTTTGGGGTTTCGCACGATTTCACAACGATATTCGAACGATACTTGAACTACTGTGTTGATTGTGACTGAACTGAAACTGACTGACTGAAAACTAACTGATAACTGGCTCTTGAGGCGTTGATTCCCTTATTTATAGGATAGCCAATTCTTTGTTTCTTGAAGATGCTGGCTCAGGAGTTCCCACCTTGCATCCTTTAATCTTCTCCTAGCTGCTCGACTCCATGTCGCCAGGATCCTTTTTCTATGGAGTCGGCGTCTTTCCTCGTCGTTTGGCATCATCTGATGTCACTTCTATTGCGCAGTTTGGGTTATCATAGTTCTCTCTCATGGTATTATCTGATGTCTTTCCCGTTTGTTCTCAGCGTGTAAACCGATCTTCATTTGCGCGTTTTGCAGAAGGCTGAGTTGTTGATTTGGCGCCTCGTTACTGCGTCACGGTATTTCGCAGTTCGAGTTAACATAGTTCTTTACATTATATATGTGTATAATTGCGTTATTTAACGCTGGTTATTTTATTGTTTTATTTCTAAGCTTACCTCTCTCGTGGCATTATCGGATTTTGTGATAGTTCTTTATTAGATTGATTAATCATTGATGGTCGAACCACCGGACGTGACAAAAGAAAGAAGTGAATATTGAGAAAAGTATTATACGCATATTTTAGGAAAAGTCGTGAAGTTTAAAGGCGATTCAATTACGTCGTATATAGGAAATTCTAATCGAAATTTTAAAAACGGTCATTTGACCGGTCGCGGTAGGAATAGTGTTAACAGATTTCTTAACAGATTTCTATTTGAAGAGGTGTATATTTTATAACACCATTTTTTTTTTTACTAATTTTTAAATTACATTGTGTTTTTATACGTCTTCTGTTTCGATTTCTAATGTAACTAGTATTATGGCATCGAAAAATTAAATTTTCGCGATCAAGTAGCATATTTTCGTTGCACTTGATACAATTCATCGTGCCATGGATCACTTTACTGTTAACTAAAAAATCTATCAACTTTTCTTGATTGTTGCAGATATCCAAGAATTCGTATAGTTTCATGCTTAATACTCAGAACAGACGAGACAGTGGGTCTCAACTAACTGAAGTCGTTTTAAGTTGTGGCCATAATTTAAAATCTAACCCACACCTACTCCGATCACTTTTCGAGATGTTGACACGTTTTCGCGATTATCTCGGAAACTAAAGCTGAGCGGAGGTAACACGTATAGGAAAAAATTGTTCAAAATGATGGCCTTGACAACATATTTCAAGGTCATCACAATCGATCTAACCCACACCTACTCCGATCACTTTTTGAAATGTTGAAACATTTTTGCAAATATCTCGTAAACTAAAGGCGAGCGGCGCACAGTGGGACGACTTATGTAAAATCTCCGACATGGACGAAAAATTCAAACTTCTTTTTCCCAGTAAGAGAGCTCATAGGATCGTTTCTTAGGCTTTTGGAATAAGTAAAATGTGGTGACATTCTAGGACATGTCAGTGATAACGTTATATTTCCGGCATATGTATCTAAAATCGACAGCTCAAGACTTGAATTTTCATGAAACCGTATCTTTCTAATGAATTGTTCCTAATAGTTTCCATCTTTTGGTAATGTTGTTGTATAATTTTTTCCTACTTATGAGGTGTATTTGAGCTGAGAAAAATATGAATGAAATAAAAAATGGCTGTATTACTGTTTAACACTTGACGTTTAGTAACGTTGTGGGCATTTTGCGTACATTTTGTCGTGTTACAAAAAAGTTCCGATTTGTTCCGAAAGATAGACTTTACAAGTGTTTACAGTTGGTATTGAGTGAGAGAAATACGCAAAAATCATACCCGACTTCGTCCGATTCTTCCCGGAGATCATGTTTGAACAAGTGGTTTCTAGAGTCAAAGTCCAGCAAAACGCAGTATTTGATGACTATGTATGCATTTCTTAATTCTGCTTTTATCGATCAGTATGAGTTCTCAGCTTTCCGTATCCGTGTGCAGCGAATAGTTTTTGAAACTGTTGGAATTGTGGATTTTCATTGCATGCATATGAACAAATAAAGATTGTAAATTATAAAAGGAGGGTATTTATTCAATATTTCTATGACTTGTTACAAGTTTTACATACAATTGTAGTGTTCTTTGTAGAATACTTAACAACAAAGATAACGAAATAATATAAATAAGGAAGTCAACGAAACAATATACAGGGTGGGACACTACAAACAGGTCACCTGAATAACTCGCTTACTTTTGAAGATAGAAGAAAATTCTTCAGACCAAACTTAATTGATATCATTTCTGAAGTTTTTCAGTTGCTAAGTAGAGATTTTATTTCACTTTTCTTTTATATGTTCCTATTTGCGCTTTTGTTTTGTATTTTTTATTTGTTTATAAAATTAAACAAATCACACCTACAAAACATTAAACAGAATTAAAAAATCAAACAAAAACTAAATTCTATTCATTCTTGAGTACATATTTAAGTAACCATTAAATGTTTTATGTGAAAATAAAAAATCTAAGATTATTGTTCTATGAATGCGCTGTAGCTTCTTTCGCATCATTCCTATCACCTAACGGACTTCACCATTCCATTCAGCACGGAAAAATACATAGAGTATGACCCATATTTAAATTTTTATTAACACTAGAAAGACGGGAGCTTAGTATATACCTATATTGCCTGAAAGCAGTCAAAATGACTGCATTGTGAAAAAATAACTAATGCGCAAAGAAATTTGTTTAACAGTAATTTTTAATATATTTTATATCACTTACAGTCATATAACAAGTTATTAATAAGTATTAGCAATAAAAAAAATGTATTTCAGTTCGAAAAAAAATAATTTAAAGCAGTCAAAATGACTTGCTTAGGCAATCTAGTGTTAAGGAATAACTGGATGAAAAAGCCATTCGAGGGAATCGCCTGTTTCGTCCCACTGTGCGGCGGTAACATGTATAGGAAAAAGTTGTTCAGAATCATGACCTTGACAACATATTTCAAGGTCATCAAAATCGATGAGGAAGCCCCTAAAGTAAATAATTACCGAAAAATTTTTAATCGACATAAATGCAGAAAGGTTACCGGTGCTGTCCATTTAATAAATCGCATTGGATAACGGGGTAAAATAAAGATGCCGTGCTGCCTCTCATCTTCTCCGTGGAAACAGAGGTCATTAATAAGTTACGGGAATATCGTAGGAAGTTGGACAGCATTACAGAGAGCCCTCCACCCCACCCCCCACGGGTCTTGTTCTTTCAGCGGACGATCCCTAAAGGTTGATTAATAAGTCGGTAGGTCTTCGTCTGCCACTCGTGCTTATTGTTCTGCTTCTCCGGCAGTCGTCTTCGTCGTCCGTTGGCCACAAAATGGGACACGAAGCTGATGACAATGTAGACCCGGGACGAGCAATCTTCCCTCCCCTTGTCTCCCCCCCTCTTGCGACTCCCCCACACCCCGTCTGACTTTCTTGCACCGGATAATAAAACGGTAGTCGTTTATTTAATATCTCGATTGCCTTTCCACTCATCTTCCTCGAGACTATCCTCGGTACAGTGCTCGCGGCAGGATTTTCTATAATCCGAAACGACTCGGGCCGGGTCTGTTGGCACTGCATTACGACCGAGGTCCATCGTTCGTTTGCGATCGAGGAATAAACCGCGTTTCACCGTGCATCGAAGAAAATATCCTTTCGATTAGCACCTTGAGCGCCGCGGGAAAGTTTGCTTCGCGTGAGTCTCGTTTATTTATATAATTATCATTGGTTGCTTGATAGAAAGTCGTACGATGCAATTCAATTAATTACAGTGATAACAGATTTATGTTGGCATTAGTTTTACACAATTTGTAATTTATCAATCGACGTGTTAAGGGGTTATATACAGTTAGGAGTCCCAAACAAAGCGATTTTTTAAGAATTTTTCCTGAGAAGACCTTTACATCTATTAATGTAAAAATTTGTACACATATTATGGTAACTTTTAACTGTATTTGAACATTTTTTATTTGTAAAAATAATTATTTTGATACCTGCTATAGCTGATCTCCTGGAGCTCCTCTAAAAAAAGGCGTCTTGCGGTGACCACTATATCTCTGGACTGGATCATCAAAAATGAAAAAACCAAACTGATTTCATTAAAGAAGTGTATAATCTAGTACTTAATCGAAGGAATAAGCAAAATAAAATTTTGTGACAAAATGGCGGCTTTTCAAAGAAAAAAATCGATTTTTCACCAAAATTTTGGCCTTAAATTGTTTATAAAAAAAAAATATTCATCGGAGAGAAAAAAACTTCGATTAAGTACTAAAAAATATACTAAAGAAGCTTGTGTTAAAATTTGAGAGTGATCGGTCCAGCCGTTTCCGAGAAATCTTGGTCCCCGACTTTGAAAACACAGTTTCGAGAAAAACGCGTCGAAAGATCGCCTCCTACTTTCAAACGCTCTGACACGTCTTTACAAATATGCGTATAACTTCGAAAATAATCACCGGATTGACTTGAAATTTTTTGTGCGTATACTTAAATATATGTACATTACGAAAATGAAATTAAAAAAAACGATTTTTTGAAAATTCTAACTGTACATAACCTCTTAAAGGGTGATCTTCTGATAGCTTCAAAATTAACGTTCAACAATTTTTATTAAAAGAAATACATACTGCATTGATTTTAAATTTCGTTACACTTATTCTTGCATATTAAGGGAACATATTCGAATTTTTTCATGTAAATATATTGTAATCGTGACATGTCACAAGAACTTTCCGAAAACGCTTAAGGGGTCAACCTTCCAACGGTTGCATAATAAATTCAACAATGTTTTCACGTATAAAATTATATTTCTTTAAGAAATCAATATGTACGTCTTATACAATATTTGAATATTGTTTGCTAAAAATTGTGCAAACTACCTTTCGTACGATTTTCATTATTACATTCATACGTTTCCTGCGCACGAACGTTTTAATGACCTAAAAGGCGCAGTAAATGGACCACTAAATTTTTGAATATTTCGGAATTGGTTGAATCCTGGTAGGATTTCGTTTTTGAATTGTTCAACTTGAAGATAATGCAAGAGAAAGGAACAAACGTTTCCGAGCTGTCGCACTAAAGAGACTCCTTAATATTCGCGGCAAGATAGGTGCAAGCCCACCTTCAGAATTGCCGGTAATTGCGTTCTTCGGTTCAAGAATTTCTGAAAACCGCGAAATTCGACTCATGGGGATCCGAGGGAAATTAGGTCAAATTCCGGGAATCTGTGAAAACCACAAAATTCCCCGCCACCCCTCTTTCGGCGTATCGCGTTCCCTTCGAACGAAATTTCTATTTTTCCGAAGTCATAAACTCGACTGGATCTCGTGAACGGTGTTTCACGAAATTCTTCGAACATTATGCGACATTCCGGGAATTTCGTAGTTCGTGCCGCCTTTGTGTTAGTGAGCTCTCTCAATGTCAAGATCCTCTCTCTTTCTCGCATGATAAATCAAAGATCCTTCATAAGTTGTCGCGCGATTTTCCCCGTTCCATCAAGCCTTGAAAATAGTTGTAATATCGGTTTTCGATTTCAAAACAATTATGGAAAATCTTTATTTCTCTTCATTTCATCGTAACACCCATTCGACATCGAGGTTCTTCATAGCTGTTTTAATGATAGCTCTCATACATACAGTGAGTGTAAAAAGTATTCGTACACCTCTTATAGTATTGGAAAACCATATATTTCTTTATGTAATTGTACATTTTTTATAAAACAAAAACACAATTACGATTATTATATGATATGTTTCAACTACAAAATGTGACATAAATAAATTAACGAAAAGTTAACGTTAATGAGATATATTAAAAACAGTCTGAAGTCTCTCAAAATTAGCATGCAAAAAGTATTCGTACACGTAACAAATTTAGCAATAAACGTGTTATAACTTGCGAAAATCAATTTAATTAATATTTCGTTGGATAGCCTTTCGACTGTATAATTGCGTCCAGTCTTCTTGGCATTGAATCCACTAAATTGGATGTGATTTCGTGTGTAATATTGCACCGTTCCTCTTGAAGAGCAAATTTTAATTGTTCTTTACTTGAAATATGCCGGGTTCGGATTTTTTTATCAAGCAGATCCCATAAATTTTCGATCGGATTAATATGTGGTGATTGCGGAGGTGTTTTCAAATATTGTAGTGTGCTATAAAGCAACCACTCTCTTGTGTTGCGTGCTGTATGTTTGGGGTCATGGTCTTGAGTGAAGATAAAGTTGTCTTTTATAACCATTTTTTCTGCACTACTCACAATATGGGTTTTTAATATTTTTAGATATATTTTGTGGTCCATGAATCTCTCGATGAAGCGTAATGACCCCACTCCAGCAGCACTCATACAACCCCAAACCATGACCGAACCTCCGCCGTATTTTACTGTGGAACGTAGATTTTCTTTTTGTAGCTCTATATTTTTCTTCCTCCAGACCGTACACTTGCTATCAGAGCCAAAAACATTAAATTTACTTTCGTCAGTAAATATGACTCTTCGCCAAAACTCGGTAGGCTTATTAATAGACATCGGATGTTTATGCAATTTCCAATTTTTATAGAAACATTTTAAGAAAGTGGAATGAAATAAAATTTTATTTTTAATGGGGACAGCCTTTGTATATCCAAAGCAAATAAAAATCGTGTTAAATTCTCTCGAATTTTATATTATAGCATTTTTTTAACATTTCCATAAGCCATAAATGCATAAAGATCCGATATCTACTTATTAATATTATCTTTCGCGAAATCAAGTCTCTTCTTTCTATTTGCGGCATTTACGAAATACTTCTTGCGAGCAACTCGGCCGTGGTGTTCATTATTTCGTAAACAATTACGAATATTGCTGGCACATACACTTACTTCAGCGTTGTTTGCAAGCTCAGCAGCGATCTTAGGGGCACTAATTTTATTATTTGTTTTTATTTCACGCACTATAGTGTTTTATAAAACGTTCATTTTTCGAGGGCGACCAGATCTCGCTTTATTTTTATTGGTTTTCGTTCACCATATCGATCTATAATTCCTTGTATAGTGCTATGTGGTCTATTCATTGTTTTTGCTATTTCTCGCAATGATTTGCACTGATTATGCAGTTGTATAATAATTTTTCTTTCAGTCTCACTTGTCTCCTTACCTTTACGACCCATTTTACCGAATGTTACAAAAATTGAATGGTTTTGCAGAAGGTTGCCACTAGACTGTGCAACAAAGACCCTGTCTGATTATTTGTCGCGTCCCGCTAAACCATAATATAAACAATCGGATGCCTTTCAAGTACATTCTAGTACCTGTACGAATACTTTTTGCGCGCCAATTTAGAGACACTTCTCATATTTTCTAATTTTTCTTGTTAACGTTAAACTTTTTCAAGTATATTTATATGACAGTATGTAGTTAAAACATATAACAATTACAATTATGTTTCGTTTTATAAACATGTGTGCAATTACATGGAGAAATATATGGTTTTTTAAGCCTACAAGAGGTGTACGAATACTTTTTACACTCACTGTATGTATAACAGTTTTTAGCAATTAGTTTTCAAACGAATTCGGACAAGAACTGTATACATTTTCAGACAAGAAACATTAATTCTAAGCTTATGGCTGCTTCGAGACAATTAATTCTTTTTTCGAGCTGTGTAACTCGAAACCCCGTATTCACAAATATCGAGTTCGTGTAAGTGCGACGAGACACCACCACAATGATTCGTAGGTTAATACGTCAACAGCTAACGAGCGAAGTAAATGCCCGTGTGTGCAGGCTTAATAGTCGATAGGACATTACCTAACAATAATTGCGTAATCGATTAAGTATACCCTCGTCTCGGCGTGCGTAAATGTTGTTGACGTTCACCGGTCCGAAATCGCGTTGGCCTTTCAGGGAAATTATGCGAACCGCAAAATTAGCCCGTAACGTCAGGCCGGCGACGCGTGGTTCATTGAGTGATCAGCGAAAAGAGAGTAACACACACACACACACACACACACACACACACACACACACACACACAGAGAGAGAGAGAGAGAGAGAGAGAGAGTGTGTTAATGGTTAATAAACCCCGACGTGACATGTGACCACTCAAAGAATTCTACGGTTTTTGTCTTGGTTCTAATTTATCGAGTATGTTTGCTGTGTCAAGCCACATACGTCCGCATCGCATGCGCATCCATCACAGGAAACGAAAACGACTCATTGACAGAACAAACAGTTCGTCTCTTGCTTACTTCATTTCCCCGAGCACACAAACGGCCGCGAGGGTTGACAGCAAATAAAACGTGTCCAAACAACAATTTCAAAATTAAAAGCATCGCTGCTTTTGTTTGTAATATGCTAAAACATTTCGTCTCTTGTTTCGCTCTCGGACAACCCTCGTACGCTCCTCGCAAATAATTACTTAAAAGATTTTATGTTTTTGACCATGATCTTTTTGGTTCCGAAGCTCGTATTATGAAATATACTGTATTTTTATTCCATATGGTTTTGTGTAAAATATGACACTTATTCTCTTGAAAGCAGAAAAATGCGCCAGTTAAACGGGTCATTTACTCTGCTCTGGAAACATAGAAATTGTGACAAGAGCAGATTGCTTGGGAACATTTACACGATTTATTCATTCTAAAATGAAACTCCGATTGCATATGTAATTTTTTGTTGCTTTTAGTTATGTTCTTATGTTCATAAAGTGAAACAATTATATGAAAGTCATTATGCGTACTCTCTTGTACAAGGGAATTGTCAAATTAAACTTTTAAAGCTTATTTTATAATTTTCATTCGATTAAATAAAAATTTTCCTCTTTGAAAATTCAATGTATAATAATTGAATATTTAAACCTTTATGAAGTGTACGATCTTCACAAATATTACCATTTCTGGAAAATCGTACGTGTTTTGTTAGTAAATAGTATACAGAATATTTGAAGTATTTAGTTTTTGTTTTCCACTGAGAAACAATAACTGCCACCATCGTGGTGGTGGCATTGTCTTTTCGAAGACAAACAAAGAAAAATACAGAATATATACGGATGGCTCGAAAACAAAAATGGTACAGGCTGCTCCGTGGTTTCCCCGACTGCTACAAATCTTTACCGACTAAATAATATTTGCTCAGTTTTTGGTAGTGAGATTCTAGCGTTATCCAAAGCACTAGATTTAATCAAAAAGTCCACCGTATATAGATACACAATTTTCACAGACTCAAAGAGTGCAATTATGGCCATCGAAGATTTGGAAACAACCGATGAGTGTATTCAGGAAATACAAGAAAGCTATAACTCGGCTGTTGAAACTGGCAAATCCATTACCTTTTGCTGGATTCCATCACATATAGGTATACCGGGTAATGAAAACGCAGATAGAGCAGCCAAATTGGCAGCCTCAAATACAAAAATGAAACAAATTACCCATTATACCAGATTAAACGACCTAAAAAACCATATAAATGAAATTTTCAGGAAACATGTAAATGATAAAATTAAAAGGAATTACGCAGAAAAATACCATAACGAAGGAGCAGATTTTGAGTGGCAAAAGTTTCCAAGTCCAATAGATCGTCAAATTCAAACGTCAATTTCTAGAATTAGAATCGGGCATTCAGAAATAACCCATTCCTTTTTATTAAATAAAAAAGAAAACACGATATGCGATATATGTAAAGTACCAGTTAATATTAAACACCTTATATTGGAATGCAAAAAATATGAAAATGAAAGGAAAAATACTAAGCTGCCAGGATCATTACCCATTCTGTTAAGCTCTGAGGAGCACATTGTCAGTCTTGCTCAATATATCAAAGATACAAAGATGTACAAAATATTGTAAGAAAATGTACCGTGTTGCTAATGACCGTTGATGTTAAAGCAACATTAAATAAATAATTAAAAAAAAAAAAAAAAAAATACAGAATTATTCTTCGGCTTACAGAAAAAGGTGTATACAAACTTTCTTCTGCCATCTGAAAAATTGAAAAATAATGCTATGAATCATACGCTCCCAAGATCCTTATACGATGTAAAATAAATTATTTGGGCCTTCGAAATTAATTTTCCTATCACCAGGTTCAATGTGGAATCCAGTGAACGTCAACAGTGTTTGGATTTCATACTTATTCATACTTATTTAACCCATTCGAGACGACGATTTTTTTCGAACACGGTCCCCAGGAGCGAAATTTTTCGCAAGGCTTCAGAAGAAGAAGAAGAAAGGAAGAAAGGCTTCAGATAATTTTTAGATTTTTTGGTACACAGTAAAACCAATGCCAAATTTTGTTTTCCTGTACTTTACAGATTTCCAGAAAAATCTTATTTCGACGACTAGTTTACTCAGAATAACTGATAATTGCACATTACTGTTATTGCACACACGGTGTGCAGGCCGTCTTATAGCCTCGGAAATCCATTGCATACACGGTGTGCAATCGGTCTCGAATGGGTTAACTGACCAAGCGCAGTTTGCGTCTCCGAAAAAACGAATCGAACTCTGCGCTGTCGACTTTTAGTATACTTTTTCTCTGCATGCGTTTTTCCCTCCAGTCGGAAAGTCGGAAGTTTTATGAATGGAGCTCGTTTTAGCGTGGAGCGAGCAGTAGTGGCGAGAGAAACGTCAATGGACAAACGACGAGCCAGCTGAAAAATGTCTTTAAAAAATGTTTCGAAAGCGCGGAAAAACCGGGTGAAAAGTGCGTTAAACCCACGGAACCGGCGTGGACCACTCTACATGGGTGAACCCGTGAACTGAATAATTTCACGGTGATAAAAGTTCCACTGAGTCGGCGTGATTTCCTTTTTTCGTTTCTTTTCCCGCTTGGGATACGGCTTAATATGTTTTAATTAAAATCTGACACCGCGACGGATTCTTCATCGAGATTTCAATCTATTTCAACTATATTTCCCGCTGGGTTGAATATAGTTTATGTATCAAACGAGATTATATACGAAACAGTTAAGTAAAAATATCAAGTAAAAATTGTTGTATTCGATGAAATTACTTTATTGCTTTAGAGTAAAATAATAACATGGTTCAGTTTTTGTTTTTGATTGCGCTGCGTCCACGGAAACCGAATACTATATGCAATTAATCTGAGAGAGGAAGACAAAAAATAACGGTTAATATAATTTGTGTTGTGTGCTGACTTGCAAATGTGTTAATAAAATTTACATTTAATAAACAGTTTTACAAAAAATATATTTAATGCTGATGGCATACATAACGAAAATATTTTTGTCGCCTTGGAGGTCTTCGAATAGTCCTTAATAAGTACTTGCCCAATTCTGATATTCTAAATAATTCTTTCTTTGTAGAAGAATGTTTCTGTGCAGCAGAGTGCATAATTAATTTAGTATTGCGAAAGGAACATAATTACTCATCTATTCAAAAAATTCTTGCTGAATTGGTCGTAAGACACTATATAAAATACGGCAAGAATCATTTGTGCCAGAAAATCTCAAAATAGCGCCATTCCATGCAGTGGCAAAATACTCAAACTGTTAAACAAAATTACCGAAAGTCGATATTTTTTCTTGAGACCACTGCTGCCACCATTTGCAACAGATGGTAACAGATCCTCGTCTGTGGTGATAGTTCCACGTTTTTCATTCCACAACCGACGAGAGTATCTCGAATACCTCGTCAGTGTCTCGACATTACCGACCGATACCAGTACCCACCTGGGACCCACTTTGAAGCTTGCAGTTTAACACGGGGGCTGGCAGTCTTGAACAGTATCAAG
The DNA here is from genome assembly GCA_913789895.3 of Seladonia tumulorum. Classification (NCBI taxonomy): domain Eukaryota; kingdom Metazoa; phylum Arthropoda; class Insecta; order Hymenoptera; family Halictidae; genus Seladonia; species Seladonia tumulorum. The sequence goes on along the minus strand of OU565279.1, from coordinate 9,282,292 downwards.
AATTTTACTTTACTGAGGCTAAAATCGCCGTGGATAATAATTTGTCGTACAATTGTTTAAGAATGAACCAGCTCGCAAAGTTCTATTTCACATTCTTCTGTCAGTTCTGAAGGAATCATTCATTTTATTTTAATCTCTCGTGTGTTTCGTGTCGTCGGTCGACTAAAAATTAAACGTTATGGAGTGCCCTAACCTATCTCGGGAGTTTCTACATTCTTGCCAAAACGGATGCTTACCTACAGTGGAAATTCTCGTATCAAAACATAACATTCACGATTGGACAGTTTTCCGACATACCACTTCCGGCGACACGGCGTTGCACGTTGCGGCACGCCAAGGTCATTTGAATGTAGTTCGATACTTGTGCGAATCCTTTACAAAGCCTGACTACAGAGTCGACGTCGTTAACAAAGACATGAAAAGGCCTCTGCACGAGGCAGCTCAATTTAACCACAGCGAGATCTTGAAGTATTTGCTCGAAAAAGGTGTTTAACCGAAATCTCTTGGAACTAATTGCAATTTTACGTGATGTTTGAATCTGAAAATATTCAAATTTTGAAGGTGCCACCGTAGATTCGTTAAAGCGCGCTGATTGGACACCACTCATGTTGGCGTGCACCAAAACCGGAAGCGAGGCTTGCAACTCCATTGGCGCGCTTTTGAACGCAAAGGCGAATCCATTGCTTCGAAACAAAGACGGCTGGACACCTTTGCATATCGTTTGTCGCTCTGGTGACCTAAACGCTTTCGATTTGTTGCTTGAACACTCGCCTAAGTGCGTTAACGATAGAAGTAACAATGGCCGCAGCGCCATACATATTGCTGGTAATCATTCTACACTTACCGACAAATGGGTCATTGAGAAGTCAAAACAATGAACTCCTCCCTATCGAGTCCCATTGTCTAACATACGTAAAACTGAAATTCGTTATTGCAAGTCATCATTCCCTTACAAACTCCATTCGCATTCAGTTTTTATTAAACCAGTCTGAGTGTATTGGTATTTTAAATTTACTTTCGATTTATATTACAGTTTTTACAAATACATTAATTTTTGTAGAGATGTCAACATTCTTGTGGGCCAATATAGATTATTTTAATAAATTTTCTTTACGTTTTGTATTGCGGAGTTAATCGATTTGACAAATAAGCAGCTAAAAAGTCTATTGTTCGTGAGAACAGATTTGATGTAACTGTTACGTTTGATTATCCTTAGCCTTTCACGGTCACGAGTCGTTAATCGAGCGACTCGTGGGTCTGAATAAAGACCTTCTGAATGCGAGGGATTCCTCAGGGTCGACTCCTCTTCACGAAGCAATAAAGGGTGGCCACTTAGCCGCGATAAAACGAATCATCGAATTAGGGGCTGACGCTGGGGCTACTGACAACGTTGGTCAGACTATTTTACACGTGGCCGCACTAACCGGAAACACCACAGCCGTTCGATATATCTTAGAACAAAATTTAATTGATATTCACGCGGAAGCGTTGTTCAACGTGACGCCATTAGTCGCAGCGCGTAGGAGCAATCAAGTGGACACAATCAAATGTTTAATGGAATTCGGGGCTGTAAAATAGGATCTTTTAATGACTTTGTTGTTTACATCGAAGTGTTTTATACCATTGTATTCTTTTATACAAATGAAGTTGCAGAAACAGGACTTTAGAATTCATTTCTTTCTGTAAAGACTTTCATTCCAAATCCCCCAATGTTCCCTTTATTTTCGGGGACAGTACGCCCCTGGCGAAAAGTATTCGATCAAACAAATCAACCATATATTTGACGTGGAAAGTATTTTCTTTAACAACAAAGTCAAAGAGAATACGAAAACTTGTCGAGTATAAAGAAAATTTTAATATACAAATGGATATTTTTGTCTTTTTATGATATACAGAATAAAACGATCTTAAAATTATCTGAGGATAGATTTATTATTCCCAAGCATTGAAGGAATATGCTTACGCTATTTATGGTTTTTCACAAAACTAGATGCCGGTATTGATTTTTTGGAGTGAAGTAGAATATACAACAAAAAATTAAGTTAATTGGTATATAGTTCATGATTTATCAAAATGACGACACACTGAAGTTTAATGTTTAATTTTTTAGTCTTTTCTCGCTTTCACACCGGACACTGCACACGCGCAGTACTGTATTCCACTTTTAATAGTAAATAATTCACAGTTTCGATCGAATATTTTCAACCAGGGGTAGTAGAATAACTCGCGTTTTATTCAGAGATTGGTACACATTTATTTATCCTTTTTTCCTGTATCGGACAGTCTTAAAGAAGCATACAAAAATGAAGAAACGGAGGCTCTTAATAAATCGGAGATACCTAGATTTCGCATTCTTCTCGTTCGTCTTTGTTTTTAAATCTTCGTTCGTCCTCGTCGTCTTCTTCGGTTTGTTCTTCGGGGTGTGATATATCCCCCCTGTCTTTTGTCAGCGTGTGCAGGCAGGCGATGGATTCCACAGAAAAAAGAACTGTCCGCGTGATCGGTTACCTTCGACTATCACTTACAACGAGAAAAACATAACCGGTAAGATCACAGAATAGTCGCGAATTTGATGCGTGCAGTTTTCCTCGAAATGTTGCGATTCCTACGCAATCGATGGCTCGTCAAGTTCCGGGCGAAACGGTTCGGAACAAAGAAAACTATCCTGAATATTTTTCAACGAGTCGATGGGGAGCCGAAAATGGGGCTGGATTTTTGGAAAATGGGGAAGACTGGGCTGAGAGACGGGGGATGCTGGCGACGTGTGCACGCGTGTCATCCTTTAGCTGATCCGTTATCTTAATCGAAACGAAACGTTGTTAGACGCAAAGTACATTCTCGTTAATCGTTGGTTGCGCACATGCGACGAAAAGTAACGAACAGATAGTGCGCACGATTGAAAGGAACATATCTCGGAAATTGAACGGTAATTACACGGCTGTGTACTAGGTCAGGGTTCGCGTCCGATTTGTCGTGTGAAAAAGGAGACAGGAGAAAAAGGTAGATGTGTGTATCTTAGAGAAAGAGAGAGAGAGAGTGAGAGAGAGAGAGAGAGAGAGAGAAGGAGGGAAGGGTGTGATGGATGGAGGGAGGATAGATTTAATATTTATAAAACAGCTAAAGATAAAACATGCACTGTATATCTGTCCATCTGATTAATTGTTGCACAATCTTAAAAGTTCCCGTTCTGGTCGTTTGTCTTTTCTCCTACAATCTCGCATGTATTTTTTTTTTTGTTTCCCTTTGTCGGTCTGTATTCTTCGTTTCCCCTGTGCCATTTCTTTCTCGCAATAGTTAACCTAACCGCACGGAGTCCACGTGTCCTGTTCGCTTTCCCTTCTCCTCTCTCTCTCTCTCTCTCTCTGGGTCGGATCTGCTTGCTGTTTCCTTCGTTCTCTTCCTTCTCGCTTTCGTTTCCCGTTCTCACTTTCGGTGGAGACTCATTATAAATATCCAATGATTACTTGGGCTTTCATTTAATGTTTTACTTCCTCGCTTAATTTATTTACACATTAACTAATTACGCAGTTTGGGGGGACTTAAGTTAACCGCCTCACGCATCCGCCATCACGATAATAGTCACTGTAATATTCACTACTTACTAGTAACTTGTCTTATCTAGCGTATTTTCTTCTGTGTTCACATCAATCCGCTCGTTTTCCTCGATTTCACGTTTCGTCGCACGCACTCTGGCATTCTCGGCACACTTTCACTCTCTTTCTCACTTTCTCTCTCTCTCTCTCTCTTTCGAGTTTTCCACACACTTTTCCATTTACATTACAAGTGTTGAACATGTACAAAGCCCTATTTACATTATATACACCTTGCTTCGAGATTTCCCGACGATAAACGCTATCTCTCTTTCCCTTTTCTCACGCAACAAATCTTCAAGAGACGCGATGACACGGGGCAGTGATACTTGCTCGTTCCAGATGTGTTTCACCCATGTTCCCTTGCTTCTCCTCGGAAAAATCAAAAGTCGTAGACGAAGAAACGCTGAACTCTTATGATTTCTGAGACCCCAAAGCGAAAATTACGGTAGGACACGAGAAAGTTTCGTTCAATCAAATAGTGGACGCTGGAATCGAACACTGCTGCTCCTGGCAGAAAATATTCGATCTAAATCAGGCAAATATGGTTGCTGAGGGCATTATTGAAAACGAAGAACAGCGAATCATCTATGATAAACGTGATACAATGTTAAGGATATTGAACGAGACATCAATAAATAGACAAATTTTTTAGAGACAAACTGTTTTAGTATTCTAAACAATACGGATTACCATTGAGATCGTTAAAAATCTGTTTTCAACGCTTAAGGATAATTAAAGTGTCCCTTAAACAAGTGTCTTAAAAAACCAGACATATTCAATTGTATGCTAAATAAAGTGGCATTATTTTAATTATAACAAGATACGTTTGATTTGTTTGATGGGATATCTTTTGCCAGGCGTGTATAAAAAGCTCGGAATCGAGTTCGCAAGAAAATTCGAATCTCCTTGTCCTATAATTTTCTCGGTCGAGAGACGAACAAGTGTGTCACCGGCCCCGTGCCTGTACATGTATGTGTTCTCTTCATCATCGATGGCCCGCCGGTTACACCGTGATCGGTACAGAGGAAAAGGATGCGAACTAACGAAAAGAATCGGATATGCAAATCGTAAATCGGTCGCCTCTGTTCGTGTCAGGCAACGGCGAGCTCCGAACGTAGCCGCCGTCGTGGCTCCTCGTACGCTTTGTCTCCTTGTCACTATCGATTACGATAAGTCGAACGGATGGAATGTGTGGCTGCATTTACGATTATATATATCTGGCAGTAGTCGTTTCGCGGGCAAGATCTTTCGCTCGTACAAAAATCTTACGACCGGCTGGCTCGCGGAACATCATCGTCGCGTCGTCGTCGCGCGACCCTAAACGCTGCCTAAACGTACGGTCGCTTGGGAACTTGCGCCCGGCGATCAACTATCACCGACGCGCGCGTCGAATAATTGGAACCTTAAAATGTTAAAAAACGGAACGTCGTCGTCGTCACGCACCGGGAACGCATCCCCGGTGTGATAGAGATGCGTTCACAAAGTGGATTCGTTTTGTCTCGAGCACCATTCGACGCCTCGCGCGGCCGCGAGTTGCATTTAATTGACTGAAAAACGGTACACGCCCCCGCGAGTGTGACTTTGAACGACAACGAAGGAATGTATACAAGTGGAAGGAAGGAAGGAAGGAAGGAAGGAAACGGTACGAATAAGTTGTCCGAAAGCGTTTTGCGATCCGGTTACCCACGGTGACGGCACGTGACGATCTTGGATTCGAGACATTCGACGCCTGGCACGATCCACGGATGCGAAACAAGACGGCAAGAATTTTTTTACGCGCGGCTCGAAACTGATATCATACGCTCGCTCCACCGTGAACGGACACGGCTCTCGGTCGCCTTCGTTCTACCCGGTGTGAACGCTTGTGCGAACGGCCTGCGAAAACCAGGATACCGCGAACGGGTTTTCGTCTTCTCGCCTACGCCAGAATGAGCAAATCGCGTTCCGCGACCAACGATCGCCGGAAACGCTTACTATAGCTGGTACCCTTAACGCTGATTATCGCTAGTTTTTATAATTCGCCTACAGAGTTAGTGTCGTCTTAACGTACGATCTGCCGGAGAGAAAGATCACGGCCGGTCCGGCTGAGCAAGGGTATAAATTAAAAAAAATAAATCGCGTCGCGGTCGCGAGCACAGTGACGCTTCTGAAATCAAGATATTCAATAAAAAAAACGACACCAACAAAGTCTTCTTTCCGTTTGGAATTTTGTTGATCCGTTAACTACTAGAAATAATCATCCCCTTTTAAAATTACAGTAGCGCACGGTTACAATTTACTTTTTTATTTATTTATTTGAGCTCTAACTCGGCTAGAGAATGAATAGAATGTAAAGAAAAGAGATAAAAAGATGTCATGCTTGTAAGAATATTGCTTCCGAACCGATGTAAATTTAACCGAGCACAACTATAGTGCTCCCATGCCCTGCGTCATTGTCGTTCGCTTTTGAAGCATCCCTGTGCTGACTTGCGCGTCGTCGAACCTTCGTCTCGCGAAAGAATGCTTGTTCTAAAATGAATTTGGCAGGTTTGTTCGCTTGTGGGATCGGTTAATCCGGCGGAATAAACGTTGAACGTGGCTAAGAAACGCACTTTTCATGCGCATGGCTAATTAACTGAACGGTGTGTGTTGTGTCTGTGTGTGTGTGTGTGTGTGTGTGTGTGTGTGTGGGTGGGTGTTTTTCGAGCCGCATCGGTCCGGGAGGAATACCGAGCTGCGTGCGGTCCCTTTTCGATCGCTCGATATTCGTCCGGCGAGTACACCTCCTTCCATTCGTCGACGAAAGATCTTCTTGCAAGCATAGAACGTCGCCGCCCGGATCCGACGATCGAGCCTCGAGGATCCACGGGATCCGATCGGTTTCACGGCGCGACGGGAGACGGGATGTGTCTCGCGGGATCCCTCGATCGCCGATCCAACGATTCACGATCGCTAATTATACATTAGATAACACTCACGGATGATAAAAAATAAATAGCGCGCGGGTTCCCTTACTTACACATTACATTACGCGGTATTACGACATATACCTTTTTTGTTTTTTAAAAAATAGTAAAAAACAGTGACTAAGTTTTTTCGCTTTTTTCACGTCGCTCGGAAAATCGCTTTGTATCACTATGTATAGTATACGTATGCGTGTAGATTCGTACGTTCACGGCTGATTCGCGCGCGCGCATTGTTTCTCGCTCGATCGTTTCTCTCTTTTTGAACGATAAACGTGCAATATACACGCATACATATAATATCGTTACTGTATACATACATATACATTTATATATATATATATAATTTTTTATTTATAAAAATAACATTCTGGGACTAAAACGTAACGTTCCAAAGCAATGTACAATGAGGAGCTGGCTGAGACGATCGATAAAGGTACCTTAGCCCTGCGTTTTTTTCAATTTTCATCCTCCGGCGAGGGAGTTCCTTGTTTCGCTTGAAATGATCGCGGTCTGTTTCCCGATCTCGTCCACGGAACATGAGGATTGATCCCGGCCGATCCTGGTCGGCGATCGAGCGAGAGAGAGCTCTCGCCGGCGCCGCCGCGATAGATCGACGCGCGTCAGGAGTAAAACTATCTACGATGCGATCACTAATATAATGCGATACTGCGGTTAAGTAATTACACGATTCCTTTCTCTACGTCTCGGGGACAGCAATCCGCGATATGTCACTAAACGTTCGCGAGACACTCGAAAGTAGACAAAAGCCTAGCCCCTTTATCGAGTCGTCGCCGATCCCCTGGGAGAACGGGGATTGCGATCGAATCGGCGCCGGTACCGTTAACGAGGAAACGACTTACACGCGTCGAAACGTCCTCCGATCCCGACGATACGCCTACACACAAGACTGATCTTCCCGCTCGATCCACGGAGATCCGGCGACGCGCCTTCTCGTTAACGAAGCGGGCCAGCATCGACTATCTCGTCTCTCGGTTAACGATTTTCCCCCGACCGCGACGAGGACGAGCTTCGAGGCTCGAGTCGAAGGGAAGAAAGCTGGGAAAAGAAAGCTTTCGTACCAAGCTCTGGAGCCTGTTCCCTCGAAGCCTGTCCCGTGTTGTAGAACCAAAAGAGGACTCGTCACGTTTTATCGTTCTCCGCACGACACTCGTTCACTGTGAAACCAATCCCGAACGCACGCTTCGACGGTACAACGACGACTTAGCCTAGGCAGAGGTCCGTCGCGAGTTCTATATATCTTGGCTCTAGTAATCCGATCGCCAAACGGGATCACACGCGCCGGCAGCCACGCGATTATAACAGAAACGGAAACAAAAAGCAATAGGAGGCCGATCTCAGACGGTCCTGGGCGCGATCGTTATGGCTAGAAACGGCGGCGCGGTCGCCTAACGGTCAGCCGTCGTTTTGCGTTTGAGCTAAAAACGTTGTTGTTCTCTTGTCCCTCGTACGGGAACGCGGCCCGTGACACACCGGTTGCTCCGGAATCGTCGGCTTCTGCAGGAACGAACCACCGGTCGTCGTCGGAGGGCTGTGTCCGACCCTCGAAGGACGTGGCATCTGGATCCGTCGACGTGTTCGCATCCAGCCACCGAAACCAAGGTGTCTGGATGCCGGGGATGCTGGTTGTCTGTCGTCCTTGTGCAGGAAGACCATGGAGGACGACAGAATCCTGCCACCGTGGTATTCTAACCAGGGACTTCGTAGCTCTATACCGGTTAAACGTATAATTTCTCCACCGGTATTACACCGTCTGACCTAAAACCGGTATATCCTCATCGTCATACCGGTGTTGGGCCAACGAGCCTTCACCGAAACCGGTATACCACCGAAAACCGAAATACCGTCGTCTTTTCGGATCTTTTTATTACAAAGAACAGGTCAATTGATTCGTAGACTTGGAAAAGACTAAGAAAACTGTGTAGATTCATCGTATTCCTATGGTCCAACGACCATTTGTCGACAACAAACAGAATTTCATTTGTTTAACACGTTGAGTGCCATGTCACCCATATGTGGATGTCGAAATTATTTGTTAAAATGAATTTTTACGTTAACCCTCTATAGGCCGAATTTTCTTTCGTTGCTTTCTATTCGCAGACAATTTGCAAGGCATTCACTTTGATATTTCAAGTTGATGGTGCTGCTAACCGTTATCAATATTGTTATTGATTATCTCAGAGACATTATATAATTAAGACGTGTACGTCATCTTGTGAAAAAACTGAAATTATTTGGTGAAATGTCCGTATATTAGCTTGCGACCTGAAAGTTACCCGTAGAGGGTTAATATATTCATTGTACCAACTTTGATTAGAACCTGTAAAATGCAAGAAAGTTGGAGGACTACTCGATATCATATATTTAATTTTTTTTCAAGTTTTATTTCGGTAAATAGCTTGCTTTGATTCTATGGAATTCTTGAGATTTCTACGAGGGTTATTCAATAAGTAAAGAGACAAATTCTATAATTTTAAAACTATTCAATGAATGTGTACAATCTTTTCAGGGGTGTTAGTTGGCAACCTTGGGATATGCTCTGATCAGCTGTTTCATCATTTTATGTCAACATAACCTCAAAATTTTCAATTCACCATGGCAAGTCCACTAGAAGATTGCACCTTAGAAGAGCAGCGCTCAGTCATTAGATTTTTAGTCGCAGAAGGTGTAAAACCAAGTGAAATTTTTTCTAGAATGTTAATACAGTACGGTAAAAGTTGTATGAACCGTGCAAATTTTTACAAGTGGGTTGATCGGTTTAAAAGTGGCCGAACAAGTGTAGGTGATGAACCCCGATGTGGACGTCCACATAAGGAAGCGGTGCAAAAGTGGCTTCGGGGTAAATCGAAAGAATTCTTCGCCAAGGGAATTAGGAAGCTGCAAAAAAGATGGGACAAGTGCATAACTGTGGGGGGTGATTATGTTGAAAAATAGCCTTAATTTTGAAAGATTGAAATAAACCGTTTTTGAGCTATAGCCATTTGTCTCTTTACTTATTGAATGACCCTCGTAGTTTGGCAGTCAAAGTGTTAACCGAGTAATAGATTCTATTGGAAATTTCTAGCACGAGTCCGACTCGATGAGTACGTTGTAAAGGGTCCAAGGAACAAAACGTGGTTCGTTTAACCCCTTGCCCTACAATAACGAGCCAGACTCGTGATGAAGATTCTGATAAATGTGAACGTTATTAATTTCCTTTAAACCGAAATAAAATTCAATTTTGTTGTAGTTGATATATGTCATCTTCTTTTTCTATGAAATTCTGAACGATGAAGCATTTCTAATCGTTACAATGACAAAATTAAATAGTAGTGCAAGGGGTTAAGGTTCCATGGGTCCCGAACGAGAGGACGCTGGTGTTTCGGTGTTTCGGTATCTACGAGGGTTATGAAGCCGAAGAGTGGCGGTGTAGTACGGGTATTATACGTCTCGGTATAAGTCCCTGATTCTAACACTCGCTGTAGGAAGGCGGCGGCATCCCGCGGCCGGTGTACATGTCCGTCTGCGGCTGCAGGTGACAGACAACCGTGTGCCCGTCGAGGACGGCCACTGTCCTCGTGTGGTCCTGCTGGGGCGGTATCCCGTAGGAGGCGGGAAGACGAGGCAGCTCTCCTCGCTCGTACCTCGCCTGGTTGTGCTTCCGCAGCTTCTCCCAGCAGGCGTTCAGGGTCCTCTCCATCGCCGGGCTGTACTCGGACGGGTCGTAGTGCATGTTGCCCCCGCCGCCGCGGTCCGTCAGCGTTTGCCCGTAGTGCACCAGGTTCCTGTCGGTGGCGGGCGAGTATGGTATCAGCGGCCTGTGATCGCCGTAACTCCTCGACGACTGCCTGCTCATGTCGCTCTGCCTCCTGCCGTCCTCGTCGGACATGTCCGAGACCTGGATCTCGCCGGCGCCGCCGCCGACGCCTGCCCGTTCTATTTCCTCGTACACCGGGTCGTCCTCGTTCGCCAGGCCACGCGGCAGGTGCACGTGCTGGCCGTGATGACCGTGCAGCTGATGATGACCCGGCCCGTTCGCTCTGCCGTCGATGATCTCCGTGTACGTGTGATTGTACGGCATCGCCGCCCTCCTGCCTCCGCCGGTGGTCCTCGTGCCGCTGATCTCGTTGTTCTCGTTGATGCCTCGGCCGGCTCGGTTACGTCCCGAGTGACCCAGCGTCAGGGTGTTGTGCGTCCTCGGTGAGTCCTCCTGCTCGGAGCCGCCGTGTCCAGAGTCGCGGGAGTACGATTTAAAAGAAATGTTCTGTGGGAAAGACAAGAGACTGTTAAGCGGTCTGAGTCCGGGAACAAAAAAGAGCAACAGTCGACGGTCGAACAGAAAATAAAAACTCGTGTGTGTGTCTGTATGATGAGGGGACCGCGCGCGTCTCGAGATGACGTGAACACACGCTGATCCTTGCGATTCCAGCATCCCGAGGGAAGCTTTTTGGAAACGCAAGGCCCCCGTTGTTTCCGCGGCGAATCGGTCGTTCGAACAACAATGGCGCGAGTCCTCGAGATGATAAACACCCGGGAGCTCGTTCCGTGCCGATCTACGAGCTCGCATGCATGGCGGTAGGGATGAGTGAGAAAATTCCGTACGTGCTGTATATGATATGTACAAAAATACCTCGGATCATCGACCTGTCATCCGATCCATTCCTTCCTCTACTGAACGTAAACGAAACACACACACACACACACACAGAACTACGCGGTGGTCGAATGACAAAGAAAACTTGTTCATTGTATACTTGTCGTGTGTTCGCGGCAGGAGAGTCTAGCATCGCGCCGCCGGTCGAACGTCTTATCTCGAATTTCATCGGCGAGAATGATCGGACACGGACACGCCTGTCGGGGCGGGTCAGTGTAGTTTTCATACTGTTCGACGATGATGTTCGAAGAGACGTTCGGCGGCGACGAACCAGAGACGGGGAATTGGACGAACATATTTCTCTTTGGGAACAGTTTCTTTCCCCACACCTCCATGCTTTTCCGAAGCGGTTGGCCTCTATAGCGGAATCGTCGAGGTGTTTACTCTCTAAGTGTGCAAAATTGTGTTTCTATATATATATAGGTGCTGGGTACAAAGTACGTGAACGAGAACGGTAAACGAACAAAACGGCACACCATGCAGTGAACGGAAAACAGAGAAACCAAAAAAAAAAAAAATAATAAGAAACAACAACAAAACGTGTGGTGAGCGTAGTCGGAGAAACAGAGTGTTACAATGAAGAGAGTAGAGTAAGAAAACAAAAGGAAAGTTTCGATCGTGACAAAACGACATTGGCGAGCGTGTGTGAGGCGAGCGTTAGCTGCGGTGAGTTAGTTACCTTCCACATGAGGTTTTTGTTAAGGTGGCCCCAAGTGGCGGTGGCAGATTTGGGGATATTGGGAGCTGAGGGTAAGAAGGCGTGACGGGCGTACGGCAGGGTGGCCACGATGTGAGCCTCTGTTGGAGAGGATTCACCTGGCACTGTAACTGCCGGTTGCCTATCGACTATCGCCCAGCTTCGACCGGACGCCAAGTACTGTAAAAATCGAACCATTCGCCGTTCCCTCTTAACCCTTCGTTTACTGACTCGTCGTGTGGAAGAGGATTGGGGAGAGCGAAGAATCGGTGTGTACGTGTCGATCGAACGCTCGCGGCGTGTTTCAGGAAAGAATCGAGCTACGTCCCACAGTGGGCAAAAACGGCCTTTTTCGATTCAAACTCAAAGAACTTTCAATAGGAATGAGGTAGAGCGATGAAATTTTTTTTAAATGAAGACTGAAACTTTGTAGAATATGGGAAAAATAGGGAGATTACGGTACGAACGTTTTTTAACCTTGAGAAAATTGGTTAAAGTAATGACAGTGACACGTCAAATGATGACGAGATGTGAAGTGCTTCATGTTTCGTAAGTAACGCAAAACGTTAAAATACTTCATTATTATTATTTATATTGTGTTTTATATATGAGAATACGATATACTTTCAAACTAGTGTGTTATCAAGTCATTTTAACGAAAAAATTTCATTAATTTGTGTCACAAAAATCTATTTTTTTCAAAAACCAGAGGTCGTAGACAAATTTTGAAAACAGATTTGAAATTAGCGTGAAAAAATCTATGGGAAACGATATATAGCATGTTAAAAAAAAATTTTCCGCGCGTATTAGCCACAAAAACAAAATTTTCTTGAAATTGTGCATCTTTAACGAATTTTCTCAAGGTTAAAAAACGTTCGTACCGTATAATCTCCCTATTTTTCCCATATTCTACAAAGTTTCAGTCTTCATTTAAAAAAAATTTCATCGCTCTACCTCATTCCTATCGAAAGTTCTTTGATTTTGAATCGAAAAAGGCCGTTTTTGCCCACTGTGCGTCCTACCCGCGCGAGCGCACTGAGAAACTCCAGATCCACGTCTGTGCATTCCAATTTCAAATTATCCCACGATCAACACTTTACCTACGATCCTCGAACAGTTTCTATAAATCTGCAAAGCTAAGTCCACACTGGAGCAACATCCTGCAACTTTATGTCGCTTCTTGTTGCCCTCTTCTTTTCTTACCGAGAAGAAGAACCATGGAAGAACAAGACAACAAAAGGCGACAGAAAGTTGCTTGTTTCAACGGGAACATAGCATAACTCACAGCCGATCGTTTATTTTAGCAAATCCTTCAACAGCAACTTCGAATCTACTCGCTTCTTTCATTCTGGGATTATTATTCAGCACTAGAGCTACTAGAACAGTCAACAGATAAACTGTGGGTCTGTATACAAAATAAAAATCGTCCGCATCAATTGCAAAAAACAGAAGACACGTTACAATTCCTCTCTTTTTTTCGAACGACCCTAACAAATTAATATATCGGCGTTGTTATCCCCTTGCACTACTATTTATTTTGTAATTATAATGATTAGGAATTTTTCATCGTTCAGGATTTAATAAAAATGAAAACATAGTTTATATTTATTGTGTGCCTATGTTTTCTCCAAAGGATATATATCGACTACAACGAAATAGAATTTTGTTTCGCTTTAACACTAGAACTACCAAGCAGTAAATGCAACTGACATACATTGCCTTATAACTAGACGTCGGATCTTTATGCAAAATAAAAAATTTCTATGTGAAATGCAACAAACTGGAACGAAATAGAAGTTTACTTTCTTTTCTAATACGTTTGAAAGGTTGAAAATAATATAACTGTACTTTAAAATTTGTCTAATGTTCTTACTATTTTAAATTACGCCTACTCATTTTTGTCATAAATGCATAAAATCCGCTGTCTACTTATAACAATAACAAAATTGCAGTTGTTTAGATTTCGTACCAGTTTTGTTTAAATGCCTACTTCGATAGAGAAGTTTATTAAAAAATTTTCTCATGAAAACATATATTTACGATTTCGTTATTTCTAAAAGAAAAAATTAGGAGCAAGTCATTTTGACCCATCCGGTAGTTCTAGTGTTAAAGAAAATTAATAACATACATATTTATTAGACTCTGTTCAAAATCTTCATCACGAGTCTGACTCGATATTGTAGGGCAAGGGGTTAAGTTCTTTTAATTCATCTACTATTTTAAATTGCACCACCTCGTTGTTGTAACAAATCCATAAAATCCGGTTACGATTTTATCGTAATGAATACCTTCACAGGAATCCATTCAGTAGTTCGGGTCATGCTTTCACACAGACTATGACCAATTGAGATCTAACTAAATGCAATGCAATAGAATGAAATCTCATCAGTAGACATCGGATCTTTATGCAATTTCCAATTTTTATAGAAACATTTTAAGAAAGTGGAATGAAATAAAATTTTACTTTTAATGGGGACAGCCTTTGTAGATCCAAAGCAAATAAAAATCGTGTTAAATTCTCTCGAATTTTATATTATAGCATTTTTTTAACATTTCCATAAGCCATAAATGCATAAAGATCCGATGTCTACTCATCAGGTTCTAGTGATAAATGATTTCGAAGCATCTTTTTAAACCTCGCGAGACGGACACTTTGGAGGATTCCATGGCAGCCGTGGCTAATTCCATTGAAATCATTATACACAGCAATTTTTTAATCTCCATTGTTGGGATGGACGATTTCGTATGGCTTCTAAAAAATTACCGAAGTACAGCCGACCGAAAGTTAATGTAACACACTGCCTCAGAAGCTCGCTAATGGACACACAGTAGGTAAAGTGTTAAGAATATATAAACGAGCTGGAAAAATCTTGGTTAAAACGAACAGTTATTCGAACGAAACTGACAATTAACCCTGACTTTTGAGAAGAACGTAATTTCGGTGGTCACGAGAAACGATAAAATAATGAAAGGGTTCGTAAAATTACAGCGAAACGGACGGAATAACTCGGACGTGGATTAATTACATGAAAGATGCAGAGGGTTAATTGCGTGTTCTCGCGAGGATGTGACCGATGATTTTCGGTATTAAAGGCTGAAGCGAGTGACGAAGCTGCGGCGGGTTAGCGAAGTTTGCGTCATAGAAATAAATCGGTTCGACTACGTTGTTAGAACGGCGGACCAACAAAGCGACTGTTTACCGGAGTTGTCTGAGCCCTTAAATCACGGTAATTCGGTCCATCGAAAGTTGCCGGGGCTGTCGACCAGTAAACAAAGGGTTGCTCGGATCTCTCGAAACCGGCAAAACACCTTGCCCCATCTTTAAACACGTTTTTCGTCGGAACTGAACCTGCGGAAGGAAACATTTGAATTTCGCTGCGACACAGTTTCTCGGACGAGAAGTTCTCCCAAGGCCCTTTCGTGAGCGTCAGATACCGGACTGGGAAATTTCTGACGGTATCTCGCGGAGGCCGCCGATGCTCGCCGGAAACGTAGCGGATTTAACTCGCGCGCGAGTTCGTCGGCGAATCTACGACGGAACGGAGCTGAGATACGCGACTTCAACACGCACACCGTCGACGAACCGAGAGAGAAAGAGATCGAGCCACGAAGAACGAGGATCGAGTCACGCGAGGTCCACGATCGAGACTTCCGGTCGTCGGCCGCGATTTCTTCGTACCCGAGTCCGAAGTCCTTTTTCCCATCTAGACGGACGCGCAACGCGGGATTTCGCTGGCAGCCGATTATTAAAATACATAAAGTTTAATGAGCGTCATCACAGAGCGGCGCGACCGGCCCCGCCGAGACTCTCGTTACGATTGATACGATCGGATTATAAAATGAGACGTTCCGCGACGTCCCGCTGATCCGGATATGGCCTCTGCAGTCTGTGATTAGCCATTTTTCTTGCCGCTTGTCCGAGTAATGAGACGGTCGGGCAAGGTGTGTTGCGACACGGGTAATCTTTGTTTTCTTCTGATCTCGGTTTTAACGAGGCTCGACCGGGCATGGGCATTACTCGAATAAAATATTTGCCAAGCAATTATTTTCAATCATTCGCCGACATATTTCGCTTGGAGTTGTGCCGAAATATTTTCTTAACGAAACAAATTCTTTATCTTTTCTTTATCTTATCGAGAAATTGTATCCATAATGATAACGTCTTCAACAGTTTCCGACACGAACTTTATCTGTATGTGAATTTAGAACGATACAAGTCGGATGAAAAATGACTAGGATTTGTTATTTGTTACAGTTGTCAGTTTTGGTTCGAAATGAAATTTGTCCAAGCCTGAGTTGCTCGTTCGCCGACACAGAACCGTGTCGAGACTGGGTTGACCGTGTTCACGGGAAATACCATAATGCTGATCATCGTCGTGGAAGCTTGGAACCTAAATAAAATTAATAACCGAACGATGTCGTCGTTACCGGTTCGTTTCCTTCGCTTTCTTTATTTGTACTGGGTGTCTGGCGAAAGTACGAGAGCCAACTTTCGTTTTTGAATACTGCGTTCGAAGCGTTATCAAATATGCATCTGATTTTGAACGGTTTCGAGTGTTCGATAGAGTATGCAAAAAGAAACGACAGAGTTCAAGTAGTTTTTATCTCGAATCTGTGCACTGCAGACAGCTCAAAATCTATTTAATATCACGGGTCTATTTGAATTTTCATGCTAGTGAAATTTGTCTCGTGACTAGGACTGGAATATTTTGCAGTATCCGAAATCTTTAATACGAAAGAAGTTTTATACAAAATGATCTCTTCTTAACTTAACACTTTAACCACCGAAATTCATTAACGGGCCAAAGATGCTCTTAAACGATTATTTCAAGAGAAAACGTAGGATGTGCATCTATACAAAAAACGAAAGAAGTTTACTGCGGCCAAAATCAACACCGTATCTACAGAACACGTATTAATACGATTTTTCGTGTGTCACATTTCACTGTACTAAATCCACAGGGAGCTTGGAAATCGTCTGTCCAAATAATCCCAAAAGAAACACGATTACATTCCGTTATCGCTGTTGAAAGATTGACGAAAAAACCCTTTGTCAAATAACTTGCAGAAGCAACGAAGTTCTCACTGACAGGTAAAGTGTTAATAGGGTTAATGCTACTGAATTAAAACAAAAATACCCAATGCCAATTAAAAATCGAAACCCGGCAGCGTCTCCTGAAGACGACTGTACAAGGAGCTCGTATTTACAAAGGTCGTTCAATTAAACGAAACCTCACCCTCGACGATGTACCGTGCGCATTTGCAGTGGACACCCCGTAGAATCCCCGGGGACTTTAACGCGCGAGCACAAACGATCGATGGAAAGCAGCGGGTCCTCGGAGGACGACCGGCTAGATCGTTAGAGGCTTCGGTGATCCGTGTTACCCTATCTTTCGCGCCTCCCGCCGCGCGAAAACGCGCCAGGTGTTAATTAGCGGAACGTACGATGCGAGAGGGGTGTGAGAGTTCGGAAAAAAGTTTGAGGGGGTTGGGGGCAGGGGGGAGAAAAAAGGAGAGACGCGTGTGTACGCGTGTGGGTGTGCGTGCGAGTATACAGTATATATATATATACATATATTGGGTTGGCAACTAAGTAATTGCCGATTTGTTCAATGAAATAAAAGAGTTTTTTTTTTTACTTGGAATGAACTTTAATCTATGATGTATTTTCCATTTTGTTGGATGACCTTTTGCCATCTTTTTCTGCCAACTTGAAAACTCCACGCTCGTAGAAAGTCTGATGCTTTTCGGCCAAAAACTGAGTTAAGTGAGATTTTACATCGTCATCATTATTGAAAGTTTTACCACGAAGGGAGTTGTCCAGGGATCGAAATAAGTGGTAATACTTTTTGGCAGCTTGCACTGCGTTCTTTCCTTTACGGAAATAATAAAGCAATATATGGCGAAAATGTTCGTTTTTGCACTCCATATTAATATTGAGGTAAAAAAAAACTTTAAGAAAATATCTACGCAATGAACTTGTAAAGCTAGGTTATGATGCCAGCTAACATATATAAGGAGAAGAAGATCATAACGTTTACGGATATTATAAAAATGGGAGTGAGAAACATATATAACTGAAATCGGCAATTACTTAGTTGCCAACCCAATATATACGGTGTGGAGCAAAAGTGATATGGTGGATGCGTGCGTGCGTGCGTGCGCGCACGTGTATGTGTCAGCTGCAGAGGAGGTGTGAGAGAGACGTGACGGATTGGTCCGCGCGGATTTTTCTCGCCTCTACATTTTTCCGCTGCCTTCTCGTGGCTAAGTAACCGGTCTTGTACAGGTGAGTGGTCCGGGGGACGCTCTGCATTTTTCGGGCTGCGAGCCGAGTCGAGCCGGTGCGAGAACCCGATGGTCGGGTCGGGTCGGGACTGGGTGGAGTCCTCGAAAATTTCGAGATTTCCGAATATATTCGAGAATCCAGAAATTTTCGCAGACCCGAGATCTTCGGGTTCTCGCACACCTCCGAATAGCAACGACTGCTCGGCTGTGCGCGCGGCTTAAAAGTATCGTCACGCGGGCAGAACTCTAGAAGACGATTCTCGCGTTATGCGAACCTTCCCGAATCGAATTCTGCCCGCGTACCGTGTCGGGAGGAACATCATTCTCGCCCCGTACATTACGAATCTTTCGGAACGTATGCGCTCTGTTCAGCAGCGCATGGAAATTCGTTGAAATTTATTCGCCGGGTAATTGCGTTGCCAGTCGGCTCCGCGCATCGGTGCCGCGAGTAAAAAGGACCTCGATAAGCGACGAACAGGTTTGCGAGGAAGCCACGACCAACTCGCCGGAGCAGATGTTGTCGGTTGGAATGTAGGAACTCTCCTGTTTAGGTCTCGCGGTAGGCTCTCAGCCTGCCACGTTTCATTAAACCGTTTTTCTTGCTCGATGCGCGACGGATACCCGCGGACACAGGAAAAACTTGATGGCGGAACTGTGTCGAAAACTGATCCATACAGAACGTTAACACTAGAAAGACTGAAACTTAGTATATACCTATATTGCCCAAAAGCAGTCAAAATGACTGCATTGTGAAAGAATAACTAATGTGTAAAGAAATTTGTTTAAAATTAATTTTTAACATCTTTTATATTATTTACAGTTATATAACAAGTTATTAGTAAATATTATCAGTCAACCCTCCTATAACGCGGTACTCTTACAGCGCGGTTTCCGTTCAACAACGTCCCATCAGTTCTTTCCGTGCACCCAATGAATGGTTTTAACTGGATATGTTTATATAAACATTCAAGCTTATCTCTTAGCCGTTTAGAGCTCTTTCACAGTACGTCTCGTTGGTGACCAATTCTTTCTAAAATTTTGTCTGCACCGTCCATTCGTTTAGCTTTTTGCTGCTTAATTTGTGGTTTATAATTGGACAACATTACACAATACTGTAAGTAATATTCTTCATTTGTTCTAATAGTGAATGAAGAATGGATGCCAAATCTCGATTTACAAGATGTGAAAAAAGGGCTAAATTTGGCTAAAGAATTAGAACTTCATTTCATTCAAACTGATCATTCAACGGTGTGCAGCGCAAAGTTTAAAAGAGAGTTAAGAAATTGCTTAGCTCCCTATAGAGAGGTTTTAGTGGAGTTAGAAAAAAAAGCTACAATCGAAAACCAACGTGAAGATGAACCAAGTGAGGAAGACATTTTGCCCATTAAAAGAAGGCGAGTTAGGCGACTCATATCTGACAGCGAGGATGAGAGTGTTGAAAGATTACATCATTTTACAAAAGTCTTTCTTGTTTTTGTTGGAAAACAGTTTTTTAGTTTAGTTTTCGTTTCATCTTTTTTTATCATTTCCTTATATGAACTCTTCAATTCAATAAAAATAATTTATAATTTATCTTGTCTTTTGTATTTATTGGTCTCCATATAACGCGGTACGAATGATGTGACTTGTACTAATTCTGAGTTTCTTATAGCGCGGTTTCCATATAACGCGATACGCACTCACCGCGTTATAGGAGGGTTGACTGTATACATAATTGTTTTTCTAATTGAAATTAAAAAGCAGTCAAAATGACTTCCTTGGGCAATCTAGTGTTAACTGCGGGGAATTTCGCGAGAATCTACACATCCTTTGCGAACGTTTATGAACCGCGGATGGGATCCAGAAAACATACTAATTCATGAAATTTCCCGACATTTCTGTAGAGTGGTCACTGGTTGTTCACTGTGTACCATTCTACAGGGAAAACTGAATCGAAAATGCGAAATAACTCTCGACAGTAGAACAGGCCGTCTGATCGTTGCACGTATCGCTTCTACTGTTAGCTTTTCGTGTAGAATCACTTTGTACATCTTTGTACATCTTCCTCGAACCTTGTTCTTTCAGCGAAATATTCTTCAAATATTTGCTCGCTTATTCGATTAGTATTACAGGCGAAAGATCGCGTGCACGAACCAGCCACATCGACGTTTACTCTCCAAATCGAAAAGATTTACCGTCTTCACCTTTTCCCGGAATAATTTGCACCCACGTAATTAACATAGTCCCTTCGTTAGAGCGACTACTCGTTCCGTATTGTAAGTTAAGCTGTAACGAATGCGCCAACGTATATATTGTTCATACAAATAACAAATATGTTCATGTTATTGATCAACGATTCGTCGCCAACGACTAGCGAACGTGTCGAAAAAAAGAAAAACGAACGGGACGAAAAAAGGACGAGCAGTCTCGTCAGGTCCGACATCGGAGAAGGACACGTTAATAAATTACATACTGTCTGCTTTAATCCCGGCCATTCCTTACAGTATTGGGCAACAATAATCTACGAGAATGATCGTTTTGGCGTGTTCCGGATGATTTCTGGACTGAAAGAGCGACGATGTACGATAATAATCCGATTTTCGAAACAGGATATGGAAAATGTATGTTGAACTTGCGCTTCCTGGTCCCAGAATACTTTTCTCGGTTGCAGATTTGGAGAGTAATGGCCGGTTTCGTGGAAAATCGTGTTGCGATCCGGCGTACGGGAAAGGGTGAAAGTGTCGCGGGCAGAAGCCGTCAGAGGCGCAGCTGCGTAGCCGATTGTAAATCACCGATGTTACAGATTCGTTACGTCTCTCGTGCGTGTGCCACGGCGTAGAGAAGCGGTTCGTTAACGATCCGGAACATCTGAAATAAATGGCGAGCGCGGAGGGGCGCGCGCAGCCCGCCACGGACACCGGAATATCAAAGTATTTCGTAGGGAAGGGGGGAAGAGGGTACAAAGTAGCCAGCAACCGCGTTACACCAAACCCAGAGCCAGATAAGAAGCACGAAAATCACCATTTGTTAGTAGGAGTTGTCTTGCAAATAGTACGTTCGCGTGTGTACAGGTGTGCAGAGCCGAGCGAGAGAACGTGCTTGGTAGAATTCGCCCGATGCTCGTTGTAACCGAATCGTTTCGTGTTCTCTTTAAAAACGATTCTCCAAAAAAAAAAAAAACAACAGAGAACACAGAGAGAGAGAACGGAATTTTCGAATGATTCTACGGATCGGACGAACAAAAACTCTGCGAGTTTAGCGACACGCTGAATTTGCAGGAGAGATGACCGAAACTATATAATCGTAATTCGCCGTGATTCGTCATTTCCACTCGTCGAACGCGCTCGCGGCTCGGAGTTCTAGTAATCTCTAAATCCGATAGACTCGGGCCAACAATTGGCAATAAATTTTCACAACGGGAAAACACAGGCGCGCGGCGCGCACGCGGTGCGTACTTATCGTTTCATCTGCAACAGTTGCATCGATGTTTTATCATATAGAACAAAACCGCGGGTACGAGCACGTTCGATAATTTCTCCTCTCTTTTTTTCCCCGGTTTCCGCTCGTCCAACTCCGTACAGCAGACGGCCGTGTTCTCTCTCTTTCTCTCTCACTCTCTCTTTCTCCCTCTTTCTCTCGCTCCCCTATATTACCCAGGCTCTCCCTCTCTCTCTGTCTGTCTCGCTCTCTACGTCTTTTTAAATTCTCTTCGCAGCGAACGCGCGTACAGGGTCGAAAGAGTGGAACGGTTCGTTAAATGCCTTTTTAGCTGGTCCCGCTCCAGAGGCAGCCCGCTTCGAGGCGGCGAAGCGATTCCCGGGTGACGTTAAAAAAAAAAGTGTTTCTGGCACGCGCCACTTTTTCGAGCGTGTTACGCACGGCGATTCGAGAAACGAACATCCCCCGACTAGAAGGGTCGAGGACACCCGCACTTCGCAATTTATCCTGCAACAGACTTGGGGTAACACATTAACAAGAAGGACGAAGAACAGGAAGATGAAAGACGACGCGGAGGGCGACGCACTCGAATTAGCATAGAACGGTGAAAAGAAGAGGGTGGTTAGAACACGGTTAACTAGACGGGAGCTGGTATCCACGGTGGATTCCTTCGTTTCGAGTTCGGAAAACTCGTTCGCCCATGTACAGAGCTATTTTCAAGGGGCGACGACTGTCGAGGATCGCCACGATTTCGAAAAAAAGAGGGGAGCCGAATTCGAACGGTGTTTACGTCAGGCCGGAGAAAAGTAGGAAAAGACCGGATCCTCTCTGGATCTCGAGGAGGACGGTTGGTCGCGCCGAGAATAAGAAAACACGGGAGGAATTCCGGCCGATAAAGGTGGCAAGAACCTAACCCGGCGAGATTATCAACTCGAGAGACAGGTCTGGGTTCTCGGAACCAGCGAGACAGAGCGGCGGGAAAGGGCGTGCGTTATTAATTCCAGTACCATTAATCATAGTTGCGTTACCGGCAGAAAAGAAGCGATAGTAGAGAACGAGAGGTTCTGGTGTGGAGGGAGAAAATATTAATACGCAGAGAGCTATTGCGAGAGGAGGAGAGCTAGGCCAGCCATAGGTGTATATGCGTGTGTGTAAAAGAGAGAGAGAGAGAGAGAGAGAGAGAGAGAGACAGAGAGAGGGAGACCTATTTTTCGGTAATTCAGTAATTTTTGTGTCTCGGTTGTATATTTTCGTCCCCATGTACGCGCGTGGAAGAAGAAGACTTGTGCGGACTGTCGACGGGGACAGTTCAAAGAAGAAAAACTCGTTTCTCGGTTTGGTGTAGAAGCGGCTATCGGATACCTTGCTGGGCGGGATGCCTATTGTGGTTGCTAGGTGCCATCATGTGCATCTGGTGTGCCCCGACCGGCGACCTCAGCGACAAATTGTTCAGGTTCACGTTTATCGAAAGATTCGTATTGTTACAGGCGGTGGTCAGGTTGTTGTGATTGTTCGGCGGTGACGTGGTCGGTGTTGTACCCACATTGGAGGCGGTGTGCGGCGACAATCCGGAGCTGTCGGTCGTCGGTGCTGACGGGTTCGACGAGGTGTTGTGCGAGACGAAGTCCTTGCCGCCGTTCGCCCCTCCCGCGCCGCCGCTGGTACCTGAAGAGCCGCCGGAGCTTCCGGTGACCGTCTTCGAGCACCTCAGGCACTTCGGCAGCCAGGAATGCCGGCGCACGAACTTCCTGTACTCCTTTCTCACCTGCAATTGCGAAGCAGACCCACCCCCCGAACGAAACTGTTTAACGGTGCGCAAAGAACCAAGGCAAGTGCGACGAGAACTGTACTCTGATATCTCTTTCTTTTTTTTTTTTTCTTTCTTCGTTTATCTTTGACTCCGACGAGAAATCAAAAACGAAAAGATACACTGTTTTTTTTTCGTTAGAGAAAGAATATATCCCGGCTCGTATTCGAATAGAAGCGTCTGTGCGGAGTTTACAGAGAAATCAGGAAAAGTGAGCGGTGCATACTTGGCGGTGGCAACCAAAAACGATGAAAAAAGAAAAGAAAAGAAAAACAACAAACGGTTCTTGTGAAAACGATAAAAGGCAACGGAACAGAGCCGACGGAACTGCAAATGAAAGTCGTGTAGGATGATTTCGTTCGAATAAATCGTGGGTGATATATGTTGGATTGCCACAGCACTTTATTCGAGACATCATTCTGTTGTCATCAGGTATTCGGTTTTTCGTCAGCGAGACACATCGGTCATACGAGATGGTAACATATGATCCCTGCTCGAGTGATCTCTTCTTGCCCTACGAATTATCTGCTACTTATAAGTAATATGAAGAATCCGCTTTTGTTTGTTTGTTTTTTTCTTTTTTCTTTTTTCTTTTTTTTTTTCTTGATACACAGTGCATCGAATTCTTATGTTACAAGATGCTTGCCGCGCGTGAATTAAGTAACGGTACCACAATGCTTACTATAGAAACAGTTTTACAATCTTTTATATATAAAAAAAAAGCTTCCGACTGTGTTGTTCACCGGGTCGTTATCGTCTACATGCTTCCGTAGCCAGACTCGAACTTTTTCTTTTCTTCACGGAGAACATGGTACAAGGATTATCCGCGGGATTTACATGCGAGTATGTATTATTAATATCTTCGGTGTGTGTGTTTTGCGCGTGGTAACAACAACCGTTCGCACAGTACTCCGAAGAGAATGATTGCACGGTTTTGCTCGACCCGTGATGAGAGAGAGAGATGACGATGATTCCGCGGACTCGATTTAAAGTAAGGTAGACGTTTTCACCCCGACGTATTCCCTTACCTTCTCGTTCTGAACGCAATGGAACACAAAGATAAACAGCCCCTGCAGAGTATTCAATATGCTGAAGATGTACGCCATCACGACGGTTGCTTGGTTCAAGAAGAGCAGCCCGAACGTCCAGGTGAGTCCCAGCAGAAAGACCAGAACGATCGCGCCTCTCAGCCATGCCCTGGTTCGAGAATAAACGTCAATTAGTCACACTGAAATCATGGTCCCGCGCGGTATAGTTCTCGCGGCGATGCTTAAAGGAGCGTGGTGAATGATTCGTGAAACTCCGTGGATCGATGAGATGCCGCCCCTGGCGAAAGCTAACCGATCAAATTATTTCACCGACCACATAATTGTTCGTCAAACGCGAAAGCAAAAGATCGTCAGACAAGAAAATCAAGAAATTCGAGTTTTAATTAGCATCAATAATAGGTGAACAGCGCGTGAATTTCTCAACTTAACATGGTTGACTGCCCATGTCACCCATACATGGGTGACGGAATTATTTATTCAGGCTTCAAAAATGAATTTTTACGTTAATATATTCGTTGTACCAAATTTGATTAGGATCTGTAAAATGCAAGAATGTTGGAGAACTACACAATATCATACATTTAATTCTTTTCAATTTTTATACTCTCAAATAACTTACTTTGATTTTATTGAATTTTGGAGGATTCTAGTTTGGCAGCAAAGTGTTAAACGAGCAAAAATTGTAAACGAACAACCTGTATTTTTGAACGCGTTCAAAGTCAGCAAAATGCGACCTAAACTACCCCTAATATTCAGTTGCAATTTTATATTACTCGTATGCCAAAGAAGTAGATGTTTCCATCCCTAATTTTTAGCGGTGGAGATGTTTGAAAAATAGTAAAGACAAACTCAAACTTTCAAATGAATTTTTACGTTAATATATTCGTTGTACCAAATTTTGTTAGGATCTGTAAAATGCAAGAATGTTGGAGAACTACACAATATCATACATTTAATTCTTTTCAATTTTTATACCCTCAAATAACTTACTTTGATTTTATTGAATTTTGGAGGATTCTAGTTTGGCAGCCAAAGTGTTAAACGAGCAAAAATTGTAAACGAACCTGTATTTTTGAACGCGTTCAAAGTCAGCAAAATTGCGACCTAAACTACCCCTAATATTCAGTTGCAATTTTATATTACTCGTATGCCAAAGAAGTAGATGTTTCCATCCCTAATTTTTAGCGGTGGAGATGTTTGAAAAATAGTAAAGACAAACTCAAACTTTCAAATGAATTTTTACGTTAATATATTCGTTGTACCAAATTTGATTAGGATCTGTAAAATGCAAGAAAGTTGGAGAACTACACAATATCATACATTTAATTCTTTTCAATTTCTATTTTATTAAATGACACTTCGATTTCATGGAATTTTTTAGCTTTCTTGTTTGGCGATCAAAGTGTTAAAAGTAGAAAAAGTCTTTGAAATTTTCATCGTGCTTGTAAAACGTTTAATACAGTTATTATTTTTGAGGTTCGCGGCTTCGATCGAGCATTTTCCGCGAGGGGCGGTCGAGTCGAACGAAAAATGGGGATGTGAAGGGGCGCAGGGATGGAATTCGCGAGTCACGTGGCTAACGTGCCGAATGATCGATGACGGTGTGACTTTAATTCTAATAATTCCAATGCTACATTTGTCACGTTCCTTATCGAAATGGAGCGGCGAGAACACGGCAGATTATCAGAACGGGTGTTATGCACCGAAGTGCACGCAACGGTTCGAGCGAGCCGCGAGACGCTAACGCGTACTAATGTCGCTCGTTTTTACACGCATGCGCCCTGGTGTTGTGTCGGGCACACGTTTTTTCGAACCGAGGCATTAGCATCGTTAATGTCTCGCGTGGTGTGTGACACTGAAAGCGGTCGGAGTCCTGTAAGCATCGCACACACGCGTCCTCTTATCCCCGGTTTCTTTAACTATTTCTCGTACTTTATGTCTCTTTGGTCGGATCTTACGAAAAACGATCTCGCGATCTAGGGAGCCACGGCGGCCGGGACAATGGCAAGGGTGGGCAAGGGTTTTTCTTACGGTTACTACTCTAGACTCGCGTACTCTAAACTACTCTGAAATCAGGCGTGTTACACCCGAAACTAAGGATAAATTACGGCATGCGATCGAATCGTCGTGTGTACTCAGAGGAAAGGCAAACGGCGTGACGCGTAACCAAGAAGCGAGCGCGAATAATCTATCGATCGGACCCGGCGCCGGTGTGTGTCCTCTCTCCGTCAAGCGTTACCACGAAGACACCTCCGCACCCAGCAAAGCAACGGTAATTGCAATGTTACTCGGCTCAGGCACGTTCTCATACGCACACACACACACACGCGCGCGCACGCACACAACCGCGCGCGGAGGTGGACGGAGCACAGGTGGGAAACGATAATTGCGATTCCAGTGAGTAGCACGATCGATCCGGTAATCGTTGAACGATTCTGCGTGTGTTCGTCACGACGAGAGACTGGCTACTATCTACATTCTACATTCACAGTGTACAAATCGAGAAAACGATCGTTAGCTCGAATGACGAAACACAAAGAAACAAAAATAGATACACAGTGACAATGGGCGTAATACGAGTGCGTGTACGCGTGTGTACGTGTATGTATGTTTGTGTGCATCGTGTGGATGGGTTGATGTTTGTTTGCATACGAACAAAAGAGGAAAAAAAAAATAGGATGAGAAAAATTCGCGAGCATACGCGTGTAGTAGTATTGTATGACGTGTTAAATGTTAATGACGATTAATAATGAATGAGAGGTGAGTAATAATAAATAATGGTAAATATCTTACAAGTGCGCTTGCAATTTGTTGGGAAGAGCATTCTCTTCCTTTCCACTACCAACCAACCACGCCATGCAGAAGAATGTAGAACAGTGTAGACAGAAGTGGGTAGAAGATTTAATACAAAAATGAAACAAGACAGCAACGTTAGGTGATTGTTCCGGCACCATTAATTAATTGATTATTTTTCATATAACTTTTGTTCTTTTTTTCTTTGTTTTCCTTTCTTTCTTTCTTTTCTCTTAAAACACAAATGAGACTTATCTGTTCTCTATGATGCAACGCTCGATTCGTATTACTACCGACCGCGGTAACGTATACGCATCGATGCATCGCCGTCTCGATGCAGGAATTTGGATCGCAAACGCGTCGATAATGTGTGTGGGACGAGAGAAGCAGCCTCGTTAATAATTCGAGTCGAGCGTGCGGGAAAATTGAACTACCATCACCGATATTTTCAATACGGGAGATTGACCAAGTTAATACCGTGTCGTAATTACTGTATCTCCTCGATTCGACGTAGCTCTCTCTGTTCGCCCGTAGTGTGCGAATCAACGTTTGCTTGTTCGTTTTGTCGCGCGACGTGTTGATCGATTGATCGCGGGTCAACGGGTGTCGTCGAAAATCATCGATACATATGCACACACACACACACACCGCACGCGCACGCATACAAAACCGGCGGGTGGGTGCGTGCGTGCGTGCGTGCATACGTATCGCGAGTAAAATACCTAAGAGATTCAACAGCAAAATACAAGTGGTGTGTCGAACGAACGAAATTTTTGCGGTCATTCCAACACAGGTACTCAACAGAGACAAAAAACGAAACGAAAAAACTCAGCATGGCCGCCAAAATGATGCGTGACAGTAAGATCCACTTTTCGGGGAAGATCTCTTTAAGCAAGTAAAGCTTGCGAACGTGAACCGAAAGCACCAAACAAACACTTCGTTTATCTACTCGACGAGAGGATATCGTATCTCGAACGTGTTTACGGACGGACTCTGATCGATCACTTTATATATATATATGTTATATACATATATGGATTCGCTGTTACGGATTTACGACGAGCCGTTCGGTGTCGCTCGGCTTACCTTGCACTGGCCAATCGGGAGTGCTCCTTGCTCTTCATCGCGACCGTCGTGTTCGCGTGCCGGCACATCATGTAAATCGCCATCGACAGGAATACCAAGTTCGCCTGATAAGACAACGTCGGAATATTAACAACTATTCCAGCCGCTAACGAGCCGGGCTGCTTCCAGCTGTAACGCGGCCGTCATATTGCTCGGAATAATCGGTGCGCCACGTGCTCGTCTCTGTCGCTAATCGATGTCGTTCGCGACATTAAATGCCCGACGATCAATGATTTTCTACCACCTCCGTTCTTCAGGAAATTTGTCAGGAAATAATGTCGGTTTTTGTACACGTATGCTCGTGTCGTAAATCATTTTACAAGGGTGAGCTCCGTTTTACATTTTTCTCTATATATTCTACACTTGCTAATTGGTTTTCGCTTTGATTAACCCATTTTCATAAAGAATCGTCAAACTTTTTTTTTCATTATATTCAAGTACAAAAATGACTACAAGTAAAAGAACTTCATATCTCAGCATTATAAGAAGAAATCAGAATTACTACTTTCATCTCCAATAACACCGTCCATTTCTATTTTTTAGCTAACGAATAATGACAGTGACCAGGAAAATTGAGCGTATATATACGCCAATGATGCAAATCGGTTTAATAAAGTTAAATTTGACACCGAGTTGCCACAGTTTTAGACGTCGGAAACCGAGGTTGTTCCCTCACCGTAGCTTTCGTCAAGCTGACCTCTAGCGACAGAATGAAACAATGCTTGAGTGCAACAAATTACATCACACTGGTACTCGAAGGCTTGAACGAATTTTCTACGTTTCGACCGTAAAAGTCATTCTTTGGCAACATTGCGAATGTTTGAACGACGTTTAAATCGAGCGTGGCACCGATAATCCGACTATTTATAATCCTCGTAGGGAAGTCGGATTTATTTCGAGCAATATATTTAAAGACACGTTGCGCGGTGAAAGCAGCTCAGATAATTGCTCGCGGAGAGACTTACCAATATAACGATTATCACAGGCCCGACGAAGCTGAAGATGAAGTAGTTGTCCGCTCGCAGCCAGCAGTGTTTATCGGTCCCGTAGCTGAGAGGATCGATTATACAAGAAATAGCCACGACGAGCAACGGGGCACCGTAGGCAACCAGATAGTACCATCGGAGTCTCGATTTTTCCGCTTCGAACACCTCGATCAGCATCACGTATAATTGGAATCCTGGAGAAAGTGGGATACGTGTCAATCATTCGCAGAGAAAATCAGTCTAGGCAGGTTCGAAGAGATCCAGTGGATCGTATAGTACCTTCGAGGAACATCCAGGCGAACGCGCACAAGAAGAAGAAGTGCAGCAGTCCGGCGACGATACCGCAGACAATTCTCTGATTCGTTTGGCCGATTCCGCAAACGAATAAAATTTCCGCGATCAGCAGGCACACGCAGAGGTTCTTGTGAATGGTCGTTCGGTCGGACTGCAAAAGAGACGAAGATCGAAGTTCAACGATTGTTTGCCCTCGGTGTTATTTTAACCAGTTAACCCTTTGGAATCTATCGGGACATATTAGTCCCATCCATATATTATGTGCGCCTAATGGTATAAATAGATCCCGTTTTTCTATTATACACAAATATACCCGTCTTCAATGCACACTGGGCAAGTTCCTGTATACACATGACGTCACATAACCACATACAATTTGTAATTTGTCAATCGACGTGTTAACCCTTTGGAATCTATCGGGACATATTAGTCCCATCCATATATTATGTGCGCCTAATGGTATAAATAGATCCCGTTTTTCTATTATACACAAATATACCCGTCTTCAATGCACACTGGGCAAGTTCCTCTGTGCAAACACTGCTTTGCTTCTTATCACCTACAGTAATATTTTACTGATATATTACATCATGTATTTCAATATTCTTTGAATGTAAATAAAATTATAACAAGACTACTGGGCTTTATATGTTCCACCTAAAATGTCTAATGGGACACATGTGCCCGGCAATTAGCGTAAAAACAGCGCACCCTACAATTATAAAATTATCATTTCTTGTAATTAGTACCTTATTTACCCGTTTGAGTGCGGAGAATTTTCTTATGCATAGAAAGTGAAGCGCAATAGCGCTTCGCCGCACTCAAACGGTTACATAAAATCTGACCATAGATATGACCTAAGTAAACGAAAAATAAATCCGACTCCAAAGGGTTAACTGCGGAGTTTAATTTTGAAAATCCCTCGCGGCACGGAATTAAAATCAAACAATGACGAATACACACGTCGAGAGCAGGACAATTGCTGCTGTTATAAATTTTACGAAAAAGGCGAAGCAAAATGAGAAAGAATTACATTTTTATTTGATAAGAAATAAACAATTTATTAACGTTAACTGCACCGAAATAGAGATTTGGTTCGACGTGTGTACACGTCAAACGCGCTTAACTGGTTAACACCAATTCAGCAGGACAATGGTTTTACCTTCAGTCCGCGAAATAATTGGAAAGTCAAGATGGCGAGGGCCAGGCAGACGGCGGAGATGATGCAGCCGATGTACGTGATGATCTGTAAGGCGACCTGATTCTCGATGTCGAGACTGATCGCGTGGACGTCCATGAGAACGGCGAAGTTCGTCAGGTGGTTGCACTCGCAGACCGTGTGCGTCGTGTTGGTCTTATGTATTTGGCAACCGACCTTGGACCAAGCGCTGGAAAACCATGAGCAATTCGGGTATAGAAGATCCGTCAAACGGAAGCCGTTCGCAATGGCCGGCGGAATAGAGCTCGGGAATAGTTCCCCGGAGGATCTCTCGATAACTCTCGGGAATTACCTGAGAATGTAGTCCCAGAAGACGCAGGTCACCTCATTGGTGTGGTTCTTGATGAGCAAATGCTTGAAATAGACCTTAACAGGCTCGTTTAGCTCCCCGTGCCGCCCTTTGCCCAAAGCCGCGGAGATAACTTTGCTGTTGAGAACCGTGGTCGTGTTCTTCTTCGGCAGCGGTTGCTGGTCCTCGTCCATCACCAACGACGATACCTCGGCTTGCGGCTGCAGGATCTCCTCGAGTCTGTCAAAGGCCATGAAGACTAACCGGACAATGCCGTTCTTGCTGTACCCCAGCACAGCGTCTCTGGTCAGCTCCACTCGATCGTTCGACGCTGTCCACCTCTGCTGGGCTGCCCCCGTCGGAAACACTTCCAATTTGTCGCCGATGTTCCTGGTGTCCAGCACGCGCACCTCCATAACTGCTCAACAATAGCATCGATTATGTCATGTTTTTAACCCTTCGACAAAATACCAAACAGAAATTCCATTCTCTAAAACGGAAATTCCTGCGCACATGAAAACCTGAAGAGCGAGAACGCGTCGTCTTTTTACGTTCATCTGTTCAGCTTTCGTTTAACCCCTTGCCTCTATGATATCGAGTCGGACTCGTGATGAAGATTCTGAACAGGGTCTAATAAATATGTTTCTTATGAATTTCCCTTAAGGGGTTATATTTCTCGAAACTGTGTTTTCAAAGTCGGTGACCAAGATTTCTCGGAAACGGCTGAACCGATCACTCTCAAATTTTAACACAAGCTTCTTAAGTATATTTTTTAGTAATTAATCGAAGCTTTTTTCTCTCCGATGAATATTTTTTTTTATAAACAATTTAAGGCCAAAATTTTGGTGAAAAATCGATTTTTTTCTTTGAAAAGCCGCCATTTTGTCACAAAATTTTATTTTGGTTATTCCTTCGATTAATTACTAGATTATACATTTCTTTAACGAAATCATTTTGGTTTTTTCATTTTTGATGATCCAGTCCAGAGATATAGTGGTCACCGCAAGGCGCCTTTTTTTAGAGTAGCTCCAGAAGTTCAGCTATAGCAGGTTTCAAAATTATTATTTTTACAAATAAAAAATGTTCAAATACAGTTAAAAGTTACCATAATATGTGTA
This sequence comes from Seladonia tumulorum, assembly GCA_913789895.3. Classification (NCBI taxonomy): domain Eukaryota; kingdom Metazoa; phylum Arthropoda; class Insecta; order Hymenoptera; family Halictidae; genus Seladonia; species Seladonia tumulorum. Next base: position 9,250,021 of record OU565279.1, on the reverse strand, counting down.
CAAATTTTTACATTAATAGATGTAGAGGTCTTCTCAGGAAAAATTCTTAAAAAATTGCTTTTTTTGGGCCTCCTAACTGTGTATAACCCCTTAAACCGAAATAAAATTCTATTTTGGCGTAGTTAATGTACAGAACTGTTGGAGAACATATAGGCATACAATAGGTATAAATTTTCTCCCTTTTTTAGGAAATTACAAACTACAAAAAACTTCTAATCACTGAAACCGTGAAATAAATCGTAGTGCAAGGGGTTAAAACTTGTTCGCAGAACGCTCAACAATTTCGTTCTAACGCAATTATCCTCGGTAATACAGTCTAACAATTTCTTCTGCAACTACATACTACGTAAAAGGATATCATTAGGTTCCTGCTAGATATACTAGAATCATTAAAACGACAGGCTTCCGGCAAGGTTAATGTGGTTTTTACTGCATTTTCGTCTTAATGGGATCCATGATGAAGTTTTTGGTTTCAAATTGATTCTGATGACCACAAAAACCAATGTTTTCCAAGAAATAAGTACACATTTTAGTCCTAATTATTATTACGCGGTACCTCCTTCTGGTTGCAGTTTTCTTCGCCTACTGGGAACGGTAATGGGAACAGATGCCTGATTCACGTGTGCTTTCTGCGGTTCAAGGGTCTCGTAATTTTGATTCACGAATCGAAGAAAGTATTTTAACCCATTCGCATCATAAGGAAATGTGAAAAGAAGGCCTTTATCACCAAAAATGACTACAAGTAAAAGAACTTCATATTTCAGCATTATAAGAACAAAATAAATTGAGCGTATATGTACTCTCAGGTGATAGTGAACAGGAAAAATGAACGCATATACAGGGTGGGGCACCACATTTTGCCATCTAGATTTACGTCATTATTATTACGCATAGCAAACAATTTTTTAGGTGAAGTTGAATGGTTTTGAGAGGGGCACATTCTGATGGTACATTTTTTTTGTAGGTGGACGTGTAAAGGACATATGAAGGTCATTCATATTTATTTAAATGGAATCATATATTTTTTATTGCATCAGCTGATGCTCCTTCATATTCTTTACAAAAAAGTATTAATCTATTTGTGTAAAAAAATCATTAGTTTAGGAGATATTTAGCTCAACAATAGGGGATATTTGTGCCTTTTGAGTATGCGTAAAATGCTTCTGCGGCTATAATTCCAGCTTGTCAATCGATTTCGCGAGAGCTAACGGATGGATTTAACGTAATTGCGGCTAACACTACAATTTCGTTTGCTTCATTTGTTATTGTTTTATTACGAATTGCCTTTTTACGTAATAATTGCCCCGTCTGGTGACATTTTTTAAAAACATAATCAAAGGTACGGCGTGATGGATGATTTCGTTGAGGAAATCTATTGGCGTATAATCATTCTGCATGTGTAGCACTTTTCCCAGCTTCAAAATAAATCGATAACATGTCTATCTTTTCTTCTTTAGAATACTTCATTATGAAGCGATCAGGGACGTAAAAGAGATGAAATTTCACAATAAGTAGCAGAGCAAGAATTATCAACACAGAAAATGTAAATATTTACATTGATAATTCTTGCTCTCCTGCTACATTACCACATTGAATTCATAATATTGACCAGAAAGTCGAGATTTCCTAACAAATTAGCACTAGATTGCCTAAGCAAGTCATTTTGACTGCTTTTGAATTTCATTTTTTTTATTGCTAATACTTATTAATAACTTGTTATATGACTGTAAGTGATATAAAATATATTAAAAATTACTGTTAAACAAATTTCTTTGCGCATTAGTTATTTTTTCACAATGCAGTAATTTTGACTGCTTTCAGGCAATATAGGTATATACTAAGCTCCCGTCTTTCTAGTGTTAGAATTAAAATATCTCCTAAACTAATGATTTTTTTGCACAAATAGATTAATACTGTTTTCTAAAGAATCAGCTGAGCATCAGCTGATGCAATAAAAAATATATGATTCCATTTAAAAAAACATGATGACCTTCATATGTCCTTTACACGTCCACCTACAAAAAAAATGTACCATCAGAATGTGCCCCTCTCAAAACCATTCAACTTCACCTAAAAAATTGTTTGCTATGCGTAATAATAATGACGTAAATCTAGATGGCAAAATGTGATGCCCCACCCTGTATACGCTAATGATGCAAATGAGTTAATACAGTTCTCAGGACTTCCGCGACGATCGCCATGACAGCGTCTATAAAGTTCCAGGCACGATGGACTCGTTGTTCTCTCTCTCTCTATGTCCCTCTTTCGCCCCCGAACAATAAAACTAACGTGCGAAGAGCGTTTTCTTTTTTCTTTGTAGGCTGTTCCGTTCGATCAGTCATAAACGTGACGGCGCCAGTGACGAGAAAAATTCGAGGCACGCGATGATGGCAACGAGTTTTCTGCGCGATGCGGCGCGGAAGAAAGTGCACAACAACAACCATGGCGTAGGGAATATTATGTTACACGGCATCCGGCCGGCTGTCGCTCATCAAACCCATCTTCTCTCTTTTTGCCCTTTACTGTTACGTTATTTATCACGCGCGGATCTAACGCCGCTACCGCTTGATTCGACCGCGCGGTATAAATCCCCTCCAGGGCCGCTCGATCGCGACGCCACGCCACCTTACTTCCGGGAAGTAAATCAAATTGCTCGTAATTTTCCTCCGGGGTTTTGTTGTGATAATGCTGGACGGGAGAGAGGTAAAGCTCTCGGGTTACAACATTATCCAGGAAGGTACCAGAGAATTACGGCGGGGTTTGGATCTTTGTTTTATCTACGCCGGATATTACTAGCGTCGCATTCCCCAGATAAGAGATCTAGATTTATGCGACCCAATGCTGAAGTCGGACCTACTCGGTACTCGCATGTCCATTGTGCCCGGGCGAGTCCGACGCAAACTCGCAACACCGCTGCCTGCGTACTTCTCTTTTAACAGGTGATCTAACACGGATGATAAACTGGACACCGGGCAGATAGCCTCTCCTCGGGACGAGCAGCGCACGGTATTAGTTCCGATGAATAATTGCGCCGGGTTAATAGAGAATCAACGTTTTCCCGCTCCCTAAGAAATCTTTAATCACCGACTTCCATCGAGACGCGAAATCGAGTCGTACACAATACGATTGCTAATAACACTGGCAGGAAGTATTTGATCGAAATCGGGAATGCGGTTGCTGAAGGAATCATTTATGCAATCGTTCGTCACGAAGAATTAACACTTTGATTGCCAAACAAGATACGTCAAAAATTCCATGAAATCAATGTGTTATTTAACACTATGGATGGGTCAAAATGACTTCCTCCTAATTTTTTCTTTTAGAGATATTGAAATTATAAATATGTTTCCATGAGAAAATTTTTTAATAAACTTCTCTATCGAAGTAGATATTTAAACAAAACTAATACGAAATCTAAACAAATCTTATTTTGTTGTTATTATAAGGCAATGTATGCCAGTTGCATTTAGTGCTTGGTCGTTCTAGTGTTAATGAAATAGAAATTGAAAAAATTTTAATGTATGATATTGTGTAGTTCTCCAATTTTCTTGCATTTTACAGAACCTAATCAAATGTGGTGTAATGAATATATTAACGTAAAACTTCATTTTAAAACCTGAACAAATAATTCCATCACCCATATATGGGTGACATGGCAATCAACGTGTTAACGATACTGCGAATGCTGTCGGTCTTTGACGAAATGTGAAATGTTGCATAGTTTAAAAATCAAATTACCAGATTAGATTACTGGGTGCGAATTGTTCGTTCCCGAGATATTAAAAAATCCTTGGCCATGGACCATAGACTTCGAAAAATTACAAAATAACAGTCGCCGAAGGATAATATGTTTAATATTATGCTTATGGTTGTTCGAAAGTAAGAATCGATTGGATGCGCGTCAACGGTTAAGCGAGAAATAATAATTACAATTGCTGCGCGTGTAATGAATTGTATTGCAGTGTTCACCGTGGTCGTCGACAGAAATCCTTTCCGTGTCAAACAGGCGAACGATTAAAATGCTAGACGTTTAATTAGTTTGACGGAACGCTATCCGCCAGGGGTGTATCATCGAAAAGACTTACGTATGTTCTTGCCGACATGAGTGATCGTTTTCTCGTGCATCAGCGTGTCGGCGAGGAGGAACGCGTTCTCTTCGAGGCCGGTCAATAGAGAGGTCGCGACTCTCATCTGCTCCTGATGACTGAGGTCCTTCCAGGACTCCCTCTGCGTCTCCTCGAGGAGATTGCTGCCGGTCCGAACGACACCTTGAAGCAACTCGGTCACGCTGACCTCCTTCTGATTCGCGTCCTGGTACGTTCGGATGTCTTGGGCCATTTTCTCGGCCATGTTCTTCATGATCTTGGTGGTGATCATCATGTCGCCGCCGTAGAGTCCTTGGCTGTTGTTGGTCACCTGCGAGAGCTCGCGACTGATGCCGAGGATCACGTCGCCCTCGGTCACCCTGTTCTCGAGGGTGGTCAGCCAGACCGATCGGCACTCGCTCAAATCCGGACTGTCCCTGTACCAGGTGGCGGTTTCACCTTTGCCGACACACCTCCATCTTGCTAGTCCGTTGGCACCGCCCGGACAGCTCTGCACGGCGACGTCACCGGCCCTGGTCGTGTTCCACGAGAGGTTCCTTTCCTTCCTCGGGGGACACAACGGGCCGAATAGTATCACGGACCACTGGCCACTCGAGCCATCCGGGAACAGCGTGCTCGGCACTGGAATATTTGAGTTAGTTACGAGCGTTAGTTGGCCCGTTACTTGGCTTCAGTTAATGGCGGCCGGCTTTAATGCGATTCTAGTGTCCGGTCCCCCGTGGGCCGGGGGCTTAACGCGCGACATCGTATCGGGTCCCGGCGAAATGGAATTTTCGATGCCCAGGGGTGTCTTAATCTTTCGCGGTGATTGTTACGAGTTCGCGAGAGATACACGAAGCGTCCCGGGGCCCGGTACGATTTAGGCGGGCCACGCTGTTCTACTGTCACCGTTTTCACGTGTAATCGCGCACCGACGAAACATACGCGATTCCGTAGGTTTGATGGAAAAAAAAACAAGGTTCGGTTAACCCCTTAACTTGTACGCTCGAGTTAATTCGCGAGCGCGCTGAACAGGCCAAACTGTGCACACTCGAGACAATTCGAGCGGCGTTGTATTTTATGCTGCTATAATTGTTCACACTCGAATATAATCGAGAATCGAAAATAACAATGTGAAAGCAAAGAAAGAAAAATCGTTTTATCGATATTTATCATTTACACGGGATTGTAAGCTATAACACTTACAGTAGAGGACAAAACTTTAAGACGATGATTTGTAATTTTGATTATACACATAATATACAAATACTATTTTTCTATTCTGTCCGTTGTTTTAAAGCAACACAGATATGTGTTTGACCTCCTTGATCTGAATGTTTTGATCGTCAAATGTCAACAATGTAGGAGTTCCAGTTGTTTGTTTTCATCGAAATCAGTGTCTACTGTGTTTTTTGCTGCTTCAAATTTATCTACAGAGAAAGAAAGTATGAGTAAAGCTCGGAGTTTGCTACCAAACGAAAGGAAGCAGATCGTAAGACCACGAAAACAAAAAATGACATTTGCCAAAATAGCAAGTCCAATTAATAAATCAGAAACTGCATGTAAGCAGGCCTGGTATAAATTTTTGAAGACTGGCAAATATTCTGATCAATCAAGAAACGGAAGACCTCGAAAAACAACGTCACAAACGGATCGTCGGATTTACCGCTCATGTGAAAAGGACCGTTTTCGTTCTGCAAGTGATATTGCAACTGAAATAAACGTGAACAATAACGCACACATTAGTGCTAGAACTGTTAGAAAACGTTTAGAAGATTTTAATTTAAGAGGACGAAAACCTCGCAAGAAATCAATGCTTATATTTCAAAAAATCGGAAAATGCGACTTGCATTTGCTAAAGCTCATGAACATTGGACGAGTCAAGATTGGCAAAAAGTACTATTTTCGGACGAATCAAAGTTTAATCGTGTTGCTTCTGATAGATTACGATATGTAAGACGTCGAATTGGTGAAGATTTAAAACCACGATGCGTTTTATCCACAGTTAAACACGAATCATGGATCGTTTTCAGTATATGAATATACTGAAGAATACCACGTTACCATATGCACACAATAATATGACTGACAGTTTCATATTCCGAAACGACAATGATCCAAAACACACGGTCCGAGTTGTACAAAATTTTTTTCATGAAAAGAATATTACTGTGCTACCGCAGTCACCTGACCTGATCACAATTGAAAATCTGTGGACTATAGTAAAGAAAAGTGTGGAAAATTATAAACCAAAAAATCTGAGTGATCTTTACTCTATAATAAAAACAGCTTGGAATAACATTTCTGTTGATAAATGTGAAAAATTAATAGATTCGATGCCGAAAAGGTGTGCTGAGGTGATAAAAAATAACGGACTTTGGACAAAATATTAAATTAAAACAAACATTTGACACATTTTTCTTATAAAATGTTTCATTTATGCATAGTCTTAAACTGTTGACCATGAGAATATAATACAGATTGGTTTTCCTTCTGCATATTATTACTAATTTGTTCAGAAACATAATGTAAATCTTTTTTGTTAATATCTAAACAAATTATTAATCTGTTACTACCAAAATAAGGACACTGTACTTAGGTTTTTCATAGAAAGTAAATAATTACTTCCTTTCGTTCTTTTCGTCTTAAACTTTCGTCCGCTACTGTATTTATTCAAGAATAAAATACAGCCTTTTTCCATGGAACGGACCTTTTCCATTGATTTTTATTTTTGGCCGGTTTTGTTTAAAAAAAACTGTGCGTTTAGGGGTTAAAAGCAAGATCGATCGACGAAGACATTTCTGTCGGAGATCGCGCGTGGATTTTTGCATGTCTTGGGCCGTTTGATTGAGAGACAGCTGAAATTCGGAAGCTCCGACACCTGCCCTTTGAGCATTAACCCTTTCGGCACGATCGTCGACTGTAATTGACAGCCGACAAGCCCTCCGCCGAGCCGACGCGTCGACCATAATCGACGGTGGATAGTTCCAACCAGTTATGGACATTCACTCGATAAATCTTGCTTTGTTGAAACCATCGAGGCTCATTTGCCCCGCTGATCACTGTGTTACGCGAGGACGACGCGAAGCGCGCGGATACTAATTTGCGCGGAGAGTTAAAGAGAAAGGAGACGCTGCGGAAAAAATTCGGAATGCCGAGGGAAAATGTAAAATAGGGTTGAACCGGCGCACAGTGTACCGAACCATGGACAAAAATCGAAAAAGTCACTGCTTCATATCGATTTAAAACTATGTTCATACTATGTCAAAATGTCCAAATAAATCATTTTTTGAAAAAGAAATGCAAAAAGTTCAGTAGGAAATGAGTTACAAGCGAATTTGTAAGCGAATTTTACGAAGATCAAATAGTACCTCAGTTCATAGCGTAACTTGTTCACGTTATAATATGATCCAAAGACGATTATAAGAAATAATCTTTTCAGAAATTTAATTGTAGTTTATCGTCAAAAATTGTGTAATACATATATGCAATATAATAATTAATCTGAAATGAAACCATTCAGTTTCATTGGTTTCCCTAATCTTTGGAAGAGGATAAAAAAAAAGTTCCGCAAAGTTCCGCTGAGATTTTGATTGCGTTGTATTGGTAAGATAGTATACTTTGAATTGTATGAGTTTTAGCTGCAACTACCTGCAAATCTCAGAGTTATTTAACAAAATATGCAGTAAGAATCGGTCAGGAAGATCAAATAGTACATCCGTGCATAGTGTAACTTTGTTTACGTTTTGTTAAAAAGTTCCGCAAGGTTCCGCTGAGATTTTGATTGCGTTGTATTGGTCAGATAGTATACTTTGAATTGTATGAGTTTTAGCTGCAACTACCTGCAAATCTCAGAGTTATTTAACAAAATATGCAGCAAGAACCGGTCAGGAAGTTCAAATAGTACATTCGTGCACAACGAATTAGCACAACTCTTATTTTTGTCGAGGAGACGAATGTTATAATAGTTTAAAACAAAGTTTCAGTTTCGGAAGAACTGAACTAAGAATTCATCTACTGAGAACCAGCAATAAAAACAAATTTTGTTTATAAATATCGTTTTTCAATGTTTAAATAGATGACTATATTTATAATAATATCATATTGAGATTGCTTTCAATATAAATAAAAAAACCCACTTTGTTTCATATCTCTATCATAAACAGAACAAAAGTTGTTGAATTTTGTCCAAAAAACAGGCATTTCGGTACACTGTGCGGCGGGGGAGGATCGAGTAGGATACAAATAACGTGTACAAATTCTTGCAAACGACTCGACCCTTAATGCGCTTTCCGTCGAGGAAAGGTATTTAAACGGTCGGAGCAACTCACCAGTGGTCCTTCGACTCGTTCTCCAAGAAGAGGTCGACGTCGTTGTGGCCGGAGTGGTCTCGGGGACGATCGCTGGCGCGTTCGCTGACGGAACATTCGCCGGAGGTATTATGTCCTGGTCCACCTCCGGGACCTCCATATCGACCGGAGACTTCGTCGACGTGGGACTACAAAGACGGAAGTAGTTCGTCATTTTTAGCTCTCGAACGTACGAGTTCTACCGAGTAACGAAAATATTTCTCCTTCAGAAGAGGAGAGCACCTTGTAACTCGATTTCAAGGAACCGCGACCGACCAGTTCGCTAACGGACCCGGCAGAATTTCTTTTTCGGCCTTTGAAGAGTTACGTGACCACCGTTCGACTTACCTTCAATTACTCGGACAAATATTAATGCAACGATCGCCCCGTAAAACGCGCAATACCTTCCTTCCCGGAGTTTTAGATCTTATCGGTCGAATTGAAGTACGATGCTCCGAGGAGAAAGAAATTGCTGGTCCCTGCACTAACTTTGTAATTATTTTCCCGAGAACGATGCTCAGAAACGAATTGAATGGTATTTTGAAAAAATTTTTTAGACATTTTAGTAGTATTTATTAAATATAAAATTTAATTTTTTTTTTTATATTATTAAATTTTATATTGGAGATCTTATCGGTCGAATTGAAGTACCATGCTCCGAGGAGAAAGAAATTGCTGGTCCCTGCACTAACTTTGTAATTATTTTCCCGAGAACGATGCTCAGAAACGAATTGAATGGTATTTTTAAAATTTTTTAGACATTTTGGTAGTATTTATTAAATATAAAATTTAATTTTTTTTATAGTTTTTATTTTTATATTGTTAAATTTTATAGTGGAGATCTTATCGGTCGAATTGAAGTATCATGCTCCGAGGAGAAAGAAATTGCTGGTCCCTGCACTAACTTTGTAATTATTTTCCCGAGAACGATGCTCAGAAACGAATTGAATGGTATTTTTAAAATTTTTTAGACATTTTAGTAGTATTTATTAAATATAAAATTTAATTTTTTTTATAGTTTTTATTTTTATATTATTAAATTTTATATTGGAGATCTTATCGGTCGAATTGAAGTATCATGCTCCGAGGAGAAAGAAATTGCTGGTCCCTGCACTAACTTTGTAATTATTTTCCCGAGAACGATGCTCAGAAACGAATTGAATGGTATTTTTAAAATTTTTTAGACATTTTAGTAGTATTTATTAAATATAAAATTTAATTTTTTTTATAGTTTTTATTTTTATATTGTTAAATTTTATATTGGAGATCTTATCGGTCGAATTGAAGTATCATGCTCCGAGGAGAAAGAAATTGCTGGTCCCTGCACTAACTTTGTAATTATTTACCCGAGAACGATGCTCAGAAACGAATTAAATGGTATTTTTAAAAATTTTTAGACATTTTAGTAGTTGTATTTATTAAATATAAAATTTAATTTTTTTTTATAGTTTTTATTTTTATATTGCTAAATTTTATATTGGAGATCTTATCGGTCGAATTGAAGTATCATGCTCCGAGGAGAAAGAAATTGCTGGTCCCTGCACTAACTTTGTAATCATTTTCCCGAGAACGATGCTCAGAAACGAATTGAATGGTATTTTAAAAAAATTTTAGACATTTCAGTAGTTGTATTTATTAAATAATGCTTTGTAAGTCCGTGCTGGCTTGCCTAGCAAGACATCAGCCGCAACCTGTAGGTTCAGGATCATGTATGTCGGTATAACCAGACATGTTACTCAAACAAACTAAAAAGCAAATAGTAACTGTACGTTAGTCTTATTTCGTGGAGTTCTTCGAAACTCTAGTATATATTTGCAAAATATCTTGCTGTTTCTTCTCCCGTTTGCCAAGGAGTTATGGAAAGTACTTTAAACTTTATACAGTAATGTCTCGACGTACAGTGAATGTGTGTGTTTATGTGGCAGTAAATTGACAGTAGATGTACAACACAAAATTGAACACCTACTGCCACAGGAGATACATACACAGGCTCACGAAAGTGTTCAAACGCTTTTTAAAACAGTATAGACCTGATTTTTTTCTTTTTTGAGCAATTAGAAAAATTGGTTCTCCAAATGACGTGCAAAAAAGATTTTGAAAAAGTTGCGATTGGTAAGAATTACGTGAGAAAATAAAAATGACACTTTTTACAACTTTTCCATTTAGTTATACACACGATGAAAATCGTAGTATTTAGTAAATTTTCAGTATGTGCATAACTATTATATAGATCTACAAAACGCATATTTTAAATTTTCATTACAACCTTGAGGTAAAAAAAGTTTTGGAAAGTGCCTTTTCTATTTGCTATTATAGTTCCTAGTAATTGCAATCTTTTGTTTGGTACTTAAACCAATTCTTCTAATTGCTCAGAAAAGAAAAAATAATCAGGTCGTTTGGTCAGATTTAAAACAAGTTTAAGCTGTTTTAAAGGGCGTTTGAATACTTTGATGTCCTGGTGTATACAGGGTCATCCGTTTTTAAACGGCCAAACGTCGACCAGCTATAGAGGACCCCAAATGGAACAACTTTCACCCCTAACACTTTTTTTGATTCGGTCTTGATTTTTAGATAATTGCAAAAACCCGTCATTTTTAGCGTTCACTTAAGATTAAATATATTAGGACTGCAATTATGTATCTTGATGATTTTTCCTTTGTTTGGTTTAAAATAAACAGGGGCATCTTTTTTACCTAAATATTCAAGGAATGTAACGGGACTCAAGTTTTAAGAATGATTTTAAATACATCTTTTGGGTACGTATTGTTTAAAATATTTTCAAGAAATCAAGGCCGAATCAAAAGAAGTGTTAGGGGTGAAAGTTGTTCCATTTGGGGCCCTCTATAGCTGGTTGACGTTTGGCCGTTTAAAAACGGATGACCCTGTACATATACCAGTTTAAAAAAATGTTTCGATCTCGCTCGAGGTTCTGTTATATCGCGAATTAAAAACAAACGGACACGATCGAAATTGTATCGTGTTCGGTATCGTTTTGATCAGCGAAGTGTCGCGAATATGTTTACAAAAGTATTGGCAGAAAAAAGAATTAAAAACAGTTTCACCATCGGATTAGCATCGTCTGGGCGATAAGCAAGAGATCAAGGAACATCTTCACACGATCTCAGTGGCATTTCCGCGTAATACATCGAGACATCACTGGTACTCACTTTTTCGGGAATAAAACGTTCCCGAGAGTTGTTCCAGGGGGGAGTGTCCTTGACAATACGCGTCAAGGTCCAGATCCCCTGGGGTAAAACAATTACCGAAAGTAATGAAGTGTTGGGACCGATCGGCTGTCCATTTGAATGGAACGCGGGGAGCCGTGTGCGCGTGTATGTGAAAGTAAAGTGTACTGACCTTGATGTGGTGGTTATTGGCAGTGCCGGGGTGGACGGTGCCGGCGGCTGCGGCGGCTGCTGAGCCGGGGGTGTGGTAATCCTAGAGGGAGGCCTGACAGTCGGCTTAGCCGTGCTCCAAACGCTCGGCTGCGAAGTCACGAACCACGGCGGACTCGGACGGGACGTTGTCGTGGTTGTCGCTGCTGCAAGTGTTTCGTCGAGCTCGTTTTAACGTTGGAACGGCTATAGCAGGGTGGGGGGGGATGGTTTGGGGCGGGTTTTGTAACCGAGGTGGCGTCGGCGAACACACCGGGAAAGCAGAGAGACGCCGGTCTCTCGGAGGGTGGCCGAGGATCCTAAGAGCTCGTCTACGAGCTTATCGGATTCGAACGCCGGGTATAATTAAGAAGGAAAGTGATTTGAGGGGCTCGCCGGGGGTAGACGAGCTTCTCAGCCGGCTCAAACGACGGGGATATTTTAAACCTTCTTCGAAGGGAGGGCGGGGATCAATCTCCCGCCTTGCTTCTCTCTCTCTCTCTCTTTCTCTCTTAGCCAGACCTATCACCAGGCGTCCGTTTGTTTCTCCTGGAATTGCAACGTTGAGAACGTCTTTAATCTCGTCGATTGAACCTTGTTTTTACCGGGATCGAACGTGAAATTAATCGGAGGTTACGTTGATAGATATTAATCGGGCAAAACCGTGCGGCGGCGCCGATTGTTACCAGAACTCGTCGAAAGGGTTCGAGCACTCGGACATATTGGTTTCTCCGAGTGATCGGAAATCAAAGAAGTCCTCTCTCATTCGACGCTATCCATCGATTTATTCGACGAGGCGGTTCGAAGAGTCCGGTGGATGATGGCATTGGGTGCCTTGCATCGCCGATTTAATCCTCCGATGAAATAAATAATAAGCAATGGATTTCGGTACGTTCTCCCGCGATGTCTCGATGGCGGATCGTGACAGAAATATACCCGAAAACGAATGCCCCGGCCATAAGGCGAGCCAGGGGACGAGATTAGCCTGCCTCGCGGCTGATATCGCGACTATATCTGGCCTAAGAGGAGAAAACGATCTTTAACCCAAGATGGCGACGGCAGTTAATCCCCGAGTGGGATGGTCCGCGTATTTCGCGGTACTATCTCTATAGGGGTCATCTTTATTGGCCGAAGGGGTTGGCGATAAGGTAAAATACCGGACGTCGCCGATATCCGTTACGATAGTCGGCCGTGCGAGAGAAAGAGAGAGAGAGAGAGAGAGAGAGAGAGAGAGAGAGAGCTATGCGCAACTGGCAACGCGGAGAGAGGGCGAGAAAGAGAGAAACTCTCTCTCTCTCTCTCTCTCTCTCTCTCGCTCGTGGTATCGGGGCTACCAACCAGATCCGACTCCCCCTGAATGTACGTCAGTGCTTCGAGACCGATCTATCGAGCCTCTTGAGTATCGATCACGACACGACCGATGTGTCGGGAGCCGTGAAAGGCAAACAGAGAGACGAGGGAGTTGACAGTTTATGGTCCAATAAGTGATTGTGTCGCCCGCCGGTTTTAGTGGATCGCAGGGGTGAACGTCGCATGATCGTCTTCGCCTGAACAGATCGTTCTTCAGCTTCTTGTTGCCGTCATTATTCTACGTAATCATTGAAATTACTCGAAAGAATACTTCGATTTGGTTGATTGCGAAAGGGTTGGATCAAACTCATTCATTGTTCACTAGATACATGTATTTAACACTTTGATCACCAAACAAGAAAGCTCGAAAATTCCATGAAATCAAAATAAGTTATTTAATAAAATAGAAATTGACAAAAATTAAATGTACGATGAATGTGTTAACGTAAAAATTCATTTCAAAGCCTGAACAAATAATTCCGTCACCCATATATGGGTGATATGGCAGTGAACGTGTTAATACAATTTAATCGAATCCCGTTACTGGACTGCGGTAAAAGATTCCTTTACCCTATCAAGAGTTTGAACATGTTCCCAAGAAGATGAAAATCTCATTAAACTTTTCCAAAGATTTTTCTCTACCATAAAATCCGCAGTCAAGTGTTCTCAAGTCTGACGACGTAGACGCGATATCAATTTGTTCTTAAATATACCTTCTCGAAAATGTTAAGTACTCGCATAAACTACGTCCTCTTAATCTTCTTATTACTTCTTCTTCGAAATGGACCGCAGTTTGGCAAATTTTGTCGATCAAGTTCGTCCCGCGGCAAAATCTTCAGACTCGACGATTTTCATCTCGATCGTGTGACACTAATCGGCGTTTTACATGAATAAAAGCATCGATCCGATCCTTTCACAATTAACCAAGACGCGTTACGAAACGGTTGAACTGTCCGAATAGTTTGCAAGCGACTAATGATTAATTTGCAACGCGTGCGCGGCGATTTACTCCCCGGACTTGAGTTGTAAAAATGGAGATTAATCGTGATATCGAGAAACGATGACGATCGGATATTCAGATCAAGATTGGCTATTACTTTTTTTTTTTTTGAACACTTAACAATCCGATGAATAAAGGATTAACAGTGACAACAATAAAACCGGATGCATCGATCGCGAGAGAATTAATCGGGGAGCTGTTTATGGAGGCGAGCGACTCGATGCAAATTCACAATAACGTGCCGATGCGTCGTTTCGCCACAGTCGAATCGCAGTATCATCGAAGGTAACGATCGATGCTTACAGCAATCTCCCGGGACTCTGTGCTCTTATTGGCTCGCGGAAGAGTTTCATTACGGTACGAAACACGTCAGAAACGTTCGACGCGTGTATCTCGCGTTACCGATCCCCTACGATCGATTTCTCGATTGCAAAGATCACGTCTCTCGCGAACTCTTCCACCTTCTCCTTCTCTCCGTTTCTCTTTCTCTCGTTCTCTCTCTCTCTCTCTCTTGCACGTTTTTTTCCCTTTACACTTCTTCTGTCTCGAGAGCGCATAGCCGATGCAAGCTGCCGGGAGATCTTTATCGGGACCCACGGGCTTGCAGAGTAACGTGGGCAACGTGAATCATAAGCGACTTCGGGAAACTCTAATCGATTCTCGCGGTCTGCGTCGAGCTTTTTGCCTCTTTACTTTCGCGTCGACAAAAAAGTAACCAATTTCCATCGTCTTTTCCGAGAAAAATCTCAAGCTAGAGAGACCGCGCAGCATAATTCCGACGGAATGCGCCCGTAAAAACGTGAATTCTGATCGTGCTTTCATCATAGATCGGCCTAAGATGGCCGTTTTATGCGAAAATGTCTAACTTTTTTATTTCTTGCACGAAAAAGACAGTGCCCCAGCAAAATAAGCTTACATGGTCCGGGAGCAAAAAATAATTTCACTGTAATCGAAAATGAAGCACTATAAATGAATTGATTATAAGTGTTCTCGTTGTTGGCGACATGTATAGAAAAATCACTGTGCCGAGTCCAAGAACGGTTCTACCGATTCATTTGTCAAAAAGAAAATCCGTCCGTGTTACCACACAACGAGACTAGGAATACCGCTGACAATCTGCTCCATGATAAAATCAATTTGAACAAAGACGATTTAACGACGACAAGGTCTTTTCTGCGGCAAATGGACACTGGCGAGAGAGAAAGAGATTCGTTGCAAAAGATGGGTATAAAAATTAGCGTTTTACTTACCAGACACGCATCGATAGTGTGCTTCGAGGTACTTGTGCGTGTTGGGACAAGGATCGCCGAATTGCAGAGTGGACGCGACGATGCTGCAGTTCTGCTGGTTGTTGCACCTGGATATCGAGGGTTTCGAGTCGCGGTTAATCGAAAGTGCACCCTTACCAAGTGCACCGTACCATGGATACCCTGTCCCTTTTCTTTGACCGTCGTGGGGATTGAGAGACTTTTTCGACGTAGATCGCGATTTACAACTCGTATTCGCTCCATGATCCAAGCTATCTCCAACGGATCGATCGATCTCGCAAGAAAGAAAAAGGTATCGAAGATCGGAGGCAATTTTATTTCCGACCTTCGACTAAATTATTATTTCTAAAATGGCTGTTGCCGAATTTTCTCTCTCGCTTCGATCTCGAGACGGTGGAAACGGCTTGGACGAGCGAAAAGAAAAATAGTGCACCAACCTAGACAATAGTACTGCGCCTCGATGTACTTCCCGGTTCCGGGACACGGGTCCTCCTCGAAAATGTTGCTGCGCACGTCCACCGTACAGGAATTACGATAATTACACCTGCAATCGTCACGTGAGCAAGAGAACGTTACCCCAGAGGACAATGATTGCGGGGAGATTCAGCGTCCTTCGACGGAATCACGAACCGAGAATCAAAGGCTATGGCGCCTGAGGGGGATCGAAATCGACCTTGAAACCCTCCATCCGATCCGGAACCTCTCTTGGAAATTTGTTCATGGAACGAACACTCGGAATTGATATATCACAAAACTCATGAACGAATGAATTTCAATTGTTTCACGAGACGGGCTTGGGCACGTTACACTCAAAAATTAACACGTTCAGTGCCATGTCACCCATACGTGGGTGACGGAATTATTTGTCCGGATTTTAAAATGAATTTTTACGTTAATATATTCATTGTACCAACTTTGATTAGAATCTGTAAAATGCAAGAAAGATGGAGGACTACTCAATATCATATATTTAATTTTTGTCAAGTTTTATTTCATTGAATAGCTTGCTTTGATTTTATGGAATTCTTGAGATTTCTAGTTTGGCAGTCAAAGGTGTTAAAAGACAAATTAATAATCCCTTTCATTTTCTTCGAATTATATCATCTCCAAACGTAAAAGTGCAGTGCAAAGATACTTGGAAACTTTATACCAATGTACTGTTCGTTCGAATTGAACTGTTTCTGCTAATTTATTATTTTTATTCTAGTGCATTTATTTTTAAAATAATACGTGGTATAAAATAAATTAAAATGAAGAATAAACGATTCCTGCCGCTCTCAATGAAATAAGATTTTCGTGTGTCGTTTGAAACGAACGAACACTTTTGAAGCACTTTGAACAATGCCCAGGCCCGTCGGACGTGCCACGTGATCACACCGGAAAAGCGAGAATGAGTCGCGCGGTAGCTTCACAGCGAAAGTGTTAGTGACAATAGACGTCTGATGTCGTTTCCAGGACAATGGGTTAGTAGAGACAAGGGTTTGCAAGAGTTTTAGAAGCAACAATAGGCGGTCGAAGGCGGGCCGGACGAGCCCGTACGTGTGTCGTGTGCCGAATTTCGTCCGGTGTTAATGTTTCTCCACGGCTATGTACAGAAAATCATGCAGAGGGGGACGACGTTGCCTTAGAAAAAGGTAAATCCTTTCGAACGGTTTGCGGCCGAGTTGACAATAATCGAAGTTTCGAGCAAAAGTCCTTCGCGCAAAGTCGTCGCGTCGCGATTTCTCTCTGAAGAGAGCGCTTAATGGCCGAATGCGAAAGTATCGGTGGCACGAAATGGTAAACTTTCGAGAGGAATTCTGCGTCTCACCCCCCTCCATCCCCCCCCCAACCCCGGTTCTTCGTTGGTACTTTAGCCGGGACCCTTGTTCGTTAAAAGGCATCTCGTTCTTGGGAATCGCGAAGGAGAGAACTCTTAACTCTTAAAGCTCAGTCTCTCGCGGTGCACAATGGGACGAGAAGTCAACGTTCCTTCCCTTCTGTTCGAGCGATGTCCCGATCTCCGGTTACCAGCGACACGTTTTCATTTTCCACCGGTAATCGGACGACGCAGCGCGGCGCCTTGTTCGATTTAAAATGTACTCTAATCGTCTTATCGACACTCCCCCCCCCCCTCCCCTCCCACGTAAACTCTCCACCGGCGAAACAAAATCGTCCCGCGGAAAGTAAATCGATGAATTGAATGAAATCCCAGGCGACGACGGGAACGCACAAAGGAAGCTGCTACGTTGCTTTTAATGCTATTACGAAAATATCGTCGACGCGGTCACACCGGAAACGACGGAGTCGCCGGTAACGAACCGATCGATCCCGACCCGCACGCGACTTAATGAAGAAATACAATTGGAACGTGCATCGCACAGCTTCTGTAGCCTTGGCCGAACCGTGTTTTCGAGTGCTTGAGCGGAAACCGGATTTACCCGTCTTTTCTGCGCAACTTTCAATAACGAACGTGTCCCTGATTATCCGAACTTGAAAGCTAACGTCGCACGCTGGGCGAAAAGGCCATTTTGGCCCTCTAGAACAATAACTTCTAAACCGTTAGAGATAATTGAATGAAATTTAATCGCTGAAAAGGTAACATTCGTAGCTTGAAATTGCAAGAAAAATCAATTTCAATTTACACGGTGTTTACTGGCTGTAAATAATTATAGAACAAGTGCAATTAATATTGTATTTCTTTCGTATCGTCTAAACTCAACTCAGCTGTTCTTAATAGTTTCAAATTGCACTTGAATTTTTGAATTTGACTTTAATTTTTTCTTCGAAGTTGACGGCCTCCTGTCGGAATTTAAAATTATAGGACAAGTGGAATTAATATTGTATTTCTTTCGTATCGCCTAAACTCAACTCGGCTGTTCTTAATAGTTTTAAATTGCACTTGAATTTTTGAATTTGACTTTAATTTGTTCATTGAAGTTGACGGCCTCCTGTCGGAATTTAAAATTATAGGACAAGTGGAATTAATATTGTATTTCTTTCGTATCGTCTAAACTCAACTCAGCTGTTCTTAATAGTTTTAAATTGCACTTGAATTTTTGAATTTGACTAATTTTTTCTTTGAAGTTCACGGCCTCCTGTCGGAATTTAAAACTATAGAACAAGTGGAATTAATATTGTATTTCTTTCGTATCGTCTAAACTCAACTCAGCTGTTCTCAATAGTTTTAAATTGCACTTGAATTTTTGAACTTGACTTTAATTTTTTCTTCGAAGTTGACGGCCTCCTGTCGGAATTTAAAATTATAGAACAAGTGGAATTAATATTGTATTTCTTTCGTATCGTCTAAACTCAACTCGGCTGTTCTTAATAGTTTCAAATTGCACTTGAATTTTTGAACTTGACTTTAATTTGTTCATTGAAGTTGACGGCCTCCTGTCGGAATTTAAAATTATAGAACAAGTGGAATTAATATTGTATTTCTTTCGTATCGTCTAAACTCAACTCAGCTGTTCTTAATAGTTTCAAATTGCACTTGAATTTTTGAATTTGACTTTAATTTTTTCTTCGAAGTTGACGGCCTCCTGTCGGAATTTAAAATTATAGAACAAGTGGAATTAATATTGTATTTCTTTCGCATCGTCTAAACTCAACTCAGCTGTTCTTAATAGTTTCAAATTGCACTTGAATTTTTGAATTTGACTTTAATTTTTTCTTCGAAGTTCACGGCCTCCTATCGGAATTTAAAATTATAGAACAAGTGGAATTAATATTGTATTTCTTTCGTATCGTTTAAACTCAACTCAGCTGTTCTTAATAGTTTCAAATTGCACTTGAATTTTTGAACCTGACTTTAATTTGTTCATTGAAGTTGACGGCCTCCTGTCGGAATTTAAAATTATAGAACAAGTGGAATTAATATTGTATTTCTTTCGTATCGTCTAAACTCAACTCAGCTGTTCTTAATAGTTTTAAATTGCACTTGAATTTTTGAATTTGACTAATTTTTTTTTCGAAGTTGACGGCCTCCTGTCGGAATTTAAAATTATAGAACAAGTGGAATTATATTGTATTTCTTTCGTATCGTCTAAACTCAACTCAGCTGTTCTTAATAGTTTTAAATTGCACTTGAATTTTTGAATTTGACTAATTTTTTTTTCGAAGTTGACGGCCTCCTGTCGGAATTTAAAATTATAGAACAAGTGGAATTAATATTGTATTTCTTTCGTATCGTTTAAACTCAACTCGGCTGTTCTTAATAGTTTCAAATTGCACTAGAATTTTTGAACTTGACTTTAATTTGTTCATTGAAGTTGACGGCCTCCTGTCGGAATTTAAAACTATAGAACAAGTGGAATTAATATTGTATTTCTTTCGTATCGTCTAAACTCAACTCGGCTGTTCTTAATAGTTTCAAATTGCACTAGAATTTTTGAACTTGACTTTAATTTGTTCATTGAAGTTGACGGCCTCCTGTCGGAATTTAAAATTATAGGACAAGTGGAATTAATATTGTATTTCTTTCGTATCGTCTAAACTCAACTCAGCTGTTCTTAATAGTTTCAAATTGCACTTGAATTTTTGAACCTGACTTTAATTTTTTCTTCGAAGTTGACGGCCTCCTGTGGGTCGTGAAGGGGGATACAAATTTTTTCGGATTTCATCTACCACATCATTTCTAACCACATTACTTTCTCAATGTTTTTACTCCAAGTATGAACACTTTCCGGTCACATTGAAAGGTAACAATGGCAGTTCTGATCGACTCTTTGTGTGCAATAATTTATTGAAAGCGTCATCATCGTATATGAACTACGACTACTGTGTAGCTAAAATATACAGGGTGTTTGGTAACTAGTGGTACAAGCGAAAAGGGGGTGATTCTACATGAAAGAATAAGTCGAAAATATAGAATAAACATTTTTCCATCCGAAGTTTCGTTATCGAGAAAATTGAGTGTGAAATGCAGCATGCTATTCGATAGGAATTGTCTGACGCAATTGTCTGATCATGACCAACCGAATCTACTTCCTGCATATACTAAAGCACACAAACCTGACAGATCTTCAAAGTCGATTTTCTCGAATACAAAGCCTCGAACGAAAAATGTTTATTCTATATTTTCGACTTATTCTTTCGTGTAGAATCACCCCCTTTTCGCTTGTACCACCAGTTACCAAACACCCTGTATATTTCTTTTAAAAAGCGCGGGAGACGCGTACATTCGCACAATTTACTGTGAAAGTAGGCTGCACGGGTTTATCCTACGGTGAATAATATACACGGCGATCTTAGAATCGGCAAGGTGTGCGAGGCTTAATCTCGACGGGGTTGGGGTAGATGTTTAAAGTGGGTGCACGGGCCATTGTTGGCCAGTAGGGAGCGAAGGGCAGGTGCAAAGCCCACACACGGCCTGTTATCGGTCCGCGTGGCAGCCACTATTTCGGAGGATTAAGCGGCCTCGTTAGTCGTCGGTTTTACACGTGGAAATTTTGCGGGCCGAATCTCGGTCTGGCTTACGTTCTCCGGTTTCGGGAATCATTCTCTTTTTTTTGTTTCACCGATTTTGCACGCACAACGGAACGCGTGCCCGGGTCGAGATACAAAACTTCCGGGGAGAGAAATAAACGAAAGTGAACGATACCGTTCCTTCGAAAGGCGGAAAGGATTAATTCGCGCTGCGAATCGATCCCGGGGCGAGGGCGAACAATCGAACGAAAGGGCGGAATTCTCGTTGACTTTGCGGGGGTCGTGTCGGTTCTCGTCGTGGACTCGAGTGGCGTGTATCGACAGCCCATGGGAAGTTCCGGTTACTCCGCGTAATTGGTCCCGGCTCGTAGATTACTATGTTACGGGGGAAGAAACGCGACGTGTACGGCTCTCTCAGTTATCGGCGATCGTTCTCGATTTATGACCAGCGGAGACGAAACCCGTCGGTTTCGATCGACAAGAAATCTAATCGGCTGGTTTAGGTTACGATCATTTAATCCGAAATTTCATGGGAATTCGAGTCCGATTCGACCATGTCCGTCCCGTTTTAACAAGCGTCGATTTTCTTAGCATATCCAGTACCCCCGGAAAGCGTAACGCGAAGCGAATATTTTTCATCGATCCGGAACGCTATCAGTCGCCATTGTTTCGCGCGAATAATGGTTAACCTTGTTTAAATATTACACGCCCTTAACAGCGTGGGTTGTTTGTCATTCGGGACAAAAATTGGTTCGCTCGAGCGAGCCATTCTGTTTTCGGAGAATATTGGAAACGAACATTGACGTGCAGTGTTCGCGCGCGATTATGTTGCCGAGAATATTTGTTACGCGTGCTCGGACGGGTTGCCGAAACTTTGTAGTACCGATAAAGTTTGAGGCTTTGCTGCAAAGACGGTCTACTTCCGCGTTGTATTTATTATTTGTGTTTGCAAAGTAGCTGTTCTGTGGTTCTACACTTTCTCGAAGGAAAGACGTTGCACACAACTTTAACAATCGTTTTTCACGAGAACTACACAATGCAATCCCAACAAACCCGAAAGCACACCTTGCCTGCTTGTGAATTTTTTGAAAATATTTATATTAACGAAATAATAACTATTCATTCTCTCTTCTTAATACGCGGCAACCCCTAACTATACAATCGCATTTTCCGATAACCGCGAAAGATATTTGAACGAACTAAAAGACAAACGCATATTACCTGTACTTTTAGTATTTTTCTAAAAATTTTCAGTTACTTTTGAAACGCGCAAAAAAATGTTTTATTCTGTAGCTGCCTCTTACACGGATGGGAGCCTGCCAAAAAGTAGGTGAAAAAAGATATTAACCCGTTTGCATCATTAGCGCATATATACGCTCAATCTTCCTGGTCACTATCATTATTCGTTAGCTAAAAAATAGAAACGGAGAGCGTTGTTGGAGATGAAAATAGTAATTCTGATTTTTTCTTATAATACTCGAATATGAAGTTCTTTTACTTGTAGTCACCTTTGTACTTAAGGGGTTATATACAGTTATGAGGCCGAAAAAAAGACTTTACATCTATTAATGTAAAAATTTGTACACATATTATGGTAACTTTTAACTGTATTTCAACATTCTTTATTTGTAAAAATAATAATTTTGAAACCTGTTATAGCTGATCTCCTGGAGCTCCTCTAAAAAAGGCGCTTTGCGGTGACCACTATACCTCTGGACTGGATTATCAAAAATGAAAAAACCAAACTGATTTCGTTAAAGAAATGTATAATCTAGTACTTAATCGAAGGAATAAGCAAAATAAAATTTTGTGACAAAATGGCGGCTTTTCAAAGAAAAAAAATCGATTTTTCACCAAAATTTTGGCCTTAAATTGTTTATAAAAAGAAAATATTCATCGGAGAGAAAAAAGCTTCGATTGAGTACTAAAAAATATACTTAAGAAGCTTGTGTTAAAATTTGAGATTGTTCGGTTCAGCCGTTTCCGAGGAATATTGGTCACCGACTTTGAAAACACAGTTTCGAGAAAAACGCGTCTAAAGATTGCTTTGAAATGCTCTGACGCTCTCAAACGCTCTGACACGTCTTTACAAATATGCGTGTAACTTCGAAAATAATTGCCGGATTGACTTGAAATTTTTTGTGCGTATACTTAAATATATGTACATTACGAAAATGAAATAAAAAAAATCGATTTTTTGAAAATGATAACTACACTACCGGCCATATGTCTTTACCCACCCACATATTTTTTAACATTGTAGTCCACGGTTCTACGGTTCAGCTTCAATAACATTGCTATTTCTCTGTTACTTTTTCCGATGCTATGATCGGACACTATTAGAGCGCGCGTTTCAATCGATAATTCTTTCCCCCTGACATTATTTGAAATTTTCGCAAAATTCTTTAGGCACGTGAAAATCAAATGTTTACTGTATGAAAGCTTAATGCAGTATGAAATTTGAGAAGACTAAGATACCTGTATTACCTGCGTTCATATTCCCTACTGACCGTTATAAAAATTTCAGAAAAATGGGTTTCTTTACCTGAACCCCAAAATTGTCGTTTTTCATAAAAAGCTGTAAACTCATTTACAGTACCTGATTGTGTATGTACAGAATATTTTGGATGTTTTTTATTAGCCTTATAATTAGGATTTAATGCTACGGACGTTTTCATAACAATAAAATACCTATTATTTGAATAGTAACGAAATTTGAAGGTAGGTAAACACTTATGGCCGGTAGTGTATATATAACCCCTTAAATATAATAAAAAATAAGTTTGGTGGTAAAGGTTTCATATGTCCTTATGATGCAAATGGGTTGAAAGCAAAGGCGACTGATAACTGGCATTACTTTAGGACTCGTCGTTCCATTTGTTGTCAATATTCCCCGTGATCGTGCTTTTTTCGTTTCGACGTCGCCCCTTTCCCTCGGATTGATCCCGGCCCGCCCCGTCCAACAGAGCCGCCAAGGGTAAACGTAATTTCGGACGGATAAATTATGAGCGAACACGAAAAATCGCCATTTCGCGGATGTTGGGCCGCTCGTTATTAAGGGCTTCGGTTTCCTTTAACCTCCCCCGCTTCGTGTCCTGACCCGGCCGCGTTTGCGCGTTCACGTATCGCGGAGTCGCCGGTTGCCTGCTTTAATCATCGATTTCACGATGATTCAGAGGCCTTCCGTCTCGCGTGGGCTGCCTCGGATTTAATATGTCTCGACCGGTTAACGGCTCGCCCCGTCATTTGTCCGTGCAACCCCCAGTTATTTTTCTGGCCGAGCCAGAAAGAAATTTCTCCTCCCTTCACGCGATTCTCAGCCGAATAACACTCGAACGATAAAAATGCTGAGCGGGTAAATAACCGCCGCAGATAACAATGCTATTTCTTTTACAAGTGTTGCAACTTGTTTTTATCGCATCGGAGCGCGCGGATTGCGATCTCGCGTATCGATCCGTTGACTTTCTCGTAACCGGGCTTTCGCGGCCGGCGGCGTATTAAAATTTCAATTCGACCGAAGCGATCTATCGATTATAATTATTCTCGAGAGGAGGGGTCTAGAGAAGAGACGGAAATTCGTTACTACGATTCCGAGCGCTGTTTGCAGGAGCGTTTCACCCCGGAGCGAGCGAGTGATCGATGCATCGGTGATTCGATTACGACCAGCTACGGCGTTGCGGTGGAAATGAAAGGGAATCAGGCGATTCGAGAAATCGTTCGGCGAATTTACGGTAGTTTGCGCACGCGAGGATGTTTAGGCTGTATAATCGCCGCTCGAGAGAAAGAGTGTGTATCGACGCGTTCGCTCCCCGAGTATGCTTAGGCACGATTCACGACGGACCGTCGTTCATCTTGGCGATTCGACGCTGTCAAACGTGGCGGTATTTACATTCCGGGCTACTACAGAATTTATTGTTATCGTCGCCGGACTCGGTCTATTTCGGGGGGAACGTTAATATTTCACGGTAACCGAATAGCGAGACATTTCGTGGCGGAGCTTTTCCCAAATGTCCGAGCAACTTTCACGGAGAAAATAGTATTCTTATTGTTTCGGGTGTAAATTAAACTGCGGATGTTAATTTTTAACGAGGCCACGAAGTGCAACGTTCGGGGAATATTCTGTTTCGCGAAGGAGAGAGCATTGAAAACCGCCGATATGCCTTTTAAATAAAGCTCAGACGTTAAAGCCCTCCAGAAAAGTTTATTCAAATGACACCCCGAAACCCGGCGTTTTTCTTCTATCTAAAGCTCTGGCCGATGATTTACGATATCCTTATTTATGCGCCTAGCGTTTAATAACGCAAAAGGGAACGGGCCGCGACGCCTCCGTGTCACGCGACACCTAAGGGCTGCAAAGTACATCTCTCGTGTAAAAAGGCTTTCGCACGAACCGTCCGGGAATGTTTTGCTATTTATAGCCACTCTTAATTGTTGAATTTTATGCTTTACATTTCCTACATTTTATTTCTTTTATACAGCCGCGGCTCCCGCATCTCTAACTTTATGCTCGCGGAACGAATCCCTTTTAATTCCCGTTCCTTCCGAGGGAAAATTAATGTTCGCCAGAAGTAAATATGACGTTTCCATCCTCGCGCATCCTCCATCTTTCTTCCTTCGTTTTTTCGCGAACAGTAAGATAAAAAGTCCCTTTAATCGGCCGCCGTACAGTTCTCGAATAAAAAAGAGAGAGAGAGAGAGAGAAAAAAAAATACAGTTACTTTAATCACCTTATTTCGCCCGACGCTCTTGTTATCCGCGGTAAGTGCAAAACTTGCTGCGATTTTCTCAGTTTATTCGAGTTTCAACTCGAACAACAAACTTGCCCAACGAAAAATACAGCCATTTTATTACCGTTGCAATGAAGATAATAAGTCGACGAAAAAGTAATTCAACACTAGTCCCGGTACAACGTCTCTACAAATGAAATCTCGGTCCTAAAGTGTTCACATAAATCCAGACATCAACATATTTACTCTATACTTAAACCCTGAAATGGTACCTTGGGCTCTCTGATGAACCCACCAAAATATTTCTGTACGCTTTTCGCTATCGTATTGCACAACCGGAAGTGCGAAGTCTCATTGACTTCTTTAAAACTTCTGGGGTTTTCCTTGGGTTGTCCTTGACCCCTCACGGGGTATACCCCGCGGTAGTGGGGATAATTTTGCGAAGTTTATCATTCAGGCTTTGGCGACATATACAGGGTAGGGCACCACATTTTGCCATCTAGATTTACGTCATTATTATTACGCATAGCAAACAATTTTTTAGGTGAAGTTGAATGGTTTTGAGAGGGACACATTCTGATGGTACATTTTTTTCGTAAGTGGACGTGTAAAGGACATATGAAGGTCATTCATGTTTTTTTAAAATGGAATCATATATTTTTTATTACATCAGCTGATGCTCCTTCATATTCTTTACAAAAAAGTATTAATCTATTTGTGTAAAAAAATCATTAGTTTAGGAGATATTTAGCTCAACAATAGGGGATATTTGTGCCTTTTGAGTATGCGTGAAATGCTTTTGCGGCTAATTCCAGCTTGTCTTTCGATTTCGCGAGAGCTAACGGATGGATTTAACGTAATTGCGGCTAACACTACAATTTAGTTTGCTTCATTTGTTATTGTTTTATTACGAATTGCCTTTTTACGTAATAATTGCCCCGTCTGGTGAAATTTTTTAAAAACATAATCAAAGGCACGGCGTGATGGATGATTTCGTTGAGGAAATCTATTGGCGTATAATCATTCTGCATGTGTAGCACTTTTCCCAGCTTCAAAATAAATCGATAACACATGTCTATCTTTTCTTCTTTAGAATACTTCATTGAGAATTGATTCACTGTATCGCCGTATTCACCGTATCAGAGACGTAAAAGAGACTAAATTTCACAATAAGTAGGAGAGCAAGAATTGTCAACACAAAAAATGTAAATATTTACATTGGTAATTCTTGCTCTCCTACTACATTATCACATTGAATGCATAATATTGACCAGAAAGTCGAGGTTTCCTAACAAATTAGAATTAAAATATCTCCTAACCTAATGATTTTTTACACAAATAGGTTAATACTTTTTTGTAAAGAATATGAACGAGCATCAGCTGATGCAATAAAAAATATATGATTCCATTTAAAAAAAAGATGAATGACCTTCATATGTCCTGTACACGTCCACCTCCAAAAAAAAATGTACCATCAGAATGTGCCCCTCTCGAAACCATTCAACTTCACCTAAAAAATTGTTTGCTATGCGTAATAATAATGACGTAAATCTAGATGGCAAAATGTGGTGCCCCACCCTGTATAGAGTATTCCCATTTCCACTGTATTCCCATTTAAGGTCGTCAAGTTTATACAATTTCAATTGCTGCTTAAATTCTGGCATGATTCCCGCGGCATACGACTTTGCACGCCTGCTATATCTTATTAATGAGTTAATCAATCTTCTTCAAATTTTACGCACACAGATCTTGTTATTTCGCGAACTAAAATGATCCAGAACAAAATGTGTTTAGCAAAATGGCAGTATTTTTGTTGTATAGTCCTTGACGAAAGCAGCAGCGAAATTTTAATTTGAAAAATTGAAGCCCACAGTGGCGGTTCTAGACAATTAGACAATTTCAAGATAACACAGTGTAGTTTTTGTACAGTTATCTTTGTTGCTGCTTAAATTCTGGCATGATTCCCGCAGCATACGACTTTGCACGACTGCTATATCTTATTAACGAGTTAATCAATCTTCTTCAAAATTTACGCACACAGATCTCGTTATTTCGCGAACTAAAATGATCCAGAACAAAATGTGTTTAGCAAAATGGCAGTATTTTTAATTTGTAGTCCTTGACGAAAGCAGCAGCGAAATAGTAATTTGAAAAATTCAAGCCCACAGTGGCGGTTCTAGACAATTAGACAATTTCAAGATAACACAGTGTAGTTTTTGTACAGTTATCTTTGTTGCCGCTTAAATTCTGGCATGATTCTCGCAGCATATGACTTTGCACGACTGCTATATCTTATTAACGAGTTAATAAATCTTCTTCAAATTTTACGCACACAGATCTCGTTATTTCGCGAACTAAAATGATCCAGAACAAAATGTGTTTAGCAAAATGGCAGTCGAGGCTTAAACAGGGGATTGTTATCGTGTAGTCCTTGACGAAAGCAGCAGCGAAATTTTAATTTAAAAAATTGAAGCCCACAGTGGCGGTTCTGGACAATTAAAAAATTTCAAGATAACATAGTGTAGTTTTTGTACCATTATCTTTGTTGCCGCTTAAATTCTGGCATGATTCCCGCAGCATATGACTTTGCACGACTGCTATATCTTATTAGTGAGTTAATCAATCTTCTTCAAAATTTACGCACACAGATCTCGTTATTTCGCGAACTAAAATGATGCAGAACAAAATGTGTTTAGCAAAATGGCAGTCGAGGCTTAAACAGGGGATTGTTATCGTGTAGTCCTTGACGAAAGCAGCAGCGAAATTTTAATTTGAAAAATTCAGCCCACAGCGGCGGTCTAGGGTAACCTGTAGCGCGAGTTGGCTGTTATGGGGAATATTATCGGACAGCTTCCGTGCGGAGGACGCGTTGAAAGTTTCGCGCGATGCGTCGCACGAAGGACTCGCTTCGATCGATTCGCGGGAGCTCGTAACGCGGTAATCCTATTTCATGAACACGGGACGACGAATTGAATGAACGACCGTTCGAGTTTCTCAAAGCGACCGATTTTCAATTTTCCCCCGTACGCCCGCGCGTTTCTTCCCCTGGTTTTATTCGTCGGTCCGGCCTGGCGCGGCGCGGCGCGACGATTCGACGCGACGCGAGCGCGGAGCAAAGCGGAGCAGATCCCGGCGCTGTGTGTCAAAGGGAAAACGGGTTTTCCCCGGCGATTTTCGGTGGTCCGTGTACGTCGCGAGTCCTCGCGAACAATCCGGCGGGTTCGCTTGCACAAAGAAATTCCATCGGCGATTAAAAAGTTACGGGAATCTCGATACGGTGAAACGGGAAACGCCTCGGTCTCTCTCTCTCTCTCTCTCTTTCTCTCGAGCCTTTCTCTCGATTCCTCTCGTTCAATCGAATCTTTCACGTACACAGATTCCGTTTCCTTGTCGGAACCGTAGGCGTGACTCGACTCGCGTTGCAGCCTCGCGATTCCAGATACGAGAGCCCAGCCGAATGATTTTTCATAATCTACCTGGGTTCGGGGAGAGGCCGGTTAATTGATTTTTCGCCGATACACCGACTCGCGGGGAGCCTCCTCGATTAATTTCACGCCGGGTACCGCGCGCGCGCGAGCACTCGATATCCACGTATATACGCTGTTATGGTTTCGTCGCGATCTCCCGTCGCTCCCGATGGCCGGCGTGTTTTCGGCTAAAACTGAATCCGTGTACCCGCGCGGACCTCATTTCGCGCCCCAATTTCCACCCGCGAATGGCGGTTCCGTGTCGCCCGACCCGCCCCGAATGATCGACTCGTCCGTCGACCTGCTACGCATATACCAGGTGACCCGAAAGAAAACAACATCGCCGCGATTCGAATATTATTCCGAATCAAACGTTTCACCGGGCAAAGCCGGCTTTTTTCTGCCGGAAAATGTTAGGTCCTTCAGAAAATTCTGCTCATAGAAAGTTTCCGCCTATCGTGCGGTCGTATTTCGTGGCTGCTATCGTCTGCTTTTCAACTAATTAGGTGTTCTCGCGTGTTCCTCGGATTTCAGCCAAAATTGTTTTATAACTGTGATTCGAAATGCAAGCTGAAAAGGGTCGTCCGGCATTGCGTTAAATTAATTGATTCGGGAAGCTTACGATGGGAATATTATGTCTGCAGATACACATGTGTACGTTGGTATAAATGGTTTTGAAAAAGAAATTGTAAACTCTCAGACTTGGAGTTACTGTTCTTGAAGAGAGATCCTGCTAAATGAACAAATGTGCCCATAATTATGAAAGTGGTCTAAGTCAAAATTAAAAAAAAAAAAATGAATTTATCACTTATTTCACACGACATGATTTTAAACTAAATTTATTCAATGTAATTTTTCTTTTTTTTTGTGACAGACCACTTTCATAATTATTGGCACAAATAAGCTTGCAAACCGCTAGGCAAAGTTACTATCCGTAATCGATTGAAACAGTTGTGACGCACTTTGTATGAACAAAAACCGCAGAAATTTCAAAACGACGCAATCTAAACTTCACAAAATTGAAGAACGCTGAATTATAATGAAAAAATTGTCCACCTTCGAGCTCCTGTAGGAAAAAGGCGGGTAGCCCCGGGCAGTTAAATCAAACACAACAGAAATATATTACAAACAAACACAAAACATATTCTTTAAATAATTGTGAAAACATAGCAATATATTACAGCTTTTGGTTTTGCCCACGCAAAAATAAGAAAAATAGAAGAAAGTAACATTAATGTCTCGCCCCGTTTTGTAACGATGAAGATACTTAAAAAACGAGTTCATGGGCGTGAAAGCAAAGAATTGACTTTTTGGACCCTTATGTCAGTAACCGAGTACCCACTTTCAATTTTTTTTTTCTTTTTAACTTGTCTTTATCGAAAAATTGTAAGATTATTTTACATTCTTGGGCGATCGCTGATTAATTTACGCTTGAGGCTTAAAAATGTACGTGCTAAATCGTTGAATGTCGTAGAAAATGTTGGTTATTGACATAAGCGTTGAAGTGATAGATAAATAAAATATTTTTAGATCTTTTTACACGACCTGACAGGAGACATATCGAGAGTTTTTCGGTTACGATTCAGTGTTCTATTAATTTTATGTAGTAGTGTATATCTAGACGTTCTGTAATTACTACAATTAATTTTTTTTTTTTGGTAATTATTAGGTTACTACACGTGAAATGTCCGATTTTTCGTTGTAAATTCTAAGAAACGTAATTTTGTTCTGGAAAAAAGTTTATTAAGCGAACGGAAATTAATATCATAGTAAATACATTTTCCAAAGAATCTTTTCCATTACCATAGAAGTGAAATGTTTTAATCATTCTACGCTTACAATATTGTTATCTCCATTTTTGAATTTCCGACGAATGTTGCGTTCATTTATTACATTTCGATGACGAGTTACTTTCAGGCACTGTACCATTACGCTTACTTCTCCACCCAAGCAAAAATAGTGCACGAGCATCACGTTGATACCAAATCAATTCTATCTAAAAATAAAATTCCCATCAGCGCGTAGAATCCGGGTTTTAAAACAGATACGCTGGTATTTTTTTATTTGAACGCGCGGGTAGTATAAAACATAAAATCGGACATTTGGTACGTATAGCAACCTAGAAAAACTTTAAACTTGGCACTTTTTTATCAGACTTTTCCAGAGCCGGGCCCCGAATTGATAGAAAAACTTTTCCGGGCAACGAATTAAAAGAGATTCGATCACAGATTGTGAATGAGAACAGGGCTGAACGATGCACGTTGTTCCTCGGTAGAATGGAAAATTTAATTCCGTCGTCGAATATCATCGAGTGATTGAACCGGAGCGAGGAGAGAAACGTTGCGCTCCGTTACTTTGCAGCTTATTAATTTCCCTAATCTCGCTAAAAAATTAAACCGTGCAAAAATCCGCGATCCAAAAACTACTTCGCGTTACCCGTGGTTCCGATCGCTCTCGATCCACGTGTTTAACAAGCGGAACGTCGTGAGTAATCCGTGGATACGTTTACCCACGGTTCGACAGGTCCCTGCTTATGATATTTCACAGTAATAGTCCTCTTTAGCATCCGAGAAATTCTTAGAACAGCCGCGTTACGCACTCCGGATAGTCTATACAATGTTCCCCGATATGCTCTCGCATATTCTCGGCGATCGTGAAAGAAGAAGAAAAAAAAAAAAAAAGAACGGATCAAGTGATCGCCGTAAATAATCGAACGCGCGCGTTCTCTCTCCGGTTAATATTCCTTTTGCTCCTGTTGCTGGTAGAGTTGCGTTTAATCAAGCATAGAATCGATAGGAAATGATTCGTGCAGAATTCCATGTGTGAACCGATGCGTCCGATGGTTACAAAGTGTATATATAGATATACTGGTGAGACGAGCGAGCGTGACGAACGCCGACGAAAAAGCCTCTTTTCCACCAAGAATTTCCCCCAGGATATGTAATTTCCCTCGCAGACACATGACAAAGTGGTAAAACGAGAGAACACAGCGCAGGAGCTCTTCGTGGCATTGCGGACGGTGACAAGAGAAAAGGGAAAGATCCATGGCAGCACACGTGGCGTTCATTTATGTATATATGTGTATATATATATATATATATATATAAAGATTAATAATTACACCTGGAATGATATCTTCGCAGAGGGAGACTTGAAAAGTCTTTAATAATTTCTTCGCGCTAATCATTTCTGCAAACATTGATAGACACAAGTTCAAGATGTCCCTCTGCGAATGCTCGGATTACCACCGCGATCGTGAGACGTCAAGCAAAACGATATATATATAGTGTCCAGGATCGTGAAACGAACAATTTTGGAGGGATCATTGCAGCGGATGCGCCAACTGGCCAGCGCGAAGCGTTGCAATGATCGAGGATCGAATTGGACACGATCGCGGCCGCACCGAGCTTACATGTATCCAGCAATTCACTCACTGTTGCGAGTACATTAGGACAATAACCGAGGCATGCAGTTTGGTCGCTTGTGTGTCAAGATGGAGCAAGGATATCACGGAGAGTGCGATATTTGTGCTTCGTATATACACAGTGACGTTCCACTGGCGGTGGCAGAGTTCGTGTGCAGTGTTTCCCTCGGAACTTCTCCCCGATATTTCGCACCCCCTTTTCATCCTCACCTGTATCTGTGCCGCTTCGCGCACACCCTCCCCCTCCCCCTTCCCCCCCCCCTAACCAACCACCCCAGACACCCGGACACCAGGGGTAACTAGAAATATTCGTCGGACTTTCCCCACGTTCCCGTGATTGGAATACTTTTAAGTACCTAACTGGGGAGCGGGCTTTCTGTCTCTCTTTCTCCGCGAGGAGAGTCTCTTCCTCTTAATCTGCCGGAGGATTAAACGAGTTTTGTCGACGGAACTTGAGAGAGGGTACCGGCGCGGCGACCTGCACACGCACGCGCCGGTACAATCTCGCGACCCGAATACAACCAGATATTACGCGGTTACTTGCCAGGAATTTATTCCCCGGACGAGATATGGCAAATGTGAAATAGTTGCCCCGCGTTTGCATTCCGTAACAGCGCCCCCGGTCGGCCCGGGAATGCGACCACCAAGATTTTGTAACTTAATCCTAGGCCCCCGGAGCAATTCTGTCCGTCGCGCGTTAATTTAGACTTGCCATCGGTTGTTCCATTTCCCGGTCGATCCGACCGGCGAGACGATCCTGCATTTTTCAGTCGAACCTGCAGCCAAAAGCGAGCGCGCCCCAGCGTTATTTAACTCGACCGCAAAATCGATTCGGTATTTTCAATCCTTCCGAAACCTGCTGTTCGCTTGTCGAGAACGGCCACGGATTTTTTTAGAACGTAGATTCGATCTTTTCTTTTGACGCTTCCATAGAAGTGTTCCGAAGAAGAAGAAGAAAACTTAAGATTTAACGCGTTGACTGCCATGTCATCCATGTGTGGGTGACGGAATTATTTGTCCCGGTTTTAAAGTGAATTCTTACGTTAACATATCCATTGCAACAGATTCGATTAGGATCCGTAAAATACAAGAAAGGCTGGACGACTGTTCTATACCATATATTTAATTTTTTTCAATTTTTATTTCATTAAATATTAGGTTGTAACATATGAAACGTCCGATTTTTAAGAATACTGATAAACCAAAATCGGACATTTCATATGGTACAACCTAATAACTTACTTTGATTTTATGGCATTTTTGAGGTTCCTAGTTTGTCAGTCAAAGTGTTAAGGGCGCCGTTGGTTTTAGCTTGATAAAATATTCTTGCGAAATATTTTTTATTCTGCATAAAGATTGGCAGTCTAGCGATTACGTTAGATTTTGAGGAAGCTTAATCGTTTTCTTTTAAATATTGAATGCTGACTTTAGAGGGCCGGCAAATGGCATAGCATAAACGAGTAGATATTTAGATAATTATACTTTGTATGCGCTTAACCCCTTGCACTACTATTTATTTTGTGATTGTAATGATGAGGAATTCTTCATCGTTCAGAATTTCATAGAAAAGAAAGATAGTCTATATTTATTGTATGCCTATATTTTCTCCAAGGGATATACAGTCGAGTCGGAAAGTAAGTTAACGACTGGTGTATGCAGGCAAATGAATATGACATGTCTTTAATCTTTAATAATGATAATATATGTTTTACTAACATATTTGTTTATTTCCTTACACCTCCTAAATGAAAACAGTACAATAACTTGATTTTATTCATCATATTCATTGCCTACATATCACCAAATGTTAACTTACTCTCCGACTCGACTGTATATCAACTACAACAAAATAGAATTTAATTTCGGCTAAAAGGAAATTAATGACATACATACTTATTAGACTCTGGTCAGAATCTGCATTACGAGTCTGTCTCGATATTGTAGGGCAAGGGGATAAAGGATAAGACAATTGTGTCTAAAAAATACTAAAGTGGCTTTTCCCGGTCTTCCCAAGCTTAAACTCAAAAGAATGTTTCTTGTTTCTTTTGATCATTCTTGACTGGACGAAGGATCGTATTATACCGCGGCAGTCAGCGTGTTAATGAAACGCGAGCGGCTGCAGGTCGGCTTATAAAATCGAATCGATTGTTAAAGGTAAAGGATGCTAGTTAATCGATTCTTTTAAATAGCATCGAGGAAGATGTAGCTCTCGGCTTGTAAGCAGCTTAAGCGGACTGTCGACGCCGGTCCCGCAACGTGTTAATAGTTTATCGTCGCGTCAGCGCTTAATCGCCAATTACAGTCCAAGTCTATTAGCATTTTAACCATCGATTCGACCAATGAAAATCCGAAAAGAGCCGGGTCACGATCGTCCGCGGCAGAACCGGTGGTTGCACCGGAATCGATCGGGAAAAAATTAAAAACCGAACAGTTCGATCGCTGGCCTGATTCGCGTCAACGTCTAAAGGTTCGAACGGAACAGCTAATTTCGCCTAACGAGATCACCGGGATTTCGCGCGGCCTCAATTAGCTTCGGTTAAACGCCAGGGGGCGAACTGAAATCGGACGGAAAAGATAGAAGTCGTTCGAATTAAAGGGAATCGGAAATGAAAATTATAAGCCCTCGACGAATCTTTGCGGCTCGTGAAGCCTGGACCGTACAATATCGGGAATTACCGATCGCGATCTTATTGTTCCGCGCTCGTCGTTAACCCATTTGCATCATTAACGTATACAGGGTGTTCATGCTATTACTAGCCAGCGTTTTTCTTGCAAATAGTAAATATTAGAAAAAAATGAAAGTGGAAAAAGTAGTACTGTTTTTTATACGCAACACAATGGCGTATGTAATTTTGTTGTGGTCATACTATTTCGTTAGATACGAAGGTGACCTTCAATTATTTAAATGGAATGATGTATATTTTTTTATATCGCACGAAAGCGTGTGTCTAGACAAATTCATCCGTATACTGCACAGTAACCTCCAAGGTCATGCAAGGTCAGAAATGGAAGAAACATTTTGAATATTTCATAGCAATGTGAGGCTACCTTTCGTACCGAAGTTGTCGGATTTTCTTCAAAATGTAAGAGAACTTCTAACTTTTTATCGTCAGAAAGAAGATATTTCCGATTATGACACTTATTCTGGAAAGACCCTGTTTCCTTCAAACGCTTTGCACACAAAACAAACTGATTTTCATTTGGTTGCACTCTGTCCGGATATTGTTCTGGGTATTTCAATTTAGGTCGTCTTTTATTGCCTTTGCACTGCTAATAAATTTGTACCCTAATCCATCTTCCCGTCCACCGAATAACGATACATTCATGTAGACGATACATGTAGTCATAGTAGAAACTAGAAGTAAACACTCTGAATGTGAATGACAACATCATCTGATTCGTATGAATAAGGAACACTTGTAAACACATTGGTATGAAATATTCTAAATGTTTCTTCCATTTCTGACCTTGCATCACCTCGAAGGTCACTGTGCAATATACGGATGAATTCGTTTAGACACACGCTTTCATGTGATATACAAAAATATACAGCACTCCATTTAAAAAATTGAAGGTTACCTTCGTATCTAACGAAATAGTGTAAACACAAAAAAATTATATACGTCATTGTGTTATGTATAAAAAACAGTACTACTTTTTCCTCTTCCATTTCTTTCTAATATTTACTATTTAGAAGAAAAACGCTGACTAGTAATAGCGTGAACACCCTGTATATGCGCTCAACTTTGTACTACTTTTTCCTCTTCCATTTCTTTGTAATATTTACTATTTAGAAGAAAAACGCTGGCTAGTAATAGCGTGAACACCCTGTATATGCGCTCAACTTTGTTGGTCGCTATCATTATATGTTAGCTAAAAGATAGAAATGGTGTTGTTGGAGATGAGAGTAGTAATTCTGATTTTTTCTTATAACGCCGAAATATGAGGTTCTTTTACTTGTAGTCATTTTTGTACTTAAATATAATTTTTTTAAAAGTTTTATGATAAAGGCCTTCTTTCCATATTTCCTTACGATGCAAACGGGTTAAAAGATTCCGAGGGTGTCGCGCCGATTTTGTATGTCTACTCGAGTGGGTCCGCCGGAAAGCGTGAACGTCGATCGTGCAGCGAGGTCGGTTAAATCAGTGGGCGGCCTAATCTCGCGAGGAACTTTTCACGGGAAATTACGTCAGTTATCCCCTGATATCCTTGTTCGAGATCACGCGAGCCACCCGTTACGAAAAGAAACCGTCCCAGTGGAAATGAACGACAAACACGAGAGAGCCGGCTGCGAGTTTTCCCGGACGCGACCCGTGATCATTTCATTAGTAGCTGATCGACCCGGTGCCGATTGCGGAGACTTGTTTATCGACGCGAGCCACTCCTTTCGGCCCTCGTCGATCACGGGGGTTGGCCGTGTTTTGATAAATACCCGCCGAGACAGGATAGCATTTCGAGGGAGACGTTCCTCTAATTGTTTGCCATCCGGTCGGAGACTCTGCCTCGAGGTTGCTCGATCGCGACGCGCAAAATTACGTTCTTCTCGCGTTTCCCTGCCACGGTTAATTATCCTCGACGGTCGCGATGACGAATCGTGAAATTGTTTAATATATCAACGACGGATCGATGACGCCGCAAACGCGTCCCCGCTTGTACCGTGACGGAATTCCTTCCACGTTGACCCCAACGAGCGCGCGCCTCCATTGTTTCCTTTATTTTCTTTTTCGGTTTGATTTCGTTACCTCTCGCCCGATCGATCGTTATTAATTGCCGAACAAACAAGCGCCGGCGAAACGTTGAATTTCACTTCCGAAAGTAACGAGCAACGTTACGCGCTTCCGGTCGCGCCGATCGATCGTCCGTAGGCCCGCGAACGGAAACGTTCGGGAAATATCGATACCAAGAGTCCCGGTCCCGAAAACTCTATGCTTTGTTCATTTTTCTCTGTTACCGTGGATCCAGCCGCGATTTTTTAAACGTTAATGGATGTAATAGCTCGCGGACGGTTACAAAATGTTTTATGGATCGGCGGTTCAACAGGTTCGCCGCGAAAACAGCAATCGGTTTTCTTTCTCCGTAACTAGACTGCGGATTTTTATGGAAAATAAAAATTGTCTCCGTCCACTCCTAGGTACAGGAGCTAAATCGACACTTGTTTCGTTTTTCTAATTATTTTAACCCCTTGCCTTACAATAACGAGCCAGACTCGTGATGAAGATTCTGAATAGAGTCTAATAAATGAGAACATTATTAACACTAGAACTACCAAGCACTAAATGCAACTGGCATACATTGCCTTATAATAACATGAAAAAAATATTTGTTTAGATGTTCTATCAGTTTGGTTTAAATATCTACTTCGATAGAGAAGTTTATTAAAAAATGTTCTCATGGAAACATATTTATAATTTCAATATCTCTAAAAGAAAAAACTAGGAGGAAGTCATTCTGATCCATCTGGTAGTTCTAGTGTTAATTTCCCATAAACCGAAATAGAATTCTATTTCGTTGTAGTTGATATATGTGCCCATAATTATGAAAGTGGTCTGTCATAAAAAAAAAATTACATTGAATAAATTTAGTTTAAAATCATGTCGTGTGAAATAAGTGATAAATTCATTTTTTTTTTAATTTTGACTTAGACCACTTTCATAATTATGGGCACATATATCCTTCGGAGAAAACATAGGCATAGAATAAATATAAACTATCTTTTTTTTCTATGAAATTCTGAAGGATGGCGAATTTCCAATCATTATAATCACAAAATAAATAGTAGTGTAAGGGGTTAACGAGTCGGAAACAGTGTAACAATATTTTTAAATTCTTCTTGTCTTTGTAATGAAATCCGCAGTCTGCTGACAATTTTGTACGTACTCGTACAGGGTACGATAATTAATTATCGGCTGTTATTTTCACCGCGATTGTCTTGTTATGCTTTCATTTTATCGGTCGGACGAGAACGGAATTAGTCGAGCAGAATGAAGGTTTACGGTTCGACAAGATACCGGAGACGACGATCGACTAAAAACTGTCCCGCCGCGCGTTCTTTTGCTGTTTAAATTGGATTCCAGCGATGAAAGTATCCAGAAAGGCACGTCTCGTTGGTAATGATTTTCGGCGCCGCGGTATTTCACGGCGAACCAAAAAAAGAAAAGCCGATAGAGAAGACCGCTCTCGAGAAGATTCCGAAGAGAGAGAGTTTCCGAACTGGTTCCCGGTCGGTCAGAGTTAACGACGAGAGTCGAATCATCGAGTGGCTATTAGCGCAATGTGATTACACCGCGATTGCGCAACGTCGGGCAAAGAGTCCGAGATATGGCAACAACCTTGTTGGCAGGTCTCTCGACAGGGCAGCACGCGATATGATTCCGTAAAACAATGAATTCCGCCCCGATAATTGTCCAATTGCGGTTTTCTATTTCTTCGAACAGAATTTCCGTTCTGTCGACGAATCGTCGGAAACGCGTCACGACATTTTCCTCGTGTAACGGTTCGAGCAAACCCTCGATCGACGGGCTACAGCTTTAACACTTTGATCGCCAAACAAGAAAGCTCAAAAATTCCTTGAAATCAAAGTAAGCTATTTAATAAAATAGAAATTGAAAACAGGTAAATGTACGATATCGTGTAGTTCTCCAACTTTCTTGCATTTTACAGATCCCAATCAAATTTGGTACAATGAATGTATTAACGTAAAAATTCATTTTAAAGCCTGAACAAATAATTCCGTCAACCATATAAGGTAAAGGCACCAGTAGTTGACCATTTTATAGAAAAACATAAAAAATAAGGTTTGAAATGGTCTTATTGTTTTGACATTTAAACAACAGACGGCATGGCATCCGAGGTTCACTTTCATCAAAAGTGCACTTATAAGTGCGCTTATAAAAACCTTATTTTTTATGTTTTTCTATAAAAAGGTCAACTACTGGTGCCTTTACCTTATGGGTGACATGGCAGTTAACGTGTTAATACTACTTTTAGGAAGAGTTCTCGGTAACATCGGGCAATCAATTATGTATATAATTAGCTTGAAAAAATGGGTAAATTCGTGCAGAAAGTTGGCGTAAATAGAGAACGAAATGATCTGACGTAGGTTCGGCGGGGAACAGAGTGACAGGGCCATCGATCGAGGGCGAACGCGACACGTAATGGAACTAATTTCCGCGTTTGAAGCCGTTGGCCCCGCGAATTGGCCGTTCTTTTCCGATCTAATTGCTCCGGTTCCCGGGCGTTGGCAGATTAAGAGTGGAAAATCCACTAACGCGCGCGTCATTTCTCAACGGCGTAATGAACATTTCCACGGTTACGCAACGGGCCCGTCATTAATTCCGTAGACGGAATTTCGCAGCCGACCCCCCGGCCATTCAATTTCATTAATCGTTCCAGGGGAAAGCCTGGTCCTCTCGACCCCGTCCCGGTTTCACTTAAATCGTAATCTCGGACGTGCCCCCGCTGATAAATCTGCTACTAACCGACCGGTCTCTCTAAACGCGCGTCAATCCGCCGTTTCGACGCCGGATCCGAAACAGGCTTTGTTCTACGCTCGCGTTAATCCGCGATCGGTCCTTTCCGCGCCGATTAAACCGAATTCCCGAACGAAAATTTCTGGCCCTCGAAACCCACCCCCCGTTTCCGAGCGAGGAAGATTAACAGAAACTGTACCAAGAGAGAAAGAGACAGTACCCCCGGCTGAAGGGTCTCCCTATTTCGACTTGGGGAATTTTTTAACAAACATTTACCACGTATCACAATACCAAACTTTGTAGGGTTACTCGTCGACACCCCGAGGACGTACTCGATTTTTTGTAGGCAATTATAGCAACTTTTGTTGAAGTTGTGACATTAGTAGCGAGCCCATGGATGTTTATCGACCCGTAAGGGAAGTGAATTTTTGTATTATTGGAAGCTGATGTGCCCATACGTAAGCTCAGCCATTAGTGGTTTCTTGATTTCTCGTAGTTTCTACAATCTACGTAATAGTATGCTGCTGAAAAGAAGGCAGCCATCTCACGTTGACACAATCATCGGTTCAGTAAATTAGAACTACTAATCAGAGTAGTACTACGTGATAGTACATACACTTACTGACAAAAGTTAAGAAACAAAATAGTCGTTTTGGAATTAGTGTATATTTTTAATTTCCTGGAATACATATGTCCGAATTACAAATAATATGAAGACAGCAGTTAAATGCTGCCTTCTTGCCATATTTACTGCAGCTAATAATACAAACCACACTCGACGATGTCAGAAAGGAGACTAGACTCCTTCGAACATGTTTGTTTTCATTACTTACTTTACTTCTTGCAAGAAGTCTTCGTGTTTCTTAACTTTTGTCACAAGTATTTATTTTGTTTCCTTGACTCAATATTAATTGTAGTGCTTATATAAGTATAATCGAAAAAAAACTTATTGTATGTTCATGTATGATACGTAATCTCGTCATTTTATTTTTAATTCGGACATATGTATTCCAGGAGATTAAAAATATACACTAATTCCCACGCGACTATTTTGTTTCTTAACTTTTGTCAGTAAGTGTAAGTACGATTGAGATGAAAACTGTGTTCTGCCTTATTTTCAGTCGCGTGAGCACGCTAACTGTTCGAAGATACCGTATACATGCACTTCCCGTGGCAGAGATTTTGTATAGCATACAATGAGTAACGAAAGTATTCGAACGCCCTTTAAATCAGTATAACTTTTTTTTAAATTGGATCAAACGACCTGACTTTTTCGAGAAGTTAGAAGAATTGGTTTTCCAAATGATGTGCAAAAAAGATATTGAAAAAATTGCAATTGGTAAGAATTACATGAGAAAATAAAAATGGCACTTTTCACAACTTTTTTATTTGAACCTGTAGTGAAAATTTAAAATATGCGTTTTGTAGATATATGTTAGTTATATACATGCTGCAAATTTCATTGAAATCGATTAATATACACACGAGCTACAACTAGTTAAAAGTGGTGAAAAGCGTAGATTTTCACGACTTTTGGCCAGTTTCTGCTTAAAATCCTCAGATTCTAACATATTTTGATACGTGCCATTTTTATCTGCGTCAGCCGATTTCGATGAAATTTTCAGTACGTGTATAACTAACAGAGATCTACAAAACGCATATTTTAAATTTTCATTACAGGCTCAAATAAAAGAGTTGTGAAAAGTGCCATTTTTATTTTCTCATGTAATTCTTACCAATTGCAATTTTTTCAAAATCTTTTTTACACATCATTTGGAAAACCAATTCTTCTAACTTCTCAAAAAAGTCAGGTCGTTTGATCCAATTTAAAAAAAAGTTATACTGATTTAAAGGGCGTTCGAATACTTTCGTTACTCACTGTATGTACAAAGAATCGTTTGTGCCACAGAAGCTGCGTGTATACAGCGATTTCCCTGTAGGAGACCGATAGCTGTGGTTAGATTTTCGTCTTTGAAAAATACGGAAGGGCGTTAATACTACTTATAGAATGTTACTATGAAAGAAATATGAAAAGTGAGGGATTTTTGAATATCAGAGAGACCCCTTAGCGTTAACAAGAGTTGGCTACTGCTGGTCTGCGTGAAAAGAGTGGGGGATAGCGAGTAGTTACCGTCGCCGGGAGAATCACTGCGAACTACTTGTCCCCTGGCACTTAGGATACGCTTGCTCCATTTTGCTTACCTTCCCAGTAGAGTCCCAAAGGCACCGTGTTAAGGAAGGAGTGTTAGAACGGATAACGCTGGCTGCCGCGCGAGGATTTCAATCGACTCAAAATTCGAAGTAAAGCAATTTCGGTATTTCGATAAGTGACGATACGCTCTCTCGCGCGCGGCAGCCGGCAACAGTAGGACCTTTGTGCTTGCTTGACAAAGGGATCTTTCGGAGTAGCGAAACGCAACGAGGCACCCGGAACACCTTGCGTTAAATGTTTTAAGCGGGTTCCGTACGTGCGTGTGAATTTCCACGGGGTTCGATGCACTTTGCGTAAAACCACACCCTTGGTTAGAGGACGGAAAGATGGTTAGACGGTTGGACGAACAGAGTGGGGGGAGTAGAACAGAAAAAAGCTGCGGAGAAAGTATAGCGGAAGTGTGTACGACTCTTAAGAACGAAACCTCTTGGAATTTGAAATCCTTTTATCGGCGTAGTTGAGACAAAATCAACGGATCCTTCGAGCTTCCCATTTTTATCGTTCCGGGAGGAAACGAGAAGGATTCTGTGATTTACGGGCGCCCGGAAAGATCGATTGATCCTTTCTCAACTGTGTCTATCGCGCGGTCAAACATTGCGTGGCGCCCGTGGCACCGTTGATTCTCGTTTCTCGTTTCTCTACCAGATCGGACGGTTCCAGCGAAGCACACGCGTCACAGATAACACAGCGGCGATAATCATTTATTTCGCTGTCCGTTAGCTTGCTGATAAAGCCAAGTCCGCGAAACTCGATTAAAATCGTTCTACCCGGGAGAAGAACGAAGAAAATCGATCGAGTTTCCGCTGAGAACCGTCTTCCTTGGTTCTTCAACCCTGCTGCGTTCTCCGGGCACCGTTATTTTTCGGCTTCTATCTATCTTTCAACGAAGTTTTCCTCTTCGCTTCGACGATGTTTAAAACGTACGGCTCTGCCGAGCACCGTAGCAGGGTTAAACACTTTGATATTCTCTTTCGAATGCGTCGGATATCGGCGAATCCTGTTTTGCGAAACTTCTTGGTCCCACGGAACGTACTTTTGCGACACGCCAAAGAGAAAAAGAGACTAATGAGAGAGAGAGAGAGAGCGAGAGAGAGAGAGAGAGCACGAGCGTACGTCAGGGATAGATTGCGATCAGCGATCTCCCCGATCGATTCCGCGGGAAGGAGTTAAATTGACGTGGAACTCCTCCGACTACGTCTTGCGAAACGCGAGTATGCGAACGTGTGCGAACGTGTGTGCCGAGAATCCGTTGACGCGACGGGACTTCGCCTGTTAAAGTTAATCGGAAAGTTATTACCCCGGCTGGGTCCTTAGACGGTGCTCCAGCTTGAAACGCGTTTTTCCTTGAAAAGGTGCTCGAGCCGGTAAGCAGCCGCAATTTGATCTTAACGCGCGACCTTGCCGGTTCTTGCGCCCCACCGGTTACGCGTTGCCAGTCTCAGTGATATAATCGACGAGAGCCGAGACTCGTTTCTTATCCGTCGAGCCCGCGACGATAAACCACACCGGACGCGATTCCGATTCGTCATTCCGATCGTTTCGACCACTCGCGCTCGCCCAGATCGATTCGCGACGCTGCCAATATCCTTCCAGGCTTGGGCAAATGATTACTTTTAGGTGCTAGCTAATTTTACTCGAAAGTGGAACAAAACTGACGCGTAATTGCTTTCACCTCTCGATTTAGGGGAGAGTTGCCAAATGCGTACTGGTTACCTAAATCGTACCACCTCTTTTATTTAAAAAGTAATGCATTTTGATGCCTCTTGGTGGTAAAGATATGAACTTTTATTTATGTCGATAAAGTTGGACCAAAAAGTCATTCGCATGAAGTGTTGTTTTGTGAATGACAGAAGCACAAAGAAATCAGGCAAGTCTGATGTCAATTTTAAACGATTTTAATCGGCTGAATTAAATATAAATCTACAGTTTCTGAGATAGTCTTATATATTTTTGAAAACTAGCTATGTCATATTATTTATTTCTATTTAGTTTATAAAACATGCTGATAATGTTTTAAAGGTTAGCTTCAATTATTTAACGGCACGTCTTTTTCCTAAATCGTACCACACTGTGGTTTCCTAAATCGTACCAGTACGATTTAAGATACTGTTATTCTAATTTTACCGCGAAAATAAACGATTTACTATATTTAAAATTTTTTTAGCATGGGAAAGTAGCTTACAGTAGCCCCCATAAAAAGGAATTAGTTGCAATGAAAACAAAACAAATGGAACAAAGAAAAATTGATTTCACGCCTTCAACCAGCACCGCTGCTCCACTTCTCGTAGAAGTGGAGAATGAAAACGATTGGTTCTGTTTTCTTTGCAATAATTCTTATTTAGAAGACATGATCCAATGCTTAAAGTGCCAAAAGTGGGTACATGAAGCTTGTGGAGGAGTTTTGATAAAAGACAATATTTATTATTGTCCTAGTTGTATTTAAGTTAAGTAATGTAATATTTCATTT
Organism: Seladonia tumulorum; assembly: GCA_913789895.3. Classification (NCBI taxonomy): domain Eukaryota; kingdom Metazoa; phylum Arthropoda; class Insecta; order Hymenoptera; family Halictidae; genus Seladonia; species Seladonia tumulorum. Next base: position 9,205,420 of record OU565279.1, on the reverse strand, counting down.
TATTTTTATGTTGTATTGTATATTAAACTGAAATTAAACGCAAAATACAGTTTCTCTTATGATTTTTTTGTATCTTTTTAATCCAACACATGAGGTACAATTTTGGAAACCGGCTGGTACCATTTAGGATACCGGTTGCCTAAATCGTACTGTTTGCATGATCTTACAAAAGTGTTCATATCGCAATGATCTATCAATAAATATTTAAAAAATCATATTAAATTGCAACTTCGATAGTTAATACATAGATACAAAACATAATTTTTGCTCAAATTCCTACTAAAGAATATATAAACTGCCTTCGAAATGAAGTGGTACGCATTCGGCAACTCTCCCCTGTATGATTTGATTAAATCAAGCCGGCACAGTCTGCCTCCAATTATAAATTACAAAAACTAAATTTCAAATACTCAGAATTTCATCAGAATTTCTCAAATGTTTTAGACAAATAGTGCCCATGCCTGGCGGCAGCTACGAACCTATTCTTAACTCGCGATATTCTCTCTCTCTTTATTTCTCTGACCATCTCTCTCTCTCTTTCTAGACTCTCCCTCTCGGACCAATCGACTGGTTCACCGATACCGTAGCGATTCGTCGGACAACGAAGACCAAACAAACACACGAGAAAAAAAAAGAGAATAGAATCAGGAATCCGCAGGACATTTCGTCGGATTGGGTCGAGGGATCTCGCAGGATTTGGATGACCGTGTGAGATACGCGTGACCACGCGTGCCTTTCGATGTGTGGCATCGCCCAGTGTGTATGTTTGTGTATATGTATGTTCGAGGGCACACAAACACGGAGATCGAAGGAAATAGAGTGGATGTTCGCGGGGACCGGGATAGAGAAGCGATCGCTGAGTTTGCGATTCTTCCTATCGCTCTGATCCGCCGCGAAATACGCCCTTCAATGGTCTAGCAATTGGCCAGTTCGCCGGACCATATGAAGCCGTCCACTCCTTCCTCATTTTCCATCCTTCCCTGGACACATCCTTTTTCTCCCCTTACTTCTCTAACTCCATCCAAACCCGTGCGTTTCCTTGCGATCTCGGCTCCGTGCTCTTTGCTCCGTTTTCGTGGACAGAGCCAGGCGAAGTGCGATTATTGTATCCTCTAGAATAGAGCTGATCGCAGCTTATCTACATCGTAGATCAGCTACAGCGAGGATGCAACTTGCTATTGAAATGTCTGTGGACTGCGGATGCTCGTGCGAATTTGCAATCTCGGTCGCTGGTTCGTGAAAGAGGGAAGAAATGCACAGTCGTAATTAACCCCTTGTCCTACAATATCGTGATGATGATTCTGAACTGAGTTTAACACGTTGACTGCCGTGGGGGTCACCGGTGACCGGCACTCGACTTTGCTACAGCGCCGTGGGGGCCACCGGTGACCGGCGGCGTGATCAATACTAAAAGTACATAATTACGATTGTTTAAAAAAAAAGACAATCGTAATAATTGCCTACAGCGCCGTGGGGGGCACCGGTGACCCCCACCACAAAAAATGCTTCAAACATGATTTTATTACTCATATTATTTGCTGGGAACTATATTTCATCATAATATGCATCGCATAATGAATAGTTCATGTTGGCACCTCGGACAAACCATGGAAAATCCGTCCGGCAGTCGACGTGTTAATAAGTATGTGTGTTATTAATTTCCTTTAAACCGAAATAAAATTCTATTTTGGTTTTACTAATGTTCAGCCATTGGAGAACATATGGGCACACAATAGAAATAAATTTTCTCCCTTTTCAGGAAGTTACAAACTGTAAAACAAGTTCGAATCACTGAAACCGTAATATAAATCGTAGTGCAAAGGGTTAAAATTTATGTGTATACACATTGTTCGCATTTTTAATTTAGTATACTTCAAATGAAAAAGAAGCCTGGAACACATCGAATCTGCGAATTTTATAAAATATTAGAGAACGCGTATATCGAAGCGAAGGTGATTCAATGAAATGCCATTTGTATTTTTATCAGCAAGTTCGCAACGAATGACATTTTTATGGAGTGATTCACGAGGATGAGAATTCCCGTGATCCGCAGTCCATTGCAATCGGATGACACTTCGCCCGTCTCTGGGACAAAAGAGACGCCAGGGAAGAGTATACCGCGTCGAGGAAGAAGCTCGCCGTCCGAATTCCCATTTGCAAAGCTATCGTCGCCTTCATTTTGAAAAATTATAGCCAACGCGAACGATTACGACCGCTCCTTCGATTCAAGCGTCGCGTCCGTCTTTCCTAGGAATACCGCGGGGGCTAACGAACAGCAGACGAGCGGAGAATTATATCCGCGCGTGCGTGTTTAATTAAACAGTCTTCGACTTTTATTACTTCGCGAGCACGCCGCGAGGAGTGTTTCATCGGCGATCAACCGTTGCACGATTAAACGACGTCACGTTTCGACGGAAAAACTGGAAATGCCGTTATTATTTCGACCAATTATTATTTTCTATCGGTTCCGCACGAGATGGTTTTCTTCGAACGCGTTAACCCGACCTCGAGATGTCAATGTCCAAAAGTGACCGATATTCTTGCAACCGTTGCAACCATTCCAAAAGTGAGAGTACAACGGATATTTCTTTGATACTCTTTGACAATTCTTTCACCTCTTTGCGATCTGCTCAAACGAAATTCTTTGAGCAGTGCTCCTTTCAAACATGCTGCAGCGTTTCTCTTTCTTCCTAATCCGATCCAAGAAAATTCTTTCGAGAGTTCTCGCTTCTAAGAACGCTCCTCCGCGATCGTTTATTTTGTTCGTTCTTTTTGTGACACCCCAGTGCCGGTTACAAAATATTCGCGCTCAAAAGATATACATCAAATTAATTTCAACAAGTTTTCATATTTCTACTACTCGTATCGTAATAAGTATTTTGCTAATCGGAAAATTTTCAATGGAAACGACGTTTTCGTCCGCAAAGTGGAACGGATATCTTTTCTGTATCGTTCGATCAAGAAAATTCTTTCGAGAGTTCTCGCTTCTAAGAACGCTCCTCCGCGATCGTTTATTTTGTTCGTTCTTTTTGTGACACCCCAGTGCCGGTAACAAAATATTCGCGCTCAAAAGATATACATCAAATTAATTTCAACAAGTTTTCATATTTCTACTACTCGTATCGTAATAAGTATTTTGCTAATCAGAAAATTTTCAATGGAAACGACGTTTTCGTCCGCAAAGTGGAACGGATATCTTTTCTGTATCGTTCGATCAAGAAAATTCTTTCGAGAGTTCTCACTTCTAAGAACGCTCGTTCGCGATCGTTTATTTTGTTCATTCTTTTTGGACGAGTGACACCTCGGTGCCGGTAACAAAATATTCGTGCTCAAAAGATATACATCAAGTTAATTTCAACAAGTTTTCATATTTCTACTACTCGTATCGTAATAAGTATTTTGCTAAAATTCAATGAAGACGACGTTTTCGTCCTGAAAGTGGAACGGATATCTTTTCTGTATCGTTCGATCTAAGAAAACCATCGGCGCGTACGAAACGAAGGTAACGTTGGACTGATTAGGGCACGGTTTCTCCGGCGCGAAATCCGCCGTGGTGAGTTTCCGCATACTCGACGGGTTAATAATTTTTCATCGTCCGCGGCAGCCCGGCACCGATCGTGGTTTCCAATCGCTCTGCACGCAGGGAGAGGAGATCGGATCTCGATCCGAGGCAGATAGATCGTATAGATCGGCCTCCGCGTCCAAGGTCATCGGAAGACTATGATCGATATACACGGCGCGGCGCGGCGGTTGCAGGAAGCGTTTCTCGTTACCGCGAGGGAACGAGCCCGGGCTCCAGGTGTCATGGCTGGATATCTCTCGAACGGAGGAGCGGCCGTAAAAGCTTCGCCGGTTAGATATCGATCCTCGTGGAAAGTCGGATCTCGCTCGATAACCCGGGGACCGAGTGACAAGCGCGATCTACGCTCGATCGGATCTCGGACGTCTCCTTTAATTGGTGCTGCTCGACTCATTAACGATAGAAAATGTCTTGCCGCCGCGTCCCCAATTTTTCTTCGTGCCCTCGGGAACGGATACGTACCCGGGTTCTCTCGAACCAGGCTATAACAGGAATTCGGTATCGACGGTTCGGTTCGATTCCTCGACGCTTCTTCTTCTTCGTAGGATGCTCGCAGGAAAAGGGGATGGATCGTATGTGTGTCTGTTTTTGTGTGTGTGTGTGTATGTTCGAGGATTTATTCGTTTGTGTACATATACCTAAATATATAGGAAGCAAGGACGCCGATTGAAAAACTTACTCGCTGTTCAGCACGCGGAAGGACTTGGGCGACATGCAGTTGACGCTCCATTCGGTATTCCCGTGCTCGTTGCATATCGTTATCGAGAACCTCCCGTAGTTCGCTCTGATGAGATGGATCAGCTTTCCCTCGCCGCACTCGATCAGCAGTGTTTTGCCCTCGCAGGCGTACGCTGTGTCGTACCTCTCTGTAACAGAAACGAGCTCGTTAGGTTGTTGCGACTCGTGCCAGACCCTCGTGTGTCGCCGACGAGGACGTTTAGACGCGATATCCACTCGAAACGGAACCGTATCGCACGGATCAACGGCGAAATCCTCTTGCCGCGATCGATAGCATTAATTATTATCCCGGCTGCGTTTTCAGGCTACCCTAAAGACAGGGTTGGACAGTCCCTTATGTTACCGCTTATGTACGACTATCTTCACGGTCCCCGAACCGCACCTCGCCGAAGATATTCGATGAAAATCATGAATACCGATTGCCAAGCAATTATTAACTCTTTGCACTCGAAGCTATTTTAACTCCAAAAAGAAACATTACTTCCGATCTAAAATATTGCCCTTCTATATATTTTTTTCATGTTATATATACGAAAATGGTGCAATTTACTCATACAGTACCGAAATGTTTAGTAATTCATTAAATAAAAACAAATTTAATAATGTAAAAAATATTTTGAATAACGATACAGCAATTTTTAGTGTTGCCTTACAGGCACCGTTCCAGTGCTAAGGGTTAAAAACGGTACATGGTATTGCATTAGCTGTTATCATAGAAGAGTTCACGGCGTTTGCATGAAATATTCATAAAATTGTTATAGAGTATGAATACGATATAAAATGATCGTGTTCTTAAAATGCATCCAGAGGGGCTCTTGCTACTTTGCCAAATATAAAATAATATACGTTGTAATAATATACATACAATAATATAATCCATATTGCTAGAGAAATTTAATCAACCCTTAAGGTTGTTTGAATCCATTCCTCAAGCCGGTGTGAAATTTTCTCATTGCGTACCTAATAATTTATAACTGCGGATCTTCATGCATTTACGGCTTATGAAAAAATGTTCAAAAAATGCTATAACACAAAGTTCAACAGAATTTAATACGATTTTTATTTGTTTCGGATCCACAGAAAAATAGGATTATATTTCTCTACAAAAATTGGAAATTGGATAAACATCCACGGTCTGCTTATAAAACAACAAACATGTGCGACTGTCATTAATACATCCACCTTTATCGAATAATTATAAATATAGACGCTTAACTGGACGTCTTCTTTCTAAAGACAGATCATAAAAAGGGAACAATTGTACATCGAGAAAAGGTGTACGTTGCAAAAATTTTGCGATTCTTGCACCGCAAAACTTATTTCGTCCAAGACGCAGCGATCTGCGACTGTTAAGTAGAGCTTTTGGTACAGCTCAAAGTCCAGGTGGTCAGGCTAAAGGGTCCGCCGAACGTATCGTGTATTATTCAGTCTGTTGGCGAGACGGAGGGCCAATTATGTCGCGAGACAATGAGGAAAACGTATGAAACACCGTAGCCAGGAGTCGACGGTTAGCGATAGGCATTTAGAGGGCTCTGAATGAGGACCGTGCACGGTCCAAGGTAACCGAGGGTCGGGATTTCCAAGCGGCGGGAGTCAAGGACACGTCAAAGTAGCTCGCAAGGAGTCACAGTGGCTAGGTTGTCGGAGAGGTAGCGAGTTAGGGGATGCATTACCCCGGGACGCGGTTCCTAGGCCGTGTCGCGTCTCGTCGCCAAGTGTAATGGAATTAAGATAAAGGGCACCGGTGTATAGGCGCGTACACGGGGGTTCGCGAACAATGAGACCTTGTTCAGAGGGGGAGAGAGAAGAGGAGGCTTGATAGCTAGCCGCGCCTCACCTTTGTCGATCCCCGTGGAATTTATCCCGCGGAAATTCCGCCGCTCGGAGATCTCTTTTCAAAGTAAATTAGCGAATTCTTCACGCGACTTCTTTTTATGAGGAAAACTTCCGGAAGACGACTCCTTTTCTTCGCGAAGACACCGTGGCTCAAGTGGCAGATTCTTTCGGGGCCTGTTCCGGTAATTCTATTTCGTCCCGGTGAATCGCGCAAGTGGTTGAAAATGGCGTTGAAAATAATTGCGGGGAGAACCGTAGAGAATTCGGGGATTTGAACACTTTGAGTGCCAAACCAGAACCCTCAAAAATTCCATGAAACCAAAGTAAGTAATTGAAGGGGTTATATACCGTTAGAATTTTCAAAAAATCGATTTTTTTTTAATTTAATTTTCGTAATGTACATATATTTAACACTAGATTTACGGGACCCGTCAAAATGACGGGTTCTGGTACCTCTTAATTCACAATTATCGAAATTGTAAGTATGCATGAAGAAGATATTATTCAACAAATTGGTTTCTTTGGGTATATATTGTAAAAGAAAGTGCTATAAATTTGGATACATACATTTTTGTTATTTTTATAAAGTAATGTAGAGTAGGCACATTTAGTGACCCGTAAACCTAGTGTTAAGTATACGCACAAAAAATGTCAAGTCAACCCGGCGAAGTTACACGCATATTTGTAAAGACGTGTCACAGCACTTGAAAGTAGGAGGCGGTCTTTCGACGTGTTTTTCTCGAAACTGTGTTTTCAAAGTCGGTGACCAAGATTTCTCGGAAACGGCTGAACCGATCACTCTCACATTTTTGACACAAGCTTCTTAAGTATATTTTTTAGCAATTAATCGAAGCTTTTTAATCCGATGAATATTTTTCTTTTTATAAACAATTTAAGGCCAAAATTTTGGTGAAAAATCGATTTGTTGCTTTGAAAAGCCGCCATTTTGTCACAAAATTTTATTTTGCTTATTCCTTCGATTAATTACTAGATTACACATTTCTTTAACGAAATCAGTTTGGTTTTTTCATTTTTGATGATCCAGTCCAGAGATATAGTGGTCACCGCAAGGCGCCTTTTTTTAGAGGAGCTCCAGAAGATCAGCTATAGCAGGTTTCGAAATTATTATTTTTACAAATAAAAAATGTTCAAATACAGTTAAAAGTTACCATAATATGTGTACAAAATTTTACATTAATAGATTTAAAGGTCTTCTCAGGAAAAATTCTTAAAGAATCGCTTTTTTTGGGCCTCCTAACTGTATATAACCCCTTAATGAAATAAAAATTGAAAATCATTATATGTGTGATAGAGTAGTCTTCCAACTTTCTTGCATTTTACAGATCCCAATCAAGTTTGGTACAATCAGTATATTAATGTAAAAATTTATTTTATAACCTAGACAAATAATTCCGTCACTCACATTTGGGTGACATGGCGGTCAACGTGTTAAAAATTTCTGGGATCCGAAGGAATCTATTTTAATTGAGAAAGAGGGAGAGAGAGAGAGAGAGAGAGAGAGAGAGTTGTCCTTTCTTAGCTACCTTCTATATCTTTGCTCGGGTCATTGCAGAGTTTCGCAAAAGCTTTTTCCCAGCTAAACTGGATGACGGAAGCAGCAGCAGCGGTGGTCGGTTTGAAATTAATAATAATGAGAACAGAACGCGGTGTAACAAATTGGGAGCGCGATCGCGGATTGACAGCGGTCGAGGGCTGTATTTTCAGAAAATAGCTCGAATTTCAGGTCCCGCGGTTCGGCCGTTCGTTGGCAGGTCACAGTGGCGTAGCACACCGGCAATTACGCTTCCGCGGCGGAACTGCAAACATCCGCGCGCGCACGGGCCCGAGAACACGTTGAAAGATGCCCGGACGAGATAAAAAGAGCTGCTAAGAAGAATAACGGGCAGAAGAAAGGCTCGTAAAACTAGGTCCGGGCTTAGTTAGACGGAGGAACGATAGATCTGCCATAACACCGGTCAGCCACGGTGGTGACGAAGGGGATACGTCTCGGAGGAGAGAAAAGTACCTCGGGGAACGAAACCGAGAGGAGAGGACTAGAACACAGGGGCAACGACGACGAGCTATACGCTCCACGCTCGGGGAACAGGGCTGTAATAACTCTGTCCGTGAAAGCCCCGTCGTGAGTTCATTAGTTCCATACCGACGCGCCCCAATGCCATTTTAGAGCGCTGTTAGGACTTTCCGCGAACGTCCCGCCGACGATGGATTTCTTGCTGAAACGCGATACATCATCGGCCACGATTTAACTCGCCGACAACGTAATTGTGCCCCCCGACCCTGATCGGGTTCGCGGGAACTCGGGAAAAGTCAATTTTCAAGGAAAAGGAATTCGAAAGCGCTCCCGGTTCCTTTTCACAGGATTCTTTAGCAATGCAGGTGCAGAAGCAGGGATTGAAAACTGTTATGATATCGGTTCTGGTTCTCGAAACAGTTATGAAGAACCGAAATGATGCTATAACTGTTATGAGAATATCGGTTCTGAGTTATATCGGTTACGGTTACGGTTCTGGAGAACCGATATTATTTCGGTTATTTTTCGGTTCTGGATTTCGGTTCTGATTTCGGTTCTGTCATTCTGTATTCTGTATTGTGTTCGGCCTTATGTATTGATTATTTAAGTAGTTATTTATTGTTATGTATTATTTAAACAATTTTTTAATAAATACGTTTTTATAATGTTTCTATATTCATTACTGAAATATAATATAATTTATTGTTAAAATAATTGTTTAAATAAATACATTTTTATAATGTATAGAAAATGGTGTGTCTAATCATTATTTAAATACGTATACATTACTTAAACAATTATTTAAATGAATAAATTTTTGTAATTATTATGATATTTCACACAAGCGTTCCCGGTCCTTCGCGGAACTGTTGGAATTTTAAAGAAGGACAACAAAAATTATAACTTCTCTCTCTACATAAACACCTTCAACAACTTAAACACTTCAGCGATCAATTTGCGAAGGATAAGAAATTCGACATTTCATATAATACGACTTAATATATTCCATGTTCTTTGGTTGTTACGAAAATTTATTTATTTAAATAATTATTTTAACAATAAATTATTATTGAAATAATAATTCAAATAGTGAATACAGAAACATTATAAAAATTTGTTTATTTAAACTATTATTTCAACAATAAATTATTATTGAAATAATAATGAATATAGAAATAAATTTCTGTACATTATAAAAATTTATTTATTTAAAAATTGTGTAAATAATAATTAACAATAAATAACTACTTAAATAATAAATATATACGGCCGAACACAATACAGAACACAGAATGACAGAACCGAAACCAGAACCGAAAAATAACAGTTATAGAACCGAAATAATATCGGTTCTCCAGAACCGTAACCGTAACCGATATAAGCCAGAACCGATATTCTCATAACAGTTACAACATCATTTCGGTTTTTCATAACTGTTTCAATCAGAACCGATATATAACAGTTTGAAACAGTTATTTTCAGAACCGTTTCAGTCCCTGTGTTTATAGATGAATTGTTGATTGTATAGAGCTTCGTAGAATCCTTACATATTCAGGGGAGAAAATAGATACCCTATACTTTTTTGCATCGTCGGTTCCTTCTTCTTCGTCGAAGTAGCTGATCAAATCGAAAATATTGTTTAACGCTAAACGTACCGAGCTATGAATGTAACGGATACATGTTGCCTTGTACAAATGTCAAGATTTCATTTATTTAGACTTTTTGAACGATTCTCATTGCAATGCGTTTTCTACTAAAGATATTTATTGAATTATTGCTCGTGAAAGCATCTTTGTGATATCGAAAATTGTCAAATGAAAAATCTAGAACCGGTCATTTGACCGGTGGTGGTACGTTTTATGTTAATATTAACCAGTCAAGTGCGTTTGACGTGTATACACGTCGGACCAAATCGTTAAAGAATTATTAATTCCTTATCGAATAAAAATGTAATTCTTTCTCAGTTTGCTTTACTTTTTTTTGTCAAAATTTATAATACCGGCGTTCGACGTGTACATAAACTCGTCATTGCTTGATTTTAACTCGGCGGCCATGATGGATTTTTCAAATTAAACTCTGTAAACCGATCAATAGCAAATTTTACCAGGCACGAGTCTATCATCATTCCAAGAGCACGACTATTTCGAATTTATATAAAAATCCATTGTTACAGATGTCGAAGACGTTCGAGGTGTCGCCACATCTTTGAGCAACGTCCATGAAACGCGCGAATCGTTAGCAGACGCTGGATCACAGTGACGAATTAAAAAGCGGAAATCACGGCGTAAAGATGACGCAGTCCAGCAGTCGAGCAGTTCCGAGCAGAAAAACACATAGAAGAATACCGGTAAAAAGCCAAGCGTTGGCCGAGCGGTATGTTTAAATGCCGATTTCACGGTATCCCGATGCTTCTTTCGCTTAGGCGTGAAGGATCTCCAAGTATTTATCTCAAACGAGAACAAAATCGTCGGTCACGGAAGAATGGGCACACTGAGATCGAAGAAATCGTAGGTTTTGCAGCGTCAAGGCCAAATTAATCCTGGCCAACAGCTTTTAAACAAAATGGTCCAGATTTAACCTCGAGTGTCAGACGATACTGACAACTTTCAAAGGAGTGGGAACAAAATTTCGAAAAAATTCAGTCAGAGTCAAGAACATTTCAGACGAGAATAAAATCGTCGGTGATAGAAGAATGGGCACTTTAATATCGAAGAAATCGAAGATTTTGCAGCGTCAAGGCCAAATTAATCCTGGCTAACAGCTTTCAAACAAAATGGTCCAGATTTAACATCGAGTGTCAGACGATACTGACAACTTTCCAAGGAATGGGAATAAAATTTCGAAAAAATTCAGTCAAGAACATTTCAGACGAGAACAAAATCGTCGGTGATAGAAGAATGAGCACTTTAACACTAGAACTACCAAACCACTTAAAATGACTGGTTCCCAATTTTTTCTTTCACAATTACTGAAATTATAAAAATGTTTCCATCAGAATTGTTTTAATGAACTTTTTCATTGAAGCATATGTTAGAATAAAAATGGTATTAGGTTTGAATAGATGTAGTCTTGTCATTATTACAAAGCAATATTCATCAGTTGCATTTATTACTCGGTGGTTCTAGTGTTAATATCGAAGAAATCGTAGGTTTTGCAGCGTCAAGGCCAAATTAATCCTGGCCAACAGCTTGCAAACAAAATGGTCCAGATTTAACCTCGAGTGTCAGACGATACTGACAACTTTCAAAGGAGTGGAAATAAAATTTCGAAAAAATTCAGAGTCAAGAACATTTCAGGCGAGAACAAAATCGTCGGTGATAGAAGAATGGACACACTGAGATCGAAGAAATCGTAGGTTTTGCAGCGTCAAGTCCAAATTAATCCTGGCCAACAGCTTTTAAACAAAATGGTCCAGATTTAACATCGAGTGTAGGACGATGCTGTTAACATTGGAAGGAAGGGGAATAAAATTTCGATAAAATTCAAACTCCATCTCCGGTAGTCCCTAACCGTATCCCCAGAAATATCTCTTTCGGTCGAGAAGTAATTAGGGGGTGATCGAAGGGGTTAACCGGCCGTGTCAGTTTCCCGGTGCAGTTTGTCGGCCGTTAATTAAGCGTGTCCCGATGACGTCGTAAGCGTCGGGGTAATCGATATTCGGCGTGATCGCGGCTCGATCAACACCGAGGACGAGAGAGGGACAGGAGCCCCGAGGATCGTGTAGGACGCGGTTGGGCCCGATAAAAACCGCTACTGCAAACAACAAGGGCCTGGTGTACCGGGCCTCGGTTCCGTGAAACGAGCGCGTCCTAACCGCGGCCACGTGTCGCACGCAGCTGCGCCTGGGCGACCGGTGTGCACGGTGCATTCTCTCTCCTCGGTGCACCTCGGACCTGGAGCCTCCGACCGAAAAAAAGGCCGCGTTCAAGCTGACGTAAGGGTACACAGCGCGCAGCAGCTTCCTCGTGCGAACCGACCAGGCTCTCGCACTTCTGCCCCCTTTGTCACCGGTCGTTTTGGAATTTTTTCTTGTTTCGGTGCGTGCCTTTGTAGTACGGTGTTCGAGGTAGCTTACGGTTTCGCACGTCCGAGTGCAAACTGGGCCTGAACGTTGCCCCGTTTGCACCGTTCGTCTTTTCAAGCGAGCTATCCACTTGCCGAACAGATTTACCTCGCCGAAATTGTCGATCGTATAGTTACGGCTGAACTGAGGATTTTTCTGCAGCAGTTGAGAGATGCAGAATATAGGCTTAACAAGAAACGACTTACAGTCAGAGGTTATATAATTGATTCCACGATTTCTTAACCCATTTGCATCATAAGGAAATATGAAAAGAAGATCTTTGTCTCCCCAAACTTTTTTTAAATTAACATACAGGGTGTCCCAGTTTTTTCCGGCCAAACTTTGCCAGTGTGTTCTACACACAAAAGTAAGAAAAAAATGTTATATGAATATATGCTCTTAAATGTTTTATTAAGGAGTTATAACTAATAATACAAAATGATAGTGAACTGGCATTTCGTTGACACAGCGTACGAACGTATTATGAATATCTCTGTTTGTGTTTACATAAAGTCTTATGTTTACTTGCTGAAGTAGTCGATATCGACATTGATTTCTACTGAGCTAATAATGTTTAGTACGCTGTACGACTTCATATCGAGATGCCACGAGAATTTTCCAATCGTGAATACGCTGATATGCATTTTATTTATGGTTTTTGTAATGAAAGTGCCCGAGCACTAGTAATACGATACAGTCAATTTTTGTTAGATGCCAATCCTGTATTCGTAATAACGGACGTCATTTTGAAATGTTAACTCGTTAATAAAACGTTAATAAAAAATGTCGATATCAACTACTTCAGCAAGTAAACATAAGACTTTATGTAAACACAAACAGAGATATTCATGATACGTTCGTACGCTGTGTCGACGAAATGCCAGTTCATTATCATTTTGTATTATTAGTTATAACTCCTTAATTAAACATTTAAGAGCATATGTTCATATAACATCTTTTTCTTTCTTTTGCATGTAGAACACGCTGGCAAAGTTTGGCCGGAAAAAACTGGGACACCCTGTATATTTAAGTACAAAAACGACTACAACTGAAAGAACCTCATATTTTGGCATTATAAGAAAAAATCAGAATCACTACTTTCATCTCCAAAAAGACACCATTTCTATCTTTTAGCTAACGAATAATGATAGCGACCAACAAAGTTGAGCGCATATATACGCTAATGATGCAAAAATGCGTTAATAATTAAAAGAAACGTAGAATGTAACTGTTCGCCCTTCGAGGTCACAGTGTAGCGCAAAGGGTTTCCCAGGAAATGTTGTCCCTGGTTACGTGACCACGTGGAAAGGTCATCGAATGCCATGATTGCCGGGTTTTCTGTATTATGCAAGACAGCGGAGACGCGCGGCGAGAATGTCATAAATTTTCATATAATTCCTAGTCCCCGGAGACGTCTACAAATGGAGAAATAAAAAGCAAGAGAGCGAGAGAGAGAGAGAGTAAGGCCGGCGATTGCGGTTGAATATTTTTCACCGAACGCCAGCGTCATTTTCACGAGATGCAGCGGGGCATTGCCGTCGGAGAGTGCACTCGTTAAAAACTTTTCGCTGCATTCATTCGAATGCACTCCGTCAAAGTGCGATACGAGGGTCAGACGCGAGAGAAAGAGAGGAGAGGAGGACTCCTGGTGAAAAGATGGTAGATTTCCGTATCGCGAGTCGTCGCCGGGACGACGACCCAAGTTATCGCGGCGCCCTGTACATCGTCATTATCTTTGCTGTTCGCGCGCGCGTTTTTTTTTTCTTTTTTTCTTTTTTACCGACGACGAGGAAATTCTTCGTCGGAGCGACAGGGAATCACGGGACGCGGAAAAACGGCTCGACAGAGGGCTCGCGCGCGCGCGAAAGTGCACTTCAATTTCGCTGTTCGCGTGAATCGCAATCGTCCCTCGCGGCGTTTCGCGCATCGCGCTCCCTTTCTCCCGGTTCTCGCTTTGCGGCCGCGCGACTGACACGTAAACAATGGGGCCACAATGCCCACAGAACCCGCGGCTCTCTATGCCTTCCGCAAAGTAAAAACCATCGTTAATTTCACTCTCGCCTCCTCACCCCCCCCCCACCCGGCTCTCGCCGTGGATTGTAATTAATTAACGCGATATCTTTGATCTTCCGGCGACATCTTTAACAAACCCGTGTGGCTCCACATAGAATGAAACACCTTTTTGAAACGGGAACGAGGCGAAAACGCTTCAGATCTTCCGGCACGGATCGCGTTTCTTAAAGCAAACAGCAAAGAGAACGTGGCGACAGAATTTTAAATAAATTATTCCTACGGTACGAGCACCAAAGACACTTGAAACCAAAGACACCTCTTTGGAATTGTTTCTCTGGAGACGAGTTGAATTAACCTTAAATATTAAGTATTGAGTCTATATACAACACGTGTTTCAAAACTGATTATATATGGTCAGATTGTTATAATATAAGAACGATAATTGTCCCTGAAAGGTTAGAATCGAAGGGAATAAATATTTACGTCGGAAGCCCAGCAAAACGAAGGAACGATTCGATTGAAGTTCGTACGAAACTGATTATATATGATCAGATTCTTATAATTAGACATCGGATGTTTATGCACAATTTCCAATTTTTATAGAAACATTTTAAGAAAGTGGAATGAAATAAAATCCTATTTTTAATGGGGACAGCCTTTGTAGATCCAAACCAAATAAAAATCGTGTTAAATTCTCTCGAATTTTATATTATAGCATTTTTTTAACATTTCCAGAAGCCATAAATGCATAAAGATCCGCTGTCTAGTTATAATATAAGAACGATGATTGTCCCTGAAAGGTTAGAACCGAAGGGAATAAATATTGACGTCGGAAGCCCAGCAAAAGAAAGGAACGATTCGATTGAAGTTCGTACGAAACTGATTATATATGGTCAGATTGTTATAATATAAGAACGATAATTATCCCCGAAAGGTTAGAACCGAAGGGAATAAATATATACGTCGGAAGCCCAGCAAAACAAAGGAACGATTCGATTGAAGTTCGTATGAAACTGATTATATATGGTCAGATTGTTATAATATAAGAACGATAATTGTCCCCGAAAGGTTAGAAGCGAAGGGAATAAATATTGACGTCGGAAGCCCAGCAAAAAAAAGGAACGATTAGATTGAAGTTGATACGAAACAGTTGAAGAGTACTGGTCGTTTAACATGAAGATTCTAAAGGGAGAATGCTTTGCAGCGGTTATGTAGAACGAGCATAGAGCAAGACAGTAAGTAGGCTGTTTTCGAATTCAATTTATTATTGAACGGACGCTCGCGCGAGCGAAACGAAGTTCGTGAGTGCGTGAATAATTCGGCGAACGGCGATGGACAGTGTTTGGAACGATCACCAGCGACGGGATCCATGTTTAATGCCTGCGATGCGCTCGCAAGAGGGGTGGAAAAAAATAGCGGCGATTTGCGGTCCGCGATAAATAATCAACGTGAACCAAGGAATAGGTGAAACGTGGCCAATCGGCGATGGATGCGCAGCGCGCCGGAACGAGGGAACGAATTCGCGCAATTAAATATCGCATCGTTCTCTCGGGCAAAACAAACCACAGGAACGGTTTGAAGAGAGGGATGGGTAGGGACGATGGGGAGGGGAGGTGCAGGAGGAATTCCGAGTACCCCCGTATTAGCCTCACCGAGGGGGATAATTAATTATCCGCTCTACTCCATCACACGACCAGGTCGAACGTATCGCCAATAAACCATTCGATATTTTTCGATTAATTCGAGATTCGTCGGGGCCGGGGCCGGGGCTGCGAGACACGGGACGCGGCCCGTAACCTCCTCTTTCTCTCGCCGGCTCGGCTCGGCTCGGCTCGGCACGGCACGGCACGGCGCGGCACGGCGCGGCAGTCCGCTCCGCGTGGACGGCGCGTGGAGGGAAAAGAGGAGAATCGCAGTTTACCATTAATGACTTCGGGTAATAATATATCGGAGGTCCGGCGAAGCTGTGCCTCCCGCTGCCGCGGCGGCCGACTTGAAAGAGCCGACCTAACAGCGGGATGTCGTCAGCCTGATGCGGTCTTAGACCTCGAAACCTTCGCCACGGTGTACACGGCTCGCCGTGGGTGATGCCTCGTTGAAACACTGTGCGGCCATTGTTGCCCGACAGCCACCCCCACCGGCATCAGATACGATTTTCGCGGATTCGAGGGGCGGGACGAGAGCCGATACAGAGCGTGGGAAGAAACCGGAGCCGATGGGAACGATCCGATGCCACGACTGCTTTGTTGTATTCCGTTAACGTGTACTTTGTATATTAACCCTTAGCACTCGAGTGGTGACTTTGAAGCACCACTAGAAATTGTTATGGCATTATTTTAAAGAAATTACCAAAAATATTACATAATATTTGCTACATTAGAAAATTTGTATTTAAAAGATTACTAAACATTTAAATATTATATGTGGAAATTGGATCAGTTTCATATCAGTTTCTAAGACGGAAGAAAAATTTAGTTTTAGAATGAAAATAGCCCTGAATGAAAAGGGTTAATAAGAAGGCAGAATCGCAACAAGCTGGACAATATTCATGCCGCTGTTAATTGTACATTATTAAATTCCAACGGAACGGTTTACGGAATTTGTAGGGTCGTACAATTTAATCCTAGTATCAATTGTTTGCTAGAAGGAGTCTAGTTAGATTCACTAGATTTTCGGGATTTTTAGGATCGTAGAATTTAATTCTCGTATCAATTGTTTGCTAGAAGGAGTCTAAAAACTTTTATAAAACTAACCTTACGTGGGGTGTTTCAATAAAAAAGAATTGAATCTTTGCTAGTCGATTTCGACATTAAACCTTAGTACTCCAGTGGTGACTC
The DNA here is from genome assembly GCA_913789895.3 of Seladonia tumulorum. NCBI lineage: Eukaryota > Metazoa > Arthropoda > Insecta > Hymenoptera > Halictidae > Seladonia > Seladonia tumulorum. The sequence continues at coordinate 9,188,321 of OU565279.1, read as the reverse complement.
TGAGGTGACACGAAAAATTACTATATCAAAATATTTTTTTAAAAGAAATTATCTAGGTTGATAGAAATGTATGGTTTTCGAGTTCGAATAGTTCCGAGTGCAGAGGGTTAGCACTTCAGATGTAAAGAAAACTGACTGATATATTGTTTAACGCTAAACCAAGCACAAAACATATAAAAGTGAAACGTCTTATAGAAGGGAGAAGATTGAATATACTTAAACTTTGTACGATTTTCATTGTAATATCTGCTTAAACGAAGAAGTCAATTCAGGGATTTTCTACGAAAACGTTTTTATATTTTCAATAATTGTGAAATAGAAAACCGGTCATTTTGACCCTGGTAGGTTTAGTGTTGAAGAGACTTGAACTTGGTTATAATTCATTTAATAAATGAGATCAGATATATGTCTGTGTCCTTTTCACTGTGTTTCAATCAAGTATTACTTACTAGTTCGAACTTATCCCATGAGATGAAAAATTGTTAATTAATTTCACCTATTTCATAGCAACGGCCCATTGTGCGAAAGCACAGTTCGTCAGTGCAAGAGACGGTCGAACAATACGTGCAGAATTTTGAAAATAGGAAATTTCTTTGCAGTTGAAGGAGAACGATGTATACAGGGTGTACCGAAAGCTGTGGTACAACCGACCGGTTGATGACACTACATGCAAAAATAAGTCGGAAAAAAGGAATAACATTTTTTCGTTCGGCGCTTCGGTTTTGAGGAAATCGAGATTGAAAAAGCAGCGAATACGCGTAGTATTAGATAGCATTCGGCTGACGCGTCTGATCATGACCAAGCAATTCTACTTGCTGCATATACCAAAGCAGGGAACTCGACGGATTTTTAACTTTATGTCCTCGAAAACGAAACGTACACCCTGTACATTAGTTCTATACTTGAGCAGTGATGAGAATTAGGAATGGGGTTAATACAGTGTTCAGTGTACAGTGTACAGTGTCAGAGTTTAAAGATGACGAGGCTAGACAGGAGATCGAGTTTCTGAATAAGTAAGTCAATAATTAAATTAGTAGATTTTGAAAGTTTTTGGTATGTTTGGAAAATAAAACTGCAAAAAGAGGGGGAGAGGAAGTTGCAAGGGGTCAATTGAAACAGTTAGAATTTGTCGCTGGAAAAGTGAGATAGTTTAACATTGCAGAAAAATTTCCCACGTTGCACAGAAGTATGCCAAACAATTTGGTACATCTGGCAAGTAGGACGTTCCAAACTAACGTGATTGAAATGACAACAAACGGATGATGTTTATTATTGTAGTGCATTATCTTTTATGCTGATTTACTGCGCTAGAACAGCTAGCTCGGCAGATGCTAGAGGCACGCTCTAAAAGCACACGTAAACCCTCTAAACGGGTGGGAGGGAGGGAGCCCGAGCGGCAGGTACGTTTATCGCTAATTAACATACACAATTTCGTTCGCACAATACACGCCAAACAGGAGGCCCGCGTAGAAATTAGCCCGCTGTCTGAGTTTTCGCGTTTATTCGACGGAACAAACGGCATTCGTCTTTCTCTAGCCAGCCGGTTAATAAATTTTCCCATTTGCCGATGCAGAGGTGTGCTCGGCCAAGCGAAAGGGTAGCAACGCGTCGAGCAACGGACTCGGGATAAAGAATCCCCGCGGCGGCGGCGGCGGGTTCTCTGCAGCGAAATTCGCACAGCGTAACGCACCGTTAATTATTTTTCCGTCTCCCGGCGGTCAGGTGTGCGGGTGTGGGGAGAGAAGGGTTGTGAAATTCTCCGAGATCGGGGGAGGAAAAATGTTTCCCTTTCGCGCATCAACGCGCGACGGAGCGTCCACGGTTCTGCAGCCAAAGTAAAAAGAGAGGAGAGAGCCACGGTCTCGCGACTATCGATCGAGAGAGAGAGAGAGAGAGAGAGAGAGAGAGAGAAAGAGAGAGAGAGAGCAACATTATAGAGACGCGAGTTCGGCGTCGGTGCGCTGCGCTGGTTCGTCCGGTTGGCCATGCGTCTTTGGGCTCGGCTTTGCTGCACACGGTTGCTGCACTCCGTGAAGCGCTCCCGGGACGCATAAATCAAAGTCCTCCGCGGAGACTTGCCTCGGTTACGTTCTTCGTTCCCCTCGTCTCTCTCTCTCTCTCTTCTCTTCCACGGTTCCTCCCCGCCTTCCGTTCGTGTCTCCGCCGCAAGACACCCTTGCTCCCTCCGCGTCGAACGGAGTCGACCGTGTCGGCGGGATTTCTAATTCAAGCTAATCCTTTTTCGCCGCTCTAATTACATTATCAATTCACGGTGGAAGGACCTGCTGTCTGATGCTGCACGCGGCGCTCCAGCGATCGCGTGTGTGCTGGTGCGACTGTGTTGCTTATACGTGGATACGCTCGGTGCATCGGCATTTACATGGTCGGCCTGTTGCACGTCGCAGTCTCGTCGCGCTCGACTGATTTATAGCGGTCGAATAAATTATAAGGAGCAGATAGAAAAGAGCGTCGACCGGCTTTGGAACCCGGTGTCAGCAATTATCCGCCGTTTCTCGGCCCGCCTGTGGCCCGCCGATCGATTATCTCGCCGGGCCCACGGAATTTCCCGTGCGAAACAACCTGGTCGGCTCGCACCCTCGAATTTCGAAAGCTTTTCTATTTTTCTTTGCGAGAAGGCCTTCGATGAAGTTTCGCACAAAGGCCTTCTGGTAAAAATCAAAGAAGTATTTCCTTTGCCCTACTACCAACTACTCTTATCTCGAAGATAGAACATTTTTCGTGAAAGTCCAGGAATCATACTCGGAAGTCTGCAACATTGAAGCAAGAGTACCGCAAGGCAGTGTTTTAGGTCCTGTTTTGTACACGCTATTCACTGCGGATATCCGTACTACATCAGAAACAAAGTTATTTACCTTCGCGGACGATACTGCCATATTAGCTATACTGCAGCAACACCTTCTAAAAATCGAGCAGTGGCTAAATAGATGGAAAATAAAAGTAAATTCCGATAAGTGCAAACACAACACTTTCACTCTGAGAAAAGGCAGTGTTCCTCCAATTACCCTAAATAGAACCATTATTCCTCAAACTAAAACGGTAAAATACTTAGGCATGCATCTGGACTCAAGAATGACTTGGAAGCACCATATAAAAACCAAGATAGAACAAATCCGACTAAAAAGACGCGACATGTACTGGCTTACATGAAAAAATTCAAGATTAAATATGAACAATAAACTATTAACACGTTGACTGCCATGTCACCCATATATGGATGACAGAATTATTTGTTCAGTCTTTAAAATGAATTTGTACGTTAATATATTCATTGTACCAAATTTGATTATGATCTGTAAAATGCAAGAAAGTTGGAGAACCACACAATATCATACATTTAATTTTTTCAATTTCTATTTTATCAAATAACTTACTTTGATTTCGTGGAATTTTTTAGCTTTCTTGTTTGGCGTTCAAAGTGTTAATATATAAGTCAATAATTAAACCAATATGGACATATGGTATAGAAATGTGGGGAACTGCTGCAAAAAGCCAGATAACCAAACTTGAAGCACTACAATCCATTATCCTTAGAACCATTCTTAATGCACCGTGGTATATGAGAAATGACCAATTACGCAAGGACCTCAAGATCAACTCCGTGGAAGAGGAAATTAACCGTCTATCCAACAGATACAAATCCAGACTGGAAAATCATCCAAGCGAACCTGCAAAGAAGCTCTATTCAGAAAACCTGCCTAGAAGACTACGTAGGAAGCACCCAAATGATCTTCTACACACGACTTAAGTAGTGAACACTGAAAAGATATTTTCTACTGAGAAAATATCTACGGGCTAAATTTACTTATCATGCTAGAGTAATCTACCGAATGTCCACTCTGGACAAATTGTAGAGTTTGAAGGAGTTTATAAAAAAAAAAAAATTTTTTTCTCTGCGAAACGTTCGGTGCTCGAACGTTCGAAATCGCCTTGTTGATTGCCTTTGGTTATTAAACACTACCGAGCTTTAAAAGAAATCGGTACTTTGTGCGGTTTGTTTCATAATATGTACATGCTTTGCTAGACATATTTATTTATTAAAAAATCTGGAACCGGTCATTTTGACCAGCGGCGGTAGATTTAGCCACTCTAGAGCGACAGTTTTGTTGTCTATAGACGTTTTAGCACGTCGTATGCAGGACACGCGCTATGCAGTACGTTCTTCGTATATTGTCGGTTGGGATACGCACATGTAGCGGTCTGTCTGCATAAAACAGTGGTTTATGAAATAATGCTGGTGAAATTAAATTCATGATGGGATAGTAAAAACAAGAATTCACGATATAGTATGTATCAACGAATGGAACAATTTTTAAAAATTCTCTTTGTTCGTATACAATCCGTTAAGAAAATTGCAACAACAACAGTACTTCATTACTTCAACAGGAGAATCATGTACATTAAAACAACTTCGTTTAACCATACAACGTCGAGTCATACTTGTGATGAAGATTCTGAACAGAGTCTAGTAAATATGTATGTATGTTATTCATTACCTTTGAACCGAAATAAAATTCTATTTTGGCGTTGTTAATATACAGCCATTGAAGAACATACAAGTTATACAATAGATATAAATTTAAAAGCGTAAAATAAATGCAAGGGGTTAATGCCATCGAAGAATTTATACACTTCGAGGGACACCGTCCTTCAGGACAATTTATTACCCATAGAGCTAATTAGGGCTTCTTTAAGTCCATCACAGTGTTGACTGGAAAACGTTTCGGAGTCAGTGTCCACACCGGGGCCATAAAGGTCCCAGTGTTAGGTTTGCATAAAAGGATACGTCTATTTTCTAAACGTCAACGTTCTCGTAATACTAAGGATCGAATAATTAAAATTTGAAATGCCCGAACTTCTCGAAGCGTACAAAGAGTTTGAAGTGAGTCGTGGCAAATGACGCGCAACTCGGCGCAAAATGACGTTCGCGCGACGCAGCGGTTACAATTCCGGAGGGAAAGTGTTTACACATAGACTGCGGGGCGTGGTAGATTACAATTATCTTGAGCCTGTGCTTGATTGGAGTGGCAAGTGTGACGCGATGTTTGTCGTCGCGAGATGAGATTCCTCACCGATAACGATGCGTCAGGCTTAATTAGCCGTCGGCGGAAATATTCGAAAAAGTTCGATTCTTACCGACCCCGGCGCGCGCGCAAAGAGACAAGCGATTAAACTGCAAATCGTAATTACATTCCGCGAGTAATGGAACGGTATAATATATTTATGAAGTATTCGTTAATTCGCCACACGCTACCCCAGCCCCGCGCGTATAATGCAATCCGCTCGTAATTTCGCGCCTAGGAAAGCACGTGGGCATAATTTACAGCCGGCGAAACACAGCCGATCCCTCGACGGTTTAATCCTCGATCGGAGGAGAGCGGGATATCGACGATCGCGTCTTCTTGCCGGGCCGCCATTGTTCTCGCCAGGCCACTACTCGGATCGTTTACCGAGAGGAGCGTGGTGTGGCAGATGCAACGGGCGGAAATAAGAAACCGTACTGAACATCCTATCGCGTACTTTTCACGGTTCAGGATGACGTCATCTAAGATAGTGGCCGGTAACACGAGACATAGATATCTGGCTCATTTAACGATCACGTTTCGTACATCTCCCATTCATAATATTTTCATTGTGCCCCCACCCACCCTTTGCCTCCCCCTCGAGGACGGGAACGCCGATCCGATCGCACGGACGAGGACTATCAACGAATTAGGTGGGGAACGCCGACGATCCTCTCGCGATCGTCGATCATAATTCATAATTCAGGCCCTCGCCTCGGCTGCCTGAGTGACACTAATTGGACCCCGTCCGATCGATTTTCCTAGCACGAATCGTTCGGGACGAGATCTCCTCTCCGCCCAGGAGCTTTCATCCTTATGAAAATAAAGCTCAACGTTTTGCGCTGAATAAATGACACTGCTCGATCGAATCGGCAGAATTATCCTCCAGCCTGTGACTCGAATCAGAACCTGGCTCCCTCGGACGAACTCGGTGAAAATAGCTCGCAATGTCGGATCGGTTAAGAATGCAAAATTTTTCTTAATAAAAACAAAAATTGTCGCAGAGATTTACTTTCGTTTCGCGGGAAGTTTTCGAGGAGAGCTACCAAGCGCCGGTAGCTCAGAAGCGCCGGCGAGAATGGTGGTTAAAGAGCGGCCCTCTGGGGAACATCCTTTACACGGCTCCCATTTCGCTAATAATCATCGTGGCCCGCATTTTACAACGTCAAATTCGATTCGCGTTACATGACAGGCGACACGGCCGGTCGCGTGTAAACGGGCTCTCGAGGGCGCGAGCGAGAGAGAAACGAAAAATCGTTACTGTCGTTGCCGGTCGAAGGAGAGGAGAGAAAAAAATTTTCGCATAGAGGATGGACACCGGTCGCGAGACGTCACTCATGGGGGACGTCGCGCTGGTGCCGTCGTCCGACCCTGTCGATATCAGTTACCGTACTCGGCGTGCGTCGCTTGATCGATGACCGACGCGATGGAAATGACATTTCGCGGAATGCCGTTGTCGTCGCCGATCGTTCGCCCCCTCTCTCTCTCTCTCTTTCTTTTTCTGTCTACCTCTTTCTACTTTCTCTGTTCCTTATGTTCGCTCTCCTTTTTATTCGCACTCCCCACGCTCGCGCACACAAACACGTACGCACGTTCTCTCCCTCCTCTCTTCTCTCCGGCTTCTTTTTGGACCCCTCGATCTCTCACTCCCCCTCCCTCGTTTTTTCCAGCTCGCCGAGACTCTCTGTCTTTATCTTTGCTGACTTTGAACGCGTTCAAAAATACAGATTCGTAACAATTACAATTTTTGGTCGTTTAATATTTTTATCTCGAGCTTGAGTTTGTCTCGAAAATACAGGCCATTGAATTTTACTATTTTTCAAACATCTCCAACGCTAACAATTAGGGATGGAAACATCTACTACCCCCTCTCTCTCTTTCTTTTTCTGTCTACCTCTTTCCACTTTCTCTGTTCCTTATGTTCGCTCTCATTTTTATTCGCACTCCCCACGCTCGCGCACACAAACACGTACGCACGTTCTCTCCCTCCTCTCTTCTCTCCGGCTTCTTTTTGGATCCCTCGATCTCTCACTCCCCCTCCCTCGTTTTTTCCAGCTCGCCGAGACTCTCCGTCTTTATCCGACGGGACCGAGAGCGAAAACGATCGACCGGCAATTTTGCGAACACCGCGAGCGAGCTGCGAGATCGCGAAACGCCCCTGACGCCTCTAGCCGCTGTTTCGATGCTGTAATTGGCCGCCTTTGACCGAAATCATGTAATGGACGGCCATCGGTGCCGACCGCGGGAATATGCTTTGTATGCAAAGCGTCGTTTCATCGCCTATGGAACGCCGGCGCCGCGCCGGCCTCGCGAGAAACGATTTTGCTCTCGGCTGTTTTTTTTTTGCCCTCCCCCACCTGCCCGTTTGATTCTTTTTTCAATGAAAACCGGGCGTCGCGTGACGTCGGACAGGATCCCCGCGGATGACAGGATTTTTCTAATTTCGCTGGCGATATAAAATACGACGCCATATTTCTTCCGTGCCGGCACGATTAGCGGCGAACGGAACGGCCGAAAATTCTCGTGCACGTTCAGCTCTCCGCTCCGCTACAACAGCACATGATTTCGTGATACTGTGCTTCAACGGGATCTCGATGCAATTAAATCTTCCTAATGGTCTGCAATCTTAAAGTCGTATCGTTTGTTAAGCTGTTTTTAAGCATTATAATCGGGGTTGCTGAATTTCTATATTTTTGTACGCTGTTCCGGCCAGTTGAAATATCGCCTATTGTAGTCGAGCCTCGATCACGGTCTTCTTTGTTTATATTAACATCAAACCCAGCCTGGTCAAAATGACCGGTTTTCTATTTCACAATTATTGAAAATATAAACACGTTTTCATAGGAAATTACTAAGTTGACTTCTTAACTTCGAGAATTTCAAAGAAAAAGAAAGACAGTTTATATAATATTTATTGTATGCCTATGTTTTCTCCAAAGGATATATATATATATATATATATATATATATATATATATAAATGTCTGAACAGAGTCTAATAAACATGTATGTTATTAATTTCGTTTGAACCAAAATCAAATTCTATTTTGTTGTAGCTGATATATATATATATATATATATATATATATATATATATACATGTATGTTATTAGACTCTGTTCAGAAATGTTCTACTTATAATTCATACACCTGGTAGAATTGCAAAGAAAATACTTCACGAACCATGAACACCCTCGTGGGAGTCTACATCGTCTTTTGAAAACTTCGAAACTTCGGTTCATCGTAGTTATAAGACTATCGATTCCAGCAATTTGTTCATTCAATGTGGCAATCGATTCAAGTTATTTTTCAATCGAACGTAGCATACGAAGCTTGCAGTTTATACTTTCAGTAAACTTGAAAAAGAAAACAATTCCCAAAAGATGAACACCCTCATGGACGTCTATCGCATCTTCTTTTTAAGACACAAGTACCTAGCTCATCGTCGTTGTAAAACAATTGCTTCCACTCCTGAGTCGAATATGGCAACAGTAGACAGTGTTCTCTGCGTCGACTCGTTCCCCGAAAACCATGGGGAAGGGGGTAGGCTATCCAGTCGAAAGTCTCTTGCAATTTAAAAGCGGTTTCGAAAACGTACGCCGTGAATCGTCCGCCAATTAAAGGTTATTAAAATTCTTCGACGGCGCGTATCGAAGGAGGTGTTTACGTGCGGGCTAACTGCATTACGATTTAATTTCCTGGGACAAAAGGGACGCGCAGTGGAAGAGCACGGGGGATGAGAACGAAAGAGAGAGGGAGAGAGAGGCTCCCATAAATTTTCCGGAGACCAGGCCGGAACAAAAGGACGATTGTGCGCCGAACGCGCCAGGGAAAAAATCGTCCCGGAGCGCGTATATATATCTTGATTAATTCAGATACTCGAGCGTGCAGTCTCTTCGCGAGGGTGGCCACGCAGGATGTGGTGCGGGGGTGGTTTCACGAAGTCGCAGACAGAGAGACAGAGAGAGAGGGAGAGGGAGAGAAAAGCTAGCTCTCTCGTAGGACACAGCTGGTGGAAGGACAGAGACGTCTAAAGCACGTTTACGGCTATCACGAGCGACATAATTGCGAGGTATACTTCATTAAATGAGATCGTCTGAATCGGTGGGGGGACGCGTGTGTGGCGCGGGGGTCTCGTTACGTTGATCCTCGCTCCTCGGTTACACGCGCACAGACGACACACACACACACACAGGTACACACCTGAAAAGAACTCGCCCCTGCCCCGATTTTCCACTTTTTCTCCACCGTGTTCCTCCCCCGTTCTCCTTTCCCGTCTCTTTTCCACGGTTCCATCGTCTCACGAACACGCGGGGACACACACGCCCGAGCTTAACCCTCTCTGCGTCGACGAGCGCACTCCACTCGAAAGCTTTGACATCCGAGACGTCGGCAAGTACACCGGAGGACGGATTTATCGGATATTCTTCCGGGCTGCACACCGTGGGCTTGGGAACAGACGGAAAATTTCGTGCAGCCGGGTTATTACCACGCCGAAAAGAAACTGCATCCTCCCCCCACCCCTCCACATTCTGCACAGAGTACTCGTCGAGGATTCGTATCGAGCGATATCGTTTTCGTCCCCCTCTCTATCCTGCGAGGGTGATGGAACGGGGGTAGATGACGCGGAATGCGTATTAACATTAACACACGGGCGGCTCTTCTCTGTGTGTATTAGAATTTTAATATTCGCTATCAAAGAACTCTTTGCCTCGGAGATTATTCTACTTGATAATTACAAAATTCTTGGCTAATTTCATTACCCGCGGATTGTTCCCTCACGCGCCGGCGAGGAATTTTGTTTAATTAGCCCTCGCTTCCACGGCCGGCCTCGTCACTTTTCTTCCACCAGCTGCGAAATTGTATCTGTCGTCCTCGGAGCTATTCGGAGATTCCACCCGGATAATCAGTATAGATTTTGACTGTCTTTCTTCTTTTTTTTCTTTGTTTTTTTAAACGTTGCTCCGGTGTTTCAGATTTTACAACCCGAAAACTGAATAATCACGGCAGACATTAATTTTCGGCTACACTTTAATTCAACCGATTTCCGTTTTATTCGTAATTTCATATTTCGAACAAATACATCAGCCGGCGATACAATCGGTGAGTGATGAACATTTAATTTCAGAGTCTTTCAATTCCTGGGAATTCGTACGGCATTATATATTGCATGAGTGGACTGCAGATTTTACGCATTCGTGGCATTTTCGAGCCGAAATTCTAAACGATTAAATTGTCCGGGAATCCTTAATAATCCTTAATAATGCAAAATCATTCTTTTTTCATTCTTCTTTTCACTTTTCTTGATCCTCGGACGGCGGATCATTCTTAGAACTGAGTAATTGATCATGTTCAGCACTGTTCGTTACTTTGTTTATCGATTTTTTCAAATATATTTCTCGGGGTACTTCTTGTAGACACGTTAGTTATTTTGTTACTCGTAACAGTTGTTCATTTAATTTAATCGCCCGAAACTGAGTAAATTGAGTGGCGATTTTTATGTTCTGGGTTCAAACAGAGTTGATGATCGATGCTTGCGCAGTGATTCGAAGCAGAAAAATATTTGTAGCGACTGACTATGAATAATTACTGAACTGTGAATTTTGTGCAATTACAGCAGAAGTGTGTAGATTAAATGCAGAACGATAAAATGATTTAAAGAATGTAAAAATGCTGTTGCATTTTTTGTAACCGATTAAAATATATCACAGTTCCTGTATCTGCCACTTAATGGAGACAATTTTCACTTTACATATAAATCCACAGTCTAACAATTACGCGTTAGGTCTGATTTAGCGATGCAATACGTAGAGACAAATATTTGCAGTGTTGTTGGTGCTACCATAACTTATCTTTCGAAACAAGATACCTAAAATACGTTCGTAGTCATAACAGCTGTCCACTCCACTGCTGTGTCGCAAATCTGAAATATTAGTAGCGGGTTGGACATTTATTATCTCGGCGAGGCTGTTCCAGGTATCTTCTTTCGAAAAAGTGACCATGATTCTATATTAGATTTGGTTCAGTTACACGCATATCTTGTCAAAGAGCAATGTCTGCAGTGTTACTACTACGCCATGGATTTTTATATAAAATAAAAGACTGCATTTGTAAGAATGTTTATGTCACCGTTTGTATTACTCATATGTTTACCTGTTATTGTTTTATACTGTTATATATAATTTTATTGATTTATGCGTTGGGTTAGCATTTTGTTAAATCGATGTTACCATGAGTTTCAGTTAAATAAACAGCAAAGGAGCAAAGGACATTGACGTGTCAAGCCTCCTTACACATTGACTGCAAGAAACAGAACTTCGGAATTTCTTTCTTTCGTATACAGTATGCCGGCATCGCGTACGTTTATTTTCTTTTTAAATTAAAATTGTTCCAAGTGAAACACAATCAAAATTTGTTGGGGAGAACAGAATTACAAACAGAATCTCTCAACGATAAAAATAAAACGTATGGAAGCACTGATGTACAGTGAGTTCTCGATATATGTCAACACCACAGGTCTTGCCTGCGACATATATCGTCCAGGAGATACTATCCTAGAGACAATCGACCTGTTTACACTCCTCGGCGTACATCATTCAAGCTTTGACGACACATACAAAGAGAAATCACTGTATCAGTTATTTTAACACGTTAACTGCCACGTCAGTCACATATGACTGACAGTGATTTTTGACTAGGTTTAGAAATTCATTTTTGTTGTAACATACCCAGATAATCCGAATTTTATTAGGATCTTTAGAATTTACAAGGGTTAAGAGGGCATCCCCTATAATACTTTTTAAATTTCTAGTTTCGGTTTCATTAGTTAAATTACACTGATTTTGTGAGATTCTGTGGGATTGATTTTTGGCGCTTAACGTGTTGAGCAAACAAGAAACCATTACATCTCCTCTTCACAAATTCAAAATGGATGGGTCAAAATGACTTCCTCCTAATTTTTTCCTTTAGAGATATTGAAATTATAAATATGTTTCCATGAGAAAATTTTTGAAGTGAAACTTCTTTGCTGAGGGTTACGATTTTCTGATGTGACGGAAACGATGTTACGGAAGTTGGAAAGTGGCGCGAAATTTTAAACGGAGATTCGAACCCCGGTCTACCGCTTGGTAGTCCAACTCCTCAACCGTTTGGACAACCAACGATATTAGAATATTATAGAACATTTTTGGTATATATAGCAATGAATAAAATGCTGCAGCGAAAGGATTTTAGTAAAAATTACGGTAGTAGGATCAAACGAAAAGGTTAGAAATACTTGTTTACACAAAAAATAAACGCGTGAACGCTCATTCTTTGTGTCACAAATTTTGATCGTTCATTATTTTTGAAATGAAACTTTTTCTATGATTTTTTTTTGTATTAGTTGTTCTTGATTTTGTTTTCACTTCATAATTTTTTTGTATTAGTTGTTCCTGATCTTGTTTTCACTTCATTATTTTTTTTTTTGTATTAGTTGTTCCTGATCTTGTTTATTTACTTCTAAACATTACTAGACTGCAAGTAGTTTCACTTCTGTCGCGCGTGGTTTTTCACGCGTTTATTTTTTAATAAACTTCTCTATCAAAGTGGATATTTAAAAAAAAACTGATGGGAAATCTAAACAAATCTCATTTTGTTGTTATTATAAGGCAATGTATGCCAGTTGCATTTAGTGCTTGGTAGTTCTAGTGTTAATTTTCGTACTGTTTCTGATTTCTGAGACGCGCAAAATTTAGTTATCACGATGTCGATGTTGATTTCCTTTAGTAAATTGGATGCATCGTTGGGTCTGCGACGGATAAAGAAGGAATTTCCGAGGACTTAATTCGCAGCTGATTGGTCGAGAGGACGGAGAGCTAGACGAAGGGTGAGACGGCGGATAATTGTACGCAGAGGACTCGCGAGAGACCCGCGGACCCGAGGGACCGGTCTTCGAGGCCAGTTCCGATCGGTCGTACGTCTTCCTGAGATACTACTCGTATCGAGTTTCCAGGAGGATCGACGTATATCGTTCTCCACGTCGTCGGCGTGCCGGCAAGAAACGACGATAGAACCGGCGTTCTTAGCGTGAACCGCGTTCGATGTCGCGTGGGGGATGCTGGGGCTACGACGCCTCCGCGGGTCAAAGACCGTCGACGGGGGCTAATAAACGTAGCACGTGTCCCCGGCGAGGCAACTTGTAAACGCAGCCCGTGCTTTGATACCCGCGACGCGAGTTAATTAAAGACACAATGTGCCCCGGCTCCTCCGTTGTCGTCCGCCGTTCACTTTCCACCGAGCAAGCTAATATGGATTAACCGATAGGATTTTACGAGGAACGCGACCGACGATTGTGCATCGAAGTCGCATATTCTCTCCTTCCGTGGATAAAGTTCAGAATAGCAAAGATGTCACCCAAAGTTGAGAAATTATCATTGAAACACCGATACTCCATCGGATCGCATAATATTCTCTCTTTAGAGATTCTCTTTAACACTAGAACGACCAAGCACTAAATGCAACTGCATACATTGTCTTATAATAACAACAAAATAAGATTTGTTTATACTCATGGAAACATATTTATAATTTCAATATCCCTAAAAGAAAAAATTAGGAGCAAGTCATTTTGACCCATCCGGTAGTTCTAGTGTTAAACCGGAAAAATGATGAAAGCTAGAGACGACGAACCCACCGGGCGTGCTTTATAACATTTCGAGAGTGAGTTAATAAGTATCGCTCACGCGAAGTCGCATATTCTCTCTTTCCGTGGATAAAGTTCAGAATAGCAAAGATTTCACCCAAAGTTGAGAAATCATCATTGAAACAGCGATAATCGATCGGATCGCACAATATTCTCTCTTCAGAGATTCTCTTTAATCCGGAAGACAGATGGAAGCTAGGGACGACGAACCCACTGGGCGTGCTTTATAACATTTCGAGAGTGACTTAACCCTCTATGGGCCCGTGTAACTTTCAGGTCACATGCTAATATATCGACATTTTGCCAAATAATTTCATTTTTTTCACAAGATAACGTATACGTCTTAATTATACAGGGTGGGACATTTTAAACAGGTCACCTGAATAACGAAAATGCATTAGACCAAACTTACTTGGTATCGGGGGGCTCATAATCTGGTATTACCAATTTTTCTCTAGGTGGAGGCGTCAAGGTGATATAAAGGTGAACTCTGATTTTTTAAACGGAACAGTATATTTTTTTGCTTACATTCCGATAGAGTGTTTCAAGGCGAATACAATGACCTATTATGAAGGTCATTCAAGGTCACTCAAGGTCAACTGAGAGAGAAAACTGATTATCTCAAAGCACGCTTCGAATACATGGATACTTTGATATTGCTACTACAGGTGTTCAAAATGGCGACCTTGAACATGGATACATAGTCTAAATCGAGAAGTCAACAAACAGAGACCTTGGTCTGTAAACGTCTGGTGCGGCCTTCTTCATAATAAAATAATTGGTCCATATTTTATTGATGGCACGCTAAATAGTAGTAAGTACCTGAGAATCTCAGAAGAAGTTTTGCCAGAATTGTTAGAAGACACTTCACTGGACATACGACAATCCATGTGGTTCCAGCAAGACGGATGTCCTGCTCATTCGGCACGCAATGTTACAGAATTTCTAAATAGAAAATTTGGAGATTGTTGGATAGGTCGACCAGGAAGTAACAAATGGCCGGCACGATCCCGAGATCTGACACCTCTCGATTTTTATTTGTGGGGAAAATTAAAGGCAGAAGTGTACCGCGAAAAACCAACTACTAAACTTGACATGCAAGAACGTATAAGAAGAGCTTGCTCTGTAATAGATACAAATGGCCAGGCAGTGTCATCAGTATTACAACGATTTAGACTATGTATCCATGTTCAAGGTCACCATTTTGAACACCTGTAGTAGCAGTATCAAAGTATCCATGTATTCGAAGTGGGCTTTGAGATAATCAGTTGACCTTGAGTGACCTTGAGTGACCTTGAATGACCTTCATAATAGGTCATTGTATTCGTCTTGAAACACTCTTTCAGAATGTAAGCAAAAAAATACATATACTGTTCCGTTTAAAAAATCAGAGTTCACCTTTATACCACCTTGACGTCTCCACCTACAGAAAAATTGGTAATACCAGATTATGAGCCCCCCGATACCAAGTAAGTTTGGTCTAATGCATTTTCTCCTATCTTCAAAAACAAGCGAGTTATTCAGGTGACCTGTTTAAAATGCCCCACCCTGTATAATGTCTCTGAGATAACCAATGACATTATTGATGACGGTTAGCAGCACCATCAACACGAAATATCAAAGGAAATGCCTTGCAAGTTGTCTGCAAATAGAAACCACCGGAACAAAATTCGGCTCATAGAGGGTTAATAAGTCGCGCTCCCGCGAAGTCGCATATTCTTTCCTTCCGTGGATAAAGTTCAGAATAGGAAAAATTTCACCGAAAGTTGAAAAATTATCATTGAAACAACGATACTCGATCGGCTCGCACAATGTTCTCTTCAAAGCTTCTCTTTAATCCGGAAGAAAGATGGACGACGGACTCACCGGGCGTGCTTTATGATATTTCGAGAGTGAGTTAATAAGTCGCGCGACCCGGCTTCAGCCAGCGAGAAAACAGCGCCGAGAATCGCTGAAAGAAGACTAATGAACTTGTTGGCTCTCGGCCGAGAGGAGGGTCATTTCGCGGTTCTTAACCGCGGCTCGAATAAAACGGCGATTTCGCCTCGTCTACGGGCGACGCCTGGGATTTCCGAAAAATTCATCTAACCCGATAAAAGCCGAGCAAGGTTCCACGAGAATTTCCGAGCGAGTCGAAGGTATTCAGCTTAATCTTTAAAGCGAGTTCATACGTTCGTTCGTGTTACCGAAAATTTAAACAACCGGCCCCCGGGTCGCTATTTATCATAAGATTAGCGAAGCAGACTCGGCAAACGCGATGGAACCACCGGGCGGAGGACTTTAAGGCGGATTTTCATTGAAATAATTTCGCTGGTTTTGGAACGACTGTACACCGACTCGGAGAACAAGCTCTTTCGCCGTATCGCCGTGATCTACAGTATCGTTTTGTGTCCAGATTACTAGCCAGTACGCGGATAATTAAAACCGTGTTCCGCTCCGCCGCGAACCAACTGATTGCTCCGATCCACCGCAACCCGACCCGACACTAATGAAACGAATCGTTTATCAGATTTTTATCTGCACCCTTGGCTCCGAAGGACGCCGCTTATCGGAACGATCGCATAGGCCAGCGTGGAAAGAGAGCGCACGACGAAGCGTGCCTCGGTTGACCGACAACAAGTTGGCCAGCCCACGGATCGATGACGACCGGTCACCGTGTTAAATACACAGCATGACGTAGTGCACTCGAAATTAGGGGGAGTTTAAGTCATCATCTCTTCGAACTCGAGTTTGTCTCGAAAATACAGGCCATTGAATTTTACTATTTTTCAAACATCTCCACCGCTAACAATTAGGAATGGAAACATCTACTTCTTTGCGTAATATAAAATTGCAACAGAAAATTAGGGGTAGTCGAAGTCGCCACTTTGCTGACTTTGAACGCGTTCAAAAATACAGGATCGTAACAATTACAATTTTTGGTCGTTTAATATTTTTATCTCGAGCTTGAGTTTGTCTCGAAAATACAGGCCATTGAATTTTACTATTCTTCAAACATCTCCACCGCCAACAATCAGGGATGGAAACATCTACTTCTTTGCGTAATATAAAATTGCAACTGAATATTAGGGGTAGTTGAAGTCGCCACGTTGCTGACTTTGAACGCGTTCAAAAATACAGGATCGTAACAATTACAATTTTTGGTGGTTTGATATTTTTATCTCGAGCTTGAGTTTGTCTCGAAAATACAGGCCATTGAATTTTACTATTCTTCAAACATCTCCACCGCCAACAATCAGGGATGGAAACATCTACTTCTTTGCGTAATATAAAATTGCAACTGAATATTAGGGGTAGTTGAAGTCGCCACGTTGCTGACTTTGAACGCGTTCAAAAATACAGGTTCGTAACAATTACAATTTTTGGTCGTTTAATATTTTTATCTCGAGCTTGAGTTTGTCTCGAAAATACAGGCCATTGAATTTTACTATTTTTCAAACATCTCTACCGCCAACAATTAGGGATGGAAACATCTACTTCTTTGCGTAATATAAAATTGCAACTGAAAATTAGGGGTAGTTGAAGTCGCCACTTTGCTGACATTGAACGCGTTCAAAAATACAGGTTTGTAACAATTACAATTTTTGGTCGTTTGATATTTTTATCTCGAGCTTGAGTTTGTCTCGAAAATACAGGCCATTGAATTTTACTATTTTATACATCTCCACCGCTAACAATCAGGGATGGAAACATCTACTTCTTTGCGTAATATAAAATTGCAACTGAATATTAGGGGTAGTCGAAGTCGTCACTTTGCTGACATTGAACGCGTTCAAAAATACAGGTTCGTAACAATTACAATTTTTGGTCGTTTAATATTTTTATCTAGAGAGCTGTTTGTTTGAAAAAACTAGTTTT
The DNA here is from genome assembly GCA_913789895.3 of Seladonia tumulorum. NCBI lineage: Eukaryota > Metazoa > Arthropoda > Insecta > Hymenoptera > Halictidae > Seladonia > Seladonia tumulorum. The sequence continues at coordinate 9,170,699 of OU565279.1, read as the reverse complement.
CCTTTTATTTCAACTGTGAAGGTTAAAAGACCTTTTTTTTAAATCGTCTTTCTAATCTCACTCTACGAACTCTAAGAGCACGTCGATACGGTACAACCGTGCGACCGAGCGCAGAAAGACTCACAACAGCAAGGATTGACTGCGCACACGAACAGTAGCATTGTTCCCGCGCATAAAAGCCACGATACAATAATCCCGAGAGATTAATAACGAGAAGGCAGTTTTCACACGAGTAACAATAAACAATCCCAAGAAAAGAAACACCTGGCAGATTCACGTTCGGCTTCCGTCAGAGAGGATCCAACGATCCGGCAAGAGTTCGCATTATCGCGGAATCTGACCCTGTCGCCTGACCGCGGATCAAATTAAGATCGCCGATTCCGAGCGATTCAGGGATTCGCCGATCGATAAATCAATCGGCGAGAACGGAGAAAGCCGGGGCAGGATAAAATTTGATCGGCGATACGTGACCGAACCAGTTAGCAGAAGCGAAGACTGACGCGTAACCGCTCACGAGAAAATGGCGGCGAGCTATCTGTCGCGTCCATCGGAGTCTCCGTTGATCGTTAAGGCTCTTGCTCGGCGCCTCTCGGTTTCGAGGTGGGACCCGTGACACCGATATTTATGTGTCGCCGCCGGTAATCATATCGTTAGCGGTGCTCGGGATCGGGGACTTCGGTAAAATCACCGGTGTCCGAGAAGGTGAATTCCTCGTTGGCACGTGCGTCCCCGTTTTATCGGCTCTGGCTGTGACGTTATCGGGACTGTTAAGATTCCCGCGAGACAGGACCACGATCGCCCCGGTGATAACAGGATTACAGAGAAACGTCGCGATTGATGCATTCCTGCGCAACGTGGCGTTGGGCGAATTTTTGCCGGCCCGTTTCCAGGCGAACCGATATAATACAGGGTGTTTGGTAACTGGTGGTACAAGCGAGAAGGGGCTGATTCTACGTGAAAGAATAAGTCGAAAATATAGAATAAACATTTTTCGTTTGAGACTTTGTTTCCGAGAAAATCGACTTTAAAGATCTGTCAGGTTTGTGTGCTTTAGTATATGCAGGAAGTAGATTCGGTTGGTCATGATCAGACAATTGCGTCAGACAATTCCTATCGAATAGCATGCTGCATTTCAAACTCGATTCTCTCGATAACGAAACTTCGGATGAAACAATTTTATTCTATATTTTCGACTTATTCTTTCATGTAGAATCACCCCCTTTTCGATTGTACCACCGGTTACCAAACACCCTGTTTATTTGCTGTGTATAATGTTCTGCATGCAGAAAAAGAATCGAAAGTGATCTTAATTCTTGATTAATATTAGGACGAACCGAAACAAATTCATTTTGACGAAAGATGCCAAAATGGTACTCAAGTGGTTCTAATATTGCAATAAAATTCTAATATTCTAATACAGTAAATGGGTTACGATAAAATAAGGTTCTGATATTACAAAAAGTCTATAAATCGCAAGCCAACGTTATAAATCGCGCAAATGAGTATGTTAACACTAGAACTACCGAATAATAAATACGACCGATGGTATATTTCTTTGTAATAACGACAAGACTATATCTATTCAAACCTCATACAAATTTCATTCTAACGTGTGTTCCAATAAAGAAGTTCATTCATAGATTTCTGATGAGAATATTTTCATAATTTTAGTAATTGCGAATGAAAAAATTAGAAATCAGTCATTTTGATTGGTTCGGTAGTTCTAGTGTTAATGGGGATCGAGGGTGGGTGCGCAAACTTGCTATAGTGTTCCTCAGGGTCCCGTATCAGGCTTGTACCACCGGTTACCAAACACCCTGTATATGAACCGACACCTTCTTGACACGCGGATGTCGGTTTGATTTGTCACGTTCGATACGATGTGTTCGGTCTCGAGTAGACCGAACGTGAGATAAAACACAGTCGTGTCTTCGGACACCACTTCGAGACCCCCGTGAGCGAGCCCTTTTCCGATTTTTGTCCATCCTTCGACTAATCACGAAGAATGCTAGTCCTTCAGTTGCCGCACGGAAGGCACTTGAGGATTCGAGCCGATGGCATTGAAAAAGTAGCCATAAGTCGCGCTGGAATAAATTAATTCCCCGTAATCAGTAATAAATAGACTGCGGATCTTTATGCATTTATGACAAAATTGAGTAGATAAAATTTGAAATTGTAGGAAAATCGTAAAACTTTCGAATGTCAATATACGAATGACAATATATGATGTCAATATATGTTTCATCTATTAAAATTAGCAGGTGAAGAAATAATATTCTACTTGGTTTCTATTTCTTGTAATCGATGCAGATCATTCTTATTTTGCATAAAGATTTGCAGTCCACTTATGATGTACCTTTTGGCAAATTGTGTTTCATTCATATAATAGTTAATTTTGTAAGGAATGACCGGGATTAAGGCAGACAGTATGTAATTTATTAATATGTCCTTCTCCAATGTCGGACCTGACGAGACTGCTCGTCCTTTTTTCATCCCGTTCGTTTTTCTTTTTTTCGACACGTTCGCTTGTCGTTGGCGATGAATCGCTTATCAATAACATGAACATATTTGTTGTTTATATGAACAATATATACGGTGGCGGATCCGTTACAGCTTAAGCGGTTATATACAGTTAGGAGGCCCAAAAAAACAATTTTTTAAGAATTTTTTCTGAGAAAACCTTTACATCTATTAATGTAAAAATTTGTACGCATATTATGGTAACTTTTAACTGTATTTTAACATTGTTTATTTGTAAAAATAATAATTTTTAAACCTGCTATAGCTGATCTCCTAGAGCTGCTCTAAAAAAAGGCGCTTTGCGGTGACCACTATATCTCTAGACTGGATCATCAAAAATGAAAAAACCAAACTGATTTCGTTAAAGAAATGTATAATCTAGTAATTAATCGAAGGAATAAGCAAAATAAAATTTTGTGACAAAATGACAGCTTTTCGAAGAAAACAATCGATTTTTCACAAAAATTTTGGCCTTAAATAGTTTATAATAAGAAAAATATTCATCGGAGAGAAAAAAGCTTCGATTAATTACTTAAAAAATATACTTAAGAAGCTTGTGTTAAAATTTCAGAGTGATCGGTTCAGCCGTTTCCGAGAAATCTTGGTCACCGACTTTGAAAACACAGTTTCGAGAAAAACGCGTCGAAAGATCGCGTTGAAGTGCTCTGACGCTCTCAAACGCTCTGACACGTCTTTACAAATATGCGTGTAACTTCGAAAATAATTGCCGGATTGACTTGAAATTTTTTGTACGTATACCTAAATATATGTAGATTACGAAAATGAAATAAAAAAAAATCGATTTTTTGAAAATTCTAACTGTATATAACCTGTAATATAAACTGTATATAATATATTTCGGACTGCTTCACGATGTATCCCGACGCCCTTAGTAGCACAAAATATTGTATACACATTCATATAATATTAAAAAGAGATACAATCCTTTTTTAATATTCAAATATACATAGAATATTTATTTTATATTAGATAATAAGTATTTCTAATATTAAATAAAAATTTGTTTTATAATGAGAAAAAAATATTTTTTTCTAAATTTTAAATGAATCCTTATTTCATATTAGAAGTAGAATATTTTTTCCTAATATACAAATAATATTTATTTAATATTATGAAAAAAATATTTTTTTCTCATTATAAAACAAATCTTTATTTAATATTAGAAATAGAATATTTTTTCCAAATACAGATAATACAGAAAATATTCCCTCAACAAACAGTGCGCAGAAAGTAATACATATTCATAGTTTCTAATTTTTGTTATAACATTTTCTTAAATTTGAAAATTTTATTGAATGTTTCTTAAATATTGAATTTATATTTTTCAAATATTGAATTCAAATTTTTTAACCCTTAGCACTCGAGTGGTGACTCTGAAGCACCACTAGAAATTGTTATGGCATTATTTCAAAGAAATTACAAAAAATATTACAGAATATTTGTTACATTAGAAAATTTGTGTTTAATAGACTACTAAACATTTAACCCTTAGCACTCGAGTGGTGACTGTGAAGCACCACTAGAAATTGTTGTGGCATTATTTCAAGGAAATTACAAAAAAAAAGAAAATATTTGTTACATTACAAAATTTGTATTTAATTGATCACTGAATATTTCAATATTATATGTGGAAATCGGATCAGTTTCGTATGAATAAAATGAAAATATTCTAAGACGGAAGAAAAATTTAGTTTTAGAATGAAAATAGTGCCGAGTGCAAAGGGTTAAATATTATATGTGGACATGGGATCAGTTTCGTATGAATAAATGAAAATATTCTAAGACGGAAGAAAAATTTAATTTTAGAATGAAAATAGCGCCGAGTGCAAAGGGTTAAATATTTACTTTATATTTTTTAAATATCTAGTTTATATCCTCTGAATATTTAGCTTATATTTTTTAAACATTCAATTTATATTTCTTGTACATGTATACAATATTCAGATCCAATATTTTTCTCATATGAAAAAATGTGACTTAAAAAATATTTTTCCAATATTTGAAAAAAATATCTATCTAATATTTTTGTGCTACTAGGGGCGTTTCGAAATCTTCGAAGGATAGAGTACAGAATACGTCTCCGGTCAGGTTCCTCGGCGCTGAAATTATTCATCAGTTTTCTTTCACCGTTCGTTTCCGAATAAAAATCGATTTTCGGTTATAGGTGGGAATAGCTATTTAGTACGAGCGGTTGTTGGAGGAAGGCGTCCTGTTATCCGTCCGCGTTCCAACCTGTCCGAAATACCGCAGAAATGCAGTCGTGACGTGACGAAGCCGGTCTTCGTTCCAGCGTTGCGTGCCGCACCGAACGTTTCTATCTCGAAAGCGGCTGTTTCCTTCGCCGAGTCTCGCGGAAAGAACGCCGGGATCTAAACGATTCTGCCACCGTTTCGGTCGACATGCTTCGCCGGGTTCTCATAGACGCCTGACACGTTGCCCGGAGCTGCGAAGGCTGCCGTCTTACTCGAAACGAAACTATAAACGCCCACTTCACCTTTAATTTCGCTCTATCGTGTACCGTGGCATTAGACAAAATTGTTCATCGTAGGATAACGAGCCAAGGGTGTTGGCCGATCGCCACTCCTATTGATTTCGATACACCAGATACGGTTAATAAAATAATTACAGATTCGATTGAAGGTGAACGGTTCGCCGCTGTTTCCTAGGAATTTGAATTCTTCGTGAAACGAGTCAGCGGCGTTGACCGATCGCAACTCCTATTGTTTCCGATACACGAGTTACGGTTAACCCCTTGTACTACGATTTATTTCACAGTTTCAGTGATTAGAACCTTTTTGTAATTTATAATTTCCTAAAAAAAGGAGAAAATGTACTATATGTTCTCCGATAGCTGTATATTAACAGCGCCAAAATAGAATTCTATTTTGATTTAAGGAAACTTAATAAGAAATATATTTATTAGACCCTGTTCAGAATCTTCGTCACGAGTCTGACTCGATATTGTAGGGCAAGGGGTTAATAAAATAATTACAGATTCGATTAAAGGTGAACGGTTCGCCGCCGTTTCCTAGGAATTTTAAATCTTCGTGAAACGAGCGTTGACGGATTACGGTGTCCTAATTTGGGCACCGTGTCGTAGTTTCGGGTAAAAGCGAAGCGACGATTTGCCCGTTCGTTGGAAAGAAATTCGACTCGATTCGGGGGACGCGAGAGCGGCCGAGAGATCGCGTTACGTGGCTTTCGTTTCTCGGGCGGATGTGTACACGCCAGGTCCACGATAGCGGTGTTCGTTGCGGAGGCACGAAAACGAAACGAGAGAAGGCTCAGGTGCTCACGGGCCTCCCCGGCCCTGTAATTAGGCTAGGGACGCCGAATCTGTCTGCAGACACAGCGGGACGGTAGCTGATCACCTTAAGGGAAACGTGTCAAACACGCTCTCGCCGCTCAAGGCCAACCGAGCAAGAAACTTTGCCCCCGAATAGATTGTCGTGGACCATCGGGCGGCGATCCGGCAAAAAGCACCGCGAAAAACCACGAATCGGATCAGCGAGATTCAGCTGCGCCGAACGCAGTCCTACGGTCGAAAGAACGACTCGCTTGGCTGCTGCAACATTCGGCCGAGGATGCGCCAAAGACACTCTGAAATTTATGAAAGATCGACCGACTAACTCTCGTTCTCCCAGCTTCGGTTCCTCTGGTCGTCTATCTCGCGCAATGGTAATTGAAATGCGATTAAAAATTTAACCGTCTGTCCACGTCTTGTTATCACAAATGCGAGAGATTAATCGGACCAGACTCGTTTCAAAAGAGTATTTCAAGAGAGTAATCAATTATTTTGAAATCTAAAACAACCTTTGTAGTAAATTCAAGTTTTTCTTTCTTAATCTATTATACAATCTCAATCATTATTAAGGACAGTTTGCGACTCGTTTTAACACTGACTGCCAAACTAAAAACCTCAAAAATTCCACAAAGTCGAAGTAAGTTATTTAATGAAACAAAAATTGAAAGAAATTAAATGTATGATATTAAGTTGTCCTCCAACTTTCTTACATTTTACAGATCCTAAATAAATTTGGTACAACGAATACATTAACGTAAAAATTTGTTTTAAATCCTGGAGAAATAATTCCGTCACCCACATATGGGTGACATAGTAGTCAACGTGTTAAAAGAGTATTTCAAGAGAGTAATCAATTATTTTGAAATCTAAGACAAACTTTCTAGTAAATTCAAATTTTTATTGTTGCATTTAATGTTTGCATTTTATTACAGGGTTGTAAAGAAAAGTATACTTTTTAGAATATTTTTAACACACAGGCTGCTTCACTGAGAACTGTAAAAGAATACGTGTCTCCTCTTCAACGATCGGTACAACACCGAAGACAAAGCAAATTCTTTGCAAATAATTGATTACTTGTGTGTACCCCTATTATTTCTCTACCCAGGCAGTATCAGTTCTAGCTACGTAAACGCAGACTGCACGCTCAGCGTTGCAAAATGCATTCTTCGAAGTCGGTCGTTGTTTTCGAGAAATTTAAAGGCTTTTCTCATGCTGCCAGCAATTTCCACCCAATTCCGAGTAACATCTCAAGAGTTTCGCAACGGCGCATGTCACGATTCGCAGCCGGTGTCGTTGCAAAGGCGGAGTGCTCGACAAGATGCAGATTGCGATTACTGAAAATTTCCTGGTTCGACTAGACCAGAATAATTTGCCTGGCATTGGTTGTGCTCGACGCGCGCATCCATTGGGCCGCGGCCACGTTCCTTTCGTTTCGAAACTATCCGCACCGCGAGTCTAGTCTAGACTTTGCGGTATTCACTATTACAAGAACCAATCTCTTTGAAGCAATCGTAGCCATCGGCGCGGCGATCGGAATCCCTCGAGGATGGTGAAACGGCTCTATCACCGGCGCGTGAACATTTTGCGCCACTTTTACAGCGAGTTATTAAAAGGGTGCCGTGTACTCGGAGTTCCATCAGGTGTGCATCACACGTCCGAGCACACCCAAGTCTGAATGCAGACAAAGAGTAGGATTTTTATAAACAGTGATCCTGGTATTCTGCTTGTTTCTGGGAATTAGGACGATTTAAAATCAATAGCGATTACTAGACAGCGGATCTTTATGCATTCATGGCTTATGGAAATGTTCAAAAAATGCTATAATATAAAATTCGAGAGAATTTAACACGATTTTTATTTGCTTTGGATCTACAAAGGCTGTTCCGATTAAAAACAAGATTTTATTTCATTTCATTTTCTTGAAATTTTTCTATAAAAATTGGAAATTGCATAAACATCCGCTGTCTAGCGATTACATTCCAGAGGTATATTTTCCAGGGAGCAACCCAAAAAGTAGCCCGAGCACACCCAAGTCCGAACGCAGACAAAGAGTAGGATTTTAATAAACAGTGATCCTGGTATTCTGCTTGTTTCTGGGAATTAGGAAGATTTAAAATCAATAGCGATTACATTCCACAGGTATATTTTCCAGGGAGCAACCCAAAAAGTAGACCGAGCACACCCAAGTCCGAATGCAGACAAAGAGTAGGATTTTTATAAACAGTGATCCTGGTATTCCGATTGTTTCTGAGAATTAGGACGATTTAAAATCAATAGCGATTACATTCCACAGGTATATTTTCCAGGGAGCAACCCAAAAAGTAGCCCGGCAAGCTAGTATCGAATTACGCGGTCGCTGGGTTAATGTTTCATCCGAACACTGTGACGCCGCATTGTTTTCCGAGGGTTTCGGTCGGGGGAATACGATAATCGAACCGAGAATCGCAATCAGTGTCGCGGTATAAAATAAGCGAAACGTTTAACGCGGTCAGCTGATCAAAGGAAACGTACAGTCCTCTAAAAAAAAAATGATTTGCCATAGCAGAAAATCGAATTTCTCAATTTCGATATTCAAAGCTAATGGACCTCTTTTTTTTCGTCAAGTGGCGATACTTGAAAGCTTGGAAATTCTGCGCCAGAAGGTTTAACGAACGTAGAAAGATAAAACGTTCGAGTGTTCGACGGTTAATAATGCAATATCGATGTCAGCCGGCGAAAGGAAACCTCCGGAGAATGCGCGTCGGTCTGAAAGGCGACTTTCCGCGATCGGAATCCAATTTTTCAATGTTAATATTTAATGAAAATGGAGTTTATCGCGGCGCGGCGACGCTTTAAAGCTCCGGAAATCCTGGAACTAAAGATTCGGTAAACGTCGGCGGATGAAACGTTCCGAGTATTCAACGGTCAGCGATGAAATATCGATGAAAAGAAGCGATTGTTGCCGCTGGCAGTTTTGCCTACAACCATCTACATCGGGGACCGAACAAAATACGCTCGGCGCAGCTTTTCACGAACGCAGTGACCTACTTTTCTCGGCCAACAATACGCGATTCCGATCCCCATCTTCCTCGAAGCCCATCATCGGCCGCGTAGTATATCTGTCCGACCTAAAAGCCCCGCAAATCTTCCCGGCGTCAGCCCCCCTCGACAGGAACGAACTTCTAAAAAGCCTCATCCGATGATTAGCCTCATTCATATTACCCTTTAAATTGTTTATTCGCTGACGAATGCCTCCTTTCTCCGGCCCCGCTGCGCCGATCGATCGATCAGATGCAACGCGTCTCTGCCAATCCAATTATTCGCATCCGTTAGAAGTCAAGACAGATCTCGACTGTCCAGATGATTGGCGAAAATATATTAATAATTTATAAAATACATTAAATCTATTAATAACATATTCCTACATGTAATCCATACATACACTAGTTTAATTCGGATAATCGAGGTTCTACTGAATCGTCGACTGAGGAAGCAAACCTGCTCCGAGCAATGTCATGTTTCGTCTCAGTTTAAACAGAAAAATTTCACAAATGTGCCGGTAAAAGTTTCCTAAGAAAATAATTAACACTAAACGTACCGAGCTATAAATGTAACAGGTACATGTTGCCTTATAAAACTGACAATATTTAATTTATTTCGCCTTTGCGCGATTCTCACTGCAATGCGCGCTCTGCTAAAGATATTTATTGAATAATTGCTCGTGAAAGCATCTTTGTAATTTCGAAAATTGTCAAGTAAAAAATCTAGAACCGGTCGTTTGACCGGTGGTGGTACATTCGGTTTTAACCCCTTGCACTACTATTTATTTTGTGGTTATAATGATGAGGAATTCTTCATCGTTCAGAATTTCACAGAAGAAAAAGGTAGTTTGTAGTTATTGTATGCCTATGTCTTCTCCAAAGGATGTATACATCAACTACAACAAAAGAGAATTTTAGTTCGGTTAAAAGGAAATTAATGACATACATATTTATTAGACTCTGGTCAGAATCTTCATCACGAGTCTGGCTCGATATTGTAGGACAAGGGGTTAAAAACAAACTGTCGTTGCAGGACAAGTAGAATTGAGATGACGACTGTTATATATACAGGGTCATCCGTTTTTAAACGGCCAAACGTCAACCAGCTATAGAGGGCCCCAAATGGAACAACTTTCACCCCTAACACTTTTTTTGATTCGGCCTTGTTTATGTTAATTTTTAATTTCTTGAAAAATCGCAAAATTTTGAAATTTTTCCAATAATTTTGTGTTAATTTTTGTCTTGAATTAAGCAATTTATTATGCATGAATCCGAATTTTTCGAAGTTATTTCATTCAGTCTCCACGGCGTGCCCCATGTCAAAAAAACCAAGACCCGAAGGTCATACGAAAAAGTTGACTTAATAAAAAAGATGCCCCTATTTATTTTAAACCAAACAAAGGAAAAATCATCAAGATACATAATTGCAGTCCTAATATATTTAATCTTAAGTGAACGCAAAAAATGACAGGTTTTTGCAATTATCTAAAAATCAAGACCGAATCAAAAAAATTGTTAGGGGTGAAAGTTGTTTCATTTGGGGTCCTCTATAGCTGGTTGACGTTTGGCCGTTTAAAAACGGATGACCCTGTATATATACTTGTAACTGTAAGCTATCGATAAGGTAGAAATCAATGTAATACCTGTCTAACGACATCTGTACAATTACAAACACAATATTGACACGCGTCTGGACAGCGCACACGCGTTGACCTAATCAGTCGTTCTAGGACCTTCCTATCATAAACACACTTAAAAAGTAAGACTACTGTGTTATATATCCACATCCACTGCCATATCCATATACCTAATTATAACAACGACAATTTTAGCGTAACCAACGCAAATGCGATATAGCTTTTCCCAATAGGAAGCTTATATTGCAATGAAGCAATGTACAGTCGAGTCGGAAAGTAAGTTAACATTTGGTGATATGTAGGCAATGAATATGATGAATAAAATCAAGTTATTGTATTGTTTTTATTTAGGAGGTGTAAGGAAATAAACAAATATGTTAGTAAAACATATATTATCATTATTAAAGATTAAAGACATGTCATATTCATTTGCCTGCATATACCAGTCGTTAACTTACTTTCCGACTCGACTGTATATTTTCTGAAGCGTAACGACGAATTAGCTGGACGTTGCTCGTTAAGACATCTCCTCCATCCACGCGAGTAGGATTGATTCACCTCGGGGGTTGGGGGTGGGGGTGGCGAATACTCCTAGATATTCGATGATCTCACGGAGATACGAGATCAGGCTCGAAGATTCCTCGTGGAGGTGAAAAAATTTGTTCGATAACCATCCGGGCCGGGAACGCGCGGCCGACAGAAAGCCCTCCGGGGCTGTGTATCGAGTTCGACGAGCCATTTCGAAACTATTTCGACGGCCGGCCGTATAGAAACGACCGGTATCGGTCGGCGGAGAAATTCCCGATTCAAGTGGAACGCTCGATTCTGTGAATACGACCGCGCGTATCCCAATTCCTGCGCTTGTAAAGGCCTCCTCGCGCGGCGGCCCGGCTGCAGCTATACGTAATTCCAATTCCGTCGGTTAGCGCCTTCCATGCGCAGCCCGGCTGCACTCGCCCCGACATCCTGCCTCACTGAATGTTTAAGGAACCTCGGTGTTCGCCTCGTTGCATCCTTCGCAGCCAGCTCTCCCAGGGCGACTGTAACTGACCTCGACGAAAGCGACTCGATCTTACCGTTGCGCCGCGGATTAAGTGCAACCCCCGTCAGCCCAACCCTACGTCCTGGAATTTCTTCGCTTCTTTTCCCGCCACCGTGATACCCCGGCATCCCCCCCGGGGACGAATATCCTGGAAATTGAGCGGCCAGTACACGGGATTCCTTTTCCTTTCGGGAGAATGCTACCCTTTGTATGACCGATCTAACGAACCCTGAGTTAGCGTGACAATATTCTATCGATACCCCTGCTCTAAAGCGTTCGATATCCGTGACATTTTAACCGTGGCTTCTTAAGAGCTCGAACCGAGTTTTTTTTTTTTATTAAGCTATAAAACCCCACATGGGATTATTAGCAGCATGCACATGGCTGTGCATGCTAACATTACATTACATAGGTAGCTTATAAACTAGGATTGAGAGAATATAATGAACATTTTCGAATACAATATTAACACTAAAGATATAAACAATGAGACTTAAGAAACGAATGTATGAAAAATAGAGGACAAAGAAAGGGTCCACACAAAAAGGAATCTATTGTATAGGGTGGAAAGAAACCCTTGTTGCAGAGTTTGCGAATCAAAGCGTCTCTATTACTGTCATAGATCGGACATTGCCATAGCACATGATTAGGATCCTGTACTAGACAACCACATGGACAACCCGTGTCGGCAGCAAGTCTAATCTTAAAAAGGGAAGCCCTTAGTTGAAAGTGTCCAGATCGAAGTCTATTACTCGAACCGAGTTGAGACCACCACAGAATTGTTTGCGAGAGCTTGGAACTCGCTCGCTTCGGCGAGTTTATTTTCCCTCGCAAAATCAAATATTCATGATTAGCTTAAATCGGGATATATAAGATTAAAGACTATCTTCACCTGTAAGAGCTTATAATAGGTAAAGTACTTTATTTTCGCTCACTTTTTTCTCTTCGTTCGTTTCCGTGAAATGAACGTCACGACGAAAACCGTTTCCAATCGTTTCGTGAAAGTCTGCTGAAACGCCTCGCAGGATCGTCACCATATGATTATATAGTTCAGGTTGTGACGGGTTTGGACCACCGTGCGGTCTTAATTTTGCAACGGTAGACATATTTTTGGAATATTCCGCTCGAAACGGATCCTTTGCTTCCGAGCCAATCTTAATGGACTTGAAGTATTCATGAAATCGTATTTCGCGTGCGCTCTTAGGTCTCTCGGAACGGGTGGCCTCCCCGGTGAAGGGTTATTTTCAGAGAAAATTATAGGAACACGTTCCGCGGTGGTGTATTACGAAATCGGTCGTTCAAGTATTCCTGGAAGCTGCCCGCGGATTCGAACGATTTCGACCAACGTTTTATATAGGAAACGCGACAGTCGCAACCCGTTCGACCCATATTTTACTCCCTCTAGCGAGCGTCAAAGCGTTTAAACCCGGTTTCCGGTAACCGGGGAACAAAGTAATTCGAGCGTGAACGAAAAACAAAAATACGGAAAGATACACGGGAGCGGGATGCGGCCAGCGGTCCGCTCGCCGGGGCTGACAGTGAAAAACGTCGCTCGGCTAATCCGATTATATATAAAATTGAATTTTTAATCGCGTCGCCGCCACCGCCGCCACGCCCCGAAAACGCCAGGAATTGTCATGGACCAAGAATTAAAGCCGAGCAAACACCGGTCCCGGCAAGAAGCAGAACTGTGTCCGCCCTATTAAATTACCCAGCGCCGGCCGGCGAAAAAACACCGCGCGCGGGTAACCTCGTTAACGGACGTTCAATAATGAATCAAAGAAGGCGCGGGAAACGGCTGTCCGCCGGCTTACGATGTCGCGAATCGCTAAACAGAAAAACCTTTAAACCAATCGCGTAATTAAATCTTCATGCTTCGCCTGGCTCTCTTTTTCTGGCTACAATCGCAGAACCACCGTCACTGTTCTGTTAGATAAAATCTCACCCCCAAATTCCCACCCCCTTATATCGTACAAAATTATCTTAACCCATTTGCATCATTAGCGTATACATATGCGCTCAACTTTGTTGGTCACTATTATTATTCGTTAGCTAAAAGATAGAAATGGTGTTGTTGGAGGTGAAAGTAGTAATTCTGATTTTTTCTTATAATGCCAAAATATGAGGTTCTTTCAGTTGTAGTCATTTTTGTACTTAAATATATGTTAACCTTGTATGGGCCAGATTTTGTTCCGTTGACTTCTATTTGCAGATAACTTGCAAGACATTTACTGTGATATTTCAAGTTGATGATGCTGCTAACCGTCATCAATATTGTTATTGGTTATGTCAGAGACATTATATAATTAGGACGATACGTCATCCTGCGAGAAAACTGAAATTATTTCGTAAAATGTCGATGTATTAGCAGGTGACCTAAAAGTTACACGGGCCCGTAGATGGTTAATTTAAAAAAAGTTTGGTGATAAAGATCTTCTTTTCATATTTCCTTATGTTGCAAATGGGTTAAACAAAAGTAGGTTACGATGGTAGAGAGCTTTAAAATGAGTCCAGGTTGAGTGTTATACTCTTTTTTTTATGAAATTATCAGAATTTAAATATCGAGAACATCTGTATATTGGGTCTGGGAAAAAGTTCGGGGCCTTTTCTTAGTAAAATTCAGCTGGTTTTCTTATAGTGTGAAAATGAATTCATTTAAACCAAATATGCTCCATTATTATCAACAATGTTTAGACACAGCACCAATTTTTTCGCAAGCCTGCGCAGCCTTCTTCCTTTTGTCGTAATAATATTGTAAAATATAGCGCAATTTTTCATTATTTTTCTCAATTTTCAAACGCAAAAAACTTTTCAACCACTGCACCAATTTCGATGCTTATACACTGAAAGTAGCGCTAGAAGTGTCACCTTTCCAACGAGCGTTTAGCGGTGTAGCTGCGATCTGTGTTTCCACAGTTATTTGCAATTGAAGTCATCTATCAGGAAAAACGCCACGAACTTTTTCCCAGACCCAATATATTGTGGTAAAAATTAACGAGATTAACACGTTGACTGCCGTGTCACCCATATGTGGGTGACGGAATTATTTGTCCAGGTTTTAACCCCTTGCACTACGCCGAAACTCTGAAAAAGCCGTGCCAAACATGTCCGTCGGAATGGGGAGACAATTAATATGTCACGAGTTAGACTCGTGATATTCAATTTTGGCACAAAATTTTCATCACGAGTCAGACTCGTCAAAGTAGTGCAAGGGGTTAAAATAAATTTTTACATTAATATACTGATTGTACCAAACTCGATTAGAATCCGTAAAATTCAACAAAGTTGGAGGACTACTCAGTATCATACATTTAACTTTTTCCAATTTTTATTTCATTAAATAAGTTAGGGGAGTAAATCGTACTAAATCGTACCAGCTCTTTTCTTTAAAAATTAATGCATTTTGATGCCTCCTGGTGGTAAAGATATGAACTTTTATTTATGTCGATAAAGTTGGACCAAAAAGTCATTCGCATGAAGTGTTGTTTTGTGAATGACAGAAACACAAAGAAATCAGGCAAGTCTGATGCTAATTTTAAACGATTTTAATCGGCTGAATTAAATATAAATCTACAGTTTCTGAGGTAGTCTTATATATTTTTGAAAACTAGCTATGTTATATTATTTATTTCTATTTAGTTTATAAAACATGCTGATAATATTTTAAAGGTTAGCTTCAATTATTTAGCGGGACGTCTCTTTCCTAAATCGTACCAGTACGATTTAAGATACTGTTATTCAAATTTTACCGCGAAAACAAACGATTTACAATATTTCAAATTTTTTTAGCATGGGAGAGCGAAAATATTGTGAATGGACAGAAGAACAGATGAAATTAGCAATAGAGGCTTACAGAAATAAAAAATACGGATTCAACGAATGTTCTCGGCGGTATAAAATTCCAAAGCCAACGTTAAGAAGACACTTCCTTGGATTGATAAATAGACCTACTTCTGCATTAAAAAAGGTTGGAGGAGTTTTGAAAGAAGACAATATTTATTATTGTCCTAGTTGTATTTAAGTTAAGTAATGTAATATTCCATTTTATTTTTATGTTGTATTGTATATTAAACTGAAATTAAACGCAAAATACAGTTTCCCTTATGATTTTTTTGTATCTTTTTAATCCAACACATGAGGTACGATTTTGGAAACCGGCTGGTACCATTTAGGATACCCGGTTGCCTAAATCGTACTGTTTGCATGATCTTATAAAAGTGTTCATATCACAATGATCTATCAATAAATATTTAAAAAATCATATTAAATTGCAACTTCGATATTTAATACATGGACACAAAACATAATTTTTGCTCAAATTCCTACCAAAGAATATATGAACTGCCTTCGAAATTAAGTGGTACGCATTCGGCAACTCTCCCCTACTTTGATTTCATCGAATTGTTGAGGTTTCTAGTTTGGCAGTGAAAGTGTTAAAAATGGACTAAGAACGTCGCACAGTGGGCAAAAACGGCCTTTTTCGATTCAAAATCAAAGAACTTTCGATAGGAATGAGGTAGAGCAATAAAATTTTTTTTAAATGAAAGCTGAAACTTTGTAGAATATGGGAAAAATAGGGAGATTACGGTACGAACGTTTTTTAACCTTGAGAAAATTCGTTAAAGTTGCACAATTTCAAGAAAGCGCCAGTAGTAATGACAGCGATACGTCAAGTGATGACGAGATGTGAAGTGCTTCATGTTTCGTAAGTAACTCAAAACGTTAAAATACTTCATTATTATTATTTTTATTGTGTTTTATATATGAGAATACGATATACTTTCAAACTTGTGTGTTATCAAGTCATTTTAACGAAAAAATTTCATTAATTTGTGTCACAAAAATCTATTTTTTGCAAAAACCAGAGGTCGTAGACAAATTTTGAAAACCGATTTGAAATCAGCGTGAAAAAATCTATGGGAAACGATATATAGCATGTTAAAAAAACATTTTCCGCGCGTATTAGCCATACAAACAAAATTTTCTTGAAAACGAATTTTCTCAAGGTTAAAAACGTTCGTACCGTAATCTCCCTATTTTTCCCATATCCTACAAAGTTTCAGCTTTCATTAAAAAAAAACGTCATCGCTCTAACTCATTCCTATCGAAAGTTCTTTGATTTTGAATCGAAAAAGGCCGTTTTTGCCCACTGTGCGTCGCTGGTAAATTTCGATCGCGAATCATTGGAGAGGAGGCGGCTTGCTCTCGCGCACGCATAATTGTCGGCGCAGTTAGTCGGCTCATTTCAATTGGTGGAAACACTTTGTAGCAGGGATAGTAGTTTCACCCTCGGCTGTATTTCTTCCGACGGTGGTCCCCGTTCTCGAGCCGCTCGCCATTCATCCGGTTTCTTCGCACTTCGCCCCGCGGAAGGAACGTGGGGGGCGGCTTCTTGAAATAATGTAAAGCACCTCTTTCAAGCCAGCCACCCTCGTCTACGGCGCGCAGCCCTTGTCCCTTTTCTCGGCTCACCCTCCGACCGCGTTCGCACACCTCTCAAGATCCGAATCTCCACCGCTGCCCCTGTCGCGGTCGTTGCGGCCGGCTCCTTACACCGTTCCCGAAGAAATTTCTTCCGGCCTGTTTGTTGCTCGCTCTCTCTACCCCAACAATTACACCGGCCGACACTTCGGCGGCGTATCTCTCAAATGATTCGGGCCCGCGCAACTTTAAATCCTCTTTCGAGCCTCCCCTCGCCCCCGTAGATAAGCTCGCGCGAGAATTAAATTGTAAGATCGTCGATAACGCCGCGCGCCGCCTACGCGCTCGGAATCCTGCGCCTCCAAACTTCGGGGTGTCTTCCCAGAACCCGCTAAGTGGATTCCTTTAATCACTTGGTGGATGTAGCCCCGGCGACCTTGGCAGTCTTCGATTTCCACGGGCGATAGTGTAAACTCTAATCAAAATGCTGATGTACGACACCGCGGGGATAGAGACTATTTATCTAAATTGTTGAATTATAGCGTCATCCGACTCTCTGGGACTTCTTCAAGACCAAAAATACGCAGAGATAACGCCAGGCATTTTCAGTTTTATAGTCGCGATAGGGAATGAAAGGATGACACGCATCGTCGCCCTCCCTCCCCCCCAAGTTAAAAGTGTCGATACGCGGTTTCTTTCAGACAGGAGACAAAGAATTCTCGCTCTTTCGGAAAGAGAACGAGAAATTTCCATTGGCGCGCGTCAACTTTCGGAACACGTATTGTCCGCGGGATCCTGAGCAGGCTATTTATCCGGGGGAGGAAGCCGCGTAGAAATAAAAGGCATCGATCCGCGAAATATCCTATACCGTAACGCGTACCATTGTGCTAGGCTGGATTTAATGTCGGCGCCGAGTGTCACAGAGGTTCGAGGAAATACGAGGGTTGCGGCGAAGAGGAAGAGGAGGAGGTGGAGAGGACGAGGAAGGACGAGAAGGAACGGTCGCCCGGCGAAGAAGAAGCTGGCTGGAAAGGAAGAGGAGGAGGGAAAAGAAAGGAAGGTGGTGACAATGCGATCTCCGCTCCGATACGGAATTGTCGGCGGCTCCGGGTACCGGGGGTACCCTTTCTCTCTGACTCGTGAAATGAGCATAAGATTCTTCGGTTATTTCGCCAGCAAGAAAACCGAACGAGCAGCCTCTCCGCGCCACGATATCTCTCGGCTTCCTATGCCTCGAATTCTGCGCCACGAACGTTCCAAATATCTCTGTCGGGTCCTCCTTTGCCCCTCACCCTCGATCCACGGTCAGCGATGCACACCTTTTGACCCCTCGTTCTCTCGGCCCTCTCGTATTTCTCACATTACTTTTCGGATCCCATCTTTCTCGCCGTCTCTGTACCCCTTTTCCTCGGGCCCCATGCCCGCCCCCCCCTCTACTCGCTCTTTAAGCAGTCGCGCGAGTTATTCGGCTTTCCGTTTGTTCCGCGATCGCGGACAAGCAACGATTTATCGGAAAGAGATCCGAGAAGGATCTGCACCCCGGATGTTTCTTCATTTGCTGTTCCCTGTACTCTCTACCCTCCACAGCTCTTTGCCAAGTAATTGTATTTATTTTGTTCGGGCATTCCGTCTGTTTGCGATTTTTCATTTTGCAGTAGTTCCAGTTTTAGATTGATCGAGAAACCAACAAGTTTAAGTATTCCCTGTGGGAGATCGAAATCTCACTGAACTGTCTTAATTATTTTACCGATCCAAGTTTTAACCCTTAGCACTCGAATGGTGACTGTAAGGCACCACTAAAAGTTGCTGTATCATTATTCAAAATATTTTTCACATTATTAAATTTGTTTGTATGTAATAAATTACTAAACGTATCGGTATTGTACGAATGAGTTGCACCATTTTCGTATGTATAACATGAAAAAAAATATATAGGAGGGCAATAGTCTAGGTCGGAAGAAATGTGTCATTTTGGAGTTAAAATAGCATCGAGTGCAAAGGGTTAACAAGTTGAATCTGTTGTTAAACCTACCGAGCACGAAACATATGTGTAACCAAGTATCGGTACAATTTTATTTGCAACGCGAACTCGGTTTTACGCATGTCGCAATATTTTGCGTCAATCTACCGCTCGTTTCGTTCGCAATATTCATATTTATGCTGCTTCTTCGTTGATTCAAATCAGCACAGAAAATACTTTGGTCGAACCACGCGTCAAGTAGAAAGGGTGCGCAGTGATCAGACACGCCTGTAGAAGGCTTCCGGGAGAATGACTGTATCTTTGAAACAGATAAATATTTTTTTACGAAAATATTTAGTAAAATTACTTCATACCATAACCTCTAAAGAGATTCTTATCAAAATTTGACAGATTCTTCTAAAATAATTCCTTAAATGACTTGGAATGCGTAAAACTGCCAGGTACCAGTTTGCAACCGAAAATTATCTCAACAATCGGTCCAGAGTCAGCGAATCCGATCTGTGCAGAGATGTCGGAGAAATGGTTCGACAAGCAATTCGCGGTTCAACGCAATCATCTAAATTTATACGTCATGCTCGTCTCATCCTGTTATCGGCGTCGATACCGCGCCACCAGCGATGCGATCATGCAGAGTTTACGTTATCGCTGACACAAACAGAGAGTAAGAGAGAGAGAGAGAGAATACTAGTGAATAAATATCTGGTGGCGCGACATTCGGCTGATTAATTGTTGTCGCTCTATAAAATAAATACCGTAGACCTGCAACGAGGCTCGCGGTAACGTGGTCTAATTAAAATCGCAGTCGCGATTAATTCGCGGAGCGCGGCCGCGACCGCTGCTGAAGAGGAGCCCGGTTTTTCTAATTAAAAATTACGTCGCGCCGCGCTAATCTGTCTCCCTTTTAATACCGGTGTTTGTTGCTTGCGTTAAGCAACGGAAACACAGTATTTCAACGTATTATCCACCGAATGAAAAACCCTGCGAACACAACAAAACGATCCGGTGGAATGCACTGGTTGATGAAAATCACGCGCAACGATCCAATCGCCGACAACGAAGAAGAAGAAGAAGAAGAAGAAGAAGAAGACGAAGACGACGAAGACGAAGACGAAGAAAAAGCAGTAAATATGAAAATTACAAGCTCTTTTGTCTCGTTGGTGTTCGTTGCATCGAGTTTCTTCGGGAAGCCGGTTGTTCCACGAAAATTGGTGCAGCGCAGGATTCGTTCGAAGGCATGGAAAAGTAACTGCCTCTGGTTCCAGCTAATATCCATTCATCGGAAGAAGAACGGGAAGCCGCGGAAGAGGATCGCGTCGGGTTATCTTCTCCACCTCTTTCAGATTCCCCCAGATCCCACCCAACCCCCCCAACCCCCGGGTCCCCCCTCTTTTTATTCCCCTGCCGTTCTACACTGTTTCACCTATCTCCCGGGAGCGGCCGCTTTTTTCGCTCGGGATCGATCGGTTCGAGGAGCAGACTCATCCAGGGTAGCTGAAGGTGATCGATGGGCCCGCCGGCAATGCATGGTAATGATACGTCGCCAGGACGAGGAGATGTAGCATTACCCTTCCAGAAATGCAGGAAGAAGACCGATCCGAGAACGGTCCCAGGACGATGACGGACATCCAAGTATATTTCAGGACGAGAGACAGAGAGAGAGAGAGTCTTCGAGAAGAAGAGGATTGTTCGAGAGAAGACCGTGGCTAAAGTCCGGGCGTACGGAACGGAGGCGAGGAGGAAGACGAAGAGGAAGAAGACTCGCGGAAGGTGAAGCGGTGGAAGAAGGCCTGAAACTGCTAGTCGATATTTCATCCAGGGAACAAGCAAGATAACAGCAGGCACGCCCTCCCTTTACTTCGTTTCTCTCTCTCTCTCTCTCTGCTCCTCTTTTTCTCGTAGTTTCCCTCTTTCTTCATCCCGCACACCCGCCCTCTGTTCTCCTCCCCCGTGCCTCTTTCTACGAGTCCGCTAGCCCTTCAGTATCGTGTGCACTCGACAAGAGCCTCTGCTCGCAACAGACTCGCGGCCGTTTTAAAATATTACCCGCCACCCCTCCGCCAGAGGTCCGTGGCAGCCCGTGTTACACCCATTCCGAGCCCTCCGCCCGAGAAGTGGCCAGGGTGGAGGAGACGACTTCAGCCCGAGACCGAGCCGAGTGCACCGATACAAGCCTCGGCCACCCTTCGGAATCCACGACCCTGCCGGGGGATTATCCCCGGCCGACCTATCGCACCACTTTTCTTGTCTACTAGACGGATTTACTCCGAGCTCATCCTTCGACGGATACCGCTTCGATACCTCCGCCGCGATGCTCGTCCCGCGCCGATAACGGACACGTATCGATAACTCTGTTCTCGGAACTCGAACGTTCCTCTCGTCGCTTGGCATCGTTGCCGCGAGTCGAATCTGTCGCGAGAAAATCTAAGCTCCGGCTTACAAGCCATGGATCCTTCGGAGCACATCGTTCGAACGCACACCGATGCTCCAGAGGACGTCTCTATCAGGACGCAACACGATGAAAATATTAACCCTTAGCACTCGAATGGTGACTGTGAGGCACCATTAAAAATTGCTCTATCGTTATTCAAAATATTTTTTACATTATCGAATTCGTCCGAATTTGGAAATAACAATAATAAAATAAAATAACTACAAGTGGTAATAAGAAAAGAATGTTATTTGAAGTTTGCTCGGAAACGCTTTGTTACAAAGTTATAAGTAGACATCGGATCTTTATGCATTTATGGCTTATGGAAATGTTAAAAAAATGCTATAATATAAAATTCGAGAGAATTTAACACGATTTTTATTTGCTTCGGATCTACAAAGGCTGTCCCCATTAAAAACAAAATTTTATTTCATTCCACTTTCTTAAAATGTTTCTATAAAAATTGGAAATTGCATAAACATCCGATGTCTAGTAAGCAAATAAAGTTAGAATTGATGACGGCGGATTTTAGTACTTTACTGAACATTGAAAGATCGAACGTGTTTATCTTATTTGTCTATTCATGCGATGTTTACTATTTTAATATGATTTGCTGTTAGTGTTGACGACCAATTAGATCATGAACACGTGGCGAAATTGCCTCGAGTGTTTTCAAACGAGGAATACATACACTGATATTCATCAGCGAAAATAGATTTATTCTGTAAGAGATTTATTCTGTGGAATAGAAATAGTGCAATATGTATCAAATATTTCCTGTATACTTTCTCTAGCTCTTTCGTCACACAAATCTACACGTTACAGTGACTTATGCATAACGTTAGTTATTTTTCCATACTATTCATTTATTATTGTTCCCCTCAGGGTTACAACAACAATCCTCTATAGGTTCACACGTATGCGGTCACCTATCTTTCGACGGGCCCCAACCAACATCGCTTAACGAGCCACTACTCGCCGGCTGATTTATTCTGTAATAAGCTCCATAAAAAATCGATGTCAAGCTTGTATTTGCGCCCAAGGACGACATTTTGAAATAATCCGACAAACAGGTCCGACCTTTGAACGTTCAGTAAAGTAAAATCTACCGTCATCAATTCCAACTTTATTTGTTTATAACTTTGTAGTAAAGCGTTTCCGAGCAAACTTCAAATAACATTTTTTTCTTATTTCCACTCGTAGGATACGCTCCCCAAGTTTGTCCATTAAAACCCGGGACACCCTGTATACAGGGTGAATTCGATAAAGCAGGACACCTAAATATCTCCGTTACTTTTCGTTGTACAAAAAAACTTCGTAGGACAAAGTTACACTGTTTGAAGGGCCACATATAACGGTGGAAGGGAAACAAATTTTCAAGGTCATTTTTATGAGATTTCAAGGTTGTCGACGTTTTTTTAAATGGAATGATATATTTTCGTTAACGTAATGTTGTAGCTGACAAAATAACGAATTCATGCATGTAACACAATATGACCTTCAAATGACCTTCAACCCAGAAAAACGGTATAAATAAAATTCAACGTGTAAGATTCATTTGATGTATTTCTGTTACGCCAAATGTTCAAAAATATTCCCTTAAGCTGCTATACATTCTCTAGTAGCACAAAAATATTAGATAGATATTTTTTTCGAATATTGGAAAAATATTTTTTGAGCCACACTTTTTCATATTAGATAAATATTAGATCTAATATTGTATACATGTTCAAGAAATATAAATTGAATGTTTAGAACATATAAGCTAAATATTCAGAGAATATAAAATAGATATTTAAAAAATATTTTACTTCGCATTATATTCTGGAACAATTATCTTTCCATGATAAACATAAAATATTTCCTGCATACTTAAAAAAAATATTCTATTTCTAATATTACATAAAGATTCATTTTATAATGAGAAAAAATATTTTTTTCATGATATTAAATAAATATTATCTGCATATTAGGAAAAAATATTCTATTCCTAATATTAAATAAACATTTGTTTCATAATGAGAAAAAAATGTTTTTTTCATGATATTAAATAAATATTATTTGTATATTACGAAAAAATATTCTACTTCTAATATAAAATAAAGATTTATTTAATATTTAGAAAAAAATATTTTTCTCGTAACATGAAATACATATTTCCTGAATATTTAAAAAGAAATATTTTTTACTTAATATAAAATAAATATTGTATGTATATTCGAATATTAAAAAAAGATTGAATCTCTTTTTAATATTATATGAATGTGTATACAATATTTTGTGCTACTAGGGATTCAAATGTATCGCAATACACAACATAATAACAGATTCGGTGTTGACAGGAGGACAATTATGATATACCTTCACCTATACGTTCGTACAGAATCGTGTTTATCCACTACTAATTACTCAGAAGACCTTCTTGCTATCAGATTTCCACAGTTTCTAAGATTTCTCGATCAGTTTATCGATGAACGTTTCACAATGCGTTACTCGAAGGCAGATAAGATCGATATGATTTTCATTTATGGAGAAAGTCGACAGTGTTTAAGAGAAGCCGTGCAGTTGTACAAGGACCGATTTCCTAATCGTAATTGTCCATCAGTTTTCGTTTACTCCAATTTGATAAATAAATTCCGTGAAACTGGTAGTGTCGAAAATAAAAAACGTACAAAGGTGAGGACTGTAAGGAATGAAGCAAACACAATTAATGTTCTGGCAGCAGTGAATGCAAACCCTCATGCTAGTACGAGGCAAATCGCACGAGGAAGTGGCATTAGTCAAAAATGTGTAGTGCAAATACTCCAGGAACACAAATTTCACTCCTATGACCTATCAATTCATCAAGAACTTCATGTTAGAGACTTTGTAAATCGTGTAAACTTTTGCCAGTAGGGATTGAGACAATTGATAAACGATAGAGCATTTTTTAATCAAGTATTATTTACTAGTAACAGAAATACATCAAATGAATCTTACACGTTGAATTTTATTTATACCATTTTTCTGTGTTCAAGGTCATTTGAAGGTCTTATTGTGTTACATGCATGAATTCGTTATTTTGTCAGCTACAACATTACGTTAACGAAAATATATCATTCCATTTAAAAAAACATCGACAACCTTGAAATCTCATAAAAATGACCTTGAAATTTTTTTTCCCTTAGACCGTTATATGTGGCCCTTCAAACAGTGTTACTTTGTCCTACGAAGTTTTTTTGTACAACGAAAAGTAACGGAGATATTTAGGTGTCCTGTTTTATCGAATTCACCCTGTATAGAAGGGAAATATTCTAGGTCGCGGAAGAAATGTTTCGTTTCGGGGTTAAAGTAGCTTCGAGTGCAAAGGGTTAACAGCGTTTCTATCTCTGTTTGCGTCTGTCAAACAATCAGCGATTGTTTGGACGCTTGATCCGAGCGGAATCCGGTCGAAACCGTAGGCAGAACGGGTTAAGGAGCTGCCGGTGAAGGCGAGCGAGCCTGTAATTGTTTAGGTCGGGCGGGTACGCGACGCATGGAAGGACGGGTGCCAGTTTCTGAAGGTTGGCAGCGCCGATCGTCTTGGCCACGGTCCTCCGGATGACTCGCCAAAATCGAATGACGGGCAGTTTCCTGATTCCATTTTGGCAACGTTCGGGACGGTGCTTCGACCGGATGCAATTTTCGAGTGCGCGGCACGGGCGCTTTTTGTCGAAGAGTACGAACGGGGTCAAACGTAGACGGGGAAGACGAGGAGAGAGACAGGTCCTCGAGAAGAAATCATAGGTAAGCAGTCACGGTTGCTTTCCACGCGATCGGACGGGACTCATCCCTCCCGCAACGAGACAGTCGGCGAGTTATGCACTTGTTGCTGGCCAGCTTTTACTCTGCCTGCTCGCTTGTCTAGTCGATCTTCGGGGGAACGGTTTACGGTTCCCTTTAAGGAAGAAGATCGACGTGGAATAATGTGGCTCCGGTAATGCACTTGACCCCCATACGTTCGGGAATACTTTCATGGAATATTTGCCTGGAAGTTCCTTCCGTAGGTTTTCGTTTATCACTTCCAGTTGTCTCGTTCGTATCTACCGGAAGCTTATTAATCCCTTGCCCTACAATAACGAGCCAGACTCGTTATGAAGATTCTGAATAGAGTCTAATAAATGTGAACGTTATTAACTTCCTTTAAATCGAAATAAAATTCTATTTTGTTGTAGTTGATATATATATCCTTTGAGGAAAACGTAGGCATACAATAAATATAAACTATCTTTTTTTTCTATGAAATTCTGAACGATGAAGAATTCCTAATCATTGTAATCACAAAGTAAGTAGTAGTGCAAGGGGTTAACCAGTTAACTGTGATTGACGAGTATACTGGTCATGGAGAAGTGGCACGATTTTGTGTATTGACGAGTATACTCGTCATGCGTAAAATTTTAATTCTGGTGAAAAGTAAATTATATTCGTAGAATTTTAATATGTTTAAAATGTTTACAGGTCAAGACGAAATGAAACAAACAAATGAAAATTATACATAATTTGAGTTGGATTTATAACTATAAATATGACGACTATACCCGTCATCGCTTGATTATCGCGACACACACTGGTGGGCGCTTTGCAAAGAGATCGCCACAGTTAACTGGTTAACACGTTGACTACCATGTCACCCATATGTGAGCGACGGAATTATTTGTCCAGGTTTTAAAATGAATTTTTACGTTAACCAGTTAAGCGCATTTGACGTGTATACATGTTGGACCAAGTCTCTATTGCGGTGCGGTTAACGTTAACGAATTGTTGATTTCTTATCGAATAAAAATGTAATTCTTTCTCACTTTGCTGTACTTTTTTCGTAAAATTTATAATAGCGGCATGTGGCCTATGCTCGACGCGTATATTCGTCATTATTTGATTTTAATTCCGTGCCGCGAGGAATTTTTAAAATTAAATTCCACAGTTAACCGGTTAATATATTCGTCGTGCCAACTTTGATCGGGGTCTATAAAATGCAAGAAAGTTTTAATTTTTCTCAATTTTTATTTCATTAAATATCTTACTTTGATTTTATGGAATTTTTCGGGTTTCTAGTTAGGGCAGTCAAAGTGTTAACAGGATTTTCTATGCAGAAATCCTTGAGCATAGACCACATAGACTTTCAAAACGAACATTACGAAATGCATCGAGTGGCAACAGAACAAAAAATGTTACAGTGACGGAAACGGGAAACGCGTACGACGATTAAGAAGAAATTATTGGCGGTTCGTGTTCTTTTCTGGATTTTTAGTGTTTGGCAGTTGCGAGTTGTGTCTAGAGGTATTGTTTTGCGCGCGCAGGCTCCGCACGAGCCTGCATGGAATGCGGTCATGGAAATACGCGTTTCCCAGTGGGCCACGTTCCGTCCGGCCGCATTTTCGAGCCGATCGCGATCATTTTCATCGGAGCTACTCGACGCTGAAGTCCGTCATTGCGTCGAATTACCGGCCGAACCTTTCTCGCTGCAACAATTTTCACGCTCTCGCACCTGCAAAGTGGCCATCCGGTGAAGTGGATCGCGCGGCTACGCACACACGAGCATGGGACACCACGACCATGCTGCATCGCGAACTGAAAGAGCCCAGCATAACGGACACTCGGCTGTAAGATTGCAGGGGGTGCTACGGTCTCGAAAAGAGTGCGCTCTTTATTTCCCTGTAATATCGAAAGCTTTTGTATTTCTTCTGGAATTCGAACGTTCGAGCTAAAAGCAATCCTTCAGCGACGAGGTGAAAGATAATATGTTCGTGTCTTCGAACTGGAAGCGTGCGAAATAGTTCCTAGTGTGAAACTGAGTTCGAGAAAGCAGTAACATTGCTAAAAATATGCACTCCTGTTAACCCCTTGCACTACTATTTATTTTGTGAACGTAATGATTGGAAATTCTACATCGTTCAGGATTTCATAGAAAAGAAAAGATAGTTTATATTTATTGTATGCCTGTCTTTTCTCCAAAGGATATGTATCGACTACAACGAAATAGAATTTTATTTCGCTTTAACACTAAACGTACCAAACGGGGTCAAATGACCCCTTTTGAGAATTTAATTTAAATTCATACGTTTTTATTGTTATTTCTGTCGGTCAGATGACTTTCTGTAAATTCTTATATCATCCGATTATTCAATTTCTCGCTTTCCGTTTTTCTCGTAGCTTATTTTTTACCGGACAAAAATTCTTTACCTACCTTACGTATCACGGGGGGTCATTTGACCCCATACGAAGTTTAGTATTTTTCAGCAATTTTCCAACTGTATCCTTAGTTCTAAATTCAGATACGCTTCTCAAATGACCCTTTCATTTGTCGGAACCTGATATGTGTGTTGGGTTTCGGCGTAAGCACTAGGACGACCCAAATGATCTAACGCATGAACAGAACGGACTCTTATCGGAGATACACAAGCAACACTCCCTCCAATGAGTTTTCTGTAGCTAAACGAAATAGAAATGCAGTCGTATACTGAGAGTCGTAGAGCAAAGATCAGTTTTAGTTATATTTTGACAATTTCTGTTACATTCAATTGGACTTGTGTTTCACTGCAACCCCGAATATGTCAGCACGGTCAGTGTGAGAGTTGGAAGGAATTCGACAAATAAGTGAAGTGAATTCAGGTGAAGAAGATTCGATACCTGAAGATGATCAAAGTGTATAACAATAAAAATGTGTGTTTAATCTTATACGAAGTCATGTAGAGTAATTGGAAAGTATAAAGCTTTATTTTTAAAAAGTATAATATAATCGGTAACTCGCTCGTAGGAGCACACACGACCAATTGCCCAGTCGACGTTCAAAACGACTCGCTGACACTGGTCACTATATATGCTTATATGTATTAATTAAAGATTATTAATTAAAGATAACTTAGATATAGTTTAGGAACACAGTTTTTCTTTTTGTATCAAAAAGAGTATTTACACGTTAACTGGTCCCATAACCTATTGGAAATAGGTTACAATTCAATGTACACGGTATTTGAACTCAAACTGTTCTTTGTTATACGGCGCGGGAGAGAGCTCTTTACTGAACGAAATCTTAGCTTTGACTGACTGCAGATGGAAAACCGTTGGAACCCCGAAAGGAAATCAAGGTCCCCAAGCATCTTCCAACTGTTTAGGTTTGGCCCTCACAGTCCGGCCTTTGAAACCGTATCAAGTGGACACTTCGAAGTCTCTATTTAGAAAAGAGATTCTGAGATCGTTGATTCATTCGTTCGTTCATTTATTCATTGGTTTCTTTTTTCATCAACAAATAATTCTTATTATCATCGATAGATGGAATGATAGGTCCGTAAACGTCAATATGATCAATAAACAATGGTCATTTCATTAAAGCCTCCCTTCAGTCAGAAATGATGTTGCAAATCATTTCCTTTAATAAATAAAGAATTTTTTACGAAAAATCAACGTTTATTTCATAAAGGGGTCAAATGACCCCCTATGGTAAGATTAGGTATAAAAAATGCCGGTACGTTTAGTGTTAAAGGGAATTAATAACGTACATATTTATTCCCAGATAGCACAGAGACGTCTTAAAGACGTCTGTCGATGGACATTCAGACGTCTTATAGACGTCTTCTATCCTACGAACGTCTTCCGAACGGCTTCTGAACGTCTCTGGAACGTATTTGTGAAAAACTGTACGTCTTAAAAACGTTTAAAAGACGTCTTTTTAGGACGTAAGACGTTCAGACCAAAAATGGACGTAAAACAGACGTCTCTTTAAGACGTCGCGTCCTATCTGGGATTAGACTCTGTTCAAAATCTTCATCACGAGTCTGACTCGATATTGTAAGGCAAGGGGTTAAATTTATCCGAAATAGTGCAGCACAAGAAATTCGAATTCCAGGCCAGGGAATAGAGCAACATATTTCATCTTTTATCGGAGGTTTTTTATCCGGATAATAATTTCACGGCACCCAACCGAGTGTAATTTATCGTTATTAGAGGAGGCGAGGACACTCCGTTGGAGCGGGGCACGAAGGATTTCCTCGAGATTATCGCTTCAATTAATTTCAGCGGTGCCAGTCCCGCGGTTTTCCACTCCGTCAATGTTCACCGGACGCCGTTGAAGCGGCGCGGATTCGGCGCATGAAAGAGTCAAAGTCCGGCTTTCGATTCTAAGTTATCCGATTAACCGTGACACCCGTGCAATCTACTTCGGCCGGGTCTTACCGGCCTCCGGAAGGCACCGGAGACCGACTGGAACCTGGAACCTGGACCCTGGACCGTCTTTACTCTCCCGCTTCACGGGCAACTCCCATAAGTCGTTGAAAATCTCCTGGTAGCCGGGCTTGAAAGGCGGGCCGGACACACCGACTTCGCGGGGATCTTTTCACGCGTGTCCCGCCAGCCGCTGTCCGACGACCGTGATTCGTCACGCTGAATGCGTCGGGATCAGGTAGGTATGTGCGCGCCGGGAGTTACGTGATGTGGAAATCTCAAGCGATCCTCCTCCGAAGGAATCGCGGCCGAACTGCTCGAAATTCTCCCGTCGAACACGGACTCGCGCGCGCGACATAATCTCGTTCGAACCGATTGTTAAGGGGTTAGATCAGCGCCCGGAGGCTCGCTGAATCGATCCCCTCTGCTTTCCCCGTAAATCGACCCCCTCCATCACCCGAATGTTTTCCGCATTTCCACTCCTCCGAGAGAAACCGGTGACCCGATTCTTATCCTCTACAAGAAGAAGAAGAAAATTATAGTACAGCGAATTGTCGATATATGTCAACAACACGGATTTAGCCACTGACATATATCGGCCAGGAAATACTATCCTTTCGTCCACGCACCTTACACACCTCGTCGAATGAGGTCTCTCTCAAATCACTGTACTACAGTGAGTAACGAAAGTATTCGAACGCCCTTTAAATCAGTATAACTTTTTTTTAAGTGAATCAAACGACCTGACTTTTTTGAGGAGTTAGAAGAATTGGTTTTCCAAATGATGTGTTAAAAAGATTTTGAAAAAATTACAATTGGTAAGAATTACATGAGAAAATAAAAATGGCACTTTTCACAACTTTTTTATTTGAGCCTGTAATGAAAATTTAAAATATGCGTTTTGTAGATCTCTGTTAGTTATACACGTACTGAAAATTTCATCGAAATCGGTCAACGTTGCAATGAACTACAAACGTTTCAAAATGAGAGTTTAAGGGTGAAAGTCGCAGATTTTTTATCTTGCCAGGGAATTTCGCCCTTATGTAATCATCTTTAAACGTTTGTATCTCATGACAACGTTAACCGATTTCAATGAAATTTTCAGTATGTATATAACTAACATATATCTACAAAACGCATATTCTAAATTTTCACTACAGGTTCAAATAAAAAAGTTGTGAAAAGTGCCATTTTTATTTTCTCATGTAATTCTTACCAATTGCAATTTTTTCAAAATCTTTTTTACACATCATTTGGAAAACCAATTCTTCTAACTCCTCAAAAAAGTCAGGTCGTTTGATTCACTTAAAAAAAAAGTTATACTGATTTAAAGGGCGTTCGAATACTTTCGTTACTCACTGTATGTATACAAGACTCTAATTTTTTTTCTATTGGACTCAGAGGTATCGATAATGCTGTTCGGACTTTGTTCAAAGAATTGGAGAACAATTCTCATCCGGGCACATTTTAAAGTGGAGAACATTTTCTCTCTCGGTTATTCTTTTATGCAGGAGTTTTTGTCCTTCGCAGGCGGAAAGATGATTTCGATCCTCGGAAAGGGTATAGCCGGATAAGATAGTCAAAAATGCCCTTAAACCGAATTTTATCGACGATGTGCCATTCGATAGAGCACCAAGAAAAAACATATTGTACAAAATTTCAACCCTGTATCTCGATCGGGAGGGTAGTTATGGGGTAAAATCGAAAAATCAGTTTTTGGCCTATTTTCCCTAGTTAATGACGTTTAGAAATTCTGAGAAAAATCTGGCACGTGTAAAGAACCCTAATACATACTTTGCAATTGGTTTCAGATTTTTAAAGTGAAAATCTTGCTTGTAAAAAATCAAAAACCTAAAAAAAAATCGAAAAAATGCAGATTTCACATGGAAGTTCTAGAGAGAGTGACAACATTTATATTTTAATCAAGTCTTCCGTTGTATTCTGTTAACAAGTACTTCAGCGACGGGGTTTGAATCGTGAGGGCTGGTATAGTGAAATCAGAGTTCGAGGGTGGCATAGCCACGTTAAAGTCAGAGTAACGTGTCTAGGACAGAGGTCAAGGATGAGTCAGAGTTTGTAGGACGAGTAGGTCTTGATTCGCTTCTGGAATGATCGATAAGATTGTTGACGCAGCTGACAACGGTCTAGAACATAGTTGACGTTGGTATGCGATACTTCTGTCTGCTGGTTTGATTCTGCAGTGAAGTTAGAACAGCGAGATTAAGGATTCTTATCCGGGAATCGGGTGCTGCTTTGATTCCTCCGTTGCATGTGCGCAACAAAAAATCTAATTAGAAGAGGATCCTCTTTCCGGTGTGTCTGGGTCCGGCTATACCGAAGAGTTGGCCGAGGGGCGAGTATCTAATCCAGGAACATAATCTCCGCGCAGTTGAACACCTTCCCCCGGATACCGAATTTCTGTACGTCGAACTTCCTCGCGTAATTCCCCGACAAGATCCCGGCTCGGAGAATTTCGGCCACAAGGCGACAAGGCAAGGTGAAGCAAGGCGAGGCGAAGCAAGGTAAGGTTAGGCAAGGCAAGGTAAGAGACAAGACACGAGAAAAGCGAGAAGATGAGCGACGGTGACGAGAAACGGAAAGGAACGGCGCGCGGGCCTCTTGCTCCTATCTACCAAACAACATAGTGCACTTTAAGAGTGCCAGATAACGGGCACGCTGACCGTTATATTACCGACCCTATAATTATTATTCGGGGCCCTACCACCTCTCTCTCTCTCTCTCTCTCTGCTCTCTCACTCGCTGTCGCGGGTTCCTCGGCGTTGCAGAGCAGAGAGCAGAGCTCTCTTTACTCGATTTTTTTCACGGTATCTTCGGGACCTTCCCCCGCTGGGCCGCCTTCTTTTCTCTCCGGCTGTCCCGGCCGAAGGGCCTCCTGTTTATCGAGACGAGAGTGGTCCCGGTTCGGACGGGACATCCGTAACTAATGACCCTGATAGCCGGCTATCTTCCTCCTCTATCCGTCCCGTTCTCGCTCCTCTCGATTGGCCTCCGTCTCTCCGTCGCACAATTTCTCGTTCATTGTGTCTTCGAAGGTTAAGAATACCCGGCGAACCTTGGGAGTCACTTAATTAATTTTCCGTTTCGATGGTGGAGGAGGGGAGGAGCATCGAAAAGCTCGTTATCTCGACTTATTACTCCTCGCATCCTCGTTGTCCTCCTCGCCCCTCTCGCCTCTTTCCTTGCCACCCTATCGAACCACTCGCTTTCTCTCTCTCTCTCTCTCTCTCTCTCTCTCTCTTTCGTTCCCTTCCGTGGCACCTTTCAGCTACCAGAGCGGGCCCGAGGACGTTCGGGCATTCTTCGATCCCCCGTGAGCCGTGACGTGAATAAATAATACGCGTGACGATCTACTAACGGGGCCGGGAGCAGGGGGGGAACCGCTGCCTCGGTTCGTTCGTCATTCAAGGTATTTTTCGATGTTCTTTCGGGGTTCCTCCGTCTGTTCGGCAATGCGAGCGTGATAACCGTGGGTTTTAATTAAAATTCCTCGCTCGAGATTACCCCCATCGATGCTCCCCCCCCCCCCTCCTACCAGCCCGTTTTTCTTTTTCTTATCGGAGAAAATGGGGTCTATTCGACGCGCACCCTTCGGGACCGCCTGTTTTCGTCTCTGCTCCGCAGAAAATCGCGAATATTCATCGTCGGACCGTGAGGAGAATCGGTAATACTTGTCCTCGTAATAAAACATTACTTTACGCCTTGCCAATCTACATCCCCTCCGGAACACTGTGTTTCACGGACTAATATGCTCGCGACGATCGCGATTTCAGGATTTCGTCGTCGATTCTAGTCGTAATAAAACACATCGGTATCGAGCTTCAAATATTTCAGCAACACAGAATCTAGAAACGCAAAAATAATCGTGGACTGTACACAGAAATGTTTAATAACAGTAAGAAAATTGTAACAAACTGCGTGAAAAAAAGAGATATAAAATGTACACTGCTATTATTAATCCCTGTACGTTACTCTGATGAAAATTCATCTACTTCAAATATGTTTAACCCTTTGCAACTCGAATGGCGACTATAATGCGTCACTAAAAATTGCTATACCATTGTTCAAAATACGTTTTACATTACTCAATTGTCCATTGTCAGGATTGTACGAGTAAATTCCACCATTTTCCTATGTACAACATGAAAAAAAAATATATATATATAAGGGAAATAAGAAGAAATTTCTCGTTTTGGAGTTACAGTAACTTCGAGTGCAAAGAGTTAATGGATTGAAAATAATACAACAGTATTCCTGTATTCTTCTGATTTTCTACTGCTTTAAATTGCACCATAATCATTTTGCCATAAATGCATAAAACACGCTGTCTAATAATTAACTTTTGTTAATGTGCACTATTTAATCAATTGTCTAGTGAAATTGATCGATTTGGCAAAAAAAAAAAAGAAGAAACGACTCGAGTATGAAATTATAAATGAAGCTAATCGATTTAACACTAGATTGCCTAAGCAAGTCATTTTGACTGCTTTTGAATTTCATTTTTTTTATTGCTAATACATATTAATAACTTGTTATATGACTGTAAGTGATATAAAATATATTAAAAATTACTGTTAAACAAATTTCTTTGCGCATTAGTTAGTTTTTCACAATGCAGTCATTTTGAATGCTTTCAGGCAATATAGGTATATACTAAGCTCCCGTCTTTCTAGTGTTAAACCGGGAAACCATAGATAAAATGTCGCCGTTTCGCCGTAACTATTTCCAAGGGGCAACGAGGCGTTTAAAGATGGCGAGGAGGGTTTTGTCGATAGCGAGCGGCGAATTTTTAATCTCGGCACCGAGACAAAGGAACGGCCGCCGTTTCGTTTGGCCGAAGAAAAATTACGAGGCGCGGAAAAGAATTCGCAGAAATGTCTTCCGCGTGTTGCTCACGCACGATCCGCGCGCGTTAATCGAATCGAACGATCTTACGCGCGCAATGCAATCGCCAAGTCGAAATTCCACGAAGCCGAGTCTCTCGCCTCCGGCTCCAGGATATTCCTTTCGTCCTTTGTTCTCGGACGTCCCGCACGAGCTCTCTCCAGCGAGATCAAAGATTTCGCGTCCCGAAAGGAAACGTAATAATTAAGGGACCGTACTTTTCGGTATTAGCGGCTTCCTATCTGATCCCGTACGTCGGAAATTCGGGAATCGACTCGTTCGAAATTTCGCGGCCGCAAAGTGGGGGAAACTAGTGTATAAAGGCTCTCGAAGGATCCGCGAGAATTGTTGATTCAGATTGCACACCTCCTGCTATGAAAGTTTCGTTATCGTTAATCATCCGGCGTTATCTCGCGATGCACACACCCCGCTCGGATAAATTAATACCGCGGCACGAGGTCGGAGTTCCTAGTCCGGGTTACCTAACCGTTGCACCCTACGGTAAATTAATACCGTTGGCGTGGCGTACGGTGTTGCAGAGACGATCGCTAGATTGATATTTCACCGACAACTTTCCTATATTTACACCGGAACTATATCCGTTATAAGCCCGGGAATCTGCTCCGAGATCCGATCGCGTTCGCGCTCTCTGTAACCAGCTTTCGATGCTTTGCATTCTCTTCCAACGATAATTAGCCGTGGCGGCGATCGAGTCACTTTAAACGGCACTCTTCGAGCTTGCCTTCTCTCAGGCTGGATCGTTTAAATATTTATTCTCGTTATAATGGACCGTTTGATTTATTCTCGGCAAACTCACCCCCTGGATAATTTGGTTTGTTAAATTCCATTTCACTGCGAACTTGCAAGATATTTAGGTAAAGGCACCAGTAGTTGACCATTTTATAGAAAAACATAAAAAATAAGGTTTTTATAAGCTGTGCACTTTTGATGAAAGTGAACCTCGGATGCCATGCCGTCTGTCGTTTAAATGTCAAAACAATAAGAACATTTCAAACCTTATTTTGTATGTTTTTCCATAAAATGGTCAACTACTGGTGCCTTTACCATTATTCTACTGTATTTCACGACGCCCATGTTTATTTTACAGTCTCTGTGTTTGTTCTTCTAGTGTTGCCGGGAATATTCAACATTCGAATCGAATTTCATGTAAATTCCAATAATCACTCGATAAAATTTTTCTGGATTCCGGCTCACTCGGGAATTTGGGGCAATGAGAGGGTTGATGCCCTAGCTAAAGAAGCTTCTGTTACCAGCTCTTTGAAGGTCTCTAAGATTCCATTTACTGACTTATCCGAAACTTTTAAGAAGGATGCAATTTTAAATTCAGTTAAAATAATAAAAGATCAAGGGTTACATAAGGGTAAAGTTTATTTTCAACGATTCTATAGTGATGTTCGTTCACCTTGGTTTGGTCACAAAAAGCTAACCCGACAATGTATTGTTTCAATTAATCGATGCAGGGCAGACCATTACCATATGGCTGCTTCACTTGCTCGCATTGGCATCATCGATAATCCCAATTGTAAATGTAATCAGGAGCAGGAAACGCTCAACCATGTTCTTTGGCAGTGCAATTTTTATAATGACCAGAGGATCAAATTTATCCAAAACCTCAATAGAGCAGGTTTTCAATTGCCACTGGACATAGGTTGCTCGATAGCTGAACCTAACATCATCGCTTGTGTATATATGATAGCCTTTTTAAATAGTTGTAACCTACGTGCTTAAGTATTTTCGATTTTTGTACTGTGGCCGGTATTTTTTTGTTGTACCATACAATATACTTACTATACTTACTAATAATACTCTGTGCTGGGAATTATCATGTTGTAATATTCATGTTGTAATAAATCTCATATGAGATTTCCAATAAAAAAAAAAAAAAAAAACATTCGAATCGTGGGTGTCCACGGCGTTTCTGGATTTCCATTCTTTCCGTGACGGATACGTTACACGGCGAAACAGGGCAGCGGTTTCGCCGAAGATGCCGCGCGCAAAAAGAGGTAAACAAACGTAGCGGAAAATTCAAAATTACCGAGGACCCCGGGGCCGACCACCGGAGGCGCAATTATCGTACACGCGAAAATAAAATCATCTTCGCGCCACGGTCCCATTGTCCCGCGGCGCTTAAGCGTGCCATTTCCTTGGGAGCCGTGTCGTAATTGCTCCTTTCTTTCCCCTCCGCCTTTCGGCTCGTTAGCTCGCTGAAAGAAGCTGGAATCCACGCTTTGTACGACGAGCGATGGACCGTAAAGTCTCTCCGAATCTGGATGCCTCTCTTTCCTTCTGCGAGGGCTCCTTCGTTTCACGACTGATCGATACGCTCGTCGATTTATCTTGGCCCTTCGGGCTCGTCAGAAATGGTACCGGAAATTCCCTGCGAGTCCTTCTGCAGGACCATTTTTTTTTTTTTATTTCATGCAATTAGAATCTCAAAGTAAAGATTATTTTGCCATACGTTATTTTCCTATACATTATACATTATTATAAACTGTACAATTTTCTCTGATATTTAGCTCACAGGCATTCAAAAACGAGTAGGTTATTTTACATATTTCAACCGTAGGTCTGGATAGGAGAACATTGCATGAGAGCGGAAGAAAAAGATGCAGTTTCCGTAGTTGTCTGATAAACTCCAACCTCAGTTCATCAAACGTGGGACACTGCCATAGCACGTGGTCGATATCCTGATTCTCATAACCGCACTGACATTGTGGATCGTTTACTATGCCAATTCGAGCAAGAGAGCTGGCAAGATTGTAGTGTCCTGATCTGCATCTGTTTATCGTTGTGACAATCTCACGATGGAGATTTGTGTGACTGTACCACGGTTTAGATTTTCGGTTGTGGAAGTATGTGAAGTAGTTTACACCTTTAGATAAACCTTCTTTCTCTATGATCAGGACCATTTTTCTGAAGTATTGCCCGAGACGCCCGTTCGCTTCACGGCTTACACCGTTTCGCGAGGTCCGATACTTTTGGCTGTTATCGATATCTTATCCACGGCAAGTCAAACTAGCTGGTCTAAAAGCAGTTCCCAAGAAAATTGGCACCATTTAATTATTTATATCTTCTACCTCTCGCCTTATTATTAGACGGCACAATTTATACCGTTTTAATAACTGTCGCGACTCGAAGATCTCTGCGGTAAAATATTTAAAAAGGCTCAACGAGATCCTTGTCTCTTTTGACGTACATTAGAACTCCTGCCGCAGAATGAAAATGTTCTTTCGATCGAAATTCTTATTGCAGATGAAAATAGTAACCTGGTTTGAAAGCATTAACAATTTACCACTGAAATATAGAACGGAAACGAGATATTATGTCCCAAAATGTTTCGACATACGTTCAACAAAGGTACTCGGTGCAGAAATATTTGTTTAATCCATTGTATTATAGATCTGAGAAATCGTTGGAAATGTATGATGACATTACTTTATAGAAATAACAAGGATGTGCTGCCCAAATTTTTAGCCATTCCTTTTAAAAACTAGAACTACCGAACCAATCAAAATGACTGGTTCCCGATTTTTTCTTTCACAATTACTGAAATTATAAAAATGTTTTCATCAGATCTTTTTGAATGAATTTTTTCATTGAAGCACATGTTGGAATAAAAATGGTATTAGGTTTGAATAGATGTAGTCTTGTCATTATTACAAAGCAATATTCACCAGTTGTATTTATTACTCGGTAGTTCTAGCGTTAATAACGTATACTCAAAGAAACAAATTTGTCGAATAATTCCCCATGGATCCCTCTTTAGAATCTTAATAATCGTGA
Organism: Seladonia tumulorum; assembly: GCA_913789895.3. Classification (NCBI taxonomy): domain Eukaryota; kingdom Metazoa; phylum Arthropoda; class Insecta; order Hymenoptera; family Halictidae; genus Seladonia; species Seladonia tumulorum. The sequence continues at coordinate 9,132,444 of OU565279.1, read as the reverse complement.
ATTAAAAATAGCGTTAAATGATGAATCAATTGTCATTAAGCGGTGACAGCATCGGTTCGCAAACGAATTTTCTTCTACTGCTGGCGAGCACAATCGGGGCTCTAAATCTTGCGAAAATTACACAGTGGTCCGACCGATTCTTGCAGCCAAACTGTGTCGTGTTCGCTATTGTCATCCGGGGGACAGTGAAACAGTAGACGGAAGTAAAAAAAAAACGATAGAATCGGGGGAGGCTCTGGTGTTTCGCTGGTTGCAGCGATCGGCGTAACTTAGCATCGTCCTTTCAGGTGAAAAACAAAAAGCTCCGCGATATTTCCGTGCGCAATTTTATATCAGAGGATTTAGCTCGTTCCATAAAAAAAAAACGAAAAAATGGGGGAAGGGTGCATGTGTACTTTGTTCGGAGTTCCGATATTTGCGTGCGCGCTCGCTGAATCCGCGGATATATCCCACATGCGTGTCCAGCCGTTGCATCGCTCGGAGAGTTTACGGCGGCAGATTACGGGCAGCGAGAGTGAGAGAGAGAGAGAGAGAGAGAGAGAGAATGTCAGAGAGGAGGAAAGAGGGGAGAGATCCGCGCAGAGAACCGCGTGATTATGCTAATCGGTCGTTGGATGAAATAACAGACAGTCGTACTGTCTGGCGGAGGTGCGTTAACCAGAGCTGCGGGGTGAGCGGAAGGAAAAAGAAAGAGGAGAAAAACGCCGGATCGATACGGGCAGAGAGTGAGAAACGCCAAGTGGCACAGATAAAACGCTGACGAGCAGCCCGACACGTAGAAATTCTTAATCGGCGATCGTATCTCGATTTGTTCTACCAGTCGTTTTGACACTATTCCTCGTGTACGCGCGTAAACGTCGACCCGGAGATCTGATGAACCGTCCGGACGCCGATTCCAATGTAAACGAGACCTTGGCCCGAACGGTGGGTGACTAAATGTCAGCCGAGAAGAAATCTCTCCGAAGCGGAACGTGATTCATAATAATTCCTCCTTAATGAGCTCCTTGAATTCATTAGAAAGTCCTTAGTCGTTAAAATTCGTTCCCCACACGGATCCCTCGAGCCTGACCTTTTTGCTATTATAGAAAACAATTCGTCAGAATGTTAGACAGTTTCCTAATTGTTAATCGCTAGGCTGGAGACGTTAGAGAATTTCTAAATTCTTTTGAAACGGTGGTACTCCAGTGAACAATTCAATCGAAGACGATCCATGCACGACACGATTTATCGTACAAGTTAGTGACTTTTTGTGTGATGATTTGAGTGATATTACCAGATCGAGGATCTCAAAACTGTCAAGGAACGTCCAAAACACAAAAGAATCTAAACAGTTGTAGAAAAGGCAGTCTTAGGAAATGCCATTGTTTAAAATTTGACTTTCAGTTCGGCTACAAAAATGGAAATATGCGTGAACATCCACTAATTGCTTAATTCCATTCCGTGAAATCACGTACACTACGAATGCATAAATATCGACGGTGCTAACCCTTAACCCCTTGCTCTACAATATCGAGTCATACCAGTGACGAAGATTCTGAACAGGGTCTAATAAATATGTATGTTGTTAATTTCCTGTGAACCGAAATAAAATTCTATTTTGGCTTTGTTAATGTACAGCTATTGAACAGCTAGATATAAAGGACTCGATATAGACATGAATTTTCCCCTTTTTTTAGGAAATTATGAATTACAATTACAATCACTGAAACCGTGGAATAAATCGTAGCGCAAGGAGTAGAGCGAATTTTCTCGCGACGAAGATTTTAACACTAGATTGCCTAAGCAAGTCATTTTGACTGCTTTTGAATTTAATTTTTTTGATTGCTAATACTTATTAATAACTTGTTATATGACTGTAAGTGATATAAAATATATTAAAAATTACTGTTAAACAAATTTCTTTGCGCATTAGTTATTTTTTCACAATGCAGTCATTTTGACTGCTTTCAGGCAATATATGTATATACTAAGCTCCCGTCTTTCTAGTGTTAAACGGATCTTTCAGGTCGAAATTCTATTCTTTTGTGGCCAATGCTTAAGCATTAAAGCGAACGTAGATAATCTCTGAAGGAATTCTCGATGACATGGAAAGTATCATCGTTGCAGCCAGGGGTAACAAGGGCTCGCTGAATTGGTTTCGTTGTAAACGAAAATCAATGCGTAATGGACAAGTACGTAAAAAAGGAAATCAATTGGGTAAGAAGCGTTGGCGCATTTCGATCGAACGCCACCCTTGAACCGGCTCGAAACGACCCCCTCCCGTCGTCGTCTGGTACGAAAAAGCACGTACGAAAATTGCCGGGGAAATTAGGGAGCGTCGAATTAGAGTACGTTTGGAAAATACGTGAGCGGCGCTCGTATCGGCATCGATCGTCAGATAGACCATTGATTATACGAATGTGGCTCCTAGGGCCGCCCTATGATTTGCATACGACGATTAGGCCTCGTGGCATGGCATTAGGCGTATGCTTGGAACATTTAGACGCGTCGGCCCGATAACACGCGACTCGCCATCGCGCTCCCTTCGATCGGACGAAAGCGTCCACCGGTGGACGGTCCCCGGAATTTCACGTGGAGAGAAAGGGGGAGAGTCTCCTCTCATTAATTCGCGTCCATCGAGAAAAACATAATCGATTCTGGTCATGCACCGCGTGCCACCCGTCCTTCTGGACCTGCCAGACTAGGGGACGAAAGGACACGACTAGCAGGCAAAACACGCGCCGCGAAAAAACCGAGATCCTCGGGACTCGGTGTTTTCTGGAATCGTTGGTTTCTGGATATAGTTGTCAGCGATAAAGGGTGTATCTTTGAGCAGACGCTGCCCGAACCGTGTATCGATCCGAGAAACTCACGTGTAGCCCGGTTTTTCGGCACCGAGGCGACTCCGGGACCTGGCGAACTCCGTATTGAAGCGTTCGAGTACGTACCTGGAACAGAAAAAGCGAATTCTTCGTCAGATTTTGTTGTTCGTAATTTGCCAATCGGCTCTGACGCGGCGCTCGCGACAAATCGAAAGGAACAATAATTCTATACAATTTTCGACAGAACATGCAACCTGTAAACTATTTGAAATTTCGAAAGTATTGCTACGGCAAGAGGGGAGTCTGCATTGGCATCATCGATAATCCCAATTGTAAATGTAATCAGGAGCAGGAAACGCTCAACCATGTTCTTTGGCAGTGCAATTTTTATAATGACCAGAGGATCAAATTTATCCAAAACCTCAATAGAGCAGGTTTTCAATTGCCACTGGACATAGGTTGCTCGACAGCTGAACCTAACATCATCGCTTGTGTATATATGATAGCCTTTTTAAATAGTTGTAACCTACGTGCTTAAGTATTTTCGATTTTTCTGCTGTGGCCGGTATTTTTTTGTTGTACCATACAATATACTTACTATACTTACTAATAATACTCTGTGCTGGGAATTATCATGTTGTAATATTCATGTTGTAATAAATCTCATATGAGATTTCCAATAAAAAAGAAAAAAAAGAGGGGAGTCTCTATATTACACCGGTAAAATTAGAAAATGATTCAACAGAGCGTGCGGTATTTACGATCGGTCTCGTGCGTCCGCGAACCGTCGATAACTCGCGAATGCATTCCAACGTTTATAGCTTAAAACTGTTTATCTTGAGCCGAAGTTTTGAAAACAACGGCGCGCTTACAGCAACAGAGTAGTCTCGGGATAATGGTTGTAACTTTCGAAAATGCTTCGACGCAACGTACACATCGTTTCACAATCAATTTAGCACAAGCAACCACCGAGCAACGGTCATTCATTGCTTTTTAATCGATCGAAAATACGAGTACCGATACCTATCCGGAAAACACGAGACCATAATCTATTTTATAATTATCGCATGGCAAAGATGAAACCACTCGGAAACCGTGTGTGCTCAGAGTTAACGAGCCAGGTGAACGCGAGAAGCTAATTGTACTGTAATTTCTCGTTTCATTTCTTCGAGCTTCCTGCACGAGGTTCGATCGAAAACGGGATAAGAGGAAATCATCAATTTCTCGCGGGCAGTTGACGAAGCGTCATCGTCATCGTCATCGCATCGAGAACCGTTTTCAATTTCCGGCGTTTTGTCCGCCGGGGCCGCGGATCCTCGAAATTGTTTCGAGGCTGTTGTTCGATCCGTCTCGAGACGGATATCCCGGGAATTATAACGGTGGCGCGAAGATGCGTTAATCCTGTCAGCCCGATGCCGGGAGATCAAACCAAATCGGTCGATCCTTTGTCGGATAAACGGACGCACTCTTCCTCCGGGATCGCAGTCATCACGGTCCGCCGTGAAATACGCAAATGCCCGGCAACTCGTAAAGGCAATCGACCACGAGCTAAGCTTGCCAATAGTACCCCGGCCGTAATCCACGACCCGCCACGATCGAACGGATAGAGAGGAAAGGGGGCAACAAGAATAGGTGGAAAGTACCTTGAACCCTCCTGTAATCGAGCAACGTTCCAACGTTATTCTTATCTTGCCTCTCTCTCTCTCACTCTCACTCTCTCTCTCTCCTCTGCCCCTCCACACATTGTATCAATTTAGTCGCTGATAATTCTAATTAATTAAAGGTTGCCAGCGATGAAATGGATTCCGCGGGAAATTACCCGGCCAATCTTCTAGATTGCTTTCTAATCATTTCTCCGAGCTGCATCGGCGAACCGAGCGAACTTCGAGAGCCTGATGCGATAGTCCTCCGGCCTGCCAAGACAGTCCTCTTATCCCGAATTGATCAAATTACCGTGGAATTTATTCGAAGACTAAGCACGTCGCTTCGGACTTCGATCACGCCTACGGTTTCGGAAATAGCGCATTGCAGATTCACGCGTTCGCCGCTCAAACTGTTTCATTAACACTAAACCTACCACGGTCAAATCACCGCTTTCCTATTTCACAATTATTGAAGTTATAAAAACGTATTTATAGGAAATTACTGAATTGACTTCTTTATCGAAGCATATATTATAATGAAAATCGTACAAAGTTTAAATAAATTCAGTCTTCTCCCTTCTACAAGTCGTTTCACCTTTATACATTTTGTGTGCTTGGTAGGTTTAGTGTTAAACGCGTCGCACCTCCTTCGGGAAATATCGAATCTATTCGGCGAGGGAAAGGACTCGATGTTATTTCGTGATTTTAAATGACAGCGTGTATACAAGTAATTTTACTAGCTTCGCGTACAACTACGAATTCGTGGACGTCGTGTGCGCGTGTCTGCGGTAGTCAGTCAATATTTGAAGTTAAATACAGCGAATCGGTTGAAAAACCGACATCCCACAATCTTTCACAAGCCAACAATGTCCTCCTCGATTGTTGCTCATTCACAAACTCTGACCTCACTATAATTCCCCTCTGTCAACGTGTTTTCAGTTAAGTTGTGATATACTTTAACCGTACAACAGCGGTTTCGCAGGTCTATTTTGACCCAATGAATATCCATTACACTAGAAATAACAAAATATAACGCGCGAACAGGCGTCACGTCGCACAGTGTGCCAAATGGCCTTTTTAGCTGGACAAAATTCTAAATCGCCTATTTTTCTATATTTATCGATTAATATGTTTACAGTTGTATAAAATATGAATAATTACTAAACAATATATTTTAAGTGATTTATATTTGAATAATAAATACAACAAAGTTAGTAATGGATCTATGTAACACAGAATTATTTAACAAGTAGTAGATATTATGAAAGTAGACGTCATTTTTAATTAGGGAGAAGAAAAGAATGTAATTTTGGAAAAATTATAGTAAATGTTACTTTTTGGAGATTCAGATATATTCTAACGGGAAAGAATTATTCTTTGGTTTAGTATAAGGTTTCACTTTATAAATAACAACTCTGTTTCATATTATTGTTTACTACATAATTTTTATAGGGAATGAAATGTTTTGATTCAACGTACCTGATTATATCAAAAAAAGATTTTGTTATAACGTTGTCACGTATAAAGTGATAACGTAACAAATAAAACACTAACAACAATCAATACAACAACAACAACAACAATAAAAATAACGAAACTGAAAGATATAAGAAAAACGCAAGTGAGATGTATACTGCACGCTGATCGCTCTGAGACTGAAGAAACGAATTTTCATACGAAGAATGTTCAGAGGAAAACTCGGGGATCTTATCATTGTTTATTCCTTCAATATACAATGAATGAGACCAATCCATAGGTTTCAACGAGTAGACTAAACAAATCACTAAGTGGCATCGGCTGCGTTCGAAACGCCCGGCCCGAGCTATGATTGTCACGAGCGTGTACGTAAAACGACGTAACTTCATTGTAAAAATTAGTATAGTTCTGCAACTTCCTGCAAGCCAATTTTGGTATTAAAATAAAGTACAGAATCTCTACTTTATTATATGTAAAAATCATCGCGTGGTCCAACGTGGTTCATATACTAATTCATTAACAAAGAGTAGTAACATTCGCGTTTCTGTGGAAAAATAAGTATCGTCTTTGACACTTAATTTACAAAAATAGAGGAATGTTATCGCTAATTTGAAATTACTAAAGTGAAAATACATGTTTTGAGATGTTATATCCACCATATATAGGAAATTTAAACACTCCTTAGTACCCTAGTAGCACAAAAATATTAGATAGATATTTTTTTCAAATATTGGAAAAATATTTTTTAAGCCACATTTTTTCATATGACAAAAATATTGGATCTGAATATTGTATACATGTACAAGAAATATAAATTGAATTTTTAAAAAATATAAGCTAAATATTCAGAGGATATAAACTAGATATTTAACAAATATAAAGTAAATATTAAAAAAATGTGAATTCAATATTTGAAAAATATAAATTCAATATTTAAAAAACATTCAATAAAATTTTCAAATTTAAGAAAATATAACAAAAATTAGAAACTATGAATATGTATTACTTTCTGCGCATTTCTTGTACATGTATACAATATTCAGATCCAATATTTTTCTCATATGAAAAAATGTGGCTTAAAAATAATATTTTTCCAATATTTGAGAAAAATATCTATTTAATATTTTTGTGCTACTAGGTTATAATATTAACTACTTGCTCAACTTATTTTCATTGTAAGGGAATATTTGAAATACAAAATAAAAATATTTCATTTTATCTATCTGGTTATCAAAATAAAAATATTCGATTTAAAGTAGTATCTTATTTGAACCGCATTAAATTATACTATATACCAAATCATTAATGATCGTTAATATATGTTGCAAAATATGATAGAAAACCTTGTATCCAATGTTCCAGATACGAATACTAATCCTACATTATAAAATACTAACGTAAAGTGTACTTACTTCTGAATCTTCTTCCTCCGTCGGATCCACAGCACACAATTATTGACTCAGGGGAATAGACACACACGACACACACGCACGAACAACACACACGACACACACGCACAACACAGTTTATAAAATCGTGACAACGAACGAGAAGATGTCACTCCGACCACGAACAAAATGATACTGCGATTTTAACAATGATCCCTTCCATGGAGGGGGTACGGTCAGGTTATCATAGGAAGGTTAGACGCTGAGCGTCAATAAACACTAGATACAAAACCAAGGTAAACAAATTATGGCGGGGCGCCGACCCTATTTCCCGGAATTCCTTGTTTTCGTTTCAAACGTCCTTGGGTTCGAAGCGGTTAAAATCGCAGTATTATTTTTTTGTTCGTGGTTTTATTCGTGATCTTCTCGTCTGCTGTCACGATTTCGTTAAGTGTGTTGTGTGTGTTGTTTAGTGATTGTTGTTCAATTATTCGGACCTATTCTCGTGAGTGAATAATTGTGTGCTGTGGATCCGACGAGAAAAAATATTTTTCTCGTAACATGACATAGATATTTCCTGAATATTTAAAAAGAAATATTTGTTACGTAATATAAAATAAATATTGTATGTATATTTGAATATTAAAAAAAGATTGAATCTCTTTTTAATATTATATGAATGTGTATACAATATTTTGTGCTACTAGGGTACATTTTAACATATTTCTAGCGCGTATGGAAATGTGCCCATCATTTATAGGTTAGGTGTTCGTCTTTTAGGTGAAGTTTACACGCTCTGTAAACGTACAACAAAAGAATCTCAAGTTTTAATATTCAAGGGTTTTAATACATGGTTATTTTAGATTATATTAGCACAGTTAGTTTTTGTTTATTTGAAAGTTAATTTTGTCCAGCTAAAAAGGCCATTTGGCACATTGTGCGTCGGTTCGATTTAGTCCCGCAGAAGGGTTCCGTTAGGTAAACGTGGTCAGCGAGAGGTGGATAACCGCTAAGACCGTCTGTAGCCGAGAAAGCACTAGGATCGGAGTGCGTGAAACGAGCGAAAGCTCCGATGTGGCTGAAAAGTTGACACCAGCCTTGGGTGAGAGTGAGAGAGAGAGAGAGCAGGGCACAAAGTTCGGTCGCGATCAATTCGCTGTTACTCTCGTCGGGCATCGATAGGTGTCGGTGAAAAAAAAAAAGCCGGGTGGTCGTCGACGACGCATATTCCGCGAAGGTGCACCGGTCGAAGCTTTAAATTCTCGTAATCCATCCAGAACACGGGCTACTAGGACATTGATATCGATAGCGCAGACGCGGCGCACTACGTCAACGAGATACGCCCCGCGCGACGACACACGTACACATTGTATTGTGCCCGAGCGAACACAGGAGAGAGAGAGAGAGAGAGAGAGACAGACCCGACCGACCCCCTTTCCCATTCGTGAATCCACGAATGGTGCGAATGGCCTGCGAGAGGCATTGTCCTGCAGCAGGAGTAACGTGCGCGCAGCCGGCTATCGCGATTTGATTCTGATTCAGGGAACACGGCCGGGCCGATATCGGGGATATCGATGAAAAATAATCGCGGTGATTTGTGACGCGGCGTAGGAAGCTCGGCGATAAAGGTACGCGACGATGAGGAGACGATAACGAACAACCCCCCTCCCCCCCGAAAAAATGCAGGGAAAAAACAAGAGTGAGAGAGAGAGAGAGAAAAAGGAAAACAGCGAGAAACGGAGAAAAATTTATCGCGACCTCGCCTCCTTCGCGTTTTACGCCGGCTGCGGAATCGGCCGAAATACGCGTTCGCCGAGACGTTATCGACTCCTGCATCCGAGAGCAAATATTTCTTTCGGGGAGCGCAGGAAAGGCTGGTTGCGTAACACAGGTAGCCTTGAAAAGCTCCCGTTCGTTTTCTACTCTTTCTGCTTCTCCTCCTTTCTGCTGGCTGACTCTCCTCTCGTTCTCTCGCCTCGGCTCGTTTCTCTCTCCTGCGTTCCCGACACGCTCTCTCTCTCTCTCTCTCGGCGTTCAGCGTATGTATTTTCCAAGGACCGAAGCTCGCGTTTTAAATCATCCGATGGACGATTACGCGGGACGCGTTCCCGACGGCGAGCTGCGGTTCTCACGGCGACCGCAGATTCCTCCTGGACGTGGTCATGCGAGAAAATAGATAGGCCGATGACGATTCGGATTGGAAAACCGAAGACGACGGGCAACAGACACGACGCGGACCCGGGCACCGTTCGTTTCGACACGCTAATCACTGCGCTCCGAACACGGCTCCGCTAATGGACGCGCAGGCGAACGATGTATCCGTTTCTGGGCTCGAGGTTTAAATGGATCGTCTGTCGGCGGACTCTTTAATTCCTCGGTAACCCTCCAGTCAATTTCACACATTTTTTCGCTGACTCCGAACCGATAGACGAGCTCTCCATCATTTTTAAAATACGTAAAATTATACACGCTTCTTAGATCCTTTCTCTGCGTTAAGTTGCACCGAGGAATCTCAAGTATTAACCCCTCGGACCCAACACATTTGTAGGTCGCACCGACTCGGACACTTTGTTTTGTCAGTTGCGAACGACACGAAATCTTTTAACACGTTAACCGCCATGTCACCTAGATGTGGGTGACAGAATTATTTGTCCAGGTTCTACAATGAATTTTTACGTTAATATATTCATTGTACCAAATTTGATTGGGTTCTGTAAAATGCAAGAAAGTTGGAAGACTACTACTCAATATCACACATATAATTATTTTCAATTTTTATTTCATTAAGTAACTTATTTTGGTTTCATGGAATTTTTTAGGGTTCTGCTTTGGCACTCAAAGTGTTACAGACACTTTTATGGGAAATTTTGATGAAAACCGTACAGAATCCGAAATAAATTCAATATTTTTCACTGCAGCGAGGCAACAAACGGCAGTTACATTTAATGCTTTTAGTTTCAGTGCTCGGAATAAGATAAAATTAAAAAGTAAATCCAACACACGTTCCGACACTCGGGATTCTCGTCCGAACGCGAAGGAATTACCTACGAGGAAGTGCTGCGCAGCGTAACATTAAAAAGATAGCAAGGGTATAATCGTGCAGAACAATGGCCAGGAACAGTGACAAGTGAAAGGTAATTTTGACACGGGAAACATCGTAATTCGCTACAGCGTTAAATAAAAGAACGAGGGCAACGCGGCACGGCACGGTTTCCGGTAATGAACAATGTAGCTGGTCCCCGTCGGACGTAAAAAAGGAATCGTGAAATTGGAAAGAAAGTTCCTAATATCCCGGAGGAGTCCTGCAGCCGTATTAACCGGGCTTGTCGGCCTCTTGCGCGATTCCTTCACTTTCCCCTTGGCCGTCTCGTCGCGTCAGGGGAGAAGTAGAAAATACCTGCGCGTGAAAGTTCAAAGAAAGCGTTGTCTTCTGCGTTCCAGCGTCGCTTCTATAAATTTCGCTATCCTCCCGAGTGCTCCTCTCGGCCGTTAATCCACTGCTGGCGAGGCCATTCCTCATCCTGTTGGATTCTTCGAGCGTTGGACACTTCCTGGTGGCATTGTTTGCCAAATTTTTTTTATCCTTGCCGTCTCTCCACGGAAAAACACACCACCGGCCGTTTGCGAGTAACAGTTTCAAATCGCGAACCGAAACAATCGTCCATTAGTTAATACCTCGTCGTCTTGGTTCTTTCGAAATCTGTGATCAACAGTTAGGAAATTCTTGAGATAAATTTTTCGAAACTTTTCACAAAATTTTGTGCGAGGAACATAGTGCGTGTTCTGCTACAGACTGTGTTGTCACTCGATACAAGAAGAGCGGTTGTTTTCTTAGCTTTAGCTGTTGCTAAATATTTTTTTTGCTTGCCTGTCTCTCCACGGAAAAACACACCACCGGCCATTTGGGAGTAACAGTTTCAAATCACGAACCGAAACAATCGTTCATTAATTGATACCTCGTCGTCTTTGAATCTTGGTTCTTTCGAAATCTGTGATCAACAGTTAGGAAATTCTTGAGATAAATTTTTTGAAACTTTTCACAAAATTTTGTGCGAGGAACATAGTGCGTGTTCTGCTACAGACTGTGTTGTCACTCGGTACAAGAAGAGCGGTTGTTTTCTTGGCTACAGCTGTTGCTAAATATTTTTTTGCCGGCTGTTTCCTATTGGAAAGCGTGAATTTGGTCGAGCAACGAGATTTCAGAAAACAATTCGACATTTTTAAAGGGAGCGAGCGTCAAAGTCGTCGAGCGAGAAAGAAGTCGAATCGGCAAAAAATCTATTATTCCTCGCTTTCTTCCTTGGTTCCCGGTCGGAATCCGCGGCGTAGAGAGTCAGGCCGTCGGAGTGTTTCGCTATGGAAGAAAAACACAGACCGACGAGGAGTGAGAACTATCTTAAAGTGTCGTTAGGAAGTCATCCATTATGCGGCAAAGGCTGCTCGTTCGCCTAGCCCACGCCAGAAGTCTTCCCTCGGCGGACTTTACACGCGGACACGCCTCCGCACAGCTTTCTCCGTCTCCTTTCCCGTTATCCTCCTCGTCCTGCTCGTTCCCCCGGCGTGTCCTTAACTCTTCCTTCGACGATGTGTTTTCCGTCGCGCGAGTTTTAAGCGCGATACATTGACGTCACCGGCAGCTACGCGCCCGGAACTTTCTCTCTCCCGCCCCTCTCGTTTCTTACGGTTCGAGATATCTCATCCCCAATTGCCATAAACTCTACGCTGCGCCGACTTGAGTCGAGTCGAGTCGAGTCGAGCCGAGCGGGTGTTCCGTTAACCCGCACACACGCGCGCGATACTTCCTCGTAATTAATTCCTTCCTGATGAGTTATCGTTATAAATTTCGTACAGTCATCGCCGCCGCAACACGATCATCAAGACGCTTTATACCCATCATCCATGGTGTATACACCGGACGAAGAAAGAAAATGTTATTTCGCGGCAAAATTTCCTGAGACTCGTATATCAAACCGAGACGCGAGTAGTTGCTGCACCTGCCAGGCCGGTATTATCTAATTTTCTTGTTAGAAAATAATACCATCCTTTCGTAATTTCGTTCTTCCTTCTACCGCGAGTTCTAGCGGAACCGTTTCGCGTGTTTCCCTATCGGACTCTGTCCACGGAAAAATGTCATAAACGCGCGAGCAAGCGAGCGAGGTGTAGCTGTGAAGCTAGTTACACTGGTTCCAGACGAAGGCGCCCGATGCTATCTATATTCCCATAATTTGCGTCCTCCCGATCCTCGTTTTCGTTTCGCCACGGAGGAAACGGACGGTGTTCGCAGTCGGGGCGCACCGTTATCGATAAATCGGCCACGGCGGCGTGAATTCCGCGCGCGTAACAGGATCGTTAATAAATAACGAGCGTCCCGATTGATTTAATAAATGCACTCTAATTAACGCTCAGCTCGGCTCCCGGATAGGCTCAGCCTCGGCTCCGGCTCCGATCCGCTCGGCTCGATCTGTTACGCTCAATTGATCCTTCCCGCGGCGATTAATCACGGGCAGAGTGTCCGCGGGCCCGGAATCCCGTCTAACAGATGTTACGTCTGGGATACAAACCCTTCCGAGTGCCATTGTCTCGGTCGCGTACCGTAACGTCGCTTTGGGAGTCTTGCGGGGCCGAGGCAGAGCGGAAAGTTGTTCCTCGGGACACGGTGTTTCGTCGCCGGTCCCGACGTTACAAGTGCGAAGCCTCCCCGAGAAAAGTTATGCTCCGGGTGCCTCGTCGGAATACAAAGGGGGCCCCCGCGTGATCCTTCACCGCGGGCGAACAATGCGCCGTGAAGCATGGCCGCTCGTTTCCCGTGTCGCGCACGAACGCGCGCTTGAAACTTCGCGAATCGCGGGAACCCCGTCTCTAATATCTGCCCCCGGGGGCCCCGCGTGTGTTCCACGCCGGCCGCTCGAACCGACGACCACCATTTATGGCGCAACGATCGCCGTTCGAACAAGTCCGACGTCGGCAGCTACCGCGTTCGCACCTATAAATAAGCCGGACCAGACACCGCGAGTACACCGGCAGCAAAACTCTCGCATGTGACAGGATTTTCTGCCCAAAGTTCCGAAACATCCGTTTTACATCTGTAGAAATTGTTATTCTTACCGAAGCTATCGGCTATAACTCGAGGCTTGTTGAGTTCTTGCATGTTCCGTTAGATTATATTTTGAATTTATGGAAGACGCTTTATACTTCCTGTAGCTTCCTCTTTGCAAAACCCGGAAAAACCCCGTTGACCGTTACGTGCGTCCGATGACGTTCCGGCAATTATAAAGGTCAGTGCCATAAAAACCGTTTTACCATCCTTCGACAGCTACCCAATTAACGGCTGGTTTTTCCCAATAGCTAGTAGGTATGATTTCTCCTACCCCAGACTTCTGCCGAACAGAAGTACGTAGCTCAGTTCTGTACGAGCACTGCGAGCGAAACGGTTGCTGAGTTGACAAGTTCACTTACACATAGTTTTTCTTTTTAATAAATATTCTTTATTGCTTTCAAAGCAAACTCTGTTAATTATTCAACAAGTCTAAAGAAGTTAGAGCACTACAGCGAGCACTACAGTAAGAGCCAAAATTTTCTGCCCAAAGTTTCGAAAAATCCGTTTTACTGTCAAAGTAAAACGTTAGGCCTTTTTACTGTACTATGTGGAAAACCCCACATCCTAGAAATATTGGGAAATATTCCCCTTTGTTTTATAGTTCTACTCTAATTTAATAGTCCGTTTTGTAGACACCTCCGACAACATCTTCTTTTACTCAAATATATTTCTTCCACCGTCTTCATATATAATTATTTACAAATAACCTCTCAACATTTACATCTGTAGAAATTGTTTTCTTACGAAGCTATTGGCTATAACTCGAGGCTAAAGAAGTTAGAGCACTATAGTGAGAGCCAAAATTTTCTGCCCAGTTTCGAAAAATGCGTTTTAATGTCATAGTAAAACGTTAGGCCTTTTTAATGTACTATGTGGAAAACCCCACATCCTAGTAATATTGGGAAATATTCCCCTTCGTTTTATAGTTCTACTCTAATTTAATAGTCCGTCTTGTAGACACCTCCGACAACATCTTCTTTTACTCAAATATATTTCTTCCACCGTCTTCATATAAAATTATTTACATATAACCTCTCAACATTTACATCTGTAGAAATTGTTATTCTTACGAAGCTATTGGCTATAACTCGAGGCTAAAGAAGTTAGAGCACTACAGTGAGCACTATAGTGAGAGCCAAAATTTTCTGCCCAAAGTTTCGAAAAATGCATTTTACTGTCAAAGTAAACCGTTAGGCCTTTTTACTGTACTATGTGGAAAACCCCATATCCTAGTAATATTGGGAAATATTCCCCTTCGTTTTATAGTTCTATTCTAATTTAATAGTCCGTCTTGTAGACACCTCCGACAACATCTTCTTTTACTCAAATATATTTCTTCCACCGTCTTCATATATAATTATTTACATATAACCTCTCAACATTTACATCTGTAGAAATTGTTATTCTTACGAAGCTATTGGCTATAACTCGAGGCTAAAGAAGTTAGAGCACTATAGTGAGCACTATAGTGAGAGCCAAAATTTTCTGCCCAAAGTTTCGAAAAATGCGTTTTACTGTCACAGTAAAACGTTAGGCCTTTTTAATGTACTATGTGGAAAACCCCACATCCTAGTAATATTGGGAAATATTCCCCTTCGTTTTATAGTTCTATTCTAATTTAATAGTTCGTCTTGTAGACACCTCCGACAACATCTTCTTTTACTCAAATATATTTCTTCCACCGTCTTCATATATAATTATTTACAAATAACCTCTCAACATTTACATCTGTAAAAATTGTTATTCTTACGAAGCTATTGGCTATAACTCGAGGCTAAAGAAGTTAGAGCACTACACTAGCCCTGTGCATGCCGGTTTAGAGCAGGCCACGCCTTCTTCACGTAGAAAGAGAAATATAGGCAACCCTCTGTCTCCTCTCTTGTCATTATTTAATGTGTATGTAGCCGATAACGATATCTACAGCGTTACGAAATGTGTATTTGCAATTTGCAAATATTGGGATGGTCGGTACAAATGAGCCTGAAACTATTCTATTTGCAAAGATAAGTAAATAAACGTTTTCTTGGCTGAGGCTTCGTTTTCGTATCCTAGCATCCACGATAAGTAGAATTGGTTGGTCATGATCGGACTAACGGCGGAGAAAACAATTTTTAAATTAACCCTTAGCACTCGAACGGCGACTGTAAGGCGCCACTAAAAATTGCTGTATCATTATTCAAAATATTCTTTACATTATTAACTTTGTTTCTATTTAATAAATTACTAAACATTTCACTATTGTACGAGTAGATCGCACCATTTTTGTATGTATAACACGAAGAAAAATATACAGAACGGAAATATTCTAGGTCGGAAAAGATGTTCGTTTTGGAGTAGAAGTAGCTTCGAGTGCAAAGGGTTAAAAAGACATTTAACGTGCTGTGTATCTCGCGTTTCAGCAAGACGCGCGAAATTCCACAAAATTTCTATAACACGAGAAAACTCAGAAAGACCGCGGAATGTAATTTATCGACCAATCGAGATTGGAAGACGCGCGAGGTACGTTAATGAAAAAGCTCGATAGGTAAACGGCATGATAGAGGCTGGGTTTCGCGAGCAGAGGATCGTGATTTCGCAGGGTGTTTCTCGATCCAGGGGGATAATTGCGATGCGTACGGCCTCGTTTCTTATCAACTCCGTCGACTTGGCGGTTTTTTCGCGATCCGCGTGACCGGAAGCGGCCGCGGGATCAGCCGCAGCGACGTTCCAGCGAGGCGCGATCGCGAAAGAGGATCGAGGTAATGCGATTTGAACGCGACGGGGCTACTTAACGAGATGGAGTTTCTTGATCGCGAGTTTTTAACCCGGCGATAGGGCGCGCTCCTCTCCAGCGGTAACGAGGACGACGGAGGATTTTTTTTCAACGCCGCTTCGCTCCGCTCCCGTGGGAAAGTCGCCGATGCAATCTTGCGGCGAGCTCGCGGTAATAAATACACCGGCGCCCGTGGATTTTTTTACGGACTTTGAAAAGTCTATTTTCCGGGACGCTTCTGTACGGCGGCGCCGAAAAGAGGAGCCTTTAAGAAACGTAAATTCAGCGGAATATTACGGTTCCCGGGGTTTATAGAAGTTGCTCTTCTCCGTAAAGACGATTTTTCGATGAGAACGGCGAGTTTCTGGGGCAACGTTCCTCTCTCGACGGTCGTCTACGGTCGAACGTTCCACCGGGTACGTGGCTTCTTGCTGACAGCGACGGGGAAACTCTGCGGTCGCAATTAAACAACGCTGTCCCGGCTGATTAACGAACGGGCCACGATAATCAAGCAAGTTACGGCCACCGCCAAACAGCAGCTTAACCGTCGGGACGTTTAACGTCGTTCCAACGATCAAACGGATTCTGAACGAGGGTCGTGACCTCTTAAGAGTATACACCGCCGATTTATCATCTCCTTCCGGCTCTCTACGGCGAGTGTCGCGCCCGTTCCGCGACCCGTTCCGCGCGCGGCGTAAATCAGAAAACCGTGGCAACGAAATCGTCGGGCTTCGGGCCACCGAGGTCTCGCGTGTAGCCTTGAACGGGCTCGTAAAACTTCCAGACGGAAACGATCGAGTGCCCTCGACGTGTTTGACGACAATCTCGAATTTCCGATAGAGGCAAACGAGCGGAGCACTGGCTGCCCGATACTTTCGGAGCCGGCGACACGCGAGAAACACTCGTAAAAATTTTGCCGTTAAAGCGCTCGCTTCGCCGAAGAACGCGCGAAGGAGAGCGCCGCCGCGCCGGTGAAAAATAAAAAGAAAAGAAAAAAAAAACTTGAGCAGCGTAATCAAAGCGGCGAGGAAATCCTTTCGCTGGTTGCGCCGACGGGAATTAGCCTGGCTGCGATTAGACTGGAAAAACGGGGTAGGACCCCGACCGGGAACACATCGAAGACATTATGGCGGTTGTGCATGCACGCTGATTCGATCTGGTGCCGCGCCTTCGCACGAACTAATAATTAGACACCTTTATGCAATTCCACCCTCGCTGCCGACCCGCGACAACAACCTCCGCAAGCCTCTTTCGATGGGAAGACGAATTTATGCTGCAAACGCGATTTCTTTATCAGCGGTTCATTATTCCCTGCGACTAAAAGCATGCGGAAAATGGTCTAAAGTTTAGATCTTGAACAACTTTCCCTTCGTGAAACTTCAAATCATCCCCTAACCGTCGATCCCCTAGTCGTCGGCCGCAGACAAGGTTCTCCAATTTGTTACCGATGGTAGAAATTAAGATAAATTTTACGGACAATTTTATCGTCAACTTCAAACCTCCTTTGCGGACCGACAATAGATTTTACAATAAATTTTGAAACGCTTATTAGAGTCAGTGCCCAGACGTCGTCTGTGAAGTGTTGACGGCAAAATGAACGTCTAAAAAATGATTTATTAATTCGTTCTTCGAAATAAAATAGTCCAGACAGCTTCTCCTTAATGGTATGCAAATTCCTTGAGTCCCAGGTAGCAATTGCAATTGTACGATGCACGCGTTCGACGGCGGAAGACGTTAGGGATCGATTTTGTTTCGAGAGCACGAGTCGATCGATGGCTGCGAGATGGACGCCGATTTATTCAGGTGGACGGAACAACGTGTTCGGTCGCACTCGTGCCAAACAGGTTGGTACCCGAGGCCCGAGAGCATGGGCCCGGGTCGCTAAACTGTGAAACGTTTAATTCGAGACTGTCTCGCGGCGTTTAACAACGATACGTCCACCGCCATTTTGTTGCGGCCCTCCCACGTCGCAACCCAATAAGCTGCAAGAGGCGTCCCGCCGGCGAAAGTGTTCCATTAGCGGCCGCGCAGCGGCTAATTTATCACAGGGGCCGCTCAATTTCATTGCAACCGTGCAATAATTAGACGTGTTTATGCACTTCCATCCCCCGTTCCGTGTAAACCGAGCAGAACACCTCGGGGGGGAGGAGGGGTCGAGGAGAGGGGAAAGATTAATGTTGATTCGTTGCTTTTTGAGCCCCGGAGCCCTCTTGCCACTATCTAGAAAGCTGCCAAGCCCCGGATGATCGAGAAATCCGGGCTCGGGCAATTTTCGGGCAGGACCCGGGCCTTCAGCGCTGTTTTATGCAACCCGAAAAACCTGTCTTCGGTCCGCCGCGGCTTCTCGTTATGCCGCCAGTCCACGGCCACCTGCTCTATCATCGGCTAAACGGTTCCGTGTATCGGCGCAGCGAAATTATACGAGCGTAATGGTGTTTCATCGTTTATTACAAGCACTAATTCAACCCGGCCTGTGCAATTTTGTTGGCCGGGAGAGCCTTACTCCCTTCCCGCGTGATTCGGAACTTCTTGCAACCCGAACTGTACGCCGCGCCGCGCCACGTCGTCACGATGCAGAGATAATGGAAACGATTAACCGGACGACATTGATGCGTTAGTGGTGGTATCAAGCTCATTAAGCCACATGAGAAAGTGCAGCCTCATTTATACTTTATCGGCACTTAATACGCCCGATTAATGTATCTAGATCGCACACGCGCCAAGGACTCCTTCCATCGCCGAATTTTCTTCGAGATAAATGTCGAAATTATTCCAAAATTATCCTATTAGTTTGCTGGCCTCTTCATCTCAAGATTGTCAACCGAGAAATTACTTCATTTAGATCTTTCTGGAAGGATTACCGGGGTAAACACGGCATAAATCGTGCACAATTATTTTAGCACATTTATTTCGCAATGTTTTTTTTCAAATCTATGGTCCACGACCAAGAGTAACTCACCGCTGGTAAAGTAGTCTAATAATTTCGTTTACACGTGTTACAGAAAGTCCTCTATAACACTAGAACTACCGAGTCATAAATACAACCGATGTATATTGCTTTGTAATAACGACAAGACTACGTCTATTCCACTCTAATACCATTTTTATTCTAACATGTGCTTCAATGAAAAATTCCATTCAAAAAATTTGATGAAAACATTTTTATAATTTCAGTAATTGTGAAAGAGAAAATTAGGAACCAATCATTTTGATTGGTTCGGTAGTTCTAGTGATAATACTAAAAATCCTATTAACACGTTGACTGCCATATCACCTATGTATATATGGGTGACGGAATTATTTGTTCAGGCTTTAAAATTATTTTTTACGTTAATATATTCATTGTACGAAATTTGATTAGGATCTGTAAAATGCAAGAAAGTTGGAGAACTACACAATATCATACATTTAATTTTTTTCAATTTCTATTTTACTAAATAGCTTACTTTGATTTCATGGAATTTTTTTGGTTTCTTTGTTTGGCGATGAAAGTGTAAACAGTATACCAGTTGGTAAAACGTTACGGTAACAAGAAACAAACCGAGGCCGTACATTATTTGAATCATTCCTTTATTCATTTTCAATCATTTTTCAAATATTTTTGCTCCGTGTGTACAGTGAACTACGATTCGTTGGATACCATGACGTTTACAGATCTATTGTAAACATATACGGTGCGCTTTGAGGGAATTTCACAGATTAAATTTTCCATTTGTCGGTAAATAAAGGGCATGCCGTATAGTGCCGGCGGAAAGTTGAACGAAAAAAAGTTAATTGAATGGGGAGAAAGAATTTTTGTATTTTCGCTGGTGTTCTCTGTTTCACGGTGTTTCGTTTGTCTCCGAAATTTTCGATGCCATTGATACATTGACCTTTCCGGTCTCGTCATTCATGCGAGCAACCGCTTCGGAGCGGTTCGCGCGTCTCCGCGCGTTTCGCTCGTTGTAATAACGTCCCTATGGTCGTTTTTCTGCGGTGGGAACGAAGTTGCATGCAAAGGAGCACCTGCGTTAATGTTACGGCGCGGCTGCAGCGCAACGGAGGCCGATAAAAAGTGGCGGATGATGCGGTGGAAATTTATCGATGATCGTCGGAGGATGCCGCTTCGAAACGACGTCCCATGGACCCCGTTTCGCCGCACAATGGGACAGTGATTCTATTATAGTCTCATTCTTCCACCGTCGATTTCTATTCACCGGTCTCTCTACCCCCCGACGATCTTACTAATTCGAAATCAATATCCGGCAATACCGTTCGCGGCCTACGATTGTCGCGTTAATAAAAGCCCCGCTGATGGATTTCGCCAGGTAAATTGCCTCGAACAATTGCTCGGAACCGGCCCGGGGGTGGAACCGAGAGGGGCGGGGACCGGGGGCCGGGGTGGGGATGAAGGAGAAAGGGGAGGCAAACAGAGAGGAAAAATAGTTTTCCTCCGTGATTGACTTGACCGGGACGCGATCTCTGCCGGGACTGGAAATTCTGTCCGGGTAAGGAGAAAGGTAATGATATCGACGATGAGAATCGTTATCGAATCAAAAATTCATCTGACGCGGGACCCGATAATTTCGACGAGCTGTCTGCCCGGCGAACGGAGAATTGCTACCGGGGGGCTCTCTCGTTCACCGATCGGATACAATCCTCTTTTCACAGAGATAGTAACTCGGTGCAGAGAGTCTTCGTACCTTCGGTCTCTATTATTGTACCTCGCTTACTAAATTCGGAAGAGGAACGATGCTGATAGCTGCTACTCGAATGGTGTTTACCGTTCGCAAACAGAGCGGACCTGGAAAAACGCTCATTACTACCGAACCGCACGCCGAACGGACTCTCTTTTCCACCCCGTCCGATCAAAGGCGATCCGAATCGCGATTCCACCCCACCCGACCCCCCTCCCTCCCCTCTCCTCGACCCTTAACGAGCCATTCAAGTTCCGCCATTAAATTTCGCATTCGAAAGATAATCGTGAGCGACGTGGCCACGGATAGTCGCCGGAGCTTATCGATCCCCGTGTGTCCGAGCCGCTTCTCCGCGAGTCGGAAAGGTTAATTACGTCCCGTGGCAATCGTCGTTCTATTATCGCGGACGTGCATCCGCGACAACAACGTCATCGAACAGTTCGGCGCAACTGTGTCATCGGGATCGGCCCGCTGCAGAAGACGCGTGCCGATGCACTCGGTTCCCATTGGCGTGCCGCGAGGAATCGCTCGCATCGATATGCATTCGAAATGCATCGAGCACAGTGACACGACAGGCACACACGTTCATTTAAAAAGCAATGTCAGTTTCTATGCAATAAAATCAGAGCTTCTTCGTGTTTCTTCGGTATCTAATACGAGATATATTCTTCTAAGATCCAGTAATATAAATACAGTTGCAGGATGTTCCAATTCCAACAATTTAGTTGTCACTCGTTGCGAGGACAGTGATTTTTCTATATACGTCGCCAAGACCTAGTTCGCGAAATAACAAGAGTTACGCGCGTAAAATTTGAAGAAGATCGATTAACTTATTAATAAGATGCAGCAGTTTTGCAAGTCATATGCTGCGGGAATCATGTCAGAATTTATCATGCCAAAAACTACACTGTGTTAACTTGAAATTGTCTAAAGTTGACGACCCTAAATGGGAATACTCTATGGGAATACATGGGAATACTCTATATACACTTACCGACAAAAGTGAAGAAACAAAATAGTCGTTTGGGAATTAGTGTATATTTTTAATCTCCTGAAATACTCATGTCCGAATTAAAAATAACATGACGAGATTACGTATCATACATGAACATACAATAAGCTTTTTTTCGATTATACTTGTACAAGCACTACTATTAATATTGAGTCAAGGAAACAAGATAAATACTTGTGACAAAAGTTAAGAAACATGAAGACTTCTTGCAAGAAGTAGAGTAAGCAATGTAAACAAACATGTTCGAAGGAGTCTAGTCTCCTTTCTGACATCGTCGAGTGTGGTTTGTATTATTAGCTGCAGCAAATATGGCAAGAAGGCAACATTTAACTGAAAGTGAGAAACAAAGAATAGTTGAAATGTTTAAAAAAGGGCAGAGGAAAACTGACACTGCAAAAGTGTTTGGTGTAAATCGTTCTGTTATCACGAAGATTATAAAACGTTTTCAAGACAATGGAACTGTTAAAGTGGCACCACGAACCGGCAGACCACGAAAAACAAGTAAAAAGCTGGATCGTCGAATTGCAAGGCTGTCTAAATGCAATCCATTTTGCACAGCTGTCAAAATTAAAAGTCAGTTGGACCTCAGGAACATTAGCAGTAGGACAGTTAGCCGTCGTTTAGATGAAAATAATCTTTTTTCGCGGAAAGCATGTAAGAAACCATTTGTTTCGAAAAAGAATCTTAAAGCTCGGTTGGAGTTCGCTAAAGAGCACATTAACTGGTCTGTTTCTGAGTGGTCAAAAATTCTATGGAGTGACGAAAGTAAGTTTAACTTATTCGAAAATGACTCTAGAAGTAACATACGACGTCCTATTGGACAGCGATTTAATGTCAAGTATTTAAAACCAACAGTAAAATTTGTTGGTGGTAATGTGATAGTGTGGGGCTGTTTCTCACGTAACGGTCCTGGTCCGTTAATACAAATAAAGGAGACTATGGATAGATTTTGGTATCGCGATATTTTGCAAAATCATATGTTGCCATTTGCTAAGGAGAAAATGTCAATGGAGTGGTCATTTCAACATGACAATGACCCAAAACATTCTTCTAAATTAATTAAGGCATTTCTCATGGAGCAAAATGTTAATGTAATTAAGTGGCCAAGTCAATCTCCAGACTTGAACCCAATTGAACATTTGTGGGATTACGTTGGACGTCAATTGGGGAGTAATTCATTTACCAATAAAGCGGAGTTAATGCGAGAAATTACGAAATTATGGTCTAAAATACCACTCGAGCATTGTGTTCGATTAATCGAATCAATGCCACGCAGATGCCATGCATTCATCAAATCCAACATCTTATTAGATCATCATAAAAAGTATAAACACCAGCACATTGTTGTTTTTTGTTAAAAGTGATTACATGATTCAAGCACAGTATGTTTCTTAACTTTTGTCACAAACTTTTCTTTCGTTTCCTTGACTCAATATTAATTGTAGTGCTTATACAAGTATAATCGAAGAAAAACTTATTGCATGTTCATGTATGATATGTAATCTCTTCATGTTATTTTTAATTCGGACATATGTACTTCAGGAGATTAAAAATATACACTAATTCCCAAACGAATATTTTGTTTCTTAACTTTTGTCAGTAAGTGTATGTTGCCAAGGCCTGAATGGTAAACGTCGCGGAATTATAGCCACTATCGAGGGATGAGGTCCGTGAGGGGCCAAGAAGCTTGAGAGATCTCATTCGTCGAGGAGTGTAAGCTCGAACAGTATCTCCTGGCCGATACATGTTCGTGGCTAAACCCGTGTTTTAGGACATATATCGAGTAAACACTGTGCATGTAACTGCGATCAATAGTCAACGATTTTCTAACTGATTGATTGTAACTTTTCGTGTGTTGCAATCCGATTGGATAGAACGATAAAACTCAGGGTGTGACCGCAGCGTTCCGAGATCAGCTTCATCGATGGAAGTCTCGGAAAGCGGCTGATCAAGAATACCGGCTGCGTAAAAGGAAAAAGAAGCGTGAGCGTAGAAGGTGAATGGTTAAAAAACTTGGTCCCTCGACCGATTCGCCGCGAGCGTGCGCTTTAAGGTACGCTAAAGCCGCAATTATGCCATTCTACGGTGCGCCTCTTTTACGACCTTTACTGCCTGTCTTCTTCTTTTACGCTGCATGTTCTCCGCTCTCTCTCTCTCTCTCTCTCTGTTTCTTTCTGTCTCTTTCTCTGCGCTCAGGAGGCCGACCATCGAACGCGTCTACTCGCGTGCACAGACTCGCGCAAAAAGCTGTCATGTCGGTCTAATGTAATTGCAGCGAGCGATTGGGGCAACCGAGGCGCCGATACCGGCCGGTAATTTCGTTCGAATGCTGATTGGGCGGACGAGCAACAAATCTCCTGGAACAATCGGAATATTCATATCGGAGGGAGCGCTCTGAGATCCGCGTCGGATAATCTCGACAATGGCCGCTGGACGGGAGAACCCCCTATGCGAAGGTCTACAACGTTTTCGAACGTTCTCAATTTTTATCTGTACAATATTATTTTTCCGATCCTCCTGGCCGGACGAGTCCGATATTATCGTCTCGAACGGCCATCGATCGCGCGTGGCGGCCGCTTCTTCCGGTTCGAGTTTTAAAGCGGAAGCGGGTCTGAAACGCGAACGGCGACGTTTTAAATCGACGACCGGACAAACGGGAAACGAGAGCGACACGGACAACTTCGGAAAAGGCGCGCAGGAACTGTGTACGCGAGGATTTATCTCGCTCCTCCTTCGGCGAAAATAAAAATCGGCGATCTTCGTCGCCGGGAAAACAGCTCGTTCCTCGAACCGTAGGATTCCTGAGAACGGTGGAAAAGGACGCGGCTTGTTTGTTTGCACTGGATGCACTTGGCGAAGTCCGGTCGCCAAGACCTTGACACCGCTATTTCGTTTTCAGGCTGCGTCGGCAGGATGCAGTCGGCGCGGCGCACGCGTGCAACAGACCCTTCGCCGGGCCTCTCTCTTTCTTTGAATGGAGGATCTCGATCAAAGGAAACCGTGGAGGATTCGTGTCATCGATCCTCCGACCAAGCCACCGCGTACTTCCTCGAATATTTCCCTTAAATATCAACCCTCCGGTAGCGTGACTCGGGTCCATTTCGAACCAGGGTTACAAATATTCCATTTAAATTCGAATTTTCTAGCAGCCAGCTTGCCAACGTTGACCTCGAAGAAGTAGGTTCAATATGTAAGAGAAAATTGATATATGTATATATAAGGGATTTAATGGATTTAGACATGACTAGGGTCGACTAATGTCCCTCATTACATAAACTGTTTCTTAAATATAGAATATAAAACACGAAACGCCAACGAGGACATTAATTATGGAGAACGATCGAATTGTTAGAGCCACCTGTGTCAATTAATAATTGAACTAATCTTCTAATTGAACCTGTCACACCGTATGTTTAACCAGTCAGCTGTTTTTCACGAGTATACTCGTCATGAAGCAATATTTTGTTCGTGACGAGTATACTCGTCGAATCAGCTATACGGTTCATTTTTACGACTCAAGTTACGTAGACATTTTTCAAAGAGGAAACAGTTAACCCTTAGCACTCGAGTGGCGACTCTGAAGCAACACTAGAAATTGTTATGGCATTGTTTGAAAGAAATTTCAAAAAATATTACACAATATTTGTTACATTAGAGAATTTGTATTTAATAGATTACTAAACATTTGAATATTATACGTGGAAATTGGATCAGTTTCGTATGAATAAATGAAAATATTCTAAGACGGAAGAAAAATTTAGTTTTAGAATGAAAATGGCGTCGAGTGCAAAGGGTTAACTATGTAGTACCCAGATAGCACTCGACGTCTTAAAGACGTCTGTTTTACGTCCATTTTTGGTCTGAACGTCTTACGTCCTGAAAAGACGTCTTTAAGACGTACAGTTTTTTCACAAAGACGTTCCAGAGACGTTCAGAAGCCGTTCGGAAGACGTTCGTAGGACATTCAGACGTCTAATAGACGTCTGAACGTCTTCGACAGACGTCTTTAAGACGTCTCTGTGCTATCTGGGTAGTACTACTAGTATGTAGTTGCAGTCTTTCTATGAGGTATCGATTATTGAAAACAGCAAATGTCTGTCTAGCAACACTGTAAAATTGCATTTCATCATATGATTAGAAATTACTGGAATATTAGAACATGAAGAAACGTGCTTCCGGGATCGGATTTCAAGGTTCCCGTCCCGTTCCACCGTATTCGAGGAAAGTCGCTCGGTGCATCCAGAGTCCAAGACCTTGCCACGACTTTTGCCATGGTCGGGTTATTTTTTTTTTGCAGCGTTGTGGAACGCGTGGGCACGATGCAGTTAGGTAGTCCCGGCGGACAAGGCCTTCCGTGTCGGTTGGCTGGTCGCTTGTTCTTCTGGTATATAAACCTCGACCAACCGGCACCGCCTTCGTCGTCGCGTTTCGTCGACGATGTTGCAACGAATGCAACGGGCTCCGGGATTGCACCCGTTTCTTCGCCCTTCCGCCGACTGCACCGTGCGCGTCCAGCACCTACACACGCATTCCGGCTGGCTTACGTAAGGCCCGAGACCTTATCCTTGCGAAATCGAGACACCTCTGCGGTCTCCTTGCGATACCTCGAGAGAGAAATTCGAATCGAGGATTCCTCCAGCCGAATTTCTCCAACGCGATCGAGAAATCGGGCCGAGTGTCTCGAGCAGAATACTGTTCGACTACTGGGGTGCAGGTATTATCGACTGTCGCTATGAAGTTAAATATTTTTATGCAAATTCACGTGAAAACACGATTTTGCTGGTCGAAGAAAATTGATACGTTAATATCACTAGGAGAAACCTTATTTTGTACCACAAAATAATTTTTTTAATTTCGAGAGAATTCCATTATATCATTGGTGATTTATTATGATTATTAACCGTAGACCTACGGAGCACTAAAAATTACTATTTTACATGACTTCACAAAAATAACAAGAACGTGTCTATCCACATTTTTAGCCATTATTTAAATAGTACATACTCCAAAAAATAAATTTGTTGAATTATTCCTCATGAATCATATCTTCAGAGTCTTAATAATTGTAAATTAAAAATATTAGAACCCGTCATTCCACAGTCCACTTGTCTTTACATGCCATTTACACATGCATATGAAAACATACGTGAAGTAGCAAACGCAATAACGAACAGAATTAGTTTTAATCAGCTCTTTCAGCGGATACTGCACTTTGATAAAATCTTCATTGATCGTATTCTGAAAGTGGGGAAATTTTCAAGGGAAAAATTTGAACTCGTCTGTACTATCTGCAGGCGACTATGGCTCAGGGTTTAAAGCGGTGACTTTCGTGGAGTCGGTTTACGATGTTCTCTCGGCCTTTTTCGCAAATCAGTTTTGGTAGCTGGAGGCGTATAGTGCAGCAATAAATGCTCGGCAAACTAGCCGTTAACGCGGTCGATTCATTTTTCCTATTAGACGATTCGAGCCAATCGATCGGCTTTTCTGTTTGCGCGTAGTTTCGGGCTAGCCGATTTTCCATCAGGTCCCGAGGAGGCTCGAACTCTGAATAGATTATTTCGGAATTTCGGCGGAACCGTATTTCCGTTCGGCGATCGACCGGCAAAATCGATGCGCCAGTGGTACCCGTTCCACGTGGAACCGGAGGTAGACGATCGATAGAAACGATTGTCCCGTTAAAAATTCAACGATAGCCCGCGCCAGACGCGCCGCAATGTATTCGACAGTTATTTGGGCATTTGGAGCCGGTAAGAGCAGTTATCGCCAATATTGCGGGAATCCCTGACCAGTTATTTGCCGACAAGATGGTTAAATAATGAAAATAAATATTAGCGGGCCAACGGGAACGGGAACCGAACGAAAACCGTCGCTCGTTTGTATCAACCGCTACCGTTTTATCACTCGATTAAGGGTTGCAGTTTATCGAGGGTCGCGTCGTCGTGTCTGCTACTTTGTCGGACGCAACGCATCGTCTTCAAACGTTCCTGCATCGATAAACAAAATTATTAACCCTCGGCACTCGAATGGTGACTGCAAGGCACCACTAAAAATTGCTGTATCATTATTAAAAATATTTTTTACATTATTAAATTTGTTTGTACTCGGTACATTACGGCAAGTGTAAGAGTAAGTTGCACTAGTTTCGTATGTATAACATGAAAAAATACAGAAGGATAATATTCCAGGTCGGAATAAATGTTTCATTTTGGAGTTTAACACGTTAACTGCCGTGGGGGTCACCGGTGACCGGCACTTGACTTTGCTCCAGCGCCGTGGGGGCCACCGGTGACCGGCGGCGTGGTCAATACTAAAAGTACATAATTATAGTAAATATGGATACTGATCAATTTTTCAATAATACCATTGTTACTATAATGGTTTGAAGAAATTAATGCAATATAGAACATACAAAATAATTTTTTTTTTTTTCGAAACACTGAGAGTAATCACTTAGCAACCGAAGCACGATTGTTTAAAAAAAAAAAAGTAATACTTGCCAAATGGTCCCCACCAAAAAAAATGCTTCAAACATGATTTTACAACTCATATTATTTGCTGGGAACTATATTTCATCATAATATGCATCGCATAATGAAAAGTTCATGTTGGCGCCTGGGACAAATCATGGAAAATCCGTCCGGCAGTCAACGTGTTAAGATAGCTTCGAGTGCAAACGGTTAACAGATTCACTTTTATCGATCCACGGTCCATTTTCTTCATGCATACCCGGAACATACACGCCAAATTTCGCATTCTTAAAAACAGGTTCGCGAACAAACTGGATTTTTGAGCACTCATGAATTTTTAATGATCCAACAAAAATTAATTTTCTGCGATCTTTCCATGGAAGAGACGTTCCTGTAAAGTAGAATAAATTTTCTATCACTTTGACGTGTCTAAAATAATCTATGAAAGTTGCACGATCCCCACTGGGATCGGGTTGCACTGGTCCCCCGATTTCATGAATTTATAGCAAAATTTGAAACAACAGAAGGATCGATGTATTGCTTTCTGTTACAATTGTTAGAGAGAAACAAAAGTGTTCCCAAGTGGCTCCTGTTTCTTGTAACAGATGTAGAAAGTATTTTCCATAAAAATTCGCAGTCTAACTGAACACTGTCAGCACAATTTCGTCTGTTTTACATTCGAGTAATATTCAACGACGGTGCTGGTCGATTCACCCGGTAGGATCGTCGCAGGATGCGTGGCTCGTGAATTGACAAAGAGGCGCCGAAGACGTGTATTATTTCGGGCGAGGAGTCACCGGAATAATTACGTACGCAGATCAGTTGCTTAGATGACGAAGCCTACTCTCCCTTCGGAGCGTTGGTGTAAGGGCTGCAGTTTTTGTTACGGGCGTTCGGGAGGATGATCGATAATAAGACCAGAGGAAATCGGAGGCTGGCTGCTGCTCGTTACGACGCGAGACGACCAAAATTCCATATTTGGGTCACTCGAGACGGCCGGGGGACGCCCTTTTCATTTCCATACGTAGGTACATCTGTAATGGCAGGGAACCGCCCGCGAGAGTTGTACACGCCTTCGCATAATGTCTCTGATGCATTATGTATGCTTCACACCCTTCTGATGATTCGGAAAATCACTGGTGGGACGGCGTGGACCGTCTGTCTTCGTGCACGAACGAGGATCGTGTCGCGTTCGGCGTGGTGCGTGTCGTGCCGGCGCTGCAAATCGATTCTGGCGAAAAAGTGACTTGCAACCAGCCTCTCTCTCTCTCTCTCTCTCCCTCTCCCTCTCTCTTCCGATCGATTAGATTGACCGGTCACGATATAGCGAGGCGGACTCGAGAAGACGTCCGTTGGCGCAGCTTTCGAAGATTGAGAACGCGTTAGACATTCCCCTCGCTCCTTCTCGTTTGTTTATTGTACGCAGCGTACGAAAGAGAGTACAGAAACATGGAAAGTTAAGCAAATTAACCCTTATGTGGGCAACCGGGTACCCCTTTCTATGTTTGCTCTAATAATTTGTTATGTTTTTATGAAGATATCGCAAAACCGCCCTGGATCCCCATTATTTAGAAGGTTCTCTGTCGATTTATGGTTACGGAATTAAAATTGATGCAAAACATATTAAATAATAAGGCTTCAATCTTATTTATACGGTTGTTGGGTAACCGGGGAACCCGGGTACCCATAGATAGAAAGTGTAGTTGGATGCTTATGAAGGGAAGTTTTACAACACAATCATACAACACACAAATTTTTTCAATTGATATTATTTTATTATTAGTATAGTTACTATTATTAACCAATAATAGGACAATTTTTACAAACTGTCAGAGTATTTGCGTGTTCGTCGGAAAACTGGTTTTATACAGTTTTGACTATATTTTCGTGTCTTTCTACGTTTTCTATCAGGGTCTATCAGCTTGGTATATATAACATGAGCCTACAACTCTTTTTCGTCCAGTTTTATCTCGTTGTTGTACAGTGCCTGAAGTTGAAGGAACGTCGGTCATTGTTGGTCACTTATGCAGCATGCTTTCTATTGCTAATTTACAAGAGAAATGTCTCATCACTTGAACATTGTTTGATCGACTTCTAATTATTGGATGACAAAGTTCCTCTCTCACTTGGCGTAAAAATATTCGGCGATTATTGGATTTGTTAGGCAACATATCGTTATTAGAAATATATATGATGTATGAGGCAAGAGCAGCAATGTCAATTATGTAAAAAAAAAATGCTAATGGCCATCTGCTAGTACGTCTTTGTATACTTTATCGTCTCAAAATTTGATCCATCATGTCGACACCAGATTTTGTTTTCTTATAGAAGTGGACTATTTCTGGTTTCCTCTTTGGCCCAGAAACAACATTATCATTGTGCATTGTGGATAGTAATACAACAAACTTTTCTTTTTTTTTTTTTTGGCACATACGAATATATTGTAACATTTTGGTTGTGACCAAATAAAGTTGAATACTGTTGTACTGTTGTGTAAGTCGAAGAGTCAAATACCGTACGTCCACATACGAATAGCATAAAAGTTTGATCTTAGTATTGAGTTATACTATTTTTTGAAGCAGTTGCTTCACTTAAACTGTTTAAAACAATACTTAGTATACCATAGACAAAAAAACTAAAAGTTATGGGAAAGCATGAAAGTAAAATTGTCACTTTATTTTTTATATATCGGCACCGAACGCTCGGAGTACCCGGGTACCCCGGTTGCCCAACAACCGTGAAAAGTTTGATTGCCCACATAAGGGTTAAGCAAGCAAATGAAGAGTGTTTTCGAAACACGATTGTTTGTCGGCGCGCGGGTTCTCGTGATCGCGTTTCACAGTTCTCGGACGGATTTTAAAACGCGTGATTAACACTTTGATCGCCAAACAGGAAAGCTAAAAAATTCCATGAAATTAAAGTGTTATTTAATAAAATAGAAATTGGAAAAAATTAAATGCATGATATTCTGTAGTTCTCCAACTTTCTTGCATTTTACAGGTCCTAATCAAATTTGGTACAATGAATATATTAACGTAAATATTCATTTTAAAGCCTGAACAGATAATTCCGTCACCCATACATGGGTGACATGGCAGTCAACGTGTTAAGATTAAACTATTTATTCATAAGTCTCTATACAGGGTGACCCCACTTTTGTGCCAGAAAATTTGGGAGGTGGTAGAAAAAGTCATTCTAAACATGCTTTACTTTTTTGTGTTTTTCCAATTTCGGCCCCGTTTTCGAGTTACAACGAAAAACCCGAGTTTTTTTTTAATCCGTCAAAGGGCTGTGAAGCACGCAAGAAAAAGATGCGAAAAGTGCATAGAAAAAGAAGGAGGCCATTTCGAGCAATATTTGTGAAATAGTTTTTAAAAAATAATAAAATTAAATATATTTAAAACTTTTAACCCTTTGCACTCCGCTGTCCCCTCTCATGGGACATTAAAGTTTATTAGCGATTACGGGGAATTAATTTATTCCAGCGCAACTTTAAATAAAATATTGATTATTTTGCAAATATATATTCCTTGATGTCAACCAATTCATATAAGTCCAATATCATTATAATACGTTACTTGGTTCCAAAATTATACTAAATAATACGAGGATTTGTAAATTTCTGCCAGAATGGTTCGGAGTGCAAAGGGTTAAATTAAAAGGTGTTTTGAATCTTGGCCAACTATCCTACGTTTGGATAAACAGTATAAAAGTATGAGGAAAGCTTCAAACGCATATTGGTTTGTAGTCCACATTGAAACAAATAAATGAAAAAAAGAATCATCGACAGATGTTAATAAATTGCTGAGATATTTCAAAAAATATTGCACTAAAAAAACTCGGGTTTTTCGTTGTAACTCGAAAATGGGGCCGAAATCGGAAAAACACCAAAAAGTAAACCATGTTTAGAATGACTTCTTCTACCACCTCCCAAATTTTCTGGCACAAAAGTGTGGTCACCCTGTATATGTCGCCAAGGTCTGGACGATAAACGTCGCGGTGTACCCTGTGAGGGACCACGAGAGGCCTCGGACGCCGAGTAGTATAAACATAACACGGCTCGGGTTATACCTCCTGGACGATACATGACGCTGGCAAGATCCATGTTGTCGACATGTATCGAGAATTCACTGTGTTCTTTTCTGAACCAATGCAAGTATCAAGTGGAAAAGAACGAAGTTGAAATACGAGTTCGTTTCGCGAGAAGGGATTGTAATCGAGGAAATTGGCAGCGTCTCGAACGCCACCTGGTCAGAAGCCCGGTGCATCCGAGCCGACAAATCAATTTCCATTAGCACGATTAACGCGATTCATAGTGCGGGGTCTTCGTTCTGAATCGTCGTGCAGTTTCGGGAATAATTTATGCGCGCGTCGTCCTCTTTCGTACGGCCTCGCAAAGCGCGAGCGAACGAGCGACCGACCCGACTCTCCCTTTTCTGCCTCTTGCTCACTGTTTTTATTTTCGCGAGTCACGATCGCGCCAAGGTAAAGCGCCTCTCTTTTACGTCCGCGATTTAATTAGCGTGGATTAAGCTCGGACGTCCCTGATCTACGTTTCGTTCCTCCCACCGCGCACCGGTGTCCCTCTCTCTTTCTCTTTCTCTTTCTCTCGCTCTTTCTCGTTCACTTTTACTTGGTGTGCGCATCGGCGATGGAAAAAAGAGCCGTGTGTCTGCGAATCCTTCGAGAGGAACGATTCACCGCGCCACGAAGAAGGACGAACCGGCTGAATTATGCGCGACTACTTTTTCGTCGATTTGTCACGGCCTTCGCTCCTCCGGACAATATCTATTCCGGCTCGTTCTGAAATTCAATGATTCCCGACCCTAATGAACTGCTAACTGATAAATCCGCGTTCGCCGGCCTTCGAACCGCAGCACTCTTTTACTCTGCAGGCGGTCTAGCTGGACGAAAGTCTCAACAATCAACGATTAAAAAAAAATAAACAAGGACGAAATAAACAGTAGATTAACACTTTCAAGGTTTCGACGATTGTTTTATTCCATTTTAAATATATTTGCTAGGGGAAACCGTTAAAACACTGGGTCAAAATCGACCCGCGTCTAGCCATCCAAGTGTTAAAGAAATACAAAGACTGTTGAGGTCCTGAGAGCTTCTGAGACTCCTTGCTAAAAATCCTGTTTTACAAACGAGCTACTCGCCTACCAAATCGATTCACTCCACAAAATAAATTGATGAAATTGTACTTCATTTTTTATAACGCGTTGGTTATAAATAAGTTTTTCATAAAGAAAATTGAAGTTTTCAATGGACAAGAATATTTGTTCGGAAAATGCGAGAAAGTTGGAGGACTGCTCAATATCATACATTTAAGTTTTTCAATTTTTATTTCATTAAATAACTTACTTTGATTTTATGGAATTTTTGGGGTTTGTGGTTTGGCAGTCAAAGTGTTAAAGTGTCAACAAATTCGAATGGTGGTCAATCGATCAAGGATTGCAAATAATTGCTGTCTTTACTGGTCCATGCATACAAAAACGAGAGCTATCGGAGAATATAAAAGCATTTTAATGAAAATTCTTTTTCACGCATTGCAATATTTTGCTCGCAGAGCAGACGAATCAAAGAAATACAAGAACCTCGAGGTTCGTTCAAAGTCAGAGCTGTGCGAACAGCAGGACATACGAATCGCATTAAGAATAAATTAAAACCGTCGCAACTGCAGCTTATTTATAACGTTCGACTGATACGTTTAATCCAGAATTGTTTGCTGCTGCTTCAGTTTATTCGCCGCGGACATTGATTTTAATTATCACGTATCATCTCTCTGTTTATGACACAAAAGCTCGTGTTTTAACAGAGATTTGTTCCGGAATGGTCGCGCTTGGGTCGATTCAGCGATGAATTATATAGAAAAGCCAAAAAAAAAAAAAAAGAAAAAAAAATAATAAAAGGGGATTACCCTGATTCCTTCCGGTGCGAGTACGCGTGTCGGTGTGTTTTGCAACGATTCGCGGATCGAGCTTTCGAGCGGACCGAAACGGGAGAACACAGTCCGCGTTGCGTTTCGGTCGGATTTCACATTGGCCGGCGTTTCGTAAAATTCATAGAAATTCGGGATACACGGGATATTCTCGTGGCGGCGGCTGTGTTTCCCAACTTCCATCAGAAATTTCGTTGCCATTCGTATTCCAGGTGCGCGCGTAATTCATAAGCACTTCCATTTCGTGGAAAAGCGTGTCCAGTGTATAAACAGGAGCGAACACAAAAGCCGACGGAGGAGAAAAATGGCGGTGTGGCCGATGGGAAAAGAAGCGGAGGAGAGTTTGGCTAGGTTTGGCGCGCGACTCGTGATACGCGAGTCGCATAAAACACGGCGTCCCTTTCTGTCCCTGCAATTAACATAAACGCGCGGGGCACTCTCGGGCCGGGCTCGTCGCGCGCGACCGTTCGAATCCCGTCAACGTTATCGAATTTTCCCGCGTTCGAAGGCTCGGTTCCATAATTGATCGTGCCACGGTAAAAGCTCCGTTTATCTTCCGGTGATCGCGGCGCCGTTCGCTGTTAATTTCTCAATGGCCGCTGGGTATCTCCCTCCCTCTCTCTCCTCGTTTGAGAAACACCGGCCGAACATCTAAATACGCCATTAAAACGGTGGCCGGATGAAAAAGGGGGCGAGTGGCACGATAGGAGATAGGTGAAAGGCCAGCTACGACAGCGAGCCGATGGGGCCGAGGGACACTGACTAGCGCAATTAAAGCCGAGAAATCTTTCGGAGAGATAAGCCGGTGGTCAGTCGGTCCCGGTCACTCGTCGAGGGGAAAAAGGGGAGCAGAAAAAGAGAGAACGGGAATGAAAACAGAGGGTTCTGTTCGCGAGGGACTCGTCCCGAATTGGTCATCCGTGAGGTTCGATAAAAAGCTCCGCGAATCCCGGCCTCGCTCCTGCATATTTAATTAATGACGTCGCAATTACATCATTGCGCCCTGGACATCGGGTACCGATCGCGGACAAAGGGGAATTTGTTTTTCTAAATCGGTGATCCCCTCCCTTCTCTCCCTGCGCTTGATCGCGTCTATTAAACTTTGCCTCTTTGCGAGGATCCCGACGAACAACTTGTTCAAGGTTTCAAATGTTCAAGGTTTATCAGTGCCTGATAGACTTACAGAATAAATGGAACGTAATAATTTTAAGGTTAGCTTAGTTCTTCGCGGAAAAAACGTCGAAAAAATCAGTTTTTATTTTTTTTAACAACGGCGCACCAAACCAAAAAATCTGAAAAAATTCATGAACCATACTTATGACAATATACCGCTAGTGTAAAAATATAAATGTTGTCACTCTAGAACTTCCATGTGAAATCTGCATTTTTTCGATTTTTTTGAGGTTTTTGATTTTTTACAAGCAGGATTTTCACTTTAAAAATCTGAAACCAATTGCAAAGTATGTATTAGGGTTCTTGACATGTATCAGATTTTTCTCAGAATTTCTAAACGTCATTAACTAGGGAAAATAGGCCAAAAACTGATTTTTCGATTTTACCCCATAACTACCCTCCCGATCGAGATACAGG
This sequence comes from Seladonia tumulorum, assembly GCA_913789895.3. Taxonomy (NCBI): domain Eukaryota; kingdom Metazoa; phylum Arthropoda; class Insecta; order Hymenoptera; family Halictidae; genus Seladonia; species Seladonia tumulorum. The sequence continues at coordinate 9,096,598 of OU565279.1, read as the reverse complement.
GTTGAAATTTTGCACAGAATGTTTTTTTTTTTGGTGCTCTATCGAATGGCACTTCGTCGATAAAATTCGGTTCAAGGGCATTTTTGACTATCTTATCCGGCTAGGCCCTTTCAAAGGGCGACTTTGACGATGAGCTAGGCTCTGCGCGAGATCCACCAAATTATTACTTTATTCAGGGGTCAACGTGTCAGCGGCTGGACGATCCACCGGTGTCTGATACCGGATATCGATCCTGCACAAAAGGGCTTCCAGAGCCGACTGTTTCTTTTTTCCGATGGCACAGTTTCCACTGCGATCGACGGACGTTCCCGTAGATATTCAACCTTCTAATCGACGGAAATTGAAAATCAAATTAACCTTTCAGAGATCAGGATATCGTACACTGTACAGTTGCCAGAGAATATTCCAAACTTGATTACACAAGATCAAACTATTAGTTGCGATACGTTTCGATGCATTATTGTTTCTCAGAATTTCAACGCAACTGTGAGTAATATCAGCAAGTCTCATTTACGGTAACGTTCGTAGGGTCCTCCAGAGTTGGCCAAGAGACCAAGGGTTCGTTTAGTTTTTCTAGATCTATCTGAAACCCTTGCCCCCTACGATATCGAGTCAGACTCATAACGAAATAAAATTCTATTTTGTTGTAATTGATATACAAACCATCTTTTCTTGTCTATGAAATTCTGAAGAATTTCTAATCATTACAATCAGAAAATAAATAGTAGCTAGGCAACCTAATACGACACAGGTCGCACGCAAGCAAACTAGCAATAAGATTTCGTTCACGAAGCGTTAACAAAAGAGTGTGATCCTGATGCTTCAAAATCAAATCAAGGTACTGGTTGTGCAGTATGCACGCCCGAAAACACACAACAACATAAACTTCCATCTTCATTCACTATATTCAGTAGTGAAGCGTTCGCTATCCTACTCGCTCTAAAATACATAGAGGAAACGACATATAATAAATTTATCATTTTTACTGATTCCAAAAGTGCTGTGATGGCAATACAAAACCAAGATAACACCAACACAATAATCCGAATCATCATCGATCTAAATGAAACACTCAAGCGTCAGGGAAAAGATGTGGTGTACTGTTGGATCCCATCACATGTTGGCATCGAAGGGAACGAACAAGCGGACGAGACAGCAAAATTGGCCACTTCCAGTAAATCCGAACCCATCACAAAATTTACTTTCCATCAAGACCTCCAAAAATATTTGAATAAAGCGGTTATGAAAGCATGGGACGAAGAATGGATAAACTCGAAGACCACAAAGTTACATAACATTCGAAATAGTATTAAGGACACCAACCCTGTCTTATTGCTGAACAGAAGAGACCAAGACATAATAACACGGATTAGAATAGGCCATACTAACTGGACTCATTCGCACCTTATCACCAAAACTGAAGCAAGCTCTTGTGATACCTGTAATGTTAAAAACTCCATAGAACATATCTTAGTTACCTGCCCAAGATTCAATGCCAAGAGAGTACAACATAACGTGCGAGGATCGTTAAACATTTTACAAGCTGAGGACTCTTGTAAAAGAATCCTTAACTATCTAAAGGATATCGGATTATACCATTTAATATAAACATTTTCCAAATCTTCGACATATCCACAGGAGTCACTAATAACCGTAGTTAGGTTCATGTGACATTAAACACGCAAAAAAAAAAGAGTGTGATCAACATTTCTTGCGCGTATAAATGCCATTGGGGATCAAGGAAGGATCAAACCTCCTCGCTTCTCCTTCCAGCAATTAGTACAAACGTTTGATTCGAAGCTGACAGATGAGACAGCTCGTTGACATCATCCCTGAAGGGTTAATTCCCCGCCTAAGTGTTCCGTCGAGTTCTAAATGGAACGCTGACATCGGACGCGTATAGAATTCTTCGGATTTCATCAACGAGCGTTGACGAATCAATCCCGGAGTCAGCCCTAAAAGTGTTTAAACAATGAGCTCTGACAGTCGATCAGGGGGCGGTTTCCGAATAAACCACGGTGCAACGAATGACGATAGCTCGCGAAGAGGGTTGACGCGGTCGTGAGCGTTGCACCGCGCGCTGTTGCAACGGCGCGGAGAATAGGGGAGTGTCTGGTAGACCCGACAATGAGCCCAGTTGACCACCATCGATCGGTGGTCCACCCCGAGAGCCGCCGATTACCACCGAGAATTTCTAATTAACCTTCGGCTCCTTTCCCGACCGTATGAGGCTCCCCGTACGACGGCCGGAAAGCACCACTTCGCGTTCACCGCTAATTTCCAGCTTTCTCTCTCTCTCTCTCCCTCCCTTTTCTCTCCATCGTATCCTGTTTTCCCGGCCTCTTTCTCGTCCACCCTTCCGCCAAACTGCGTCCGACAACTTTGCGAGACCGGCGCTGGAGATCCGTGACGGCCGCTGTCGTACGATTGCCGTGTTCGAACAAATATTTCTGCGGCAAGGCTACTCGCCGACGTCCATGAAGATGATAGAACGGGGCTCGGAGAATCGAAGAATCCAGCTGGCCGAGGAACCAGCCCGAAGCACGCCCTTAAAGGAAACGAGGGTTGAAAATGACTCGAGGATTATCCTGGCGAAGAACGAGTTAACAAACTTTTATGGCTCCCGGGACCGAAAGTTCCGCCGGATTTTTACCTGCGGTAATTAATCATGGATGTGGGTTCATTCTTTGTACACCATAACTCAACGCTCTAGAGCCGGGGGCTCTGCTCCGCGCTCCACTTAAACGCTCAATCCCCTGTAGATGGGTACTGTTTGTCGTTTTCTGAAGGCAATGCGAATAGAAGTCTGTCTGGGACAATTATTAGGTGTGCAACTAAATTCCCGGGTTTCACAGAAACTATCACTAGCTCCATTTGTGGTTGAAATACATACATGAAATTGTGTTTTTTGGATAATATAAACATTTGTGATCACTTTTTAGTCATTGTTTTTAAAAATATTGCTCCACAAAGGTTAATAATTAATAAAACAGATGTCGAATTTTGTGCCAAATAAGCAACCTTTGCGGTAAGTATTGCTTTTTTATTTTAACTTAAAATGCAGTGCTGCTGAAGCACGTCGTAACCTCGAAAAGGCCTACGGAGACCATGCACCATCGAAAACCACTTGTGAAGATTGGTTTAAACGCTTTAAAACTGGCGATTTCAACATTAAAGATAAGGAGCGTTGCGGAAGACCAAAGACAGTTGAGGACTCAAGTCTGCAAGCGTTGTACAAGTTTGCACTTTGATCGTCAAGGACATCGCAAAAATGGGATCTGCTACCGCACCCGCCCTATTCTCCAGATATGGCTCCTTCAGATTACCACCTATTCCGGTCGATGGCACATGGTTTATCCGGGCAACACTTAAAAACCTTTGAAGAAGTCGAAAATTGGCTAAATGAATGGTTTCGGTCCGAAGACGCGTCATTTTATCGTCGTGGAATTTATTCGTTGCCCGATAGATGGCAGAAATGTGTAGCCAACGATGGCCGATATTTCGAATAAATAATTTTAAGTAAATTTTTAGAAATTTAAGTTTTTATAATACAGAAAAAATCCGGAAACTTAGTTGCACACCTAGTATCCTGGATTTTATCATTTTGTGAGAAAATGGCAGAGAATTCAAGAACGTCGGTTCAACCATGTCATAAGCACGAAGCAACGAAATACATAAATACTTCAAGCGATGCTCGAACCCCAAGCGAAAAGAAATTCTATTTCTCGGTTTCTTCTACGAAATTACGAACGACAAAGAAATTGTTATTTCGCTAAAGTTGCGAAAGAGATCGTGCACAGCCAGGGGTAAATATACAGGACGTCTTATCGCTTCGAGCAAAATCTCGCTCGAGCCAAGCAGGGCAGTACAAACGTTTTTATCGAATAAGAGGCTAGATCGATCGCATTCGTCCTCTATCGCGAACGTATTCAGTGCCCCAAATGAATCCTATCTAGCAAGCGGGAGTTTCGACGGTGTTCGGCGTTTCAAGAACTTCTCGAAATATCGAAGAAGCTCGACGGCCTCGACCAGCGGGGAACGGTTAATTCCGGAAAACTGATAACGCGTATCTGATCCCCAGGAGTAGGTGCACACGTATTATCTCCTGCACGGCGATACTCGGCTCGGTCGCGGGATCTACGTGGAACAACGTTTCAGGGGAGAGTCTAGTTGGAAGTTGCACGGGTTGGCGTGCAAGTCGTACCTACCTGTGACTCGACGCCGAAGCCGATGCAGGCGCCGCGGCGCTTCTATTACAGTTACCGCCACCGCATTCGAACGTGGCGCACAGTAATTAATCGTATGTCTTGCTTCGAGCCGACCTGCTCGAATTCAACGGGAATCCCAGACGTCCGAGGAGTTATGCGACTCGAGCCGACTCCGAGATTTCGAGTCCCTTCGATCGCAACTCGACCGTTTCGCTCGCAACAACACTGGACTCGTCTTCCTCGCATTGTCTTGTCTCAAATTATTCGGGACACCGATACGGCAATTCGAGGACACCTCTTATTTTACGTAATAATTTTATTTTACATGGTCTAGTGATTATCCTATACTAAATTCACAATCTAATTTAAGTTTTCAAATATAGAAGCTGAACTGAAAACCATTGAAGCTCATCTTGCTAAAGAATTTGGCGAAAGTTTATCTTCCGAAGAAGATACAGTCGATGAGAATGCAGTAGGTGATAATTAGACAGCGGATCTTTATGCAAAATAAAAATTTTCTACCTAAATTGCAACAAACTGGAACGAAATAGAAATTTATTTTCTTTCCTAATATGTTTAATAGGTTGAAAATGATATAACAGTATTTCTAAATTTTTCTAATGTTCTTATTGTTTTAAATTACACCCACTCATTTTTGTAATAAATGCATAAAATCCGACGTCTAGTGATAATAGTTTGTATTGTGTAGCTTGTAACAAAATATTTAAGAGAATATAAAGAATGTGAATGGTCTAAGTTTTCAAAAATTCACAATCTAAAGGAGGACACTTAGGATTTTTGTGCAAGATTTCAACGTACACTCTCTGGTTTTTAATAAAACTCTGGTGTTTTTTATAGATTATGAACCTTCAACTGGTATTAACCCTTTGCACTCGAAGTTATTTTAACTCGGAAACGAAAAATTTCTTCCGACCTAGAATATTTTCCCTCTATATATTTTTGTTCATGTTGTACCCACGAAAATGGTGGAATTTACTCGTACAATACTGATATTTTAGTTACTTATTAAGTCCAAACAAATTTAACAATGTAAAAAATATGTTGGATAACGATGTAGCAATTTTTAATAACGCCTTATAGTCGCCATTCGAGTGGTGAGAGTTAACTACATAATATAAATATCAACCATGTCAGCGTAATAATTCATTAAAAATTGTGAAATAGCCAGCCCAATCACCAGATTTAAATCCCATAGAAAAATTAGGGGATGAACTGGACAGACAGGTGCGGAACTTTTGTCCTGCTTCGAAAACACATTTAAGGAAAATTTTGGAACGAGAATGAAATAATAAGACAACAGAAAGTATGAAAAAATTGATCAAGCGGATGCCGAGGATAGTGGAAACTGTTATGAAAGAAACGTGGCGGATTGTTTGATGAAAAGAAAATATATTTTTTTACTTCTTGGTAAGATTTTTGATTATATGACTGCAGCATCCTTTCTTTGACATGTTAACCTTGAAACAAGGAAACATTTGTTCGCATCCTTCAACGATTATTTCAACTTTTACAGAGTTGAATACAAATATATGATCACTGTCCTGAGACTTATGAGCGGGAGTGTAATTACTTCGTACAAACCGTTGCACAGTGTACCGAAATGCCTGTTTTTTGGACAAAATTCAATAACTTCTGTTCTGTTTTATGATAGAGATATGAAACAAAGTGGATTTTTTTATTTATATTGAAAGCAATCTCAATATGATATTATTATAAATATAGTCATCTATTTAAACATTGAAAACCGATATTTATAAACAAAATTTGTTTTTATCGCTGGTTTTCAGTAGATGAATTCTTAGTTCAGTTCTTCCGAAACTGAAACTTTGTTTTAAACTATTATAACATTCGTCTCCTCGACACAAATAAGAGTTGTGCTAATTCGTTGTGCACGGATGTACTATTTGAACTTCCTGACCGGTTCTTGCTGCATATTTTGTTAAATAACTCCGAGATTTGCAGGTAGTTGCAGCTAAAACTTATACAATTCAAAGTATACTATCTTACCAATGCAACGCAATCAAAATCTCAGCGGAACTTTGCGGAACTTTTTTTTATCCTCTTCCAAAGATTAGGGAAACCAATGGTTTCATTTTAGGTTAATTATTATATTGCATATATGTATTACACAATTTTTGACGATAAACTACAATTAGCCAACCCTTAGCCGTCATTTTCTGAAAAGATTATTTCTTATAATCGTCTTTGGATCATAATATAACGTGAACAAGTTACGCTTTGAACTGAGGTACTATTTGATCTTCGTAAAATTCGCTTACAAATTCGCTTGTAACTAATTTCCTACTGAACCTTTTTGAATTTCTTTTTCAAAAAATGATTTATTTGGACATTTTGACATAGTATGAACATAGTTTTAAATCGATATGAAGCAGTGACTTTTTCGATTTTTGTCCATGGTTCGGTACACTGTGCGTTGGTTCGAAAGCTCTTGGTAAAAATTAATTTTGAAACGGAAATGGGACGTTTCATTGCCAAGGATTATCTCTGACGAGGAATTTTCCGTCAACCTGTTCGAGTTGTTTAATTAAAATTGAGCTACGGACAAGTTTCTTCGATTGAATATTAACGGTGGATATAAGCAAGTCTCTCGATGCCAGGACCAGTTGGTCGTTGCGTTAAATAAGCGAACGTATGGTGGTTCAAGGATCCTCCGAGGCTGAAGATTCCTAAAGGATCTCGCAGTCCGCGGGGAGTGCATTCCGTCCGCGGGAGGAGTAAACAAGAGAAATTGCTTGAATAGCGTCACGCGTTCTATCGACGTCGTATTAATTAACGAGAAATGCCACTAATCTGCCTGGCCGATTAAAAACCGACTCGACGGGGAAAAGGGGGTCGAAGAGGAAGGGGGACAAAGTCGGCTAGATAAAGCGGCGGGGTCCTCGGCGTCGCGTTAAATTCATCGTTATCGAGCAGAGCCACCCCTTTATTCTTTCGTCTCCTTACACTCCCGTCGTGATCTTCCTCCCTGGTATTCTATTCCATTCTATCGATCAGGCTACTCCGCAGCCCAGCTCCCATGCAAACACACACGACACGGGGGCGAATGCGGTGAAACCGCCGGTATCTGCGATCGTTGCAGGCAGTAACAACGGCAGTTAATGTCCGAGGGCCCGTGCCTGGGTACTTCGTAACCCAATGAACAGATACAATCGGAACATAGATTAACTGCAATATAGACCTCGCGGCTCTGCCTCCATGGCCTCGAGAGGACAAAGCGAGACGACCATAGAGGAAGAGAGAGCAAGAGAGAGAGAGAGGAGTTGGGTGAAGCGAACGGCTCCCACCAGCCTCGAAGTCCCTGCTGAGGACGATCGTCTTATAATTGTCGGGCGAACTCTGATCACTTCGAGAACCTCTGTTTTCCTTCATTCCATCTCCTCGCTCGAAAACCACGAGAAGCTCGTCTTCCAAATAGTTTAGAAATCCACCGAATATGACAATAGACCCTCTATTGCTTTATTCGTAATGTTTCTGAGTTGATTCAAATATATTTTCCTTTCTAACCCTCAGAGATAATGTCTACACAAGACTGTTGGATGCAATACAAACTCAAGCATCCGGAATATGACAATAGACCCTCTACTGCTTTATTCGTAATGTTTCTGAGTTGATTCAAATATATGTAAGGAAAATGCTTACGGCATTCCCTCAATTTGAATCTGCCGCGCACTTACGAGCGCGGCCGATGAGAGATAGATGGACGACATCGATGAGAACACACGACCAAACGCACGATACAAAAGTGAACGAAATAAACTGGAAAGTAAAAGGCTCAAAGGAATTGACATCGAGGAAAATAAACTTTAATGTCGTTTCTCTTTGTTACAGGTATGATTATAGTGATGTATTGCGATTGTGAATTGGAAGTTACAAATAAATTAATCTCTTTGTTACAGAAACTCAGTTCTGTTTATTTAACGGTGTCAATCCCATCGCTAAAGCGAAAAACACATTATATATATTTCCTTTCTAACCCTCAGAGATAATGTCTACACAACACTGTCGAATGCAATACAGTCCCGTTTACTTCCTAAAATTCGAAGAGACTTCTAAAGAACGTCGAGGATGGCTAAGTCTGCAACAAATTTTGGTTACATCCGTAACAAACGTGGACGTACAAAAAGGCAGCCGCACGCCGACCCTGAAGGGTTAAATATATGCTTTCAATGACTATGCGGTTTTACGACAGTAGTCCGATTCACAACTCCAAGAGTAACGCGAGCTTCACGACTAAGCTAAAGGTACCAGTAGTTGACCACCATGTACACCAGTAGTTGACCATTTTATAGAAAAACAAAAAATAAGGTTCGAAATGTTCTTATTGTTTTGAAATTTCATCCTTTGCACTCCGCTGTCCCCTCTCAGGGAACATTAAAGTTTATTAACGATTACGGGGAATTAATTTATTCCAGCGCAACTTTAAATAAAATATTGATTTTTTTGCAAATATATATTCCTCGATGTCAACCAATTCATATAAGTCCAATATCATTATAATACGTTACTTGGTTCCAAAGTTATACTAATTAATACGAGGATTTGTAAATTTCTGCCAGAATGGTTCGGAGTGCAAAGGGTTAAACAACAGACGGCATGGCATCCGAGGTTCACTTTCATCAAAAGTGCACTTATAAGTGCGCTTATAAAAACCTTATTTTTTTATGTTTTTCTATGAAATGGTCAACTACTGGTACATGGTGAACTACTGGTGCCTTTACCTTACTCTTCTTTGAAAAAATCACTCCTATCGCGGAGCGATTCTTTTGAAACTTTTAGGACAACTTCGTACCGCATTCGAGGAAAATACAGAAATTTTTTCGCGAACGAATGTGCCGTGGAAACGCGATTTTGTAAATATTTTCGAGGAAAGCGGATTTGTCTGCATTTTAAAGGGCCACACGAATGTTCCACGACCTGTGTGTACACAACCGCTCTGGCTGAAACAGTAGGGACGTAATCTGTACGAACGGTACCACCGATTAAGGCGAAAGAAATTTAATTTTTCAGAGTTGGGGAAGCGTGGTACGTTTCGGTAAAGTCTATCCGCGGCCCCGGAAGTTCCGGAAGCACGAGACGCGTCTTGGCGGATTGTATCTTGTCCGATGTCGCCTGGCAATCGTCCACGAGGGGTAACGAGCCGGCTGGCTCTCGAATCGGGATCGTTCACCTCTTTTTCGTGGCAATAATCGCGCTTATCTCGCTGGCCGGCATTAAGGCAAGGACCGACCGACCGGCCCAGACAAGCACCGGCATTCTTGGATACCGGGTGGCGCCTAGTCATCCCGCCGGACGAGTTATTATCTCGGGGCCGAAATGCCAGCCAACCGGAGCCGGCCTTTCCGGGGCTCTCTTCTTCTCCTCCGGTGCTTAACCTGCGTTCGCGAGCTGCGAACGACCCAGACACACCGGGCGTAATACCTGTGCACACGGCGCGGCGCGGCGCATGCGACAACTGGAAGTCGCGGTGACGGTGAATAATCGTACCCGGCGAATATCCGGTATCCGGAGAATGCCCGACTCACCGGTCACAGAGGCGCGCCTAATCGTGAGCCCGGATGAATACGTTAAGCCACGCACATTTTTCATAGTTATCGGCCCGCGGATCGCACCCTGAATCGAGCTAGCCTAGGCCCCGATGATCAATGAGACTGCGTGCCGGCAACCCAATGCCGCCTAATTCGAGAAACCGAACCGGTTGTGATCGATACTCGAGCTTGTCATCTTACTCTCGCTAGATAGTCAGCTTCAATTTCGACCAAGTTTATTTCCACCTGCCATTGCGGAACGTCCGGACACTTTGGGTTCGAGTTTCAAAATGGAACTTGTAATACCTGCGTCTAATTATAATAGTTCATTCGTAGACTCCTAAATTTTGAAACGATCCTGCGAAATAGGGCTATGAATACGAACGACTTCGTTTTCATTCTTGATGATCAATCAGAGAGCTGCCATCCTCGCGTTTTTAAGAAACACAGCAACAATTTTTGCTTTAATCCTTTCACAGTGAGGTAAAATTACGAGTTCTCTGGTCCAAAAAATGTCTAGATTTTTCATGTTCGGAAATAGCCGAAGGCATACTGAATTTAAAACTAAACCACGTCTCCTTCTTCGGTTAAAATAAGCTTAGAAAACAGAGGAAGCAAAGAATCTAGCCATAGTCTTAGATATCATTGATAGACTAAACAGTTTGAACGCCTTACCCTGCCCGTTACCGTCACGGGATACACTGTGAAAGGGTTAACTCCTTGCACGACTATTTATTTTGTGATTATAATTATTAGAAATTCTTCGTCGTTCAGAATTTCATAGAAAAAAAGGTTGTTTATATTTATTGTACGCCTATGTTTTCTCCAAAGGATATATATATCAACCACAACAAAATAGAATTTTATTTCGGTTTAAAGGAAACTAATAGCAAATATATTTATTAGACTTTGTTCAGAATCTTCATCACGAGTCTGAGTCGATATTGTAGGCTAAGGGGTTAATACAGCTTTAAATAAAGGATCATTCGCATTTCTTTGCGGTTGAAAATAGAAAAACAAACTGGTAATGCAACCGAGAGGGATCCGAGAGAATACAACGATGGTGCCGTTTCTATCGATCAACGCAGAGTTTTATCGTCTTCGTACGATCAAAAATGTGTAAACGAATTTGGATTGTCAGTAGCATCGCATTAACCACAGTAACACAGTTTCTTGCAAATGGGAGGTGGTTGCATTTAATCAAGAGTATATCCGGAGACATTTCTGTTCAAATTTTGGAAGGATGGCGCGTCGGAAGGGTCCGCGGATACGAAGCACAGTTTCCTCGATAATCTCTGACAACATTTTGATTTTTCATTTGAAATACCATTTTGCCCGTACACATCTCGAAGAACGGAAAACAGCTAATGCAAATGAGAGGTGGTTGCATTTAATCAAGAGTATATCCGGAGACATCTCTGTCCAAATTTCGGAAGGACGGCGCGTCGGAAGGGTCCGCGGATACGAAGACGAATTAAGAAACTCCGGAATTGCACGGAGAAGTTTTGAAGTATTTTCCAGAGCGACGAGGGCTGAACCGGGCGGAGGAGCAGAGCAAGGACGCGCAGGTGGCAGGTGGCCGCCGGTGTTCGAGACAGGTTCGGGTCTCTGATCCTTCTGGTAAGGACGCGGCTCTTGGCGTGGCGAATCGGGCGTTAGTGTGCCGCCCCAGAGAAAGAGAGAAAGAGAAAGAGAGAGAAAGAGAGAGAGAGAGGGGGGGGGCAGAGATAGAGAGTGAGAGCAGGCTCCCACCGGTAAGAATCGACGACTTCTCCTCTGTGTCTTCCATATATTATCGATTTCTTACAAATCACGGCACGAATTCGATCGTAAATCACGTGCGAATCGCCGGCCGGTTCTTATCGAGGATATTCATAAATTGAGATCGGGAGATTAAGCCCGCCGGATTAAATTTAAGTCGGGGGCCCCGGGTTCGAACAAGCGGGAACAGCCCGTACAAGAAAAGTCGGTCCTCTCGTCGTTCTTTTTCCCCGATGGTGGACGGAGAGCCCGAGGAATTCGACGCGATAATTTACGCGACGTTGATCGTCGAACAGCACCGGGCCGCCTGGTGGCGTTGCTTCCATCGACGTGAATCCTCCGCAGGGGCGAGTGGAGAAAGGGGGTGCGTGTGCCGAATAATTACCGATCGCGGATCCTTTAACGAAGAAACGAAAAAACGAGACCGCTTCTTGCTTTCGAATAAAATCGCGAGACCGCGTCGGATTGACGCGAGACTCGGCGGCGTGGAAACTTTCTTTCCCCGAGCGGTGAGTTTGCGCGGACGCTCGAAAATCGCGTTAAGTCGCGATTCAAGGCTGTCATTTATGTAAATGAAACGTTAACAACGTCTACCAAGTTTTATAGTCTCTGGTTAACTCTTCTCGCCCCTCAGGTGCGTCCTGTCTCGGTTCTCAACGCCGAAAGAAGAAGACGAAGAAGAAGAAGAAGAAGAAGGCGAAGGAGGAACGCCGAGAAACCTGGGAGACGAGGAACAGAGAACGAGAAGGGCCAGAGAGAGAGAGAGAGATAGAGAGAGAGAGAGAGAGAACGAAGAGAGGAGAATACCTCGACCAAAAGTTTCCTCGCGATGAGCGCAGTTTAAGAAATGACCGCGTTTTAAAGCTTGCCCTTATGATCCACCCTTTCGCCCTCTCGCCGCCTGTCTCCTTCTCTGTCGGCGTCGACCTTCTAACAAAGATGAACCTTCGTTTTAGTACCTAGCCTCTCGTATCTCCTCTCTCTCTCTCTCGGAGCTTCTCTTTCTCCGGCGGTCCACGAGGAACAGCCACTCAATTTTAGCCGAGCATTTAACACGGCGAATAACCTCGTCCTCGAGAGGAAACACCGTGCCCCTGCAGGCTCTGCGAGTCCTCGCAGACTTCAGGCTTGTACCGTCGAGTACTACACGGGCTGGAGCTTTTCTTAGCCTCTGCCTCGGCTCGCCCGGGCTTCCGTAACTCCAATTCCCGCTATCTATTTTCGCGGTTCACGACTCCCCCGACCGAATTACTGCGTTTTCGCGAGAGGTCTAGCAATTCATGCGAGACCCGGACGATCCGGTTCGGTCACAGTTTGCCGCGGAACGTCGATAACAGGATCCCCTGGTGAACCGGGCATCGTCCTCGAGGCGCACCAGACCCCGGGATCCTCTGCGGTTTCATTCCGGCGCGGCGGACGCGCTTCGACGCTTCGGCCGCGCGCGCGAAGATTCCGTGACGAATGATGCCGCTAATTGGACGGACGGATGATTAACGAGCTGCGCACGCCGGGATCGATACGTCTCTAATAATTTAATAACCACGATTAATTTAATTTTCAAATATTGGATCGCCGGCTGCCAAAGAGGTCGAGTGCCATCCCCTTTCGGCCCGCCTCGACCGTGAAATATGAAATTATAATACGTCGCGACCGACACGCACCGTGCTACCGACAAAAAATTCCAACCTGAGATCATCGCCACGCTGCTACCCAGAAACGTCGGCCAACGAACCTTGTTGTTTCAAAGAATCTAAATCCATGGAACGTCGGTTAACTCTCCACAGCTTCGTGTAACTTTGAAGTCACATATCGATATATCAATATTTTTTAATTGCATTTCGATTCTTTCAAGTTCCAGAAAATTTTTCACAACGAAAACTACTCCTACGGAAGATCAACCCTACGCACTCGAAGCTATTTTAACTCCAATATTCCCCTTCAACGTATTCCTTTTCATGTTGTACATACGAAAACGGCAGAACTCGTACAATACTGAAGTGTTCAGTCATATTAAATTTAATAATGTAAAAAATATGTTGGCGTCTTACAGTCGCCGTTCGAGTGCTAAGGGTTAACTTGTCTGTTAACTGGAATCCACATTTTTGTCGTCGCCTAATCTATTGCACCGAGTATATGAAACGCCGCGTGCACAAAACACGTAGAGAATTTATGCGAGCCGCTTGCTTCGGTGCATGGTCGAGCACATCTTATGCGAATACAATGTTAAAAACTGATTCTTACTGGTTCGCTCTGAAATGAAAAAGACGGTGTTCTTTCACGGCGGTGGGAGGGAGAGGGGGATTATTAAGAGATACGGGATAGCACGGTTTTGTTCGAGCGAAGAGGCGGAGCCCCGAAGAAGCGCGCGAGAAACAGAGCGGAAAACGTTTATGCATATCTCAGGAGCCGATTATCGTCCTCGGGATCGCGCTTCGGAGGCATGGTTGCACCCGCTCGAGCGGTCAGGCGTGCACGCCGAGATAGAGAAGCGCGTAGATACGCGAAGGGGCGTTCATTCGCTTTCCTGGGCCCGTTTTGGCGCGCTTGCCTCGGCCGAGCTTGCAAATATCGCCTTGGCACCACGGCGTGTGCGTGCCAGTCACCACGAAAACAAACGAATCGACGCTTTGTTCCTGCACCTCGACCACCGAGCCACACACTGCCTGCGACAACCCTGGCTATTTACGGCCGAATTATATTCGGAATCGACGATTACGCGCTTGTTCTACCTCCTGCCACCTTGGATTTGTCCACCGGTCTTTCCAGGTGCTCTCACCCTGTAAAAAGCTCTTCCGAGTACTCGCGAGTCGATGATCAACTGGGCTGATTCGCGAGGATAAGCTTTATTTGTTGCAAATGAAAGTTTTCCGGCTTCACTTGCCTCGTTACCAGTAAACCTTGACTATCGTCATTTTGGATTGCAATGCTGAAACAGGCGTGTCACTGTTTCAACCTATTCTCTAACGCGTTAATTGTCAAGTTAATCACATGTGACTGACAGTGATTTTTGACCAGGTTCAGAAATTAATTTTTATTGTGATCTTTAGAATTCAAAGGGTTAAGACAGCATCCCCTTTAACCCTTTGCACTCGAAGTTATTTTAACTCCGAAACGAAAAATTTCTTCCGACCTAGAATATTTTCCTTCTATATATTTTTGTTCATGTTGTACCTACGAAAATGGTGGAATTTACTCGTACAATACTGATATTTTTGGTAACTTATTAAATGCAAACAAATTGAATAATGTAAAAGATATTTTGAATAATGATGTAGCAATTTTTAATGGCGCCTTATAGTCGCCATTCGAGTGCTAAGGGTTAATACATTTTAAATTTCTAGTTTCGATTTCGTTAATTAAATTCCACCGATATTGTGAGATTCTCGGGGATTGATTTTTGGCACTTAGCGAGGATAAGCTTTATTTGTTGCAATTGAAATTTTTCTGGCTTCACTTGCCTCGTTACCGGTTCGTCAGTTTGGATTGCAATGTTGAAACAGCCGTGCCACTGTTTCAATCGCTTCTTTAACCCCTTCCACTGTAATACCGAGTCAGACTCGTGACGAAGACTCCGAACAGAATTTTCTAAATACCATTAATTCCCTTTGAATCGAAATGAAATTTTATTTTATCGTAGTCAATATTTCGCCGCTACAGAACACGTGTTTATAAATATAAATTTTCCACATTTCCTAGTAGATTACAGGCATCTAAGAAGTTCTAGTCATTCTAATCATAAAATAAATTGTAGTGCAAGGAGTTAACGCGTTAACTGCCACGTTGGTCACATATGATTCACAGCGGTGTTTTGACTAGGTTTAGAAATTAATTTTTATTGTGACATATCCAGATAAATGGAATTTTTTATTGTGATCTTTAGAATTCGAAGGGTTAAGACAGCACCCCCTATAATACATTTTAAATTTTTAGTTTTGGTTTCGTTAATTAAATTCCACCGATAGTGTGAGGTTCTCGGGGATTGATTTTTGGCACTTGGCGTGTGAAATATTTGTACATGTTTGACACAATGCCTTCTTAGAGAACGCCCTTACCAGTTTCAGAGAAACTGTTCAAATAAGAAATATTTACTCGATAAACTGCGCAATCGGAGATCACTGGAAAATAATGGTAAATCAACGACCTCGACACTCGATCATCACAGTGTGCATCTGTTTGCAGCGAAAGTATTCCGAGAACGACTATCGTGCATGCTTCAACCAGTTCAGACATTCTTCCAGGAATCGTCATCGATCGAAATCGTCGATGTGAGCTCGGCACGCAGAGAACAACCGCGTCGCGTCGCGTCGCGTCGTAGCACGCGTCTGGTCGTTGCACGCGCGACGAATTTCAAATATTTGCGTGCACACGCGCGCCACGCGTCGAAACGCCTCGCGATTTATTTCCCCCCGATCTTTCTCTCGGCCGAGGCCGTTGTCGTGACCTTCCGCGGCTGGTGGTTTGCGGAAATAATGCAACTTTCGTGTCATCCGTTTCTACCCCTTAACTCTGACCTGACCTAATTTGCGGCCGAGAGTCGGAGGTTCGGCAAAAACGTTTATCAAACTGAATGTTACCGCTACCGAGTTTACCGTGTCTGAAAATAATACGAGGGTGGTCTGAAAAGTTTCCGACCTCAACATGAAGATGGCAATATTCGTCGACAAAAGTACTGGAGCGTGTTTGTGTATGCTTTGACAGGTACTCGCATAAATTTCAGCCATTTCGGACGCTCAGTTATTGTTTAACAGTCGTTTGAGTAAGTTGCTGTGAGTGTTTTTGTGAAAATGGAAAAACTCGAGTATCCAGCTGTGATTAAATATTTATTTTTGGAAGGCAATACGCCTACGCAAATCGAAGAAGAGTTAGACGCTGTATATGGGAACTCTGCACCATCATTTACCACTGTGAAATTTTGGGCAGCTGAATTTAAACGTGGCCGTACCAGCTTGGGTGACGATGAACGTTCGGGACGCCCAAAAACTGCAACCAGTGACGATAACATCGCTAAAATTCACCAAATGGTGCTAGACAACCGTCGAATTAAAGCTAGAGAGATAGAAGAGGCCATGAATGTATCCAAAGAACATGTTTGTCACATATTGAATGAAGATTTAGGCATGAGAAAGCTGTCTGCGCGTTGGCTGCCGCGTTTGCTCACGTTGGATCCGAAACGTGTTCGAATGAGCATTTCGATCGCTCTTTTGGCGCTATTTAGGCGCAATAAATCAGAGTTTTGGCGCAAGCCAATTACTGTTGATGAAACTTGGATACACCATGACACTCCCGAATCAAAAATGCAGACAAAACAGTGGACTGCTTATGGGGAATCGGCGCCAAAAAAGGCAAAGGTTTTCTGGGACAGTCGTGGAGTTATCTTTATTGATTATCTTCAAAAAGGGAAAACCATTACAGAAGCATACTACGCATCATTACTTGACAGGCTGAAGGCAGAAATTGCGAAAAAACGGCCACATTTGCAGAAAAAAAAATCTGGTTCCACCAAGACAATGCGCCGTCTCACACCTTAACGAATGACATGGCAAAAATCCACGAATTACGGTTTGAACTGCTTGATCACCCACCTTACTCACCAGTTCTAGCTCCAAGCGACTTCTTTTTGTTCCCCAAGTTAAAAGTTGTACTCGGGGAACAGAGATTTTCTCAAATCAGGAAGCCATCACCTTTGTAAATAGCTATTTTGCAGAGAAAAACGGCAAGTACTATTTGGACGGGCTGGAGAGATGGGAGCATCGCTGGGAGAAGTGTATAGACTTACAAGGAGACTATGTAGAGAAATAAAAATAATTTCGAGGAAAAAATGCCTTATATCTTTGTTAGGTCGGAAACTTTTCAGACCACCCTCGTACTGTTATGCCGCATCATCCTCCAACCTTATCTTCGCCCTTTTGCACAAAAGACTGAATCACCTATTTGACTGGACTAGGAACAGCAGAATTACGTGTCCGGTGACACATATTGGGGTATCAAAGGTCCTTTTTGAGAAAGCCATATAAGGAGCCTTCTCATCGAGCGGCGATCACTTTTTCTGAGTTCACTTCCGAGCTAACACTTACATACGTACAATTTCTCCAAGCGCGGGTTCTTGTAAATAATCTGTTGGCGTGTGTGTGGCCTATTTCCAATAAAACTTCAAGTTATAAAGAAGACAAGGATCATTTCTTGAGAGAAACCCATCCTTCCTTCTTCACGGCATAACAGTACGTTCCGGTGAAACCATCGCGGGACGAGCTGTTCGATGGGCGATCAGGCCCATTTCAGAGACGGGGAAGAATCGTCTGTCGAATTGTCCGCGGAATTACTCGTCGCGCCGCGTCGTCCTTAAATCATACGTAGCGGAGGAGAGCACTCAGCAACTTGAAGCGGCGCGGCGCGCGGTACAATTGCGCGTAAAAGCGTAGAATTTAGAGGCGGTGGAAGGGCATAAAATATTCGCCGGTTAAATGGAATATGCAGCCGCCTCTAGAAATAAATAAAACCGGTGAAACATTAACGCCTATTAAATTTGCAAGCTCACGAGCGCGCGCGTGGCCTGGCCTAGGCGAGCTCGCTCTCTCTATCTCTCTCTCTCTCTCACTCTCTCTCTCTCACCCTCTCTGCACGAATCAAATGGACCGGGGGATTCGGCGCGAGCTCCTCGAACCTGCCACTCTGGCCCGTTAATAAAACAACGTGCCGCCCGTTTTCGGACTTTCATCGCCGCGGGAAGAAGAGGGCGGCCCGGAGAAAACGACTCTCGACCTCTCTTTGCCTCGCGGAACGGCTTCGCCCGGGAAATTAAGGAAAAAAGGTTGCGAGGCGAAAGGCGGGCGCCGAGGCTGCAATTTGCACGCATTGCGACATTTCGAGCCGGGGCCAAATGCTCCTCTCTCGTGCCGTCTCTCGGCTTCCTTCTTTTCCACGGCTGTTCCGTCGCGGTGAACCCGGATGCAGCTCCCTGCGTCTGCCTGCCGGAATGCGCCGGAATTCCGCGGGGGCTGCTGCGTCGGACGAGATAAATTTTATTTAACTCTCTCGGCTGATGGGCGCCCCGCTGGAAAAGAACGAAAACCGGCAGCCAGCACAGGCGGGAAAGAGACCGAGAGACCGCGTAGCTACGGGATAGCCCGGAGAAGAAAAGCCAGAGAGGAAATCGCCATGTTTTCCACTTCCCTCCACGGAGATTCGCCGGCGTTGTCGATATGAATTGCGGAAAAGAGGAAGCACGGCCCTCGAATTCGCCCCACGACCTCTCTCTCTATCTCTCTCTCTCTCTCTATCTCTCTCTCTCTATCTCTCTCTCTCTCTCTCTCTCTCTCTCTCTCTCTCTCTCTCTCTCTCTTGAATCCACGGCCCGTGATTCCATCGTGTCTGCCTCCCTTCCTCTTCGATTCAGTTATTGTCTCGTTTCCCGAACTCGGTTCGGCGTATTTATACAAATCGATTCCGCTTTGGTCGGCCAAAAATACGCGATTTTTCTTCTCCGCAGAAAGAGACACAACAATGAAAGAATTAACCCTTAGCACTCGATTGGCGACCGTAAGGCGCCACTAAAAATTGCAGTATCGTTATTCAAAATATTTTTTACATTATTAACACATCTTGCGCGGGAAGCGACTAAAGTCGTTTTGCGCGGATTTCACATCTTGAGCGGGAAGCGACTAAAGTCGTCGTTTACTGTAAAAAATCGCCCGCTACACGGTAAGGGTTTGGCGGCAAAGTGCCCGCGCAAGATGTGTTAAATTTGTATGTATTTAATAAATTACTAAACGTTTCACTACTGCACGAGTAAATTGCACCAGTTTCGTATGTATAGCATGAAAAAATATACACTTGCTGACAAAAGTTAAGAAACAAAGTAATCTTTTGGGAATCAGGGTATATTTTTAATCTCCTGAAATACATGTGAGTAACGAAAGTATTCGAACGTCCTTTAAATCAGTATAACTTTTTTTTTAAGTGAATCAAACGACCTGACTTTTTTCAGGAGTTAGAAGAATTGGTTTTCCAAATGATGGGTTAAAAAGATTTTGAAAAAATTACAATTGGTAAGAATTACATGAGAAAATCAAACGACCTGACTTTTTTGAGGAGTTAGAAGAATTGGTTTTCCAAATGATGGGTTAAAAAGATTTTGAAAAAATTACAATTGGTAAGAATTACATGAGAAAATAAAAATGGCACTTTTCACAACTTTTTTATTTGAGCCTGTAATGAAAATTTAAAATATGCGTTTAAATTTTTGAATTCGCTAATTGGGGAGTAATTCATTTACCAATAAAGCGGAGTTAATGCAAGAAATTACGAAAATATGGTCTAAAATATCACCCGAGCATTGTGTTCGATTAATCAAATCAATGCCACGCAGATGCCATGCAGTCATCAAATCCAAGGGTTATCCAACATCTTATTAGATCATCATACAAAGTATAAACACCTGCACATTGTTGTTTTTTGTTAAAAGTGATTACATTATTCAAGCACAGTATGTTTCTTAACTTTTGTCACAAACTTTTCTTTCGTTTCCTTGACTCAATATTAATTGTAGTGCTTATACAAGTATAATCGAAAAAAAAACTTATTGTATGTTCATGTATGATACGTAATCTCGTCATGTTATTTTTAATTCGGACATATGTATTTCAGGAGATTAAAAATATACACCAATTCCCAAACGACTACTTTGTTTCTTAACTTTTGTCAGTAAGTGTATGTAGAAGGGAAATATTCTAGGTCGGAAGAAATGTTTCGTTTCGGAGTTAAAATGGCTTTGAGTGCAAAGGGTTGATACTGAAAATAGTTCCGAGGACCACGTTGTAACCACAAATTCGGAACAATGCAAAATATCCTACTCAATTGGTTGTACCATTAATTATACACCATTGCGGAAACATTTTGGTCCCAGAGGCGTCTAATTACCTTCCACGACGACTCCCCGAATCCGCGTCTGTCTCGAAATCGCGACGACATTTTCAAAGAGCCATCTCTCGATCGACGCAGAGACAGGAATTTCCGAAAGACGTGGCAACGTTCGTTCCGTTCTCGGTAATTCGGCCGCCTCTCGGATGGTGTCTTCGTTCCCGGTCGTAAGCGGCAGATGTTATTAACGAACCCAGCCCGATCCCATTGTGGACCTAGGAACCGGCGCAATTTACGATTTTCATATCACACCTGCGGCAACCGGAGCCTTCTCGTTCGCGGACTCTATTGGAATATTAATTGCGGGGGAGAAACTCTCCACGAGATGAAGAACATTAACCGTGTTGACCCCACCGTGCACCGGAACTAACTCAGAACTTTGTCCACGAAAAATTTAGTCGAATCCGAATTCCCCGTGTCCTTCGACCCTGGTGAAGCCAGGATATAAATTTCTTTCGGTTTACGCCATGGTTTCCTCATTTTTCTCGCTCGCGATATTTGCTATCGTTGCTATCGATATTTATAGATAAAAAATTGACGCTCTTCTCGTCTCTTCAGTACCTACACTACCGGCCATAAGTGTTTACCCACCCACATATTTTTTAACATTGTAGTCCACGGTTCTACGGTTCAGCTTCAATAACTATGCTATTTCTCTCTTACTTTTTCCGATGCTATGATGGGACACTATTAGAGCGCGCGTTTCAATCGATAATTCTTTTCTCCCTGACATTATTTGAAATTTTCGCAAAATTCTTTAGGCACGTGAAAATCAACTGTTTACTGTATAAAAGCTTAATGCAGTATAAAATGCAGTATGAAATTTGAGAAGACTAAGATACCTGTATTACCTGCGTTCATATTCCCTACTGACCGTTATAAAATTTTCAGAAAAATGGGTTTCTTTACCTGAACTCCAAAATTGTCGTTTTTCATAAAAAGCTGTAAACTCATTTACAGTACCTGATTGTGTATGTACAGAATATTTTGGATGTTTTTTATTAGCCTTATAATTAGGATTTAATGCTACGGACATTTTCATAACAATAAAATAACTATTATTTGAATAGTAACGAAATTTGAAGGTGGATAAACACTTATGGCCGGTAGTGTATGTTGAGAAGCTGAGAAGTACAGTCGAGTAAACACATTCGTTAGCTTCCTGAACGTTTGCAGCCGATTGACAAATTCGGAT
Source organism: Seladonia tumulorum (assembly GCA_913789895.3). Taxonomy (NCBI): domain Eukaryota; kingdom Metazoa; phylum Arthropoda; class Insecta; order Hymenoptera; family Halictidae; genus Seladonia; species Seladonia tumulorum. The sequence continues at coordinate 9,074,951 of OU565279.1, read as the reverse complement.
AATTAATTAGGGTTCAGTGAACTCTCTAGATACGTCGCGGAATTATCCCCACCATTGTTCATTAGACAAGCGAATATCATCGGAATTATATCACATTTGGTATCATTTTCGTTAGAAAAATGTCACGAATTTACGAAAGTCCCTTAACCCCTTGCACTACTATTTATTTTGTGATTATAATGATTAGAAATTCTTCATCGTAGTTTGTAGTTATTCTATGTTTTCTCCAAAGGATATATATATCAACTACAACAAAATAGAATTTTATTTCGGTTTAAAGAAAATTAATAACATACATATTTATTAGACTCTGTTCAGAATCTTCATCACGAGTCTGACTCGATATTGTAGTGCAAGGGGTTAAAAAAATAATGAAAAATAAAGAAGTTTTGTTACTAGATTGGTAGTGGTCTCACACCGATGAGACGTTATGTTTGCACTCTTCAGAGGCCTCGTCCTTTTCCACGTTCGGCGTGGACCAAAGAATAGTGTCTTTTGGACGATAAACGACCTCAAGACTCGCGTTGCTGACATATATCGAGAATTCACTGTATTTCTAGATTGAAAATAAACGGAATAATGTAGTTTCCGCATTGGGAGACTGAGTACGATCGAATAAATGCATCGGTCAGTTTTACAAACGTTTTCGTTTGACAGAGAGTGGTCCTTTTCTTTCGATTCTCCAAAAGATATTGCCCGCGCGCGTAACACCAATCGTGGCCACGGTTAGGTGAAAAACTGGCCGTGTATCTCGCGGTCTTACCGGTGCTCCATTCGTTTTTTGAGCGAGTCCTGGCAAGCACGGCGCGCTTGGACTAATTCGACGCGTAAAGCCGCCACGCAAGCTCTTCTACCGGGCCAGGCGATGGACGGTGGAGGGGGGGGGGGGTGCTAGAGGCCCTTAATTACACGTTCGTATAATCCTATCGATCGGCAATTTACAGCGTGGCGTCACCGTAAATGGGAAGTTTAAGAGCTCAGCCGTTAAGTTCTCGCGGCGGTAACGGGCTGGTCTCGCGGTTCGTTCTTCGCCCGTTTACACCGCGCGCGTGAGAAACGAGCCAATAAAAATCCTGCTGAATGTCAGAGGGATATGCTATCCGGACGATAATGACAACGCTAACTAATGCCTGAGAAACGACGCACGCACGGCCACCGGCTAACGGGATAATACCATGAATTCTAGCGAACGTTTAATAAAGTCATTAACAGCGGCCCGGAATCCTTTCGTACGCGCATTCCCGACGAGAGACCGTTCCCGTTACGCCTTAGGCTGTTCCAGCTCGTTGTCCCCAAGCGAAGTGGGTGGCTGCGCTCTCCGACGACTGTTTTACATTTCCACGATGATCGTGTTAACCCCTTGCCTTGTAATCTCGTTCGCGACTATGGCGATTAACGTCGTTTCCCAGACGAAAAGACAATTTATGTTTACCGCGTCTCCACATTTTACCCTGACTTTTCGGTCCGATCCATACTATAAAATGTCTAATCGTTCTCGTAACGTTTGTGATTTATCTCCTGCTTCCGAGGAGGGTCTGGTTCAATATTATACTGACCCACCGAATGCTGTAACACATCTGTTCCAAGGGTGCAAAAACACTTCTCTGATTTACGTATCTCGCTAATACCGAGCAACTTTATGGGCTACGAAGGAGGTCCAGGAAAGGCTATAGCCGGATAAGATAGTCAAAAATGTCCTTGAACCGAATTTTATCGACGATGTAATAATTTTAAGGTTAGCTTAGTTCTTCGCGGAAAAAACGTCGAAAAAATCAGTTTTTATTTTTTTTTAACAACGGCGCACCAAACCAAAAAATCTGAAAAAATTCATGAACAATACTTGTGACAACATACCGGTACTGTAAAAATATAAATGTTGTCGCTCTAGAACTTCCATGTGAAATCTGCATTTTTCGCGATTTTTTTGAGGTTTTTGATTTTTTACAAGAAGGATTTTCAGTTTAAAAATCTGAAACCAATTGCAAAGTATGTATTAGGGTTCTTGACATGTGTCAGATTTTTCTCAGAATTTCTAAACGTCATTAACTAGGGAAAATAGGCCAAAAACTGATTTTCCGATTTTACCCCATAACTACCCTCCCGATCGAGATACAGGGTTGACATTTTGCACAGTATGTTTTTTCTTGGTGCTCTATCGAATGGCACATCGTCGATAAAATTCGGTTCAAGATTGCATAGCAATTAGATAGATAGATAGATAGCAAGCATTTTTGACTATTCTATCCGGCTATACCATTTAACCCTTAGCACTCGAAAGGCGACTGTAAGGCGCCACTAAAAATTGCTGTGTCATTATTAAATCAAATGTTTCGACATTATTCAATTTATTTGTATTTAATAAATTACTAGAAACTTCGGTATCGCAACATTGCGCCATTTTCGTATGTATAAAATGAAAAACAAAATATACAGAAAAGGGAAATATTCTAGATTGGAAGAGATGTTTCGTTTCGGAGTCGAAATAGCTTCGAGTGCAAAGAGTTAATTCTGGGGTCTAGCATGACCCTAAAAAAATTTCTACACATTTTCCATTACTTCTTTCACCTCTTTGGACCATTTGAATTTTTCAAAGTTGTCTTAACCAATTTTCACATGACTTTGAAATGGCCCATTTGGTGTCACTTAAGTGTTAAGAAATGAGGAATCGAATCGATTTACCGTCGATTATTTCGCGGCTTTCTCGCGCGAGGCACGAAGGGAGTTCGCGATAGTTCGGGCTTTTCAGCCCGCGGGGGAAACTAATGCCGAGAGCGAGGGTGTTGGTGTTGGCGCGACAATCGCAGCTCTCGCCCCGTTTCTCATACGAGAAGACTGCGTAATGCAAAGCCGCGCGGTCTAAGTGGCCGATAAAGCACGGAAAGCGACAGCGGCGAATAGCCTGGTTGTGTATACACGGGGTGCGCGCAATCTCCCTCGAAAACTCTTCGCGGCAACCCCTTTTTTCGGAAGGGGTTTGCGAGGTTCTTCCTTGTTAACGGGGTTCTACCCGGGAAAATTCGCTTTTCACGGACCGCTGTGCCCGGTCGAATCGGCAACGAATCGCGACAATCGCGAGGTCCACGATAAGAGAACCGGAAAAATAATGGGAGCGAAACGCAGAAACGGTGGAGTCGAGCAAGGAAGCAACGAACGCAGAAAAGATGCTGGGATGAATGGACAGCACCTGGGGGCAACGTAATTATTCGCGTGGCACGGAGGAAGGCGGAAACAGGGACGAACGAAGGAGAGAGGAAAAAGGAGGAGCAAGAAAACGAAGGTAACATTAGGGAATATAAAACCTGGATGCCGGGTGAGCTCTCGGGGTTTTGCGGGACGGTGAATGAATGGACCGCGGACTGCGAGGTACACGGGGACGGGGAAACGTCGAGCTCGAAGAGATCAGCATGTTGCTGCGGACGGAGAAGAGAAAATGATGGTTCAGAACCGGCGGAAAGGAAAAGGAACACCTCGCGGGACTCGTGGCCGCGGAAGATGCACGGCCACTCGGAGAACGGTCGCTTTCGTGAGAAATTTACGAAGCTAAACGGCCCCTGCCATCCTACCGATACGTCCGTCACATTTCGCGTATTAACCGAGACTTTCAGACTTGCAATTTTTCGTTTCATTCCCCTAAGGATTTAACACGTTAACTGCCGTGGGGGTCACCGGTGACCGGCACTCGACTTTGCTACAGCGCCGTGGGGGCCACCGGTGACCGGCGGCGTGGTCAATACTAAAAGTACATAATTATAGTAAATATGGATACTGATCAATTTTTCAATAATACCATTGTTACTATAATGGTTTGAAGAAATTAATGCAATATAGAACATACAAAATAATTTTTTTTTTTTTTTCGAAACACTGAGAGTAATCACTTAGCAACCGAAGCACGATTGTTTAAAAAAAAAAAAGTAATACTTGCCTACAGCGCCGTGGGGGGCACCGGTGACCCCCACCAAAAAAAATGCTTCAAACATGATTTTATAACTCATATTATTTGCTGGGAACTATATTTCATCATAATATGCATCGTATAATGAAAAGTTCATGTTGGCGCCTGGGACAAATCATGGAAAATCCGTCCGGCAGTCAACGTGTTAATAGTGCGCCTCTTTGTCACCGAGCTACCAGACAACAACCAATAACCTTCGCCGTTGCATAGCGATGCGTTTCTTTGAACTCGATGACAAACTGTATTAGACATGTCACACGTATGGCAGACTGTGGATATTTATATATCCGTAGGAAAATTGTATAACTATCCCTGGCAGAGGGTTTGTACGCGGTTGTAAAGGGAAAACTCGGTTGTTTATTATATTAAATAGGAACTCGGTACAAGCACGGAACTTAAACGAAATACGGTTGCGCGTACAATAGATACTCTTAAGTCGGTCCTAGACGGTATTGTAAAGACAAGATATAGGTTTTGGTAATCATGAGAGATATCTTGAGTCTAACGATCACTAAGGGATGAGACATTCAGGGCGAAGATGAGTAATAAATAGACAGCGGATCTTTATGCAAAATAAAAATTTTCTACCTAAATTGCAACAAACTGAAACGAAATAGAAATTTATTTTCTTTCCTAATATGTTTAATAGGTTGAAAATAATATGACAGTACTTCTAAATTTTTCTAATGTTCTTACTGTTTTAAATTACACCTACTCATTTTTGTAATGAATGCATAAAATCCGATGTCTAGTAATAACGAAAGCATGAAATCATTGAGGAAGGTTTTGGGACGTTTACTGTCGACGACTGGTTTGGAATCGTTATCGGAAAGTACTCAGATGACCAATACTAATGCTATGGCAAGATTTTAGATAATCTTAGCTTTGGTATACAACAACATGAACATTATTCATTTCTTTCGGATCTTTTAGACAGAATCCGTCGAATGGGATCGTTATTCTTTAATAGTTGCACACGAGATCTCAGATCGTTGTGAGTTGGTCTACTCAGATTTTTGTAAAAAAGCGAATTCGGTCTGTACAAGGGTGAATTCGGACCTGTACACATTAAGGACAAAGAAATCCTAATCGGAGGCGTGGAGAACGGAAATGAATAATACTCCGGCTCTATCTACCACGTTCTGCCGACGCAAGGGGTCCTATTTTCATAAAATAACCAATGGAACGAGAGAATCGCGGTGAAATGAAACGCACCAGATGAATATCCCGGACGTCCCGGTTGAACCGAATATTTTTTATTGTCACTCGCGGCCGTTAAAAAGTTTCGCGTATTCTTCGGCTATATGAATTTCCCTCGTGGAACGGCTTCGTCGAATATATTATCGGTCCGATTAAATTTCTTCCGAAGAATTCGGTCCGAAAACTTGCTCGCATTTTTCAAATCGACCCGGGAAATGGGAACAGGCGAAGAAAAACCGTTATCCGGGTCACGGGACGTCTCACGAAAATAGAATGGTCTCCGGGTGACCCGGTTTTCACCGAAACCGCGTAAAAATTCTGTACGATTCTCTAACGAATTAAATAAAACTTCTTAGGCACGCGTAGACCGGCCGGCAATATGCAATTATGGGCACCGACGCTCCTCTCATTGCGTTTGGCTGAACGGGCGGGCTGCGTAATTAATTTTCCCGGCAATCTGGCACCGCGTCCACTATTACGCCGCTACTATTTCCCGGCGCTATCGTCGTGCATTATAGCGGCAACTATGGCCGTGCGCGGCCACGGCCTCCTCTACCGCAACGGGCGTTTATACGAAACGCTCCGGTAAATTTGTCGGTAGACTGTAATACGGAGAAACGTATCTGTAATAAACCGTGGCGTTGCGATAATGCCGGACAATAAGCGCCCTCTCCCCTCCCCCCGGTTTACGAGCCGATCCGTAATTACCGATGTTACGAGCTAATCATGCCCGATCAGCCCTTGGATACGATTTATTCCGTGGCCTGGCTCATTAGACCGTTTGCCCGGTTAATTTTCAATTTCTTCTTGTTAACCGTCGACGAAATACCCGTCGTCGAGCTACAGGTAATTAAGATGGCTACTTTCCGAATGGTCACGTGATCGCATTTTTCCAATTTCGAGACATTCCACGTTTCTAGAGCCACAGAGAAATTGGAGGGGTTGAGACAAAATGGAATTTTCATGGGAACCCGTATCGCTGGATCATCGTTATCGCTTTATTAAAATTTATAATTGCAGCGTCGTCGCGAACGTTCCTCTCGGGCGTCGAACATTATCGCGGAAATTATAAATGCGCCAACAAAGAAATGTTATATTGAACATTCTGAATTTTATAGGAGCCGGACTCTCCGAGGTACGAAGCGCATAATAACGAACGTATCGAAAAATGGAGGAGTGGAAGAATTTTTCATAAAAGAATTTCTCATATTTAGAGGCAAAGAAGGAGTTCATTATTCGCGTGGCGAGAGAGGGAGAGAGAGAGAGAGAGAGTAACGAATGGCGAATGAGAAAGTATTAAAACATTGCATAATATTCGGCGAATGAGGATAATATTTCCCTTTGAACGAGTGGAATACATATTCAGGGAATGTTCGATTGGAGCAGGACGTCAGGATCAGAACCTGCGGATATCGATTATTCGAATGAAATTCTGATGTCGGAGCAGTGTTGCGCGATATTCCAAGTATTCTACGCGGTGTTCGCGGCGAACGCGAGAGAACCGAGACGCGCGGCTCCGAAATCCGTGGACCTCGGGGTCCCCCCTCCCCCGTAAAAAAAAGCCCCGGTCGACTAATTGGCATCGTTTGTTCGGCTTATCAACACGGTATTAATGTTTGTCGTCCCGCACAACAATTTCACGACGGCGATAAGCCCGGTGAGCAACCGGTACCGAGCATAACAAGGCGAGCCGCGACAAGAAACGCGAAACGATCTACGTGACCGTGGCTTCGCCTGCATCGAGGTTGATGCACGCTGGATGAAGAACTTGATACGTGCATTAGCTAGTATAACTGGTCGATAACGCGCTCAACCATGTCACGTACATTTATACTTCTCCTGCACGTGCAAAACGGCCGTGCAATCCGTTCACGGATTTCAACGGGAGAAGCGATTTCCGTTGGAAAACAAGTCTTAGGACGAAGATTCAAAAATCCAGAAACAGAAGCAACGTACAACCAATAGCCGCTCCCTGCTGCCGAGTTCTGTCGCTGGAACATCGCTTGTCCGTGTACAGTGAGTAACGAAAGTATTCGAACGCCCTTTAAATCAGTATAACTTTTTTTTTTTAAGTGAATCAAACGACCTGACTTTTCTGAGGAGTTAGAAGAATTGGTTTTTCAAATGATGTGTAAAAAAGATTTTGAAAAAATTGCAATTGGTAAGAAGTACATGAGAAAATAAAAGTGGCACTTTTCACAACTTTTTTATTTGAGCCTGTAATGAAAATTTAAAATATGCGTATTGTAGATATATGTTAGTTATACACATGCTGCAAATTTCATTGAAATCGATTAATATACACACGAGCTACAACTAGTTAAAAGTGGTGAAAAGCGTAGATTTTCACGACTTTTGGCCAGTTTCTGCTTAAAATCCTCAGATTCTAACATATTTTGATACGTGCCATTTTTATCTGCGTCAGCCGATTTCGATGAAATTTTCAGTACGTGTATAACTAACAGAGATCTACAAAACGCATATTTTAAATTTTCATTACAGGCTCAAACAAAAAAGTTGTGAAAAGTGCCATTTTTATTTTCTCATGTAATTCTTACCAATTGCAATTTTTTCAAAATCTTTTTTACACATCATTTGGAAAACCAATTCTTCTAACTCCTCAATAAAGTCAGGTCGTTTGATTCACTTAAAAAAAAAAGTTATACTGATTTAAAGGGCGTTCGAATACTTTCGTTACTCACTGTATGTAAAGAGCCTATGAAAAGTAATGGTCATCCGAGCCTGAAGTTGGAAAATGTAAAAGGAAATCTGTATGCAATGTTATACGGATACTAAACCTACGTTATGAAATACTAATGTGAAGTACACTTACAAATTTTCTAGAATCATCTGTTCCTCCGTCAGATCCACAGCACACTACAGTGAATTCTCGTTACGAGTCAGTTGCGCCGTTCTGGTGACTGACTCTTAGAGGAAATCTGAGGTTGTCGCCGAGCGTCGCATTTGAAATACACAGTGACTACTAACGTACACTATGACCGCCAAGCGATAGTGACGAGAAGACTAAGAAAATGTCTTTCTTCGATACAATCTTGCGGGTAGATCGAGAAACGGCTCTCAAGTTTAACCGTGGTGGTGTGGAGACTTCCACTGACTCGAAATTGTAAGATTGGCACTGACTCATAATGAGAATTCACTGTATCGTCGACTCACGCTAATACGTCCGAATAATTGTGCCCGAGAATATTTTCGAAGCACGAAATTTCACACTTCAACACACAATCACTGCACGTCACACTTTACAAAATCGCGACAGCGAACGAGGAGAAATTACTCCGACCACGGTCAAAACAATACTGCGATTCTAACCGCGTCGATCCCACGAACAGTCAAGGTCAAATTATAGTAGGCAGGTCAGACGTCGTGGGTCTATAAATATTACATACAAAAACAGGGAGTTCCGGGAAATTGGGTCGGCAACTCAGCCGACAGAATTTTTTTTACCTCGTTTTCGAAGCGGGTAAAATCGCAGTATTATTTTGACCGCGGTCGGAGTAACATCTACTCGTTCGCTGTCACGATTTCATTAAGTGTGTTGTGTAGAGTGCAGTGATTGTGGTCCAATTATTCGGACGTGAGTCGATAATAGTATTCCGTGGATACGACGGCGGAATAGAGGATTCGGAAAAATTTGTAAGTACATATACTTTCGTATTTTATAATCTAGGATCAGTCATTTTAAAATCATACACGTTTAGAAAAGACTGTGAACCGACTATTTCCGACTGTTGCGTACTCGTGTTAAAATTCGGAAGGGATTAAAGCAGAAATGATTGAAATATAGCGCGTTACGTGTGTAGCACGATTTATCGGTTTCCCGAAGCAATCGTCTCGCGCAGACAAATTTATCGGGGAGCCATTGTTGCGAGGTTAATCAAGACGTGTCTGCGGAGAAATCAATAAAATCTATAACTCTTAAGTTTCACCGGTGCACGAACACCGTGGAATCATTTAAACGTAACGGGGGAGGCGGGCTGCGTTTCGACTTTCCGATGTCGATAGCATTATTTCAGCGTCGGCGGCCATATTAAGCAATATATCACGAATTTTATTTTTCGCGAGCAACAAACTTGGACGACCATAAAACAGAAACTAAAAGTATAAATCACCCGTCCCGGCCCGATATGAAACAACGAAGGACAAGCGAAATTCCTATAGCGACCGTAGTTTCGCGTTTTACGTCGAGCGAGCCGGAATGAAATAAGATCCAGGCCGTGGCGCAGCGAGAAATCATCGGCCAGCAATCATCGCGTGGACAGTTAATTACGTGTTGTCCTTTGATACGCGCGTGCGCGCTCTCGCGAGCCCTCTTGTTAACAGTCCAACGAGACTCGATGAAAAAGTTATCGCATTGTGCTATGGAGATTGAATTTCGAAAATCCTTTGACGTCGACGGGCCAGCGGAAATTTTGTTAACCGAAAACAGCGCTAAGTGCACCGCGTGGCCCTTTGTCATTACTTCAATTCGATTCTGTCCCTTTACGCGAACTATCACGATCATTACTTTACCCATGCACCAGTGATCTTCGTGCCCGATGTAATTAATGCATTTTTGCCTGCTCACCTGAAATCAAAAACAGAAAACGAACGAATTAGTAAGTCTCGAGGTTCCGGTACGTCGGAGAAAGAAAAATGGTCTCATAATTTGTAATACAAAACTTTCGTGAGGCATAATGATGACAGAGCATGAATAACAAGGGGAAAGCAAGCCCCACTTTTCCAGGGGATTGCAGCCGGTGCTCAGCGTTCAAATAAACAATCGCCGCTATCAAATGTCTATATCAAAGAAAACAAATTTTCAAACACTGCCACGTCACAACCTCCCTCCCCCCCTCAGCTATTTTATGGGATGGGGACTCAAGATTGCTGAGCACAGACGCGTCTTGCTCGCTCGCCTAAATATTTGGCCAGATGACGTTTCGCCTCCCCTTGGGACACGTGGTTCCTGCTGAGCATTCCATAATCTGAATCTCTTTCACGTGCGGCAGAAAACCAAATTTTAAAAAATGCACTATCACTATCCGTCAAAACGACGAACTTCAGATTTTTCGTTTTACAATTATTCGGATTGTGAAGATGCTTTTATCGATTTTTACTGGATAAATTTATTTATTCGAACATATTCTGTAAAAGAAGTGGTCTTGATAAACACGTCTTGTTATTTCTAAGAAGAAACAATACAAACTAGGCAATTTTAACCCTTTGCACTCGAAGCTATTTTAACTCCGAAACGAAACATTCCCTATGACCTAGAATATTTCCCTTGTATATATGTTTTTTATGTTATAAATATGAAAATGATGCAATTGACTCGTTCAATACTGAAGTGTTTAGTAATTTATTACATACAAACAAATTTAATAATGTAAAAAGTATTTTAAATAATGATACAGCAATTTTTAGTGGCGCCTTACAGTCGCCATTCGAGTGCTAAGGGTTAATGCATGGTAGTGTGATGGTAGTATGTAACTTTTCATATTTTTATAGGAACACGCATGTACCAAATGATCGATGGAAAGATCCCATCTGATTTTGAAGAGCAGTTTTATCGAAGGAGGTGAGCCTTGGAAAAGTTTCCGCTTTCGTGTTACGTTATATTCTATTTAATACGCGGTTCTACATGTGTCGATCGTCGACGATCTTCACGGTTTCATGAACCTGTTCGAAATCCCAATTATCCTCTCGGTTACTCTATTCCTGCACATCCGCCTTAAACATTCTCGCTCGGTCGACGTAACCACCCGATCATCTTATTGGTTAGACGCGTGTAATATTCTGAACGATCCTCAAGACTCTCTCGTTGAAACTCCGCTGATATTAGCTCCTTGAAACTATCAATAATTGAGGGATCCGGATATATTAAGCGCATATAAGACCACTTGGCCGCCTCGCGCTATCGTACTACGCGATTAACAGCGATAAGACGTCCTTAATCTCCTATCGATTGGTATTGTTAGCATTCTAATTAGCTGTAAACAGTTTTTCATGATTTTCTATAGTCCCGGGGGCAATAACAATTGCCGGGACACAGATTTTACGCATTTAAAATGGAAACAGTAAACTTTCTCGAAATATTTATGGTCTTACTTGTGCCTTCGAGTGAAAAAAAAAAATAACGTGCATTTTGTTATTGCGACCTTGCCACAGATTTCACGCATTTAAAATAGAAACGGTAAACTTTCTCGAAATATTTATGGTCTTACCTGTGCCTTCGAGTGAAAAAAAAAATAACGAGCATTTTGTTATTGCGACCTTGCCACAAATTTCACGCATTTAAAATAGAAACGGTAAACTTTCTCGAAATATTTATGATTTTCCCCGTGCCTTCGAGTGAAAATAAATTAACGAGCATTTTGTTATTGCGACCTTCCCACAGATTTTACGCATTTGAGATAGAAACGGTAAGCTTTTTCGAAATATTTATAATTTTACCCGTGCCTTCGAGTGAAAATAAATTAACGAGCATTTTGTTATTGCGACCTTCCCACAGATATTTTACGCATTTAAGATAGAAACAGTAAACTTTCTCGAAATATTTATGATTTTCCCCGTGCCTTCGAGTGAAAATAAATTAACGAGCATTTTGTTATTGCGACCTTGCCACAGATTTTACGCATTTAAGCTAGAAACGGTAAGCTTTTTCGAAATATTTATGATTTTCCCCGTATCTTCGAGTGAAAATAAATTAACGAGCATTTTGTTATTGCGACCTTGCCACAGATTTTACGCATTTGAGATAGAAACAGTAAGCTTTTTCGAAATATTTATAATTTTACCCGTGCCTTCGAGTGAAAATAAATTAACGAGCATTTTGTTATTGCGACCTTGCCACAGATTTCACGCATTTAAAATAGAAACGGTAAACTTTCTCGAAATATTTATGATTTTCCCCGTGCCTTCGAGTGAAAATAAATTAACGAGCATTTTGTTATTGCGACCTTCCCACAGATTTTAAGCATTTAAGATAGAAATAGTAAGCTTTTTCGAAATATTTATGATTTTACCTGTGCCTTCGAGTGAAAATAAATTAACGAGCATTTTATTATTGCATTGTACACAGTATTGAATATATGGCGTTCTTGTTAGGATTAGAGTGTCCAACGTAAGATTAACTTTGGCTAGCGCATGTGTTTTTAATTTAACCGCTTCGGAGCTCGCATAACTTGTCGCCGGGTAATGTTATCAGCTTGGGAAATGGCTTGAAGGAGCTGTGGAAGCGGCGATCGGTATGCGGGGATGTTATTTTCATTAATTCCGAGACGAATCGCGCGGTGCCGTCGGACGATCGGTCAGATAATGGCGATCGGGCCCCGCGTATCACGGTTACACGAGAAAACATTCGGTTTATTATTAGCTTTGACCGGTGGTGGATCGTGATTGCGCGTTGCCGCGGCCAGAAACAGAAAGAAAAAGGGGTGGGGGGTGGACGGAGAAGGAGTTACATGTGGGTCTCGTACGCTTATGCTCGCGCTATCGAGACGAAAGATCCGAGCGTGATTGAAGACCGATGGCCCGGCCATAGGTGCTGCGTGGCAGAAGGGGCAGGAAGGGAGAAACCTGGTCCGAAGGGTGTGCGGAGGTGAGGGAGGAAGGGTGGCAGGACGGGTAGAACGAATGAGAATGCGACCGGTAAATCGTATCGTGATACAGCGAATCCTCGCCACGGAACGTGGGCGACTCCGCTTCATTTGCGTGCACGCTTGTGCGTGTATTCCTGCCGGCGAGCGTGACGCTGCGTCGCGACGCGCAAACCGGCCGTCTAATCGCGTGAAAGAAAATCTCGTGTTCCCTTCGAACTGACAACCTTTTAGGGCCCCGGGGACAGAGCCCCGGGTACGCGAATGCAAATTTCGGATAGCGGACGATTTACGACGGGCCCGGCTGCCAACACCGCTCCTCGAGACTCGCCCCGATAAATAAACTATTTATAATTAAATAAGCCCGCTCGCGAGAACGTCCATTGGTTTAACTGACCGTGTCGGTTCACCCATTCTGTGAAATTTCTGCGGAAAAAATTGAACGTTTCTCTTGCTCCATTTCTTTAGAAAGTAAAATATTTTTCTCTACTCTTTCAAGCGTTACGTATTTTGCAAAGCCTAACCGAAGGTATACCGTACACGTTCATTTTCAAATAAATAATTCTGTCTTCTATTTCCGAGAGACGCAACACTCGAAGCGTTAACCAACTATGTTTCGTTTGGAAATATATAATTGTACATTTATATCGAATTCTTAACCGTTAATGGAAATTTAAATCATCTTGTTAGCCTATTACTCTGAATATATATTAGTCAATTTTCACTAAAATATAAATATTTTCCTCTGTGTACTTAACACATTCGCGACCGCTGACGTGAATTCACGTCATTTTAAATTCTATTCCCGATTGCCGCTGATGTGAATATTAATATTAATCGGGAATAGAATTCAAAATGACGTGAATTCACGTCAGCGGTCGCGAATATGTTAAAAACGTTGAGGCCACAGTTTCTCTTCGTAGGAAAAACAGCTTGGCCATGGTGACAAGTAAACTTGAAATACAAGTAGATACACAGTGAACGTCAATTTCCCCTTTCTTCTGGAAAATTAATAAAAGCAAAGCAATCCTGATGATATTGTTGCTGCAAAGAAAATGGGCGCGGCGAGGAATAAACCCGTTGCACTCGAATGGTGACTGCAAGGCACTGAAAATTGTTGTATAACATTATTCAAAATATTTTTAAAATTATTAAATTTGTTTCTATTCAATTACTAAGTACTTCGGTATCCGTATGAGCAAGTTGCACCATTTTTGTATGTACAGTCGGGGACAATATTAAGTGGACACTCTTAAAAATTGCATAACTTTTTTAAAATTGATCCACATGATTTGATTTTGTTTTAGATATTACACTGATTAGTTTGCCAGACAATAAGTAAACAAAAATGTTTTTAGATTGCAATTGGTTGGAATAATAAAAAAATTCAAGTCATTTGGACCAATTTTAAAAAAGTTATGCGATTTTTAAGAGTGTCCACTTAATATCGTCCCCGACTGTATAACATGAAAACATGTACAGTGAGTAACGATAGTATTCGAACGCCCTTTAAAACAGTATAACTTTTTTTTTAAGTGAATCAAACGACCTGACTTTTTTGAGGAGTTAGAAGAATTGGTTTTCCAAATGATGTGTTAAAAAGATTTTGAAAAAATTACAATTGGTAAGAATTACATGAGAAAATAAAAGTGGCACTTTTCACAACTTTTTTATTTGAGCCTGTAATGAAAATTTAAAATATGCGTTTTGTAGATATATGTTAGTTATATACATACTGAAAATTTCATTGAAATCGGTTAACGTTGTCATGAGATACAAACGTTTAAAGATGATTACATAAGGGCGAAATTCCCTGGCAAGATCAAAAATCTGCGACTTTCACCCTTAAACTCTCATTTTGAAATGTTTGTAGTTTATTGCAACGTTGACCGATTTCGATGAAATTTTCAGTACGTGTATAACTAACAGAGATCTACAAAACGCATATTTTAAATTTTCATTACAGGCTCAAATAAAAAAGTTGTGAAAAGTGCCATTTTTATTTTCTCATGTAATTCTTACCAATTGTAATTTTTTCAAAATCTTTTTAACGCATCATTTGGAAAACCAATTCTTCTAACTCCTCAAAAAAGTCAGGTCGTTTGATTCACTTAAAAAAAAAAGTTATACTGATTTAAAGGGCGTTCGAATACTTTCGTTACTCACTGTATATATAGAAGGAAAGTATTCTAGGTCGGGAGGAGTGTTTGGTTTTGGAGTTAAAATAGCTTCGTGTGCAAAGGGTTAAGCTTAATTATTCTTGAATTAATGAAAGTATTGCCGATTGGCGAAGAAAATTTGAATGGTTGCCGAGAGAGTCGGAGCCTGTTGGCCAGAACTATGCGCTCGCATCGTTTCAATCTTTCTCCTCCGTCGAGCACCTATGACCGAGACCCATCGGTCTTCAATCACGCTCGGATCCTTCGTCTCGATAGCAGAAGCGTACAAGATCCGGCAGCGGTTCTCAACGATCAACGGGATCGACGAAGATCGATCGCGCGGTTGTTCTCCGCCGCGGCGGTGGTGGTGGTCGGCCATGCTTAATCGGCGGTAATATTTAAAGAAGATCGCCGGAGCTTTCGAAACGTCGCGAGAGGAAGCTCCGCAGCGAAAATATTTACTTGAAAAGCTCGGTCCTCGGGGCGCGGCACGGCGAACCGAATTTTCGTGCGCGTGTGTTTGCTCGCCGCGCAGAGGGACCGCGGGTTTCTTTTCCCCGGTTTATCCACCCGCTGTGTCTGTTTATACACTGTCCATTATTGATGCAGTTTGCGGTGCACCGGAGCCGGAAGGATGAATTGATCGTCGTCCCATGATTTATTCAGGAGTCGCTTTAAAACTAGATTTGTGACCCTTAGTCGGAATATTAAGTGGCGCGTGTCCCCGCGACACCGTATCCTATCGCACCTCCTCCCTCGTCCCCCTCCACCCGGGGGAATAAAAATAGACAAACAGAAAATTGAAATCGACTCGATTAAACGGCGAACCTCTTAAGCATCGAAAATCTCGAAAGAGATGCGATCGCGGCCGAAGAAGAGGTAATTCCAACTTTCTTCGAACTCCATCTATTTCACCGCTAGCCGATCTCATCAATTACCCACTTTCCCTGGCAGACCATCCACACTAGCGGCCGGAATATCCCCTATAATTCAATACGAGCAAAATCGCTCGGAATTTTAAGGCTCTCCCCTATCTCTTTCTTAAACGGCTGTTCCCCCGTCTCGCGAGATCCGCGCGCCGTTGAACACTCGGCGCGAACACGCGGCCCTCAGCCGGACGAAAATGAGTTTTCCCCGTGTTATTAATGGGGCCGAGCGGGGGCGGGTAGAGCCATTTTCGCCCGGATGATAAATAGTCACGGCAATCTCCGGTTGATTTTATTTCTATTATTTACACCGTTCCTTCTGGCTCATAGAGGCGCAGCTGACAATCTTGCCGTTATCTACCTTCCCGTTTATGAATTTGCAGGAGCGTTGGATGCCGGACCGAAGAATCGGACGCGACCCCGCAACACCGAGGAATTTTACTGTTGAAGGGGAAAATGATTCACGGCGGAAGGAAGAGTCGAAGGTCCGAGCTTTTGGTGACTAACTTATTCTGTATTTCTGACCGTGTCTCGATGCGTCAGAGCTCGTTAAGATCGCTCAGATTCGGTTGACATTCGACGAGAGATTCTTCTGGAACGACCACACGGAGAAACCGCGGCGCTTCCGGTCGGCAACCGCTCGATAATCGCAAAAACTAACTACACATCGCGAACGAGGAATGCATTGAATCACGATTACGGAGTGCAGGCCGAGTGTTTGCGCCACGTGGAAAAACCGTGAGGGAGAAAGAGGGAATAGGAAGAGAAAGAGAGGTAGGGTGGGGGGGATCGATCGGCGCATAGTATCGAGGGATATCCGGGCCGGCGGAAGGTATGCGAACAAAATCTACATGCAGCTGGAGGATCGTGCTTTCGTATTATACCGCGCGCGCGGCGACCGATCGTTTGACCGCAAGATGAAACGGATTATTGCTCGGCCACGTTTATGTACCCCGCCTGTATACCTGTCCACTGGCGCCGAGATAGCGACATATTCATGCTGAAAGCCTCCGACGCGCCTCGCGATATATGCACACGCCCGCCGAGACGCGGTGCACGCTATATACATATATATGTTACGTATGGTCGCCAGCGCACGTGCGTTTCGAGGATACTCTCCTCGAGGTCCATCCCGGCCGCCGCCTGATCCTCAAAGGCATATCGCATGATTCCCCAACGAGAACGGGTCGAGCTGCTCCGTGATCGATTCGAATAATTCCCCCGGTTGCGAGGAAGACGTTCGATTAAGCAACCGTATGGGGTCGAGTATCGGCAATTAAACCGCTCCTCGAATCACCGAACGAATAACTAGGCCGCGGTTCTGCGTGCTTCAACCCCCGACCATCCTGTTCATTAGCTAAATCGGATGCCTGTATGCATTCGCTGCCGCTCGTATTAAGTATGCCTGGTACCTGCGCCGTCTAAGATCGCGATTCGCTGCATCTCGCTCGCTGTTACCTCTTCGGAATGCCTCGGACAACTGCACCACTATTTCGGCCTCCGAGTGGCGAATACAGTGACAAGTGTAAACACTGCTAGTTTTACTCAATACGTGATAATACAACCAATTTTCCAATTTTGAATGGTAATTATATGGTGAATGTGATAAACGAAACATAACAGTTTATGTGACATAATATCTTACGAAAATAAGGATTTGAAGCAATGTTTACAGTTTTGCATGTTTCGTCAGAAACGATTAAGATAGTTAAGATAGTAGGTTGTAGTGACAAGCGAAAGTGTAAACAATGCTAGTTTTACTCAATACGTGATAATACAACCAATTTTCCAATTTTGATTGGTAATTATATGGTGAATGTGATAAACGAAACATAACAGTTTATGTGACATAATATCTTACGAAAATAAGGATTTGAAGCAATGTTTACAGTTTTTCATGTTTCGTCAGAAACGATTAAGATAGTTCAGATAGTAGGTTGTATTGACAAGCGAAAGTGTAAACAATGCTAGTTTTACTCAATACGTGATAATACAAACTATTTTCCAATTTTGAATGGTAATTATATGGTGAATTTGATAAACGAAACATAACAGACTATGTTACATAATATCTTACGAAAATAAGGATTTGAAGCAATGTTTACAGTTTTGCATGTTTCGTCAGAAATGATTAAGATAGATAAGATAGTAGGTTGTATTGACAAGCGAAAGTGTAAACAATGCTGGTTTTACTCAATACGTGATAATACAACCAATTTTCCAATTTTGAATGGTAATTATATGGTGAATGTGATAAACGAAACATAACAGTTTATGTGACATAATATCTTACGAAAATAAGGATTTGAAGCAATGTTGACAGTTTTGCATGTTTCGTCAGAAACGATTAAGATAGTTGAGATAGTAGGTTGTATTATCACGTTTCATGCAAAACTAGTGAAGCGTGTTTTATTCGTTCGAATTTCGTTCTTTTTTCTCGCCACATTGAAAGTTCCAAACGTGTTTAAAAGGTACTGATGATTTCATCAGGCAGAACTTCTGTCTTCGTTTCTATTAGTTCGCTTTTCCATGATGGAATTGTAAGACGAAACTGTGTAACAGAACAGGCTATGTATACAGGGTGTCCCAGCATCGGTGATACAACCGAGTAGGGGGTGATTCCACATGAGAAAATAAGTCGAAAATATACAATAAAATTTGTTCACCCGCAGCTTCGTTTTCTAGAAAATCGAGTTTGAAAATGTAGCGAAAAAGCATGTTATTCGATAAGAATCGTCTGACGTGTCTGATCACGACCGTCCAATTCTACTTTCTGCATATATTAAAAGCACTTTTACTTATATTAGATTTTCTCGAGAACGAAATGTCAAATGAGCAAAATTTTATTCTTTATTTTCGATTTGTTTTTTCATGTAGAATGATCCTCTTCTCGGTTGTACCACCGATGCTTGGACACCCTGTATATTGCTTTTTCTTGGCTTGAAAAATTATGACAGGAGAGCTACTGTTGAGCTGACAAGAGATTTGTCATTTGCTTGAAGCACACATGAAAATGGCTAGAGAGTGTGGCCTATCGGTACACGTGTAAATTTTGAGGTGGAACGTATTCTTGTTAGGTCTTATTGGTTTAGGAAAACGAAGAAAATCGATAGGTGCCTTATAGTGACCTCTTCGTCGGCTGCTAGATTTTCAAGTGGCACACTCGGCCCAGTGTTTACCTTTCTTAACTAGCCAGGTTACACCAGGACAACGGTTATCGCGGGATGACGTGCTGCCGTCATTATTCGTGCGGACGATACGATCGCGATCGAATCAATTGGTTTTCGCGCGAGACTTTCCGAACGGAGTATCGAGGCCGAAGTCTAGCGGCACGATCCCGCGGGGTTCGTAGGAGAGATTTATTATGCAAGGAGGTTCTCTCTCGCGCACGCTATCTCCGGTTTCCTTATGCTTTTTATCGTCCTTATTGATTTTCGATTATCGGCCCCGTAATGCGCCGGACGTTTTTGGGTTAAAGACCGGCACGCCGCGATCCTGACGTTCATTTTACCGGGGCAACTCTTAAATCCCCTTTCGTCGAGGAATTTTGAAATTCTATGGGACCGTTTAATCAAGCCTGAAAGGGCCAGCAGCCGCCGCCGCCGCGCCCTCGAGAAAATATCGAGGAGTCGATTTCCGCGATTAATGACGAGGTGAATCAGGGGTAAGGGGTCCGAAGGGTTGAAATTACTGTGTCGGAAACAAATGTCGCGGGGGGAGAGCCAAAGGAGTGCTAATTCTTCGAAAGGGTATCCTCCTGACACATTCCGGACGATTTGCCAGCGTTCAAAGGCCGCGGAAACGGCTCGGAAAACCACCGAGAGCGCATCTCGCGGACTAGACAGCGAGGCGGATAAGATCATCGGAGCTGATGCTGCCGCCGCGCCGTCCCGTCTCGAAATAGGGTTAATCGAATTCACATGCAGCCGGGACATCTTTGATCCCGTTTTCCGCCCCGAAAGAACTAGGCCCACGGTGATTCGTGTGTCAGCATGAATAATTCGCGGTTCGATATATCGGTTCTCGTCCCCTTTCCGCTATCCGCGTGTCCTCATCTCTTTACCGCTCTAAATCCTGTTACACTCCAAAGGAACACGTGAGACGTTCTTATATGCCGAATGCATTATGTATCGAAGCGAAGCTACCGTACCCCCCCCCCCCCTCCCGTGACGTCCGTAAACATTTTTAGGGAAGAAGCACCCTCCCGTCTCGAAAGCGACGCGCCTAAACAGCTTACCGGAAGTCCCCGACGAATTTCTTTCGGCGAAATATCCCGGAATCATCGCGCGCGATATTCCCGTGGAAATAAAGAAGGTAGTTACACGGTGCATTAAGTATTCCAGCCCCGGCGAGATTGTTTTTTAAATGATTTTCACCGAAGCCTCGAGGATCCCTTAACGACCGCCAAAGTCTCGGTTTTTAAATAATAATAACCGGGATTTGCATAATTCCCCGGTTATATAACTTCTGCTCCCCTGGCTCCCCGGCGTCTTTCCTTTTTTTTGCTTTCTTTCCCGAAAGCCACGTAATCCCGAATAATAGAACGGAACGCGCGGTTCGACACGAGCCCGAGGATCCACAGAAACAGTAGCGGGTGGCCTCTCCGTCGGTGATTCCACCCCTGGTACGAGGGAGGAGGGTGCGTCTCCAGCCCCTCGAAAGTGAAATGGAGCGCGGCCAACCACAGAACGAGGATGATGTTCGTTGCATAATTGAATACCGGAGCCTTAGACCCACGCACTGATAGCGAGTACATTGTGTTCGATCGACCCTCCCGTTTCCGAGCTTCTCCTTAATCGCCTATCGTTTCCTTTCCGTACAATGGAGGCCCACTTATCCCGCGAAATCACTCGGTATTATATCAAACTTGTGTTCGGATGTTGTAATTCCTGCGAAGAACCGGCCCGCGCGCGGCTGCACTAATACAGTAACGCCGGATGATTGATGAACCACGGCCATGTAGCTCTCTCTGTAGAAGGAGAATCCCGCATGAAATCGTCGGAGGCCATTGGCCATTTTAGCGGGCTCGGGGATCTGTATCGACGTTTCCAGGAGCCGGTGGTAGTAGCGATTCGATCGTTGAAAGTCATAAACAATTCCATCCGTTTCCGGCCGAGCGGTTACCCCGGGCAAAAAGAAAGAAAGACGCGCGCGCGCGATGGCCCCGCGGGAGATGGAAGGGATTCGCACGGAATTTTGAAAGCAGTTTAAGTCCCGGGCGGCGCACGAGTGCATCATTAAAACCATAAAAATCTCATGGATATAAAAAGCGTGCGTCGATCCGACCGCTTCGACGTTTCCCTTTAAAACACTTTCGCGGCGGGCGGCGCGCACGGCCTTTCCTCCGGCCCGATCGTAATGGATAGAAAGAGCCTCGTCGAAACTCTCTCTGCCGCAAATCCAACGCACCGCTAGCCACCCCCGCAACAACCTGGCCCCTTTACCCCCTCTCCCCCCGCCACCTATCATCGCCCGCTGTCCCCTTCAATCCTCTTTTACCGTATTCACCGCACCGGTACCTCCCCTACCCTTCTTCCAAACCCCGCCCCCCCCCTCTCTCCTTCACGTGCAGACACGTCGATTTTTATTCTCGACTTTCTGTATCTCGTGCCAAGCTTCGGATACTTCAGAGGAGGAGCTGACGAAAGCTGACGCAAAAGCGTCCAGAGCTGCCAATGCGCGTCTGAACGCGTTGCAGCTAATGCAACGATGCAGCGGCCCGCGACGCTATGCGGTGCATCGTCGCGAGATACATACTCGAGACAGTCGGTAAGGGATTGAAGTAATCGCCGGTGCTGGTTCCAAGTCAAACGGAGGATGCTACCCTCGTAGAACATCTCCGACTCGTTACGCCCACGCTCTGCTCCCCACGGAGACAGTAGTCGCGATTACTCCTGCCGGTTCGGCTACAATGTACCGTTCAGCCGCATTGTTCCCACGTCCTCCTTCCCCGGGCCGCTTGGAATCACGAATCACAGATTTTTCGAAAACGATCCTGGCCCCGGCTTTACACGATCGTGGGAGTATCACGTGCTACGGGCTAAACGAAATCGTAATCATCTGGTAGCCAGGTACTCAACCCCCTTGCACTATCATTTGGAAATTCCATATCTATCGCACCTCTATTTTGTTTCTAATGATTAGACTGCGGATCTTTATGCATTTACGACAAAAATGGGTAAGCACAATTTAAAGCAGTAGACATATTAACCCCTTGCCCTACAATAAAGAGCCAGACTCGTGATGAAGATTCTGAATAGACTCCAATAAATGTGAGCGTTATTAATTTCCTTAAAATGGAAATAAAATTCTATTTTGTTGTAGTTGATATATATCCTTTGGAGAAAAGATAGGTATACAATAAGTATAAACTATCTTTTTTTTCTATGAAATTCTAAACGACGAAGAATTTCTAATCATTATAATCACAAAGTAAATAGTAGTGCAAGGGGTTAAAAAGATATAAAGGTGCCAGCGTATTGGTTTTAGCTTGATAAAATAATTAAAGGAAGGAAGAAATTTTTATTTCGCTCCTGTGTCTTGCAGTCAATGCAAATATTTTTTATTTTGTATAAAGATCTACTAACGATTAAATATCACAGAATTTTATTCCGACTTGAAGGAAATCACGAATTCTAATTCTTCGTCACGGGTTCAAGTAGATATTACAAGGCCAGGGGTTTATGGCTGGGTTTACATTAGTCCAGTTCCTGGATATAGTGATTACGTTCCGCTGGCTTGACTGACAATTTATCGGTACAGGTTACATACATTTATACTGGTATAGTTTGTATTTTATGCCAGTCTGGAGACGCGATATTCAATTTGGATAATCCTATAGCATCATCGAAGTAGTTGAAACAGTAAATACATACAGTGATTTCTCTATATCTGTCACGAGATACACCTCGGACACCGTAGACATAACACGGCTCGAGTATGTTTCCTGGACGATACACGACGACATATCGAGGATTCACTTTGTCTACATACGCATTGTGTCGAGCGTTTGGAATATTGTTTTCTTGATGGTGGGGGTAAACACTGGATTGAAAAGAATATTGTCGATCCAGTCATTTGACTAGACAGCGATCAGAAGATTTATAATTTCTTAGAAGAAGAAACAGTTTATACTTATTGTACGCCTATGCATTCTGCAATGGTTACACATCGACAAGAACAAAATAAAATTCTATGTCGGTTTAACTAGACTTCGGATTCTTACGCGAAATAAAAATTGTCTCCATTAACTGCATAATGAAGGATCTACGTAAACGTTCAGTTATTTTCTTAAAAGTCCCAATGAGTAGAGAATGCAACAACAGGATTATTACTGGCAACTGATTTTTCTCATAAACACATCAAACCCAGAGTCTGTTAACACTAAAAATCTACGAAGCATAAAACATATGAAAGTGAAACATCTTATAGAAGAAGAATCTTATAGATTTTCATTATAATGTGCGTTTAAATGAAGAAGTCAGTTCAGTAATTTCCTACGAAAATGTTTGTACAAGTTCAGTAATTGTGAAGCGGAAAACCGATCATTTTGACCGTGGTGGGTTTAGATTTAAATATGCGTTTAAATGAAGAAGTCAGTTCAGTAATTTCCTACGAAAATGTTTGTACAATTTCAGTAATTGTGAAGCAGAAAACCGATCATTTTGACCGTGGTGGGTTTAGTTTTAAATAGATAGTTAGAAATAGAGTCTATTAACACAAAAAATCTACGAAGCATAAAACATATGAAAGTGAAACATCTTATAGAAGAAGAATCTTATAGATTTTCATTATAATGTGCGTTTAAATGAAGAAGTCAGTTCAGTAATTTCCTACGAAAATGTTTGTACAAGTTCAGTAATTGTGAAGCGGAAAACCGATCATTTTGACCGTGGTGGGTTTAGATTTAAATATGCGTTTAAATGAAGAAGTCAGTTCAGTAATTTCCTACGAAAATGTTTGTATAATTTCAGTAATTGTGAAGCAGAAAACCGATCATTTTGACCGTGATGGGTTTAGTTTTAAATAGATAGTTAGAAATAGAGTCTATTAACACTAAAAATCTACGAAGCATAAAACATATGAAAGTGAAACATCTTATAGAAGAAGAATCTTATAGATTTTCATTATAATGTGCGTTTAAATGAAGAAGTCAGTTCAGTAATTTCCTACGAAAATGTTTGTATAATTTCAGTAATTGTGAAGGGGAAAATCGATCATTTGACCGTGGTGGGTTTAGTGTTAGTAACGTACACAATTTAGTAAATTGTGTTCGAAATGTTCATGACGAGTCTGACTCGACGTTATGGTTAATAGCACCGGTTTAATCTAGGTATTCTGATTCTTTCTGCCTGGACCCTGATCATCGCACGAGCTCGCGTTTCCAAGCATAATGCGTCGATGCGATTTCATAACGCGGTGAACATGCACCGACGCTGCTCGGTCTCGTTAGCCATTTATGAAAAAGAATAGCGTCCCGTAAAAGTATCGGCGTGATCTGTTGCCGGGATCAATTGCATCAGTTCGGGCGCGCGTATGGAAGCCAGAACGTTCTCGTAGCCACGACACGTTCGACGCAGTCGCCGCAAACGGGAACAATGTCGCGGCATTGCGATCCTCCGCAAGCAACGGAGATGTATCGAGCTCGGATTAGGTCTCTCTCTCTCTCTCTCTCTCCTCCGTCTCTCTCCTATCCCATCCGCTATTACCTTCTCTTTGGTTCTGGCATGCTCCTTGGTCCTTCTGTCTCCCTCTCTCGCTCTCTCTCGCTCTCTCTCTCTCGGTGTCTCTGGATCTTCCTCTTTGTGGCGTTGTTCACCACACCCCGCTCCCCTGCCACCACCGTCGTCGCCGCTCTTGTGCCGGTATTAACGCTTACGCGAGAGACACAATGTACCCGGGCGTATTGTAGCCTAAGTGCATACCAGTGCAACTATCGGCCGGCCGGTCTCTGTGTACAGGGTGGCCGGCAAACACCGTCGAAATTGTCCCCCGATCGGACGGAATCAGCGAATCGCTTAGCGTAATGTGCTCCCCGTGCCGCGTAATCGGTCTTGTTTTCACTGCGATATGCTTTCTCGTCGGAGATAAGCGTTTCGCAGCTCGCCGGTGGAAGGGCGGGGGGTGTAACGGTCGCGGGGTCTATCGTGCCGCGCGTATGATAATGTAATCGGGAAATTACGCTTTGAAGCGGAGATCGATGACAAACAATGACGGAATTGTCAGCCGCGCACCGGTGGAAGGGATATGTATGTGCACGCCCGGTGCGCGCCTCTCAAAGGGATTATCGGGCCGTTTATGCGGCGAGAAAAATGATATCGGCGAATCGAATCGATTCGTCTGCCGAACGAGACAAAAATTAACGTCGCGAAATGACGGAAATATTCGGGGAAATTGTGTTTTCCTCTGGATAACACGAAAACGGTCTTTTCTCGTTTTCAAGTTTCGAATTATCGGAAATCCCATCTGTCCGATTCGAAGGATATCGATATTAATGTTCTCGCACAGTGACAGCTGGAATTTTTCTATTTTAGGAATCGCACCGATGTGAGACGGTTCTTGAAATTATTGCGCTTTCGATTAACACGTTAAACGGTATATCGGTCACCGAGGATCGACGGTGTCGAATCTACGAAATAAGATATTCGTACGTATATTAAAAAGGTGACCTCACTGTCTGAAAAAATTTGATTGACACATAAGGAAATCTTTTGTAGGAAATTAAGGGTAATAGGATTGTTTGGAATGACTGCGGGCGCGTTTGCATTCGGTGTGTATGTGTGTATGATTGTGTGTGAAGATTGTAACAGCTCGGTGACGGGGGTACACCGAGAAGACTCGTGTGTTTTGTCGTTGCCGGGTGAATTGTTTTAATTACAAAAGAAGCGAGTCGTGGTAATTAGTTATCAGCGAACCGGCGAGCCATAAACACGTATCTGCACACGCGCCTGAATTTATATTTAAAGAAAACGAATAAATATAGTTAATAGGAGTTGGAGATAATCCTGACTATTGAATTCCCTCCTTCCCCTATACTTTAAAGCATTTAAACTTACATGGAAAGTGAAATGTAGTGTTTTACCTGTCAATGGAACCAAAAGAAAAAAATCTTTCCGAATTTTCAATCCTCAAAATCCGATCTGTCCGATTCGAAGAATGCCATCGTTCACTTGAACTCTTCTAATTCGGAGCTTCCGTAATATTATGGTTGCAGTCGAAAGGTTAGTAGCTTGAGCAAGATGGGTTTTGTGTTTTCCTGAAGGAGATAGCAATCATGGGAGGCATTGTTCTTGAAATTATTGCGGGCCCGATTAATGGAACCAGTGCCAGCCGCATCTTGATCGATTTCGTATTACGGTCACGTGCACAGATAAACGGAAGATGTCGTGCCTGTTGATCGAACAGAGCGCGATCAAATTGTGAGCAATGTTGCGTGCATAACCAACATTTGCACGCCCCAAATATTCCTATCGCTGTCAAAGAGAAGCGCAATCGATACCTGTGTACTCATGACTATTCCGATAATGATTAATGCAGTAGGCAGAGGTGCCTGGTCCGGTCGGATAATGATGTGTAACGAACGTAAATGTAACCCGAGGAATCCTACGCGTTGTCGCGCGACACCCGGTTAAACTTGTAAAACGCACGCGACCGGACGTCGCTTCGAAAACAGCGTTAATTAATTGTACGATAAATATTTTCCTCTTTTAAACCGTCGCGTCGCCGCCGCGACGTAGGAGTCAATCAATAAAACGTTTGTATGCGCTCTCGTGTGCGCTCTCTCTCTCTCTCTCTCTCTCTCTGACGCGCTCGCGCACGCGGCTACGGGGGCTCGTATTAATTAAGCGAAACGTCGATTTTTATCGGGCACAAAGCAGCATGAAATTATTCCGCGAGCCATCGTTACGCACGGACGTATTTGTCATTAACGAAATTCAGTCGCTTTGGGCTTTCCATGGGGCACGTGTGTTACGTACCTACCTCGAAATTGTATCGAATCCCGTGCGAATATACGAATTTGATCAAAATCGGTATTCCGCCGGCGAGGCGTACCAAAGCAGGGAATTTCACGCCCGCGAGGATGCAATATCGGAAAAGTATTTCATAAAAGTGAATCGACCGGGGACCTTTACCGAGGAGATCGGCTTCATTAACGGGAAATCGTTTAACGATTCTGATGATTCTGTAGGACGGATCGCGTTCCAGTAAATTTCAAACACTGATAATCGCCAAAGAGTACTTGTACTTTATGAAACTTCCAAGGACCACCCTGTAGATGCGATGCTAGACTACCTTCGTCCGCGTAGCTCTGCCACTTATCCACCCACCTGCCGATTTGCGCCGCAGGATCGGCCATGTCGACACCGTGTACACGTTTCTCGCGCGCGTACACGCGTCGTGTTCCGCTCGATACGCGTCCAGCGCGTCGACAGAAAGAATTATCATGCTGAGCTCACTGTGGTCGTTGAATCGCCGAGCGTTGGGCGTCGTTCGAGCATGAGCTGGAGCAACGAGGAGACCATAATCGAGGAAGAAGATTTCAGGGTCGAGAAAGAACATTTCTGAAGGGGAAGACGAGGCAAATCCCTGGTTAGATCATATGCGGACTCGGATTTCCCTATGGAGCACTGTCCTGCTCAGAACGCTCTAAACGAAGGGAACAATGCAAATACATAATAATATATTGCTCCATAATTATAAAGTCCAGGATGTACTATATTTGATCTGCAATGATTTTTAACAGCAGATGCTACGAAAAGCAGTGAAGTCAAAAGAGGAAGCTGGTATACTTTTATAAATGCTGGGACGATTTTAGTTATAAAGCTATTGGTGTGGTTTTATATTGCAATAACTGCAGAATGGACTCGTTGGAGCAGGAATGAGTTTAGGTGACCCCTTGGAACATTACTCGAGCCTCGTCAAGAGGGAGGGCAACGAGGCCACGCCTACTAGGAGCGAGCCACGTTTTTTCCACCCAAAAAAGATATTATAGATCATTTTTTATTTCTCTCATTGGCGTTAGTCACAGTGAATGATCAAATAATTAAAGACGCAGTAAGAAAGCTATATTAACACTTTGATTGCCAAAATAGAAACCTCAAAAATTCCATCAAATTAATGTAAGTTACTTAATGAAATAAAAATTGAAAAAATTACATATATGTTATCGAGTAGTCCGCCAAATTTCTGGCATTTTACAGATCCTTAAGAAATTTGATACAATTAATATATTAGCGTAAAAATTCATTTTAAAATTTGGAGAAATAATTCCGCCACCCACATATGGGTGACATGGCAATCAACGTGTTAAAAGTAAAATTATACAATTATTTAAGAATTTATTGTCTCAATATTATTATTTATTGTTTCAATATTTGGATAATATTCCGCACAGCGATCGCTCGCTGTACAATGAAACTGACCCAGAGGGCAGTTTGCATTTGCTCCTTGGGGCGAATAGCGCTCGCTACCGAAGCGAAACGCGAGCAGGAGAAGCATTCGGCGCGCGAAAGCAAGCGGAACAGAGAGGGGGGCGAACGGGGGAGAAGAGGAAAAGGACGAATCTCGCCGGTTAAGAGGAAGATAAATCGGAAAGCAGAAGCGGCGGAAAGCTGGCCTAGTAAAAGAACGAAAACCGGGCGGACAGGCGGAGCCGAGCGGAGCGGTTCGCAAGATCGCACGGCCGATTATTTAACGACGATATCTGAGGGCGTTGCGAAAGCGATGGAAACGCCAGATGAAAAATATATGATCCGCGAACGGAAGAATGGGGGGTGGGTACGAGCATGAATAACGGAGTTACGGGGGGGGGGGGGAGGCAGGAGGGTGGTTGCGCCGCGAGAAAGTCACGCCGTCACCGCTTGCCCGCCGGAGTTTCTTGCTTTCGCGTTTCTGTTTCGTTCGCTCTCCCCCTCCCCACCCCCCGAGGTGGGTGGATGTCTTGTCCGGTGGAAAAAAACGCGTGAAATACGGCAGGATTTTTGCCCGGTCGGGGTGGATTTTCAAACACGAGGGCGGCGACTGCCGATAATTAATGGCAGTCGAAGGAACGCGCGACCGAACGACGACTCGAGCGGCCACTGGACTGCGGATCATCCTGCATTTGCATCTCATAAAAGTCACGCAAAAACGACCTCACTTTTTGCGCCGTTTTGCTCGCTCTCGTCCGGAGGAATCACTGAGAAAGTCTGCTTAACGTTCGTACACCCCCGGGAATGAAAACTCACCCATTAATCCTTTTTCAGGTACCGTGACGTGTCCAGTTTCTTTAAATAGCGAAATTCTAAATACGAGGGTCATTCAATAAGTAAAGAGACAAATTCTATAATTTTAAAACTATTCAATGAATGTGTACAATCTTTTCAGGGGTGTTAGTTGGCAACCTTGGGATATGCTCTGATCAGCTGTTTCATCATTTTATGTCAACATAACCTTAAAATTTTCAATTCACCATGGCAAGTCCACTAGAAGATTGCACCTTAGAAGAGCAGCGCTCAGTCATTAGATTTTTAGTCGCAGAAGGTGTAAAACCAAGTGAAATTTTTTCTAGAATGTTAATACAGTACGGTAAAAGTTGTATGAACCGTTCGAATTTTTTAGGGGTGTGCGGGATTCCCGAAAATATTCGGGATTCCCGTAATATATCCGGGATTCCCGAAAATATCCGGGATTCCCGAGAATATTCGGGATTCCCTCGAATTTTCGGGATCTCGAAACCATTCGGGATTCCCGAGAATATTCGGGATCCCGAAAATGTTCGGGATTCCCAAAAACATCTGTGATTCCCGACATTTTAAGTTTCTCCCTACTTCAAACAATTACCAGCATCCGAAAGTCCGAAAGCAATTGTGTTCTCGAAGATTACATATCTTATTAATCGGGAATGTTCATGTTCGTTTTTTGGGAATCCCGAATGGTTTCGGGATCCCGAAAATTCGCGGGAATCCCGGATGTTTTCGGGATTCCGAAATTCTCGGGATTGCATCCCGATCCCGAGAAAAATTCCCGTCCCGACCGGGATCCCGCACACCCCTGGAATTTTTACAAGTGGGTTGATCGGTTTAAAAGTGGCCGAACAAGTGTAAGCGGTGCAAAAGTGGCTTTGGGGTAAATCGAAAGAATTCTTCGCCAAGGGAATTAGGAAGCTGCAAGAAAGATAGAACAAGTGCATAACTGTGGGGGGTGATTATGTTGAAAAATAGCCTTAATTTTGAAAGATTGAAATAAACCGTTTTTGAGCTATAGCCATTTGTCTCTTTACTTATTGAATGACCCTCGTAAGTTTGTCGTTTCAACCCCTTGCGCTATAATGTCGGATTAGACTCGTGGTGAAAATTTCAAATACAATCTACGGAATGTGCACAATGATTTCTCTATACATGTCGCCAAGGTCTGGATGATAAACGTCGCGGAATGAGGGACCATGAAGCTCGAGAGGCCTCGGACGCCGAGGAGTGTAAACATATATCGAGAATTCATGGTGTTTAATCGCTATCCGTGGAAACTGTGTTAAATCGACGAAACGGAAACTACATGGGAAATTTGCCGTTTGATGTTTTATCTCAGTTCAGAGAATTCAATCTATTTTATTGACTTCTTCTAATCTGAAATAAAATCCTATTTCGTTGTTGTGGATATATTGATAAACCATTGGGGCATACATTAGATTTCTCTATTCCTTCTAACTAATCGTGGACGACAAAGAAAATCTAGACTGTGAGATTTATGCATCGATGACAAAAATGTGTAGATGAAATTTAAAACGGTAAAAAAAGATAAGGCTTGATAGGATATTATTTCGATCTCGTTGAAGTTATTAAGGAAAGACTGATAACGTAGTTGTGCAGCATACTCCGCATAATGATTCGCAGTAGATTAGCAATCACTTTAACCGCAAAATAAATCGTAGTGCACGGGGAAAGTGTTAAGCGATTGGAAGCCCTACCCTACGACGTTTTGTGCAACTATTTGCGAGGAGCGTCCGAGGGTCTAATGTCTCGAAGATGAAAGAAGTTGTCGGGCAAGTGTATTGGCAAAGAGGTTAATTCGACGTTACAAGAATACTTATTTCTTATTCTCGAATTCCTGGGCGGTGAGAGTGCGCGAATGTGTTTAAAGGGGAGAAACGACTGGCAAGATAGGCGTTCGCGTCGGCGAAAAAGGAACCGCGCGACAACGGAAGCGAACGCGTTTTCCATACGGTCGATTATTCCCGGCGACGCATCTGTAATTTCGCGGCGCGCGATATTACAGTAATTTGAGGCGATTAAACCGGCCCCTCGGGCTCTTGTAATTTTTCAGCGGGACATATTCGCATGCCGGGTTTCTTCTCAGGGATCGGGACGCGCCGGTCCGTTCTCGTGCCGAAGGTCAACGGTGTTAATAGAAATAAGACAGGATTAATAAACGCCTTAATGGGACATTCCTTCGAATAGCGAATTAATTGGGAGCGGTAATTCCCCCGGGGGCGTGAAAGTGACTCACGTAGCGTGCCGGCGCGGTGCGTCGCTCGTGAGGCCGTTTCGAGTTTGGGCCCCTTGCCAATTTTCTGCGATCAACGTTTATTAAACGCATTCCGCTGGCCCCTCCTGGCCTCCGCCGCCACGCGGTCTCTTTTATTGTCTAACCGTAATTATGAATTTCCGTGAGCTGCGTGCGGGATTGAATCGTTCCCGAGAGCTCCGGGGATCGATCGATCGCCCCGGTCGGAACGCACAATTATCGTAGCACCGACGACGATTGAAATATATCGGTGATAATTTTTCTCGATCGTTTTACAGTGATCGTCGCCCGGCTCGAGGAAGGATTTCTCACGGATCGAGAAGTGGCTCTCCATTGATTCGCAGTAGGGGCGAAAGAAAACGTGTCCCGATGATAGGTTAATCGGACCTCCTCCAGCCATATCCCGGGTACAATGAGAAATCAGCGGGGACCAGATCTTGGCTTTTAGTGCACTCGGAGCGCACTCGGAGAGATGGAAGGCAGCGGAGCACAGTCGGTCATGAGATATGGTCGGTATCCATCAACGTAGAGTGGATCCGCGTAGTTCTGAATGGGCTTCTAATTACGAATAGCTCGGCGCCAGTGAAATACGCTTGGACCAGGACAGCGGGAGAGGAGCAGGTCGCGGGGGAGGAGGAAAGAACGCGTAGGGATTCGCTCGTTTTCCCCGCGGCGAACTAATATTTTCCGAATTTGTGTCCGTGAACTCGCGCTTCCCGGAACCTTCGCTGTTCTCGTTACTACAGTAAAGATTCTACTGAAGTCAGTACCGACGTTCCCTACTTATGACAGTGGAACACCTCACACCACTCGAGAACCGTCGTGTCGCGGCCACCACATTGTCGGCTATATCGGTGTGAGACTAGAAGACCACTACTAATCCAATTACAAAACTTCTTTATTTTTCATTATTTTTTTATGAAACTTTTACCAACATATTCGTGGCATTTTTCTGATTAAAATGATACCAAATATTATATAATTCCGATGTTATTTACTTGTGTAACGAGCGATGAAAGTTTCGAACGCAGAGGAGGACAGCGTATGGGAAAGAAAGAGACGCAGAGAGTCGCGGCCGGCGAGTACCTCCGACGTTCCCTACACAAGTCAGTAAAAAAGAACCAAAAGACTGACTTCAGTAGAATCTCTACTGTAGTCGGCGAAAAGATACAGCTCGGGGAGAAAGGCAGAGAGTTTCTGGTGTCCTTGCGGACACGAAAATCGTGCGGATAATTAAGTAACGCCGGTGAGAAAATTACTATCATCCGTGTAATTGTTTCTTCGCGACCCGAAGGACGCGCTCGGGTATCGTTTTCGAGCACGCAGCCAGCCGTTCGGCCTGTACAATTTGATATTTTTTTGCCGCGCCACGGTAACGTTCAGAAGCGATTTCGTGAATTGCCCGTCGAACAAAAGCGATCCCCCGATGCATCCAATTTCACTTAATGCCACGGGAGCCGCCTCGATGCCCGTGTTGCGAGCAATTTTACAGAATTTGCCGGCAAACTCGGGGAAGATTGCAAGAAGCTCGGGAAAAACGGGACCGGTTGGTAATTAATAAGAGTTGTTTCCAGTTAATGGACCCGCGGACTCGCCGCCTTCCATAATATCTCGGCGAGGAAGGTTTTTCGTAACGGCCGCGGCGGAACGATACTCGCGAACGGGAATACCTTCGAGTATATATCCAAGTAATTCGCCGCAGGATCCGCATCATCCGCGCGCCGGCGTGATTCCCGGAATAAGTACAATAAATCCTATGTTAATGAACTATTAGGATCTTTACGACCGGTACACGTGTTACCCGGCATTAAAAAGTCGCAAAACTGAAATCTCTCGGCTGTAATAAACACGCTGCTGCTCGTTACAGTATATTACCGCGAATATCCCGGCCTACGACCGCAAAGTAAAAGACACGCCCGGAAATAGGTCGTCGGAATTCTGCAGATGAGACTATACGTTTTGCAACCGCAGGCGAACGTTACCCGGCAAGTGCACACCCGGCTGCGTTTACCCGACGAAAAATAGCAACGTTGAACAGAGCGAACTCGCGCGGTGAATGTCGGACAACTTCGCCGCAACTATATTTCAATCGCATACATTTCGATAACGGTCTGTTTCCGCGGAGCGAAATCTCGATGAGCATTCGGAGCAACCGATCCAGAATGAAACACGTTCCTTCGAGCAAGAGTTCGGACCAGGGATTAGCAAAAATAGCTGGAAAAATCTGCCACGCACACTTTGCAAGGGGAAGCTCTCGGCTAAGGTAGCAGAAGTAAAAATTTATAATTATATAGAAAACTCTTGACCCCTTGTACTACTATTTGTTTTGTGATTGTAATGATTAGAAATTCTTCATCGTTCGAATTTTAGTTCGATTTAAAGGAACTTAATAACATATATATTTATTAGACTCTGTTCATAATCTTCGTCACGAGTCTGACACGATATTGTAGGGCAAGGGGTTAATCTCTCTTTTATCATTATTTTTTAGAGAAAAATTTTATTACTTTTTCGAAAGTTTAAGACCATCTTTGACAAAATAAAAAACTGTTGTACAGTCGAGACGTAAAAATTTGAATGGTCTTCGTAGATTCTGTAGATTGACTACTATTGCCGTCAAAGAATGGTTTTACGTGATTCAAGTTTTGGTCGTTATATAAAAATATTTTGTCGCTGGTAAAGGGCTCGTTCGAAAGAGAAAGGTTCAATCAAGTTCACGCTGGTCAGGAGCTGCCGAGATTATGCAGATATTTGGTAACATAAGCGCGTTAGAAGTAGGCCTAAAATCGACAATGTGCATGCCGTGAATCCAACCGTTCTCTTATGCCATTGGATGAGTTTTTAGGATGAAATCGAAAGCAGCGTGCACTAGAAAATATCTCCAGCTACAAATTGAGCTATATTTTGATTCTCTGCAAAATAAAGCCAAAAACTTGAAGCACGTTTCTGGCGTCAGAATTCATAACATCGATACTACAGAACAAAGAATGTGACAACTTTAGTCACAGACTGAATACCCGTCGGATCAAGACCAGGACGGATTTTAAGTCTGTGAATGGAAATTATCATTTAACCCCTTGCACTACGCCGAAACTCTGAAAAAGTCGTGCCAAACTTGTCCGCCGGAATGGGCAGACAATTAATATGTCACGAGTCAGACTCGTGATATTCAATTTTGGCACAAAATTTTCATCACGAGTCAGACTCGTGATATTCAATTTTGGCACAAAATTTTCATCACGAGTCAGACTCGTAATATTCAATTTTGGCACAAAATTTTCATCACGAGTCAGACTCGTCAAAGTAGTGCAAGGGGTTAAACAGTCACGTGACTATCCCGGGCCCTTAAATTGAACAGAGGGGTTTAATCGAGGAGGTTTAACAACGAGTCAAGTTGAGCTTTACAAGCCGGGGGATTAATGTTGACCGATGTCTGTTCGCGGGCACGGCTTGTAGCGTTCTGTGTAAAGACGATGAACGCTTTTCGGAGAATTCGAAGTGCCTCGAAGGGAGGATTGCCGGGAAGCGGACGAATAAACTGAGAGCCAGCGGGGTCGTCGAAGAGAGAGAGAGAGAGCGTTGCTTGTCCGTGAGAAGCGTCGGAGACGAAACGATTTCACGATCTACACGGGGATACCTCGAGGTCTTCCTCAACTTATCTCGAATCCGAAAATCGAATAACATCAATCTCTTTTGTGGCGTTCCGTGGAGCCCGGGACCCGACTACGTTCCCCGTGGCTCCCTCCGCGGGTCTTTGCACCGTGGCCCCAACAGTATTGACTGCTCGAGTGCAAGTCTCTTTGTCTCCTCTGATGGCATATACGCGCGGCAAAGGTACCCCGCTCCGAGAGTTATAACAGTAAGGCGGCGGCTTTGGCTTTTAAAATTTATTGATTTAAGCCCTTTCGCCATTCTCCCTTGCTTCGTCTTCTCGTTTGCCATTCCCTTTCACCTCGCGCGAGCCAGTTCCCCTTCGGCCGGGTCCCTTTCGGCTTCGGTCCTTCGCAGGGCACGACCACTTTCGGCAGAAAAGGTGCCCGGAAAATCATGGACCTTTTTCTCTATCAACTGCTGCCCCCACCCCCTGATCGAACGCGGATCCCCTACCGCTCCGGAAGAACAGCACAAAGGAGCTTCGAGTCATCCTCGAACGCTGGACGGAGTGGTCTTAGAAGGACTACGCGCGGCCCTCTTCAGCCAGAAGGGCTCGAGCACTTCAGGAAGAGGAGTTTCTCGAGTGCTCGCCCAACGAGTGACGAAAACCAGTCCCAACACCCGGTAACACTTAATTGGAGGCACGGGGCCTGCGAGCTTGCTTTCATCGAATTTCTGTATCGCGAAGCTTACATGACGTTGGCGAGCCAGGTTAATTTTTGTCACAAGCCCGAGGGACAGGTAGAACGCAGAGAGATCGGCAGCACATCTTGCAGAATACGAATGAACAAAAATATACTATCAAGACTGCGAACAATTTTGGTCGCTCTGCGGTCAGACCTGTCCGATACACCGAGCCGGTTTCCGGCGGGATTGAATTTACGAGGCTGCTCGTAAAACAACATTCGGTCCGGAAGATTTGCACGAAATTGCACGGGCGGACCCGGTAATTCGACATCGAGGCGAGGAGAAAAGTCATATCGGATGTTAACGATTCGCGCCGGAGGACCGGAAGCGGGTATCGAGCGAGAGCGGTTCGGAAGCCGATGTTCGAGCCGTGAAAGTGTCTGAAACCAATCGGGAACGGAAGGAGAGAAAGAGAGGAGCCGAGGAAGTAGGCATCGTCCGAGAAATACGAAGTTACGGTCGGTCAGAAAGATGTCGGCTCGCGCGGAAATCAAATTTTCGGGCTGAACGGCGAGCGAGAACCTTGAAAATGGACTTGGTAATTTGTGATTCGGTTTGAAAGCCGCGGACGGGCTAGCTCGCCTCTCTCTCTCTCTCTCTCTCTCTCTCACTCGTCACGGCTGATCGCGGAAACCACCTTATCCCCGATCCACCTTATAAATTTTATAGCCGTTAGAATTTTCCGGCAGACCGCTTCCCCGAGCCGGTGAATTTCCACGCTCGCTGACGCTGCGGGAAAATCATTTCTCTGACGTTTAATGGACCCCGCAAGCTCTTACGTATTCATATGCATGAATATTTCGCCGTTGGCAGTTGTTTGATACGGATGCTGCAACTGCTAGGACATTTCTGGTCCTGGCGCGTTAAGAAACTCGTTTTTTATGGGCGTTGATCGAAAAACGGTCTTAGTATCGATGCGTTGATGAATTGTATGCTCTTTATCTGCATCGATGCAATTACCGTAGAATCTTGTTTGTATCTCTCATCAACTTCCTTTGACTCTCGGTCGTGGATGTATGTTGCACGGGGTCTGCAAACTGACTCTCCACAAAAATGTTCGTACACGAGGAAGAATAATTGCGCAATGTTAGTACAGTTCTCGACTAATAAATTTTAGAACGAAGCCAAGCTGAATAAATTGTATTGTTGCCTAAAAAGTTTTTTTGAGTAGGGACAAGAATACTGTGAAACTGAGACAAAAGTCTGTGCTGTATTCAACTTCCTTTGACTCTCGGTCGTGGATGTATGTTGCGCGGGATCTGCAAACTGACTCTCCACAAAAATGTTCGTACACGAGGAAGAATAATTGCGCAATGTTAGTACAGTTCTTGACTAATGAATTTTAGAACGAAGCCAAGCCGAATAAATTGTATTGTTGCCTAAAAAGATTTTTTCGGTACGGACAAGAATACTATGAAACTGAAATACAAAAGTCTGTCCTGTATTACGGTTTACCGATTTATGAAAATTCTGGGAAACTATGAAAATATGATACCCAGGTCGTTTGAATCCGTGGAGACGAGTGAAGCGTGTAAATATAAATTGCAAGATTTCCATTTTGCGTGCGTCGTGTGCTCATATTTATCTTTCATTTGGTTTCTTTCATCGGCGGAGTGATTCGACGGCGGGGCTCCCGTTCATTTTTCAGAGGGCGAGGGATGGTTTTATCAGGGTGAAATCAGCGCAGACGACAGATTGGTCGACGACCACGCTCTCGGAAGCCGGTAAGGGCGCGGTCTTTTGTGCTGGCGGATAGGTTCGCGCGGCCGACTAATTGCAGACACACGCGGGCGCGCACGGGCCCTTTTTCTCTG
This sequence comes from Seladonia tumulorum, assembly GCA_913789895.3. NCBI lineage: Eukaryota > Metazoa > Arthropoda > Insecta > Hymenoptera > Halictidae > Seladonia > Seladonia tumulorum. The sequence continues at coordinate 9,037,457 of OU565279.1, read as the reverse complement.
ACCGACGCTTGTCAAACGATAATTAATAACCTCTCGCCGCGCCGGGCTGGCGCGGCATCGATGGGTAAATAAACAGTGGCGGTTCGGACCGATCGTGCGGTCGACGAGCGCATCGAGAGTAGGCGGAAGCCGAGTGCTCTCGTGTAAAATGCCTAACACGTGGACCCGCGTCGCTATAAATTACACGCGCCGCAGCCGCCGACGATACATAATAGATACGGGGCAGGGTGTCGCTGCGTGAAAAACACCGTCGACGCGGACACCGTGCCTCGCAAGGTACTCTCGTCACGTCGGCGAATTTATACGAACCCACGCGAAATTTTTCGACAAAATCCATAACCCTCGCGTTAAATTCTACGCTCTATCGTTCGTACGTTCTTCAGAGTTCATTTCCGGAATCGGTGTTCGATGATTTTTGCCGTACAGGGCGTCGCGGGACGAGTGGTCACGACCTGGACATGATTCTATGCGCAAAAATAAGGAAACTTCGTTCTCGAGAAAATTGCTAATTTCTGCTCAACAACGCAAACCTAACGAATTTTCAATCGAGAAAACGTTATACCGTTTTCAAATTCATTTTTGCACGTAGGATCACTCATCTTGGAACACCCTGTACATTCCAACGAGACTACGTTAAAATAAAATTGCAGTTGAATTAGTTTTAACATTTTTATATGTTTTCGTTGAAAAAGTTTGGATCCTATAATACGAATTTTAGCAGGTAATAGTTTAAACACAACTGAGTCGGTATAGAGTCGCGTACCTGAGCTAAGAGTAGCTAATCGTGAACTTTTTGTAACATAACCCTTTGCACTATTTTCATTCTGAAACTAAATTTTTCTTCCACCTTAGAATATTTTCATTTTATTCATACGAAACTGATCCGACTTCGACATGTAATATTTAAATGTTTAGTAATCTGTTGAATACAAATTTTGTAACGTAACAAATACATTGTAATATTTTTTGCAATTTCTTTGAAATAATGCCAGGACAATTTCTAGCGGTGCTTCAGAGTCACCGCTCGAGCAAAGTGTAACTCGCCGTTTAGCATGTAAAATGGTCGAATAAGAAGGAATGCGCGTGATTTGATGCATTTTAAGGAACGTGTGCCGCGCGCGAAAAAATTCAAATAGTTGTTGGCTGGAGGCAGTGTCCGCGCGGGTCCCAAAACACAGGCTACGTTGACCTCCAACCGGTCCAAAGGTAGTTTATGACGGTGCTCGATTTCCCAAACGAAAGGGAGGAGCGCCGAGGCCGGAGATTCACAATCCACGGGCCATCGGATTGATATATCGATGTTCCCGCTCGGACATGGGGCCTCGCCCCCATGAAGCATTACAACAGGCCCCCGGTTGTTGGACCAGAGGTTCGTGTGTAGTTGAAGAGCATCGAGTGTCTTCCATGCGTTTCCTGCTGCACATTCATTCTCGATTCTTTATCCCTTGTCGCCTGATTCCACCTCTCGAGTCCCTCTGTAATCTTTCTGCCGCCTGGTTCGATTTTAACCACCGTCGCATGCGGTTTTTTCCTCGCCGTCGTACTCGTTTGTTTCAAGCGCAATCATTTTTTTCATAAATCGATCGAGCGATCAAGAGAAAATTCAGATGTTCCACGCTGAATCGATCATTCTTTCTTTTCTCCCTTTCTCCCGCTCAATTTCATGCGAAAGTGGGGGCAGTTTAAGTCATCGTTTTGCCGACGTCAAATTTATTTGCATAATACGAGCATCTGTATTCAGCGAGTTTTCAGTGAACGTCCATCGATTGTCATTAGTTCCTTCGGCATACAAATAACATCTTTTAACCGAGCGTATATCACGGCAGCATACGTGAAATTAGGAGCAGTTTGTGTCGCCGTTTCGCTGATTTCGATTCGGTTCGTAAACAACGGACTTTGTTTTTTGCAATTCTTTACAGACAGGATTACGGATTATTGGAGGATATTCTCGCCGGTTGACTTTTTCTTTAGCAAGAATTTTGTTTCCTTCGAGTTGCGCTAACCCAATTCTCGTTTCGCAAACGTCAGCTTAAACAGCTGAATTCGGAATGGTGTCTTTAAAACGAATATCGAGTTCTGCAACCGCAGCACGCGTGTGACGTTAGGCGTAATTTATGTCATCGTTTTGCTGATATGGAAAGCGGTTCGTAAAGTACAGTCTTTGTATTTTGCAATTATTCGAAGACAGCCTTGCGGACTAATTCGAAAAGTATTTGCCCGACGATTATTTCTTTCGTTCTACGGTAAAAATATTTTTCCACCGAAATGTCAAGTCTTCGGCCGAACTCTTGTCAGTTCGAGGACATTCGAATTCGAGTGTATGATTGTCACAACGATAAACAGATGCAGATCAGGACACTACAATCTTGCCAGCTCTCTTGCTCGAATTGGCATAGTAAACGATCCACAATGTCAGTGCGGTTATGAGAATCAGGATATCGACCACGTGCTATGGCAGTGTCCCACGTTTGATGAACTGAGGTTGGAGTTTATCAGACAACTACGGAAACTGCATCTTTTTCTTCCGCTCTCATGCAATGTTCTCCTATCCAGACCTACGGTTGAAATATATAAAATAACCTACTCGTTTTTGAATGCCTGTGAGCTAAATATCTGAGGAAATTGTACAGTTTATAATAATGTATAATGTATAGGAAAATAATGTATGGCAAAATAATCTCTACTTTGAGATTCTAATTGCATTAAATAAAAAAAAAAAAATTCGAGTGTATTTAAAACCCGCGCCGAGGAATGCAAGCGCAGCAGAAGCGGTCCCGTTACAGTTGGTCATTAAATAAGATTTAGTCGAGCCGTTGATTATCGGCGATGGCCGCCTCCCACCGTATAAATCTGGGTGAGCCACGCGAAATCGATAATCCCGTTTCGTCTAACGACCCATCGATGAAGCGATACACATTCCGGGAACGTAATTCTTACCCGGAACCGCGTGTCCCAGCAAATCACGGGATCCGGACGGGATCCGGAGGGTTAGATGAAACGCGGCCGCATTAGCGTCTCCCTCCGATGCCTCTGGGAGCCGATCAAAGGGTCCCCGACGCCCTTGACCGGCCAGAAAACTGGCACGCGGCCTGACTAATGACCCAAAGGGACACACCGGACGGAGAGGTTCGATGCGTGAACGGTAATGGTCCCTGCGGTATTGCAGGTGTAACTGGACACTGGGACAACCGTGAGGGAAACGAGAAGAGGAGAGAGAGAGAGAGGGAGGGAGGGAGGGAGGGAATTTGTTTTTTTTTCCGCGTTGCTGAAACATTCACGATTGTCGACCGTCGTCTGTCGAGGCTCTCGAGCTTCCAACGACGCGAAACTCTCTCGTCCACGCGATGCCTTTTCTCTTCTTTCCGCCACTTCTTCGCCCGTTGCCGCGACCTTTTATCGTGTCACCTTTTTAACGCTATCGTACTCCTGTTTTCCCTGTTTCGCGCCGTAGTCGTCGTCGTCGTCGTAGTCGCAGTCGCTGCGGCCTTTTGTCGACGACGACGCTTTCCCCGTCGTCTAGTGCCTTCTCTTCTATTTGCACCCACGCTCCACGTCCCCGTCCCCGTACCCGTCCGTCGCTTTTTCTCCTCGCCCCGGTTAATCTTGCCTCTCATCTTCCTTTCCTTCGAGGTGACGAGATCTACGACTGATCCCGTCTAGACGCGCGGTTTTTAAAGCCTCCGAAAAATGTTTCTGTTTGCTTATTCGATTCTGCTCGGTCCCCGGGATAACCTGAAAAATCCACAGAACCGACGAACCTCGGATAGAAATAAAACCCGGCTTCCGCTGGCGCAGCGATTCCCTCGATTTTCGATATACACGTTTTGCTTATTTACGTTGCCGTTGCAACGTCGTAACTTTCCCACTGAAATACATGAATTCAGATTTAGAGCGCAACTCGATCGATAACGTCTCGTAAAGCGTAAATTCGTGAAAGACGTTCGAAATTGTTCTTCCCTCGCAGCTTCGATTAACCCATTTGCATCGTGTTGGAATTTATTTCATAAATGTAGAACAAAATTAATCTGTTACATCTTTAGAAGGAAGAATCGTTTGAATCGACTCTTGGTCTGTGGATGCATACATTGTATCTACAGTCAATATACAGTGTACGTTGTGCCCGGCATGGGACCCTCGATCCTCGGTTGTTTATATTGAACTGTTGCCCCTCTGTTTCTGGATCTCTTATGTTTCATTCGTGGCGTTTCTTTCGAACAGTAAAGGCGTGTCTCACAACGTGCTTTTAGAGAACTATTGAAATATAACTTCTTTTTCATATTATATAAACGAGTGTGGTTTCTTAGTATACCCATATTCCAATACATCATTAGCACACGTATACGCTCACTTTTCCTGGTTACTATTATTATTCGTTAGCCAAAAAATAGAAATGCCGAGTATCGTTGGAGGTGAAAGTAGTAATTCTGATCTTTTCTTATAATGCTGAAATATGAAGTTCTTTTACTTGTAGTCATTTTTGTACTTAAATGTAATAATAAAAAAAGTTTGGTGATAAAAGCTTTCTTTTCATATTTCGTTATGATGCAAATGGGTTAAATATCATGGCGCCATAACTTTTAATTATACTTGCATCCCCGTCAACGGGACTCTCCACGCGCCAAATGCCAACGGTGCATACCGCATTCTTGCATTAGACGTACAATCCAAGACCTCTCCGATGAGGTGTATAAAGAAGCACACTTTCCACCGGGCAGGACAGCGACGGCGTTCAAGGACGACCATCTGCTTGATCAATTTGCCGGGCCGGCCGTAACACGGATTATTAGAAATCGTTGCACGCACGCGAAGAGGAACGCGCGCGTTTTCTTCCCCCTCCGTGTGATTATCGTGCAGCCCGGTCGGGGCAAATAAATCAGCCGGGGCAATTCCACGAATTGCGACCGCATTGTTACGTGCCGTCTAACAAATCATATCTGCGCGAGGCTGACACTAGCCGCTGCAATTACCGATATCGCGTCAGGACTAGATGGAGCCGCTTTCAGCTGTCGCGGCACCCGTTCCGGAAGCGATCAATTTGTCGCCGTGGGCTTCGATCGCTGATCCGACATCGACCGATGCATAATGCATCGTCGAAAAACCCGCCGGCCCGACGAGAAGGAAAATTTGTCGCGCAGCTGATCCCGACGCGAAAAAGTCTCGATGACAACGTTAGTTTTTCGAATTTTTGCGGAAGCCCGTTGTTTCGGATCACGCGAGCTCCGCGGCGGCACGAGACTATAGTATGGGACATGGGTGAGAAAGGTGACGGGATTGCCAAAAACATAACAAGGCGCTAGACAACAGAGGCTCTCTCTCTCTCTCTCTCTCTCTCTCTCTCTCTCGTCACCTCTCCCCCCACCGTTCGAACACCACCAGTACAACCGATTACCGAAAATTCGGTTAGTCGCTTTGAACTACTCTCTTAACCGTTTGAGTCCCAAGCGGTGCGATCGCGCTTTTAATGTAAATAGTACATTTTACAATAGCTAGAACAATAATATAAGAATGCAATAATACATTACAAAATAAAAATTCTCATTTAGAGAAAGCGCGGTCGCGCTGTTTAGGATTCTTCGACAGTGTTTTTTCAATACCCCCTATTGAAAATAACGCGTCTATATTTTAATAATATAGTTTATTTTCCGCTTTACAAAAAAAAGGTGTTAAATATAGTAGCAAACGAACACGTCGTGTCGGTTGCCTGGTCAGAGTTTAAACTGAACATCGGTGGCATCGCAAAAACAAAACTGTAACGAAGAGAGCACAGCCGATTAATCAAATCGGTGGGCACCTTCTCATTGGCTATTGTCATGGCATAGAGTATGAAAAGCTCATATTCCAACACCCCCCCGGACTCAAACGGTTAATCATCTTCTAACTCCGCTTTGCTTGAGCTATTACTGTTCTTTTCACTAACGTAAAAACCCCTTGCGCTTCATTGGGTATTCGCGCTTCTCTTAATTACAGTTTCGTTTCTTTTTCGCTAAATTAGTATTAAGTTGGTGTCGGGATTTAATTATAAGTGACGTACGCAAGTTTTAATAAACTAGACTTTATATTGACTCTGAACTGCACAGTGCTCGCTCCGTTAAATCTCAACTCCTTCCAGGATTCCTACTAAATCCTTAACACCCGTGAAGAGGCTAAAGTTCCCAAGATGACCCGCCGAAGATCAGCCGGTTGTAGTCGAGGGTGATCAGTCGGTTGCAAATGGAAGCAGAGGCCAGTTTTTACGGTTAACCCTTATGTGGGCACAACCAAACTTTTGACGGTTGTTGTTGTTTTCACCGAGCGTTCGGTACCGATATATAAAAAATAAAGTGACAATTTTACTTTCATGCTTTCCCATACCTTTTAGTTTTTTTTTCTATGGTATACTAAGTATTGTTTTAAACAGTTTAAGTGAAGCAACTGTTTCAAAAAATAGTATAACTTAATGCTAAGATCAAACTTTTATGCTATTCGTATGTGGACGTACAGTATTTGACTCTTCAACTTACACAACGGTACAACAGTGTTCAATTTTATTTGGTCACAACCAAAATGTTACAATATATTCGTATGTGCCAAAAAAAGAAAAGTTTGTTGTATTACTATCCACAATGCACAATGATAATGTTGTTTCTGGGCCAAAGAGGAAACCAGAAATAGTCCACTTCTATAATAAAACAAAATCTGGTGTCGACATGATGGATCAAATTTTGAGACGATACAGTACACAAAGACGTACTAACAGATGGCCATTAGCATTTCTTTTTACATAATTGACATTGCTGCTCTTGCCTCATACATCATATATATTTCTAATAACGATATGTTGCCTAACAAATCCAATAATCGCCGAATATTTTTACGCCAAGTGGGAGAGGAATTTTGTCTTCCAATAATTAGAAGTCGATCAACCAATGTTCAAGTGATGAGAGATTTCTCTTGTAAATTAGCAATAGAAAGCATGCTGCATAAGTCACCAACAATGACCGACGTTCCTTCAACTTCAGGCACTGTACAACAACGACATAAAACTGAACGAAAAAGAGTTGTAGGCTCATGTTATATATACCAAGCTGACCCTGATAGAAAACGTAGAAAGACACGAAAATATTGTCAAAACTGTATAAAACCAGTTTTCCGACGAACATGCAAATACTGTGACAGTTTGTGAAAATTGTCCTATTATTGGTTAATAATAGTAACTATACTAATAAATAAATAATACCAATTGAAAAAATTTGTGTGTTGTAAAACTTCCCTTCATAAGCATCCAACTACACGTTCTATGTATGGGACCCGGGTACCTCGGTTACCCAACAACCGTATAAATAACGGGGGGGGGGGGGGGGTATTATTTAATGTGTTTTGCATCAATTTTAATTCAGTAACCATAAATCGACAGAGAACCTTCTAAATAATGGGGATCCAAGGCGGTTTTGCGATATTTTCATAAAAACATAACAAATTATTAGAGAAAACATAGAAATGGGTACCCGGGTGCCCGGTTGCCCACATAAGGGTTAATTAATGTCGACTGCGAATTGGCCGAAACCCGGCCAATTTTTCCGCGCAACAGGACGCGTAGGAACGCGATCGGAATAATGGCAGCTCGCAAACGAGATTTCACGGGTGCAGAGCCGCGCTGCGCCATCCTCCCGTCCCTCGTCACGCCGAAGTGTCCGCTCGAGCGATTTAGACGCGTATCAATAACACCGTAACGGACATTTACGGACACAGTTTGTCAGGTGGCGCGTAACAATGGCGGTCATGACTCGCGGCCGGCCATTAATTAAACGAGCCGCGGGTAATTAGGTCGCGGGGAATAAATTCAGTTTATCTCTAATTATCCCGGCAGTATCGCCGGTCAAAGGACACGACGGGGTTAGCGGGACGCGCGGGTCACCCAGGGAGGGTGCAGGAACCTTGCGGCGTATTATTAGATAACGCCCGTATCGTCGCATCTAGAAACGGGGAGGCACTGTGCGTTCCCCATATAATTATGAAAAACCGTTCTCCTTCCGGTCGTAACTGTCGCGGGCCTCTTTCGAAACAATTGTCACCAATCCTGATGCTAATTTATTTCGTGCGTTGTTACTCGACCGTTTGTAATCGAAAGTATTCTAACTATACATTTCATCCAACCCAGAGCATCTACGGTATCGGTGATGGCGCACCAGAGTGGCCATTATTGTGTATAAGAGGATCAGAAGACATTTAACTCGAATGGCGACTGTAAGACGCCACTAAAAATTGTTGTATCATTATTCAAAATATTTGTTACATTATTAAATTGATTTGTATTCAAGAAATTACTAAACACTTCAGTGTTGTATGAGTAAATTGCACCATTTTCGTATGTATAACATGAAAACAAATCTATAGAAGGGATATATTCTAGGTCGAAAGAAATGTTTCGTTTTGGAGTTAAAATAGCTTCGAGTGCAAAGGGTTAAAATCCATTAAAGGAAATGTTATTATCAGATGCGATGTGTTTTCATGCATTTTTGTTCGCTTTAGAAAATTAGAAGAAAATCCTTGAAACGTCGAAATCATCGAAGGAAAGAAGAAACAAACTCGCAGTCGATCGGCTTCCCTGAAGGGTTAATAAAATCGTATCGAGAAAACTGTCGCGACCCTGAACTTGCGACTTCCACGCCGGAGAAAGTATGGCTGCGAAGAATTCGGCGGTCGCGATGATGCTCGCGAGACGTTTCGTAGTCGGGCCAGTAATTGCGTAGATAAAGTGTCGTAATTGATGCGGCCGTGTTCATCGTCGTCCGAGATTGCCCGGGTAATTACACCCGGCCCGTGATAACAATGAAAGGAAGCGCGTCCCGAAGAGCACCGCGGCTCATAATCCGAGGATGCGGCGAACGATTTCCGAGAAGGGTTCAGCGCGGCGTAACGAAGTTCGAGAACGAAAGCGGAACCGTTTGAGTTTCCACGGATGGAAATTCCATCCTACTTGGGGGAAGGGAGTCCCGAGGAAATCGTAATAATATGTGTGATCCGATACGAGGGACCGTGAGTACAAGGAGCATCCTGTTCGGGGGTCACGGCTCGCATTAAAACCATGGGTGACCTTTCTCACCCCGCGCGCTTAGCTCCTTTGCTCGCTGGCCTAACCGAGCGAGCGTTTCCTTCGTCGACCAGCGCGAGCCGATCGGCCGAGCCACACGCATGGCCGACTAATCGGAAACGAGACGACGTGTTCCAGAAAATGGCCTCGCGTTAGTTTTCCCCTACCATGGTCGAGGGGGTTCGGAGTGGTAAAGGTGAGAGCGCCGGTCGACGTAGGGGGGTGTGTTCACGGGGGTGGCTGATGTAGCCGGAGGAACGGGTAGCGGCGGAGGCCAATCAAGCCAGAACACACACAGCGGATTCGGAAACGAAGCAATTTCTCTTCCAGCCACGTTGCTGGAACTCTCCGGCTGCGTTTCTGCCTCTCACACCCCCGATCCTCCCTCTCTCTGTTCGGCGCACGGCGCCCTCCTAACCCCTCTCTGTTTCCTCTTTCTCCGGCAATCGAGGTATACGCTAGAATTTCTCTGGTCTCGGGTGAGAAAAAGGTAGTTTCCTCGAGATAACGACCAGAGAGTACTTCGAAAGGAACACCCTTCTCGCTTTCGGTCCGCCGGTCAAGGAAACGGGAGCGAGAAAGAATATTCTCTGCCGCGGAAGGGGACCGAAGCGGAGAGGGACGAAGGACCTTCGGGAAGGAAGAGGACGTCAGTCGGCAGGAACCGGCCAACCGATAAGAACTGCGAGACGATCGCCATTAACGCCTCCGCCCACGATGCACAAAGGAGGAACGCGAGAGACGTGAAACGGCAGCCCGTGCAAGGTCGCACGCGAGAACGCGTGAAACGCACCGGATCCCGGCCCTCCCCGAGAGGAGAGGAGAGATACCCGGGAGACGCCCTCGTGAACGTCGGGAACCTCTTGGGAAAACTAGGCGTCTTCCTTTATCTGATCCTCATTCATCCGGCAGTTTATCTGGAGTTAACCCAGCCAACCCCATTCCCGAACCTCTGTAGAACGCATGCGATTCTTTATGCGGACAAGAGACGATTTCAAAAATTTTCCATCCACCACCAAAATTGACCAATCTCTGCTGTTGTCCCTTCTGCGGTCAAACGTGAAACGCAGCTGTATTCGCTGGGGACTCTGTGTTTTATAAATTTTTTAAAACTTCCTCCGCGCACCACGTTCCACAAAAATGTTTGCATCCTTTATGCGGTATGTACCTATGTTTTTACAGAATGTTCTACGAGAATTTCCACCTCTCTTTACCAACCAGATGGTAATTCGTTGGTTTTAGAACTGCATTGCTTGCTCGCGGTTTATTCCAAGTATATCTAAATATTTTAAACCACTTCAACCCCTCGCCGTACGATTTTCTTTGCGGCTACGATAATTAGAACTTCTTGGTCTTTAATCGTTCTCCGAAAGAAAAGTTTAAATATTAATAGTATAAATAAGTAACATTCGTATTTAGTAGATTCGGTCTAAAATCTGTATCCGACTCGTTATTACACGGCGAGGGGTTAATCTTCGTTAGGTGTACAGTGAGTTCTCGATATATGTCAACAGCGAAGGTCTTTCCAGCGTCATGTATCGTCCAGGAGACATATTCGAGCCGTGTTATGTATACCCGCGGTAGTGGGGATAATTCCGCGACGTTTATCATCCAGTTCTAGGCGACATATATAAAGGGAAGTCAGTGTAATAGGAAAGTATGAGTGTAAAATGAGAATACTGTTGCGAGCCGAAGCAGAATGAAGCAGAATTGGATGCTCCCGCAGTTAAAATGTGTAAGTGATTACGGGATTGACTTAATCAGACAGTCGATTGGGTAAACACAAGTCTATCGTGGTTTACGTTCGCTATTTAATTTCCTGCGATGGTTCGGCGTGAAATTGAGTGGCTGTATTATATTATAAGGTAGGTTTTGATTGCCTATCGCGTGGCTGATGTGTTCGTGGGTTAATTAACGTCTGACGAGACAGAACGTGTTTTCACTGGCGCGGCTTAACGCGCGGCAACGCTAGGAGAAGATAGAGCGTTAGATAAAGGCGAATCCTTTAAGTGCGGGGATTCGCTTTACGGACCGAATTTCCGCGGGCGGAGATCAAGCCGGCGCGGCGATCCGACGTAATTTACTTTGACAGTAATAAAAGCTGTAATATTAGCCATTTATGACCTCGAATGTATGGTGTACGGGGCGATGTTCCGAGGAGGCGAAGGAGTCGTTAAAAGTAATAGGTACACGAGGGATAGCGTTCCTTTCATTCGGGCGAAATTTGCGGTAATAGCCGAGACACCCCGGCAGAATCAAATTTTATAGAAAATTTTACTGCGTTCCATCGACGCCACTTTATGGGGCGAACTTTTTATCGGGAGGAACGGCAAAGTTTTCAGAAGCCACGGATGCGATGCAGCTGGCTCGTAGCCGGGGCTACGCCTCGTCCTCTTCGCCGGCTATCGGTTAAGGCCAATCACACGGGATAAAAGTTTCGCTCCTCTCCTCTCCTCTTTCTCTTTTTCTCTCTTTCGTTGTTCCGCTCCGGAGGAAAAATCCCGCTGTGACCTAAATTCTTCTCGGAGCGCCCCGTAATTGAAGCTCGCGACGCTGGAACGTTCTAATTAATTTCAACGTTAATTTCGTGATGCCGGCCCGTTCGCGCGGCCCGCCATCTAACGTCTCGAAAGACCACCGAAATTGATTCCCTTCTCCTTGCGAGAAAGGATCGAGCATAAATCAAGACGCCTTATCTGCTCGATACATTCTCGTTAGCGACGATCATACGGATTCTTTATACCGCCGGGCTTCTCGAATCCGTTGAGATAATCGTAAGATCCTACCGGATCCTGCCCGCTCTTTTTATATCTTTCGTCTGCATCTACTATCATCGAGACTCATCTCTGCTCGTCGAATAGATTCATAACTCGGGGGGGAATGATGCTCGACGACGATTCGGCCCGCGAACGTTTGCGGTAGCCACGTGACAACATTCCGGCCTGTCGTTAATATATACACGGGTTCGGAACGATCCTGATTGCACCGACTCTGCGTCACCTGATTCGAGCCGGATCGGACGCAGATCGAGTGCAATTCCGTGTTCCAACGCAGCCCGAAAGCAGTCGTTCTCTCGCTTCCAGTCTTCCTCGCCACCCGGGAGATGGAGACACGCTCGGTGAAACCGAAAGTCAGATTTTCAGGGGGTTAAACTACTAGCAAAACGATCAGTGATTAAGTTATAGCTGTAAAGGTAAAGATAAAAATCGCGTTGAACCTCTATTAGTCCTCGTTCAAATATTATGGGTAGCCATAAGTAATCAGTAGACAGCGGATCTTTATGCATTTATGGCTTATGGAAATGTTCAAAAAATGCTATAATATAAAATTCGAGAGAATTTAACACGATTTTTATTTGCTTTGGATCTACAAAGGCTGTCCCCATTAAAAATAGGATTTTATTTCATTCCACTTTCTTAAAATGTTTCTATAAAAATTGGAAATTGCATAAACATCCGATGTCTAGTAATCAGTTATTTGCTTTGTTTTGCCTTTAGTTCTGTACCGATCGTTGAATAGGAAACACGTATTCTTTCTCATTTTTATGCGGGATTCAACAACAAAGACAATTTGCGATGTTCATGGAGATGTATTGAAGGTCAACAAGTGTCAACGTTGGTTCAGAAGGTTTGCTGCTGGTGATTATGATCTCTCTGACAGGCCTCGAAGTGGACGACCAGTTGAATTTGACAATGACACCCTAAAATCTCTAGTCGAAGCTGATCGAAAATTAAGTATAAAACATTCACTTCTGTAGAAGATACAAGGAGGCACCTTGAGTCATATTTTTCTTCGCGAACGCTGGATTTCTGTAACAGGGGATTGAAAATTTGATGGTAAATTGTCCTTGATAATGACGGACATTATATAATAAATCAAGAAATAAAAACCTGAATTTACTACTGTAGGAAATTAATGGTAATAAGATTGTTTGGAATGACTGCGGGCGCGTTTGCATTCAGTATGTATGTGTGTGCTCGCGCTTCGCGGCAAAGATTGTAACAGCTCGGTGACAAAAGTACACCGAGCTGACTCGTGTGTTTTATCGTTGCCAGGTGAATTGTTTTAATTACAAAAGAAACGAATCGTGGTAATGAGTTACCAGCGAACCGACGAGCCATAAACACGGTATCCGCACACACGCCAGAATTCTATATTAAAAAAAAAACGAATAAATATAATTAGTAGGAGTTGGAGATAATCCTGACTATTGAATTCCCTCCTTTCCCTATACTACAAAGTTTGTTTTAGATTTCAAAATAATTTTATGGGTCCCCCTAATGGAAGTTTGTTGGTAAACGTCTTTTACTTTTAAGCAATTCTGGTTACTAGTTCTGAAAAAGGCACATTTACTCTGTTTCAGATCAAGATGAACTGTGCAGATCAAGGTTCTGTCATTCTTGCAAATTATGATTACCAGATTTCCTGCTGGCGTGATCGCGCGAGTCTCGCGCCGATAATCCGAGCAATAGGCTTAGCCGATCAGGCGTGTTGCAGCGAACGGACTGCTCTAACAAGATCTCGGTAACCTTTCACGTGCATCTCTCCGTCCCGGAACGGTGCTGCAATAATTGAATCCCGGCGCGGAAGATCCAGTTTCGAAAAATGCTCGAGAGTCCGAGAGTACGCGGGCGCGTGAACGAGAAACGAAGCGGCCGCGCGCCGATCGGCTTCCTCCGGCTTGCGCAGCCTGAAATTATCGGTTATCCGAACAGCATCGTCGATTACGTCCCGCGTCGATCATCGAACTTTCCACGCGGAAGTGAAACGGACACCGGCGCGGCGAACCGGGTCGGCCGCCTCTAATAAAAATCTACATTAACGTCGCGACTTCGGTTACCTGTGGCTAGCCGCAGGGCCCAACGAGAAGGAGTGGGAGGCCGAGCTCGGGCTCAGAAACGAGACTTGTTCGTTTCTATTGTGGCCGATGCAGGGCCCCGGTCCCGGGCACGCCTCTTAATTAGCGAGAACGCGTCGCGCCGGGGGGCGATTCCCGATGACTTACGTGAAACGCGGGAAAACAACGGCCGGCGTGAGAAGCGAGTTTACCGGCCCCTTGACATCCGTGGTTCCGCACCTGGCTTATTATCCACCTTTGCATCGTGATACAGTCGTCAGGTAAATTGAGACGCTCTATTAGTCATACCCCGGCAGCCAGACTTTACTTCTCCAAGCAAATTGAGAAATACGATGCTCTAATCGCTACAAACGTTCTTTAACACTAGAAAGACGGGAGCTTAGTATATACCTATATTGCCTGAAAGCAGTCAAAATGACTGCATTGTGAAAAAATAACTAATGCGCAAAGAAATTTGTTTAACAGTAATTTTTAATATATTTTATATCACTTACAGTCATATAACAAGTTATTAATAAGTATTAGCAGTAAAAAAAATGTATTTCAGTTCGAAAAAAAATAATTTAAAGCAGTCAAAATGACTTGCTTAGGCAATCTAGTGTTAAACACGTTTAAACGTTCATAGTGGTATCAAAGAAGACGTCATTGTAGTGGGGAGAGTGTACAGAACCGTTCTACGTGAGAAACGTTTATGCAGCTTTTACGGTTGGAGCAGGATAAATTCTTGTGTCGGTAAATTGAGTAGGACGATGCCTTAGTCGATTCAAACATTATTTAACCCCTTGCACTACAATTTATTTTACGATTATAATGATTAGAAATTCTTTGATGTCCATAATGTACTGGGGAAAAATAGAAAATTTATATTTATTGTATAACCACGTGTTCTGTAATGGCTAAATATCGACTACGATAAAATAGAATTTCATTTCGATTTAAAGGGAATTAAAAAAAAATTCTGTTCGAAGTCTACAAGGGGTTGAACACGTAAGGACTTTATAATGGTGTTAAAAATTACATCATTTTATTCGGGAGAGTCAACAGAATCATTCTACGCGAGTTTCGCCAATTAAAAATTTCTCGAGAAACGATTAATGCCGGGTTAATTTCACGCCAACGATAAAGGTCCGCGGTGAATGAATAGCACAAATAAAGAAGCTCTCGTTGCTCCCCTTGATGAAGGGTTGTAACGTCGGTGCGGGCATCCGACTGTAATTACTGTAAATGGTTTCCCGAAGGTAGGTAGATTGAATTCCCCAGAAATTCGTCGATCACTTCCCACGACGACTTCAGCTCGGTCGAACCGAACGCAATGGGACCCAAAAAGGTGATCGGTACTCCGCCGCAACATGATATCGTGCACGCGAAAGCGAGCATCTGGCTGGTTTTTGCCCGCGACCGCATTACAAGCCGCCGTGAACCTCTAAACCGCGATATCTAGCCGTGAACTTACATCGGAAGCGTAGAGGGAAGGTTCTGCGAGCGAGAAACGGCTCGATCGGTATTAGCGGACGAGGCGAGGAGGCAGAGGAGGCGAGACCGGCAGCAGCCGTGCTCGAGAGAGCTCGGTGGTGGAGGAATGCGAGGAGGCCATCTTGGCGAAGGGGGCATCCCCCTTCTAAAGAGGCCCTGAGGAGCCTTCTCGCGTCCACGGGGCCCGTTCCCCCCCCCTCCCTCTCTCTCTGTCCCTCCTAGGGCCCCGTTTCTCCCACCCTGTTCCACTTCGAGCCCCTACCTCGGCCTCGCGCACTCTCCGGCTCCCTGTCCGTCGATCTGCCGGGGCCTCATCCGTCCATCCGTCCCCGCGCAGGCCTCGTACACACCTGCATTGATTGGCCTTACGCACGCGAGCGCCAATGTCACAATAATTATTAAAACATAAATCCTCAAGGGGCGTGCAGCTATGCCCCGCGCCGACAATGCGCGTTTCTTTCGCCGTCGCCGAGCAGATGCCGATCCCGTATCTCTTTTTTGCCTCCTTCCGCTTCGTTACTTTTCTATTTCAACGTTTCGCGAATCACGCTCCACTCATTTTTTTAAAGGTGTCGATCTCGAAAACACTCGCGAGTCTCCTGGATCGAGTTTTTTCAAGTATCCCATATTCACCATCGCTCAAAGTTGCTAATCCTATTTTTCTCGTCGCCTGTTTTCACCCGTTCTCCAGAACGTTCACCAGTTCTCTTTGATCGAACAACGAAGTGTTTCGCATTCGAAGCTCGACCAACGAGACGCTTTCGAGCTGTGAAATATATAGGGTCTCCCGGCATCGGTGGTAAAACCGAGAAGGGGGTGATCCTACATGAAAAAACAAATCGAAAGTAAAGAATAAAATTTTTTCATTTGAAGCTTCGTTCTCGAGAAGATCGAGTTTGAATATTCAGCATGTTATTCGATAGCAATCGTCCGACGCGTCTGGTAATTACCAACCAATTCTACTTCCTGCGTATGTATACTATAGCACGTCAACCCGGCGAATCATTCAACTTATTTTTCTCGAGAACAAAGCCTCGGACGAAAAAATGTCATTATTTATCCTCGATTTATTTTTTCACGTAGAATCACCTCCTTTTCGTTTGTACCACCGATGATGGGACACCTTGTATATCTTTCGCAGACATTTTAAAGTTCGTCTAGTTCACGCGATCGAAGCGACAGTCCGTTGATTACGGCGATCGCCGAGGTGTCTATGCAAAGTGATCGAGATTGGTCCGTCCGGAGATGGTAAATATCTTTGGTTTCAAGGTTTCGCAAGGCGACGGTGAAGGGTCGTTAGATTCGCCATGGCCGGTGGTGGTGCGCTCAAGGGAAGAAGAGGGCTGTGCGTCATGGCATATCCCTGGTCGTTTGAAAGTCTAATTTTACAGGAATTCTGTTTTCAGAGGCGTCGCGGACGTGTGCGGACGGCGTTGACAGTGTCCGCGGCCGCGTATCGACGTTGCCTCGGCGTTGTATATTAAATTTCCCCGTAGACGGCCGCGCGTTAACGACCCTCCGGCCATTCTTGTCACGTAGCCGCGTTTTTCGAGGAGTCGCGCGAATACACCGGTGTTGTTTTCTCCGGTGGAAATAATCGGGCCAGAATAGAGCCAATATCTCGGAGCTAATAGACCGAAGGAACACGTTCAACGTTCGCGCGGTGATCGAGCTCCCTCGGACGCAGCATCGAAACGGCTCGATGCGGGAGTACCTGGCTCGCGGGATATGCATGTATTCAATGGAATTTCAGACTGCAGTAGACACGCGTGCGAACGGGTACTTAGGAACCGGCTAATGCTTTCGGATTCCTCCTCGGGAACCGGAGGCACCCCGAAGTGCATGTATCTCGACGGCTTAGGTCCGTTCTTCCCACCTCCTCGGGACTTTCTTCTTCTCCCTGTTTTTCTTTCTTTCTTTCTATTCCCGCCGATGTACACCGCGTCAAGATACATGTACACAGAGGCGCAGGATGTTTCACTCTATTCCCACATACTTGAACCCACGGACCGTAAAACACCGGGCGTGGAAAACGGACGAAAGCCTCTGAGTGCTTGCTAGCTTGCCTGCCGAGAGAAAAACGTTTCCTAATCCCCGCAACTGCGTCCGCCGTCGAGACGGTAAGTGATACGGTTCGCGACGCCTCCTCTTTCGTTTCTTCTTTCTGTTTTGTCGCGGCTGGATTCCCCGTACCACCGGGAATTATGACGGGCCACAGATCCTCCTCTCCTGCCGGAAATTTACTGGCCACCGTCGCGCTTATTTCGACCGAGTTCAACGTCGGACCCGCTGATACCTTCGAGCCCCGTCGCCACCCGTCGCTGCGTTTCCCGGAAAACGACTCTGGCGATGATGGCTCTCAAGATTGCCACTCGCGCCACCGGTTTACCATTCTGTCGGATATCGCTTTTATGTGCGCCTCTCAGTCCTCTAAACTCTCCACGCTCGGAACCCTTTAAGAAAACCGGCGACGAAATCAATTATGCAGAGGCCGCGAAAGCCTACTGCTGCCAAGCGGTAGTTTAGGCTCTTGTCGTCTTTGAGAAAAGGCTGTACGGACGTCGTCAGTCTCACAGCAATGGGACATTGAGTTCTTTGGAGAAGAAAAATAAAAATATAAAGAAAATATACTTTCTTTAATTCAAATCGAGCGCACTTTGCATGCTCAGCGCACTCTCTGAACTGTCCCTTCATCTGAGATAGATAGAGAAGGATAGAGATAGGTAAAAGAGAAAGAGAACATAGAGAGCACACGTGCACAGAAATTAAGCGAAGATAGTGGCAGATAATAAATAGAATAAGTTAGATATAAAGTTAGCGTAAATAAAGAGAGTGAACAATAGACTCTAATTGTCGTTTCTTTATTTACAGGTGAGTTTGTAAATAGTTGTACAAAGTGTAAAATAATAAGTATCTAATAAAACATAACCTTTATTTACAGAAACAAATTTAGTCTGTTGTTTGACCCTTAACACGGGATAGGATATAGACATTATAAAAATAAAAAATTGGAGAGGAAATATTAGGTGGTCCCACAAGTTCGCGCCGTGGATATGTTTATATTATTCACCGTTGAAAAGTATTTCAATGAAAAACCGCAGAAATTTTACAGTAAAGGTCGGAAGAGGCTGTGAAATGAAAGGGTGATTACTAGACAGCGGATCTTTATGCAAAATAAAAAAAATATTTGAATTGACTGTGCAAGGCACAGGAGCGAAATAATAATTTCTTCCTACCTTTAATTATTTCGTCAAGCTAAAACCAATACGCTGGCACCCTTAAATCTTTTTAATATGTCCACTGCTATAAATTGTGCTTACCCAGTTTTGTCGTAAATGCATAAAGATCCGCAGTCTAGCGATTACATATTTTATTTTTAGAATTTAAATGGCACAAGAGTAAAACGGAACTTATGAGACGACCTAATACTTCGAGGCCTATTGTTTTTTAGAGTAGAGTTCAGGTACAAGTTTGATAGTCTTTCCCTCCTTATCATGCGGAAGTTGTTGCCCCCGCACAACAACAAGTAGGTATGATTCTGGTAATGCGAACGCGTGACGGAAACCTGGCGGGCCGTTGTAAACGGTGCAGACAAGAGGGGAAGCTCGCGGGCCAATAAACGTTGATCCAGGTCGTCGGAGGATTCGTTATTTCCCGTTGCGAGAGTGCGGGAGAGGAGGGTGTAGAAGAGCATGGTTCGCGCTCTCCGCAGCAGCCCTCGACCATTTAAAGCGGACCCGGTGCAAATAGAGAGGCTTGGGAGCGGGGGGGGGGGTGGTTTCACGGGGTTCGTTGTTCGTCGTAAGGGCCGTCGCCGGCGTCGGTGTGCCTGGGGACGGTTGCGGGTGGCCCCACACCCCCGTCGAATATTCAATCGGATGCATTACGGAGGCCACGGGGGTGGGTTTCGATGTAATCCTCCGGCGGCAGCGGGTTTCGCCTCTGTGCGTGCCGGAGATGCAGCGAGCGAGCGGCGCCGTGGCGTGGGTGAGCGCCGGCTGCGGCTGTGTGGGTTTCACTGCGAGCTCAATAGACAGCGGGTGTCTGCGCATTCATCGGGGCGGCTGCTTTTAGCGCGACACACACACACACGCGCGCGCGCGCATAAAAGGCGCGCTCACGATCCAGCTAGCGAGCGAGCGGTTGGTATCGCGAGGCCCACCACACCGACGCCGAACACTTATGTAATTATTGTCGACGGTTCTATCGGGCTCGCGAAGAACCTCGCGAAGATCCCGTCGCGTCGTCGACGGGAGATGCAATTTCTGTGAACTCGGGCGCCCGCCACCGATCGATTCGACCCCCACATGCCCCGTCAGACACGAGTTTAATGGTCGTTGATGAACGGCGAAAAAATAGGATCCGATGGGGGAGGGTGAAAAGGGATTCTTTTCAAGCCGACCGACCGGCCAGTGAACAGCGGCACCGACGAGCGGATTGAATGATGCTGCCCGCGACTGAATAAGACTCGATGTAAACCGAGCCGCGGAGATTTTGTGTTCTGGCGCGCGCCGCGCGGATCGAAACTGTGTCAGGGATGTTGACCCGTTACTCGACCGGGATTGCCCCTTTTCAGGATTCATTTGAAAAGGACCCTGTTTTCAATGCTGTTTGCCCTGGGACACCGGAGCAACGGACGTCGATAACAATTTCAAACCTAACCCCTCCGCCTCCTCTTCCTCTCTCCTCCGGCTTTCTCTCTCCCTATCTGCCTCGGCGCTGTTATTTCGGGGGACACCGCTAAGTAGTCCCCCCCACCACCACCCCCCGCCGTTTTATTGGACAATTAGAATAGCTATAATATAGCGACGCCGATGTAATTCCGCGCAGCAGGTTTCTCCGCGGTACTTAGAGCCGCTTCCGAGCTGCATTTTGTAGGCTATATGGGGGAGCCGGTAGTGCATCCTGCATTTATCGAACGGCTGCTTTTAGTATGCCGTGCAACTAAACCGCCGGGCCATGAACAGTTACGAAATTATTGCCGGTAATTACGATAAGAAGCGCACGCGCGCGCGCGCGCCTGTCTTCCCGCGGCAATTGCTGCGACATTGTCAAGAACAAGGCGGACTGTCTGAACAATCGTTTTGTCCAACTATCGGGATCGATTTCAAAATTGCATTACCGCCTCGGGATCCCGTGTGTATGTATCGAGTACCCGCGAAAAGAATGGTGGAACTGCCTAGACGCTGGAAACGGAACATTTGTCACCCGTAAAGTTCGCTTAACGCTTCGAACAAACAAACAAACAAACAGAAAGTATCGGCGTCTCGGGTGTGCATGCGGGGGCGCAGTATCGGGCCAACCGGCGAAACTAACGATCTTTTGAAGGCGCATAATTTCTCCGGGCGCCGAATACACGCGTTGACCTCCGAAGCACATCCCGCGGAACACAATCCTCGCGTGTACGTAAAGAGCCGGAGGAATTACTCGTCGGATATCCTGGAGCTCGCAAAGTGCAACGTTAAGAGAGATATCCAAGCCTCCCCGGCAATTTTCTTTTACCGTTGGTTCGTCGGTTGGTCCGCGAACGGCACCGGAGCTTCCACCGTGCACTTTATTAATAAATTAAAGAGGCCGTAATGCGATAGTTACGGCGCGATTCGATTCAACAGCTTCCCTCGCCTCGGATCTCATCGTAACTCCGCGTTCTCCTCTCTCGCCTCTCTCTCTCTCTCTCTCTATCTCTCTCTGTGTGTGTGTGTGTTTCTCTGCGCCGCGCTACACCGCTACCGCGCGCATCCTACGCTATGCACTGGAATGGAGGAGCATCCTGCGCCCACCGAATGACCGCTTTTAGTGTCTCGCAGAACGAACGCCGGGACCCCAGGAGGAAGCTCGTCCCGCCACTCGAAATTATCTCTCCTAATTGCAATAAGAAAACGCGATACTCGCTCTCCCTTATCATTCTTCCACAAAAGCGACCGTAGCCGTCCCCGGGCTCTTCCCATTCAGCATTTACAGTCGATCCTCGAAGATCCGACCGTTCCTCTCTTACATCCTGATTCGATTCTCGGCGCAGATAAACTCAGCTGAAAATTTACCTGGTGACCACACTGTCGAGAAAGAAGTTTCATTCGGCAGACGATGATATAAGGTCCACTGTACGCGTTTCGGCTAATAAACGCCGGGAACGGAGTCGGTTTATCAGCTTCCATCCAATTGGAGGATAATGGTCGGATTTTACAAGACGGGTTTCACCGTGGCCGGGACGGGCACGGGTTTTCCTATACTGAGTTCACCGTGTTCTAGAGGCGCTCAAGATGCTCGCAACAAAGGCTAATGCCACGCACGGGGGTTAGCTACCTGAACCCCAAAACTGTATACAGGGTGGGGCAGTAACTATTAGCACCTCAGATATCTTTGAAACTATAAGTTTCACAGAAATATTTGCTGAAATAGATTGCACAGTACGAAGGGCGCCATTCGGTGGCGATAGTAGTTTTTTTGCAGGTGGAGGTACTTCGGACATTTGAAGGTCACCTCTATTTTTTTAAATGGATCGGTATGTTTTGGCTTCCGTATCACGATAGAGGATCTTAAAACGAGTTCAACGACCTATTACATAAGGTCATTGAAGGTCATAGAAAGTAGAGAAATGCGATAATGCTTATGGTTTTGGTAGTAAATGAAACATACGTACTGTAAACAGTAGAGGAATGCGTAATGTTTACCGTTTACTTCACTGAGATTAATCACTGCTTGAAGGACACTTTAATAGTTTGCAGGATAAGATAAACATGATAAGATTAGTATCGATAAATCAGTCAATGCGGCACGATGTATCCGTTTGAAGAGCAGGTCGATATGCTTCTTATCTATGGCGAATGCCAAAAAAATTCTGTAAGGGCGAAAAACTTGTATGCTGAACGATATCCACATCGGTCTCAGCGTTCGCGTCAAACATTTAAAAATGTGTGTGATAAACTTAGGCAAACCGGTAGTTTAGGTGTTCGTAAAAGTGAACGCCAGAAACAAGTAATTAACGAAGAAATGGAAATCAGTGTGCTCGCAAGTGTGTCTAGAAATCCTCATATGAGTTCGCGACAAATTGAACGCGAATCTGGCATCAGTAGGAGGAGCATACTTCGCATTTTGCACCGTCACAAATTTCATCCGTATCATGTTAGTCTTCACCAAGAATTGCATGGGAACGACTTCATGAATCGCGTTGAGTTTTGTCGATGGGCTATACGTTAGATTCAAAACAATGAGTCTTTTTTTAATACCGTCTTCTTTACCGATGAAGCAACATTCACAAATCACGGGAATGTTAATTTACACAATATGCATTTATGGGCAGCGGAAAATCCACATTGGCTGCGACAGGTTGAACATCAAAAACAATGGTCTGTGAATGTATGGTGGGGTATCATAGGTGTGATATTGGTCCTTATTTTATCAATGGAAATTTGAATGGCAACATCTATGCTAATTTTATTAAGGATACATTGGGTCTTTTGCTAGAAGAGTTACCTTTACTTACACGACAAACCATGTGGTACCAACATGATGGATGTCCTGCACATTATTCATTGATTGCGCGACGGGAACTCGATGAAAAATTTCGAAATCGTTGGATTGGACGCGGCGGTTCAATATCGTGGCCAGTTCGTTCACCAGACTTAACACCTCTAGATTTCTTTCTGTGGGGAACACTGAAAGAGAAAGTGTACAAAGAAGTACCAACTACGTCCTACGATATGCAACAGCGAATTATTGCAGCCTGTGCGTCAATAAGTTCTGACACTGTAGGACTTGCAAGTCAATCAATCGTAAAAAGAATCCAACGGTGCATTGACAGTGATGGTCAACATTTCGAACACCTACTATAAACATGTTTCATTTACTATCAAAACCATAAGTATTATCGCATTTCTCTACTTTCTACGACCTTCAATGACCTTATGTAATAGGTCGTTGAACTCGTTTTAAGATCCTCTATCGTGATACGGAAGCCAAAATATACCGATCCATTTAAAAAAATGGAGGTGACCTTCAAATGTCCGAAGTACCTCCACCTGCAAAAAAACTACTATCGCCACCGAATGGCGCCCTTCGTACTGTGCAATCTATTTCAGTAAATATTTCTGTGAAACTTATAGTTTCAAAGATATCTGAGGTGCTAATAGTTACTGCCCCACCCTGTACTTTCCTCTTACCCCTCAGTATGGTAAGGACTGGTAAGGAAAACCCGTGCCCGTCCCGTGCTCGTCCCGGCCACGGTGAAACCCGTCTTGTAAAATCCGACCTAAAATTGGATTTAAACTAAAATTAAGTCTACCTAGCGCCATTAAATCGCTGCCAAGAAGGTATTTGTGCCCGAAAAAGCAAGCTTTCCCGCACGATAGATGAAAAGAAAATTACTTGAAACTCCATCTACGCTTCGAACCAGTATGTATCGATGAAATATGAGACGCGTGAGACAGGGCTAGTACCCTAATCTACACAGACAGGACGTACATTTGCTTCACATTGGACGTAGGTTTGGATTCAGTTTAGATTGGACCTAGATTAGACGTAGATCAGATGTAACTCTACGTTGAGCCAGGGTTAGATAGATCGAGCCTAAATTGGACGCATGTTTGGATTAAGTTTAAGTCCAAGTATTGTAACCTAAAAGCCTGACATCAGCGCTGTTAAACCGCTGGCATGAATTTGCGTTCGGGAAGTCCACTTGTCCATCAAATTGTCGAACAGCAAGTATCTGCGTACAACAGCGATTGCACAAAGAAAATTAATTCTTTCCGTGGATCAAAATCTGAAACGCGTAGATCGGAATTGATGTACTAATTTAACTGTAGGTGGAATATTTCTGGCATAGGCGTAGGCTTGGTTCAATGTAGATTGACCCTACATCACAATTCTATATTAACCCCAAAATATCGAATCAGACTTGTGACGAAGATTCTGAACAGAGTCCAATAAATATGTATGTTATTAATTCTCTTTAAAACGAAATAAAATTCTATTTTGTGGTGATTGATGTGTGCACACAATAAATATAAACTATTTCATCTTCATGGAATTCCGAGCGATCAAGAATTTCTAATCATTATGCGACATAGATCGTACACAAGTATAAGATTTCGTTCACGAAGTATTAACGAAAGAGTACGATCAACATTTCTTGTACGTATAAATGCAAAAACGATTTATCTTCTTTTTTTCTATGAAATTCCGAGCGATGAAGAGTCATTATAATCGCTAAGTAAATATTATAGTGCAAGGGGGGGGGGGGGGTTTAAATCAGAATTAGGTCCAAATTGAACAGAGGTTTGGGCGGACAAAAATGTTAAATTTAATATTGCGAGGATAAAGTAGCACAATTAGTAGGATGAAAATAATTTCTGCCCGTGGAGGTAAGGAAAACGTAGAGGAGCTCCTCTATTTGGCGATTTGATGGAAGCCGGGCATAGTTTACGCGACACGCGACTCGTCGGTGGCCATTGGTCCGAAAAATAATTAAGGGGATTAATTCGACCAGGCATAGAAGTAATTAATTACGAAGGGCGCGGTGGCCGGAGAGGCCGCAGTCCGCCGAACATCGTGTACACGGGGACGAACGATAAATCACTGAAGATTCACCTACTTCGACGGCGATCTCGGGTGTCGCTAAACCGCACATTTCCCTGCTAACGGTCCGCTCTCCCGTCGCGGTGCTTTCTCACGTCGAAAATTTCCATACTAGATACACAATACGCCCATAAATCTCCGGCAGGCGCGGAGATAGCGGCCCGTCGTGGAAAGAGCGAGCGAACGAGCTGGGCGTCCGAGATGCCAGAGAGAGAGAGAGAGAGAGAGAGAGAGAGAGAACGGTACACACGGCGGCGGTGTCTCGCTCTCGAATTTCGTCGCGATCGATTTTTCGCGGGTCGCGGGAATTCGCCGGAGCTGGGAGCGCGCAAATTGCCGCGCGAATCCCTTCGCGTGCGCCGCGATAGGGCACACAGGGCTGGGCTGGCGCAGTTTCGCGACGCAATATCGATCACCGGAGGACAATTCCCAGCTTCCTTTATCGCGGGCACAGCTATTCCCATCGTTCGCGGGCCGTCGCACGTGCGCCCGCAAGATCGAGCTTCAGGTTTTTACGCTCCTTGTCGCACGAGCCGAAATCCCGTCGGCTCGTAACCGGTCGGCGCCGCGCAACCTTGACAACCTATCCGCCGCGGAACGGTCGACCATTCAATATTTTCAAAAAGCAATTTCGCGTTAGACTGTTTGCCCTGGCGTGTGCCGTTGCCCCGGAATGAGAGGAGCCAGCCACCCCCGGGATATCGCGAGCACGTGCGCTTAACCACGTAGAGGAGCACACACGAGGAGCGTGTCGCGGGGTGAGTCTGAGTAAACGACCTGGCTCGGGCCAAGTGCGTCGCTTGCGATATCGATGCCAGACGCGCGCGATGCCTTTCGGGAGACGTTGATAACAAGGGGGCCGACTGCCGGAGATTGCGGGACACGCATCTTCTCTTCTCTCGCAGAGCCTCCCTTCTCGGTGACACAGCGTGCGGGTGATCACCGTGACCCGAGTTTATGCGGAGACGCGTTGCCTGGCTGCCGTCTTATACCGAGTGCACGCTCGTATCAAGATGTTAATGTAACAAGTTCGCAGCCTTTTGTTACCTGGCACGGCTGTGTTGATGTACCGGGAACGTCGAACGACGACGTTCGATATCCTCTTAGAAAATTAGCTGGCTCAAAGTTTACGTCGACGATAGGTACATCACAGGTTTCAGACATCGATTAACAGGCTGGCAAAATCTTGAGAAGAGTTGCTTCGAGGGTGAGCACTTTTCCGGATCCGTCCTGCACGAGATGGTTTTTTGTTGAGAAAGTACTGATTGAGTATCCTTCGTAATGTAACGAGTGGGGACGCGTCACACCTATTGGTTTCAGGCAATTCGCGAGAAACCGTTTCACCTCAGTCCGGTGTGAATATTCGTGCGTGTGATCGACGTATTGATACAAACGTCTCTCTTTGTATCACCTTTTGTTATATTAAACTATTTTTGATACTGACGCTGTGCCACTACTTCTACCAAAAAACCTTAACAGTTTTTCAGAAGGAACTCTGAGAAACAGAAGAAGATGAAGATGAAGAAGCACGAGTGGCTCAAGACAGGCCTAGAATGCAGTGTCCGGTAGTCCTCTGAAGAAAATGAGAGTTTATTCAAACAGAAAGAGAGTCTACAGATCTTAGAAACTCCTAACTGAAGGGTTCGAAGATTCCAAGTCGGATAACCGGTGAGAAGAATGGAATTTGTCTAATCATGTGTCTAATGATGTAATATGTTTATTGTCGAGTGGATCGTCGTTGTCGAGACAAGAATTTGTAGTGGGTCAGATTGTGAAGATAAAGTAGCATGATTAGTACAGGACAAGCCTAGAATTCAATATCCAGGTCTCCCGTAAGGAGTATGGGAGTTTATTCGAGCTGGAGAGCTACAGGTCTTAGAAACTGCTAACGTCAGAGTCTCTTGGGATTCTAGGTCTGATAAGCAGAGGCCATCGAGAAGAATGGAATGTGTCTAACGATGTAATGTGTTTAACGACCAGATGCGTTCTATGGTGAATGGTCGTCGTCGTTGAATGCCGAACCTCTCGATCTTTCTCTGCGTCGAGTAAAATGGAGTTTCGCATCGCGTTGGAGGAGACTGAAAGGAGTCTCTCCGGTCGGAGGAGTCGGAGAGACGTCCGAGTCAAAATTTCGCGACACGTTGGAGGAGCATCGAACAAACGGCCATCCTTCTTCCGGTCCTTCTTCTCTAGACGCTGGCGTATCCCGGCCGCAAGAACGAAAAGAAGAAAGCGAAGGATTTCGTCGTTTCTTACGGCCGGATCCCTTCTCGAACCGGTTAAGGATTCGACGATTTATATCCTCGCGTAAAGGGGCGCTTAGAGCGTACTGGCATCTTACTCGGACGCTGGTGTAGCCAGATGAGAACGGGGGAAAAACGAGGGAACGAGAGAGAGCATGCGTATCGAGACAATACGACTCGATCCGAAGCGAGTGGGAGAAAGAAAGAAAAAAAAACGGGAGAAAGGGAACCGTCGAAAGAGAGAGAGAAAGAGAGAGAGCTTTTGTAATGCGCCACCTCTTAACAGGAGTTTCGCAATTCCAAGAGAAAGAGAGAGAGAGAGAGAGAGAGAGTGAGCTGGGGGGCAAGGGGAAAAGAAAGGGGGAAGAAAAATTCCGCGGGCGGAACGAGCGTCGCCCCTGAGAACGGGAACGATACGGCGTTAATTGTGACCCGACGAAAGTGGAGGCAGGGAAAAGTTCGACGGTGGGACCGTCGAAAGAGAATTAAGCGATTCGAGATGAATTTTACGGGCCGCTTAAGATTCCGCCGAGATTCTCGAGTACTTTCGCCCCGATCCGTTTTTCTTCGAGCTTTCCGAGGGCTGGCTGGTCTTGTTCCGCGAACGCCAAGGGGTGAGAAACACAGGGAAGAACGAGTCGGGGCTACGACGAACAGTGGGACAAGGGACGGACGAGAGGAGGCAGGGGAGAGAGACGGCTGGCTGGCTGGCTGGCTCGTTTCGTACCTTCGGCCTTTTTAGGAGGAGAAGAAAGACCGTGAGCGGCGAAGAAGAAAAACTGGAGGAGAAGGGTGACGGAGTAAAGGGTCGACGACGACCTGAACAAGGACCGCCGACGACGATTTACCGCTTCCTTAGACGCATTGGAACGCGGCCTCGTTCGCTATATCCTCACCGACGACGTTAGAGCCTCTGCACCGTTTCTCTCTCACTCTTTCTTCTGCGAAAAGTACGACGCGGCAGAGAGAGAGAGAGGCCGTCGATTTTTGGACAAAATTTGTGGTCGCCGGCCAACGACCGAAAACATCGGATCTACATGGAGACCCCCGTGCCGCTCGCCGGTCAGCGTTCGACCATTCCAGACGTCCTGGTTTTTGCGGAAGCTCCCGATACCCGTGGAATATTTTAAACTCCAGAAATTCCATTCGCCATCGTTCATCCTCAGGCTTGACGCTCGCGCGCCCGTTAACGCAGAAGCTTCTGCGCGGTCGATCAGGATCCACCCGCCGTGTGTGTACCCGACGTTGAAATCCATCCGGTCATCCGACGCCTCTGCCGAGCATCGGCTGCCGGTCACTGCGTGGCGCTGGTCAGGCACACGGATCAACTGACGATCGATCCGATCGATAGGTAATCTTACGCGGGCCGTACCGTGTCTGGCAGGATGCGCGCGGACAAAGGACATCTGACTCGTTATCGTGTGTCGAAATCCATGGGACAGGGGAAGGTCGTCGTCGTGGTGGATAGAGAAATACCGTCGCGTCGGTAGAATAGCCTCGGTAATTGCCGGGGCAGCGGCGACAGAAGCGCAGAAGAGCAGAAGAATCGAGCCCGGAGGAAAATGAAACGAGACGAGATCGGCCGGCCACGTACAACAGGGTGCGTTCGAAAGCGGGAAGAGAGATCGGCGAGAGGGAGAGAGAGAGAGGGAGAGGGAGAACGATCGAAGGAGCAAAGGAGAGGATTACTTTGGTTTAGGCGATGGCCTGTAGTAACCTCACCGACTGCGGCCGAGCAGAGTCGGATCGACTGCGCGGACCGGGACGGGAGGAAAGGAGATGCTGGAAGGACGAGAGCCGGCGAAACAGCTCCGAAGAGAGAGAAACCGAAGCCTTCTTACCCGAGAAACCGGTTCTCGACTGTTCGTAGCCTGCTACGACTGCCGTGCCGGCTGCCCCTCTTTTGCTTTACCTCCGAGACATGGCACTTAGGAGTCAGCCGGGCCTCTGCTCGCCGAGATCCGCGCGGGTCTTTCAGCGGTCGGACCTTGCACTTGCCTTTAAATCGCTCCGCGTCAACTAACTCTATGATATGCGCTCTCCTCGCCCCAGCATCCTTTCCTCGATCCGCACGCTCGCAATTCGCGTCGACTGTTACGCCGTGCCGAGCGAAATCCGATGGAATGCGATTGAACCTACCCACCGACGGTACTACTTTCGTCCGTTTAATTAGTCTGGCTTTGCAGGATCCCGCACAAACGGATAGGTTCGTTTGCACTACGCTGCCGAACGGGATTGCACTCCATCACTCGAATCCCGAACGAAAGACTGTCAAAGCACCAGCGCCGGATAACACAACGCATGATCAAGTAGATTTTAATCTTTATGGCTACTGTTAGAACGGTTCGGTTGCACCAAAACGTTTGCATTCTTGCACCATTCAATTACCGGACCGGTGGAGCTTCGGTTTCGAAAACGGAAGGAAGACATTTCAGATTAAATATTACAACCAGACCCCGCGGATCTTTATGCATTTATGGGAATTTTCAGAATATGCTGGAGCATCAAATTCGACGGAATTCGGTGCGATTTTTATTCATTTAGGAATGCTGTTACCGATGAAAATAGGATTTGATTTTTGGTACCGCTTTCTTGAAAATTGCATAAACATCCGCTGTCCGATTATAACCCACAGTCTACTAATAAATGACCATTTAGAAACATTTTTGTACCGAGACACAGTGCTTCATACATGTAAACTACTGCTAAAGACAAATTTTGGAATCATCTGTTTTTGGAGATGATAGTTCTGTGCTATACGAGCTCTTCTGGGGTTGAAAGAACAGCGATTTTACGCACGTCAGACGAACAATGTCGCGGCGCTATAGCGCTCGCCGTTGAATTGGCCGAAATGTCAACGCAATAAATTCGACCGGCGGAGAAATAGGTGGATCGGTTCATTTCAATCGCGGGGTTATCGCGATTCGATTGCGCATCAGGATTATCGGGACTCCGACCGCGGAATCGGCTCTATTGTTTTCCCTTTTGAATCAGCCGACAATACACGCCGCCGCTGTCACGGCATGTTATGCCATACAGATCGGTAACACGATTCCTGGGGGGACTAGATTCACGATTCGCAATCGGGAACCGTGTGCCGGTGATGCGTTTGACGAGCGATTTCTGGATGAAAGCGTCCGTGGATCGGAGCCCGGAGATCGGCGATGTCCGTGGATAGCGGACCGGTTGCACCGAGGACGACCTTAACCCTTAAATGCGCGTACTGTTACCGCTCGGGGAAAACTTGAAACGCGCGGAACAGGTTTTCTACAAGAAGAGAGAGGGAGTGGGGGAGACATGCCTCCATTGTCACGGTGCCGGGCAGGGCGCGGCTAGCAGTTTCATAGACCGCGGACGATTCTATTTAGTCACCGGCGAGGTTGACTTCTGCGACCGGGGCTTGGATTTCACGTCGATATTAGGTTTCCGGCGAATCCTGCAATCGAGACGTCGCGAACCGTGTCGAGTCTGTGAACAATTTGTCCTGGAGCCTCGAACGACTCCCACGGAGCGACCGAGAATTTTAAACTCCCTGCGGGTCAATTTCACTCCGAAAAAAATCTTTCCTTTCAATTGCAATTGTTCTCGCTGAAATCGATTAAATCGATTTTCATACATTCAGCGAGAACGATTGCAATTAAAAGCAAAGCTTTCGGGGCGAGATTGGACGCTCCGTGCGAGTTGTCCATGTTGCGATTTCTTCTAACTAGATTCTAATTTCCTAAACAGTGAGTACCATAGTCGATACCAGATTTTGTCATGAATCGATGAGTAAACAGTACAGTACCTCCTATAAACAGTTTTCCATCAATCGCGCTTGGACATCGGCAAGGATATACTTTAGAAAGATAGTTCATTGAACTCACAGACTGCGCTCTCGAGAATAAAAGAACGAAATGAGACGGGAATACGGTGTTTTACACCGCTGATCATGGAGCAGGGAAAAATGCGTAGAATCGACAGGACGGGTGGGTGGAAGGAGTATCGAGGGTAGAAGGATCGTTTCAATAAATTCATGGGAAAGCCACAAAGCATCGTTTATTGAACCGAGAACAGGCAAGTGTGTTTCCACGGGGTATGGCGGAAGGGAACACGGAAAACGTAGCTATGTGTGTGCAGGCCCGCGGAACCCCGGGAAGCGAGAAAGCGAAAAGAGGAAAGGGAAAGTGGGATAGAAACGGCGAGACTACGCGAATATACGCGCTGCCCTCCGCACCGTTGCGTTATAAATCGCGGATTTCTACCTAGGTGACTGCTGGCCGCACGTATACCGTAGTCGGACGTCGGATGATCCATTTAATACCGCGCGGCCTTCATGCGGCATAAATCACGTGCACGTTATACCGACATGTAATATAACCAACGTCGTGTGCTTTGCGCGGCACAGAGGAGACCCGTCTATGACCGCGTTTATAATCGTCCGGTGTCGGCGCTTCGACTTCCATTTTATCCGCGTTTTTCGAAACGTTAACCACTTCGGTACGGCGCGCATCGACCACGAAATTTTGCCCACAGATATTTGACATTTTTTCAGACATTTTGCCCTTGTTTTTGATTCCTATTTGTAAGATAAGCTGTAACGTATCCGCCACTGTATACACTACCGGCCATAAGTGTTTACCCACCTTCAAATTTCGTTACTATTCAAATAATAGGTATTTTATTGTTATGAAAATGTCCGTGGCATTAAATCCTAATTATAAGGCTAATAAAAAACATCCAAAATATTCTGTACATACACAATCAGGTACTGTAAATGAGTTTACAGCTTTTTATGAAAAACGACAATTTTGGAGTCCGGGTAAAGAAACCCATTTTTCTGAAATTTTTATAACGGTCAGTAGGGAATATGAACGCAGGTAATACAGGTATCTTAGTCTTCTCAAATTTCATACTGCATTAAGCTTTCATACAGTAAACAGTTGATTTTCACGTGCCTAAAGAATTTTGCGAAAATTTCAAATAATGTCAGGGAGAAAAGAATTATCGATTGAAACGCGCGCTCTAATAGTGTCCCATCATAGCATCGGAAAAAGTAACAGAGAAATAGCAAAGTTATTGAAGCTGAACCGTAGAACCGTGGACTACAATGTTAAAAAATATGTTGGTGGGTAAACACTTATGGCCGGTAGTGTATATTGTTCATGTTGTTAACAAATATGTTCATGTTATTGATTCATCGGACAAACGAATGAGAATAAAACAAGGACGAGCAGTCTCGTCAGGTCCGGCACCAGAAAAGGACGTATATTAAAACTGTTTGCTTACAATTTACTGTTTGTTTACAATTTCAGAAATTGTAAGTGATGGCCGGGATAAAAGCAAAACAGTTTATTATTTAACACGTCCTTTTGTGGTGCCGGACCTGACGAGACTGCTCGTCCTTGTTTTATTCTCATTCGTTTGTCCGATGAATCAATAACATGAACATTTTTGTTAACAACATGAGCAATATATACAGTGGCGGATACGTTACAGCTTATCTTACAATTCGGCCATCCTGACGACAAATCGTCCCGATTTACTGAAATCTTACCGAAATCTTAGCTTACAACTAACTCGGCCGTCCTGATGTTTAACGTTTTATTGTTATTTATGCGTGTTATGTTCATGTTTGAATTTGTACATATTATAGATTCCTAGATATGTCTATTTCTGGACGTAAACACTGCAATTGCAGAGATAAGGCAAAAGTTCTTGGCAGTCGACTAAAGTCGACACTCGGCTGTGCGTGTTCATCCGTGGCCGTCGACTATAGTCGACACTCGTACCGAAGTGGTTAATTCGATCCACATGGCCCGTCATTAACGCAGGAATCAATGCTTACGAACGGCAGGACGATGACCAGGGGGACATTGTTCTCGCGAATCAGCTGAATCGAATAGGCCAGAAAAATTGGCCTCCGGCACTCGGACCATTTTTATACCGTCAATGAGCACACCCTTTTCGAGGGGAGCAGACACATTTTTTTGAAGAAAAATCTCGAAATGTTTGTGAACTACAATTAGCAGTTAGCACATTACTCGTCAGCAGCGTGGCTAGATTAATTCATACTCGGACGGATCCATTCTTTTTAACATATTTTTGAAGCTACTTTTTCGAGAATTGACTACTCCAAAATTAGTATTTCGATGGAACGTTTGTTTGGGTCTGTATGGAGTCTAGTCCCGTCATCCGAGGTCAATTTTAAACGTCTATGATTCACAGTGAAGCATTTCTTGAAAAAGCTGTTCTCGGGAACGTAATCCAATCACTTCCTTCGTTTTAAAAGGTAAATTAAATATTTGCCTTGGACGTAGCACAGTCGTTCAGCATCGTGCTAATAGACTTCTGGCAAACAATGTGTTACCATTGAACGACTGATACCTTTAGAACGACACGCAAAGTGCTGAATTTAATTTGCAGTAGAGAATTATTTATGATCAATATGCACACCGTTCGAAGATTCAGCAGTGGGGAGTAAGGAGCAGCTAATTTCGCTCATAGGTCAATACCCAGAGATTAAATCCAGAAAGTTACCGAGTAAGCGTAAGACCGTTCGAAGTTCCGAAGACATACGCCATCGAATTTGAATTTAATTAGCCCGGTAATTGTTCTATTAATATCGAAACCGTTTCCCGAGGCGACGGCTATTAACCGCGAGTGGTTCGTTCGTATTCAAGAGTGTACGGCCGTTGGAACAACGGCGACAACGTTGTTAAAGAAAGAGACTGACCGATCAGGAAGCTCGTAACAAGCGTGAATTTACCGCAGCCGATTAAAGCGAACGCAATGGACAGCGGAGATAGACGAGCGGGGTGAGGTCCGAGGCCGGGGGTGTGCGGGTTCACCGTCGCTAATTGTCGGCGGGTCCGATCGTCGGGGCCAGTTCCCGTTTAATTGCGTCGATTTTTCAGAAATCACCGCGCCGTGATCCGCGACCAAGGGAAGGATCCGTTGGAAGAGACTTTCGGCCCCGGAGTCGTATCGGGTACGGCCGTCATAAATTCTATCGCGTATATCCGGGCATTCCGAGCGTTTCGTAGCCATTCTCCGTGTAATTAACGCCGGATGAGTCGGTCGGTGCGAGTGGCAGGGGTGAAGAGGTGAAAATCCATTAGCGCGAAACGTCACGCGAGAAGGGTCCACGTGAAATTAACCTGCTATACGATCGGCCGGTGCTTTTTACGCGGAGAGAACAGCCGTGCCGAAGAAAAAAAAAAAAAGAAAAGAAAAAGGAGAGAGAGAGAGCGAGAGAGTCGAGCCGAGAGGAGAGACCCGACGCGGAAACGAGCCGACGGAGAAATTCGCTCGTAAGAAGGTGCGATTGGTATGCGTCCCCTACTGTTCGAAGATAGCACCGCCGCCCCCGTGCCCGCCGCTAATTAACTTTTATACCGGGCGTGTTGGTCGCGCTCTAGAAATTCTGCCGTTCCTTATTCGCGCGGGAGAAGAAGATTGCCTCGTTTCGATTCGTAAAAGGGGGCTAATTGTGAAATTCGATTTCGTCCGGCCGGCCGTAACGAGAAAATTAATCCCGCGATTTATCGGACCGAAGAAATATTCCCGATGAATGGGACGTCTGATTGGTGTCCGTGGCGGGATAAAAAAAAATCTGAATGATTTCAACTCCGAATCTCGAGCTCGTATTCTACACGAAGAAGAGTGATAGAGAGGGAGAGAGAATATTCGCAGACACAAGGGGTTCCAGATCCACCCCGGGCTCGGAAATTCCGAAAGACCGAGGGCAAGGCGTGGGCGGAAGAAGCGGTGCCGCGTAAATTCACCGGCTCGCGCCTTAAATTGCGTAATTTATATTTCCAGGCCCCCGGTTTCGGGCTGGTCATAATTAATTACGTTAAAGTTCGCTCGGGGAACGGCAAAGAACGGCGAGCCGGGCAGACGACCCAGGCCGGGTTGTGGGAGGGTTGGTGGCACCCATCGTCGTCGTCGGGACACTCGCTTCAAAACACACGAACATTCTTGCGACTTGTACGCGATACCATCGGATTCCTGGCGGATCGGCGAGCGAATCGCGCGATCAATTACATGGAATCGCTGTCCGGGGGTGAGCCTAAACTTTCCGGGCAACAACCGAGGCGAAAGAAGTCGAGGAAATCGGTCACGCGAGCACCATCGGAGCCGGAAGCGACGCTGTTGGTGGCGCTCGGGATCTCCCATGCTCACGATGTTTCGTTCGCGGGTATTTCCGGGGCGAACGGCCTACGTTCCAGGTCCAACCCCGTGTCGGTCGACGGCCGTTTTTCACCCGTTTCCACGGTGCCGCCACCGGTGGAGATGGCGGCGCTGCCGGACGAAGGGGTGGGAAACCAGTTGGCGTAGAGAGCAACGAGAGGGAGAGGGCGGCTGCCGTTGCTACTTTCGTTATTTATGACCGACGATATAGCCTCTCCTCGTCGCCTCCGTCCGCTGCACACGCCGCCCGCGCGCCCTCTCCGATCCTCCCTCCCTGCACCCTCTTAGTTTCGGTTGTTCGGGGTCTAACTTCGGTTAACGGAGCCGCGACGGGGTGCGAAGGCGACGCGCGAAATGAGATCCGGCCGCGCCGATGTTCTACCATTATTGCGAGCAACGACAACACCAAATAAAAGCCCGATCGCCGCCGACCCGGCGTACACACTGGCGACCATAAACCACTGACACGCTTTAATCCTTCGGCGACGTCTAGTCTCCGTATTGGCTGCGACGAATCTTTCAAAATTGATTTCTTGGCTAGATTCTCAGATATAGCTACGGAACAGTCACTCTATGAACAATCTTCTTAATTACGTTCTCTCCTCCATTGTACCAACTATTGCCAGCGTTATCTGTTGGTGTGCAACGATTGCCACTTCCAGAACCGTAGGTTTAGGGGGCGGTCTACAGCCCTTAGGTATAAGCGACCCTTACAGGAAAGAGAAAGCGAAGGACTGCAGTCAGTCTTCAGGAAACCATCGACTCAAGCGCGTCGACACATTTTTACTAAAGAGCCATTCAAGTGTATTTTGTCACAGAGTTCCATGTACTAAACTACCCATACCTTAAACACTGTACACGGAATATCGTAGGATTCCACTACGTATTTCAATAAAGTCTAACATTATCGATCGACGCGGAGCTGTTAAATACAGTGAATTCTCGATATATGTCAATGACACGGGTCTTGGTGACATACTCGAGCCGTGTTATGTCTACACTCCTCGGCGTCAGAGCATATATAGAGAAATCTAGAGAAATATAGAGAAGCATTGAAGCGTGGTACTTTCATCTGATATTATTTAGTTACTGTTTTTATTTAGTTAATGAGTTGTGAAAAATGCCAGAAAGTCGAAATCACCGAGAGTAACATTTATTACATCGTACACATTGGTTAACCGTTTGAGTGCCAAGCAGCGTGATCGCGTTGTTGAGATTTTATGTCGAGAAAACCCAGCACATTTCGAGCATTGTAGACAACTGACGATGCGTTACCGATTGTCGAAGTCGCGCGCTCAGGTTTACTGACGCAAGTATTAGGTTGTAACATATGAAACGTTCGATTTTTAAGATTAACTTTAAACGAACACAACGGACATTTCATATGGTACAACCTAATACATCACACAGCTCCTTTTAATGTAAATAGTATATATTACAATAGATAGAACAATACTATAATAATGCAATAATACATTACAAAATAAAAATTCTCATTTAGAGAAAGCGCGGTTGCGCTGTTTGGGATTCTTCGTCAGTGTTTTTTCAATACCCCCTGGGACTCAAACGGTTAAAATTGGACATACAAAATCTACAGACTAAGAAACATGAATTGTCGAAAGCTCTAATTCCCTTTTTAAGCTACAGAGAACAATTACAACAGGTTCGGCAACGGGTTTGAGAGATCAAATCATCGGAACGACTTAAAATACCAAGGACATTTATGGCATCGTACTCATTGGTTTTAAAATTATTATCTTACTCGACTTTACTGTGAACATACAAAATCTGCAGACTAACGAATACGTTCGGCAACGGGTTTGAGAGATCGAATGATGGAAACGACTTAAACTACCATGGACATTCGTGGCATCATACACGTTGGTTAAAATTATTATCTTAGTCGACTGTGCTGTGAACATACGAAATGTGCAGACTAACGAATACGTTCGGCAACGGGTTTGAGAGATCGAATGATGGAAATGGCTTGAAAGACCAAGGAGATAAGTACGTAATTCGTTATTTTCGAATTGCTCCGAGTACTTTTGACGATTCCTTCGCCATTGACAGGCAACCGGTTATTAAAAACCGGACCAAGACGCCTAAGCAAGGCAAACGATCGATTAGCAGGTTATCTCTAGGCGGACTAAGCTAGGCGAGCCTTTCGGCGGTAGAGCACAAGATCAAAGGAAGGTTGAGGCCGCATTTTCCAGCCACGTCGGATTCCAGAACGCGGCGATATTAATTAAACGGCCGCCGTTATCTATCCATTTAGCCGGTCCGGCTAAATGGATAATACTTTCGCGGTTGGATCCGGGGGTCCAAGGTTGTCCGGATGTCGCGCGTTTCGTTCGGCCGATTTATCGCGCACGGTGGAACGCTGCTGCTGCTCCGGCATGAATTAACCCGCCGAATCCTTTTCTATAACCGCGTTTCTTCGATTGAAATCGATTACCTCTACGGTCGTCGGGGAAAATAAAAAGAAAGAGGAGAAACGGTTCGAGGAGGCGAGGAGAGAGGAGAGGGGGAAGCGGCCAGCAGGCCCGGGGACCAGAAGAAAAAGAGTAAAAGAGAGAAGGAGAAGAAGAAGAAGAAAAGGGAGGGTATGCGGCGTGCCAGAGCCGAGTTTAACATAAGCGCTGTTTTCCTATAGCCGGGCTCATTAGGAGTGCACGCAGATTACCGAGAAGATGACCTCGAGACGGCGGACCCGTCGTCGTGCTCTTTTATACCACCGGCCAGTATGAGCGCCACCAGTATCCACCGCGTGTCCCGTAAGCTAATTAAGACGACAAAAGTCTACGTTAATCCGAGAAACACTCGTCTCGATAGGGAGGGCCTTAAGTAAACCGTGGGGCCCGTCCTCGTCGCCTCTGCCGGAGCACTCTGCTAGGAATCCGGACGGACCGGAGGGAACACGGAGCGGAATAAGACGAAGAGGACGACGCCCGTATGGGAATACGCTCGCCGCTCGTAAAAATCCATCGAGCAGTTACGGACGGCCTCGCGCCGCGCCGCGCCGCGCCGGAAGAAGAAAAGGCAGGTGGATAAAGTAATCAACCACTAGACGCTCTTTACGATGCTACGTACTATTGAAATTAAACCTCCACCCATCCTCGAGAAAACGGTGACGAACCTGCCGACCAACAGCTCTACATTTCAATATGCACTCCCCGACAAGCTTAATTGCAATCGTTATCTATCATCTCGTCGCCGCGCTACTGTGTGATCCAGCCTGGTTTACGATCTCCGATAAGCAGATCACTAATAATCCCAGGTATTCTCTATTTCCAGAGTTTGTTACCTGCTCCTCTGATTATGCTGCCTGTTTCCTTCCGAGACGTGACCGACATTTCAGGATATCAGCGACTACTCGGAATTCTTTATTAACCCTCTGCACTCCGCTGTCCCCTCTCATGGGACATCGTAATTCTAGCATATCACTCGGATGTCCCCCCTCATGGGACATTAAAGTTTATTAGTGATTACGGGGAATTAATTTATTCCAGCGCAACTTTTCGAGATATGCATGTTTCCCTGAAGTTTTCTCTTGTAATCGCACAAGAAATCAAATCAAAATATAGTAAAATTACTGAGATATATAAAAAATCATATCGTTACTTGGTTCCAAAACTATACTAAATAATACGAGGGTTTGTAAATGTACGTTTCTCGCCGAGTAGCTGTTAGCTAACATCCAGAATGGTTGCAAAGGGTTAAGTGTAGCGGTGGTATTCGTTGGAAGGTTTTTCAAGGAATTATAAACACCACGTGTTTTCGTTAATAGAAATGATTATCTGCTGGACAACGTGCGAGGTGTGTCCATAATCAAAATAATCGGTCCACTCCACTCCTACGTTCCAAGCCTCAGGTAATAGTGGGTAGAACAGCTATCATGACAATTAATGTGTGTACATCAGCTTACAGGGAATTACCGGACCATTAAATTTATTCAATGTATTACACGCCTCCAGCGAACCATGACAGAACAGGGCGTTGCTATCAATTAAAGTGTAACGCAAAGATTGAAATATCAGCGCGAGATACACCGTGTAAAAATCGCACCAACACGAATTCGTAATATTCCGTCTGGGGCCATTAATCTTCCCCAAGATGAATTACTTTTAATTCGTCAGCGTATCAGAAAAACGAGAGAACGACATCGCAGGGGGACTGGCCGCGGAGAAACAGCGGCGTTTGCAGGCAAGGAGAAAAACCGGCATAATCATATTTAATGTGCTCGTAAAAATGTACATTTATATATACCGAAAACAACGCGCAACTGGCGTGGCGCGGCGGCGGGGGATAATTAACGCGAGACGGAGGAAAACGGACGTGAAAAAGGAGCGTAGTAACGCGGGGGTGGAACGCGGGGATGGAGTTTGGACGGCGATTATTATTGCTATTATTTTTCCTTTTTTTTTTTTTTTTTGTTTACGAACGTCGGTCTCGTGGTAATTTAAAATTTCTGCTCGGCCGTTCTCTCGGGATTGTTCGGAGACGAGGCGGCGCGGTCAGGTATTTGCATCGGGATTAACTTCTTGCGGAGAGTTTCTCTGGGCGACCGTGGCTCTCTGATGGCGTGATACGCGCGATCTCGCCGCCGATTTCGAATGGTCCTTTTAGTTTTCCGAACCCCTCTCGGAAGAGGCGCGACCCATAAATTTCCCGCGATTACGCGGCGATTCGCGCCGGGTTCCGAGCTGTCCCCCGATCGGGCCGCGTTGTAAATGACGACGCGGGGCTAACGACGGGGCGAGATTGCAGGCCACGGGAGAGGGATTTGCAAATGCGAAAGTTACGTACAAATGGAATAAAGTTCAGATTTATCCCCCGTTACACGCGCGTTTCGTCCCCGCCGTTGCGATACTTAGTCGATAATAAATGTTCGCGTGATGCTTCTCTCTCTCTGTCTCTGTCTCTGGCGATCGCGGGCGATGCCTAGGCTCGTTCTCACCTTGTTACTTACACACAATAAGGTGCATGCGCACGAGTAACACGCCGCCACGGTACCCGGGATAAACCAGTTGACAAAGAGGCTCTCTCTAGCAACCGCGCACGGCCGATCCTCTAACTCTGTTCTTTATCTCGGGTGTTCGTCGAAACGCGGACATCGTTACGCGGCGGCTTTCAACCGCCGGACCCGCGAGTATCGAAAGCCGACACCTTTAAATGCTAATGATTACGCGGAACTCAATTATTCGGCTCTGCGAGAAGTTCGTCCCCTCCGGCGGACGATATTTCCAGCCTCCGATATCGAGCTAGATCTCGTTACCGAGCCGATCTTCGAAACACGCGAACCTTCTCCTCGAAACAGTCCAACATTTTCGAGACAGGCGGTGGTAGGAAAATTCAAATTGTTCTTATTTTCAATGAATTTTTCAGTTTCGAAGACTCTAGTTTACAGGAGACAGACTTTTTTACGTTTGTTCACCCTCTATGGGCCGAATTTTGTTCCGTTGGTATCGATCCGCAAACAACTTGCATTTACTTTGATATTTCGAGTTGATGCCGCTGCGAACCGTCATCAATATTATATATGTATGTAAAGAAAATATACTTTCTTTAATTCAAATCGAGCGCACTTTGCATGCTCAGCGCACTCTCTGAACTGTCCCTACATCTGAGATAGATAGAGAAGGATAGATATAGGAAAAAGAGAAAGAAAATATAGAGAGCACACGTGCACAGAAATTAAGCGAAGATAGTGGCAGATAATAAATAGAATAAGTTAGATATAAAGTTAGCGTAAATAAAGAGAGTGAACAATAGACTCTAATTGTCGTTTCTTTATTTACAGGTGAGTTTGTAAATAGTTGTACAAAGTGTAAAATAATAAGTATCTAATAAAACATTACCTTTATTTACAGAAACAAATTTAGTCTGTTGTTTGACCCTTAACACGGGATAGGATATAGACATTATATGTATTGTTACGAGTATCGATATGTCACGATAGCGAGACATCGCGCCGAATGGTCTTCGTTGCAGCGTCGTCTTAGTGACGACGATACAACGGAGACATGAGAGAGTCGGTTGACGGACGTCATTGAAAGAAGACACAAAGCTAAGTACTCCTCCTCTGTTGAATAAAGATCTATTGGTATTTCATACTGTTTATTTACTAAAGATGCCCCGAACCCGTAACAGTATGTAAAGAAAGTATACTTTCTTTAATTCAAGCCAGCCGCGCTTTATTAGCTCAGCGCGCCCTCTAATCGATATGTCGATGCTCAAGGAGAGAGATCAAAGAGAGATAGAGACAGAGGATGTAAGAGAGCACGTGCAAAGATTAGACGGATAAACAGTTAGCGACAAATAAAATAAGACACCTCCAGAGGAAGCGTGGAGAATAGACTTTAATTGTCGTTTCTCTTTATTTTAGGTAATTGATAAACCACCTTGTACACTTGTAAATATTGTGTACACAACATATGTGTAAAATTATAACCTCTTTATTTTAGAGCAACACTTTTTGGTTATTTTCCTGGAAGTCCAAAATATTATCCTTTTGTCTTATATGTATATTTAAGACGTATAAGATAAAGGCACCAGTAGTTGATCATGTACCAGTAGTTGACCATTTTATAGAAAAACATAAAAAATAAGGTTTGAAATGTTCTTATTGTTTCGAAATTTAAACAACAGACGGCATGGCATCCGAGGTTCACTTTCATCAAAAGTGCGCTTATAAAAACCTTATTTTTTATGTTTTTCTATCAAATGGTCAATTACTGGTACATGGTCAACTACTGGTGCCTTTACACGTCATCTTGTGAAACAACTAAAATTATTTACACGGCCCATAGAGGGTTGAAGAGCGTTTTAATAGTGCAGTAGAATGAGGTATTTTACTCAGACAACTATCGTAGACGTTGGATTCTGCTGCGGCCATTTTTCGTTCATTTTGAGCACTGTAGAATTCCTTTAATGGGAAATGAACGTTA
This sequence comes from Seladonia tumulorum, assembly GCA_913789895.3. Classification (NCBI taxonomy): domain Eukaryota; kingdom Metazoa; phylum Arthropoda; class Insecta; order Hymenoptera; family Halictidae; genus Seladonia; species Seladonia tumulorum. Next base: position 8,995,118 of record OU565279.1, on the reverse strand, counting down.
AAGAATGAACAAATGTTTCCAAATTACTAAGACGGCAGAAGGTCGTTGAGCAAAATGGTAGGTCGATTCCGGGCGACGTAAGGTTCAAATAAAATTATTAGTATTATCTGTTGCAAGATCGAATGTTGGTCGCTAAAATCGTCGGGGAAACAGCGCGTACCGAGTCGAATCGGCGCCGAAAGGTCAGCGAGGAAAGAGCGCGTCGAACATAAACTCCCTTTCTCCGGGAAGGTACAAATTGTTATGCTTGTAGGTCCACGGGCACGATTTCGATCAGGAATGTTCCGAGAGATCAGCTCCGCGAGATAAATCGGTCGCCTGTTCCCGGTCGTAAAGATGCTAACGGTCTCTCCGTGTGCGGGAAACGTGTCTGTAATCGATTATCACGCCGAAATCTCTGGAAAATCGGTCCGCGCGTGTACGGTTGTCGATCCGGAGGTTTGGTTCAAAGGTGGTGGCTACGGGGCCCGTTCGCGAGCTGGGCCGGGGCACACGAATATAACCGCATAGAGCATAAATATCAAGCTGTTTGATCACGGGGACCCCATGAAAATGACTTGTAATGGCGTGGACCCGTGTACTTTACAAGCCGCATTCGAAATAAATATTTCAGGTTTACGGTCCCGCGAGCGGACACCGTGGTCCCGGTGTTTCACGGGATGGGGGGGAACGCATCGACGCCGGACATTAAAACGGAGGACTCCGTGAAAGCTGCCCGGCATAACGAGTGTCCGTCGCGTCCCTGCCCAACGGACACGTCGCGCGGCATTAGACTAATTTTTCATCGGAACGTTTATTGCGCCGGGTTGCGATATCTTGTGGGCGGTTGAGACAAAAATTCTCTCCGCAGTCAGAATACCCTCGAAATTTCGTCTGAAACGCGCGAGACGTTTCCCCTTTTCGGGGTTATTAACCCATTCACTGCTAACTACGAGATATCTCGTAGTAAGCGTCTGTACCAAAACTGCCAGCTACGAGATATCTCGTAGTGGGTGCTGCAAGTTTAGATTGGCTACAAATGGCTATTTGAGTATAGTATTTATATTTACAGTATTTATCTCGTAGTTTTTTGCATTAAAAATACTGTAAATGCCATTGCAATATTATATCAGTAACTTAATATCATTATATTTTGTAAAACTTCATGTTTTCTTTAAAATAAAACCGTGGCACCCAGGGCAAGACGCGCTAAATTTGCGTGGCAGTCAATGGGTTAAAAGGTCTTTCATTCTTGCGGCCACCTCGTGAGCTTACAATGTAATGTTTTTAACATACCGAGTGCTCGCACCACGGCAACGAAGTCGTCTAGTGAAAATCACATACCTGAAACAGACAGAAAGTGTTTGTTGAGTTAACACGCCTGGAATTGTGGATTAGCATTCGCTACGGCTAACAATCTCGGTCTCTCCACGTCCCCTCGGCTCATCCTTATCAACAAGGACCGCGGTAGCAAACGACAGAGAGCTCGGATTCTTAGATGTCACGATGCTCACCGCCTCGGTTTCCCTGACAACGCACAGACAGAGCTGGGAAGCCCAATTTACTCGCGAGTAAAGCTCGGACAGAACAGTGCTAAGCCTCCGAGGCTTGAATACCAACGCGCTGAGCAGAGCTGACAGTTAGCACACGATAGCGGCACGGATGTGTCTTTCGCTCGCGTTCAACTATACCCAAGTGGCGCACGCGGCTTAATTCATCTTCTCCGTTCTTCGGGAAACCAATTCGTGCCCCCCCCCCCCCCGGTATCTTCCCGAAGCGGCGGAAGAAAAAACGTAGCATCAGAACCAGTCTCCAAAGAAAATGGCTACCGTTAACAACCATATGTTCTGCAGAAATAGTCGCACAAAATACCCAAAAGTCGCCTCCATTCATTTTCGTTTGACAATTTCATTCAACCCTCTTTGCGCTCGAAGCCATTTTAACTCTAAAACGATACATTTCTTCCGACCTACAATATTTCCCTTCTATATATATTTCAACATGATTATTCTTGCTCAAGGTCATTTCAAGGTTAAAAAGGTGGTATCCACTAAATTCAGTTTTTTATTGTCTATAATGCTATCGTAAAGAAATATACTATTCCATTTAAAAAAACATCGGTGACCTTGAAATTTCATTAAAAAACACGACATAAAAAGTTTTTTTCTTCACCACTAAAATGGCCTCCTGCAATAGTGTCACATTGTCCTCTGAAGTTTTCTGATAGGACTGTAAATACGAAAGATATTTAGGTGTTCCCATTTATGTGGGACACCCTGTATATATATATATATATATAGAAACCATGCTAAACCATGCAACTTCTGTATACAAAACTTTTTCCTGCAACGCATACTTTGGAAGTTATATAGGTGTGGAAGTTGCGTGGACCACCCTGTATATATTTTCTCATGCGAAAATGGTGCAATGCACTCGTACAGTACTGAAATGTTTAGTAATTTATAAAATACAAACAAACTTAATAATGTAAAAAATATTTCGAATAATGATACAGGCATTTTTAGTGGCGCAATTCGAGTGCTAGGGGTTAATTGTTTGACAGTTTAGTTGTGTCAATGAAAAACCGTACAGTGTATGTAGAATTTTCTTCGTCGACACGATGATCAGAGAAAGTCAATTGATATTTATTGCAATATCTCCGTGCATTTTGTTGCTTAAATATCGACAGTGAAAGAAGAGAAAGACAACTGTTGTGCTTAATAGATCTTGTCTGAAGTCTTTACCACAGGTCTCATTCGATATCATTACGGCAAAAGTTCGAACTAAGTGAATCTTTGCTTCGTTCAATTATACATAAAAATATAGGGTGTCCCAACAAGAGCGCCGGATTTAAATTTGCCGCCATTTTGTTAATATGAGTTGTATGGTGATTTTTTTTTACAGTTGTCACGTACAGACCACGCGACTTAACACTAGATTGCCTAAGCAAGTCATTTTGACTGCTTTTGAATTTCATTTTTTTATTCCTAATACTTATTAATAACTTGTTATATGACTGTAAGTGATATAAAATATATTAAAAATTACTGTTAAACAAATTTCTTTGCGCATTAGTTATTTTTTCACAATGCAGTCATTTTGACTGCTTTCAGGCAATATAGGTATATACTAAGCTCCCGTCTTTCTAGTGTTAAGAATATGGAGAAATATTCAAACGAGAGAGAACAACGTTTAATTATTGTAAAAACACATTACAAAAATGGTGAAAGTTTTGCGAAAACAGTTCGCCAATTACGTCAATGAATCGACAGTGAGGCGTTTAATTACAAAATTTGAGACCAAATTTACGCTGATGGATCAGAAGAACGAAGTTCGTCGTCGTTCTTGTGGGTCACTCAAAAATATAGCCACAGTAAGGGAATCTGTGGCCGAGAATCCAGGAACTTCCATTCGGCGTCGTGGTCAAGAATTAAACACTCACCATTTTTGTAATGTGTTTTTACAATAATTAAACGTTGTTCGTTTGAATACTTCTCCATATTCTTAAATCGCTTGGTCTGTACGTGACAACTGTAAAAATATATTACCATACAACTCGTATTAACAAAATGGCGGCAAATTTAAATCCGGCGCTCTTGTTGGGACACCCTATAGCAATGCCATCAGTGCCAGTGAGCAGTATATTCTGAGCGAATCTTTGCTAATGGTGTAGCAATAGCGCTGTCCTGATGAATCGGAGGATCGGGTTGCGAAAATCGGAGTTTCGTCCCTGTAAGAACGTATACTGGCCCTAAGGCTATCGGATCGGATGCTCTAGCCAGCTTTCAGGGTATCTCCCTGTTTTTCTGTCTCGATTCTACGCACCCCCGAGCACACGGGGGTCGAAGCATCCCGTTTATTCGAGCACCGCGAGCTGTCATCATAGCCGTCAGGGACGCTTCGCGAGGCTTATCGAGAACTCGATTATATACGTTCCTCTCTGTCTCACGGCGCCCTTTTCACGGGGTCCCAACCCCTGTTGCGTGGGGCTGGGAGAAGGGTCTCCAACGTAAGACCCTTATCGGCTCCGTCCATGCCGTCGGGCTGCGTTAATAATAATCTTTTTCGACGGTCGCCTGCCCCCGCGCGTGCCGCTCTCTCAGCTTAAGATGCATATAAATATTTCCGAGAGAGAGAGAGAGAGAGAGAGAGAGAGAGAGAGAGAGAGCGGCGGTCTTGAAACGCTGGGGATTACCAGCAGCGCTCGAGCAGGATAAAAGAGTGCGCGCATCGGTCTCGGCCGCTTATAAGGCGCCTTTGTCGAGTCGTTTATTCCGCGACGGACGCTCGCGACGCGGCTTATTGCGCGTAAGTAATAAGGTGAGAACTGCTGGCCCGTGGCTCGCTCGGAATCAAGAGATTTTATTGCCCGAGCTACGGTGTCCGTCGCGGTTCTCGTGTTTTAATCGCGGCGCGGTAATTATTCGTCGGAATTTTTACGCACCGACTTTCCGCGCGACCCTACGCGATTAACATCGGCTGCTGGAAAACGTTCGTGTTCCTCCGCCGTTGACAAATCTCGACCGTATTTCTTGCTTACTCCGCGAATCCGAACGCGTCGCTGGAAGATTCGAGACGGTAAAATTGTCGAGGGAAAACTCGTAAATACAACCGGGAATTTCTCGTTTCGGTGGCGTTGTCTGTGATTTTATTCGAACGTCATCCACATGTAGCTTTCACTTGTATTGGGTTGGCAACTAAGTAATTGCCGATTTCTGTTATAGATGAAACTGTAACTTGACTCAGTTTTTGGCCGAAAAGGATCAGACTTTCTACGAATTTTCAAGTTGTCAGAAAGATGGCAAAAGGTCATCGAACAAAATGGAAAATACATCATAGATTAAAGTTCATTCCAAGTAAAACAAAAAACTATTTTATTTCATTGAACGAATCGGCATAATTACTTAGTTGCCAACCGAACAAAATAAATATATAAAATATAAATAAAGAAGAATATAGAATATATATATAGAATATATTCTTTTCCTGTGTCCGCTATGTCTCGCACTCCCACGTTCGGAGATCATTTCACCCCCTGAACTTGTGTATGCATCACATATAAATGTGCAGAGTATTATCGCTAGACAGCGGATCTCTATGCATTTATGACAAAAATGAGTAGGTGTAATTTGAAACAGTGAAACTATTAGAAGAATTTAAAAATACTGTTATATTAGTTTCAACTTACTAAACATATTGAGAAGGAAAATGAATTTTTTATCTCACTTCAATTTGTTGGAATCCAGGTAGAAAATTTTCATTTTCCATAAAGATCCGCTGTCTGATTAATCACAATCAATTTGTTCCTTGTGACTGTGATTTCTTGCGAAGTATGGTGTCTATATAGAAATACTTAATTTCTCGCCCGAAAACGAAGAAAGGTTCTGACCCGCCGCCCTCGCCGTCTAAAAAGTACAGAGCAATGTTCGAATAACGATTTTGCAATCTGGACTTTCAGTCCTACTCTACTCTATCATGGCGATCAGCGTAGATCTGAATGTCACTACGAGTAAAACGCAATGGATCTAAACCAATATGGAAGTCTTGGAAGCCAGTTGTCTTGCTTTCGAAGAGTATTTAAATACTAAACGTACCACCACCGGTCAAGGGATCGGTTCCAGATTTTTATTTGACAATTTTTGAAATTATAAAGATGCTTTCGATCAGCGTAGATCTGAAAGTCACTACGAGTAAAACGCGATGGATCTAAACCAATATGGAAATTTTGAAAGCCAGTTGTCTTGTTTTCGAAGAGTATTTAAACACTAAACGTAACACCACCGGTCAAGGGATCGATTCTAGATTTTTATTTGACAATTTTTGAAATTATAAAGATGCTTTCGATCAGCGTAGATCTGAAAGTCACTACGAGTAAAACGCCATGGATCTAAACCAGTATGGAAGTCTTGAAAGCCAGTTGTCTTAAGAGTACTTAACACTAGAACGACCAAGCACTAAATGCAACTGGCATACATTGCCTTATAATAACAACAAAATAAGATTTGTTTAGATTTCGTATTAGTTTTGTTTAAATATTTACTTCGATAGAGAAGTTTATTAAAAAATTTTCTCATGGAAACATATTTATATAAGACAATTGATTGAGGAATTCAATAATCAACTAGAATTTGTTTCTCTGTAAACCAAAGTTTTCCGTTATTTATTTATGTATCATACATTTAACTATTATTTACACTATATACACGCTCACCTGTAAACCAAAGAAACGACAATTAAAGTTAATTAATTTATCTTTTTCCTATCCGCACTATAAACTTCTTCTCTAACAAATAGTCTCTAACTTTTTCGCACGTGCTCGATCTTAGATCCCTATATATCGATCTTGCAGATTCCCTCTTTATATACTCTACTGAGACGCGGTACATTCAACTAAAGAAAGTACACTTTCTTTACATTTATAATTTCAATATCTCTAAAAGAAAAAATTAGGAGGAAGTCATTTTGACCCATCCGGTAGTTCTAGTGTTAAACACTAAACGTAACGATTTTGCAATCTGGACTTTCAGTCCTACTCTACTCTATCATGGCGATCGGCGTACATCTGAAAGTCACTACGAGTAAAACGCAATGGATCTAAACCAATATGGAAGTCTTGGAAGCCAGTTGTCTTGTTTTCGAAGAGTATTTAAACACTAAACGTACCACCACCGGTCAAGGGATCGGTTCTAGATTTCTATTTGACAGTTTTTGAAATTATACAGATGCTTTCATGAGCAACGATTCAAATATCTTTAGCAAAGGCTAAATAAATTAAATGTTATCATTTTTAGAAGGCAACGTGGTACCTGTTACTATTTACAGCTCTGTACGTTTAGCGTTAAAGAGTACGGAATCGAAGAATGCCTGCCATCGACCAATAGCGGAGGCTCGAAATAAATCGACCGGGTACCAGGCCCGTTAGTTTTAATATACTAATCACGCCGTAACGTATTTCCGCAGCCAGGGGGCGAAATCTCACGTCGGGGAGTAATTTCCCGGTGCGCCGATATTTTACGCGCGTGCCCCGACCCAAGATTGCCTCGATTCTCTTCTGGCTTCGTCTCGTCACCCTTTTCCTCGTTTCTTTTTTCCGATCGACCCTCGTCTCCCCTCTCTGCTCTCACTCTCTCTCTCTCTCTCTCTCTCTCTCTCTCTCTCTCTCTCTTTCACCGAGGACGGTCCTCTTCTGCCGGACCATCGTTCTCGTCCTCGTCGTCGTTGTCGTCTCTCCCACGGCGTCTTAAGTAGCCGTAAAAGAGACACTCGCCGATGGAATTCGTAAGGGCCGCTTTCCACTTCGGTTTACTCTCTTTATCGATTCGCTCTCCATCCGCATTCGCGCCCGAACCATTCTACACCGGCGCTGTTCCCCTTTTTCCCGGGGCGGCCACGGAATCACAAATACGGCCCCACGACCAAATTCGCCCGGACTTCCACGGAATCGACAGGCGCACGAGCGAGAGGCATTCCAAGAGGACGTTTCACTGCACCGTATTCGACCCTAGGCTCGCTGGCCCGCCGATTTCCGGTTCGATTAGGCGAAAACCAACTCGCGAGAAAGGCCACGGACGGATAAGGGGCCTAGAGATGCCCTCGATGACCAATTAGACCGGCTATGCGCCATACTGTGGAAAAACCATTCTGCGTCAAATTTCAACCCCTTAACTCCGTGCAAAAACACATTGTCGACCGGATTTTAACAATTGGAATCGTAACAATTGAGATACCGGAGATTCCAGGTCGAAAGCACCCGAAAAATGAAAAGCACCGATTGGCATTTGCTGTTGGTAACTGAACTGTGGGCATTTATTAGACAAACGAGTAGAATAAATTTAGAAGAAGAGACAATTTTGATTTTGCATAATGATCCACAGTCTATTGATCACCTTCGAGACATGAGGCACGCTGTACTTGGCCATATTAACACATCTTGCGCGGGCACTTTGCCGCCAAACCCTTACCGTGTATAGGAATTCATTCTTGCAACGCACCTTTTGTATTTTTGCAACTCATGTCTATCTGATCTTATTGTAAAAACATCACAAAAACCCATCGATAACAATAATCCATCAATAATTCGTGAAAAACGACTTTAGTCGCTTCCCGCGCAAGATGTGTTAAGAACTTTTTAGTTGAAGATTTCAGTCTCCCTGATCTATAATTTAATGGGATGGAATGATATTGTACACAAAAGTATAGGGTGCCATTTAAAAAAATTATTTTCGCTTCCGAATCTCGTTGACTCATCCACGCAACAATAATTTGCACCGCATAGTTGGCATCCTAATATCAAACGAAACGCAAAAGGGTGTTTCAGTAAGGGTGGTTCGATCCTGAAGAATTCGAAAAGTGCGCTTTCACGTGGCTCGATGTCCGTATCTCTTGGGATGTACGCACTTGCCGTCGTTAGCATTACGAATTGAGGCTGGCTGGCGGAAAATGTGAACATTTCCAGGTACACCGGGAATATTTAGATGACCCGAAGAAGCCGAGGCGTGGGAGGGTGGGGTGGGGGGCATATTTTTTGCGCCGGGAACGTGGCTTCCATCCGGAAGTCGAGGGCAGGGAATTTCGCGTTTGAAAGCTTTAAAGAGTTAAAATTATTAATTCTCTTATTACAAACGGGGGAAGATTGTGCCCCGGGGGAATGGTAAAGCTAACATCGCGTACGAGAAAACGCGGAACGGTTCCGTTTGAGGCTCGGAACGCGGCGGGTATTCCGACGAATAATGAAAGAAGGGATCTGAAAAGTCTAACGAAAGGAAATTCATTTCTCGGTGTGTACGTACGGTCCGGGGGATCCACGCTTAGAAGATACAATGCAGTTTCTTCTATTTCCTCGAAAGGGAAGTTTCCTCGGCGGAGAAACGATATTTTTTCCAACGAGCCGCAGCCACACTTTCCCCATCAATCTTCCTCGTTGCCAGCACACGGTCCGCCGATACAGCGCGGCGGATTCGAATCCACGGCTGAAAAGGGGAAGAGAAAAAGAGAGAGAGAGAAAGAGGAACGCGACGTGCGGTTTTTCCATCGATAAAAACTCTCTCTCTCTCTTTCTCTGCAGCCGCCGTTGGTTCGCTCGAGCCCAGCGAAAGAAACGAGGAAGAAAGGAAAGGTGGTCGGAGGTGTGGCGAAGATGGAGGAGAGAGATATATACGGCGAACGTCAGTCTACCGGCGAAACTTTGCTCGGCTTCATTCCCGGAATATCCCGCGGAAACGGAGGATTAATTCTCTGCCGGAAGTTTCTGACGTCTCGAACCGTTCGAACCGGAGAGAAGCGTTTAAAGTATTATCCCCGGGACGGTTTCCCGATGCTCCGGGGTCGGCGACGTTGTCGGGAGAGACGGCGGAATATCGAGGAGGCGAACCGCGCCCCGTGATATCGGCCAATTTATTCGGGAACAATGTTTTAAAGCCGCCTCTACCGTGTCCCGCTGGACGAACGATGGGTATTTCTTCTGGGAATGCAATTTGTCCCGACCTTTTGCCCCGATAAAACTTCTCCCGGCCAGCGCCGTGGATTTGTCATAACATGTACCTTCGATCTCTCGCTCCGCCGTCGCGTCAGCAGATTTAATGAAATACGCCCGTGCCGGCATCGTTCTCCTTCCTGCAGATGCAAAAGCTCCCACGGAATCTTCTATCAACGATCGTTCTGCCCTTAACGGTCTCCGGATTAATCATTTATTGTCCGCGAAACGAATCGGCGCTATACTTAAACGTACAGTGACTCGCAATAATATTCGGACGCTTTTAAAAATCGTATAACTTTGTTAATATTGAACCATGCGACTTGGATTTTTTTTTAGAAGTTAGAACAATTGGATCACCACATAACGTGAGAAAAATGTTTGATTAAAATTGCAATTCCTCGAAATCGCAGAGAAAATAATAAAAGTTGTATTTTGCAACTTTTTTATGCGGGCTCATATTAAAAATTTAAAAAGTACGTTTTGTACATCTGTATCAATTATACATATTCTAAATATTTCATCTAAATCGATCAACGTTGCACTGACCTACAAACGTTTAACGATGAAAACTTAAGGGCGAAAGTCGCAGAATTTTGGCCTTGTCAGGGAATTTCGCCCTTATGTGATCATTTTGGAACATCTGCAGCTCATTGCAACGTTGACCGATTTTGATGAAATTCGCAGAATATGTATAATTCATACAGATCTACAAATCGTACTTTTTAAATTTTTAATATAAGCCCGCATAAAAAAGTCGCAAAATACAACTTTTAGTATTTTCTCAGCAATTTCGACCAATTGCAATTTTTATGAAAAATTCCTTTCATTTTATATGGCAAATCAATTGTGCTAACTTTAAAAAAAAATCCAAGTCGCATGGTTCAATATTAACAAAGTTATACGATTTTTAAAAGCGTCCGAATATTATTGCGAGTCACTGTAGATCGTGAAAGTTATTATGTCTTTCAATCAGTTCTACTTCACATATTCGATACAGGCTACAATGGGGTGGTTCTGTTTTCCGTATTAAACCGGAAACAATAGCTCCGCTTTACTCAAAGCTATTTTAATTAAAAAACCAAACATCTCTTCCGGGCTAGAATATTTTCATTCTATATGATTTTTTCCTTTTATGCATACGAAATGGATTATTGCTCATATGTAAGACTAATCTGATAGTGTAAATAATATTTTAAATAATGATATAACTTTTAACGATGCCTCGGAGTCGCCAAAATTTATTTCCCTCGTTAATACTTTTACCATGTTGAAAATAATATATCGGTTGTACCTGTTGGAACTGTTAGGTTGGTAGGAAAATAGTGTCGGTTTTCACTAATACCTGGCGTTATGTTTTGTTCGATTGACTTCTGTTAACGTTGCGTTTGTTTTCTTTCTGACATTTCATAACTGCATCTTTTGGGTTACTTTTGAAGCAAATTACATGTAATTTTGATTAAAATTGTTAGTTCTGTGTCAAATTGAACATGGAGTGCAAAAACGTACATTATAGGCACATATTGCTTTTTTATTTCCGTGGAGGTAAAAAAGCTGCCGAGGCTCACAAAGATATATGTGAAGTTTATGGTGTGGATTGCTTAACACAACGCACGTGCCAGAATTGTTTTAAAAAATTCCGTTCTGGAAATTTCTCACTTGAAGACGACCAACGTTCTGGTCGACCATCTGAAGTTTTATGAAGTTTTATGAGCGCGGAATGATGAAGCTACCAGAAAGATGGCAAAAGATCATAGAACAAAATGCAAAATATTGCATTGATTAAAGTTCATTGCTTTGATAAAAAAATTAGATTTTATTTCACCTAAAAATACCGACATTAATTTCTTACCAACCTAATATTTATTGTTGTCGTAAATGCACAAAATCTGTAGTCTACTTATCACCGTGCATACGAAATGGATTATTCCTCATACGTAAAACTAATCTGATAGTGTAAATAATATTTTAAATAATGATATAACTTTTAACGATGCTTCAGAGTCGTCAAAATTTATTTCCCTCGTTAATACTTTTAACACGTTGAAAATAATATATATCGGTTGTACCTGTTGGAACAATTTATTCTTGTCGTAAACGCACAAAATCTGCAGTCTACTTATCACCGTGCAATCTCCCCCGTTCAAATCAGAACCATTTATCTTCTTAGGAACACCGAAAAGAATGCGGCGACCTATTTCGAATGTCATTTTCAGAAATTTATAACACCTGGGGACACTGTGCGTCGTCTTGCCTCGATTGCGCTCGAAAGTTGACAAAGATTGACAACAGATGACGAATGTTTCGGAGAGCTTTTCGAAAGACGTTCGCTGCACCGTATGCAGATACTCCGGTGTAAATGTTGAGGGAGCCTGCCAGTCAACAGAAAATTGGAGACGGTCGTTGAGAAATGTCCGGTTGCGACCACGCGACGCGACAAATTGCTTCGTTCTTGTATTCATTTTTCGCGACAATCGAAATTTTTCTCGGCATTATCGCACGGGACGTGCGTCGGCCCGCCTCGGCCCGCCTTGGCCCGCCTTGGCCCGACTTTCTCGCCGACTATCTCCGCCGACACACTCTCGCGACCTCGGCACGTGTTTCCCGGAGTAGAAGAAGTAGGAGACGAAGAAGAAGAAGAAGAAGAAGGCGGTCCCCGCAACACAGGTTTCGAGATGACGAACAGCCTCACCGTGCGGTCCCGCTCGAAGGCTCGTGATATCGCGCGAAATTGTCTTCGTGCTCGGTTTCTGTCGAGCATACTCTCGAGGAGACATTGTGCTCGCGCGTTACGCTCCGCGACACAGACAAAACATTCTCGCTATATTTGCTCGGCGAATCCGATTTTCTGTTGAATTTGTACGCCTCTCTGATCCGGAAGAGGAGCCAGTGTTCCGCGATTTATATTATTTCCGATGGTCAAACTGAAACGTTATACGATTATACTCGTTTTAACGTAAAATTTGAAAAGTTACAGAAGTTTCTGCGTTCAACCGGGGCAGTCGCTGCAGATTAATCCTAGACGATATTAATTATCGCAGCTGCAGCTTCCTGGCGCGTATTTAGAAGGCCAGAGGAAAACTGGGGTGTCGCGAATTCAATTATCCGAGTTCAGGAGAGCGATTAAACAATTTTCAGTTCTGCTTAAGCTGCCCGAAGAAATAGTTCTTACAGCGGATTTAACGCGACTCCGGCTATATCCCATTTTATTCTATCCACCTCCTCCTGGGAGGAGGGGCGGCAGAAAAACCGCGTGGCGGATTAACGAACGCGGAAACGCCGTTGCGCTCGCGTAAGTCACACCTTTAGCCGGTTAATTAAAAGGTTTTTCCGGGTTGAAAATCGGCGCGGGCATCGCTCGGTTCCAGGAAAACTGGGTGGCAGCCGTTGGGGGCACCAGGGGCGGCGCTAATAAAGGGTTTTTGCGAGGGAAACGAGCGCGAATTATCGCGGCCATTTTCCCAGCGTCTTCGCGGCGAATGTGCCGTGTCCTCGCAGGAATGGCTGGAAAAAGCGAGCGATAGGTTGGGGGCCCAACGGCGACGATACCCGAGCTCGTTCCTCTTCCAGCGGGATAATGCCAACCCATATCCGGCTGGAACGTGCGAATCCCGCGACACCTGCGTCAGACCTCGGACGGATGATCGCGGCAATCATCGAGGAACGACGATTGCGGACACGCTCGATCCTCTTCGCTCTCCGGCTTCCAGGAAATCGGTGTCACGTGAAACGTGACAGGGAGGACGGGGTCCTCCGCGAAAGTCTCGCTGAAATGCGGCAATATTTGCTGCCCCCGGAGCGTGTTCCTTTGCGCGTAATCTCTCGCCGGGTAAAACACACCGGGAAGCTCTGTATCTCCGGCGGCTTTTCCCCTCGCAAAGGAACGTTTTCGAGTTTGTTTTACATTTTCCCTGGTTAGACCGCACAGATGTGTGTATCCCGGTTTATTCTGTTTCTCTTCCGGCTGCGAGATATCGCTCGGCGCACCCGCGAAACCTCTGTTATTATTCTAAATCGCGAGAACAATTTTCTTGCTCTACGAATAATTAATTCATACCGCGAAACGAACGGACAATCCTCCGCTGGAAGAATTATTTTTGCATCTCGGACTCCGGCGCGCTGTTCTCGAATATCAAAAGGCTATCAAAATGTTATCAATCACCGCTGCCGCCGATTGCACAGGATCCCCGGAGGACGTTCATCGATCCGCGTCTCCCCTATCGCAGGACATCCTCAAGAAAGGTCCATCGGTAGGAATTAAAACTGGGCGGCGGAGGGGTGGTTAATCGAGCGTGGAAGTGGCTGGTTCGTTGCAAAGTGATTCTCCGGGATCGTGGCCCTCGTTCCGGTCGGAATGGATGGAAGAAGACGCCGCTCGAGTTCGAAAAGATTGGCTAGAATTTTTCCGCGGATTTCCAACCCCACCCCCCCCTCCCGTCCCTCTAGCCGGAGGCCGGGCGGGGGGTACGAAACGAGACTCAAATTAAAAACTATAAATCAGGCACAGAGGTTACGCGGTCCTGAGTGCTCGCAAGGGGTTGCAGGGGCTCGAAGATAGAGAGCGGAGACGGATAAACGGGCGAGGAGGTTGGGGGAGAGCCCGGTTGCCGTTGGGGGTGGAAAACAGCGACGACGAGCGTCGCGGTGCGAATAAAAAGCGGCTAGAGCAACGAGGGCGGGGGGTGGGACAAGTGGAATACGAATATCCGCATAGGTAGACGACGCCGACCTAGAAATATTCTCGAGTGCCGACTCTGAAACTTCCACCCCCTCCTCCTCCTCCAACCCCTTCCTGCCCCGCTCTGTTTTTCTCTATCTCTTATTCTCTTACTCCCGTTTTTCCCTCTCTCCCATTCTATCCGCGTGTCCCTGGCTGGTTGCCGGGGGTTGCGAGTATACCGAGTTCCTCTTATCGTTCTTTTACTTCACGTTCCGCCGTAGTTTACATACGCGGCAGCCGGAGCATCGTGCGGGCCAAGTAGGTGGTATTGTTATTGCTTTCGCAGACGAGGCGGCCCGCTTCGTTACAACGTGTACAAGTGTTCCACCAAACTTTTCTTCAAGAAACAAAGGCCGGGGCTGGAGAGGGAGCGGAGATATTGCGGCCGCAGAACCCCGCCCCCTGCCTTCCTTAACCTTCCGCGGAGTGCGTTCGGTTTTCAGAGATACGTAACAAGCAACTGCGGTGTAAAGCTTCGCCTAAGTGCTTGGCTCAGTTCGAACGACTATCGAACATTCAGAAATACATTATTATTGTTCCCCTTCAGGGACGACGCCCGATTGCCGGCTTCTTTCCGTCTTTGCGCTTCAAGCTATTATTACTCCAAAGTTAGAAGGTTTCATCTAATCTAGAGTATTTTCGTTACGTATGACCAATTTCAGTCTGTCATTTAAAACTATTCGCTTGTGCATCGTTTAAACGTTTAGCAATCTATTGAGCCTTCGCGCTCGAAGCTATTTCGTTTCTTCCGATCTAAAATATTTCCCTTCTGTATACTTTTTTTCCTGTTTCACATAGGAAACTGGTGCAATATACTCGTACAATTCTGAAGTGTTTAGTAATTTATCAAATACAACCGAATTTAATAATGTAAAACATACGTTGCAGTCGCCATTCGAGTGCTAAAGGTTAAACGCAAAGAATTATTGTCTAGTAATGTTTAGTTGCTCAGAGGAGTCAGTCGAGCACAAGGTGTAAATTACTCTTGAAATTCTAGAAAATGAACAGCAAAGAAATTGTATTAACACGTTCCCTGTTCAGGCCATTTGGAATACGACCGGCCATTCGTCTGACCTTGTGTTTGTTAAAATAATTCCTTAAAAATTAAATTTATTGCTTTGTTGTCTAATGCATATTGAAATTTATATCTTTTTCCTGCTAATTATAGCTTTGTAGAACTGAAAAAATGTAAGTCATATGTCTTAAACGACTTTTTCGTCTTACGTCGACCCCACGAAGTGTGAGTCGTATACGTCCCACGCGGACTGAATGAAAAATCTTCAAAAATTGCCTTGGCACGGAACGTGTTAATAATATCACCCTAATTTTCTTCTCGTATCAATGGTTCGGAATTGCTAGAAAGAGCCAGAAATTGATCGACACGTCTCCATCAAGACAAATAAATATTTCATCGTTTAATAATAAAAGATGCCACAGTTTTAAGTACTCCAGGGTGTAATCAAAGTAGCAGGATTCGCAACGAAGAAGTCGATCGGCAGAAGTGGAGCAGCGGTTCACGAGGGAAACGCAAAGCGGCCCGTCGCAGGATTGATTAAAGATTAAAAGTTCGTTTCGAATCTGCAGTGGGTCGACTTGCTGACCGAAGACCGGGATTCTCGCGACTCCGAGAAATAGCGGATTTACGAGACGGTTAAAGTAGAGGGTGGAGGAGGCCGTAAAACCGGCCGTTTAACCGAAATTACAGTGATCGATCTCGGCGCAATAAGAATCCGCCTTTTCAGCGAATTACTTTTCCCGGTGCGTTCGCTTCGAATTACTTTTCCGTTCATTTTCGTGAAACGCGAAATGACGGGACTGCGGATCCGATGCGGCGACGGGGGCGTTTACACGCTGACGAACGCCCGGCGCGTAAAACGGCCCGGCTCGGCCCCGGTCTGCATTCTAAGCCACTTTCGTAATCAACGGGTCAATTACGCTGGGCGTCCAGCCGAACGTATTTCGAAGCCCGGCAAACCCGGAAACAGGCTCGACCCGACGCGCACGTAGACCGCATCTTCCGGCAACGAGTCGCGCGCGTTGCCGGACGGTTCGAAGAGCTATGAATAACATTAAGCCTCGCGAGCGCGGGCCGCGAGGATGCGTCGCGGAACAATGTCAAAGTTTAAACGGAATTTCAATGCGGCCGCCGGAAGGTATACATATTTTATCGCCGCGGCGAAAGAGATTATTGCGCTGCCAGTAGTCCCGCGGATCTATCCGTGAATATTTAAACTTCCATTTGGGCGCTACCGCGTTCCATTCGAGCCTCGGAGCACCGGCCGCTCTCGATTCTTTCGGAAAAGTATCCAATATCCTAGCGACCGCGGTTATTTAATCTTAAAACGAACCGTCCGTCCGACGATGCCGGCCGAATCATCGTTATTAGCTCCCCGGGGCGATGCTCCGCCCTTTTTCCGCTCGAATTATATACCAGCAACGGTTTATTCCGTAGAAACACGTGGAGACGATCGCGAAATGAATTTTCTTCCCTTAGATCGGCCGTTTCTTCGATTGAAGAGCGTGAGCGGTGGACTTATCTCTACCATCGGGTCCAGTTTCACGACGACTATACGCGATTCGTGAGTAGTAACAGTTTTAGTACCACACTTTACTCGCCGTTCGGAGGATTCTTGCGCGCTTTAATATTATAGGACTCGATCACTCGGGTTTGCTTTCCTGCGACTTCCTATTCCCCGAAGTTAAAAATATCATGCGAAAGCTTCTTCGAGTATGAAGAGACGGTATTGTAGGAAACGACGAGGATGCTACAGCACTGTTGTACACAATTGAAATGATATTAACACTACGACGTCCGGTGGCTCCACTGATGGAAGTCGGAATTGTAGCGGAGCAGCGCGAAGTATGTGGAAAGAAACTTTTATTATAGACGTAGAATATCGCAGGTTCAACACGTGTTTACAGCTCGACGGTCGAATAGAGAAGGAGGATCGTTTCCGTACACAGTACTGAATACGCATTACAAAAGGTCACGTGAATACGCACGACTTATAATATATAATAATAGATGTCGCGATTAGTGCTGTTCCAACATCCACGTTGGTGCAATGCGAAAACTATCGGGTAAGTGCCGGTGGCTCCACGCGAGGACGGCATAGTGTTAAGTTAGGTGTACATTTTGAGCGGTGACAATGCAGATATCCAGCAAGATTGAAATAAATAATTTTTGCTCGTAACCCCTGCTTCTGCTTGCAACGCAACCAGAGGGGGATGGAATAATGTTTTACGGGGTCTCTTTCTGCAGCAGAAATTGGTTGTGCTGGGTGAAGCAGAAGTGTTGGTCATTAGTGTCTCGGAGAATTAGATTAATTTCTGTGAAAATCTCCGAATCCCTGGCTGATATCGCGAGCCGGCAGCGTCCGAGGGTGTCCCAACCCTTGGCTCGAAGGGCGGCGATAGATGAGCGAGCCAACGGCCCGGAATCGAGGAAGAAGTCGCAGGAGGACCATTCCGAGGCGGTCTACTAAATTTCAGCGACACCAGGCAGCCAGTTTTCCCCTCGTGGAGGCGGTGGCGAGCGTCGTCAAAGACGCCCAGCGTCTGAGCTCTCGACGCCGCCCCCGGCTTAACGGTGCCGCAGGGTAATATATCGCTCGGGTCCGGTATTAATCACTTTTATTAGGTTATTATAATACCCGGCCGACTGGCTCTTGGTTAAGGCGCAATTTATCTCCCGAACGATGCATATTTAACGCGAAGAGGCGCCACTCTTCGTTCGCTATCATTCACGCGCGGCAATCTCGCGATCCCGCGGCAGCCGTCGAGAGAGAGAGAAAAACGAGAGAAAGGGCTCTCTCTCTCTCTCTCAAGGGCGAAGGGAGAGAACCGGGCAGAGAGAAAACACACTCCTCGGGATACTGGCTCTGCTACCAAAGCGGCCCTCGCTGTGTATCGCCAACGCGATCTACCTTAGGCGCTAACTACGGCCGACTGCTTCTTTTCCCTTCGCCCTTTCTTTTTCCCTGGCCAGTCCACCCGGTCCCTTTCCCTTCTTTCCGCAACCCTCTACGCGGCTCGGTTCTTTTTATACCTCTTCCCCGTTCGCCGACACGTTGCACCGATCAACTATCAATTACCTGGGTCGGTGCACCGGCCACACCGAGCACGACCTGCTCGGAATGCACCTTCGAGCAGGGACGATTCCTGTCGACCGCAAATCGCGTCCCGGAGAATCTCGTGTCCCGACCGCTCGACATTTGTCCCGGCTTATCAGCCTCCAGTTCCACTGCCTCGCTACGATACCGACACCCAGACCACCGGTAAGCTGCCCGAGACTGCAGAGTCTCGCCTCGGTCCTGCAAACTTTGTTCAGCCAAGTGCACGTCAAGTAAAATGCCTACACTACCGTCCACGTCGTCTTCGGGGAAGTACGGAATTCTTAGAATCAAGAATTTTTCAATTCCCTTGATTACAGACAATATTTCGAGCACAAATTTTCGAGTATCGTAGATGGCCGAAAAGTGCTCGTAACGTTCGGACTGACAAATGAATCGATGGAAGAAAGATTTTGAAGAAATGATTTGACACGTGACACGTATTCTAGCCAAAGACTTTTTTGAAATTCGACCTACAGCCGGATTGACCGCATCATTTGGGTTGAAGGTAAAAGTTCAGAAAAGTTCACAGAGTATTGAGCATTGTATAGTAGGATAATATAATGATTTTATATAGCTGCAGTAGATTCTTCGAAAGAAATTTTCGAAAAATGCCAACTTTTTAGGAACAGCTTGTGGATTAGGTTTTAGGAGCGAGACGCGATGAGAATAAGACATTAGGTTATATATATTGAAAGCATGCTGTGTGGATGTCATTCTATGTTCTATAATGTTTATGTTTGAGTACGTTGCGAGCGAGAACCGGAAGAGCGAGGAGTATGCTACGAAACGCGAGAGAACAAACATTGATATATTGTGAGAGAGAACTATGAGTGAGACGAAGTGAGTGTAATGAGAGAGAGAGAGACCGTTGTGCGAAACACGTGTCGCGAGAGTTTGTGATAAAACGTCTTACTGAAACTTTTCAACTCGATATCTACTTATTAAACAGTTACTCATTTCTTTGTCTAATCCGCGACTCGTTTATTGTGATCACCCACACAGCTTTTCGCCACAGATGAAGAAAACAAATTTCTTATTAACCGCGAGGGTCAGGTACTAAATTTGTCGTCACTGAATTCAATGATCCACCGATTTGTTTAAAGAAATCTGTTCCATTTACTTGTGCAAATTCTGCATAAAATCCTTCGTTTTACATGAAAGCGAACACAAATGCACCAGAAAAATTCCTCCGTCGAGGAAGAAGTCGATTTTAACAAAGTTTTCCGGGTATTATCCTGATTTCAGAAGTTGCGCGACGGAGGCGGACGACGAGGATTTGTGTCCTGATGAGTATTTTACGATGATAGTAGGGACGTTATTCCACCGTTGCCGAAGTTTCCGCGACGGTATTATTAAATTTGTTAAAAGTTACGGCCGACCCTTGCCCTTCCCACGTCATTCCTCCGCGAGGCCGCGTGATCGATGCGGCGGACGATGCAGATCCGACAGTTTCATCTCAACGGCAAAATTCCTGGTCCAAAAACTATGAAATTGAAGGACCAGCAGCATTTGCACTCCGCTGTCCCCTCTCAGGGGACATTAAAGTTTATTAGCGATTACGGGGAATTAATTTATTCCAGCGCAACTTTAAATAAAATATTGATTTTTTTGCAAATATATATTCCTCGATGTCAATCAATTCATATAAGTCCAATATCATTACAATACGTTACTTGGTTCCAAAATTATGCTAAATAATACGAGGATTTGTAAATTTCCGCCAGAATGGTTCGGAGTTCAAAGGGTTAAACTTTAAACTCCCGATCGATTCTATTAATTTCCGAACATTTTAGGGTGACGATTAAAAAAAAAAAATAAAAATGCGCGTGCGATGAAACGGACGCATGATCTATTAGAAATGGCGTCCGTCACATCTGGTACGTTTCCTCCTATGGATCGCACTGGCTCGATCCGATCTCGGTCGACCGATAACCGCGATCTCGGAGTAAACAATTTCCTGCTCGAACGAACCTGCTGGAAGGTAATAAACTTTTTAATGCAAATTTCCTCGCGGCCGGTGCAGCGCCGCGCGGAGCGGAACCCGGCGAAGCCGCTGCGCGTCGGGCCGGGCGGAGTTTACGAGCGCGAGGAGTTTTTCCAATAATTCCTGCCGGTCCGCTTCCTTCCATTTCCCGTGTTCACCGATGCATTCCGCCAATCAACTATCAATTACGGCGATCCGCTCGCGTACTCGCCGCGCCGGTCAACCCGGGGTACGCGACGCTGGTTCAAGCGGGTAGGTGATTTCCGCGGTGTAACGGCGCGTCGTTAGAACTTTGTCGCAGAACGGGGACCCGGAGAGAGACCGAG
Organism: Seladonia tumulorum; assembly: GCA_913789895.3. Taxonomy (NCBI): domain Eukaryota; kingdom Metazoa; phylum Arthropoda; class Insecta; order Hymenoptera; family Halictidae; genus Seladonia; species Seladonia tumulorum. The sequence goes on along the minus strand of OU565279.1, from coordinate 8,974,522 downwards.
GGAAGATAAGCTGATTTTCTTCGGCTTGCTCGTTGGTATGCAACACGGGACACCAGCGAGAGATCGACTATCGATCGAGCTGCCGCGACGAGTCGCAGCGTCGTGTCGCCTCGCGTTGTCGGGATGCACGCGAGGCTGCGATTTACAGCGCGCATAATTTCACGGCGGGCGCACGGCAGGTGCGAGGCGACTGCGAAATTTCAGTTTCCGATAGTTCGCAGCCCCGCGTTTCGCGATAATGGCGATCGTAACTCGATTTGTCCGTTCTTCTTTCCACGTGGCCCGCTACAGTTGCACGCCGCCGTGCCGCGTATCGCGCCGCATCGCGCGATACCCGCCGAGAGCAACGTTTTATTAGAGCTGCTCGTTTTATTCGAGTATTATTTGTTTCCGCACCGTAGCGAAAAATTTCGCATGGATGCTTATCGCGGGTGGATCGTTCGTGAACACTGCTCCGGAACATTTGTCACCCGCAAGTACTCTTTCCGTTTTATCGAGCTCCTCGAACCACTGTCTTCGCAATGGACAGACCCAATTCGTTCCCATGGTGCCTCTAAATTTATTCCTGTTGTTGCTTTTTATGAATCGGTACAGCCTAGGCAGGAGCTTTTCACATCTATTGTACATTTTACAAACAATATTCGCCGTTCACTTTATCCTGGCTAAGCTCTTGTATCGAAGTGAGGGTTCTGAGTACAGAACTTCTAGATGAATAGGAAAAGACAATTGAAAATGCTGGGAAAACATAGTCTGCTGGACAATGTTTTCGGTACTCATTTTCCTGCAAGAAACACAAAAGAAAACACATGCACTTGAAGCTACTTTAACTCCAGAACGAAACATTTCTTCCGGCCTAGAATATTTCCCTTCCATATATTTATTATACATACGAAAATGGTGCAATTTACTCGTACAGTACTGAAATGTAGAGTTTTAGTAAGTACGAATAAATTTAATGATGTAAAAAATATTTTGAATAATGATACAGCAATGTTTAGTGACGCCTTACGGGTTAAGAGGATACAGAAACCAGGTAATGACCTAGAACTAATTTTGCCAATGAATTCTAGTTCTTCCCAGTATCTCACGCATGCTTATTACGTCCTAAAAATACTATTAAACAACGTATCTTCGTATCTTTTCTTTTTCGCGGGGAAAAGGGATGGAAAGAGCGCGTAAGAGGATACAAAAGCTAGACAGTCCGAGCAGAGCCCAAACTCGGACCGAGGTGTGCTTTATATGCCGGCCGATCCTCCGTCGAATGACGGGCGTCGTGTCACCTGGATCGCGCGGGATTTCCGGTGCACACGCGACACCGTCGGCCGCGATCAATCGACTTTTTCTCTTTGGCGCTGGGAGACGCCGCGACTTGCATCAATAACCAATCCCGGAGCCTTGACTGCCCTTACTTGGAGAGCTCGCGATGGATAAGGCGTTCGACGATCCGCGGCGACAGAGGATCCTCGAAAAATCGTCGTGTCTCCACCGAACGGCAACGATCCGGTGATCGAGCGCCTTGTCCGATCGATGCATCTCGATTCGCTGCCACCTGAGACCGTCGTTTCCGCGTCGGAAATGCAACGAAACGGAATCCCCGTTCCGAGCCAGATACTCGTGACGAAAACGTATCGACTCGAAAACAGCTATTCACCAGTGGGGCAATTAATATTAACACTATTCCTACCGCGACCGATCAAATGACCGTTTTTAAAATTCCGATTAGAATTTCCTATATACAACGTAATTGAACCGCCTTTAAACTTCACGAATTTTCCTAAAATATGCGTATAATACATTCTTCAATATTCATTTCTTTTTTTCTTGTTTATTTTCTGAGAAAAATTTGTAGTCTGTCTTACCTACCACGACCGGTCATTTGACCGGTAGAACGATTTATATCTTTTTGTAATAGCATTCTTTCAAAGACTCAATTCCGAAAATATAAAGTCGTTACAAACGAAAGGTAATGCAGTTGTGGCATGATTTTAGCCGAAAAGTGCCTTCCAGGGACTGCTTTACGGCACTTCAAAGTGTTTACAGTTCTCGCTCGCCTATCGGCCTCGCGGTGTTTTTGCCTATTGGTATCCGAGGCGGTCTAGAGCCTCGGATTTTCTTACACCGTCTTATCTACTATGACTGTAAAATAAACAAAATCATAGCCGAAGGGGATGCCTAAATGTCTTCTCACGAATTCAAAAGTCTTGTGACCTGAACAGAAAGCATCAAAACGTGAAAGTTACAAGGAGCATATTCGGCAGTCGTTTACTATTTTGTATTTTTATTCTATTATTTTTCTACTTTTACTTCATATTGTATTACGTGTTATAAGGGTCATTTTCAAAAAAGTGAACAAACCAACAATACTTGGTAGTAAGTTTCACATTTTATCATTTGTTCATGTTTTTATCCATCTTGAATTACATTTTTATATTTCAGTTTTTATTTTATCCCTTGAATATTCATTCCCAAAATGTCAAAACGTTCGAAGAGTGTAAATTTATTATTAGAGAAAATAAATAATATTGATGAAGAGTGTCCTGAAGATGATCAGGATATTTTTGATACTGAAAATGACAATGCGGAAAATTATGATCTATTTGAGACCGACTCGAACACCGATGAGGACGGAGAGAATGTTTCGAACGTACGTAGAGGACGAAAGAGAAGGAGATTTTTAGTTAGTTCCGATAGTGAGAATGAGGAAGAGGTAATCGAAACTGCTGTAGACGGAACTGTTTAGAAGACACCTGTTTGTAGACTGCTGTTTGGCAACTGTTTGGAAGAGCACGTACTCATAATATTTTTAGGGGAACATCAGGCCCAACAGGGTATAGTAAACGAAATATTATGAAAGGTAAAGTAATAACGGCATTTTCTCTGATTATTGATAAGAATTATTTTCATTCTATATTAAAAAATATAAGTTGTGCTAAAGACCGGTCATTTGACCGGTCGCGGTAGGAATAGGTATACGTGAAGTGTCGGTAGGAATAGTGTTAAAGAAGTGAAGCCGATCGTTCATTCGAAATTCGGATATCGCAGAAATCGTCCGTTTCGACGTTCCGTTTAATTTGAAATTATCGCCGCAGGATCCGGGGGCCTGCGTTGAAAGTATGCGATTCGGTTAGCAGCGGCGGTCGCATCGATTTTCTTCGGGATTACCGGTATTTCCATTTTCCGGCGGCGACTCGTGAGATGTAACAACGACCTACGACAATCCCGTAATCGAGCCGGTCGAATAATTCTGGCTCCCCACGACTCGTAAGCCATTCGAATGGTCCTTTGCCTATCGAGGCGATAGCCTCTTTCGCGGTGGGAGGTAACGTAATTTATTGCATGGCTTGCCCTTAAATCTTAATGGGATTCGATTAAAGACGACATTTCCCAGCGACACCAGGAGAAACCCCTACAATGTCTGCGACCTCCGCACTCTCGTACCCCGCCGGCTTCCGCCACCGGTACCGCTCGATTCACGATCGTATTTCCATCCATACACCTCGTCCCACGCTCCTGAGAATTCCGTTAACAGTCTCGGTTCTTTCGTCCACCGTCTTACCCGACGTCCACGATACATGGCCCCCTTTTAAATTCCGTTTCGCGGCTTCCGCTGCCGCGGTTCCACCCTGATCCTCGATCCTGTTCGCGGAGATCACCCTATCACGAATGGCCCACCGATAATTCTTCACGAGTCTCGCTCTACCAACACCAAATTGTGCTAAAAGCTCGTTTCTAACTAATTTCTAAAAATTTTTAATTCAAGACTGTGTTGGATTCCGGGTTTGGAAATCGAGTACAACAGTTTATAATAAAATCGAGAAGAGTTTTATTTATGTGTATACACGGTGGCGAGTTTAAGGTACAGCGATGTAACCTTCTGTACTGAAGTATGCAAGAAGAAGCTCTGATTCTGTTTCGGCGGGCTGCTATATATTAGGTGTGCAACTAAATTCCCGGGTTTCACAAAAACTATCACTAGCTCCATCTGTGGTTGAAATGCATACATGAAATTGTGTTTTTTGGATAATATAAACATTTGTGATCATTTTTTAGTCATTGTTTTTAAAAATATTGCTCCACAAAGGTTAATAATTAATAAAACAGATGTCGAATTTTGTGTCAAATAAGCAACCTTTGCGGGAAGTATTGCTTTTTTATTTTAACTTAAAATGCAGTGCTGCTGAAGGACGTCGTAACCTCGAAAAGGCCTACGGAGACCATGCACCATCGAAAACCACTTGTGAAGATTGGTTTAAACGCTTTAAAAGTGGCGATTTTAACATCAAAGATAAGGAGCGTTGCGGAAGACCAAAGACAGTTGAGGACTCAAGTCTGCAAGCGTTGTGCAAGTTTGCACTTTGATCGTCAAGGACATCATTGGAACGCAAAAATGGGATCTGCTACCGCACCCGCCCTATTCTCCAGATCTGGCTCCTTCAGATTACCGCCTATTCCGGTCGATGGCACATGGTTTATCCGGGCAACACTTAAAAACATTTGAAGAAGTCGAAAATTGGCTAAATGAATGGTTTCGGTCCAAAGACGCGTCATTTTATCGTTGTGGAATTTATTCCTTGCCCGATAGGTGGCAGAAATGTGTAGCCAGCGATGGTCGATATTTCGAATAAATAATTTTAAGTAAATTTGTAGAAATTTAAGTTTTCATAATACAGAAAAAAACCCGGAAACTTAGTTGCACACCTAGTATATGTAGTTTTTGAGAGGAAAATGTGGAAGGGAGTAGAAAAGGCTTGTTGTGGAAAGGATGACGTGGAAGAGACAAAGTCTAAGGGTCTGTTTGGTCCTGATGATTCAAGGGTTTTGGCTGACGTGTCTATGGCATGGTTATCATGATGCGTTGGTGTTTAACTAGAGCCTAGGGTTATCGGGTATACAACAACTGTTGGGATTGTCGACGAGTTCATTTCGATTCGATTAATACCAACACTGTGGAAACAGAATAGATTCTTAAGCACAGGACCCGTCAAAATGCGGGCCTAATAATTTTAATTGAAGATTGTTGGTATTGTCGAAGTACATTCACGAGGAATCATTCAATACTGTGAAAAGATGTATACATTTATCTTGTACGAATGAACGAGTGAGAGAGAAAAAGAATGATAGGCTCCAGAGCATCGCGGAATAGAGCGCGTGCGCGTGTCCGAGCGAAAAACAAGCGAATGGGTAACAGGAAAGAAACGCGGAGGGACACGAGACTGTTGTCGTTGTGTAGAGACGGAAGCATGTGTAGCGCCAAAGATTATTCTCAATAAATAACTATTATATTATTAACAAATACATTTCTTTGGTCGTGTATCGCAATAAGAATTGCTAAAAATTTAATGAAATTGTCACTGTTATTACCTCTGTAATGTAATATCCTAGTTTTCTTCACGAAGCACGCGGTTGATTAACTGGAACCTTACTAAACGATAACAAGGAATAAAAAGATGATCTTGCGGTCATGCTATTGCAGACCTACGATATTAAAAAAACTAATTTAAATTGTGGATTTATACGAAAATAGTTTGTCTTTGATGAAACTAGTATCGCCAACTACGAACTCCTAAAAATTCTCTGTCGTCCAAAGGTTAAATTTTCGTAAAATTGCAGCAAGGAGCGAAATGCACTGAATTTTCAAAAGAAGCGGTCAGGTAGAGCCATGTTAGTTCGCACGCACGCGGGAACAGGACGATTCAACGGATTCGAGTAGTCCGGAGTTCGGAGCAACAGTAAAAGCTTTTTTTGAAAAAGCTTGCATCCGCGTGACGTTACGGACAAGGACGGGACTTTGCTTGCAACTTCTCGAAAACAGAAGCATCGAAGTTCCGGGGGAGGAATCCAAACGCGAGGACCGCCCCGACGATAACGGGAAGTTGCGAACGTAGTTTGCTACTCGCGCGGAGACAGAGAGAGAGAGAAGGAGACAGAGAATGCAATTTCGAATTGCATTTTTACTCGAACAATTCCGCGTACAACAGAGTCAGCAGCCAGTCGAGGCTGGCCAAAAATCGGGGGCGGAGTCACGGCAAAAAAATCGGCTCGGCGAGGACGCGCGGATTCAGCAAAGCTTTCGGGGCGTGCGCTCGGCTCGGCTCGGCTCGGCGCGGCGCGACGCGACGGTGTCGCACGAATTGAATCGTGCTAATTCGAGCACGGCGCGCGTGACCGGCATGCATTCGGTTGTCGGCATTCCCGCGGAAGACGCTCCGGCGATTTCTTCGAATACGATCGCGCCGCGATCCTTCGGGATTAAGTCGGGAAGGAGCAGGTGTAATCGGCCGTTTCCATGCTGCCGGCGAGACCTTACCAGGTTATATTCCGGCTGGGATCGTACGAACGCGGAAGCGTTTCGAGAAGCGGCTTTTTGCCGCCTTCCTCTCTCAGCATTTCTGCTGTCGCGGCAAGGGTCTCCCTCGTGAACCTGCTGTAGGTTCCCCGTGGAATTCGACCTGCGCGCAAGGGAAATGAATGGCTCGCGCGCTCACCCGTCTAACGGGTACCGCGTTTTCGAACGAATGAATCACGATTTTTCGTCGATCGGACGCCACACGGCCAAGTACATTCCCCTCGTATCTATGCTAGAATCTAATTAGCGACGCTGGCCAGCGAGAAGAAGCAGCTAGCAACCGTCCTCGCGCCACGCTGGGGCGTGTGTTCCCTCTGGCATTAGGAAAATCGATGAAACGAGATAGAGAGAGAGAAAGAGTCGAGAGCGCAGGTTGGTTCGTGATCGAGCTAACGATTCAAGAAATTTCATTCCTCGGAAACTGTAAAAAACCACCGGAGACCCGGGTGTTCCCGATGAAATCTCGAGTTCTTCTTTCCAGGCGCGTGGTGTCGTTTCCAAAGGCGCTTCAATCTCCGTGGAAAATAATTTCAAGAAAATCAAGATTACCTTCGTAACAAGCCCCATGAATATTCACGGGGCGCAGTCGCGCAATCTCGTCCGGGCTCGCGAGAAAGAAAACAATCCGGCTATCCCCCTGATCGTTCCATTTTCCGTGGCCAAGGGAGAAACCAGCCAAAGAGAGACAAAGAGAGAGAGAGAGACCGTGTTGTGTTGTCCGTCGCCGGAGCGGAGCGGAATAACCATGAATCTTTAGCCGGTACGTTTCGAAGACGAAATCATGGCATTAACCATCCCGCGAGGGGATCAGGAGAAGCACACGGGGCCAGAATAAAGCGGGTAGAAACGGATGGCTTCCGTTCCAGACGGACAGGCGGACAGGCATCGAGAACGGAGCCCGGCGGATTCGTTGATTGGCTACACCGGCGGAAGGATGAAGCAACGTGGCCGGTAGCTACGTCCATCGTTGTTGCAGCAACCGCTTCTTACCTATCCCCGGCTCCTCTTTCGACAGCGATATACTACGTACCGTTTGTATAACCCCACCCGGGCCGGCTACGTGCCGGTGGCTTCCAAATAAGACACGTACAAGACGCTCCAATTTCAGCTGACACCTGCGTTTCACGCCAGCCGTGAAACGCTTCCAAAACCGCGTCCCTCTTGCTTCGACCTTCCGCAAGCTTACCCTCTCGCTTCCGCGTGCTCGCGAACGTCGCCGAGGATGATACACTGCCAGGACGGACAGGTTCCATCGCACACGTGCGAGGGCGACAACCGGCCGAGATAAAGATTGCAACCACTGCCAGCACAGATACCCTATCGTGCAGCCTCTAGCTAAGAACCCCCAGGCTAGGTGTCAATTCGAATACTTCTAACCAAACCGTATACACTAATCTCTCAATATACGAGCCGTTCAATGAGAAAGATTCGCCACTGAACATTAACACTAAACAAACCTCCGCCGGTCAAACGACCGGTTCTGGATTGTTTATTTGACAATTTTTAAAATTATAAAGATGCTTCCATGAGCAACGATTCAATAAATATCTTTAGCAGAGCACGCGCTGCAATAGGAACAGCGCAAAGTCTAAATAAATTAAATCGTGTCAGTTTTATAAAGCAACATGTACCTGTTACATTTATATCTCGGTACGTTTAGTGTTAAGAATAAAAGAAGCTGTAATTCCTCGCACAGAAAACATTGTGTTAAACTAAGAAGTCCAAGGACAGCTTTTACTAACATATTCGTGACATTTGTCAAATTACAATGACCCCGGACACTACATAACTTAGATCGTGCGTATACTTTGTTAATTCACGATATTGTAGAACACGAGTGTTCGGATGATAGTGTGCTCATTTGAGAGGATCCTCGAGATTTTTTAGTCTTTATAATAGCCTAGTCTGTTACTAGGCTTATTTTTATTAGGCACCAGAATAAATGTTCGCTGAGAGTTCATTATCAAACGGAACACTCAGAACCGTGTTCATTTAAAATTCATTCGTGACCATCTCTGCTGCAGTTTGTTTCCAAGTAAGCGTAAGATGGTGACCGTGGACGCGGAAAAACTTCGTGCTCTTGTTATTGCGAAGAATCTTATGAAAAAAAAAAAGAAGAACGCTGAAGCCACGGGTGCTGGGCGAAGCGCGCGAATAAAGCGTAGAGAGGAACTACTTTGTTGCAATTTCGTTTAATATTTTATTTTGTTTTTTTTCCCTTTTTTTTTATCGCGATTACGGCGCTCCCCGTTCTTTGTGTCCCATAATATTGTATTCTTCTCGTAATACAGTAGAACTTCGTTTATTCTCGCCTCGTTTGAAAAAGTTTTCGTTTAGCGTCGGTTATATGAACTCGTAATTGAGTCTCTACCATCCGAACTTCTTCCGAGCTTACTTTTACTTACACGAAAGTAGGTGTAGGTTGATGAATTTTCTGTAGGTCGACGCTTATTACCAGAATTAAAGTTAAATGAAAATTATATGGACAGCTTATGTGAGTGGACTGAGGATTTTATGCGTTTACGACAATGAGCTGGAGAGACAGGAAACGGTAGAAGAATTTCAAGAATTTCAGAATGTCGACATACTGTTTCCACCTAGTTAACAGTCTGTCTACCGCAAGCCTATTCAATAATTGTACAAATGTGAGCAAGCCTTTTCAATAATTGTACATATTTCCAATAAACAGGTAACGATCCCAAAAGAAATAATTATTTTACGTTACGTAAGGGCGACTTGTTGAATTACGATTGCAATTGCAATTGGTGTTGAAAGATTTATTAAAAAGTCTGTAGACTTTCAAAAATTATGTAATAATCACCGGCAGATAATTTCCGTTTGGCTCCCGTTGCTTAGAATCGATGCAGAAATTTTTTATTTTCCATAAAGGTCCGCAGTTCGCATACGAGCCTCCGTTATCGCCAGACTGCGGACCTTTCTGCAAAATAGAAAATATTTGCATCGATTGCAACACCCAGGGGCGAAATAAAAATGTTTCTCTTCTTTGAAATATTTTGTTAAGCTAAAACCAACACGCTGGTGCCCTTAAATCCTTTAGTATCTCCAGTGCTTTGAATTGTGCTTGCAAATTTTTGTCACAAACGCACAAAATCCGCAGAGAGAGAGAGAGAGAGAGAGAGAGAGAGAGAGAGAGTGTAGTTATCACGAAGCTACTGTCGTCTGATAGTTCTACTATAACCGATTAAATTGGAACGGTGGTTCTTAGAGCATATTCTGCGATGCTCCATTATATCGAACGACGCTTGCGAGCCGTCTCTACACGGTGTTTACGAGATACAGTCTGGAGGGCAGCCCGCGGTAGTTTTACTATCAAATGGACACCTAGCTTAAGTTTAATCGCGCGCTAGGATTTAATGATCGACGGCGGCGCGGAGAGACCTTTAATTCCGAAGATCGCGCCGACACGTCTCTATCTCCCTGCCCAGGTGAAAGGTTCGCCGGATGAATATACCTGAATCCGCAGACGAGCAGCTTTCGAGGGAGTGCCGGACTCTCCTCGCTCGTCGGATAGGTGCTTTATTATTCTGGGAATCGCGGCGTACGTGTGGCATTCCTCTGTTATTTCCGACTGGGCTCCACTCCACCCATCGTCGTCCGATTATCCGGCTCATTAAAACCGTGGGGATTCGGGCTCGCAGACGGGCCCGCACCGCAACCGAACCGCCGAATGACCGAGAGAATCTTCGGGGATAACCGGGGCATCGAAAGAACCGACCACCTTCGCGCTGGAATGAAACATTCAACGGGGGGAAGATCTAGATTCAACTACCTCCTCCATGCATAAGGTATTTGAGGCTTTTATGGACCATTTCCTTCCCGATGTTCGGCCGTTCCAGCGTTTCCATTGTTGCCCCCTCGTCCCGCACGGGTCTCGCTGCGACCGTCGGTGCGGTTTTATTAGTCGGTCGATTAAAAATTGAAAGACACGCCCGATAATAGGGACCATTGTCAGGGACACAACTTCCTGACTTCGTTAAACTTCGCGACGGACGAAGCCCGTGCAGTTTTTAACACGTTGACCTCCATGTCACCCATATGTGGGTGACGGAATTATTTGTCCAGATTTTAAAATGAATTTTCACGTTAACACGTTCCGTGCCACGGCAATTTTTGAAGATTTTCCATTCAGGCCGCGTGAGGCGTATACGACCCACACTTCGTGGCGTCGACGTAAGACGAAAAAGTCGTTTAAGCGTATGCTTTACATTTTTTCAGTTCTACGAAGCTATATAATTAGCAGGAAAAAGATATAAATTTCAATATGCATTAGACAACAAAGCAATAAATTTAATTTTTAAGGAATTATTTTAACAAACACAAGGTCAGACGAATGGCCGGTCGAATTCCAAATGGCCTGAGCGGAAAGTGCAGCGGGGGTCGTATACGCCCCACATGGCACGGAACGTGTTAATATATTCGTTGTACCAAATTCGATTAGAATCGGTAAAATTCAAGAAAGTTGGAGGTCTACTCGGTATCATACATTTAATTTTTTCCAATTTTTATTTCATTAAATAACTTACTTTGATTTTAGGGACTTTTTCAGGTTTCTAGTTTGGCAGTCAAAGTGTTGATCGCTTGGACAGTTACCGAGGGGAGACTCTATATCAATTATAATTTATGACGGGTTATTTTGGGAAAGTGATTAACAGGGGAACGAAGAGAACGCGGTTTCGGAGAATATACAACGGAATATCAAAAAACTTCGCCTGGTATTCGGCTTCTCCGTGAATTGGCAATTTACGGGGCGCATCCGTATAGGAAGTTTGGCCAAATGATTGCATGAACTCCGAGTGGAAGCACTCTTCGGCCAATCCGAAAGGCTTTTCGCGATATTTTACCGGCGCGGCGACCGTGGGCATACAGCATAGCGCACGAGAGAGCCACGGGGTTCGTGATCAGACCGCTCCCCGTCAGGCGAACCAATTTTAATCAGAACTCGTCCGCGCCGCGCGTCATTCGGAACAGTCGGCATTTAACGATGCTCTTCAAACCGGCCGATGTGTACGTGCGCCTGTCTACGCGTGTACCGGGCTATTGCAGCGTATCGAACAGCGTGAAGTGCATCAGCCGCTCGATTCTCGGCCGCAAAATTTGCCCATTTGCAATTCCGCGGTCCATGGATCGACTGTAAGTCGATATCGCGCGGCGACCAGGCCCGCATGCTTTTACGCTTAACTCGATCCCAATAACTTAATTTTTTCAAACGCACGCCTATCTGCGCACCACGCGACACATATTTGTCGACTTATATACTTCCGTTCGCGTGTATGTACATATGCGTGCTCATACCCGAGTCTGCGTTCCGAAGCTGTCCAATCATCATCCAAATACGTACCTGAAACCAGAAATAAAGCAGCCCGTTAAATTTGGGAAAATTAGCCCGAGACTAGATTACAAACAGTAATATAAGAAGGAATAGAGATTCTAAATACGAAAACAAGACTGTAGGCTTTCATGGATTAACCAATGAATTATTCACTTTGTAGGTACAATCATTAGAACATCTTTGTTCTTACTAATTTCCTAGTAGAAGAAATATTAGTCAAATATCAGTCACAAAAAAATTTCATTCCGAATTTAAAGAAATACTTGTTTAACGTTAGGTTTACGGTAAAGACGCATCCATGTGAAACGAGTCAACAAATGTATTTCTTTGCGTATACACTAAACAGGAGTAGCTAAAAATTTCGATAGATAAATTCTTGTTATTTTTACAAAATAATGTGGAACAGTAATTTTTAGTGGTCCGTAAACCTAGTGTTAAAATCTTCGTCACGAGTTTGACAAGGCAAGAGGTTACCCTAGTAGCACAAAATATTGTATACACATTCATATAATATTAAAAAGAGATTCAATTTTTTTTTAATATTCAAATATACATGCAATATTTATTTTATATTACGTAACAAATATTTCTTTTTAAATATTCAGGAAATATCTATGTCATGTTACGAGAAAAATATTTTTTTCTAAATATTAAATGAATCTATTTCACATTGGAAGTAGAATATTTTGATAATTATTTACATTAGGGGCTTCCTCACGAATTTGGTGACCTTGAAATATGTTGTCAAGGTCATCATTATGAACAACTTTTTCCTATACATGTTACCGCCGCTCAACTTTAGTTTCCGAGATATTCGCAAAAAAGTTTTAACATCTCAAAAAGTGATCGGAGTAGATATGGGTTAGAATTGAAGTTGCAAAATAAGAAAGAAAACCTTGCATCCAATATTCTATATGCGAATAATAAAATATAATACTAATGTACTGCAAACTACATTATAAAATACTAATGTAAAGTGTACTTACTTCTGAATCTTCTGTATCTCTATCGGATCCACAGCACACAATTATTGACTCACGAGAATAGGTCCGAATAATTTAACAACAATCACTAAACAACACTCACAACACACACACACAACACACTTAACGAAATAGTGACAGCAGACGAGAAGATGTTACTCCGACCACGAATAAAATAATACTGCGATTTTAACCGTCCCCCTCCCACGGACGTGTGATACGAAAACAGGGAATTCCGGGAAATAGGGCCGGCGCCCCGCCATAATATTTTTACCTTGGTTTTGTATCTAGTGTTTATTGACGCTCAGCGTCTAACCTTCCTATGATAACCTGACCGTACCACCTCCGCGGAAGGGATCATTGTTAAAATCGCAGAATTATTTTGTTCGTGGTCGGAGTGACATCTTCTCGTTCGTTGTCACGATTTTATAAAATGTGTTGTGTGTGTGTGTGTTGTGTCAATAATTGTGTGCTGTGGATCCGACGGAGGTATTTACAGAAAATTCAGAAGTAAGTACACTTTACATGAGTATTTTATAATGTAGTTTGTAGTACATTAGTATTATATTTTATTATTCGTATGTAGAATATTGGATGGAAGGTTTTCTTTCATATTTTACAACGTATATTAACGATCATTAATAATTTGGTATAAAGTATAATTTAATGTGGTTCAAATAAGATACTACTTTAAATGAAATATTTTTATTTTGATAACCAGATAGATAAAATGAAATATTTTTATTTTGTATTTCAAATATTTCCTTACACTGAAAATAAGTTGAGCAAGTAGTTAATATTATAAATTATAATTTTTAACATGAGAAGCTATAATAGTTAGCAAAGTATTATGTGTAGTTTAATTACGAATATGTAACATGTTGATAAACAGACTACAATATCGTAATAACATTACAGGCAACAAAATTTCATAAAAATATGAGTTACAAGTAATACATATTCATAGTTTCTAATTTTTGTTATAATTTGAAACTTCTTAAATTTGTAAATTTTATTGAATGTTTTTTAAATATTGAATTTATATTTTTCAAATATTGAATTCACATTTTTTAAATATTTACTTTATATTTTTTACATATCTAGTTTATATCCTCCGAGTATTTAGCTTATATTTTTTAAACATTCAATTTATATTTCTTGTACATGTATACAATATTGAGATCCAATATTTTTCTCATATGAAAAAATGTGGCTTAAAAAATATTTTTCCAATATTTGAAAAAAATATCTATCCAATATTTTTGTGCTACTAGGGTAAATTCAGTATTGCTAACACAGTGATTTATTTTTTCAGTAGATACGAATACCTCCACGGAATCGAAATGGTGTATTTAACCCTTTGCACCGCGAATCTATTAGAATATTTTCCTTCTATATACTTTTTTTCATGATATACATACAAAAATCGTACGATTCACTCGTACGATACTGAGTTGTTTAGTAATTTACTAAATACAAACTTTAATAATGTAAAAAATATTTTGAACAATGATATAGCAATTCTTAGGGACGCTTTACAGCCGCTATTCGACTGCTAAGGGTTAAGCGAATGAAAATTTCCAATGACCATGGAATCGTTCTCAACGGCAAATAATTATATTGGAATGTGGGTATACTAAGAAACCACACTCGTTTATATAATGTGAAAAGAAGTTGTATTTCAATAGTTCTCTAAAAACACGTTGCGGGACACGTCTTTACTGTTCGAAAGAAACGCCACGAATGAAACATAAGAGATCCAGAAACAGAGGGGCAACAGTTCAATATAAACAACCGAGGATCGAGGGTCCCATGCCGGGCACAACGTACAATGTATATTGACTGTAGATACAATGTAGGCATCCACAGACCAAGAATCGATTCAAACGATTCTTCCTTCTAAAGATGTAACAGATTAATTTTGTTCTACATTTATGAAATAAATTCTAACAAATTAGCGCATGCGAAAGAAACAAGGGAGCAAATTCTTCGATGCAGCAGGAAGGCCCGCGCAGTATTTGCGCATCCGTGTCACAGCCGGGGTATTTAAACCGTTTCGTCCTTGCCAAGGACTTTGATCGGACTTGTGTCCGTAATCCACAAACACCGCGCGCGGAGATGAATCGCGGAGCGCATTGTGCGTGCGCGTACGCAGCTGCAGAGCACGCGTCTGTTTGTGCGGGCAGGTGGGTCGCGGGTCCGCGGCAAGACAATACTGCAACGGGGCAGAGTCATCGTTAATTAGCGATCCTCGGCGCTCGGTTAAGACGTGTGAGTGACGGCTGGACGCGTGTACGTGCACCGAACGCGAGCGTGTACATTTCAGCGAACAATGCCGGGCCGAGTCAATGGCTTGTCTTTTAAAACGATGATTGCGGACCTCGACGATCCACCCCTCGTCCCACCCCGCATTACACATTCGACCGATCGTGTATTCACGAACACCGATTTCTTCCGAACAGTGTCTACGATTTTCTTTCGCCAACAGTAAATGGTCATCGGTTAATTAGCTCGTGATTAAAGCGGCAATCGCGCTGGGACTTTCCTCGATCGTGGCAGTCTACGGTGTTCAGAAGCTGTGAGCTATTTTAGAAAATTGTTGCGATTAATTGACAACACTGATACTCGTGTTAAGTTCTCTTGTACGCTAATCATCGAAAGATACGCTGCAAGACGTAGTACAAGGGTGAGTTTGATCGTGATTTTCAACGTTACAGAATTCAATTCTGAGTGAAATAGAACATTGATGGACCAAGCCTTTCTGATCGAAATAAAAGAAGATTCAGCTCTGTTCGATAAATAGTTATCGAGTTAAAAATTCCCAATGTTCCTGCGGGACCGAGCAACAATTGCGAAATTGTCTATGTTTCACATATTCGTAACCCTCGAGCCGATGACTCAAACTACCCTTAATTTCTCATTTATTACGTCCTACAGACCCAGATAAAGCTTTATATTACACGTGTACCGAACCAATTATCGATATTAATTTTTCCTAAGAACGTACCGCGTGGAGATTCAACCTGGAAAAATTGCACGATTCGACGTCTGTATTTAACAAACGAATTCTCGTGCAATATATTATATTCGAAGGACGGCAGGGACAGTACAAATACGAAAATCGATAGACCGACGGGGAGTGGCATCGATACAGTGCCGATAACCTGACGACGCGGCCACGGAGACGACACAATTTCAGCCCTTGAGCGCTAAGGGCTCGGGCAAACAGTGGTGTCCGCGGTTCCGGCGTCCAACGGCGTATCTACGGGACACGTAGGCCAGCGCACGTAACTCGGGAGCGCCTTAAATCACGTTAAATAGAAGGTAACTAGCGTCGGTTGTAGCTGTCGTCAGGCCTTTAATCCTCGATAGGTCTGTCGATAGAGGGTACAGCCGAGTGACTCCTCGCGATCGATCGTACGCGGTCGGGGCCACGACGACGGAAACCGAAAGATTTACGGCCGTTCGATTTATCGATGCACACCGACGACTACGATCCCACGGAGCCGGCTTGGATGCTTCGCGCGTTGCATACGGACGCTCGCGCGCGCGCGCATCTACACGCGAGCAAGAGGAATCACCGACGAGCAGATTCGGCCCGGTCGCACGTAACGCATTGATAACGAGAGTTAATGTAGCGAGACGAGGATCCGCCGACGCGTTCCGAGTCCTACGGAAAGTCAGAGCGCGGAGAAACGGAACCGTTCTCGTGCCGCTCAATGAAACGTGCCCGGCCTGCCGTCGTATTTTATACGGAGCACCGATAATGCACCGAGCAAACCGTCACGTTATGCTCCGCGCCGCTCTGGTTATCCCAGTCCGGCCAATAACCGTTTCCTCCTTGAATAACCGTTGCCATCCGCCGCGACCAACGTCTCCGGACCACGGTATGCTAACGCGAGCTTTGCATCGAACTGGGTGAACCACGAAATCGCACTGTGTTCATTATCATCCCCTTCCGAAAGGGTGAGAGAGAATGGTCATTGGGTCTCAGCAATGCTTAGTGATAAAAGTTTTCACGTGCCAATCGAAGCTCAGCTCGGATGACTTCTTGAGACACGGAATTAAAACTGAGCTCGCAGAAGAGCGAGCCCAGTCGTATCTAGGCCTCGTAAGCGGCCCAGATAGCCTATCAGAACGACAATCGCTGGCCTGACGGCGAGGTATTAATTGCAGCGCATAATCGGCCGGGGAGTACCTGTCGATCATTGGTGCCCGCGTGGATCGAAACGGCGCGGCGAGCATTGTTTCGCGTCGAACAAAAGTCGTTCGACTTTTTAACCAGGCCGACGATAGATTGGGCGAGGACGCGACCAAGCTATTGATCGAGGAACGGGGACATTAGCGAGAGACGTTAATACCGAATTGAAACGGAAACCGCCGCGGCTCCTTTGATCAGGTCGGATGGGGGAAGTAGCTACCCTCCTAGCCTTTATCAGGCCGTAGACTGGGAATCGATCAAAGACAGAAACGGAACGTTGACGGAACGATTGGACAGATCGAAGGTACACACAGAGACCAGACCAGAGTAGACCAGACCTCACCGGGCCAAGCCAGGCTAGCCTAGACCAGACACAGACACACAGACGTCTGTCTCGGCGTCGCCCTGTGCTGCCTCGCAACAAGCCAGACTCGCAATATCCGGCGAACGTAGGAAGGATCCCGCGCTTTCTCTTACCGGCGGGGGTTATTATCGTTGCACGCTGTGGAGACGTGCCAGCAACAACGCTATCCATGACAAGCCCCGAGACAAAAGGAACCTTTCATCGTCGAAAGGGAGGAGCTTGTATACCTTCCTGTGGCCCCGGACTGTCTCTCTCCTCTCTTCCTGTGTAATCGTTCCGCGGTGGAAAAGGATGATCGCGTGTGCCGCGCGTTTCCGAGCAGAAACGATCGAGCCCTCGTAATTCTTCCCGCGAATTGCTTCTTTTCGAGTGCTCGCGTGCTTTGTGCTCGCCTGTTTAACATAGACTCATTCTCTCTCTTTCTCTCTCACTCACTCACCGCCGCGCCGGTCGACGAGTCTCTCTGCGCGATCAAACGAGCCAGGAATCTAACACCCCGGCCCAGCGAAACCGCAAGAATCCCGCACGCATCTATCGTCGCGGAACCTTCGAACCGGGATAAAATTATTCCTCGGCCGGGAATCACACGACACGGTAGTTAGTCACTCGAAGTGGCGTGCTGTGTCCGGCTTTGCTTCTCTCTCTCTCTCTCTCACACACACACAAACACATCCACACACCCCGAAATTCTCTGTCCTCGTCGAGCCAAAGGGGTTTTGCGGTCCCGTTGGACTTTTCAACCATTAGTCTCGGACCGTCTCGGCGCGTGTGCGCTCGGAACGAGGCGGTCGATTCAGGAAGAGCAGGAAGACCAAAGAGACAGGTGGCTCGAGCGTATTTATACGCCGGTTTTGCGTGTGACGGGAGCGTCTAGGGAATTCACGGCGAGTGCCAAACAGCGTGTTTCTGGCGAGCAGCGCGTTCATTCATTCCGCCAGCCGGACCCACCTATGAATAGACGCTATTTAAAGGACACGGCCGGTTACGGGGCGAGAGTGCAATGGCTCGCGCTTTCGAACGCCCCGTGGAATTCCCGTCTTCCCAGGCCGGTTTTGCGCGACCACTTTTCACGAATTTTCTGCCAGCCAGGAACCGTCAACCGCGGAGACCGTTAGACATCGAGGGCTACCGTGGTGTGCTCTTTCGGACGAGATGAGTTACGGGACGCGAGCCCCATTCGTTCGGCACCCGGACCCCTCGTTGACGCTTTAATGCGCGTAATGGGCCCGCCGCGGCCAAATATTCCGCGCATTTTAATTGACCGTACCAGGCATCCGAATTCCCAGGTGCTCCGCGTCTGCGCTCTGTCGCGTGGTTCCTGTTTTCTGGCTGCGAGAACCCGTGTTTTATTACCCGGACAATAATCGGGCTGGATATTTCTGTGCCCGGACACTGCGTTCCCCAGACGAAACACATCGAATTTAGAAGAGCTCGATGAGCACCAGGCTGTCTCAACCCCTGCACGTTCCTTGGAATTAGGTACATGATTATATAGTAACTAGATTGTAATCGCAGATCTTTAGGAATTCAAATTCTCCCAAGATATTTTAGGCGGTACAGTGAATTCTCGTTTATCGTCCAGGCCTTGGTTGCGTATATCGAGAAATCACTGTAGTTTTCACCGACCCACCCTGTATATTAACACGTTGACCGCCATGTAACCATACGTGGGCGACGGAATTAATTGTCCAGGTTTTAAAATGAATTTTTACGTTAACACTTTCGCTGCGGACGAAAATAAGTAGGCTTTCGCCGGGAGCTGAAATTAAGATATTTTTTTTAAATGAAATTTTCAGTCCGTAAAATAAAAACCTGATTTTTATTTTTTCAAAACAAAAACAATAATTTATGATGTTCAACCTAACAAAAGGTTAGGTTAGGTTAGAAAAACATATATATATATATATATATATATATATATATATATATATATACATGTATATATTGAAAAACATATATTTGGGGTAAGTATAACTTATTTTATGTATAATATGATTGGACGCGCATGTGCGTGGTCCGCAGCGAGTGTTAATATATTCATTGTACCAAGTTCGATGAGGTTCTGTAAAATGCAAGAAAGTGGGAGGACTCTTCAATATCATACATTTAATTTTTTTCAATTTTTATTTCGTTCGATAATTTTATGGAATTATTGAGGTTTCTAATTTGGCAATCAATGTGTTAAAAGAACCCGAAGAGAATTCAATCACAGATAACTCAAACAATTTACAATATTTATAGTAGACACTAGAATCAAGTGAATTGAGGTATGTAATTGAGGTAATTACGAAATTACTCAGCCACCTATACAATACGTATAGAATCAACGACGAAGCAGGAAAACAAAAACAATTACGAACACATAAAATCAAAACGAGATCATCTACAGGCACAGAGCAATCAGAAAATGCTATTTTCGTCGTACCGGAATTTCACCGCAGTCGCGAATAAAATAGCTCGAAAGACAATCGTTGCTAATTACCGCGCAGGTGCACTCGATTTTCTTCGATCGGAGTCTGGCCGATTTCCCGGTCCAGTTCTCCTGCTGTTTTAGCGGGCGCGATCAGTTTTTGCGGAGCGGGCGGACCAAGTGCGAGATGATCGGAGTAATTGCAGGCCGCGCGGGGCCGGGCTTTAATTAACTTGGACTGAATAGAGCGGCGCCTAAACATTCTTTCGGAGATCGGTTCTCGAGGCGTCCCCTAATTGCAGCGGCGCGAGACACACGTCGAAGCTCGTGCGAGACCAACTCTCGTAGATCCGCGCGGGCCTGTCCGCGAAACGTATAATTTACCGAGGCTAAAAGGAGGACGGGGCAAACGGTCCCGATGTATTATCTCGTTCCGGTCCAGCACAATGGGCTTTGTTTGCGAAACTTTTGAAACGCGGAATCGAGCCGAAGGACCACCTATTCCTCGCACCCCCTGGCTCCGACGCGGGGGCTACCGTCGCGACGCCCGCGAAAGGGGGAGCTGAAATTCGCACGAGAGCAAGCGAATCAACGAGCTAGCGAGCGAACGAGCGTTCGTCGCCATTCAAGAATAGAAGGCCAAAAGGAAAGGCGAGAGCTGAAAACTCGTAGCCCGGCGAACAGCTCGAGCAAAATGATGTTTCCCTTGGGTACATTGATGGACGAGATAGGCCTAAGTACCTTCGAGTGGTATTTTCTGCGCAAGGATTAAATCCTCTCTCCTCCTTTTACCCTCGCCGGGAACAACCGCTAATTCACGCTCCGCGACACAACTATAAGATGCCTATGATCACGTCGCGGTTCTACGATTTTGCTTAATCTCCCGAGTGTCGTTAACGCTAGCAATAGAACTAATTTGTTCTTAATCTTTTGTAGAAACTGTGAACATTTAACTCATCCATGGAAGCAATGATTTCTTTTTCTATATCATGTCCTTTCCATCACTGCTGACGTTCCTTGATTCAGCTGTACGTTTGAAGTCAGGTTGATAAAAGGAGGTGTCTGTGTGTGTGTGAATAATTAAGCAGAATTTGAAATGTGTCATTTCAACTACTAACCCATGATACCTTATCCTCTATTTTATTTAACACGTTGACTACCATGTCACCCATATGTGGATGAAATGAATTTTCACGTTAACATATTCATCGTAAAATGCAAGCAAGTTGGAGGACTACTCCAATTTTGTATTTCATTAAATAACATACTTTGATTTTCTGGAATTTTGGGGATTCTAGTTTGGCAGTCAAAGCGTTAATACTTTATTTTGTCCATCAGAGTCGTTCCTCAATTTTCTTGGCTTGCTAAACAGGAACAGTACACCGGTTTCTCTTCGGGCCCGAAGCATACCCGGCGTCGAGAAACTCGATTCTGCAATCGCTAATCAATTAGACCTCGCGATCAGCATGATTCGCCTCGATAAGAATCGCGGCCGGTAGCGAAAGAGGTTCCTAGCCGGCAGGTAGCGAACGGGCGGTAGCGTCCGGGCTCAGCCGGGCGTATCGGAGTCAGTTTTGATGTGTTCGGCGCTACCAATAGAAACCAGTTTGTACGACTCATTCGCGTGGTCACGAATAAAGTAACTTATCGCACGGTGTGTCGTACAAACCGGGCAATATATTTTCGTGCGGCCGGGATGCCGGTCGGGAATCGCGTCGGTTCAAAGCTCACGAACACGCGGTTCGGTAATGCCACGAGAAGCGGGGCCACCGAACAGTCTTTCGATAACGGTAATGGGAATGCATTCTGTCCTTTGCTGGCTGGCTGGCGCGATCCCCGTGTGCCGGCTACCGGTAAGGAGCGAACTTTATCGAGAGGCAGATGAGAGAGAGAGTTACCGGTAACGTTTGTACGTCCGCGGATACCGATCTATGGAGCAGATCGTGTAGCCAGAGTCTTTACCTCTACATTTCCCCGGGCCCGTTTCCAAGCGGCCGCCGCGGTCCACCGTTATAAGTACGAATCGCGATCGATAAACAGGACTGAATAAATAATTGATAATTCCGCCCGTGGCGGCTGTTAATTGCGACTATAATTAATTCGACGTTTAACGGTGACGGATTTTTCAATTACGCTCGAACGAACGCTGCCGGCGTACCACGCTGATATGTACCGCATCGTCCTTCTCCTCCTCCTCGTCGCGTCGTCGTCGTCGTCGTCTATACCAACACTCGCTCGATATCGGACACGAATCGTGCATGCAGACTGCACGAGCACCAAGAGTTCTCTCGAGAACGGTACTCTCCCGACCGAGTCGGACACAAATCTTGGAAACGTCTCGTGGAATCCGCGGAGCAGCCAGTCAGCGTATTCCCCCGCTGTATAGATATTTAGACGTCGACGAACTTTTCGGTAAAGCGATTTGCAAAGGTGTGTACTCTTCGCGGGTTGGGAGATGGCGCGCGCCCCGATCGTGTGGCACGCTTCCAAATTCGATAAGGATCCAGCAGACGCGGAACGAGGAACGAGGAACGAGGGGCGAGACGCGGCCCCTCTGCGGATCTCCATGGCGAAAAGAAAAGCAAGATGAACGGGCAGATAGAGGAATTTATTGCCATCCTAGATCCTACCAGACTTCGTACCCGCGACCGATAACAGATTCCGAACGATTAAAAGTAAAACCGACCACGGAAACGATCCCGACGAATATGTTGTAGATCCAGATAACACTGCTCGAGAGAACGGATTCGGCGGAAAAACGATTTCGCTGCTTCCCCGGCTTCGAGGAGTAATGGCCGTTTTTCACGAGCCCCGAAACTGTTTTCTGAAATTAATAACGAAAGATACCGGGCTATCGTACATCTGTTCCGTTGGAAATGGTGCCGGTTGAACTGGAATCGTGTGGAATGTACATCGTATCCCACGGACTATATCTGTCTGAATTATCTTCGTTATTTTATACAATATGGAAAAATCTTTCCAATGAAAGTTATAGGACTTACAGGAACGCGAAATAAAGTATTGATGTACATTTACTCTAAATCTTACCGTTTCTCAGACATTTGGCTTCGTACACCCTAACACTAAACCTACCAAGCATTAAAAGTATTTGGTAATCGTCACCTTGTAAAAATGGCAACACTCAATTTATTGTGAATGTCCGCAATTTACAATATGAACAGATGGTAGGACAAAAATAATTTCTCCATTAATTTCCATAAATGAATTTTTACAATTTCAATAATTGCAAAATATAAAACCGGTCATCCGACCGTGGTAGGTTTAGTGCTAATATTACACGATAAATGTAAAAGTTATACAGTTCCCTCCAGTTTCTACTATCGTCTCTAAATGTTTTACAAATTGGTGGGATTCCTTTTTCGTAAAAATTGCATAGTTTTTCTCCAAATATCTTGCAATCATTCAATACTTTTCTAATATGAAACCTATTCGAAGATGAGAGAAAACAAATAGTAGAGGCTGCTTTAGAGATTTCTCACTATCGTTAACATTTTCAATCAGCGAACACGAGATTACTAAAAACTCCATTTACTTCGGATGTAAAAAAGATTCAATAAAGGCAGAAAGTTTGTGTGCTGCAGCAAATTCGAGGTGCACAGAGTCGATGGTAGACGGTGTACGCGTATGCAGAAAGTAGCGTGGTGTTCGGCAGCGCGAACGCTTCACTATATTTGCATCGATATTTTACGTCTTTCGACACAGTTTCACGGGTCCGCGAAGCTCGGAACAAAGGGATCGACGCGGGAACGACCATTTATATCGCAAAAAAAGAGAGAAAAGAAAATGACGAGCATCCCCTTGGCGGAGCCGGCGCGGCCCCTGGACGATTGTCTGCGCCCGGTTTCCGGTATATCGGCACTGTGTGTTTCGGTAACGAAGAACGATCGAGGGAGGAAGGAGAAGGAGTCTCGCGCGTTCGCAGGGGGTAGAGAAAGAGAGAGCCGTCATATTGACGTACATGCATTCCGGTCGGCGCATATTTGTAATGCAAATCTTCTCGGAGGTCGAACGTAGTGGTGGCGGCGGGTTTGGGGGAGTTAGCCGGTGCAGATAGAAAGGGCCGTCCATGATATACACGCCGATGACAAATAGCCAGGGAGAGAGAGTTCGCTCGGTGCGGTTCGCGCACGATATTACCGAGGGCTACGCCCATACATTTCGCTCCGCTACCACCGCCAACGTCGACCATTGGATTTCCTTCCGTTTTCCGTGGAAATTCTGCCCCGGATCCCCACCGCGCTCCCTTTTCTACGCAACCTAGAACCGGTATCACCGGGTCGCGAACCCATTGTCATCGCCTCTAATTGAACGCCGGCTACGCTACTTTTACTTCCTACCCGCGAACAAACCAGCGAAACGTTTGATCGGTCGGTCATCTACCTTGTCGATTCTGCTACTTTCGACAGGTGACAATGTCCCCGACGGTTCAAGAAAATCCGCCTAAGTGATTCCGGTTTGATGAAATAATGTAGTTATCGGGTTGGCAACTAAGTAATTGCCGATTTGTTCAATGAAATAAAAGAGTTTTTTTTTTTACTTGGAATGAACTTTAATCTATGACGTATTTTCCATTTTGTTCGATGACCTTTTGCCATCTTTCTGTCAACTTGAAGATTCCACGCTCGTAGAAAGTCTGATCCTTTTCGGCCAAAAACTGAGTTAAATCGAATAGAATAAAAAAAACTTGTTCCGACGTACAGAATATATATATTTCGCGTTCAAAATATACCTTTACTCGGATTAATTCAGGACGGTTGAATATTAGCCACTGACAGCTTGAAGGAGACTGAGAATAAGACAAATGCCATCGATGTGCAGTATGCCCAAAAATAAAAACATCGTGGGGCTCATGGTCAAGTGGTATCACGCTGACGTCGTCTATAGGCGACGCCCGTACACACAGGTCGTCGCGCGGATGCCGTCTATAGGCGACGCTCGTACACACAGGTCGTCACGCGGATGTCGTCTATAGGCGACGCTCGTAGCGAAAGGGTTAAGTGACATTTTGCAGCGTCATCATTATTGAAAATTTTACCACGAAGGGAGTTGTCCAGGGATCGAAATAAGTGGTAATCCGATGGCGCGTGATCAGGGCTATATGGTGGATGTAACATCAATTTCCAACCAATATCCATCAATTTTTGCCGAGTGGCCAAAGACGTGTGCGGCCTAGCATTGTCCTGGTGGAAAATGACACCTTTACGATTGACCAATTCTGGTCGCTTTTCCTTGACCGCTGCATTCAATTTATCCAGTTGCCGACAGCAGACCTCCGAATTAATGGTTTGGTTCCTTGGAAGCAGCTCAAAATACACCGGACCTATCCAATCCCACCAAATCGACAGCAAAATCTTCTTTTAGTGGATATTTGCCTTTGAAGTGGTTTGCGATGACTCATTAGGCGTGCACCACGATCGTTTTCGATTCACATTGTTGTACACAATCCACTTTTCGTCTCCAGTGATGATTCGTTTTAAAAACGGTTCGAATTCATTGCGTTTAAGCAAGAGACATCTATAACTGAAATCGGCAATTACAAAACTCACATCCGGGAATGTCGGGGCGTCATATGGAGCCATATGGAGTGTGCGTCATAAATCGAATCGACGTTCGGGAAGATAAAATGACGATCGTCGTGAGACGAGAGTGGGCTAGACACGTCCGCCCAGGTCCACTTCGACAAAAGAGTCGGTTTAGGCAAGTTTGACATAAGAGTCGCTTTAGGCAGGACATACATGGTACGTATTGTAATAAGTTCCCAGTTAAAACCTTTTATATTAAAGTTCCTTTTATTCGCTAACGCTGTGCTTTATGATAAGAACAATACCATTCCTATCATCTGCCTTCGAACGACTCTCCCATTATATCCGTCTATTGCTCTACTTAATTTTTCAGAAGCAGGCTAAGTAAGCGATCGAAGTGACACTTATCAGTCGTATTTCTGAAAAATACCAGCGTTCGAGGGAGACAGTTGCGCGCAGCGTCGAGCGTGTTACCGTGTCGGTGCGAAGTGTCAGTCAAGCCTGTAATTCCATCACGCACGGTGAATTTGCTCCGGCGAGATTAACGTTGACCATGCAAAGTACAAGGAATCTCTGGGGTTCGGCGACCTTCCTTTGCTCCACGGTGCCTTCCACGAGCTCTGCTCCGTCGTTTTAGAACGGTTCGTTTGCGTCCTGATCGACAGCGCATCCTTCCCGTGGACCGCTGTGCTCGTACTCTCGAACATTGTGACCGAGTCGAGGAGATTCCGCGAGCTTTTTTCTCTCTCTCTCTCTCTCTTTCTTTATATATCTCTTTTCGAGCCCGATTCCCGAAGTACGGAATATAAATATATCCCGGGGTAGGTTCATCGACCCGGCTCCTCTGTCCATTTATAAACTCTTTTATAACCCTCTCTCGAACGCGTCGCGCGCCCCGTGACGCTTCATTTATCCCCTGATCAGTCCTACTACACACGGGGGATCCCATCCCTCTTCTGGCCGCGCCGTGTGGCAGAAAATTATGTAAGCATCGCGTCTAAAAACCGACAAAAGGCGTCCGGCTAAACGCAGGCGGCGGGGTATTGTCAAAGGGGGCGGCCGACGGCGACCCCTGCTGCCACCAACCCCCTTCCCGCCCCCGCACCAAGCTGGTTGTTCGTCAAAGCCTCGTCGGCAACCCCTTCGAAAAGACGGAAAGAGACGGCAGGGGGTTAGGTCGCGCGAGCGTTTTGCTGCTAGGAACGCGCCGCCACGAAAGGATCCTCTCTTTTATCTCTCGACCCTTTCTCTTCCCGCTCTCGAGACCGTCGACTCTCTTGTTTCACCATGAAGATTCGAACCAGCGGAGCTAAAGGGCCGCGGCGGCGCGCACGGCTTCCAGAAACAACCGGGGAAAAAGGAACGAGACCGCTCAAGACTGAGGGCTCTGTGTTCTCGACCACACGGTCACCGCCCGTTCTAAGTACACAAAGCTGCACGGCGACGCTTATGCTACTATCTAGTCGCCAAAAATCAGCTCCGATCCCTCTACG
Organism: Seladonia tumulorum; assembly: GCA_913789895.3. NCBI lineage: Eukaryota > Metazoa > Arthropoda > Insecta > Hymenoptera > Halictidae > Seladonia > Seladonia tumulorum. Next base: position 8,947,832 of record OU565279.1, on the reverse strand, counting down.
ATACGCTGATAATCGGATCAAAGAAAAATACCTAATAATAGTAGGATAGAAGGCGTAGAATACAGGATATCCTGTACTGTACTGTAAAGGGAAAAAATAATTATAGACTGCCTTAGAAAAATTTACAAAATATCAAAAGAAATAAATAGAAGGAGAAGAGAAGACCAAATGTTCGATCGCGGAATTCGGAACCATAACGAACGCGAATAACTCCCGATACCGTCGATCTTTACTGCCCGCCAAATTAATTTTGAGTAGCCTTTTCAAATATTTGTTAGGAAGCGCGTTTCATCCCGGACCTGTTAGAGGATTCGTCAGTAAGGCTGATCTAACAGGCCCTACCTTAGACGCGTCTCGTTTTCTTATATAAGAATATCTCGTCTCGTATGATGTACGGAGGAAGAAGTCGGTACGACGTCGGATCTTGTTCTGAGATGTCTTTTTATTTTTATGATTTGTTTTTGTCCATACGATTCGATTTTGTCCGTATGATTTGTTTTGTAAAAAGACTGCTGAATTAATCGATTCACTGATGTGAAGTCAATTACGAGGTCTTTTGATATGTCTCGTGTATGTAATTGTAAAGAGATTACCGAACTAGTCGATTCACTGCTGTGAAGTCGATTGCGAGTTCTTTTGGTATATCTCGTGTATATAATTACAAAGATATTATCGAACTAGTCGATTCACTGTTGCGAAGTCGATTGCGAGTTCTTTGTTATGTTTAATGAGGCTTCTCTATGTATTGAGAGAGCAATCCCCATGAAAGAGGAAATACACTGATTGGTTCTGCCGAATGTTGCATTACCCAATCAATGCATTTGTGAATGATTATCACCCTGTTTGGGTGAAAACTTTCTTAAGGACTTAATCTATGACGTCTCGTAACCATAGAAGTGAAAACCAATGAAAGGCAGGCTGTGGACCTGAATGGTTGCCACATGATGCACCGTGCCTAAGCGTTGAAGGTGATAACTTAGTCACGAGAGCATCACAAATAATCATCCGAAAGAAAGCCCTACTTGAACTGTTCCTTGCGACGGAACACCAAAGAATAAATAGAGGCAGAATTACTGTGGTTAGAATGTTAATATTAGAATAGGATAAGTAGTAGAAGGTGGTATTATTAGGTATTGATATAATGCTAATATTAACACGTTAACTGCCATGTCAGTCATATGTATGTGACTGACAGTGATTTTCGACTGGGTTTAGAAATTCGTTTCTATTATAAGATATTCAGATAAACTGAATTTTATTGGAGTCTTTCGACTTAAATTTCTAGTTTTGGTGTCATTAATGAAATTACTCTGATTTTGCATGAATCTCTGGGGTTGATAATTCGCACTTAACGCGTTGAGAGATGGGGAACACGGAATGGTGTGCGATATAATGTAAACCAAGTCCCGTTTGTTGGACCTGAATAAATGTATATGTTTAAGAGAATATTTGTCTAGTATTCTCCCATCTGGCACGAATGAAAATGTTTGGGCTGGTTTCATAAAAGGCAACAGAGACTGTTATTCTAGAGTTACTGGAATAATCATATTTTGCTTTCTTACAACCTTTTCAAAAATAAGCATGTGCACAACACCGGAAACACATTTTCCAATTAGAAGCGAGGTCTCATTCCCGAAGCCACGGCCAATAGTTTCTTCACCTCCGGTACTCCTTTGGAATTCCGCAGGGTCCGCTCCAATCAGCGATCGTCCACTGTCACGCGACTAATTCTCCCTTAATTGCGTTACACTCGGAGCATTTTGTTTTGCGGGGCAGAGTTGATATTCGGGAAAATCCACTCAAAATTACAACGTTAATTTAGGAACGCTGCGCTTTCGGTGGAATCCGCCCCGAAATCATGCAGATTCCGGGCATTAAATTATCCAAAAGTTGATGTAACATGCGTTTGCGAAAGGAATGCGTATAAATATGCATTAACGCATGCATAATACGATATCCCGGTTCCCAAGGGGAGCGTACGCAGAGCCGGATCGGTGTCCACGTATTGTCCATCGTAAATCAGTAGAAAACTTTGTTCCCCGCCTTCCGTGTTATTTACAGCCGGAGGTCTAACGATCTGCGATAAGAGACAGACGCGAGAGATCGTCTTCGATCCTCGGCGATTCGCGTCGATGAGCCCGGACGAATCCTAAACGCGACGGTCAAACTGTGGCGTGTTACCCGTCCGTCCAGCTCCTGTCAATCGATTTTCCACGTGCCCCACCCCCCCCCACCCCTGCTATAAATGCAGTATTCGCTGTTATAAATGCAGTGTCCCTTAATACCTTGCACGGGGCCAGTTTCGCCGAGCTGTTGCACGTCGTTGCATATGGATACGCGTTTACTTTGTTAACGCGGACACGGCCGGAACGATCCGGACACGAAAGGTGACGCGGCCGACGATTTCTCTCTCTCTCTCTCTCTCTCTCTCTCTCTCTCTCTCTCTCTTCGTGTCTCTCGTCGGAACGCGGTGCATCGCGGCGCGGCGGAACCTGCGGAGATGCGTCGCGATAAAAAGTTCATTTCCGCAGCCGCGGCCGTATGTCGTTGCAACGACCCGTGGGGAAGGTCAGGAGGCGGATCGCCGTGCCGTAACACTGCGTTCCTTTCTCCGTTCCGTGGAATTCCGTTACGATTTGCTCGCTGATGCCATCGCTGTTCCGCGAATCGCCGCCTCTCCGCTCGATTCGACATCATTCTCTCCGTACCTATCCCCCTATTTAGCATCCGCTTTCTAAATTACACGGAGACACCCTAAACACTCTAAGAACTGCATCGAACGGTCTAGCAAAGAGGCTTATGTTACATTTCCGTGAAACAAGAACACGTGAATTGGAATTTCAAGTCTACCTCAGCATGAATGGGGACCTCGTTTCATTTTTCAGATAATTAATCGCCACCTGATGCTATAATGATAGTTAACAAATTTCCACGGAAAACCGAGGGTGCCTGATTACTAGAGTGCGGATCTTTATGCAAAATAAAAATCGTCTGCATCGATTTCAAGAAATAGAAACCAAGTTGAATGTTATTTCTTCACTTGCTAGTTTTAATGGACGAGAAATGGTATATTGACATTTGAAATTGTCTAAATTTTCCTACAATTTCAAATTTGATCTACTCAATTTTGTTATAAATGCATAAAGATCCGCAGTCTACTGATTACACTCTAACAACTGCATCGAACGGTCTAGCAAAAAGGCTTATGTTACATTTCCGTGATACAAGAACACGTGAATTGGAATTTCAAGTCTACCTCAGCATGAATGGGGATCTCGTTTCATTTTTCAGACAATTAATCGCCACCTGATGCTATAATGATAGTTAACAAATTTCCACGGAAAACCGAGGGTGCCTGATTACTAGAGTGCGGATCTTTATGCAAAATAAAAATTGTCTGCATCGACTTCAAGAAATAGAAACCAAGTTGAATGTTATTTCTTCACTTGCTAGTTTTAATGGACGAGAAATGGTGTATCGACATTTGAAATTGTCTAAATTTTCCTACAATTTCAAATTTGATCTACTCAATTTGTTATAAATGCATAAAGATCCGCAGTCTACTGATTACACTCTAACAACTGCATCGAACGGTCTAGCAAAGAGGCTTATGTTACATTTCCGTGGAACAAGAACACGTGAATTGGAATTTCAAGTCCACCTCAGCATGAATGGGGACCTCATTTCATTTTTCAGACAATTAATCGCCACCTGATGCTATAATAATAGTTACCAAATTTCACGGAAAACCGAGGGTGCCCGATTACACTCTAAGAACTGCATCGAACGGTCTAGCAAAAAGGCTTATGTTACATTTCCGTGAAACAAGAACACGTGAATTGGGATTTCAAGTCTACCTCGTCACAAAATGGGGACCTCGTTTCATTTTTCAGATAATTAATCACCATCTGATGCTATAATAATAGTTACCAAATTTCACTGAAAATCGAGGCTGCCTGACTGCACCGCTTGCGATTCCATTAACTAACAAGTCTCAACAGGTTGCATCGAGTCCCGTTGGTTGAAGGTCTCTTCCAAAAATTCGTAGAATAGACAACCGCTTAGTTCCTCTTAGCTCGTCGATCCCTCTTGCACGGTCCTCGGTCCAGCTAGGCCCTTTGAGGCACACGTAAAGCTAAACAGACCTCCTCGAAGCTAAATAAGCCGACAGGCTCTCGTCCCGAAAGAAATTCTAGACTAAACTTTGCTCCCCACACTTGATATCTCCTTGGCGGAGGGGGACCGTTCGAGAGAGACCACCCAGCACGTGAAATTTCACGATACCCAATTAACGGATAAGCAAGCGGGTTGTGTATCGGGACCAGCTTCCTGGGGAGGGGTCGAAGAATTCGCGACAGCGTCCCGGACGTTGACAGTAGTTCGTTACTCCGCCGGTGTCATCGCATTTTTCTTCTGGCATTTCGTCGTCTCGAGCCGCGGGCGGAGCTCGGTAGAAGGGGGGGGGTGGCGAGGGGGAAGCCGAGAGTTCGGGATTATTGTGAAGCCGATCTCGGAAGTAGTTAAAACTTGGAGCTCGATGCCGTCACCGGTGTAGCGTCTGCCGGCGACGGTACCTTAATATTCTATATCCGGCGATGTCCGCGAGGTAATTGACTTGCGAGTGGAGAAAGATCCGTCCCGAACAACCCTTGGGGGGGGGGGAGAGGAGAGAAGATCGCGGATGAAAGTTGCCGGCCGAAAAGTATTTATATTGTCGCGATAGGACAGGCCAGAAAAACGGAATACGCTTGGAAGAACGAAAATTAGGGCTGCTCGAGACGTCTGGACCGGCGCGAGGAGGATATCTTCTCGGGAGGATCGTCGGAGTTCTAACGGGATTAAAATGGAGCGGGCCCGGGAGGCTTGATTGAATTGCAACCGACACAGGAAGTGGCCTCGAGATAACGCTTGATGAATAAGTTATTCGTAATTCCGCGGGTGCGTTTCGCGGCAGCGCCAACGCGGGAACCGGCCGACCGCTTGGGAGGGGCGCTCGGGCATAAAATTATAATAAATTTGCCACTTTATGTAAAATTTAATCTGGCCTGATCGCCGGTTGTATTATCGTTTTATGAATAGCCCCAGCCTGTGTTGTATTTAGAAGTGCGCGCGCCCGGAATAACGTCCGAGTACGGTCGCACGCGTAACTATGAATAGTCAGCGGTTTTAATCTGCGGGATCAGGTTTTTCCGAGGGTAATAAAAAGTTTCTCAATTTCGCCTTCTAATAAAAAGAGAGACCCGTTAGCTGAAGGGGGTGGACCGTTTGAAATTGAACTGCTACTTCCGCGCCACCTAGGTTTCCGATGCGAACGCAATAATAATAAACAAGCTCGCCGATCGGCGATTTTGTGCGGCCGCAATTACGGTGATTGCGTCGTTAGACGATTCTAAAAATTTATGAACACAAATGATAGGTACAAGATGGCTTCTTATGACACAGGTCGTACCAGAAGAAAATTCGACAAACACGATCGATAGTTTAGATAAATGTGCTTCCAAACGATTATCTAGTGATGTCCTGATGATGAAAGCCACAAGATCGTGCTTTATGATACATACCGTATTTATAAAAAGTTCTTCGTGTGGAAAGATCGATAAATCCCAGTCGATAGTTCAGAGGAACACGATTGGATTGTGCGCGGGGTTGCTTCAAATTTAAAAGGATTTCCCGACGGGAATTAATGAACAATCGCGAGCCTCGATTAATTTCGGCGAGTTTCCGCCGACCCGTTTTCATCAACGTCACTCGCGTCGCTTCTTGTGCCCCGGACGGCCGGCGAATCGCCGTTTCCCGGAACAAATTGTCATGGCCTCCGCGGAGTTGCCAAATGAAGACCCCTTACGAAATCGATCGATGACCGTCCCACGGTTGTTACGGTAATTGCGTTAAGTTTTCAACGTTCGTTAACGATTTTTCTGATTTTACTCGCCGGGTGCTTGACCTGCCCGGAACGGCCGGACGAGCCGCAAATCGTGAATTTGTTTCATGCGTATCTTTATCGTTTATGCGATCAGCCAAGAGCTCTACAATTAAGATTTGATTATTCATCGGGTCTATAAATAATTGATAATTCCAAATGAATTCGCGTCCCCGTTCAAGAATTCTCTGCTAATTGGAGGTACCTCGATATCTTGAGCGTTGTTTAGTCATTTCATTTTCGTGTAATCTTGTTTCTCGACCGTCGCGTCGATACGTGTTAATTCGGCGGCGGAGGCGTGTGTACACACGCTCGCGGGCCGGTCTCGGATAATATAATGACCACTATTTACACAGCTGGATCCCAATCATAATCCCTAACCAACCGCGGACGAATGCGCCGCGTGTTTGTTCCATTTACTCAAGGGTGCTCTTCGAGAAGGAACTTTACGACCGACCTGAACCGCCGCCGCCGCCGCAGTCCGCGGTTCTCGGCATTCCGTTCTGTATTTCTGCAAGAAAGGGTCAGGACGTCGTTCCAGGGCGGCGGACCCCTTGTCCCGACGCTTTGTTAAGCGCAATAACTGTGCCCGGCGACTGCGAAACTCTAATTGTTACTTGGCAGCCAAATCGGACGGAGGATCCGAGGACTTGGACACTCCGGCCATTGCATCGACAACAGTAGCTCTGAAGTGACGACACAGCGGACTGCACTAACGAATTTAGGCTACTCGGCCCTTCGGAAAAGCTGTTCGACATTTTTCGAACCAGGTCGCGGCTCTCTGTAATTCGTTTAACCCTTAGCACTCGAATGGCGACTGTAAGGCGCCACTAAAAATTGCTATACCATTATTCAAAATATTTTTTACATTATTAAATTGGTTTGTATTTAATAAATTACTAAACACTTCAGTATTGTACGAATCAATTGCACCATTTTCGTATGTATAACATGAAAAGAAAGTATATAGGAGGGAAATACTCTAGGTTAGAAGAAATGTTTCGTTTTTGAGTTAAAATAGCTTCGAGTGCAAAGGGTTAACCCGCTTCCTTGAAAAACAGCTAACGACATCTATCACAGCACTATAAATACGACAGTTACAAGCATTTTAAAAGTTAATGCTGTTTACATATAAAATTAGAAATTCTATATTTTCCTAAAAAAATTTACCGTCCTATACCTTCTCCCGACAAAAATCTACTTTCAACCCTCTTTTTAGTGGTAAGGCACCACTAAAAATTGCTGTACCAGTATTCAAAATATTTTTTACATTGCTATATTTGTTTGTATTTAATAAATTACTAAATATTTCGGTATTATACGAGTAAATTGCACCATTTTATAACAAGAAAAAAAAATATGTACAGTCGGGGACAATATTAAAAATTGCATAACTTTTTTAAAATTGATCCAAATGACTTGATTTTTTTAAAGATGTTACACTGATTAGTTTGCTAGACAATGAGTAAACAAAAATTTCTTTAGATTGCAATTGGTTCGAATGATAAAAAATGAAAAAATGATGATTTTTTCACTTTTTTATGTAAACCTATAATGATAATTTGTAGTATATGCAGTATATGCATACTGAAAATTTCATCGAAATCGGTCAACGTTGCAATGAGCTACAAACGTTTAAAGATGATCACATAAGGGCGAAATTCCCTGGCAAGGTCGAAAATCTGCGACTTTCACCCTTAAACTCTAATATTAAAAAGTTTGTAGCTCATTGCAACGTTGACCGATTTCGATGAAATTTTCAGTATGCATATACGTTACCGGAATCTACAAAACGCATTTCTTAAATTATCATTATAGGTTTACATAAAAAAGTTAAAAAATCATCATTTTTTCATTTTTTTTATCATTCGAACCAATTGCAATCTAAAGAAATTTTTGTTTACTCATTGTCTAGCAAACTAATCAGTGTAACATCTTAAAAAAAATCAAGACATTTGGATCAATTTTAAAAAAGTTATGCAATTTTTAAAAGTGTCCACTTAATATTGTCCCCGACTGTATATATATATAGAAGGACAAGGTTCTAGGTGGGAAGAAACGTATCGGAGTTAAAATAGCATCGAGTTCAAAGGTTTAAAAATTATGTTTCACTGTACCGCATCGTAAAAACGCTGGCTCCACAGATCGGAAAGAGTAGTCTCTGTTACGTACCTGCAAACAGAAAATAAATAGTCGAAATTAGCACAAGGCAAACAGTTAAATAACTACGTTAGCAACAAAACGCCGTTAAAAGCTTATCGAAAGACAGGATTCAGAGGTCGGGATGATTATGGCTTCGATTATATCGTGTGTACTAGTCCAGAGGCTTTAAAATCCGAGGATATACAGTAGCAGGTTGTTTGATGAACACAAGGCAACGATCAACAAGCGAACAGTTAATCGGATCGCGAAACTGTTTCGTAATAGTTTCCGGCTACGGGTATAGAAAATCGGTGTTGGGCGAGTCGATGACCCAATTACCGCGTGCCCGCCCCCGGGCCCACAATTAGAAGCCGACCATTTAAATCGCCCAGGGAATTGTATTCTAAGAGGGGCGCGGTGTATCGCGATCATCGATCCCGAGGAAACTAGAGGAACCGGACACGAAGGTGGCTGTTTATCGCCGGAGAAATTCCTGTAATCCTGGTGACAGTAATCGTTGCGGATAAATTAGTGCCGCGCACGAAGTTCCCCTGGCCCTATCGTCCGCCGGTTATCAACGACAGAGGGACGGTGTACCGTGCTCGGTGTACAATTAAGAAGAGATTAGGAGTTGCTCGCGATCGGCGATTAGCCGCTCAGGAAAAATGAGAGAGAGAGAGAGAGACAGAAAGAGAGAGAGAGAGAGGAGACTCGGTGGCGCGGAAGCGGGCCCGAGGATGTCGAAAAGTATTAGCATCGCTTGATCTCTAATTGATAGGCTCGGTACAAACAGGAGCGAACCGCGAAATCTCAATTACCGATCCCGGGTTGGACCCTAATTACGGTCCCACTCGGTTCCGTGTAATTAAAATCAACCGGTGTTCTCTGTGACGATTAAATCTTTCGACGGGCGGGATCTATTCATTCCATCCAGTCGTGTACGGAGATGCGCTTGATCCGTTTCCCTCGCGGAAGAGGAAGCACCGGACGTTTATCAACGTCATCAACGATACTCAACGCTCCTCCGAAATTCAATTCTCATGAAATATTAAGCAAAACGGCTAATTGCGTCTCGACGGCGCTGGTGTATCCCATCGGTGTCCTGTGCGAAACGGAATTAACTAAAAACGGCGAGGAAGGTAGAGGGGACACGTGGTTGTTCCGTCGGCTAAGACCAATTTTTACGATTACTATTTTCATGGCACTTCGTTAATTTTTGTCGACGCGTTTCTCGCCGAGAGAGGAGCGGCGAAGAAGGTCCCGGCAGCATCCTTCGTACGGAACCCGATCCTTTAAAGTGCAGTAAAATTTACTTCGGTATTACTACTGCCGATTTTACGATCGTTCGAGATCAGAAATAAAATCCGCCGCGGCCGGTGGACGGTCTTTTCAGAGAGAAAAGAAGCCGGGCGAGTCGGTCGGGGTTTGCTTTTATTTTTTTCCGAGTCGGGGAACTTATTATACCGGGGAGGCTTTTAAATCGAGGCCGCGGCTTAAGAAACCGAGCGTCGGTAATCCGTTCGTTCCGATGCTACCAAACCGAACTGGTTTCAGGCCGTCCGACGCGACGCGACGCCACGGCGCGCACACACCCTCCCACCCCCGTCGAGAGACGCGGGGATCGACCGTGCAATTTGAAATTCCCGGGCAATAACGGCTACGCTGTCGCGATTACACGAGGTTTAATCGCCGCCCCGATGATCCTTTACGACGCCCGGACACCGCTGCCAGAAAGCCCGCGAAGACGCGATAAATTGCGAAGGAGATGGCGACCCGGGAAATCGTCGAAATGGAAACGAAAGCTCCCTCGTTTACGCCGTATCTGAAATTAAATATCGAATCGTTGTCCCCGCGATTCGAGTACCGTGTTCCCGTTATCCCCTCCTTAATTCTCCAATCACAACCCATTCGATCGCCGTTCCATCATGGTTTTCTATCTCTCTATCGCGCGGTGAGTCGTTCACAACTTCAAGTCGTATTCTAGGGTAACAGGCGATTCTTTTTCGCTGGATCCAAAGTACAGCGTTTTAACGCTAAACCTAGCAAGCATTAACATTAAGTATCTGGTAAATATTGCCTTGAGGAAATGGCAAGCCTAAATTTATTGATATTGTCCGTAATTTTCCATATAATAGAATTTTTATAATTTCAATAATTGTACGTTTAGCATTAACTCTTCGGGGACGACGATGTACGACTTTATACGACGTTACACGACGATTTAGACTTCTTGATACTTTCCCTAGACATGTTCAAACTCTAGAAAGCGAAGTAATAGTGTGACATTCTCGAATCAATTTTGAAATATTTCTCGCAGTGAACGCGATGTACCAACGTCGCCCCGAAGAAACTATAATTTAAATGCATTTTTCGAATCGATTGCCACCCAAAAAATAGTATACAAATATGTCTTCGTCACGTGTACGAGCGATTGTCGTTTGAAACAGCGATTCAAAATATAAATTAAAAGTCTGGGGATGCGTAAAATTTTCTAGGGCGAGCGTCAGCAAACTGTTCCGCAACGTTAGCTCCGAGCATCATTGTTCTCCGTTTTTAGGGTACGATGTTTCTCCCCCCGGAAACGACTCTACCTCTTTCGTCGACCATAATAGAGCGATACAGGCGACAAAAGAGCCAAATATTTTTCTCGAATAGGCCAACCCGTGCCCGTTTGGGGCCCGGCGCAAATTACCCCAGGTGTTCCTTTCTCGATCTGTATCCCGATGTCTAAAACACGCGATCATCTATTAGACCCGTACCGGTTTGTCGTCACGGCGAACATATCCGGATCGGGCTCTAATGCCTGGAAACGGAGTTTAAGCCTCGTGCAGCGGCGTGACTCGAAAAGTTAGGGAGGGCGGTACAAAAGGTTCACGGAGAAATAGGGGAGAAGGAGAGAGAGAGAGAGAGTGAGAGGGGGGGGAGGGAGACTGGCACACACAGTTGCCGGGGGAAAAGAATCTACCTGTGTCGGCCCGGTGCTACCGGGAAAAATGCGTTTTCCATTGCCGAAGAAATTTATGGGCCTTGGACAATACGAGGACCGATGCGCTCGTTCCACGACAAAGCTACGCGTTCCGCTCTTCTTCCCTTTGAATTCGCTGCACGTTACCGTCCTCCCCGGCGCTGTTTTCCCTTGCCCTTTTCATCGCGCCACCCGTCGTTTCAATAATTTCTGCCGTGTGTTTGCGTAAGCACGTCGCACAATGCCGGCGCCGGACATCTCAATTTTCCGTCGCGCTCTCTCGCGTCGTTAGGAACCCCTCTTCTGGCTTCTGAAATTCGCTAATCCAAGCCCGAGGGGATCCGACCAAAGAAAATCGAGTCAATTCTCGAAGCTCGTCAGGCCTCATCCTCGTGGCGCGCAAATTTAGATGAAACATCACAAGGCGAACTCCTCGCGTAGTTTTCGTTTCGTTTTTAACCCCCAGTCAATTCAACACAGTTTCCACGAATAGCGAGATTAAACACCCTGAATTCTCGATATTTGTCATCAACACGGGTCTGGTCAGCGTCGTGTATCGTCCAGGAGACATACCGTGTTATGTTCACACTCCTCGAGGCCTCTCCGCGGTAGTGGGGATAATTTCGCGACCTTTATCACTCAGACCTTAGCGACATATATAGAGAATTCACTGTAGTATGTACTGCACATCGTTTTATTAGTGAAGATCGAAGTCGCAATCTCAGCATAATACAGTAGTTAATTGACACTAAACCTACCACCACCGGTCAGATTTTTATTTTATCATTACTGAAATTATAAAGATGCTTTGAAATGATAAAAAGAAATATATTTAGCAGAGCATGTATTATAATACGAACCGCACAAAATCCAGATAAATTCAATCTCACCATTTTTGTAAGACACCATGTGTCAGTCACTTCTAAGGCTCGGTAGGTTTAGTGTTAAACTACCCCTTGGCTGCACGACTTTCATCATGACTAAATGATTAGAGAACAGGAAAATTGATATTCCTCGTACGTCTGCGTTTATTTTACTGCTTGAATATGGATGAAGAAAAGATTGTTCTCCATTTCGACTGGAAAGATTTGATCATAGATTCGTTATATTATACGGCTGGAGGTTAATTTCATGCAGTAGCCGTGGCGAATTTGACACACGTGTTCTGCAAAGATTGTCCGTCGATAAATTGCAAGAATATGGAACGAAACGAGGTTTCCTCGGTTATCGGGTCGAAGAACGTCCGCTCTAAAATGCAAAAAGTAAAATTGAACTGGCCCGGAGGTATGGACGCGTCGAGCGAGTCAGCTCGGCATCGCGTCGCTGTATTTCGATTACAAACTCCGAATCGTGTTCCGGTGTTTATACACCGCGGCGAGGCGCGCGGCTCCGGTCGCATTAAAAAAGATGAAATATCCCGAACAGCGACGCAATGCGACACAGCGTGTATTTTTGCGGCCGGTGGTGAGGATCAAAGTCCTTTCGCGATTCTTCGACTTCGAATTATAGAGAAAACGAAGGTAGTTTTCGGCGACAGGGTGGCTAGAAAGGTGAGCGGGAGGCAAGGGAAATAAAAAAAAAAAAATAATTGGACCGCGCGTGCACCGGCGAATTTATAGGCAGACGCACCGAAACCGAGCGCAGAATTGTGAAATATTCGAACGCTTGCTGTAACTCGTCGTCATCGTCAAAGCGCGCGGCGCTTTTTCCCCGACTCTTCTTTTTACGGCGTATCGGATTTTGTTGCGTTTCGCGCGTACCCCAAAAAATCGTGACCCTCCGACGATAGCCCGGCCAATACCGCCATTGCGAATTTACCGGACCCGCCAAATCCGAAAAATACATATAATTCTTCGCGTCGATCGAATCGGCCGGCAACAGTTGGCTGAATTTTTGAGGGTCAAGAAGAAACGCCGATCGTCGGAACGGGAAACGACGTCCGAAACGCTCGGAAAACGTTCGTACGCTTCATTAACTCGGCAGCGGGTTGTCAACAAATTAAATTACGCGACTGGCGAAAAATGTACGCGGCAAAGCAGGATGAATGGACTCTCCCCACGGCAAACGCATATTTCAAAAATTTCACAGCGCGCACGAAATTCCAGCGGAGATTTCGCGTTGGGTTTTCCTTCAATTACGCTCTATCCTCCAAGTATGCGAACGTACCCAGTGTAATTCCAAATTCTGCCTGAAGAGCATTTAACATTTTTAGTTGGCAAACCCGTGTTTTACAAATGTTGGCAGGAAATAAAAATTTCTTTAACCTGCTGGATGATTCCCCCCCCCCTCTTGTTTTTACAAGATATAGAAACCATTAGACTTTTTGACACGATCAAGCATTTCCAAATCAACCGTTAGGCAGCTGTGGCGATATTCATAATTTGTTAAAGTAAATAAATTCACAAAAAAATTACTATCTTTTCTCAGAATAAAGTCCACCCAAAACGGTGGACTCTAAAATTTCTGATTCCTCTATAATTATGCTGTAGTTTAATGTAATATGTTTAATGTATATGTTTTATTACATATGTATATATGTAATATTTGTTTAATATGTGTATGCTTAGCCCATTTGCATCGTTAGCGTATATATACGCTCAATTTTCCTGGTCACTATCACCGGAGCGTATTTATTTTTTCTTAAACTGCTGAAATATGAAGTTCTTTTACTTGTAGTTTTTTTTTAAAGTACATTTAACACACACAGTTTTGTACAATTTTTTAGTACATTTAAGTACAAAAATAAGTATGGTGATAAAGGCCTTCTTCTTATAAATATGAAATCGTGGTGGAACTCGCACATAATTACAAGATGGTAGTCAGGTGCTTCCCAGGCAAAACAACGGACTATTTACAGAGTAAATTACGTCCGTTACTCCGACGTTGGTATACCGTCAATCGTCTACTGGCTTTACAGTGTCCGTAAAAAAAATCAATTGTGTTTACATAATTACAAGATTCTGACGTTCGGAGAAGCTAGTTTCAGTCAGCTTGGACATACTGTCGTATGTTCCGGAAACGTGCAGACGCGATAAACGCATAAAAATCGACCGACTGTTGAGGGGGACAGCCCCGATCGTCGGTGTCCATCGACTCGGTTGGAATCAAAGTCGTCGGAATCCAGGGAAGCGTCGCTTCCAGGCAGTTTATTCAATTTCACGGAGCAACGGAGTCGCCGAAGATCCTCGCGCGGTGCGGGGTCGGGGCAAAGTGGCTTGCGGGGGGTGCCCGTTGGGAGCGTGTAAAAACCGTCCAACTATCAAATTCCGTGGAACTGTCGTCGTGGGTACGATAAATACGGGCCTGCTAGTCGCTTGATGCGCCTCACGGCGTGTTCCCACAATTCCGTCCGAAAATTCAAGCATTCAGGGAGGTCGCGTCACGTGGAATCGACCGTGTTCGCGGCCGGAAGTCCGCGGGCTAGTTTCCGGCATCGAAATCGCCGGGCAGAACGATCGGGAAGGGCGCTCGTCTTCAAGGGAGAAGGTGGGGGGGGGGGCCCGTCGCGTCGCTTGTCCCGTAACAACGGGCTTCCTTTCTTGTCCCCGTCGTCTTCTCTGGCCACGAATCGAACCCGCGGACGTGCATTTCACGCTCGTAGTTCGTGGTCCCGTCGCGTAATGGGTAATCGTAAACTGGCCAAGATTTCCAGTCACGTACGGGGAAGTCCGTTCGAAGCGGCACGTCTTGTCTCTCTCTTTCACTCTCTCTCTCTCTAGTCTCGCCGGGATTCGTGGTTTAGAGCAGCAGCAGCAGCTTTGGACCTCGTCGACCGAACAACCGCCGGGAAACATGCTTACTCTTCGTTTCCGCGGCTAGAAAAACACGGAGAAGAAAAATCCACCGGCACGAGATCGCGGCGACACTTTGCGGCCAGCAGTTTCTGTCGTTCGCGGTTCCGATGTTAACGACTGCGACACTCTTGTAATCAACCCCTTGTTCACCGGATCCGTAGCCTTCATTGTCGCCGTAATGCGTAATCGTAAATTAGGCGGCCGTTTTCCAGTCACGTACCCGGTTGACCAAGAGCAGCAAGGTTTTCTCTCTCTTTCCGGCGTTGGAGTAGATCGCCCGCGCCACCACCCCTCCGCCGCGTATGGTTATCCCACGTAGCCGAGGAAATGAGCAGAGGGATACGTCGAGGGGCCAAGGGAGATAAGAGATCGATGGAGATGAGCGCGCATAAAACGTGATCGGGTAATGCAATAGATGAGAGATCGATTGCGATTTCATCCTCTCCGCGAGTCAACATCCCCCAGCGTCTGTCTCCGTCCGGCCAGTCCGGCAATCTTTGTCTACCCCCCGTCCCTTCCCCCTCTTCCTGTTCGTCTATCATGGTCTCCTTTCACCTTCATATCCGTACGTGACTCGTACCTACCGGGTAGTCGGACCACGAGTACGTGCATCCTGTTATATAAGGAGTTTAAATTGAGTATCAATTTTCACCAGCCAGCCGGTGCGCGTGTTCGTGCTGGCGCGTTTCAGCGCACGGGAAACAAGCCTGGGCAGGAGGGAAGGGGGGAAACGACTTGAAGCGAAGCGACGCCATCTCGATTTTCTGGCTACCGATCGTTAAGAGAGAACGATTGCCTTTCCACGGTTTTTTCCCCCCGGTTTGATAGGGCACCGTAATCGCACCGGCGGCGCTGCGGCGCCTCTTCATCGGATCGACTACAATCGTACAAATCATCTCATCTACTTTCGCTGTTCGCGGAACGCGTTTCCCATTTATTGTTTCCTCTCGCGCTCTTTTTCCA
Organism: Seladonia tumulorum; assembly: GCA_913789895.3. Taxonomy (NCBI): domain Eukaryota; kingdom Metazoa; phylum Arthropoda; class Insecta; order Hymenoptera; family Halictidae; genus Seladonia; species Seladonia tumulorum. Next base: position 8,932,048 of record OU565279.1, on the reverse strand, counting down.
GAGAGATTTTTCTTCGTTTTTTTTTTTTTTCATTCGAATCGCTGACCCCGATTCTTCCGTTACCAGCGAGCGGCAGTCATTTCATTGAAATAGTTGCGGATGCGCACCGGCCCGGCGACTGCGGTCCTTTGTCCCCGATTCGAGCCGGGTTTTTATGCCGGCCCGCGTTTTTAACCCGCGGCCCGGGAAAGTTTGGAAAACATCCGAGAATCGAAAGAGTTGCTGGAAAATGCCTGGGAACGTTGAAACAACTCGGTGAGCCGGCTGTGTCGAGAGAGAAAGAGAGAGGGAGCTAACGCAAAAATAAGTGGGCTAGGCCGCGGTTAGTTAGACTCTCTGCCAAAAATGGAGCCGGCTGAAACTGCTTCCGGAATTTAATTCCGATTCGCTTCCCCCCCCCCCCCTCCACCCCCGGAACACGGACGATGCTCCGCGAATGATCGATCGGAATACGATCTTGCGTCGCGTAGGTTCACGACTTTCTCCGGCGAGAAGCTTCACGCGCGGCGTAATGGTTCGCGAAAGCGGATCGGCAGGGAAAAAAGAGTGTCGGTATCTGCTCGCGGTGATCTGCGGCAGCGCGCAAAGTGTCAAAAGGAGCGTGGAGAAGTGTGTCACGCGAGCGAGCCAACCCCGGGCTAGAAGTTCCCCATCACGGAAATTCAGAGCCGTCGCTCTCGCGAGCAAACAGCCGGAAAGCTATCGGGCGGCGCCGCGGCTTTTCAAGAAGTTTTGCGATTCTAAGAACACCGGAGAGTACCGGACGATTTTTCTCGCGAAATTAAAAACGTTGCGGCGATTAATAGTTTCCCGCGAATCCGACAGGGGTTACGAAAGTAAAGTCGAAGGAAAGTCCTCGAGGAATTTCTGTCGTCGTCGAAACGGCCTCGAGCCGCGCGGTTCGCGAACAAATGGCTCGGGCAGTCGCGATATTTCACGCGAAGTCCTCGTTACCGAGGGAACAACGGTCACGGAGGCTCGTCGTACGCGACGAACAATCCCTCCCCCGTCACGGGGGAGGACGACGACTCCTTTAATCGTCGCAGGAATCGTTTAATTACACGTTACGCGAGCACGATTTCCGTGACGAGGCTCGCGGGGGAGGAGTGGTTCTTTTTCAGAGCTTTCAGACGCTCTCTCTTTTTCTCTCTCTCTCTGTTAACACGTTTGATCCCTTTCATTCGCCGGGATAAATATCCCGAGCATTATAATATTTCTCGAGGGTCGGCCCCCGCCTTGCCCCCGCCTCGTCAGGGGAGTATTAGATGGTCGCGGAGGGTCCACGCGCCCCCGGGTGCTCTCTCTGCTCCCTCTGCTCGCGTGTCCTCCTCCTGCACACCCGCTCGCGGAACCGACGTCTCGTTTAGCCGTTGCCGCGGGACAACGGCGTGGCGGCAGCTTACCATGTGCATTTTAATTACGACATTAAGTCCCGGGCTCGTTCCGAGCGGTACCGAGAGTCCAGCCTCGACCCGTGAAAGGGAGCCGGGTTGCGCCCGGTATCGGCCGCCAGGAAAATGGCGGAACACGCACAAACCGCCTCCACGAATCGACCCCGCACAGCCCCAACCGGCGTTGTTTCAGGAATTTTCGAAACCGCAGCGTTCTATTTCCAATGAAATTTAACCCTCCGTCTGCAAATCTTATTTTTATCGACCCGTCCCGTACGCTTACTGGGTCGTTTATGTTCACCATCAATTTTTTTACTCTTCTACGCTTCCGGAAAATCTAAAAAAATTTTGCTAAAATTCTAAAATTTGCATCACGCGTGCAGGCGACTTTCCTATTTAGGAGAGAAGCTAGTGCCTCTGGTTGTTCCGAGTTGAGTTTCTATTATGCTTGTATTGAAATTCGAGAAACTTACTTTCCACTTTATAACAGGATTCTTATTGAACGAGTGAGCTCTCAATCGTGAACCATTCCACAGCCTTGGTGGAAGACAAGCGACATTAACACTTTGAATGCCAAACTAGAAACCTCAAAAATTCCATACAATAAAAGCAAGTTATTTAATGAAATAAAAATTGAAAAAATTAAACGTATGATATCGAGTAGTCCTCCAACTTTCTTACATTTTACCGATCCTAATCAAATTTGGTGCAATGAATATATTAACCCTTAGCACTCGAATGTCGACTGTAGGGCGCCACTAAAAATTCCTGTATCATAATTCAAAATATTTTTAAAAATAATTAAACTTGTTTGTATTTAATAAATTACTAAACATTTCAGTACTGTACGAGTAAATTGCACCATTTTCATATATATCTCATGAAAAAATATGTATAGAAGGGAAATATTCTAGGTCGGGAAAAATGTTTCGTTTTAGAGTTAAAATGGCTTCGAGTGCAAAGGGTTAACATGAAAATTTATTTTAAAATCTGGACAAATAATTTCGTCATATGGCAGTCAACGCGTTAAGATGACACACATTTTTTCTAGAAAGAATTATACGAATTAACTGGTGATCCCCAGCAGAAAGGTTGAACACTTAGAATAATATAATAAGTATACTACGGAGCTTTATGCAGAATAATATGCAATAATTTGCAGATAATTTTAAGGTATCAGGAGCCAGCCTGCTTTTGTATTTTTCTGAAGCCGAGCGACGGACGTAGGATCTGTTATAGCAGCGGAGAGGTAGCCCGAGAACCATTAATATCGCAGACAGAGAGCCCGAAGAATCTCGGGCAGACAGAATAGCAAACCAGTCTCACAATTTGCTTTCCACGGGGTCCATAGATCACAGATTCCCGGAAGCCTGTGGAGTCGAGGACACGGGCAGTTTCGCGTAATGGCCCTCAAAAGGCGCGAGCCGAGTGAAGTTTAAAGAAACCTCGGACCCCTTCAGATATTCGACCAATAACGTGGCAGGGCTGCTTGTATACCGGCAGCCGGCGAAATCGGACGGTGGAATCTTTATCGATGGCCCGGAGTCGTCCTCTCTGCTGGCCGTGTGTACCTCTGGTCCTCCCGTTCGTTTGAAAAGCAATACAAACGCCTCGAGCTAGTCGGCACGACACTCCTCCCTCTTGCCTCTTTCAACGCGGCCGGACCGATCGAACGCGAAAAGGGGAGTCGAAAGAAACGGGCAAAAGGCAGATCGTGCACCTCATAAAGTGCCGCAATTTCCGACAACCATCGCGACTGCCCTCGTCCTGGCGAACCCGTACACCCGGTGCGTATATTTTAAATCGCGAGCCTCGCCGACAATTCTTGTTTTCCGAATCGTGCCTCTCCGCTTCGAGGAAGTTCCTCGTTTCGGGGCAATTTTCTTCGTCGATCCATTCCGAACCCCTCCTCGAAGAGGTTCTCGTTACCAGATGTTTCTTCCTGTAAACGATTTTCGTCGAAATTTCGTCCACCGGAAGATGGATCGGTACGTTCGAGGAGCCAGCCCGAGAGCGGCGTGATGAATGAACAGGCATCTCTTTGGTCACGTACTTTCAAGTGGCTGCTCATCTTTGGCCCGAGTTTTTGCGCCGCGAGAGACAGTCTTGGAATATAAAGCGGAGCTCTCGGGAGATGTTTTTCTTCGTTATTAGGCTGACGGATGCCGTCTCGAATTTCGATCCGTGCCCGTCAGGACTCCACGAACGCGCTGTGTTTCTGTCTTTCCCAAGGCCCTAGTGATCCTCCGTTCTCGATAGTTATCGAGTGTCTTCGAATGAATCGCGCGTTCATTTTATGCTCTATGCGTGATCCATTAACAGTCGTTAGATGAGTACGCCTATATCCGCTCGGACGAGATTACGCTTTTCTTTGTCCAAGTAATATTAGCGGTACTCATAATTATTTGCAAAGAATTCGTTTTGCTTTTAGTTCTGTGCCGATCTTTGAGGAGGAAACACGTATTCTTTTGCAGTTATCGGTAAAGCAGCCTGTGTTACCGATTACGCTTTTCTTTGTTCGGGTAATATTAGGAGTACTCATAATTATTTGCAAAGAATTCGTTTTGCTTTTAGTTCTGCACCGATCGTTGAGGAGGAAACGCGTATTCTTTTGCAGTTATCGGTAAAGCAGCCTGTGTTACCGATTACGCTTTTCTTTGTGCGGGTAATATTAGGGGTACTCATAATTATTTGCAAAGAATTCGTTTTGCTTTTAGTTCTGCACCGATCGTTGAGGAGGAAACACGTATTCTTTTGCAGTTATCGGTAAAGCAGCCTGTGTTCAAAATATTCTAAAAAGTATAATTTATCACCGGATATTGCTCCCTCCGACTATGATCTTTTCAAGTCTCTGGAGCATTATTTAAGAAATAAAACGTTCACTTCTGTAGAAGATGTAAGGAGGCACCTTGAGTCATATGTTGCTTTACGAATTCTGGATTTCTATAGGAAGGGGTTTGAAAATTTGCAGGAAAGATGGAAAACTGTCCTTGATAATGTTGGAGATTATATAATAAATTAAGAAATAAAAAAGTTTGTATTAGATTTCAAAATAATTGACTTATGGGGCGCCCCTAATATATTTCTTCGTGACCGCTTCCTCGTAGCTCCACCTCCGAGAAATAACGAATGGCACGCGTTCCACAATTAAATAAAAAATCACGGCACTATAAAAAGTTTGTTTGGACCGAAAAATTCTTTCGTGAAGTTGAAAGTTTTCGCGGCGAGAGCGTTCGCGCATTGATAGGCCGGGCAACGGGAAATTTCGTCGGCTATTTTTCCCCGTCTGGCTTTTCTGCCACTCTTTTTTAATAATTAGTGGCATCGCTGAAAGCGGTGGAGGGGATTAGGGAACAATGAGAATTAATGAAAAGGGCAAGACGAGGGGCGCGCGCGCGACTACGCGAGCGAGGAATAATTTCGATGGGCGTCGAGTTCACATTGCGAGGGTAACACTTGTAATTTCGTTCTCGTTGGGAAACAACTGCCGTCCCCGCTGGTCGTTCTCTTTTTCCGCGGGCTCTTCCACCCTCGTCCCGTGCAACGCTGCTCTCCGCGGGCAGCGGCAATTATAAATTGTCCGTAATTTCGTTTACTTTGCCGCGGCCGTGTCTCAAAAAATAACACAATGCAGCCGACGCGTCGGTTCTCGCGGATTGTCTCGTGCACGCTAATTTACACCATCGTTTCGCAGAATTCCTGGCTGACGAATGAACGAGGATTCAACGTACGTGGAAGCACAATTAGATCTGCATTATTCAAACGCGTTCCTTCGCCCGGGAATTGAACATTTATAGCGACAACCGCTAGTAAAACTCGCCAAATTCCACCGAAATGGTTAGAAACGAGAGATTCGAATAAAAAGATCTTTAGTTTTCAAAAGACAGAAGGGGAAAAGAGGCGCGCGCGCGCGCGACTATGTAAATTCAGGATTACATAATTAAACAGTTACCGAGGTGAGGTGCTTGGGAATTCCTAGCAATATCTACCCTCTAACCCTTGTCGCGCCGATACCGTCACATAATTTCCGCGTTACATAAATTCACAAGTCACGGTTTAATCTCGAGTTACATCTAGCGTTCCATTTTTCGCCACGGGGTCGCTCTGCTAATCGCTTTATATTTGTCGGCAATTAGAAAAGTCCGAGAATCAGCACTGGCCGTCGTCGGCTGCCTCTCGAGGAATTAATTTTTAATCTTAATCCGACTGCACCGGTGTCCGGTTGTTCCCCTAATTCTTATTTCAGGGGAACGCGGTCTCGGACGTGCTCGCGCGCGTTAAAAATACATTAAACCGAGGCTGTTGACTGTCCCGCGGAGAGGAGAGCCGCGGGCCCATTAATTATCGAGCGCGTTTATCGTCCGCTCGGGATTAAGACGTCGCCGATCGCCGCGCCGGGCCGAAGAGCCGCCGTTCGTTTCCCCGGTGAGAACGAAATTCCATTGTGCGTAGGGTGCGCGTTCGAAATCCGTGTTCCCTCGGCGGGGCCCGTGAAAGGACCCGCGAAAAGGAGCAGCGCGTTGGAAGACGAATGGCCGGGCGTAATGAAGAATAAAAGCCCGCGCGAGCCAGCCGCGCTCCACTGAAAACTCTTTTAAAAAATGACTGCACGCGCCCGGACCACCTAGGTGGCAGCGGGCCGAGGTGAAACGCACACCAGAGAGAGAGAGACAGAGAACGAGAGAAGGGAGAGAGAGAGAGAGTAAATGCCGAGGATCGACGTCGGAGAGTCTCGATCGTGGCGTCTCACTCGGCGAGGGAGATCCTGCCGGCAAGAAGTCGACAGTCTGCCGAGGATTAATTAAAGAAATTCCCGGGGCATTGTCGACGCTTTCCCAGCTCGAGACGGATCTTTTCCAGTGTCGGGGCCCCTCTCTCCCCCCGGATCGCCGGGAGCAGCCACGTCGGCCGGCCACGACTGCTGAAGACAAATCGCCGGTATTTGCATTTTTAAGCGACATAAATTAAGCCTCGCACCGAAAAACCACCGGCAAAGTCGAGCGCGTCTGTGACGCACGCCCCCCTTCTGTGCTTGTCCCTAAGCGGAGGACCCCAGCATGCTGGTGCACACGCACGTCTCGTCAGCCAGCTGATGGTCCAGCGACGTTGACGTCGTCGTCAAGGACGGGGAGCGGCGAGGAACGAATCAGGACCGCGCGTAAAAGAACCGATCGACGCCATTCTTTTTTCTTTTTTTTTTTTTGCGGCTTTCTATTTTATTCGGCCGTAAAGAAGCGTCGGCCGCAACGCCGCGGGATAAAGTGCACGCCATAAGCGGACGCGGGGCGATGGAGGCCAACCAGGATAACCAGCCGGAACGCAGCCGCCGATTGGAGGAGAGACCGTTCTCGAGGATTCACCGTTAAAAAATCAAAAAACCGACGGCTGCGTTTTGCAATTATGCGCGCGCGAGAGGGTTCTCGATCACCACCGTTACGACTTCCTCGTTACAGCGGGCCAGGCTCCTCGACGCCGGAACGTTTTCGACGGTCACGAGATCGTGGACCGACACATGCGACCTTGGCCTCGCGAGGTAACAAAATACTCGATTCAATTAGCAAAGGGACTCGACGCTGGAATCTGACCGCCCGGATAAACGAACTGCTCCGAGCGAGCCTATTCAATTAAATACTCCTCGTTAACTCCGATCGCGGAACGGGGCTCACCTCCGAACATTAAGTCACAGCGACTGACGCCGAGCGTTGCTGTTTCTTGCTTCCTCGGTTTTTGCGCGCGGCTGATTATTACGTTAACGCGCACACCGTTTCACCGGCCATGCTCCAATTCACGGAAATACTACGGGCTTTTTCTCGAGCTGTGATAGGCCTGGTCTATTGCCTCTGCAAAAGTTTCTACGGTAATTTTGATTATCGTTCCGAGTTGCGTACCATTCATTAACCTTCTAAACAAGGATAATGTGATAACTAGACTGCGGATCTTTATGTAAAATAAAAATTGTCCGCATCGATTTCAAGAAAAATAGAAACCAAGTAGAATGTTATTTCTTCGCTTACTAGTTTTAATAGACGAGAAATGGTACATTGATATTCGAATTTGTCTAAATTTTTCTACAATTTCAAATTTTATCTACTTAATTTTGTTATAAGTGCATAAAGATCCGCAGTCTACTGATTACACTCTAACAACTGCATCGAACGGTCTAGCAAAAAGGCTTATGTTACATTTCCGTGAAACAAGAACACGTGAATTGGGACTTCAAGTCTACCTCAGCATGAATGGGGACCTCGTTTCATTTTTCAGATAATTAATCACCACCTGATGCTATAATGATAGTTAACAAATTTCCACGGAAAACCGAGGGTGCCTGATTACTAGAGTGCGGATCTTTATTCAAAATAAAAATTGTCCGCATCGATTTCAAGAAATAGAAACCAAGTAGAATGTTATTTCTTCGCTTGCTAGTTTTATTAGACGAGAAATGGTACATTGATATTCGAATTTGTCTAAATTTTCCTACAATTTCAAATTTGATCTACTTAATTTTGTTATAAGTGCATAAAGATCCGCAGTCTAGTGATAACATTGATGTGCCAAGTATCTTTCTGAAATTGTTCGTATTCCTCTCAATTCCACGAATCATTTTTCCATTTTACTTTCTCATTATGCCGGATTTGTCATCTCAATCAAATTCATAATGGAAGAGTCACCCAGTTGATAACACAATGTCGATACATGTTTGTATTTCTTGCCAGTGACTTGATTACCTAAGACAGTATTTTTCAAAAGTCCTTGTCTGCAAAGAGTTGAAGCGATTCATTTACAGTCGAGTCGGAAAGTAAGTTTACATTTGGTGATATGTAGGCAATGAATATGATGAATAAAATCAAGTTATTGTATTGTTTTTATTTAGGAGGCGTAAGGAAATAAACGAATATGTTAGTAAAACATGTATTATCATTATTAAAGATTAAAGACATGTCATATTCATTTGCCTGCATACACCAGTCGTTAACTTACTTTCCGACTCGTCTATAGCTTCATTTGTAATGTGACATTTTGAACAAGCACGACGGAAGAAATCAAATGTTTTACAGTATCAAAAAGAAAAAAAAGACTCTTGGTAACCATTCATTGCTCTTTGGCATTGCCAATTGTGTTTTACCCAGAATCTCATATTATGAAAAAATACGTAAAATTGCAGAACAACAATTGCGAAACAGCTAATCGAACAGTACGAAAAATAAAAAATATTGTAAAGACAACAAGACACACACATGTGACATGTGCATGTGCATGTGTGACATGTTGTATATTGTATGTTGAAATGTTGTAAAATGTTGTATGTTGTAATGTTGTAAATGTTGTTGTATTTTCACCAGAAGAGAGGACGAGGATCGACATAAAATCACCGAAACCATGGAACATGATTGCTGATAGGGAAAGTAATCACTTTGCGTCTTAACATTCCGGACGTGAATGGAGCACTTTTTCCGGAAAACAAATAGGAGCGGTAACCGCGGCAGTCGACCGCGATTAATTACTTAACGCTTGCGGAACACGAGCACGCGAATGATGGGAACGGTGGTGCTCGCATAACGGGCGTTAATTTTCTTTCGCCGGGACTCGATTTCGATTTCTATCGGGGCCTTTGCGGGACGGGGTTTGACCGTCGCTTAAATTCGTTCGATCCCCGGTTCGGGGGTTCTCTTTGAAGCCCGATCAAGCCCGGATTCCCTCCAGGTGAATGGCACACCTCCGTCGCGTGAAATGAGCAGTCGTCGACGCGGCACGGAACGATCGGAATCGGACCGGCGAAGGCTTACGATAATCTCGCCTGGAACAGGCCGATTACGCTCGGTTCTCGTTTCACGGTGTTCCCCGACAAGCCGGTGTTCGGCGCCCCTGTACAATTCGACGCCGTTGTACACGAGTCGCTCACCGGGACGCTCCGCAGCGACCGCACGAAACACCGGCATCCCCTGATGAGATTGCGAGAAAGAGGGTGCCGAGAGGGTTGGGGGATGAGAGAAACCAAGAGGGAAGGAGACGGGGTTGCGATTCGGTGGAAACACTGCGGTCCGAAGTTTCGAACGCTGGCAAAGATGCAACGGCGAGAGGGGGGAAGAGGAGGAGGAGCCCGGGGAGACGCCGGAAATACGAGGCCCGTGGCGAAATACCTGTTCGATGGAAAAAGCCGAAGATACAGCGGAAACGGAACGGCGAAGTGGTCCGTGAGCGAAATGATCGCCGAATTTCTTTCCCCGTAATGTTTCCCTCGGACTCTCGCCGGGACCTCTTCCTGTGCCCGTTGCCACGGGAGCGGGAGGTGGACGGCCAGTGAAAAAATGAGGAAGAAAACAGAGAGGAGAGAGAGGAAGAGAGAGATATAGGCGGCTTTGACCTGGCTTCGATTTGGAACTGGCGGGGGCCAGCAGGCACGGCACGCCTGCACGGTTGCTCCGGTCTGGCCTGGCTCTGGCTCCCCGAGGCGAACGGGAGCACTCTCCGAGGAAATGGACAGATGGTCTGGAAGCTGCTCAATTCCACCTCGAGCAGAATCAGAATCCCGTTGTGTATATTCCCGCACGTTCGTTTCCCCGGCTCGGCGTGTTCGAGTTCGGCCACCGGACCGACCGGCCGATGGAAAATCCGGGCGAGGCCGGTTTACGTTCGCTTCGATCTGACAGTAGCTCCTGTTGGGTGCCAAATGCAATTTAGACCAGGGGAGGAAAAGTTGCGCCATTGCGCAATACGCCCCCGAGGATGCTCGACCCATGCGGCGCGTGTAATTAATCACATTGTCCGGGGCAAGTTTGATGGCACGCAGCCTAGCGTCAAAGACGCTACCACCCCCGACGACGCCATATTTTGCACTCGACGGCCTTCCATCGGATGAAATTAAAAGACGTCCCGTCGCGGTGGTCTTTTTCGAGTCACACCCTCGCCACCGAGCGTCTTCTATTTGCTTTTCGATCTCGCTAAAAGCCGCCTATGCTAAAATCCCATTTAAAAAACATTCGCGAGGCCAAAGCCTCGAGAAGATATCGTCTCGAGACAATGTTTACTCTATCGCTAAATGCGCGCCTCGAAATAGCGCTGATGTGTCCTTGGAAGCTTACGGTCACAAAAACTGGAGATATTTAACGCTAAACCCACCACGGTGTCAAAATGATCGGTTTCATATTTTACAATTATTGAAACTAGAAAAATTCGTTTGTGGAATTTTCCTTGTCCTAGCATTTATTATATCGAAAATTACGGACGATCTCAATAGGATTGGTTTAGATACTGCTAATGCTTGGCATTGGTATAAGAATCCACCCATTGTCTGGAGACTATCAAATCTCTACTTCTCAAATTGTGGAATCATAAATAAAATATAATTCGTTGACAATTATACTTGCCCTACAAAATCGAGTCAGACTGGTGATGAAGATTTTGAACAGAGTCTAATAAATATGTATGTTATTAATTCCCTTTAAAGCGAAATAAAACTCTATTTCGTTGTAGTCGATATACATCCTTTGGAGAAAACATAGGCATACAATAAATATAAATTATTTTTTCTTTTCTATGAAATCCTGAACGATGAAGAATTTCTAATCGTTATAATCGCAAGATAAATAGTAGTGCAAGGGGTTAAGGAGTATTATATACCTACTTAGCAATATCGAGAACGTCACAGAAGAGGATGTAATGAGATTTAGATATTTTTGGAGCGATCTCTTTTTTAAATGGAACGCCATATTTTCGAACAAGAGCGAGCTCGTGTCCAAGAAATTACGTGAACGATGGCATACGGGTATTTTCTGCCAGGAATGGCGCACGAACGGAGGAAAGTCGGTCGAAAGACATTTGAAATTCGCGACCGATTGACGGTATCCGTTTTCGATTAAGATTCTGCGGCGACGCTGCCGCGTATCGAATCGCAGAGACGCGAAGGGGTGGTGTGCGGGGCGGGTCTCTCTAGCCGGGTTTCCAACAACGGGTATAAATCATATCTCGAGGGTGGAAAGCGCGATGGTCCGCGAAGGACGACATCGAGCGGCCCTTCTCGAATTAATAATCCCGAGAGCGACTCCGGGCCGCGCGGCGTCTTGCTCGCTTTTGCCACGAGCACGGTGATCGAAGAGATCCGTTTCTTTTGGCACGAGGTTAGAGAACCTCCTCCCCCATCCACGAGGGCGGACGAACCCCACGGAGTGGGGGACAGATACAAATGGAATACACGGAATTCCGGGGCCATTAATGTGACCAATGATAAATCGCAGGCAATACTTTAAACGATGACTGCCGAGGCACCGTTCTTGTTCGTATTTTTGCCAAGAGCACCGCGCAGTCTGTCAAGAAGACATTCGCCCCCACCACCTTTGTCCTCCGCCCGGTCCGCGTCCTGGCCTGGCCTGGCCGGCAACCTTAATTCCATTCTGTCTCGCGGCGAGTACAGGCTGCCTCGCCAGACATCCGCTACAGTGTCCCGACTAATCCAATTCAAATCACTTGTTTCTTCGGCCTAGGAAAAAGAATTTCATCCACTATTCTTCGTATCGAAGTGGATAGGGTGCTGGCGGGTGAAATGAAATACCAGTTAAGAACTATCCACTTTCGGATTTGCAAGCACAAAGTTCATTTAAATCTCGCCAAGTTTATACACTTCGAGTATGGGACTAGGACTCGAGGTAGCGAGAAGAGATGACGACACAGTCACGGTAAAGTCAATGAGGTCCTCTACGAAGGACAACGAGTCCCATGGAGGGGAGACGAAGGGTCGCCAACGGAAACGTACGCGGAAAATTTCTTGGTCGTGCGGGACCAGCTATCAAGTATTTACGTATACCTGAGATAGACTCGTCACGAACCAAAGCTATTGCGGACCTAGGTGAAAATCCGGGTAAATCCCGTCCTCTAAAAGACAGGGCTTTCCCAGGACGCGGTAGCTGTAGACTCGCTACAGTACAGTTGCAAAGAAGACCTACTTCTTTGTACTCTTAACTGTTCTTTATGGTGACAGATCATCTTTCTTGAAACGCATCTGCGACTCATCGCAGCGTCAGGGGCATAGACACCGCACCCATGTAACTATTAGGTCGTCCCATAAGTATTCGTGCCGTTCACTCTTGTACCATTTGAATTCTAAAAATAAAATACGCGATCACCCTTTTTGGCAAAGACGTCGTACCATCACTATAAAATTTCTGCGGTTTTTCATTAAACCTTTGCGGACGACGACTTTTTCAGTCAGGTAGCAGGACGAGGCGATTTTTGCAAATATGTCGAGTGTCTTACATGGTACAATTAAATGATCTCTTCTTCTTACAAGAACCTTTTATCAATTTTATCTTACCTCGTATGAAAGAACACCAACGGCTAAGGAACCCTTCCAAGAACCAATAGTTCATTCCCTTCGGTTCAGTTATGATAAACGTCCAAGCATTACAATCTGGAGTACTTTTGATTGGATGGACAGCTATTATGACCAAGAGTGACAATATATTATCAGGTACTTGTACGTATGCTGTTTTATAGTAAGAGATTTGTGACACAACCACATTCCCTTCGGTTGGAGATAACGAAATCTAGCATAAACACCGACTGTCGCCTCTCGTTCGCAAAGGGTTAAAATACTTTTGAATGGTGAATAATATCAACATATCCACGGACACGAATTTATGGGACGACCTAATAAAAAAATTTCAAATCCTGTGCGAACCACACGTTGTCCACGTGCAGGGACTAGATTTTTTCGGCCTAAAACGGGCGATCGAACATTAATGGGGTTTTCGATAGGAAGCGTCCGGTACCCGCACGAGACCGTGCGCGCGCTTGTCCGAGTCAACGAACGTCGCTCTCGTCTTTGATTTATCGTCCGGCAATGACGGCTAAGTGCTCCTTTGACTTTCGTCCCGGGGCACCGGGGAACCGCGTCGTTCCTTCGCAAAGGGAGCCTGTAAATCACGCCACGCTGATAACCGATCGCGGGACACCGACGTGCGCTTCCGTGCGCTGCGTGACAGCCGTCTGGATTTTCGGCTTAATGTCGCGCCGTATCGATAGAATCCGGAGCGCGTTTATGCGTTCGACGACCCGCTCTCTCTCTCTCTCTGCTGCCTTTTTTCTTCCCCCAGGGTGGGGGCCACGCTCGAGATTTCGACCGACTTCGAATCGTCCGCTTCCTAGAACGAGACGTGCCCGCTGGTATCTGATTTCGCTCGAGGGGGAAACGAGTTCCACGAGAAATTAGAAAGGTTTACCGTTTTGTTTGCGCAGGCCGGAAAGACGGATATCTGTTTGCCGCAATTCGAGCCGTTGTTTGACGACAGATTATCAACCGATATTCGTGGTACGATTGATTCCCGTTCTCTCGTTTCCTAATAAAGTCGAAGAGCCGGGATCGTCTTCCACGATAAACGACGATCCGGGGGTATAAACAGATCTATTTTTCAGGACGTCGACGCGCGCTTGCGGCGCCGACGAAAATGTCGCGAGCTGAAACTTTAATGCGCGGTTTCACCGTGGACATTAAAGCGTCCGCGAGCAGAGCGAATTTTTCACTCGGCCGGAAATCGTCGAACGGGCTAAAAATCCGTGATTTACGACGGGCGGCGCGGCTTGTCGAGCCGGAGATCCATCCAATTATTTCTGTACCAACGTCAACGCATTTGCAATTTGATTTATCGCACGGTTCGCCAGCGATACCCCGGTTGGCGCGAGTCCAAACGCGCGCCGAATAACCCGCGCGGAAATCTTTTTTCTAAGACGGCCGTGGCGCGTAAAGCTGTCGAGCCGCGAACATTGCGAAACCGGGACTGCAAATGGATCCGCGGACGCCGCGCGCCGGTGCCTCTCTTCAAACAAACTGGTCGGCCCTCGAACAACAATCCCCGGCGCGTTTCTAGCAGGGAAAAACTAGCCCCGATTCGCCGCTAAAGATAACTAATTCCCCGGGCTTCGTCCCGGACGTGTAATTCCGCTCGGAGCACGGTGATCGACGACACTCCGGACGATCCAGACATCCGTCTCGCACGGGAGGGTACCACGTCGACAGAGGGGGACGACGACGACGACGACGACGTTATTTCGGAGCGGAAGCCCCTCGAACCAAGGCAAACAAGGGGAGAATCGTAATTTCTTTTCGCGTTTCGGGCCAGGAGGACCGATCCCGGAAGAGCGGATCGGTTTCCCGACAGGTTGACAGGCCCGAAATCTCGAGCAACCACCGAATGGGTGGAGCACGAGGATCCACACCGTGAAAACGCAGACTAATGACGCGAGTAGGCCGCCCACGGTTAGTCGAGCGAACAAGGACAAGCGGGGGCGATTCTGGTAAGGGATGAAGCAGCGGGGGTGGCAACGGAGCCGAAGAGGGCAGCGTTTGGTTACCGGGGCAGGGGCCGAGGGCCTGGACAGCTCCGAACACGAGAAGGTCTTCCCAATTCTCGGAGTCAATACACGCGGATATTGCAGCTATTTGAAGCCCCTTCCCGTTCGAATGAGAGTAAACGAGAAAGAGGAGCCGAGTGGAAATCAGGGAGGCGGGGAGAGAGAGGCCGGCGGGGGCAGAAAGAGGTGGCCGAGCGAAGGTTCGGGGGTTCGCACGGAGGGAAAGAGCGCTAGTGTCACATCCAATAAAATTGCCTGCTCACCCCCAGGGCCGGGGTCACCCTCGTGGAATAAAATGCAGTATCGGCCTGCAGCGGGTACCGATTGTAAAATGAGAGTCGTGGAGAGAGAGAGAGAGAGAGAGAGAGAGAAAGTGAGCAGGGACGGACGAAGAAGACCCAGCGGAAGAGCGGCGAAGGGCGAGGAACCAGGCAAATGTAATATAGAAACGTACCCGGCCGCTATTCCGCTCTCTCTCTCTCTCTCTCTCTCCCCGTCGGTGATCTATAATAGTTCCTGTTTCTCTACGGCGCACGGTCGATTTACGGGATACTGGGCCGTTCTCATGACGCCGGCAACAGTACAAACGTGTGCACGAGGCGCGTGCATGTATTTATGGCTCGTGGCCGAGGGATGAAAGTCGTTCGCGCGCGTCCACGGGGCCCCTACGCTCGTGAATAAACGAAGGAAACCGGGGGTCGGGGAATCTTATTTCCAGAACAAGACGATCCTTCTCTGGAGACGTGGTGCCGCGCGCCGCCAGGAAAACAAGAGGAGGAGTTACGACGGAAAACCGGGGCCATTTAAATGGAGGAATGTTACGTTCGATTGGACAAGCGATCGCGGAAGCCGCTTTGACAGCCAGCGAGTCGAAAGGTGAGGCGGTTCTCGGCGTCTCCTTCTCGAGTGCTCTTCGTTGATCCCCCGCTCTTTAACCGAGTTAAACGTCATTCGACGGAGTGACAGTCGAGCCGACGAAACTTCCAGACGACCGGGCTCGGAAACTGATTCCACCCCAGCTGTCACCGTCCCTCGATCCGTCCCCCCACCCCGACACCACCACCCCCGTAGCTCGTGGTCGTCGACGAGACCGGGACGCGAATTATGATTCACGGGCAAAACATTTCACTGGAAGCTACTTTTTCTCCCGGCGGGGAAAGGGCGGAGGGTGGACGCGACGGAGAAAAATGGCGAATAAGGCGTCGCCGGATCCTATTGTGCACGATCCTCGTCGATGTCGACGTCGAAACCGGGTGTGGGTGCCCCAGAGCAAATGATTTGTGGCGCTAGGCGTCCCGTCTCGTGTCGTCTCGCCTCGTCTCGATTCCCAACGGCGTATAGAGCCGAGAGCTTCTGCCTCGGAATCGATGCCCGGCTCTCCGAACAAGACTGCTTAATAAGACGCAGACGACGCATCGGGACGCGCGCGAGTGTCACAATTATCAGGACTCTCGAGCCCCGACGACTCGCTTCTTCGACTACACGCTTCATCGACTCTCTCTCTCTCTCTCTCTCTCTCTCTCTCTCTCTCTCTCTCTCTCTCTTTCTCTCTATCTCTCTTTCTTTCGTCCCCGTCGTCGGGGTAGTTCGGGATAGTCTCGTCCCGAGAGGTGGAGTTTCCAGCCAGACTTCGACTACTCGATCCTCCGGTCGCCAAGTGGTTCGCCCGTCTTCCTCTGTCAACCCCCTGACGCCCTCCCTACTATCCCTTCAACCCGCCGCCACCGTACGTGGAATCGCTCCTGAGTGGCTTCGCGATTGGGGTACTTAAGCGGGACACGGACGAAGCGTTAATGAATCTCCGTCGGGACTCGTTCGCGCCACCAGGTCGATACCCTTTAGCGCGCCCGAGCTTCGGCGAAGAACGGTGCCGGAATACTCGAAAGGGACGAATCAATTTGGCCATCGTCACGCTCTTCTGCCCCGTTGCGAACATGCCATCGCGATTCTCTGCGAGACGCTATCCCGCGATCGATAACCTGACCAAATGATCGTTTCCATGGACAAATTCGTCCTTGGCCCCCCGAGTTAATCCTTGGAAGACGACGATCGATTCTTGATCTCCTTCCGCGCGTAATATCTTAGGTGTTATCGTAATATGCCGATTAATCAGACTTTCCCATTTGTTTTACAGCTGTTTTCAAATTCTGGAAAGTAAGTTTCACAATCTCGCTACGGTTAAGTCTCAATGAAACTTATGTTTGCGAACATGCCATCGCGATTCTCTGCGAGACGCTATCCCGCGATCGATAACCTGACCAAATGATCGTTTCGAACGTTTCCATGGAGAAATTCGTTCCTGGCCCCCCGAGTTAATCCTTGGAAGACGACGATCGATTCTTGATCTCGTAATATCTTAGGTGTTACCGTAATATGCCGATTAATCAGACTTTCCCATTTGTTTTACAGCTGTTTTCAAATTCTAGAAAGTAAGTTTCAAAATCTCGCTACGGTTAGGTTTCAATTGTAGGGATACGCACGTGTACGATCGGCAAAGCGTGGCGGCAACGTGCGATATTGTAGTTGCCGGCCAAAACAACCGTCGGAGCGCGGCGGCCGCCAAAGACGTCCTTTGGTGATCTGCCGACTCCGACATACAATGTATAAACGAAGGCAGTATAAGAGGGCTGGATCGTCCGAGAGGTTCAGTCCAAATCTCGCCGTCGAACACGCGCCGTCAAAAATAAAACATATTCAAACCAATACGTTTAGAGTTTCTCGCCCCTACACAATTTTGTTTACATGTTTTTCAGTCTGCTTCCTCGATCGAGAAATTTTTTTAATTCATCTGACTCTGCCCTTCGGGCTGAGAGAATGACTTGTTCCGCGTGCAGGGGAGGTTTAATCAGAAGCTGGCATCGTCCGAGTGAAATATTCAGTGCTAAATACACAGCTAGGGCTAGGTTACGATTTTGTTTACATGTTTTTGGACCCTACATTCTCGGTGGAGAAATTTTTTGAATTCCTCTTGACCCTGTTCTTCGGGTTGAGAAAATGATGAGAAGGGGGTTTATTCTGAAGCTGAAAATTTCCGTGGTAAACATACTTGTAACAGTAGATGACAGAGCGCAGAGCCCGTCGTGACAGCAAGGGCTAGGTTTCAATTTTGTTTACATGTTTTTGGACCCTACCTCCTCGGTCGAGAAATTTTTTTAATCTGACTGCTCGTCGGGCTGAGAGAATGACTTGTTCCGCGTGCAGGGGAGTTTTAATCAGAAGCTGGCATCGTCCGAGTGAAATATTCAGTGGTAAATACACCTGTAACAGTAGATGACAGTGCGCAGAGCCGGTCCGCAGGGCGATAAATAAGCGGGATCGCGGGGAGACCATTAATTCGCCTAGATTCTGCAGGTAGGCCGGGGAGAAATTGCTCGTCAAGATACCATTACGCGTCCTGGGATCGTCCAAATCGGGCAGTCGATCCGAGCAATGGGCCAGAGAGACCGGCGACGGGACGGAGTATCATTCGAAGCGCATTCCATTCGTAATCCGTGCTCGCTGCCGGAAACCGGTATAACGCCGCGGCGCAGCTCTTCCGCGGAGCTCCGTTTAAGGGCATCCTAATTGTGCGGCGCGAAGATCGGGGATGCGATCGGCGACCCTTCAAGCCCGCCGGCCGGCTAGAAAATCGTCCCGGTACGTAAAGGAGCGGGAGAACGCGTGTCGCCGTGGCGCATGGAAAGGAGATGCAATCGGCCATGTAAAACAGGGCTGCCGGTAGCGTACATCTCCTCCGCTCCTTTGCTGGCGTTCGTGGCGTTCCCGCGGACCGCCACCGTCGAGCAGTCACGAACCCAGTGAACGGAAACCGGCGAAACCACCGTACCCCGGGGCTTCGCGCTTCTTTCGGAATTAATTTTACAACCTCCGCGTGTTAATTCTCCGACTCGAGCCCGGTATTAAAAGTTCCGGAGATAGGGACCTTCCCTCTAATGAGCGTCGCCCTCCTCGCCGTTCCGAGAACACACCGTTCGCGCGAATCCACTTTCCTCTTGATCGATCGTGAGAAACAAACATCTTTCTTCTTCCTCAACATCCGTCGGAAAGCTCTGATTCGTCGAACCGAAATGAAGATCCGTCGCTAATGAAATAAAGATTAAGGAAGAAACGTCTTCTGTGAATCTTCGATTCGTTGGACAATTAGCTAGTCCGGTTTGGGAAGATTCGTGGGAACCATCGGTCCGCGAGCGTCGTAACGACATTTCCGAGCAAGGGATGAGCTTGTTGCCTGCAGAATCCCCAATAAATGCATCCTCGGCGCAGCCGAGCTCGGGGCTGTTCGTTCCCCCGGCGTGCACCTTCCGCGTTTCAGCCGGTTGTACGGACTCTGATTTCAATCTGACCATTCGTGTTTCGAGCTTGCGGTAACATGGGGCTGGAACGGCTGCGATGGCGGCGGTGGCAGCAGCAGCAGCAGCAGCGAGAACGGAGCCGAAGGGGAGGAAGTCGTAGGAGACGAAGGAGGCGGAAAAGGTGGCGGCGCGCAGAGGGTGCCACAGCCGCACTTGCCTCGCACGAAACACGACTGCATTACGCTCGGCGCCCGTACATTAGGCGAACAGACGACGAGTTTCCAGGCTGCACACACGATTGGCCGGTAATGCGCCTGGAATTTCCGACCTTCAGCCGCGGTTACAGATGTTCCTCTTACCGAACACTTCCGGGACACTCCCGAATACGTTCCCGCTAATGCTTCCGGCCCATTCTTATCGGAGATAAGCGAACGATTGCGTCGAGAGATTACGGGACGATTCCCCTGAACCACTTGCCGAGGTCCGCGACGACTTGTCGACTATCCACGAGAAAGAAGAATTTTTTACCTTTGCAGAGGCTAAGCGGATCTCCGATCTGGACAGACTATCAATTTCTAAATTATTTCTATGCTTTGTTATGCAATTAAGGCTTACTGAAATTCAACGATGCCATAGCGCTTATGCGCACTAATGTAAGGGATGGCCCAGGTAAATATAAGGGACGGTGGGACTCAGTCGGGGGCGTAAAACTAAGGTCTTCGGTCAGTCCGTCTAAAGAATCTAACCCGTGCGGATCGCGCTAAAGTCTCACATAAAGTCACCGTGTCGAATACCGTTCGTTTACCGTTTAAGCATTATACTGTGATACACGCGGATACACCGTGGCGTTCTAGAAATAACATCACAATTTTACAATAAAGTATATATATGTAAAGGGGGTCTTGTTTATTTCACAAGACAGATCCTGGATAAAGGTTATTTTCTAACAAGGCTAAGCGGATCTTCGATCTGGACAGACTATCAATTTCTAAATTATTTCTGCGCTTTGTTACATGCAATTGAATTTTGGAGTCTAATTTCTGGTGTAGACGAAGACAGTTGATTATTTAACACGTTAAGTGCCAAATATCAACCCCAGAGAATCTTTCAAAATCAGAGTAATTTAAATAATGAAACCAAAACTAGAAATTTAAAATGTATTATAGTGGTTGCTGTCTAAACCCTTTTGAATTCAGAAAACTCCAGTAAAATTCGGTTTAACTGGATGTCTCATAATAGAAATGAATTTATAAATTCAGTGAAAAATCACTGGCAGTCATATGTGACTGACGTGGCAGTTAACATGTTAAGGGCAGTAATACATTATGTGTTTCCACAGGATTCAGAAATGCTTCCAGGTGAATTCTACTTGTGATACTTGTTATCTTCCAGCAGTACGAATTGTTATGATATTATTCGTTTCGTGAGAAATATTTAACACTAAACGTATCAAGCTATAACTGTAACAGGTACATGTTGCTTCATAAGAATGACAAGATTTAATTTATTTAGACTTTGCGCGGTTCTTATTGCAACGCGTGCTCTGCTAAAGATATTTATTGAATCATTGCTCATGAAAGCATCTTTATAATTTAAAAAATTGTCGAACAAAAAATCTAGAAACGGTCGTTTGACCGGTGGTGGTACGTTTAGCGTTAAAACCGTATTACATTCACACTTTATTTATTTCATCTCACACTTTAAATACGCATCGGTAGAAAATAAAATGATTTATATCTCTTCGAAGTGAAGTCCCTCCTACTAAATTGCTCGAATATTTCATAATAGTAATATAAATACTAAAGAAGCTAGACAACGAAACAAACGGATACGTGATGTTTTTTCAACATTTTTCTCGAACCACCTCGCAGCACTTGGAGGAAATAAAAAACGGAGAACCAGCAGGAACGAGGGAGCCAAACAAATTGCAGCGTCACTTCACGATCAGATCATTCGGGTTCAATGAAGAGATCCCTGACTCGGCCTGTCAAGATGTTTGCTCGAGAAACTATACCGGCGCGGCGGCTAGAACCGCGAGCGAGACCGGATGTGTTTTCGACAGTGGGAGCCCGGCGTAGTTTTCGCGGCGGTCAATTATCGAGGCGAGGTCCGTACGACTGCAACGAACGCGTGCAATTACAGATAAATACACCGCCATTGTCCGGCCGGCCGAGGTAGTTGTAAATTTCCCGAAGAATTCGCGCCGGGTGAAATACCAATGGCACCCCCGTCGTTCGTCCAGTTGCTTTTCTTTTTCTTTCTGTCTAGTACAATGGGAAATCCATCGGCGTGGCTCGCGAGCCGCGTTAGTTATTTTATCGGGGGCGAGGAGAGCGAGAAACAGAGAGAGAGAGAGAGAGAGAGAGAGAGGGAAAAAGACAAAGAGAGCGAGAAAGCGAGAGATAAAGGGGGTGAGGGCGTCGCGCGCGATCCAAACGGGACGAAAGTCGAGGACGGAACGCAGGAATGTTGCTCCTGGTGATTTCGATCCGGTCGGGCATTATCATCGGGTCCATGTACGGTATTGCCACCGGCGGGAATAATAGTTAAGGACAATGGAATCTCGTGGCGCGATAGCGCCGGCGACGACCGTTGACGGGCCGCTGATATAACGTATACGTTACTGCCGGTGACGGACAATGGCCGGTAATTAATTACCTACAAAGTACAGAGGGGGTCGCATTGTAGTGTGTATCTGGTATTTATCTTGAAACATCAACAATGCGCGGGACACCGGTGCGCCGCGCCGCGCGGAAAGAGAGCCGGGCCTGGGTAGAATCCGTGCGCCCGTTTCTCGCAAGGAATCGCACACGTTATCGTTTTCCGTCTAACCGTTTTTCTTCTCTCCCCTTTTCTCTCATTCCTTCCACGCCAGGTTTATCGAGCGTTGATAAGTGACGCGCTCCCCCCTCCCCCTTTTCCATCCCAGCCAATCGTGCACGCGTTTATGCATTCTACCACGTGCGCCGATTACTCAGCGTTTTTCCCTCGGTCCTGTCCGCGCCGATATTGTTCTCGAACCTCTGTCGGGGATTTTTCGTTTAGATCATCCCCGAGAAAGGGCCGCGAACACGCGAGCCCCGCGATCAAGATGGAGGATTCGAGCGTCCAACGCCTGATAGCGGCTAACCACGAACTCGCGATCGACCTGGCGATAATCGAACATGTGGGGGAGAAAAGAGGAATTCCGAAATTGTCGGTTTCTTTTCCCGTAGCCCCTCGTAGGTTCAATTGATCGATGAAAATGCGGAAAAAGTTTTCTGGTTCTGCCGCGCGTAGGGTTTCCCTCTGTAATTTCCCTCCGTTTCGAGACTGC
This sequence comes from Seladonia tumulorum, assembly GCA_913789895.3. Lineage (NCBI taxonomy): Eukaryota > Metazoa > Arthropoda > Insecta > Hymenoptera > Halictidae > Seladonia > Seladonia tumulorum. The sequence continues at coordinate 8,909,708 of OU565279.1, read as the reverse complement.
TGGGAGAATCGTGCTTCCCGGCGATCGATGCCAAACGTTGCGTCGCAGTCCCTAATGGTGATCGTTCGACGATTTGTCAGAAGTAGTTCTCGTCGAGGAAGAGGAACAAACGAGAACAGCGAACAAAGTTTATAAAACAGTGTCGCCCTCTAAATCGATTAACCGAACGATCCTTATTTACGCCGATCAGCCACCAATTCGGTGATCCTCCGGCAACTATGGCTGTATAGTCGTTCAGCGAACGAGCGGATCAAAGTTTCAGACGAGACGAGGAGACTCGTCTTCGCGAGTACGTACTTGGACTCTTCAGCCCGATGCGCGAACGGTTAGCCTAGTTTGATCTATCGATCACTCGAACTCCGAGAAATCTCGACCGACTAAATGGCAATATTCTCTACATTCGGAATTAGGTGGCGTTACGTTCCACGGGCCCGGGATATCCTTGACATTATTAGGAAGTGGAGCGCGCTCCCCGGAACACAGTTTCATTATACTCGAGTGTTATTATCAATTATAAACTCCCCGCAGACGACCGCGCAAAGTCCTACCTAACAATGCGCACTCCGGAAACCTTAAGAACGGCTTACCCTCCGGCTCCTCTCCAACCGGGCCGAAGGTCAAGCATCCTGCAGTCTACAAATCCGTCAGCCATTTCGTTTCCTTTCTAATTCGGAAATTCCGATGATACCGTAAACGTTTCTACCATAACTTTCGTCGTTATCAACTCAAGAAATAGAAATAGAAATAGAAATAGAAATAGAAATAGAAATAGAAATTCTTTGTAATATCGTCGTCTAAAAATATTCCTGCTGTAGTTTCGCATTAAGTTCAATAACACTGTTAATGGTGGGTACGCTGTCGCCGTTTCTGGCGTTACAGAAGTTTTAGATGATTCCGAGTTAAAAGGGGTTAAGTGGCCCACAGTTTTGACAGAGGAGATCGCGTCGAGGCTGGTTCGGAGACGCTGGTTTTCCGTGGCCGCCTATTTTCGCGGTCACAAATCATTCACCGCCGGAGAAAATATGTTTCGACGGTCTGGGCGTCGGTGCCGCGGACTTCACACGTTTGTAAACCCATTAACGGATTTAAGGCGGTGCTTCTGACTCTTCTCGAAACCCCTTCGCCCGGTCTCGGTCGGCTCCTTCCATCCCGGAAGAAAGATTTATGGGCCACTAAACGATTCCACGGAATTTAATTGCCACGTCGCCGGTTATTATCGCGCCCCAACTTCTTTACGCATCGCTGCTTATATATTAGATGTCGGCTCGATGAACGTCGATCCCGGGTGAGCTAGGGACACGGGATTGCTTGAACACGCGGGAGGGCTGTTTGGAAGATTGAATCGCGAAATTTGATTCGGGTATAGATGGGACCCGGAGCTTTCCAATCTATATCCGAGCCGAATACTTTCTGTCCACGCCTCTGTCGTCGTAGGAACGCGATCACCGTTATCGACTCGAAAATATTATCCTGGTCGCGATCCGTTAATTGCTGTCGACCCGCCGAGCGACCCGCACGTTCGTTCGCGTGACAAAGGACATCACCGGAGCAGCATTCTACTTGTCGGCCGGCTCTCGCGGCGTTATGCTAGTCCGGTTAATAGATTACCTTCCCCCCGTTAATCCTCGCGCGAATCTACGACGACTGCGAAAAGGCGCGACCGATTCGAATTAATTAAGAACAGACAATCGCGGTTCGATTCGGTCTCGGCCGGCGACGAGTCGATTTAAAGGCGCACATGAGCAAGAGAGAGGACGGCCTTAACGCCGCCGAGAGAATTCTTTATAGAGCTCGTTTCTCACCGAGAGCCGAGAAACTGGCCTTAAAGCACACCGAAGAGCCATCGACGCCAAACCGGAGGCTCGCTAAAAGTGTTTTATTTAAAGATTTCCCGATCGAACGAAACGCCTCGGCCGCAGGAAGGTCGTTAAGGGATCTCTCGCCATTCGTTGCCTCGCGCCGGACTCTCCGGAGAATTCAGCTTGCGGGCCAACCGTGTTACAGAACAGAAAATTCTAATATACGGCCGCAGTTTGTGTACGCTCCCGAACGACGCACCACGATTTTCGAACTGGTCCGCGCTAACACGGTCTCTTTACCTACGAACTCTTTGGTTTCCCGTTTACCCCGCCCCCGGCTCTCTCGTCCCTGTTGCAAAGCTAACAATGGGAACGAGCGTCGGGGACGAGCGCTTTTCCAACCGTGCTTGAAACATCGGAGACGATGCGTGCAACTGGCGAAACTCCGGCGAAAGATGGCTACAAACGGTTACGCAAATATTGGAATATAAATCGTACGGCATTCGCGTTACTGTCTTTTAACAGTTTCACTGTCGTCAGTTTGTTGTATTTTTCTGCAGACTTTCGCGTGCATTTTGCAGGCATTTTCAGCAGTGGCGTCAAGTATTTCTACTCGATATTATCGATCACATTTAATATGATAAAAAGATACGAAAATCTTTCTATGGAACTGTGCGCTTCACGGTTTAGCTGCGACACTGATTTTTAGACAAATTTTGGACCACTGGAGCTTGTGTTTTCTCAGGATTCGACGTTTACCATCTAAATGAATTGCATTCAGAAAACATTTTTACTTTAACACTGACTGCCAAACTAGGAACCTCAGAAATTCCATAAAATCAAAGTAAGCTATTCAATGAAATAAAAATGGAAAAAAAATATTAAATGTATGATATGGAGTAGTCCTCCAACTTTCCTGCATTTTACAGATTCTATTCAAACTTGGTACAATGAGTATATTGATGTGAAAATCATTTTAAAACCTGGACTAATAATTCCGTCACCCACATATTTTATTTTATTTTATTTTATTTTATTTTATTTTATGTCCAGTTCACAACATTCTTCCGAACGCCTGCAAGTTCTCCTGCCTCCGGCCGGACAAAAATTGTCTATTTTTTCAAGAAAGTTGTCCACACGCTGTCGCCGTCCATCTCTTCGCACCTTTTAGCGAATTTTCTGAAGCGGCTCGAAACGCGCGTAGGAGAAAGGAAAACGACTTTCTCGTTAAAAATACATCTTTTTCCCGGCGACCCGTTCCGCCGAAAGACGAGAAACGTCGGACAGCTGTAAAAAAAAAAAAAAGAAACGCGGCGTCTCCTTCCAGTGATCATCTCGCAGCCGCCTCGGCAAGAATTACGCGTGTCGAGAAGTTCATCGACTCTAATAATGAAACGCGGGTGTCGTCGCCCGCGTCAGCTCGATGACGTTTCCCCTTTGTTGCCGGCTCGCAACTAGCGTAATTAATGAGACGCATGTTCCATAGACGTTTGCCAGAAAACAATCTCCGGAGGGACTGTAGCTTATTGCGGCTACGAGCGACAGACGGTTATTAATATAATATATTTTCCCAGGAACGACGACAGCATTCAGACAATCGTAATCCCGGCTAAAAATACGAGCGTTTTATGGGACAACGTTCTCTATTTCACTTCCGTTCGTCAAACTCGACAAATTACTCGTCTTTTTACGTTCTTTCCTGGAAACCACGACCTTCGGATACGTGGCCTTTCATTACCGTGCCGCCCGATTGCCTAGACTTATTCCAATAATGATAACGTGCCCTAAGCTCGCGGAGTATCGGTGTTCTATCGGTACTTAGTTTCAACGACAGTTTTCCTGAGACAGTCTTTCATTATGTGATTGCCTGCCACCTTAGACAGCTTCCTGCACTCGACGAGTGTGTCTAATATTACCTGTACAAACAAGTTGTCGCGGTTTTTTCGAAAACGTGTGATTCGATAAAAAGGAAACCGTAGAATCATAGCTTCCTATATTCGCTCGAGTCGCGACTAAACCTGCAGTACCAAACTTTTTTCGCACATTTCTTGAAGAAATTATTCTGGTCGAAAGGTAGGAACAGATATTTAACCCTTTGCACTCGAAGTTATTTTAACTCCAAAACGAAACATTTCTTCCGATCTAAAATATTTTCCTTCTATATATTTGTTTTTCATATTGTACCTACGAAAATGGTGGAATTTACTCGTACAATACTGATATTTTTAGTAATTTATTAAATCCAAACAGATTTAATAATGTAAAAAATATTTTGAATAATGATATAGCAATTTTTAGTGGCGCCTTATAGTCGCCATTCGAGTGCTAAGGGTTAAAACTTAACAACAGAGATTCTCGCAAAATCAGAGTAATTTAATTAATGAAACCGAAACGAGAAATTTAAAATGTACTTTATAGGGGTTGCTGTCGTAACCCATTTGGATTCTAAAGATCCTAATAAAATTCGGTTCATCCGGATGTGTCGCAATAAAAGCGAATTTCTAAACCTAGTCAAAAATCACTGTCAGTCACGCGCGACAGACGCGGCAGTTAACGTGTTAACGGTGATCTCGATATTTGTCTCGATTCAGCACAAAAATTTGAAAATAGGAAAACTTTGATTTGGTCAAAGTAGACGAAAGATATGGAGGAAAGAAGAGCTATGTCCGCCCGGTGTGCTCGAATTTTTAAAAAGCCCTCGATATTTCGCGAATCAAGTTGGAATTTTCACAAGACGTGCAAAAGCGAACGTGTGAGTTAGTGAAAAACTCGACACGACTACCCAATTCCAATCACAAATATGAGCTTGTTTATACACCTGGCACATTCTTCGGTTTCCAATTCCCGAAATTGTCAACACTCGAGGCTCTGGAAATTACTTTGCCGGGGTATCGTGGAGGGAGGGAGGGGGGGGCAGAGGGCTTCTCATTTCGTGGCGGCTTTGACTCTCGTCGCGAAGAATATTCGGAAGCAATCAGGCGTCCCATTTCCATCGATCACCGCTCGAGTCGACACCCAATCGTTCCCAGCGAATAACTCTAATCTAGCGTGCTCGAAATAATTCCGGGCGTCGCGTCGCGTCGCATGGCGTCGAGCGGATTCGTCGCGAGGAATCGACGAGAGACGAGAAAGAGAAGCGACGCGGATCAGACGCGTGTGTGACGAGGGGCTGAGAGGGGTACGGACGACGAAGGAACGCGGATGCATCGACCAACGGGGAACGGGGGTGGCTTCATGGAAGTTTACAGCTGTTTGCGTCGGATATCGATGATCGTGGGGGAGGCGGCGATGCAATAAAATGCGACGGGAAACGCGGCTAAGATAGAACGAGACCGGCGAGCAGACGTACCGAGAGAGGCAGAAGCGACGAAGGGAAGAGGGAACGAGATTGAGGCGGGACCCGGGAGGCAGACGAAGAAGGCGGAAAAGAAATTTGCCTCTAAATTCCAGCGCGACACGGGCAAGCACGGCGAGGAGACGGGGGTGTCCTCCACCCCTCGATAGAATAAGTAGATCGAGATTCGAAGCGCGCCTTTGCTGACGCTACTCGGCTCGATGCCGTTGGAACGCAATAGAATCCCTTCCGCCAACAAGATCCTCGAGGATACCACGATATCACGGCTAAACGAAGCGCTTTCCGACTGATTTATCCACTAGCCCCTCTCCCCTCCGTCTTTCTTCTCCGTCCTCGACCCTCATCCCCCCGTCGCCAACGTCTGATTCCCTCGATTTCGAGGGTGTCCCGCGGTCTCGGCCCTCCTTGCGTATTTTTTCTCGAGTCCGAGCAGGATCGAACGCCGGGCAGAGAGCTTTCAGCCTGATTTCACGCGTTATAGAGACGTTAAGGTCGCCCCTTCCCGTGCTAAATAAAACTGTCACGATCAGGGTCTGCCAGCCCTTTGGTATCGCGGCGTTAGACCCACCGGAACCGCGCCTTCGGATTTATCATCGCGGCAGAGATCTCGTGAGGATCCCTGAATATCGCGAGCCGGAGTAAAGGGACTATTTTTCAAGGCGAAACGAAGAACCCGGGAAAAAACGAGGGGAACGAAATTATCCCGAAGAAGCAACGAGATGTCTAGACCACTTAACCGCGCGGCAGAAGTAAAAACAAACGAAAATTCATCTCTCCTGAAAAGTGACGCTCGTTTCTCGAACACCGTTCTTCGTCCCCCGCTCCTCCACCCCCGCAGCCCACGACCCTACGCAACTAATTAGTGCCCTCCGGCGATATTACACGCGTCGATACAGTTGTTCAGCCGCACCCGCGCAGGCAAAAATTTTCCGCGGCGTAAGCCACCAGGAGCCACCCTCCCAGCTGAGGTGGATTTTATCAGGAACGTCGGAGAGCCCTTTGAAGGGTTCGGAGCCACCCCTTTCCTCGCGGTGCACGGCCCTGTATATACAAACCAGCGGGTCCTTCGTTTTCCCGGCAGCGAAATCTCGACCTCCCGGTGTGGAAGAACGCGCCCCGAACCACCCCCTCTATCTCCCTCTCCCTCTCCCTCTCTCTCTCTCGGTTCCTCTCCACGGTCCCGACAAATTCATCAACCCTCTTCAGCGGCGATTGCTAACGTCACGGTCGGTATGCACGCACCAGAACAAATATCCCACGTAAACGCTCTCTCGTCTAGTTATACATATTTGCTGGCGGCTTTATAATATATTGCTTGCCGGCATTCGCAACCAAACGCAAGGATAGATCAAAATTCGCGAGCCGGAACACACGAATTCGTCCACGTTTACTTGCAGACGCGCGACCGTTGCCGACGAAATTATTTCAAACTGTTTCGCGGTTAGTAAAATAGACCAAAACCCGCGCCCGATCGCGTTGCGCGAACGCTTTTGTTCGTTGAACTCCGAACAGAGTAGACGTAGAACAACGTAGACGCGGATTGCAGAAATATTTCCGCGCGGACGTTGTTTCGATTGTTCCTCCGCTTTCGCTCTAATTCCACCCCCCGAAATATTTCAGCCCGCGCGTCAAACGCATCCCCTCGTGCTCGTTCTATTTACGAGCTCGCGGAAAACGAGCACCGGGGAGTAATTCTGTGCTTGGCTGGTCGAGTGACCATCTTTTGTTGCGATTCCTGTTCGTATTTACGAGAACTCGTTACCCGCAGCCGGAGAGCGTCCTCGGGGGATGCTCGATCCAGACCAGCGAAAATTGACTTCCCGCTGCGGATCCTTACGTGCCCTCATTCGAACTGTTTCATTTCGTAATCTACTGCGGCGATTTCCTTGGGATTTTTAGCACACCGGTCCCTAGATCAGAAGCGTGTAACCGGACCCTTGACTTGCTAAAAGGAGGACTCCATCTAGTTCCCTATCGCTCTATCTTCCCAAAGGCTTTCAAAAGCTGTGGAAAACTCTAGCCTGGCCCAGATTCCTGCCGCGACAGTCGTCGGGGAAAAACTGTTGATTTAAAGCTGCGAATCTCGCGAGATACATGAATGCATGAGATGGACGAAATGCTCCGACAGACTAGGAAAGGATCTCAATTTATCCAGATGGATTTCATTTTATCCTGCTCTGATTTTATTATACAAACGTTACGAAAAAAAACTAGTCACTCGTGGTGTAACCTGATGGTGTACAAATTGGATGGCGATGATAACACGATAAAACAATATTTATTCTAATTCTCACATGTGCCTTGAATATAGATGCATAAAAGATTATCTCAAGGTTTTTACCCATTTTCGTGTCATACATTTCACCTCAAGCAAATCTCTTGCTTCTCCATCACTGCGATACGATGTGACATACCCATTCAAAATATTAACCCATAGTTCAGTATTGTACATTCGGTATTGTACAAGTGAATTTTCGTATGTATAATATGAAAAAAGAATATACAGAAGGGAAATATTCTAGGTCGAAAGAAATGTTTCGTTTTGGGGTTAAAATAGCTTGTGCAAAGGGGTTAATATTAATGTGCAAGACGTCTAGATCGTCCGATCGTCTGCATTTAGTGTCCGGGAGCTGAAAATCGGCGTGAGACGTGAACATTGTCCTTAGAAAAGCGATGCTGCCGATTAGTATTACTTATCCGGGTACACAGAAAGAAGCCATCTTCGAAAGCAGGATTCCATTGTCGAAATTACAGGGGCCATGTCCCAATCACCGAGAGCAGTCCGCAGCGAAAGAAACGTCGGTCGAACGTGAAGTCGAGAAAAGACATCGAGGGTTGCGGGGGTTGCAAGGGGTAAGGTCGCGCGGTCTCGCAGGCAAAGTCGGCTTCGCAGCTCGCCGGAGCGGCGTGTATGCAAGCAAAGTGAGTTATGGAGTAACGAGCAAGGCTGACGAGCCCGGCAACGCAACGTGCACATGCACCGGAGCACTGTGACGCACACAAGCGTATACAATCGCGCGCGTTCTCTTGCATTCTGCGGCCGCACACGTACGAGATCCGCGCCGGTTTCCCCACTCCGTTACCGACGCCATCGCCGCGCAAGAACTTATCTGTGGAAGCGGGAAACGCAATAGAAGTAATAACATCCCTTATTACGACGTTACACGCGATACGGGATCGCGAGTTCGTGTTTCACGAGCGTACCGCGTCGACCGTGCACCCGTTCCCTGTACTTAGCTCACCTACCTCTAACACGCGTGCTCTCACGTACACGCGCGTGTACACACACGCGCACGGGCGCGCTCGCGCACACACGCGACCGCCGTTCGCCTTATTTGCATGTCCGAATAACGTGCGCGCGGCCCCGTGGCTAGTTATCTATCCATAAATAAAGCCGGTGCGACAACGGCCGAGCAGCCCTCCGCGTTACGTATTTAATTCGCGACGCTTCCTGGCCCTCCAGGATATCTTCCTAATGCGATTTCATACGCGGACCGGTCACGCCGGCCGAGCCCGCGCAGGCCCGCGGAATTCTACGTTCGATTAGCGGCCCCGCGAGCCTATCGCACGCCCGCCAGACCGATTCCGAAGGGCTATCCGCGAGCTATGCCCCTATCCGCATACCACTCGCCCTTAGGATACCGTCGTGCGCGAATTCAACATGGTATTAGCGAAGCAATTCGCCTGGCTCTCACTTAGCTCGTCCTGTCACGAGAGCTAGATTTTTATTCGTTCTCCCTTGCCCCGGGTACGAATGCACGTTATTCGTCCTACTTCTCCACCATTTTGCAGGATATTCCACGCTGGAAGTCACACACGTGTGAAGTTTTTACTGTGTGCTAAAGTGTGAACTTGTATTTCAAGCTTTTAGCTACCGAACACATAGGTGCTACGCGGACTGTGTGTGATATGGTAACAGTTTTATACACCCAGGTGTTAAAAATTTAATATACGTATGATATACGTGACTTTCAATGCGATAACAACTAAACCACTATACTGCCGTGAAACAGCTAGAAGGTTCGCAAGAACAAGTGACAACAGCAGTATTTGCTTCAACTATTAAATAAGTTTCCGCCGTTTTCAAAAGATGACTCCACTGACAATATAACGTTGAAATTGTCAGCTGTAAAACATTGGACAGTAAGTTTGGACATCCGGCAACAATGTAACGTTGAAAAACCTTTGACTTTCTATCAGCATCACGTATTTTTTTCCGTGTGAAAATGTCAAGTTTTGTGCCGAATAAACGTCATTTGCGGGAGGTTTTAGTTTATTTCTTTAATTTAAAGAAATCTGCCGCTGAGGCTCATCGGCTACTTGTAGAAGCGTACGGTGATGTTAATTTGAGTGAAAGAAGTTGTGGAGAATGGTTCCAAAAGTTTAAGAACGGCGATTTCGACGTGGAAGACAAAAAACGTAGTGGAAGGCCAAAAGTGTATGAGGACGCAGAATTGGAAGCCTTACTCCAGGACGATTCGAAGGACGAATTCGGAGGACGAATTGAGTCGATTATTGAAGCTTAAACGCCCCCAATATGCCAAAAGACACGACAAAGTGATTTTTCTGCACGACAACGCTCGGCCACATGTGGCTAAAACCGTCAAAGAAACTTTAGAGGCACTTAAATGGGATGTCCTACCCCACCCGCCGTATTCGCCGGACATTGCTCCTTCAGATTACCACCTGTTCCGGTCGATGACTCATGGTCTAGCTAATCAGCACTTCACTTCTTACGAAGAAGCTAAAAATTGGATAGATTTTTGGATCGCCTCGAAAGATGAGGAATTTTTCAAACGCGGTATCCGCATGCTACCTGACAGATGGTCCAAAGTAGTAGCGAACGATGGGCAATATTTTCAATAAGATTGAATGTACCATTTTTTTACAATAAACTCATAATTTTCTATAATAAACGGCGGAAACTTATTTGTACACCTAATAGTATTTTTATCGAGACTTAGGCACGGAGCAAAAAATTCCAAAAAATTTGTGGAAGCAGGCGAAACATATACAAAAGTGCCCGCCCACGTCCAATGCTGAAAAGAAAATCGCAATGCAAGAAAAGAAATTGCAAAATTCCCTGGAACACAACTCTAAAGTAACAAACAAAATGTGTACACTTGCTACAGTGTGATTCGCGAGACCAAGACACGGAGCAAAAAATTCCAAAAAATTTGTGGAAGCAGACGAACATATACAAAACTACTCGCCCACGTCCAATGCCAAAAAGAAAATCGCAATGCAAGAAAAGAAATTCCAAAATTCCCTGGAACACACCTCTAAAGTAACAAACAAAATGTGTACACTCTTGCTACAGTGTGATTCACGAACTAGTGAACGTGAAAATGCCTTGACGCCTGCTTACTTATGCCAAAGAACGATCCACCCTCGTAATAGTTGCGCATTCATCGCGCCTGATTGACAGAGCACGAGTCATCGTTGCGGTTTGCCGATCGGGAATACGTTAGGCTCGGTGCTGAACTTGGTGTTCACTGTTTTTATATATTCACTATATCACATATTAAGGAGGATTCGACTCGTCAAAGTAGTTCTTAACAGGACACCGAACACGACTAGATATCCTTGCCGGGCAGAGTCACGAGATACGCTGTGATAATCGCGAGAGACAGCCGTCAACCCTTCCGTTCATAAACTCCGACGAGTCTGCGACAGGGCGAATCTAGCCAGCCTCGGTATCGGCCGACATCATCTGGATACACGCGTGGTTTTTACGACTCTGAACGCGCGACACGTCCAACTCCATCTTTTTTACATATCACGTGGCCGGTCCCGATAGGATCGCGTAATTTCTCCCCCAGCCAGCCGGCGTGAATATTTCACAAAGAGTCTTTCTTTTCACGAGCGCGATAAGTGGACGAAACCCTCGCGTGCGAATCACGGGAATCCCCGTAGCAAGGATCGCAATCTTCCCGCAAAATTTTCATCTCACAATGCGTCTTCGCAAAAACTATTCTCCAGAGCACAGTACGATCCGCTTTACGAACTCGATCCAGGCAAGTATTTGAACGAATTAAATTTCCTAGTTACTAATTACCAGCTGGTGCCAAGCATATGCGGGCAGCAAAAGGAGGGAACGTGTTCCGAGCACGCGCTCGGCCTCAAAAGTCCACAGTTGATTTTTCCGAGTGAACTCGACCATTGCGGTATCGATTGTCACGCGCTTAGTCCAGGCTTAACGACGAAAACTCGGTAAGTCGAGAATCGGGTCATGGGAAAGCCAGATGGCGGGCTTTAATACCCGCTCGTCCCACGTGTGTGTCTCTTTCGCCCCTTCTCTCTCACTCTCTGCCTCTTTTGTTCGTGCTCGAATACACACGTAGTGCGGGTGGTTGGGGAACCGCATGTACGCGAACAGGAAGCGCACGAGGGTCGGTGGTCAGCTAGGAGGGTGGGTCTTGAGTGACGCGTAACATGACTTAAGGATGTTGGCACAGGTCGCGCGTGCGTTGCACTTGTCAGAGACGCGCGTGCGTTGCACTTGTCAGAGACGCGCTCGCGGGCTGGAGCGTGCGGGTGAGTGCGTGAGGGATTCGTGACCAACCGTGTCACCTGACGTCGAAGCACAGATGAAGACAACGCGTCGGAAACGCGTGCCCAAGCTCGCGCAAACGCGTGCTGTTACAGTGAATTCTCGATACATGTCAGCAATACGGGTCTTGCCAAGCGTCTTATTTCGTCCAGGAGACATATACAGGGTGGGGCATTTTAAACAGGTCACCTGAATAACTCGCTTGTTTTTGAAGGTAGGAGAAAATGCATTAGACCAAACTTACTTGGTATCGGGGGGCTCATGATCTGGTATTACCAATTTTTCTGTAGGTGGAGGCGTCAAGGTGATATAAAGGTGAACTCTGATTTTTTAAACGGAACAGTATATTTTTTTGCTTACATTCTGATAGAGTGTTTCAAGACGAATACAATGACCTATTATGAAGGTCATTCAAGGTCATTCACTCAAAGCACACTTCGAATACATGGATACCTTGATACTGCTACTAGAGGTGTTCAAAATGGCGACCTTGAAGCTCTTTAGATTCCATAGAGTGCCCAGACAACGTTCCTGAAGAGTCGAGAACGTGTTGTTACTTCCACAATTTTAGATTGCATCGCTGCAAATAGACGAAAAATAAGCGAAAAATGTGGTTTTACGTGCCTCAACTTTTCGTCCTTATATGAGAATATTTTTCGCTTTAAGACTCGTCGGATCTTAAGTCTGTGTCCGAAGGCTGTGAATAGAAATTATTAATTAAAAAGTCACGTAATACACACACGTGATACACAAGTATTCGAAAAGTACTCTGAGACAATTTATTTTTTATTGCAGTTGACTTTGGGTGACCTTGAACGACCTTCATAATAGGTCATTGTATTCGTCTTGAAACACTCTATCAGAATGTGAGCAAAAAAATATACTGTTCCGTTTAAAAAAACAGAGTTGACCTTTATGTCACCTTGACGCCTCCACCTACAGAAAAATTTGTAATACCAGATTATGAGCCCCCCGATACCAAGTAAGGTTGGTCTAATGCATTTTCTCCTATCTTCAAAAACAAGCGAGTTATTCAGGTGACCTGTTTAAAATGCCCCACCCTGTATAAAGAAATCACTGTATTGCGCGAAAGCGTGAGGATTTTCTGCCTAAAGTTGCGCGATCACCTGCGTCGGAAACGCGTGCCTAAGTTTCTCGCAAACGCGTGCTGTTACAGTGAATTCTCGATACATGTCAGCAATACGGGTCTTGCCAAGTGTCTTGTTTCGTCCAGGAGTCATGCTGGAGACATATATAAAGAAATCAGTGTATTGCGAGTAAGGATTTTGTGCCTAAGGTTGCGCGACCACCTGGGTCACGCGACGTCGAAGATCATGCGAACGCGTTTCCGAGCTCGCGCGAGCGACCCATGTGCAAAGACGATTACAAGCGCGGGCGAACGGTAGAGGTTGCCGATGCTCCATCCCGATCTCGAATGTCTCGTACACGCCTCCGCGCCCGCACCGCTGCAAATGGGCAACGTAGTTGCACCGGCGGCCACGTTAGCACAGTTACGCGGGGGCTTACGGCAAATATATGATTACCACGAGCCTTACTGAGCTTGTTAATTGTCCCGCCGGGAATTCGAATTTCCCCGGTCAGGACCGAGAAGTTCGCTCGCCTGCTGGTTACGGTTGCGGAAATTCTACGCTGGCTGTGTGCGAACTGCCGGCGATTGCATGTTCCTGTGTCTGCTCGGGCATCCCGGCTTCGACGTGCAAGACTCTGTTTCTGTTCGGTAATCGATCGACTGCCACTTAGAAGAATATTAATAAGTGGAATCTACGAGTCTAAGGATCTTCTTTTTAAAATGTCTTTTACTAACGTACTAGTTACCCTGTAATCTACATTATGTTCTAATAAATCTCATAAGAGATTTCCTAATTAAAAAAAAATCGATGTGGACATATTAGACGACGTATAGACGTTATTTAAAGTAACGTCTACTATTCGCGTATTTTAATTCGTTCCTTGTTCCATGGAAGCGAAACCTTGTTAATCTTTTCGAGATCGTTAGACAGATCCTAACAAAAAATCACGATCGTGTGTGTGAACCAAAATTATTTAAATACTTCTTTCTCGGCAAACACGTATTACTTTATGCGTATAACTTGGAGTACTTCGTGTCTAAATGAAAAATACAGGATATAGGAAACATGCAAACGAGTACTGGTAATCTATGCACGATTGATTTCAATTATCAAGGGACGAAATAGATTTGGCGACCCTGCTATTCTTAACTGACGCAGACAATTCTAATTACACAAAAGATCCGCAGTCTATCAAGCTCATTAAGCCACGCTGTATGGAAACCATGTTATTAGCCAGTCGTAAATCTCGCACCGCGTAATAAGAGGATTGTATTTCATGCGTTTTGATTGTTCGCGATGTTACACGCCGAAATCTGTGCGGGGTGGGTATCGTCGACACGCCGCGCGTTTCCAGCGAAATTTGAAAGCGGAGTGATAGCTCTGGTGATTATCAGGAAACGATACACCGTAACATAGAGCGATAAAATAAATCGCGAGGGTCGTTTGTTGCCCCCGGCGGACCTCCTCGTGGAGCTTCGTGGAGGTTGCAATTTTTCAAGGGGTACTTTCGATGCCCCGGTCCGCGGGGGGTGGCCTATTCACGAGGGCGGTCACGAGTCGTACGTTAGAGTTCGGTAAGTCGTTTATACTCGGCTTTGGGGAGGGTTGAGAGACCCGCTAGTGCTCTCTTCCTGCGGGCGACCATTGGGGTCGTCCTGTACGAAAGAATAAGAACGATATTCGGTGGCGGGTTTCTGCTGCGAAGGGAGGAAGCTGCCAGCTCGCCGGATAAAACCGTACCCTTTCGGTCTGACAGGAGCTTTCTGCGGCGCAATTGCGGCTCTCTCTTCGCGTTCATCCGAGCAATTTGAACTTAATGGTCTCGCGGTGGATTCGCCCGACGTACAAGCTTCCCAGATTGTTGCTATTCCATGTACTTGTTCGAGACGATTTTCTATTGTCGAAAATAGTACACGTGTCTATAACGCCGAATAACTTCCAATTTATACACTCATATACGATTACAATAGGTAATGTGCAGCATCAAATTTTGTTGCGTTTTTAATCAAACCTTCGGACTTCAATCCTTAACAATATATAACCGTAAACATAATTTTACATACCGTTCAGACCTACACTTTGAGTGGTCTGAATTTTTTATCAGAAACCTTCGAATTAAATTACAGGGCAAGACGTTAACCCTTAGCACTCGAATGACGACTGTAAGACGCCACTAAAAATTGCTGTATCGTTATTCAAAATATTTGTTACATTATTAAATTTGTTTGTATGTAATAAATTACTAAACACTTCATTATTAAACTGCACCATCTTCATATGTACATGATAAAAAGGAATATAGACAAGGGCAACATTCTAGGTCATAAGAAATGTTTCGTTTTGGGGTTAAAATAGCTTCGAGTGCAAAGGGTTAAATTGTGAAGCAAGAATGAGAAGATCCAGCACAAAATTACTTTTACGATTACGATCGCCCCTCTTTCAAAAATAACCGAAAGAATGTGACGATACATGTTAAGACCCGATATACCTGGACTCGTATCACGGTTTCAATTTTCCGTAGTAAGATCAAGTGTCTGGTTGCCTATGAACGAGGGATTAGGTCCATATATCACAAGGATCCTCCCCCGATCCGCTGGAGAGCATAAAATATTCTCCCGCCCGTTGTCCGCCTATAGATTTCCAGATTGACGTTTCCGGTTACGAGCCGCGTACACTCGAAACGCCAAAAAAGACAAAAAAAAAAAAATAAAGTTCGTAGAACGATTATCGAGGCTATTCGCGTTTTTAACGAGCCGTGTAAAGTTTATGGGCAGCGATGGGGCGTGCCGTTCGATCCTGAACACCTTAATCGAAGCGGCATGGCTGCGGCGCATCGCGTCGCACGGTTTAAAATCCGGCTGTGGCCGTTGCGATGGAAGTTGAACGTCGGTTCTGTGTATATACCTTGCAATCTCCTTTCAGCTTTTCCACGGATACGTTTGCTCGTGGTGCCGTTCCCAGGGGTAACATTATCTAGATTACCGAGTGGAGTTAGCTAACCCGAGAGAACCTCCCCAAGCAGGCGCGAGGACATTGTAATTATGTATTCTCGTTGCTCGCATCTGGGACCCTTCTGGGGCTAGCTGCGTCCCTGGCCGGGGTGTACACGGTGCTTCTGCGTCCGGTTTGTGTGTAGAGGTGCGTGTTAGTCTTTCCCGACATTCCCTTTTGCGATGCCGAGCTCCTCTATCCCCCGGCCACCATCCCTTCGAACCTTTTTCCCACCCTCTCCGACACCTACCGTCTTTCGTCTCTTTCTCTCTCTCTCTCTCTATCTCATCGTTTCTCCAAGGACCCGTCCTCCATCGCGCCGGAGAAAGCCCCCCGATGACTAGAAGATTCAGCTGATTAAGTGACTCCCTGTTCCCGTTTTTCTAGCTCGTGTAATTTAATCCGATTCCTCTTGTCGTCCGCGCGAATCCCAACGATTCTCGCACGGTCGGACGGGCCCGAATAATCGCGCCATTTATTCAAACTTCCCGCCACCGGCCGGCCCCGTAATAATTCTTCCTCTCGAGGAATCGATTAACCACGGTCCGCCGGGCACGGATATATTATAGATTAGAGCGGATCCCGTGTAACCGGCGACGTTATTACACGATTTCGAGTGACACCCCAGGGCCAACGGTGTATGCGTCTCGAGGGTGTCCGCCTCTTTCGATTCGCCGGCGAAGAGGACGCCTTCGATCCGCGGTCAGAAACCCGCACAGCTCTCCCCGAGTCTTGTGCAATCTGTACGCTTATCTCGTGCGCCATACGTCAAGTGCAGCTCTGTCGGTACCGTCTTTTTCTCCGTTTTCCCTATCCGGTTTTTCCCGCTGACCCCGGCTGCACCTGTCCAGGCCGTTGGTTATCCACCGACTTTTTCCCCGCCGCCGTTCCCGCTTGTTCTATCGGCTTTTTTCTTTCTTTTACGCTTGCCGAGCCGCCCTCTTTCGCTCACTCTCTCTTCCTCTCTCTTTCTCTCTCGCTCTGTTCCCGGGAGAGGGCCGGCTGGCAGTTCGTCCGGTGGAAAATATTCGCGCATATGGTCGATCCGCTTGATAATACAATGGAACATGCTGAATACCGAGTAAACCACCCCTAACGGAAATGGAAACCATCCCCGCGGCGGAAGAAACGCCCGGAGACGCGACCAGACGTTTCTGCGGTTCGATTAACGAGCACGGAATGTTTCGCAGACTATCGACACCATCGTTCTACCTAGGATAGGTCTTAAGCAATTGCCGGTTCAACTTGTTGCTTCTTTGGAAAAATTGTGGAATAACTCGACCTGAAACGTATTCGCCGTAATTTACATCCTCGTCGTTTTTATCCGGTGGCTTGTTGATTCCCAGAGAAAAATAGTTGGGTGATTTTAGCAAGAAGAAGCTGTGTGTATCCTCGGATTTTTTTCCACCAGAAATAAGTGCTCTGCTGAAAGAAAAATTTAATGGACGCCTAAATTTCCCACGGGGAGACATTAACCCTTAGCACTCGAGTGGTGACTCTGAAGCACCACTAGAAATTGTTATGGCATTGTTTGAAAGAAATTTCAAAAAATATTACACAATATTTGTTACATTAGAGAATTTGTATTTAATAGATTACTAAACATTTGAATATTATACGTGGAAATTGGATCAGTTTCGTATGAATAAATGAAAATATTCTAAGACGGAAGAAAAATTTAGTTTTAGAATGAAAATAGCGTCGAGTGCAAAGGGTTAATTTAACCGTTAAGATACGCTGTTGGATCTTTTTCTTCGGAGATTTTGACTAGGAAAGTCTGTATCAATCTCGGTTGACGATTTACCATCTGAAAAGTAATGACACAGTCTCCATTACTGAAGTTTCACGTATATGAACATTTAGAGAATCGTGTCGAACACTCGAGGGGACTCTTGAGGGACATTATATTCTACAATTATTCTCACGAAGCACACTCCACGATTAAACAGAGAAACCAGAAGAATCACGAATAGTTTGTATTTTATTTCGATCTGGGGACGCGATATCCAATTTGAATAATCCTATGTCGAAGTGGCTGAAACAGTTAATACGGTGATTTCTCTGTATATGTCGCCAAGGCCTGGATGATAAACGTCGCGGAATTATCCTCGCTACCTCGACGGGCCTTCGACACCCAGGACTGTAAACATAAGAGGGGTCGGTTATGTGTCCTGCACGATACACGACGGTGGTAAGGCCCATGTCGTTGACATATGTGCCCATAATTATGAAAGTGGTCTAAGTCAAAATTTAAAAAAAAATGAATTTATCACTTATTTCACACGACATGATTTTAAACTAAATTTATTCAATGTAAAAAAAATGAAAGAAATATATGACTTAGACCACCCATAATTATGGGCACATGTATCGAGAATTCGCAGTGTCTACAATCGATGTGGCGGTGAAACAGTGCTTGTCGGTACTATTCAAAGCCGCCACGAATATAAACGAAGCCAGAAAACTAAACTAGATCCACTGCCTACTATTTTCAGACTGTTTTACGGCGACAATGAATTGCATATCACGTCGAAATTGCCGAAAAAGCTAATGACACGGTGACGGCTGGAATTGGTTGCTACCCAACGCAATAATAACCAGTCGATAGAAGGAACGTGCCTCGGAAAAGGGGGACCGCTTCGGAAAGAAGGCGACGGTGGAAGACCGATCGTTCAATCGATCTACCCGCGTCGCCGTCGAGGAAACAAGTATCGCCTCGTAAAACGGGGCTTATCCGCAAAATTCTAATATTTATTCATACCCGCGGTGGTGCGGGGCGCCGGTGGCATCGGCGGTGGCGTCGACCGGGCGGAAAAGCGTTCTCGAAATCCCTGGAGGGACGAAAAGTGGATGGCGGGATTACCCTTTTCTATAAGGCACAGCCAGCAGAGCTGATGCGTATATATGTACCCCTGTATATACACCTATAGATACAGGGTGGTCCATGAATCGGTCTCCGCCATATTTCACCTCCTCCGAATAGATTGTCAAAAAAATGCTTCGACCGTACTGCATTGGTACTGAATAACGAATCCACAAACTCGAAGAATTATATTTTTTAAAAATAGCACTTCTGATTGGCTACAGGAATCACTTTGTTCGAACGGCGTCATACAGATTCTTTAACACTAAACCTACCACCACCGATCAAAATTACCGGTTTCAGAGTTTTTATTTTACAATTACTGAAATTATGAAGATGCTGTCGTGCGAAGTGATTAAATAAATATATTTCATCATCACTTCAATCTTGTTATTTTTATAAGGCAACATGTATCAGTTACTTTTAAGGCTCGGTAGGTTTAGTGTTAAATAAGTGAATGATGTGGTGACATGTTTGATTTCGATGTTGAGCGACGAATTTGTTATAAGTAGACTGCGGGTCTTTACGCAAAATAAA
Source organism: Seladonia tumulorum (assembly GCA_913789895.3). Taxonomy (NCBI): domain Eukaryota; kingdom Metazoa; phylum Arthropoda; class Insecta; order Hymenoptera; family Halictidae; genus Seladonia; species Seladonia tumulorum. The sequence goes on along the minus strand of OU565279.1, from coordinate 8,890,519 downwards.
AATCGTTTGCATTAATTGCAAGGCATTGCAGGACTCCTTCTCATAGATTTATTAAGTTGTAAGAAATGTATCGGCACTCTTAAATTCCTATACTCTTTTTATTGTTTGAAGCAACACCCACCCGTTTTTGCTAGAATTGCATAAAATCCGCAGTCTAGTTAAAAGTGATTTTAAAATGTGTGTTGACAATGCACAAACAAAATACAATATCCAATTTCTTTTTGTTTCACAGTTTAGGACAAAGAAAATCAATGATGCCGTTGAAGGACGACGTTTCCTGGGCCACCCTGTATACGCACATCGGTATTGACGAAGGGTGGCCGTACCCGAGAGTACAGGTAAGACGTGCTCTTTCGGGGGGGAAGACGAACGCAGAGCGAATAGAAACTCGGAGAGATTTCTTCTGTTCCTCGGTCGGGAAAAAGTGTTGGCGCGGTCTTGCGCTACACGAAGCGCGCCTGCTAAGTGGCCGGGCTTTCAAGGTCTATCGAAAACACCGGACGTCCACCCTCTTCTCTGTTTCTCCGGTTTCCTCCCTTATTCATCTTGCTCGAGCCACGGAGTCAGCAAGATATCCGGACGGGCGAGCCCCCTGTAACCTCGTAATAAACTGGCCTCGGCTCGGGTCCATCGTCGCGACCCCTATCGGCCCGACAGCGATGACACCGTCGCTATAAAAGCTCACGGAGAAGGCCGACTTCTCCTTTGTCACCCTCCATCAAGTGCGCCGAGAATAAGAGCGCGGAAAGCGGAGGAGAATGAGAGGTCGAGAGGCCTCGCGAGACCGTTTCCCGACCTGGAGAGCCGAAATTGCTCGACTCCGCGGCGAACCCTCCCTCTCTCTATCTCTCTCTCTCTGTCCTCTGTTTTCATGAATTTCGTCGACGTCTGCACTGAATTATAATCAGCGGTAGCGCGCGCTTTGTCACGGTTTACCCGCGGCGGGAGTTAATCATTCCGAACGCGGGGATCAGCCTGATGAAACCCGTAAGATGGATTTACGGGCGTCGGGACAAAAGAGCGGATCCAGCGCGCCCCCGGATCGGTTCCGAGGATGCTCTCCTATCAGATTAGGTTACCGGATTCTGTCCTCCTTTCTGCGTGCCTCGCCCTCCCCTCCTGGGAACCGCGGTCTGATTTTACGAAACACTGTGGGAAGACTACCTTTTTCCCGTCTGGGGATCGGAAAAACCGTAGAATAGAAACGATGATGGACTCTCCCGCCGTTGTTCCGAGAGCCGCGTTCCGCCGCTTTTCCTACCTGCCCCTGGCAGATATAATCGAGAGGTAAGCCAACCCCGGGAGAAGCCGTCGAAGATTGCCGACGAAACCTATGCTGTAACGAAAATTGCCTAAAGGTCTGCCCCGTCGGTATGAAATAACACACCCCGGGCTGCCGCTAGCGCCTCGCGAGCTACGAGAAACGTAAAACTCCTCGCTGCCACGCACGTAGGATCGTCTAGCCTCGCGGAGAACTTTCCTCCTTTTCCGCTCGCAGTGCGCGACACGCACCCCTGGGGAAACGGATCCCCCAGATAACAATCCCCTAGCGAGAACCGAGCGAGAAAGACGTAGAACGAAACTGTTTCCTCGAGAGAGAGAGAAAGAAAGGCGGTACTCGAATTAAACGTTCGGAACATTCTCGTCAGGAGCGTCCGAGATCGCTTTCCAGTCCATCGAACAAGTCGTCTGCTCGGCTCCCGGAAGAACTCGTTTTTAATTGGGCGGAAGGGACCGATAAGGGAGGGTCCTGTCTCGTCCTCGGACTCGCAAAACGAAATCTCGCCGGGGCCGACGAACTGTGCCAGAAATATTCCGGTCGAAGGATTTTTTCATACCTCCGCGGCAAAGGAAAAAGAAACACCGGAAAAAGCGACAGGGGTGCGGAGATGAAAATTGCGGCGAGGTGCGACCGATGCGTAATCCTCCGCTCTTTTTCCCTCGCACGATGTCTCCCTGCCTGGTCCCTCGGTTTCGCGCATTCGTTACGGTCAACTTTTAATTAAACGTCGATGGGAATAAAAAAATACGCCGCGTGGTTATATTTCAACCCTCCGGCGAGCGGACGCCCTGCGAAAAACATTTGGCCACTTAGAATTTTCTCGTGGACGGATGAAACGACTAGTTTCCAAATCAAATCTTTCCAATCGGAGTGTACATAGTTTATGCGAACGAATGTGGTTCGTATTGTATACTGTTAATGGTAGTTAACTTAGCCTCCTGTAAACAAATCGTTCTGTGGTGCAAATAGAATTCTACACTCCCATTCTTTGTGTCCGAGACGAGCAATCTCTTAATTGCTATAGGCATCGAAAGGAGAAGTTACTTCTGATGTAGTAGTAATAATTAAAACCAGACTATGAACGGATATAGTATCAGATAGATATTTTCAAGATTACAGCACGATTCACGACAGTTCTGTTTTAATCCTGCTAGGAAGTATTCGATTACATTATTGAATGCGATTATTAAAAAAGATATAAATTAAGTGTACAGACAGGAGTCACCGACATTTCAAGAAAATATTAATAAATAATTGACATAAATTTATTTGATTGGACAGTGTTCACTAATAAATTCTCTGATACGTATATTATTAATACTATTAGTAGAGGGTATGCTAATTTGGACCAGCTCTAGGTTGAACCATCACGTACATTCAGAAAGAAAAATACTTGTAGTGTCATTAAGACTATTAATTAATTATCAACTGTGATTTGCTCCGCAGATCTAGTGGAAATGACATCGTAACTATTTTTAAGTGATCGCGATTAAGTAAGTGTCCACATACATTTGAACCACGGTGCAAATGGCCGACACCTTGGACGCTTATCGTGGAAAAATCAGACAGGCTGACGGGAGCTTGATTAACCATTAAAGTCAATTTGCGTCCGTCCATCGGCGTCTTTCGGGAGCGTCGTTCTCTCGGAGACGTCGGTATGATGAATTGGAAATCGATCGACCCCCGTAGCCGGTGAATTAATCAGCGGGAACGTTGAATGGTAATTTATAATAGTAATTCGGGCCACCGATTTTCAGCGCGGCTCAGGAAAATTCGCGGGAATCGACGCGGTGGTGCGGATTCAAAGCCGCGATTTTCCTCGGGAGATCGAGGGGTGCGTGACGCTCGAGGAGCTTCACGGATTAAGCCCCCATCTCGTCCCGCATTAATTGCGTCCTGGCAGGCGAGCAACGTTCCGGCTGTTCGGCGGCGTTATTCCGTCGTCCGTGGGTCCGCCATTTTGCGGTACAATGACACGCAGCAGCCCGGGAGTGCCCCGGGAAACACCGAGAACGAAGAAAGACGCCGGGGAACACAAGGCTGAAGACGAGGAGAGGACGTTTGTCGTCTTGCTTTTCTCTGGAGCCGAAGACGCAGACGAAGAAGACGAAGAGGCGGTGAGAAACGACGGGGCAAAATAAAACGGCGCTCTATGCGACGCCTTTTTTTTCGCCACGGAACAGCCGCCACTTCAATTTGACTTGTACGGCCCTTCGCGAGGAGCTTTTGCGCGCCCTTTCTTAAGCATCGAGCGCCCTTTGTCGCGCGACGAGCGCCCTTAAACGAGGTCAATTGTTCGAAAAGTAGCTGGGGGCCAGGCCGCGCGTTTTCACTCGCTGCGAATCTCTCTCTTTTCCTCGTCGAGGTTGTCTAATCGCGAATTATTGACAAGCCGGTGCAGCGTAAAATTTATTGAAACTTCGAGGGTGGGCGTCTTGAGCGCTCGAATTCCCGCGTAAGAAACGAGCAACGCGACACGCAGCGCGAATTATTAATCTCTCTCTCTTGCCAGCAACGAATAGTAAACAATACGCGCGCACAATTAATTTGCTAGCGTTGCGGCGCGCCTTTTAATTAAAGGGCTCTCTCGCCAGCTAGGAACGGAAGTCGCCCGGCAAACAAACGCGCGAGAGCGCATGCGACCACGTCCGCACGGACTGGCGCCCTAATTAAAAAAGATTCAATTCATCGGTATTATTAATAGTGTTACAAGCGCGGTGACGGCTGCCCTCGTTTTCTTCGACGCTAAAAATCACGGAAGCCGAGAGAAAGGTATTTTTTTGCACGCTACCATTTCGTACGCGTGTTCACATTGGAACCCCTCGAAACATCTCGAAATCCCCGGTAACGAATCCGCGAATTTATTGTTATTCACCAGTTTATCTTTATTCCATTTAACACTGCCCCCGCCGCGCCGTTTACGGCCCACCACAAGAGGTTAATTCTTTCCTCCTCTCATCCCCACAGACACGACACACCTTTGTTCTATTTACTTAATGTCTCTTTCCCATAGCCCTTTCTTCCCTCTCAACCTTCCTGCCGACACAAAAATATCCCCTGTGCGATGAATATACTGGGTGAACCGCGAAATACACACTCCACCGACTTGAGGAATTTTTAAATATTTTGTCCGAGAGTCGAGAAGCCCTGCTTTCACAGGATCCGTGAATGTATGAAACACAGGACAAGGAGTGTGTTAATAAGAACTAATTCTAGACAATAAAATAAGTTTGGCCCTTATTTCGATTTTCGCAAATCAAGTTACGAAAATTACAATCAATGGTATCCCTTTTCTTTTGCAGTTGTTGATGTACTCAAGGGGATGAACTAATTTCTATCTGATGCTCGAGCATTAATCGTAATCATAATTACACAAATATATTACGGAAAAATGGACTACACAGCGATTTTCAATCCAATCTTTTGACTGCCACGCGCCCTTTCGCGAGCAACGCTGTGCCATGACGTTTGCAATTCGCTAACAATGAACGCATTAAACGAAACGAACGGAGTTTCGGAATTTCGTAGATATTTTAGCAACCACCTATTGTTCGTGCGCGTCTTCATTTGTAGCTGTTAAACGATAAACCATTATGCATCGTCGAGCTATCTGACCAGACCCTTTTGCCTTCTCGCCAAGATTACGAATTTAAGTTTCATTGTCCGCGTGATCAAATGAACTATTTATTTCTCTCTCTCTCTCTGTCTCTCTTTCGGACAGACACACATACACACGTTCGCGCAGACCCTCTGTACACCCTCTGTGCCGCTGCAGAGAAATACTAGAGTAAATTCGGTCGATTCAGTCGAGGTTCGCCGATTGTTTTTCGTTCTCGTCCCTCGAACAAATAACCGAGTGCGCGGCGAGTGCACACTCGAGGACCAAATGGCGTTCGTTAGTAAAAGCCACCTCGTTCCTGAACCTCCCCGAGGTTTCGCCCTCCCTTCCCCGTTCAATTATACACGAACATTCTGCTCCCGATCGTTCGACCCGGGGAGCTTATTCTTTCTCGTCGCGGCCGCGTAGATTTCTCGGAAACAATTAATTTCGACCCGAAATGCTAATCAACCGGGATGCCCTGCGACACGGTTCTTATTCTCTGTCCTCGTTCGAACTTATTTAAAAAACGGATCACAGAGCCTCGGCGAGATTTCGAACGGGGAAAACAGCAGGATTAATAGGTTGCGCGCGTGCCGGTGGAGACGCGGGAATTCGCGAGCCGCGTACGAAGCGAAAAGAAAGCCGGTGATAACAAAGGACCCGCGGAGGACCGATTCGTCGCGCGGATTCATCCTTTGTCCCGGATCCCGACTTCTGCAAACAACTTTTCGACGCGGCAATTCTCGCGGCCGCGGATCACCGCTCCCAGCCCACGCTAAAAGCCCTATTCGCGCGACGCTCGGCGTCGCGACGCCAACACGGAAGCCGCAGCCTGCGGTGGGACCTGCTCATTTAACTGCGCGAACACCCCCGGGCCGTATGCGGATGCGCGTTTACGCTGCGACCGACCGGCCATCGCTAAATGATGCATTTCAAAGGGCCGCGCGAATGCGACTCCAAGAAACGAATCGCTTTCATCAGAACCTCTGCGTCGTTGCAGTACACGCCATTTTTTTTTTTTTTGAAAAATGTAAATGGGAAAACACTTTTTTGGTATCTTTGCATCAGATTTTACTTTTTCTATTTGATGAAATAGGATTTTAACGCATCGCCGACAAGTATTCAATAGATTTTAAACATTTATTATTCGCAATTGGGTACCTCTTCAAAAACTGTTCAAGAACGATGGCAATTTTTTACTAACTTTGAACTAACAAGAATCCTTCATTATTAGATTATTTTTTTAAAGAAAATTTTTTAATAATTCTCAATTAATAATTCTCAATTTTCAATAATTCTACAATTACATTCTATCTAAGAACAACTGTTTCTCAGAATTGTTCTAAATGAGTTAGCAAAGTTATACTATAGGAATTTAATTGAATTTTAGATGCTGCGGAAACTTCTGAAATAAAAGAGACACTTAGGATCGTAAGGGGTTCCTTTTCGACATAGAGAACAGTCATCGAGAATCATACTAATAGGCTTCCGGTAATTAATATGTCAAAATAGTATTTTTTAGTAATTATTTAAAACGATATTTTATAAAATAGTGCAGGTATATTTATGATAGGGAAGTCAGAAGGATTAAATAAAAATTCACGGTACATTCACGGTGAAAATGCACACGTATCATTAATTGGAACTTTTTTTTTAAATTCCTATCTCAGCCCAGCCAAGTTGTCAGGAATAACACGCACGCGATGCTTTAATTAACCTCTCAGCTCTGCATAACGAATATACTGATAATGATTATTGATTTTTAAAACAGAACTCGTACCAGTTCGTTATAATTTAATTCACTTGTACCCCTGGCTGAGAATATAGAAGTAGTATTTTATATATAGGGTGTACCCAGTAACCGAATAATAACTCTGTTGTTATTGAAGATAGAGAAAAATTCTGGAAGAAAGTTTTGCACAAATTCTTGTAGTATTTTTTGTACAACATTGATAGTCATAAATTCACAAAATCTGCAATCTTCGAATACGGACAATCAAAAGTAGAGCTGTACAATTAGGACACCAACGAACGTAAAGTTCGGTTTGCCAGATACGTCGAAATCTGCACCCTCCAAGAAAGAACAATTGATCGTCGAAAAATAGAGCAGGAACGACCCTCGAAGTCGCGGCGAAAGTTGAAATACACATATTCCCGAATTTGCCGACTTCGATGAGGGGGGTAGTGGGATCGTTGGTGGGGGGTGCGGGGGCGGTTACGATAATGCTGCTCGAATTTTCGCCAATCAGCTTTGTGCGCTCTCGGTCGGTAAGCAGAGCGCGGCAAACGAGGCGCGAGCGAAACCAGCGCGCGCGGTGGTACTCCTTTTTTTTTTTTTAACCCTCCCGGTTTTTATTTGTCCTCCTTCTTTTTTGTACTTCAAACGCAATTAGTGCAGTCAACGTTGGGCTGCGCCCGCCGACGGGGGATTATAATGGCAGTGCGTGCACTCGCGCGGCTAATGAGATCCGGAAAAATCAGGGCTTCGGTTTGCGCGCGCCCAAGCGACGCTTGTTAAATGACGCTCGTTTGAAGCCGGTTTCCGTGTTTTCGGCCGCGATCGCCTCCATCCCCCTTTTCCGATTACATGCGCGCCACGCCGCGCCAAGTCACGCCGAGCCGCGCCGGCCCGCAACCCCTCTGTTCCAACTGTGATTTCTTGTCGCATATTTCCTACGGGCCCGAAACGCGCACGCGCCCCCACACCCCCCGGGGGCTGCACGGATGAAAGGGTGCGAGAGTAACCGCGATGATCATTTACCCGCTGACGAAGTAATTACTTCCGTTCGTAAATGAGTGCCCGGGCGCTCTGCTTTCATCGGATAAGTGTTTGTTAATTACACGATATCAATCGCACCAATATTTATATTGCGAACCTTTCGCTTCGCGTCAATCGATTCTCTTCTTCTCTTTCATCGAGTCCCGTAAAGACCGCTCGAAAAGACTCGAATTATAGTCGTATTTTTAGCAATATCACTGTCATCCTTTCGCCCGTAACTCCTATCAACCCTTCCTGCCCGGCTGACGTCGTTAAATTAATCGAGTCCCGTGAATTAATTCAACCCTCTCGTTGCGCACAGTTAATTGCTACGGCCTTGTCACTAGACTGCTGATCTCAGGCACTTGTCACAAAATTGAGATTGACGCAGTACAATCGCCTGGGGGACTTAAGAATACCGTCACTTTCAATTTTATAAGAACTGCTCATGGATGAAACAGATTTTTATTTGTTTCTTGTTTTTCACAGCTGAGCTAGAAAACTCTCATTTTGCATACGGAACCGCTGTCTAGTAACATTCAACATCAACGTTGATTTCTTATCTTGTACTGTCGATTTTCGTTTGATCTTTTCTGGACTCTCGGTGATGCTTTTATGTCAAAAGACATAAAAAAGTTCATAAGATACTATTTCATGTACGTGTTTGCGTTTCAACCCCTAATACGTGAAAAATTTATTCACAAGTGCCTCGCACACAATATCGTAATTAAATATATCGTGAGTTAGAGTAAAACGATTGATTGCTACGAATTTTACTTTGATTCTGACTTAGCTATATATCCTGCGGAAAAAAAGGAGTATTTACAGTGTCATTAATGTTGCTAACTATAGTGTTAATGTTGCTAACTGAGTGCGTTTAAAATTGTATGTGCCAGAAAAGGAAATGATAGAAATTTTCGTTTTCGGGGTTAGGGAGCACGTGGAGCCCTAAGCGGGGGTCGTGTTGCTATTATAAATCGTGGAGGAACGTTTGCTCCCACGTGATCCGGAGCATAATAGGCGGGTTAATAACGTCGGGTGGTCCGAAAGTTCGTGCAAACTCCGGCCGGCTAATTAATTGTCGATTTCAGACGTCCGGGCGCGGCACGGTCACGAAGCTACCTTCGGCGGTGCTTTTCCGCGAACGGCGCTCTAAACTGACACAGTTTTCCCGATGTTCCGCGACGGCGACGACGGGGAAATCGATCGCGGTTCGTGCCTTCTTCCGACGCTTTCAAATTACCGCGAGGGGGGCCTATCGGAAGCGTCCGCTCGTTAAAATTCTGTTGCACCGACGGAGATTCCTCCGCGGCCGGGGTTGTTTGAACTCGATTAAAACGAGATTTCGCGTGTTCCGTCGAACGACGATAAAACGACCGAGCGAGAGCAGAGAGCGGGGCCGACACGAGGAGGGCCGAGCACACAAACGAGCGCAAAAGAAAAACGGGACTGTGCAGAAGCGTACTCCCACCACGAGCTACCATCCGCTCGAAAATATTCCGAACATTCATTTACCCTTCTAGCGGGTTGACCGCGAACACGCGGCCAAAACGGTTTCTGATTCCGATTTTACGACGGAAACGAATTAGCTTTCGAGAAAACAAGAGAAAAAGGAAAAACCGAAGCTTTTTGGAGAAGATACCGCTTTCTCGCGCCTCCGCCAGAAACGGTTGCGGAAGGGAATCTGGGCCCCCTTTGTTGCACCGAATTTAGAAAACGTTTTTTTATCGGCACCGGCGATTTTTTCGAGGTTAAAAGCCGAGGAAAGGGAACCGTGCGCGCAAAGGAGAGGGAACAGGCCGAGGCGGAGAAGAAACAGGTTGACGCGAGCCCGGCTTCAAAAGCGCAAAACACTACACACGAAGTAGGGCCGAGACGCGCCTCCCTCGGCATTCCACCTCCGTCTTCTGCCTCCCTCTTTTATCCGTCTTCCTCCGACCTCTTCTCTTGTCTTTGTGAAGCGGTAACGCCGGGTTGCCGACCTTCCCTCCTTGTCCAGCTTCTGTCCACCGGTTTACGCTCGTCCTTTGCCTCCCCCTTTACCACCTGCTCGATGCTCGCGCCTCATTCTCGCGGGTCTCGGAATGCACTCGTCGCTCGTCTTTTCTCTTCCCTTCATTCCAGCGATTGTCTCGGTTCCGTGGGCACGCACACAGCCCGCGACCCCTACCCACCACCGTTCTCTGCCTGCAGCCGACGCGACGATGGGAAGAAATATTTCCACGACCGGCGGGAAGTCACTCGATGATCGTATTATTCGGTGCCGGGGAAATCCTCGGTTCCCTAGACCCGCTGTCCGCTATCCCTCAAGCTGAAGACGCGTACACGTTGCGTGCTGGACGCGGGTATCTTCTCTTTCGTCTCGTTATGCGAAAATGTACGAAAAACTAAAATGACGGCGATTCGAACTGCGACGATACTCCCTGGACGTGGAAACGTGCAGCAAGCGACTTTCTCTTGCAGACAGAAGGTTAAGTGGCCTACGAACGGGAAACTGTTGCCTACCTATCGAGAAAGAAAGTGCGAATGTCATAATTGTCCCTACTGTTGGCCTCGAATAAGAATATTGTAAGCTTGGAGCAGTATAAACAGCTGTCGTGACTATTCGTGTCGAAAAAGATCCAATCCAAGTATCCAATGTTCTACATACGAATACAAATCCTACATTATAAATACATTAAAACATTACATAATACAATACATAATAACAATACCAATACGTAACAATAACAATACATAGTACATTATAAAATACTAATGTACAGTACACTTACAAATTTTTCTGAATCTTCTGTTTATCTGTTGGATCCACAGCACACTATTAATTAGACCACAATCACTAACCTCTACGCAACACACTTTATAAAATCGTGACAGCGAACGAAAAGATGTTACTCCAACCACGAACAAAATAATGTGTGACGGTCAGGTTATATACTATGCAGGTCAGACGCTGAGTATGTAAACACTAGATGCGAAAACAGGGAGTTCCGGGAAATAGGCAATTCGGCCGCCAGAGTGTGTTTACCTGGTTTTCGTATCTAGCGTTTTTACACACCCTCGGCTTCTACCTACCTAGTATAATCTGACCTTAACACGTGAAAGCGACGCGGTTAAAATCTCAGTATTATACTGTTCGTTGTCCGCGATTTTCTAAACTGTTTTTTTTAGTGTAGGCTTAAAAAAATAGGGACAATTATTCGGACGTACTCGCGTGAGTAAACAATAGTGTACTGTGAATCCGACGGAGAAGCAGATCATTTTAAAAAATTTGTAAGTGTACTTTATATTAGTATTTTATATTGTTCTGCCGTCGTGTCCACAGAACATTGTTATTGACACACGCGAATACGTCCGAATAATTGGACCACAATCACTAAACTTTACGCAACACACTATATAAAATCGTGACAGCGAACGAGATGTTACTCCGATCACGAACAAAATAATACTGCGACTTTAGCCGCTTCGCTCGCACGCACGTGTTAGGGTCAGGGTATACTAGGTAGGTCAAACTCAGAGGGTCTATAAACGCTAGATACAAAAACAGAGAGTTCCGGGAAATCGGGTCGATAATTCAGCCGACAGAATTTGTTTACCTTTTTTTCGTATTTAGTCTAGTATAACGTGACCCTAACACGTCCATGGGGGGGGGGGGGGGAGCGGATAAAATCGCAGTATTATTTTGACTGTGGTCGGAGTAACTTCTCGTTTGCTGTCACGATTTTATAAAGTGCGTTGCATAGTGTTCAGTGATTGTGTACAACTGTGGTGTTTCCTACATCGAAAATTGGCTCCGAAAAACAGGGACAATTGTTCGGACGTATTCGCCTGAGTCAAGAATAGTGTGCTGTGGATCCGACGGAGGAGCAGATTATTCCGAAAAATTTGTAAGTGTACTTTACATTAGTATTTTATATTGTAGACTTAGTATTCGCATGTATAACATTGGATACGAGCTTTTCTTTCACATTTTGTAACTTCAAATTTATAATCCGAATTGGCAGGGAGACAATGATTAGATACGAGCTTAGCGACGAATGTCCCTTTAAATTTCGTTTGTCCATCGCATAAATGCATAAAATCCGCAGTCTATTGATCACGAAAGACCTCATTGTAAGCAACATGTTCCGTAAATGAATTTTTCAACTGTTGGTTTCCCACTTATATAAATAGAATGCGCGACAACAGCATCGATCGACGTTGAAATAATATTTATTTAAAAGTAAAATCAAATATGCTAATAAAATATCAGCTTTTCACCTTACAACGACGTGAACTAAACTCGAAGAGTCGAAAAGTCGTAAAGATAATTTGGCCGTCCGAGGTAGGTTTAGTGTTAACCCTTTGCACTCGAAGCTATTTTAACTCCAGAACGAAACATTTCTATGTAAAAAATATTTTGAGTAACGATACAGCAATTTTTAGTGGCGCCTTACGGTCGCCACTCGAGTGCTAGGGGTAAATCTATAGAAGATGGAAGGGGTCTATCACAAACCTTTCGTCGGTTCTAAAACTATCACTGAAAAAGAACACGGACATGCACGCTATCGACATCCTCGGATCTAAAACGAACGCGGTAATTAAATTACTGTCGGCGGTTATCATTCTTCGGTAATTCTATCGTGAGATAGAGGCGAGCATCGGCCGGGCGAGTTCACGGCTCGCGCGGATTCCTGGGAGTCGGGAGCGGGCGAAAGACGGCTGGTGCAATTAAAGCCGGTTACATTGTTCCCGGGAAGGCTGAGCCGCGTGGCGCGAACACAGGAAGACCTCTCGCGTTTCTTCTCCCGCGAGGAGAGAGAGAGAGAGAGAGAGAGAGAGAGAGAGAGAGAGAGAGAGAGAGAGAGAGAGAAAGGGTGTCTATCGCGCGGAATCTTTTATTGGCCTCCAGACTTCGGGCTGATCGTATCCTCGAGAAGTTCTTAATCTAAAGTTCATCTTCGAAAAATGCGATAAAACCATTCGTATGTACCACCATATGCCATTGTTTCCATTCCTGCATTATAACAATTAGATTACTCGGGCCGGCGATCCTCGAGAAGTTCTTAATCTAAAGTTCATCTTCTAAATACGCGATGGAACTATTCATATGTGCTATTGTTTCCATTCTTGCGTTCTAGTAATTAGATTGTTGCGGTGCACGGTACTCCAAAGTGGTGCTCATTCTGTTGAAACAGCGCAGAGTACCGTAGATCTCTGTTTCCCGACATGTTTTGCCCCGTAGCACACAAGTTTCTTTTATTCTGTCGTCAAGGGGTAGTTGTAACTTTTGGGTCTTGGGAAAGTTGGACCGTGTAGCTGCTGTGTCTAGAACCAGCAATGTCTCGCGGAACAGTAAACATTCTCGAGATGTTACAAGTTTATGTAGAACAGCGAACCTGATGAAACTAGTTCATAAAAATGTGGAGAAATAGATGATCTCTATAGTTTGAGCTATCGGAACATTTGCGGGTATTCCGATAAAGATATTTGTCGAGTGGAATGAAGGTATCAAAGTGTGTTCTCGCGAGGGATGGGGGGGGGGGATCGAAGCAGAATCGGCCGCGCCTTCGATCGCCTGGGGTCTGCGCTCGCGTCCCGAGAGGAGGCGCGTAATAAATTGCAATTAAACGTTCGCCATTTAGCCGGCCACGGGTTTCGGGGATTTCGCGGACACGCGTCTCGGCCTCCCCCTCGGCCAGGACCACACACCGTGTCCGATTAAATTGCGCGCCTCGTCGCGAAAGACCTCTTCATTAGAACGATTCAAATTAGCTACATCGACCGGCGAGCAATAACGGCGCGCGACCGTTCGCGATTTTAATTGGTCCGGATTTTTCGGGGCCGCGCGTCCTACCGATATACCTTTTCTCCGGCCGTCCCCCCGTTGCTCGTCCCCCCACACCGCCCCCGGATCCGACCGGTGCCCCTACCACGTACCGCGATGTCTGTTATGTTAATTAAAACCGGTTACGAGGTCTTTGAGGCGAACGACACGCAACAATGCTCGCTTAAAGCGAACAAATTTAATGGACCGTGTTGCGAGCGAGCCAGCCCCCTTCTTCTCCGAGTCGCTCCGCTCGGTTCTTCGTCGCAGAGATCGACATCAGCTGTTCCATCTTAAAGATCCGCGCAGGTGGGTTCGGAGGCAGTTACATCAAATTCCACGGCGTCATTCGCCCACCGGGAAATAGAACAGTGAACAGAGTCGAACCCTTCGATTACTGTTTCAGTTTTATGCGATAATTAATTTTCTCACGGACCACGCTTGCAACTAATAGCGTAGAATGTAAGAGCAATTGAATTTGATCTCTTGTAGCACCTGGGGGTTGAAAGAAACCCTTCCTCGTTTCTCATAATTCTTTGACGCTTCGATTGCCACGTCAGTCGTACGCGGTTGACATAATTCTTCGCCTAGGTTTAACCCTTCGCGAACTGCTGGCTCTTGGCGCATGAGCAAGAAAGGTTACCAGAGCCTTATAGTTTTAAAGTTCCCATGACACGTCAGAGACAACACGAGGTTGAGAATGAAACTTTTATATAGTCACGAGACCCCGCGATTCGCTTTATGGAGTCAACAGATCTACGAAGACTGTTCGTTTTACAATCCTCTTGGAATTAATGTTGTGCTTAATTCGACGGTTACACGAAAATAAATTGCGAGCAATTTTAACTGAAAACGGAGCAGCAAGGGACACCGGTGAATATTTCGATGGTGCCTCGGACGCGCGATACCGGGTGCAACAAAATCGCTCGGAGCTTCGATACCTTTTCGGGAGACCTCTTCATTATGCGATCCCGATGTTTCCGTGCAATTAAGTCGGCGTGCGGGCAGGTAGGCCCGTTAGTCGGCGCATGTTACGACTGCGTAATAAACGTCGCGCGAAAAGTTATCGCGTCGCTTCGTTTGAATTTGTGATCTTTTTCAGAATGGACCCCCGGCTCCTTCTCTCTCCCGTCTACTCGCGTTCTCCGTCTATCCCAGGGGCTCTCCGCGCCCGATGCTCGATAATAAAAACGGCCGAAATCGCGCGCCGGTTAACGACTCCGACCGGCAAGAAGCTCTCGCCGTAAAAGCCTCTAAAACCCCGGCCCGTTTCGCCGTAAAGAATGTACATGCGCGTTCCCAGTGTAACCAAACGGGCATACGTTGTCCCCTCGATTTTACTAGCTGTCCCCGGAGCCACTCGGATCCGTTCGTTTCGCGCCAGGTGTCTCCTACCCGGCCAGCTGATTGGCAGCTTTCTGGAAGACACACGCTCCGAGATGGGGCCATAAAAGAATTTTAATCCCGCGATTTATGCCCCGAGTTTATGGAAATTGGCCCCGGGACGAGCGGAAACGGCACCTGGCGCCGTCCTCTTATCGATGCTACCCAATTAAAACCGCGCAATTTTATTATAATTGCTAGGTTCGTGCGTACGGAATGCACCATTCGTTACGGTCGCGAGCTTCCTTGTCCGGTGAAAAATGAAATCGGATGGCACTTGTTGCGGACGAAACTATTCCCTTCAGTCATGTTTTATAAGCTGAATTTGATCGTCGGTTGTTTTAAAATAGGATCGTATACAGTATAGGTGAAAAATCGAGTCGTTTTCCTTCATTAAAATTGTTGTAATTGCAGTATTATTTTAGTTGTCATGAGCAATATTAAATGGAAATTGGTTTTACTCAATGCTTTATCATAACACACATATAGGGTTTAACTTTCCAGTTGTCTGGTTGTACAGAGACTAGGATACAGACTGATTAGGTCAGAAAGTACGCAATTGAACAGAACAGGTGTCAATACGAACGATCGGTACATACGATAATAGTTCGAATCTACCTTATCACAGACAGACTTGCCGTTATTACAATCAACAAAAATTAAGAGTATAGCTGTTAATATTTTAACGAACTGAAGATTCAGAGAACCACGAAGGGATGTCTCGCCGATACACTTTAAGAAAGTGACGAATGAATTTTCTGTCCTATGGTAAAAATATATTAATTCAAGGACATTTCAATTAACCCTTAGCACTCGAATGGTGACTGTAAGGCACCACTAAAAATTGCTGTACAATTATTCAAAATATTTTTTACATTACTAAATTCATTTGCACGTAATAAATTACTAAACATTTCAGTATTGTACGAGTAAATTGCACCATTTTCGTATGTATAACATGAGAAAGAAATATATAAAAGGAAAATATTCTAGGTTGAAAGAAATCTTTCGTTTTGGAGTTTAAATAGCTTCGAGTGCAAAGGGTTAACAAACAGCGTGTATATGGTCATTCCACGTGCACGAACCTAATGCTTCTCGCCGAAATAAAGAAAACAGCGAACGGTTGGGACAAAATGGCGAAAATCCGGATAATTTCGCGTCAGCAGTGCGGCTCTTTGAACGATTGAATTCCGGTTGCAGAGGGGGGGGGGATGGAAGTCACGTGGTTATTAACGGAACTGGCGCAACGATTCGAACCCGCGCCACGTAGTCCGACAATGGCGGGCAGGACAAACTTTTTAACGCGTTCCGATAGCGATTCCGATAACCTAGTCGAATAAAAATCAGCCGAGCCGGTTTAACGACGCGTCGGGGTCGTGAGCCGGCCGATTGCGAACGCGAGAAAGCGGCGGGGGCGCAATCGAAACAGTTTAACCGGGAATTACGGGCCGGGCACGGGTCGGGCCGGGTTGGTACGCGGGCGCGCGGGGCACAGTTTAAAAGATAATTTCGCCGGGGCGCGTTACGAACGTTCGTTCCGCGAGAAGAAGTTTCGCAGTTTTACGATTTCGATTTTATCGGGGGCGGCGCGCCGCTCGCCCGGAGAACCGGAAACGCGTACCATTACATTTTTAGGAGGACTTTCGCGCGATAAACGGAACTGTTCTCGAACACCTTCGCGACAGTGTCGCGCTCGTAGACACTGTCTCTGTCTCGCTGAGCAACGAGAATTTACAAACCCAAGAGGGAACTGTGAAGTCTCTGGGAATTGTTTGTGTTTCTAGTCTCCCTCTCTCTCTCTCTCTCTCTCTCTCTCTCTCTCTCTCTCTCTCTCTCTCGTGAGATCTCGAGCTTTAATCTTTAGCACAGTTTCCTATTTGGAAGAAGTCCTCCAGTTAATTCTCTAAAATGTTAAGCGCAGTGTCAAAGTAAAACGTTAGGCCTTTTTACTGCACTCTGTGGAAAACCCAACATCCTAGAAATATTGGGAAATACTATCGGGCATCAGTTGTAATAGTACGCCCATCTTGTAGACACTTCCGACAACATCTTCTTTTACTCAAATATATTTCTTCCACCTTCTTCATATACAGGGTGGGGCACCACATTTTGCCATCTAGATTTACGTCATTATTATTACGCATAGCAAACAATTTTTTAGGTGAAGTTGAATTGTTTTGAGAGGGGCACATTCTGATGGTACATTTTTTTTTGTAGGTGGACGTGTAAAGGACATATGAAGGCCATTCATGTTTTTTTAAATGGAATCATATATTTTTTATTGCATCAGTTGATGCTCCTTCATATTCTTTACAAAAAAGTATTAATCTATTTGTGTAAAAAAATCATTAGTTTAGGAGATATTTAGCTAAAAAATAGGAGATATTTGTGCCTTTTGAGTATGCGTAAAATGCATTTGCGGCTAGTTCCAGCTTGTCTTTCGATTTCGCGAGAGCCAACGGATGGATTTAACGTAATTGCGGCTAACACTACAATTTCGTTTGCTTCATTTATTATTGTTTTATTACGAAGTGAAATTTTTTAAAAACATAATCAAAGGTACGACGTGATGGATGATTTTGTTGAGGAAATCTATTGGCGTATAATGATTCTGCACGTGTAGCACTTTTCCCAGCTTCAAAATTAATTGATAACATGTCTATCTTTTCTTCTTTAGAATACTTCATTATGAAGTGATTCACTGTATCGCCGTATTCACCGTATCGGAGACGTAAAAGAGACTAAATTTCACAATAAGTAGGAGAGCAAGAATTGTCAACACAGAAAATGTAAATATTTACATTGGTAATTCTTGCTCTCCTACTACATTATCACATTGAATGCATAATATTGACCAGAAAGTCGAGGTTTCCTAACAAATTAGAATTAAAATATCTCCTAAACTAATGATTTTTTTACACAAATAGATTAATACATTTTTGTAAAGAATATGAAGGAGCATCAGCTGATGCAATAAAAAATATATGATTCCATTTAAAAAAACATGAATGACCTTCATATGTCCTTTACACGTCCACCTATAAAAAAAATGTACCATCAGAATGTGCCCCTCTCAAAACCATTCAACTTCACCTAAAAAATTGTTTGCTATGCGTAATAATAATGACGTAAATCTAGATGGCAAAATGTGGTGCCCCACCCTGTATAATTATTTACACATAACCTCTCAACACGCAGCATAGTTGCTGAATCGCAGAAGGGCAAAATTTCCATAATTCTAGAATAAAAGATTTAAAACGGAATGTTTTGAAGCATCAGCTAGGCCGTGACGTTAAAATTCATAGCCGAGTAAAAAAAAAAAAAACAAATAACTCGAAACAAAAAGCTATGAAAACGTTGCCTAGCCACCACCTTTTTCCCGGTAACGACCGGCACGGTTTACGAGGGGCTCGAGTGTCAAGCAACAATGCGTCGGATTTCGGAGTTCGCCTCGAAATTGAGGAGCAATTTGTTGTCACCGATAACGATCCCGCCGGTTCTTTACGAGGATTCCGGGGTGCTCGCGAGTGCTTTACGATCGGGGGCGTGTGTCCGCGGCGGGATCGAGCGTGTGCCGTCGCGAATCAATCGCGGGCGTGGTCGAAAACTGCCAGCCGTAGGAATTCCGCGTACGCGAACAATCGTTGGTTAAACTTGGATGCGTCGCGCGAACGGCGATCGTTACCGATCGCACAATGAGATTCCGAGCAGATGGTGTAAATGAGACGCGAAACGAGCCCCTCGTAAACCCGCCGCGCCGGTCGGATCGTGACTCCGCCGGTGCTCTTTGATGCTACCGAACGGGACACGGAATCGAGAATTCCGACGTTAACAGTTCGCCGAGTTTCCGCTGAGTGAGAAATATGAAATGGCCGTCGCGTGTCCGTTGCCGGGTACGATTCTTCCATAGCGGCACGGTTTATCGTGCGCGCGTGACGCGAAACGCTGCACTTTTATTGCCCTCGGGGTATAGTGTATATTCCGTTGATCACCGGTCCTAGGAGTTTTTCAAGGCGCGTCTGCTCGCGTTTCCTAGATTGATTGAAACGGTTACGTTCCGTCCGTAAGCGGCACACACAGGGGAAAATCGATTCGAAAGCGGCCGGGACGATCGCGCGACAACTAACGAGGCAGGGGCAATCGGACGACGTACGCGCAAACGACTCTATCTTTCTCACCTTCGTGAATACAGCAGGCCCGTCTGCCCGGCAATCTGGCCCCGGATTCCTCGCATTAAGCCTTAATTAACACCAGCCGGATCGGGGGCGTCGCGAAAAATCCTCGGCGAACGAATCATATCCTGGATCGGCGAGCGGTAATTAAGCGGAAACGCGTCGCCCGGAGGGAAATACGAGGCTCGCACGCGGCCCTATAAGCGGAGGCGCGATTCAACAAATAATCCTTATCAGTCGAGCTCAGAATACGTGTAAAAAAGACTCGGGACGCGGCTACCGGCGGAGCCGGGGATCAGATTATAAGCCCGTTGCGCTCGCGCGTTACATTAATTTAGCGCGCCGAGCCGAGCCGAGCCGAGCCGAGCCGCGCTCTGTTCCTACATTCGTTCTCGCGGCCAACCAGGTTGGTATGCGTGGATTACAAGGAGCTCGTGTGCGCTTCCTGCCTGCACGCGGCCGGCTTTTTCAAAGCGAACACCTTCCTCTTTTTTTCCATCGTCTGGCCTCTGCTAGCGTTCGCGAGGAATGAACCCCGGCACGCGGCTCTCCGCTTGCGGCAGGCGATCTAACGATCCCGGTCGCGATCGTTTAGCGGATTTCACCTAATGCCGGACAGCACTTAACGCCCGACACTACCGTTTTTCTCGGTGCGTCGAAATAACCCGGTTTCCACCTTTAAATTAATTTTGTTGCGAAACCAACAAAACAACGCTACAAGAGCTTCGAAGTAGGCGCACAGCTGCTTTTTGCTTGGAAAAATTTAATTTGTTTGTATTTAATAAATTACTAAACATTTCAGTATTGAAATATACAGAAGGGAAATATTCTAGGTCGGAAGAAATGTTGAGTTTTGGAGTTAAACTACCTTCGAATGCAAAGGGATAAATGTTGACGACCTTCGGTGGTGGTCTTTAGCTTTGGAAACATTCCTTATACCATAGTCCATTGCATTAAGATTGTTTAGATTTAAGCAAACAATCGTTCAGGATTGGTAATTATGGAATCAGGACAGTGAAATTATAAAGAAACATAGATTAGATCATGGAAGATGCGCAAGGTTGTATGGAATAGGATTGGCTACAATTCATAGTACGGTACATTCGTGCTGGAACATTTGCATATTCAACTCCATTTTTAACTTCGTTATTTTGGTGCTGTGTCAGACAGTTGAAATTAACCCGTGAAAAGTACCCGTGAAAAGTGTGAAACGGTATGAAGATAGACTGCAACGATTAAGATTGGATTTAATTTTCCAGTTCCCATTCCTGGAATCATATCTCCGATTGTTCATCGGATATACTCGCGCCAAATATACCTAACTAATTTCGGAGCTGTTCTCAGCAAGATTTTATTTTCCTCAAAATTGTAAAGCAAAGTTTCGCGAAGCTTCGTATTTTAGGAAAGGTGTCAGGAGTTTAACTAACAGATGGCCTATAGAGGAAAATGGTCTTTATTTGATCGTGGCTTCGACGAGACTGTCCTCTCGTCCCAAAAATCGTTCGGTCCCCGCTTCTCGCATCGTCGCGCCTTAATCTAAACAGTGCGTTCGCCTTCTTCCAAACATTTAGCTGTAACCCGATACGAACCGTGATACGGCCAGCGGCGCGGTGCACTCTTACAATTCGGCCATCCTGACCGTTAATCGTCTCGATTAACCCGTATACACAAACATACCGTTGCGCACTAACATCGCTATCACACACTTTATAAACTATACATTTTCTTTCTAATCTCTAAGGACTCTATACACTAACAAATAATATGTGATTATAATATCGTACCTTAAACCTAATCGCTATGAGATCGCTGCATTAAATATTCTAAATTTTATAATTGAGGAGACATCCATGGTCTCATGTTCGTTGCCGCCCATGTTCCTTTATAAGGAAGTCGTGTATTTTGGAATCCGTCGATATCCTTTATCACGTATCGATCATTCCTCAATACCCTTTCAACCTCGTATGGTCCTTTAAACAAAGGTGCTAGCTTCGATGAATCGCCTGTTGTGTGAAAATTTTTAATCATTACTCTATCTCCAACTTGATATATCCGTGCCGGTTTCCGTTTCTCGTCGTGGTATTTCTTATTCGTCTCAAAACTTTGCTTAATTTTTTCCTTCGCCTTATTTCTTACATCTACTAAATTCCTACTGTCCATAATACTACCTATTTTTTCTAATGTATCTCGGATGCTATCGACTATTTTTCCACGCTGGCTTACGCCGTATAACAATATGCTCGGGGTTTCTCCCGTCGATTTATTTATCGTGTTGTTGCACGCGTATTCTACGTCGTCGAGTGTTTCGTACCACCGTACATTCCTCTCGTCTGCTAATTTTGCTATCATCGGTACAATGGTTCGATTAAATCTTTCCACCTGACCATTTGCTTGCGGTGAGGCAGTGGCAATTCTAATGTGCGTTATCCCGTTTTCATCTACGAAATTTTGGAAATCCTGAGAAGTGAAACAACTACCTCGATCTGATACGATTCTTAATGGTCTACTAAAAATCGTAAAATAATTTCGCAAACATTTTATGACTTCCGCCGTATTTGTAGTTTTTGTTCCGTACAATTTCACAAATTTCGTGAATCCATCTACTATTACAAAAATATAGCGTTTGCTAATTGAATGTTGTTTTGTCATCGGCCCTAGATGATCGATATGTATGGTATAAAATGGTTTGCTATCCTTTGGAATTTCATGCAAACTTCCTTCTTGTTTACCAGAATTCGGACTAAATGCAATACATTTAAGGCAGTTTTTTATGTGGCTCTTGACTTTCTCTCTAATTTTCGGGAACCAATAGGTGTTTTGCACGTTTTCCACTGTCTTCTCAAAACCTACATGTCCCATATCATTATGATGTTTTTGTAAAATACTAGATTCCAAAGCAGAAGGAACATAAAACAAAGCGCGATCTCTCACTTTGCGATAAACCAAACCGTTTGTCATTTCGAAAAATTTATCCTCTGTATTTTCCAATTTTTTACGAATATTTGCTATTTCAGGATCGTTATCCTGGCATAATGCGAGATTTCTATCGAAAGAATTATCGTGCAAAATAAGAATTTGCCGACTAAGTGCATCTACATGACGCATCCTCGAGCTTGACCTATGTTCTAAAACATAGTCGTACCCTTGTAACTCTAACACCCATCGCGCGATTCGTGGATTGGTTTCTTTTTTCTTTAACGTGAGGCTGAGTGCCTGGCAATCTGTAATAATCTTGAATTGTATTCCAAGCAGATATGTCCTGAAACGCCGTAACGCGTAAATGATCGCTAGAGTCTCTAATTCGAAACTATGGTATTTAGTTTCTGCTTCTGTTGTTCTTTTTGAGAAATAAAACACAGGATGAAGTTTTTGATCCCGTTTTCTCTGCATCAAGATTGCACCGAAACCTACTGAACTTGCGTCACAATGTAATTCGGTAGTGTCACGCGGACAATAAATACTTAAAATAGGGCTATTTACTAGACATTCTTTCAATTTATCGAATGCACGCGCTTCTTCTGAACCAAACGTAAAATTAACCGATTTTTTTGTAAGGTCATATAACGGTTTCGCGATTAACGAGAAATTTTCAATAAATTTTCGAAAATATGAACAAAGTCCCAGAAAACTTTGTACATCTCGCGTATTTTGGGGAATCGGGAATCTTTTAACGTCATTTACCCCGCGTTCCGTGGGTCGGATACCCTCGCTCGTTATCGTATATCCTAAATATTCTAACCTAGTTTGTAGAAATTTACATTTATCCAATCGTAATTCTAGTTTATTTGCGACGCACAATTGAAAAACTTTTTCTAATACCAATAAATGATGCTCTACTGTCTCTGTTGCCACCAGAAAATCATCCAAATATACAGAAACATCTCCAGCCTCGATTGGTTTTCTAAATATTTGTGCAACGTATCGCTGGAACTTTAACGGCCCTCCTTTTAGCCCGAATGGCATCTTAAGGCATTCGTATTGACCCCATGGTGTAACAAAAGCAGTGAATTTAACCGAATCTTCATGCATCCGAATGTGGAAAAATCCGTCTTTCAAATCCAGCAGAGTGAAATATTTTTTCCCGTCTAATAAATCTAGTTGATCTTCTATTAGGGGCAATGGAAAGTTATCCCGAACTGAAATTTTATTTAAGAATCTAAAATCTATGCACATGCGCATTTCACCATTTCTTTTTCTAACTAAAATTATCGGTGAAGCGTACTCGGAAGTGCTTTCTCTTATCGCGCCTTTTTCTAACAAGTCATCAATTATTTCTTTTAACTTTGTTTTTTCGTGATACGACAATCTACGTGGGGCATAATGGAATGGTTTTTCATCTGTTACTGTAATCTTCATTACGTTTTCTGTTTGCGGGTGTTCTGGTCTAATAGGTTTCACATAGCGTTCGATAAACAATTTACGGACCTGATCTTGAGCACTTCGCGTAACTTCCGGATTAATGTTTAATGTCGGTATTTGACTATCGTCGTCTGAAGCTATTTCGATGTTCATTATTTGTCTGATTTCTTGATTAAATTTAAATGAAATTCCTGCTTTTTTCAAAAAATCTCTCCCTAATACTAGAGGATTTCGCATAGTATTCTCCGTGACTACTTGCAGCATAATATTATAGGGAATCCCGTCGTAAGCGAGTTGGACCTCAACGCTTCCAATAACATGCATTTCGCTGTTATTTATTCCTGTGAACTTAATTGATTTATCGGTATCGCGTATCAAATTACTCGGTATAATAGCTTCTTTAATAAAACTAATGGGACTACCCGAATCTAATAGTGCGCTTATTTCTAATTGCCTAAAATTACTTTCGGTAGTTTTTATGTCCAATAATACCGTAGGGAAAAAATCGCTGTCTTCGTCTTGGTGGGGAACTACGTAACTGATGTCCCTCGAAGTCGGGCATCGTTCGACGCGGTGTCCCATACTGCCGCATTTAAAACATGACCCTCGTTCTCTTCTGGGCTTCTTGCATTCAACCGCAAAATGTCCCGTCTCGTTGCAGTTGTAGCATCGGACATCTTTTAGGTCTTTCGGTTGCCGCTCCCGGGTAACCTTTGTTGTTGGTGGGTTGATATCCCGTCGTGGCACTGGTCTGGGCCTTCTCGGCTCCTCTGGCAGCGTTGACCTGGCAAGCGCCTGCACTAATTCTTCGACTGTACGGAAACCCCGTACTCTAGCCAGTGATTTTAAATTTTCGTCTGGTATTCCTTCGATGATGTAGTCGACCACTTCGGTGTCTGAAATTGGCACTCGGTTTCCCAGCACAACTTTGTCATGTACGTAGTCGGTGAACGTTTCATCGCTTTTCCAGATTCTCCTTTCGAATTCTCGTCTTAACGACAGCGTGCTCGGCCGACACCCATACATTCTATTTAACCCAACGAGTAACTCTTCGTACGTCATGTCCACACAATTTGGTTTCGACTGATACCATCTCAGGGCTTTGTCCTTTAATTTGCTGCAGATCATCGCCTTTGCTGCGTAATCGTCTAATCCATGTGCTGCAATCAGTCTCCTCATCTGCTGCACCCACGTTTCTGCATCGAAATTGTTGCCGTCGAAGTCGCTGATCAATTCTTTGACGTCCTTCCAACGGACTTCTCGTGATCGCGACGACATATTACTCGGAGGCGAAAGCCGGACAATTTCCAGTTCCCTGCGTAATAATCGAACTTCACGTTCTGCTAAATCTCTTTCCCTTCTTAACAAATCGGTCTCAGATAAGGGCCTATCCACCTGTTCACTGGACCCCGTTCCAACTTCTTCCTGAGTCTCAGTCTCCACCACATTATTCTGAGGGGTCTGCAGCGTTGTCAGATGCAACACCGATTCTGGAATACCCCTTTCCAGCAGCCGGTGCACGAGTTCGATTTTTGTCCCCGATGTCGACAGATTATTTCCTCGGCATAAGTCTTTTAAGTCTGCTACCGTAAGCGGCGTCATAATGTCTATCTTAAATGTCAATGTCTTAACTAAAAATCACTAACTCACTTGGTTCTTTCGCGACCGTACACAATTAACAAAGTTAACTAGTGGACTTATTCCAAAACTAGTTTCGCGAACTTATTTCACACTTTGTAACCAACTGCGCTCGCGTATCGCGTAATCCCACTTCTGAATTTTAGGAAAGGTGTCAGGAGTTTAACTAACAGATGGCCTATAGAGGAAAATGGTCTTTATTTGATCGTGGCTTCGACGAGACTGTCCTCTCGTCCCAAAAATCGTTCGGTCCCCGCTTCTCGCATCGTCGCGCCTTAATCTAAACAGTGCGTTCGCCTTCTTCCAAACATTTAGCTGTAACCCGATACGAACCGTGATACGGCCAGCGGCGCGGTGCACTCTTACAGTATTAGTGAATGCCGACGCAACTGTGTTTCGAAACACGAACAATTTGTCCAACTAATTGCGTCGCGAATTTCTGCTAAAAACTGTCGATTTTCCGCGGGTTGTTTCATCCCTTGAATTTAAATTTTGGCAACTAAATTACGTCAGAATATTTTTCCGCTTGTTACCGAAAAATGACCGGATGGTATTGCTGGGGGATAAATTAATCGATGCATAGGCCTGTCGATCGATGGGAGATGAAAGGCTCTCGAAGGGAAGAAGTTGATTAACAAGGTAGCGTAACAGTGGCTTTCAAGGGAAATCGTAAATAAGGGATGAAGCGTATCGCGTAGCAGAAGAATTCGAGCAGCGTGAAGCGAGGAAAGCGGGGGGGGGGATGGATGATATCGATATCAGCTTTGAAATTTGAGAGAATATAACACCATTAAGGGAAGTTTGCTGGCGTAAGGCCCGTTCTTCTGCGCTTCTATTGATTTTTTAATAACCGCGCCTCTCTTCCCGGGCGATCGGCGAGATAAAAAAAAAGAACGCAGCAGAATGAACAAAAGGAGCGAACGGTGAGCGAGATAGATAGATAGATAGATAGATAGAGAGAGAGAGAGTGTGTGTGTGTGTGTGTGTAGCGTGGCTTAGTAACGGGTTCGAACTTTCCGACGAAGTTTCTCAGGTGCATTAATGCGCGCCAAATTAAACCGAAATTTCTTCTTTCGCTGTAACTTCGTTAAACCTCTTTGTAAATTCCTGTCTGGCCGGTTGCTTGCCCGTGGAAGTGTAAAACGGGCCCCGACAAAATATCGCGCGCGGCACGGTTGCTCCCGGCCTTTGTATCGACGGATCGAGGAACGGAGGGGCTGATACCGATTACCCCCTGAATTTCGTGGGAACCTCCCCGTTCTTTGCCCCGAATAACCCGTCTGTTTATCGTTGGAAGCGGAACGGTCCGCGCGATGAATAGCCCGCGCTCACCTTAAGAAACTCCGGGTTATCCGCGCGCCGGTTAACCGTGGCTTCTTTGTCCGCGTGAAATTAACATCGGCCTCGTGCCGCTTTGTTCAATTTCGCGGGCAGGGAGGGGGGGTAGGAGGGGGAGGAAAAAAGCCGCGGACGTTATTGCCGCTTCTCCCGCTTCTCAACTCCGTTTCATTATCTTGCCCCGTGGTTCTTTTAATAACGCACCGCGACATTTCTTTAAGCGATGTTTCCTTCTACTCGCCGACTGCATTCGCCGCCGGTCTCGTAACTGCAACTTTATGCACTCGACGGCGCATAAAAATCACGCGATTAAAGTTTCGTAAAACGGACTGTTAGATTGATCACAGTTTTTTCAAGCTTGCGAAAGCCTTTACAATGTTGGAATGGATAATAAACGACTTCCGTTCCGAGGAATAAAATCCCAGCGACACATCCGTCCTTGATAAACAGTATAAACAACCAATCAAGAAAAAGAATGACAACTTTACTGCAAGGGATGTTCTTTAAAGTCATTGGCAATTATAGTTCAGCTCTCCGTTTCTGTTTATCGGTGGATCACATACATTTTTCATAGCTGACTCGTAGAATCGTCCAGTGGGTTGTTAATCGGATAATTTTAAAATTTTGCAACGTAATACACGATCAATAAAATTGATGTAACTGCAAATATAGTTTAAATACCGTAAAGCTAAGAATTTGCTCGTTCGATTCGGAAGAAAATGGAGAGCCATTGAAAGGGGATTTTCCATTAGCAAGCTAAATTATTTGGCACAAATTTGTCTTTAACTAAAACCGTTATGAAGAAACTGGAACACGCGGTAATTAGACTTTCTTAAAATGCTACGCTAGAAATGTTACCGTTACAGTCCGGATCATCGTCGGTCGTGTAAAACGGTAACAGAATCAATTAGAGTTCGCTCAATCGTCGTGTTCAGCTTGCGTTCCGCTTGAACATTGGAGGCCCGTATAATAGTGGGGCGTTACCGTTCCATCGTTATTTCCGGTGTAGTCTAGCCATGAAACCCGGCCGATAGAGCGGCGGCGGTGTATTCGAAAAATGTTTCCATACCGATTTTCCCGATCGCCGGCCATAACACTCGAACGCTTATTAGCGAGTAGCGGGCGTTCAAAGGGAATCCGAGCCCTCGAGCGGCTTTCACGCGAATTTAACTCCCGAAAAAAAAAGTCCGGCAGTGTGTGGAGGTGCGATTGTGCTCGGGTAGGTACGCGGAGGCGAAACGTCGGTGCCGGGGGTGGTTGGCGGCGTCGGCGGTTACCCCAGAGACCGGAGAGCCTCTTTTCTCTCTTTGAGGGGCGAGTCGACTTAGCAAAAAGGTCCCGGGTTCACTCGTATGAATGTTAACGAGAGCGTGATCGAGAAAAAGGGTGGGAGAAGTAGTAGCGGAGAAGAAGCGAGAGCAAAAGAGAGAGAGAGAGAGAGAGAGAGACGCAGGCCGCGAGGGTTGGCCTGGTGAAACGAGAGGGTGAAAAGGCGGGGGTTGCCCCCGGGGGTGGAACGAAATGGGAAACGATTTCGAGTGTGTCGACTGTTTTCCATCGTCGGCGAGAACCAGGAAGCGGGTCAAGTGCGGGCGGAAGGAAAAGACCAGAGAGAAAGAGAGAAAGGACGGGAGAGAGAAACCCGGTGCAATGATAAAGGGAGAAAGGGAATCGAACGTCCGGGGGTGTGCATTAGCGAGGAACAATGGAGCGATCGCGCGAGTTCCACCGGAGAGATCGTTTTATTATCGTGAACGGCTCCACCCCCGCATTTTGTGCGTCTTAATAAAGCTCCGTTTTCTCCCATCCTACGTCTCCACCTCTTTAGCCATGGCTTTTTGCTGAAAAGCAGCTTGGTTACCACCCTACGGCGTGCCTCCTCTGCCCCCTCGTAAGCCGCCTATTATCCTCTTTTTATCGTGGCCGCGCCGGCTCGCCCCGTCGGAAGCAGTTAACACGGGCCGAAAAGTAAAGCCGAACGTAATCTATTAAATAGATAACGCCGCAACCCCTTTCGTCTGCTCCGCGTCTTCGATTCCACGGGAAAACGAAATGCATTCAGTCGGGACGGTTAGGTTAAACGGCGAATAGGGGGACGGGAGGGAAGGCAGACATCCTCCCAAAGACGGAAACAAAAGCCGCGCGCGCGCGCGCGCGTCTGGGATAGCTTTTCATAAGGCATCCGTGCGAGGGTGGAACGAGGGGGAGAGCGACGGGTGGGTGTCTCACGGCGGAAAGCACGGCTTATTCCGGAGTTATTTTTCACGGAGCGTTGAAAAATTGCCGCCACTAAGAAATCGGAAATCGATTACGTCCCGGAAATCCGGGTGTGGGGCGCGCGCGGCAACCGACGCGACGCAACGCGAGCAGAGAAACTGATGGCCGCTCCGCTCCGCTCGAAAGACACCGGGCGGCTCCGGTCTCGCGGAACCGAGAGATCGATCTTCGAGCCTGTGCGTCGTGTCACGCGATCGTCGACAGCCACTCCGCCCGGCTGCCGACGAATTAGGGTCGATTCATACTTACCGGCACGCTAGTAAAGCTAGTTTTTGGAACGAAGAGGCAGGAACGACTCCTATCTCCATACCGTTGTAAAAGAGAGATACCGATAGTTTACCTAAGGAGCTGTAGAGCTCGAAAATCTTTTTTTTTGTGCCCCGCACAGCAGGGGGGTCGACCAAACCGGCCGCCGTCAGAAAATAGTCGACGGCCGGCGCCGATCGCCTAACATGGCTTTTGCATAGAATCCGAACCTAGTTGCCACCGGCCGCCGGTAAATATGAATCGACCCTTAAAAGGAGCCCGCAGCGCCGTGTCGCGCCGTTCCGCGCCGCGGAAAGAACGGCTTTCCCCGAGGAAAGCGACGCGTGTTCGCGAGAGTAAAGGTCCCTGAACGATCAATCCTTTACTCGGCGCTCGAACGAGCAGAAACCGACGACTCGAGAGAAAGACGAGCCCCGAAGAAGAGCCACCCCCCGGAGAAGGAAGGAAACAACGGGTCCCCGAGCATCTTCATCGGGGTGCATCGGGCGGCAGGAAAACCGTTCCTCGGACTGGTGAGCGATTTAACGCGGCGCGAACTATGTCACGACCCCGATAAAAAGGGAATGATAATCCGAGAGCAGCGAGCGCCTCAACGATTGCTCTATGCAAATGCTCCGGCGTCGTGCCGAGAGAACACGGGGGTGAGGGGAACGAGAACAGGGCGAGAGAACAGAGGAGACGAAGGCGAAGGGTGGAAGATTTTCAATTACGGTCAAAAACCCGGGGCTGATCCTGCGCGAATAGAAAACAGGTTGAAATAGGGGTGAGCGGGAGAGGGGAGGCCGAGAGAGAGAGAGAGTTGGAAGCAATTTTTGAGAAGCTCGCTGGAACTGGGTCACGTACGCCGGAAGTAAACGTCACGAGAATTAAAAGTCCTCTTTCTACTCGGCGTCGAACAGCCGCGCCGAGGAATTCCGGCTGGAAGAAGAACCTTCTCTGTTCCCGTCGTACCCGTCTTCTATCCTCCTCGGCGACCCATCCTCCCCCGCCACTCGTCGTCACCGAGTTTCCTCCTCTTCCACGAGCAGCCACGATCTCTCGCTCTCGCTTCTCGACCCACGATGGAGAGAGGTTGTGCAACCACGGGACGCCGGGGAAGATCGCGGCAATCTCTTATTTTCCGCGCGACCGATCCATTCGACGCGAATTGGAAAACGCGAGCGGCAAGGAAACGAAGTTCCACGCGAACCGGGGCGAAAAGAAACGATGGAAGGAGGCCAGGAATCGGGGACCAGGCAGCGGCTGCTTGCCTGCCTGCTTGCTTGCTTGCTTGCTCTCCGCGGGATTTCGCTCGGTCGTTTCCCATCAGGCCGGAAGATAGTTTTTGGCGGATATGAAGCGCGCAGTATCGGCCATTACAGAAATTTGCCGCCTCCCGTCGGGATCAACCACCGAGAACCGCGTAACAGATTCTTCCCCGCATACCACGCCTCTGTACAAACTCAATCTTCCCGTAACCATAATAATAATTAGGGTGGTCACCGATTTTTCATGTTCGCAACAAAGGCGGAATCAAATGACGTCCTACATCTGTGGACAGTATTGACTCTAAAAAGTATTTCAACGCTAGAAACAGAAAAAACAACTGGCATACATTGCCTTATAATAACAAGAAAATTGCATTTGTTTAGATTTCGTACCAGTCTTGTTTAAGTACTTGGATAGAGAAGTTTATCAAAAAATTTTTCTTATGAAAATATATTTATTATTTTATTGTTTCTAACACACAAGTCATTTTGATTCATACGGTTGTTCCTGTGTTAAAATTTGTTAAACAAGGTCAGGTTATTAAGTGTGATAAGCTTCATTGTATGATTTTTAGAATTGGATAGCTTCGAGAGACATCCAAAATTCTAAATTTCCAGCAATTATTATTATTAGATGTATTATTAGGTGTGATACACTAGCTTGACACTTTCAAGCTTCACAAGCGTCACTGTGCAAAAGTCTAAATTTCCAGCAATTATTATGACTTTAACATCATACAATACCGGACGACCAAAACGAAACTGGCAATCGTGAAAAATAAATAAAAATTGTAAGCCAAGATCGCCAGTCTAATAACAATATTAGTGCTACACCATCTTTTCGAAAGTCCCAAGCGATCTTTTCTAATTCTGATCGACAACCCTCGTGTCAGTTACACCTTCTTGATGGAAATGCGTGCTGTATAAAAATAAATCTCGAATTAAAGAGCAGTCGAGGTGTACGATTCTAGCATTGCTTTCGGATAAGCTAGATGAGTTCGCGGAGCATGTTGACGATACTAACGATAGCCATCGATAATTTTCGATAATTTCGACGTCAGAGAAACCGTTAACGACGAAGAACTCGGCGGATTCGACGGAAACGCGTCGCTGGCCCGGTGCGGACAGGATCTGGGCTCGTAGCGACTGCTCGTGCACGATTGGAAATTAGATTAGTCACGTTGTAGCGGTTTTGAACAAGGATTAATGCGGGAGGGCGATCGTCGACGCCCGTGCTCGGGTATCATTAACCGCTTTGTTACGTGGTTAAAATATGAACCATGAAACGGTGTTGCAACAGCCGGTGCTCTTGGCGGGTACATGTGTTTGCCCTGAATCCTTCGAGGCAGGGCGTGAACGATAATATTATGGCCAGCCGCCTGCGTTCCCGATCTATTTAACCCAAAAGATATATCGATATATCTGGTCACTTAATTTCTTCCAGGAATATTTAAACGGTGAAGAAACCGGACAGAAATCAATAACCCCGGCACGTTGCTATGTCGTCTCAGTGTACAGCAGTAACCGTTAAATTTACACTGGGAATAACCAGAGAATAGTCTACTGTGCGATAGATATGATGGATAACGTAATTAGAAATTGAGAGAAAAGAGAATGGAAACATGAATATGTAGAACACTTAGGTTAATTTACCATCTACATATTGTAAAATCAAGTCCGATTCCTAGAATAAACAGTGATTACTATTATTATTATTTCTTGCAGAGCAGATCATTAAGAGTCAAAATTAAAGTGGTGCATTTTCCACTCAAAGTTTCCATCGGATGAAAAGCTCAGTTGGAAGAAAATCGAAAAGAAACTCGAGCAGAAATATTGAAAAGATAGATTGTAAACTATTTATTTAATTATTATGTATCATTGTAATACCAAACTGCAAAATAAATTGTAAAGCGAAATGGGCCCTTTAAGGGCCTAAAGAGCGTAAATAAAAAAAAAAAAAAAAAAAAATATTGAAAAGATTAGTGCACGTTTCTTCTAAATGTAGCAGCTCTCCGGACG
Organism: Seladonia tumulorum; assembly: GCA_913789895.3. Taxonomy (NCBI): domain Eukaryota; kingdom Metazoa; phylum Arthropoda; class Insecta; order Hymenoptera; family Halictidae; genus Seladonia; species Seladonia tumulorum. Next base: position 8,858,369 of record OU565279.1, on the reverse strand, counting down.
CTTGTAGTACCGACAATACGGTGGATCAAACGCGAAACGAAGGCGAGCGACGCGACGTTCCAAGAGAGATTCGGCGAGAAAACTGACGCTGGTAAGAGCGTAGTAAAATGGCAACGGAGGTGGTTGCAGGGCAATGAAGGGCAAAATGCCCGAGGGACTGGAGGGTTGGGAGGGGTCGAAGGGAGAGGGTATTGGCCGAGAAACAGCCGGGAAAAGCGGCGTAATGCTCCGTAAATTGGGGCCACCGTGTGTTGCCGATGTACCACAAATCTTAGACACGCCGAGTTCCGCGGCGAGTTACGGTCGCCGGGTCAGCCGGGCGGCGTTGTGTAGGAGAAGGTCATAGGTTTCGAGGTAGTAGGTTGTTTGTCCAGTCGTTGGCGAACGACGTTGAGCGGGTTCCAGTTCCGTTAAGAGCTGCGAAACGTTCCTCAGCGCGGCGACGTCCGCTCGGAGTTATGTTCCTTATCGACTCGACGCGCGAATCTCTCTCGAGAAGAGTGTTTGAGGGTGGGAAGGGGGGGTGGGGTGGGTGGGTTGTACCGCGCGAATTCAAACCCGACTTATCTCCGGTCGGTGTATTTTTCATCGGGCGATCGACGATTTTTAACCGGTCAAGGGAGAGGCCCGACCCGGGGCCGACTGCGTAATTCATTTATTATTATCTGCGGATCTAACGACGAGAGGAGGAAGAAGGTAGCCCCCCCGATGCGCTTCGAGAAATAATTAAAGGCGGATTACGGCCGCGAGTAAATAAGGGGAGTCGGAATGGTACTCGCGACGATTTTTCATTCCGCGCCGGCAACCGTGAGAAATTTTTCGCTTGGCAATCTTTATCCTTCGAAGGACACCGGGGCACCGTCGCCTCGCATGCTCGCCGCAGCTCGGCAACTCGCTCGCCTCGGGGACGACGCCGCGCACCCTATAATCACGCACTGTCCACGATGCTTATTATCCCGATATTGTGCCGAGTGTATAATAGGATTACCGATCTATCCTACATAAATATTAATTGCGCAGAACGCGCCGCCGCGTCCTAAGTGCCGGCTGTAAATTGCTCGCCGCCACCCTCCGCGTCCCCCGTCTCGCTGCCGCGCGTATATAAATCTTCGTCGATACGAAGAGAAGCGAGAAAGGAAGATTGAGAGCGAGAGAAAGAGAGAGAGAGAGAGAGAGTGAGAGAGGCAGAGGAGGAGCAACGGAGGATCCTCCGTGATCGGTGTCCCAGGTGGTCCACAGCTGCAAAGAGTATTTCTACTCGAGTAAGACGTACGCCACGACCTGTCGAGAATAAATGTCTTGCCCGACGCGGTGTCTACCGCTGCTTAAAATTCGTCCGGAGGTCTTGATCGAGCGGATTATTCGCTTGCGATTCGAGAGGCACCGTATCGGGCTCGACCTGTAATAACGCGTCGACCGATTATTTGTAATCGTTTCTCGCCGCGGAGACAGGAGTTGTCGGTAATGTTATTTGAATGTACGTGTCCTGATTGCTTTTACGAATTTTGCATCGTACATTAGAGACTAATGAGAACTACAGGTATTCCAGTTAGCAAGAGAAGCTGGTTGGGAATTTTTCAGAGTCACTCGAATAACATCGCGCGGGCGAGGTAAATAAAGGATAGAGCCTGCCGGGAACGGTCACGTCACGATCACTCTCAGCCCTTTATCTAGTTTCTTCCATTTTTCTCCGGGCCGAGACGGAATCAAAGACGCGGCCAAAGCCGTCTGAGCCGTCGATCGCACGCCACACAATGCCGACCGATTTTGATTTATCTATCCGGCACGAGTTCGCGCGGTTTTCCTGGCAAACACGCTCGACTCGCGCGAGAAGGGGAGCGATACCAGCCAGTCGGAATCGAACCAAGATCTCTCTCGCTCTCTCGCTCTTCCGGGGAAAGGCTCAGGAACGATGGAAACGCGAGGAGGGACCCGGCTGCGCGGATTAGGCGCACCGAAGTGTGCGATAATCGCGAAGGAATAGAGGAACTCTTCTCTCCCCTTGGCCCCGGTCTCCTTCCGCGACCCTTCACAACTCGAAATCGCTCTTGAGACTGCCGCTCGTTAATGCTCGGTTCCGCTCCGGCGTGTATGTAACACGCGTTCCTGAACTTCGGCTCCGTTGCGCAGCCAGCCGAATCTCCACCCTTTTTGCTGGTCCGTTTCGTGTGTTCATGCGTGGAATACCACCCCCCGAGTATTGTTCCAGCGCACCACTTGGGTACAACCCCGAGGAGAAGGTCTTCCAAGATCCCTGCGCCCCGTCTTTAACCCGATCCTGCGAACCTGAGCCACTCATTTTCTAATATTAACCCTCTGCTGTGTTGTTGTTTGCCATCTTTCAGTTCCACAGAGGGGGGCTGCATTTAATTATTCGTCAAACTAAGGCAATCAAAGAGTAGAGCCTACACACGAGTGCACACGAGAGACAAAGGGATTGGCTAAAGAAGTTCCGTGCTGCTTTAATCACCAGTGACATAAAAATTGCACACCTGACCCAGATCTTATCGCAAAAGCTGGTCAGTTTAAGAGAATGAAGAATTTTGCTATTCCTCCATCTTAACCACTTGCACTCGGAGCCATCGATTCTAGACTCATAACGTCTCCTTAGAGGGGACATCCGAGTGCAAAGGGTTAAAAGATCACGTGTTATAACAGAAAAGTGTACGGATTTTTTGTTATCTCGTTAAATGACACAATAGTTATTGGTCAAGTCCTCCGTTTAAGCTAATCACTAGACATTGGATCTTTATGCATTTATGGCTTATGGAAATGTTAAAAAAATGCTATAATATAAAATTCGAGAGAATTTAACACGATTTTTATTTGCTTTGGATCTACAAAGGCTGTCCCCATTAAAAATAAAATTTTATTTCATTCCACTTTCTTAAAATGTTTCTATAAAAATTGGAAATTGCATAAACATCCGATGTCTACTAATCACGCTTTTAAGACCTACCAGGTGCGCGTATAGACCACAAGTAAGGACCAAACCTAGAATCGGTATGAACTCTATCGGCCACCGGGTACCTTCGCTTAGACGTTGCTATGCACGTGGTCAGACGCGCAGCAGGTACTTCCGTCGAGTTTTACAATGGAGGGGGTGCAGCTCCGAGGAACCACCCTCGTCGAGCAAACATTTCGTACCCTCGACCAAGGCATAGCGGCTAAACAAGCTACTCGAGGGCCTGCATCTGCCACAAAACATTTCCAAATATTTGACCGAAGACCCGCGCGATGGCTGTTTGGCCTTTAATTACACCGCGGCTCGAGGAACAGCCGGGCGTCGATTCTTCCCGCAACAATATCACTTCACACGCGGCTTCGCCTAAATCAATTAGCGTGGAGAATGAGTTAATTCTCGGCCTAGCCCTGCGCACACAATCGACCGGGCTAAGCTCGCACCCGCGCGCGCGCTCCTCCTCGCTCTCGGTCGTGAAGGGTCTCTCTCGAGGGGTTCGAAGGACGATCTTCACCGCGATAGCAGAATTCACCGGCAGTGTACACACGTTCCAGCTACTTCCATCCTCTTTATTAAACACACCGTGTGCTTGCTTCTCGATAAATGTTTCAACGATCGACCCGCGAGCTGCGGTTCCGACCCGACCGGATATGCAATGCGTCGAACACCACTATGTCGAAATCTTCTGACTGAAGGCCTGCCCTAGCTTCACGATCATTTATCGGCAAGACCATAACGTAGTCGTTCCCCCCCCCCCCCGTCTATACAGTTTTTCATAACTCATATTAACCCTTTGCACTCGAAGCCATTTTAACTCCAAAATGAAACGTTTCTTCTGACCTAGAGATTTTTTTTTTGACCTTTCTATAGATTTTTTTCAGATTATACATACGAAAATAGGGCAATTTACTCGTACAGTACCGAAGTGTTTCGTAATTTATTAAATGCAAAGAAATTTAATAAAGTCAAATATATTTTGAATAATTTTACAGCAATTTTTAGTGGCGCTTTACAGATGCCATTCGAGTGCTAAGGGTTAAAACTATCAGATTGTTATCAACTCCCAAGGTATTACTATAAATACAGTGATTTCTCTGTATACGTCGTCCAGGCCTGATAGACGTCGCGCAATTATCCCCACCACCACCACGAAGCTAAAGAGGCCTGGGACGCCGAGGTGTGTAAGCATAGCACGGCTCGTGTATGTCTCCTGGACGATACAAGACGCTGGCAAGACCGCGTTATTGATATATATCGAGAATTCACTGTATAACTAAATATTCCCCCTGGCGTCTTTAACCCCTTGCACTACTATTTATTTTGTGATTTTAATTATTAGAAGTTCTTGATCGTTCAGAATTTCAAAGAAAAAAGAGATAGTTTACATTTATTCTATGTCTATTTTTTCTACGAAGTTTTCATCACGAGTCTGACTCGATATTGTAGGGCAAGGGGTTAAACAGATGACAGCCCTAGAAGAAGATAGATAGTTAACAATGGGAAACACGTGAAGAGGGACCGTTTTAAATTGCTAGACTTGCAAGAATTGTTAAATTGTTAGAATTGCAAATATTAACCCTTAGCGCTCCCTTGGCTCCGCTACGGAGCCATCCGTCATTTGTTTTCGAAACTTGCGGAGCGCTAAGGGTTGAAGCATCGATATCATTTGGCATGGACGAGGTCTTCGATGCCGAAGCATAGGCGGCGAGCCTCGTTTGCCAAGGGGGTCTTGCACTGTGCGCACGAAGTCAAAGTCGTCTGAGACGTTCTTACCGTCAAAGGCCCGGAGAAAGTTCCATAGTCTAGTTCTTGGTACACACGAGCGGTAAAAGAGCACTTTGCATTCCGAAATCGACAAGAAGCGAATTTCCATCTCTCTTCAGGCTCGTTACCAATTACCATCGGCCGGCCAAAAGAAGGTATACAAAGTAGAAGCAGCGAACACGAGCACCCTCGACTCCGTCCAAAATACCTTCGATGTAGAATCGACCCATCTCTCTCTTTCACGGGCCGGGGAATAATTTTTGCACCGAGCCCGAACACGCTCGCCTCGTGCAGCACGTAAATATTGGCGCGTAGTTCTCTCGCGCGCACGGCGTTGCACGGAGGCTTAATTGGCACAAGGACAGAGCCAGAGGGCCCGCGGACAGGTTGCAAAGGAGGAATCGGCGCGCACTGCTATCGTAAATACTTTCGCACTTACCCATATTTCGCGCCGCGACGGTGCAACCGCTGGTTAGGAGCCACGCAAACACCAGGCCACTGAGTAGACCTTTCCGTCGACCCTTGCGGCACTCCATCGTGAAGTTCCGAGCTCCGACTACGCCTGGAAAACAAAATAAACCGCATCGTTAGGGGGTCAGAGTAATTACTACCGTGACCGACGCGACGCGACGCGACGCGACTCGACTCAGCTCGGCTCGACGCGACCCGAGGAATAGCCTAAGCATTTTTTGATCGTGTTACCCGATTGCGAATATTTTCGCACGCCGGTATGCGCCTCCCTTGATTCGTTCCGGTTAACGAATGCCAGCCGAGGATATCTTGATCCCGGCCCCGTTGCCGTAACGAACGCGCTCGCTGAATTACGAATGTAAAAGGCAATTTCCAGTCGTATTTCAGCGATTGCGATTAGTCAAGCTTTAAGCATGTTGAAAGGTTATGAAGAAATCTATTTGAGTACAAGAAGATGTTGTCGGAGGTGTCTACAAGACGGGAGGACTATTAGAACTAACGCCCAAAAACGCGAGGGCGACGGTGCGTACCTTCATATCTGAAGTGAGGACGGCAAACTATAAAACAAAGGGGAATCAGGTATTTCCCAATATTTCTAGGATGTGGGTTTTTTTCACAGAGTACAGTAAAAAGGTTTTACTTTGACAAAGCAGTCTGTACAGATTTTTTTTCAATATCGTGTCGATAATATTTTATCAAATACAAATATCCGAACACACACTGTGTGCACGCTAGGGAAAATGCATTTCTGCCTTCACGGAGCATGTCCGTTTGAAATTTTACGGTCTGCAGGCCTGAAAAAATTGGCAGCCAGGGCACAAAACCGTTTCTAAATTCAGCCGATCCGACGGATCATCGCGCCGCCATGGCAGCCCGCTCGGGCCATGTTTACCAGCGTCCGACACCGTGCACGCGTTTTTTTTCCGGGAGATTTAAACTCGATGTCAGTCGGGTCCTCGCGAAATCCCTTTGTCGGCCGGTATTACCGAAGGAAAACATGTTATCCGCGCGATTTCCCGCCTAATCCAACTGGCGCACCTGCTATCCACGCTCAGCGATGACGGGACGTCTCGTCGTGGATTTTTGCGAGGAGGCGGACCCCTGACAAAATGTCCACGGCCCCGACAAATTTGATTCGGCGTATACCTGCCCCTCCCCGCCCCTGTCTTTCCTGTTTTCGTGTTTTGCAGCAGCAGCAGCAAGTTACCCCCGCCGCACGCGAAAGGGGTAATTGTGTACTATTGTCGGTAAACACAACAAATCGGCTCGGATCGCAGGCCGAACAAAGTAAACGAGCGCGAAAGGGCTCGGCGAGGGTGTGCAGCGGGTTCATGCGTGTGTGTGTGTGTGTGTGTGTGTGTGTTGCGCGCGTGCTCGCACTCGCCGCGGTCGGGTTCCAGAGACGCGGGTCGAACCAAACCAAACCGAACCGAACCGAACCGAACCGTGAATGTGGGTTAACGAAGGCAAAAAAGGAAAACAGTTTTCGCATCAGCGTTTCGGCATTTACCGGGCGCCGCACAATGGGGTGCCGTCGAATGGAAACATTCGGACCGATGACTGGTGCGACGGAGAAGGAGAGCATAGAAAGCGAAACGAAGCGCCGCGCCGCGCCGGGGCAAAGAGAAAAAGGGCTCCGAAAAACAGAGGGACGGAAATAGAGCGCGGCAACGCCAATACCGTGTTTCCCTACCTCCGCCCCTGCAACCGGAATCCTAGCAGAAACTCCCAACTATTTATTTCCGTTCCACGGTGCGCAGTCATACGTTCGTTTCTTGCCGTCGAAATTGTACGTCAAGGCCTTCCGAGCGCCTTTCACGTTACTTCCGAAACTGGAACGAGTGTCAATCCTTTACAGAGATAGCTCCCGGAACGAGGCAAACCCGTGCGTGAATTTGGGTCGTACTCTATGCGCGTATACTTTAAAAAATATTACCCATTTACGGGCCGTAATACCGTTCCCTGATATAGGAAATGAACTCGGAACGGGAGGAGAAATTGGAGAACGAACAGGGTGGTTTCGACCCTTGTGTCGGCAAGCGGGTACCTCACTGTTCGTTAACTGTAATTCCCTCAACAATTTTCTGTGTTTCTCCGAGAATGAAACTACTCGGACATTGTTATTTCAATTTGTAGCCAATTTTAACCTCCAAAATTATTTACTTAACACTGGATCTACCGAGTAATAAATACAACCGATGAATATTGCTTTGTAATGATGACAAGACTACATCTATTCAAACCTAATACCATCTTTATTCTAACATGTGCTTCAATGAGAAAGTTCATTCAAAAAATTCGGATGAAAACATTTTTATAATTTCAGTATTTGTGAAAGAAAAAATTGGGAACCTGTCATTTTGACTGGTTCGGTAGTTCTAGTGTTAACCGACTGTGGACCTCTTTCGCAGCAGTAAAATTGATACTTCATAAGACCATTCATATTTATAAATTTTTTAAATGTATTTTTCAAGAGATTTCTTGTAGACTCGCTTCGTCTTTCCGGCGTCTCAAATGTGACAATCATTCAGTTTAATTAATACAAAATTGAGTACTTAAATGACAATTCCAATACTCCGGGTCAAAGTAAACCTGGGCTATCGTTGAACGGTTAATTCGTCACCAATATGCGGGTTGCGAGCGGATATAGAAATGGGAAGTGGTGAGAAAAATGTGGAAAATGTTCCAGGAATGACAAGCATCTAGGAGAAAGAGGAAAACGATTTAGGAAAGGGAGAGGAGGCTTTAGGTACGAGTCTAAAAGGGAAAGGGATGGTTCAAAGGAAGTGGTAGGAGAAGATCTAGGGAAAAGTGGAATCTACATAGAAAAGGGATTAGGAAAGGAGAGGATTGAGGAATAGGAAATTTGGTAAGATGAAAGTCGAAGGAAGAAGGGCAGGGTGTTCATCAAAGGAGAAGGTGTCTGTCAGGGTCCAGCACTTTCGAGCTAGAAGTCAGACCCTCTAGGGCTCGTGTAAGCTCCTAGCGAGGTCCATCCACCCCCTCAGTTTCAGAGGGACTGACAATTTTTAGCACTGCAACCCCCTAGTTCCACAAATGAGCGCACCAATGACTGTGAAGATTCCTCACAGTCTAAAGTTGTCTCGCAAAATGGAGTTCGTTTCAGAGCGACTGACAACGAAGAATTCTTCTGGGCCGGTAGCAGCAGATTCGCGAAGATTCTTCAACCCAACACCACACCTATCCTAATTAAGTCGCGTGTCCGAGTCAGCGGCTCGTGTCCTCCCAGTTGTTTCGATCGCAGCCCTCGGCGTCGGCGTCGGCGTCGCATTAGCCCGAGTGGCGTGCACCGGGTCCTCTCTCGTTACCGTTGCCATTGAATGGCGGTTAATACGGGCCGGCAGGATAAACGCGCAATCGGCCAGCAGCGTGATTATCGCGGAAACATCTGTAAACTCTCTCGGAGCAACAATGATAATTGAATGCGTTAGCCGGCAGCGGAGCTCTAGCATGGTCTTCGTGCGCAAACGCACGTACGCCGGCCCACGTCCGACGCATTACGCATAATTAATCCGACGATGCTTATCTCTTCTAACCTTGCGCCCGCGCGCGTTCATCGCGTGAATAGAATCGAGCGTGCACGATTCTCCTTTCATCGACGCACCGGCGTTATCCGCCCCTTGTTCTCCCCCCCCCCCACCCCCCAACGCGCCCCTCATCCGACAAATCCACCTCTGCCGAAACCAAGCCACGCTAGCCGCTAAAAGTGTACTTGCGGTTTTCGCTCCACTGATTGCTCGAGTGACTTGGAGAACTATCTGGTCTGTCACTTTCACCTGCCTTCCTGTCTGCTTCGAGAGACACCTGGTTCCCTGCATCGACTATCGGTAAACACTAATTTTTTCACCCTCGACACCTCACTCGTCTTCGCTTTGCAGTTCAACAGCAGAACGACTCCTGATTCTGCCGTTCCTTTTTTGTCACAATTGTAGGGATTGTTATTGAAATGATTACCAAGCGGTGGGGTTTAACAGCAAGATGTAGTCAGAAGTCGTTTATTACACTGATGACAATTATTACACTTTCAGGCGTTACAGCCCTCTCTCTCTCTCTCTGTATCGTTTAGTAAGCTGAGTACTCCTCCTCTGTTTAACCAGTCAACTGTGGCATTTAATTTGAAAAATCCTTCGCGGCACGGAATTGAAATCAAACAATGACGAATATACACGTCGAACGAAAGCCAAATGCCGCTATTATAAATTTTCCGAAAAAAAAGTAAAGCAAAGTGAGAAAGAATTACATTTTTATTCGACAAGAAATTAACGATTCATTAACGTTAACCGCACCGCGATAGAAATTTGGTCCGACGTATATACACGTCAAACTCGCTTAACTGGTTAATAAAGGTTTATTGGTATTTCATACGTTTTTATTTATCGAAGATGCCCCGAACTCGTAACAGTATCATAGTGGATTGATTGATTATTCTTAGTCTTAGCCCTTTCAAGTTCTAGAGTGTAAGCGATAATAAATCAATGACGTCTACTTGATCGTCCGGCGTGGTGCAGTGATTTTTGAAACATTAATTAGAGTCAGTACGGTGCTCAGACGTCGTTCGACTGGCGGAGAGTGCAATCAACAAATTGTGTTTAGTTTATAATTGAACATCTTGGGTACGTCGTACTAGACAAACAGAGAGAGGAATCATTGTACATGGAAACAGAATGATCCTCCATAGAAACGAGGGTTAAAGTAGGTACTGATTTCAGTGGAAAATTGGATCGGCAGTCATCCGAAATCAGCAAAAATTTTAGAGGAGAGATGATTCCAAAGTAGTGGCTACATTTGTTAGGGGTTTTTTTCGAGAGTATCGAGCTCAATTGCGCGAAAGAACGCGAATATAAGAGACCAGACGGTAGATTGCACGTTTCCCGCTCGGAATAATTGAAATAAAACTCGTTGACGTTCATTTAATGGAAGCGAAACGACATGCACCGGGTAGGCGCATCGTTATCGAGGATATCTGGAAAAATCTCGGATTATCCCGTACCCCGCGCACTTTCCTCTCTGTTCGCAGGCGGTTATTGTTTGCCACGGCATGGCAGTCCAGAGCTAATTACATTCCCACGGACGCGTACGCTCGCGCGTATTTGCACAAGCGCCACGATAATTGCGATAAACCCGATGACAACGCGATTCCCATCTCGGAAGTGCATCGCGTGGCGAAACAGCCTCTCGAAGGTAAGTGGAGCCTAAGCGTTCCTCGCATCCGATACAATTGGATGGTCGCACGAAGAGAGAGAGAGAGAGAGAGAGAGAGAGAGAGCCGGGTGTAATCTCCGTCGACCGATTTTTCCGGCGTTGAATACGATTCCTTGGAAACCACCGCCGCGGATACCCGACTAGCTTGCGGATTTTTGAAGATCGGCAATCGAGACTCTCTAGTCCGCTCGCGAGGGGAACGCATTCCCGACGCGGCTTCCAACGCGGTGAAATTCTAAGAACCCGCTTATCTCCTCGCCGCATCGTCCTGCTCCGTTTCGATTCGCGAACCGATCTCCGGAAAACGCCGGCCCGCTCAACGGTTCCACGTTTCGCCCTTGGAATTCGCGAGCCCCGATGAACCCAACCGTCGAAAAGTTCCGGCGAACCAGCTTCATTGATTCCATCTCGCTGGTCTAGTCATTTCAATCTGCCCGTCCTTCGCGAATCTCCATTTTCGTGAAATATTTTACAAAGATTTTCGAAAACACCTATGAACGTTTTGCTACAGGATTATCGCTGCGGTCAGCTAAAATAATTCTCAAATTGAACGTGAAAATCAGTTCGCTAAAAATAACAATCGAAACGTCTCTGCATACTCGAAGCTTATACTCACTTCAGTTTAATGTTTAATGTCGAGCGGTTAAAATAAAAATACCGTCGTGTCGTGCAAGAAGATATCACGAACATACAAAGACTCTGAATCATAAATCATGGAAGGAAGAATTTAATTTATCACTTTGAACGCGTGGGTCCGCAACGAGGATCGAGCAATAATTACCTCTCTCTGATCGGTTGCATACCGCGATTTCGCGATGATTCCCGGCACAAAATGCGTTAATGATCGGGCCAGACCCTCCGCGAGTCTCGTCAGGCGTGCGGAAGCCTTGTGTTCCAGACACGAAACCGACTAGGGGTCGACCTACGCGAAATTATTTGTTGAAAATCACATTATCGAATCGACGGACACAGAGGTCTGGGGGGCCCGTGTACAAGCGCGGATCGACGGATTTGCAGGTTTCAATTTTACACCCAGACGCATTTTAATGCGGCCGCGGAAACCCCGGATGCGATCGCTCCCCCGTGCAATTAAAAATAATTGCATATTCGCGTGTTACCCGGCCGACCTCGTGCGCCACTGTTTTAGGCGTCGACCCCCCAGCGAGCCCCCTCCGTCCCTCTGTCCCGCCCCCATGACGAGTTTTGTTTCGTCGGTGGTCGGATTAGCCTGGAATTTCCTGTACGACACTGCGGTTTTGCAGCGACGAAAACGCCCGCCGATTTTCTACCCATTTAATGGCTGAAAATACTGGCTCCACAGCTGCGCGAGTTCATTATTCCGCGGCTGGCTCGATTGCGCCAATACTGTCGAACACGTATTTCATACTTCAGCTCCCCTCTACCAATTTTTTTTTTTCAAAACTTTTAAACGCTGTATACCCTTCCGAGCCAATACAGGGACAGTCAATGCCAGACTGAAATTGATTTTACCTCTTTCAATTAATCGTTTCGCAATTCCCATTCTGCTTGGATATGTTTTTTTTCAGAAATGTACAGTGGATCATACAAGAGATTAATCCGAACTCTTATACATTCCCCAAAAATAGTTGCACAAATGATAATCATGTGGTTTCCTCCCCGTTTCACGTTCTAACTTAACAAATCGTGTCTCATTCGTATGTTAAAAAGATATATCCAACCACGATTATAGAAAAGTAATCAATTTTGCAGTATTTGGTACAGAAAGTAGGTAAACTTTCGATCTGGGAGCATGTTAATCCTTTTACTGATTACTACGCTGCCGATCTTTATACACAATACAAATGTTTTACGCCTGCTGCACGTAATACGAGCGTCTTTCTTTATTGAATAATTTTAGTAGATGGAAAATAACATATCAGCCCTCTTCAATTCATTTATTACTAGACTACATTTATTACTAGATTTCCAATTTTTATAGAAACATTTTAAGAAAGTGGAATGAAATAAAATCCTATTTTTAATGGGGACAGCCTTTGTAGATCCAAAGCAAATAAAAATCGTGTTAAATTCTCTCGAATTTTATATTATAGCATTTTTTGAACATTTCCAGAAGCCATAAATGCATAAAGATCCGCTGTCTATTTATTACTTTTGCTCGTCACATGTGCATAAAATTCGTAGCTGAATGATCCCATAAAATTGAAATAAAGTTCTCAGTCGTTAAATTGAATTGCCTAAGAAATAGACATATTGTATTATTCGACGAACGCAATAGTTATAAACGCCACAGAGTACCGTGCTGTGTATGAAGTGCTCGGATCTTCGACAGTTAAACCCCGTTGACAGTTTCATCGACCGCCCGACAAATTCCGTGTCCACCGACAATCGCTTAAAGCCGCTCGAACTTGCACTCGCTCATTTCCCTGTTGTTCACTCTCTCTCTCTCTCTCTCTCTCTCTCTCTCTCTCTTTCTCTCTCCCTTTCGCCTCGGAGAAAAAGAACCGTAGTATAATAACCCGACCAGCTTAAGAATTACCGTCGCCGTGGCATGCACAAAGGACGCGTAATTGCCGGCCGCGATCGCCGATTTTCTTTGAGCAGCCCTGCAAATGAATTGTTCCGGGTCCCGATAAACGCGAGGAACGTGCGTGCGGACGCGTGCATGCGCACGAAAACGCAGCAGCTTTGTCCCGGTGCATGCGAGAGCCCCACGGATTACAATTACACTCGTCGTGACGTACCAGCGTTCGACGAAATCGACCCAAGTTCGTTTGTCGAAGTTGTTCCAGGTAAAACTCATACAACATTGTATTCCGAATATTGCAACACTGCATTGTGCATTTACGTCTGCCCGGAATGTAAAATTGCGAGTAAAACAAGATCGATTCAGTGAACTCTTTGACGTATAAAGACGTCACCGATACGTCGTATGTTTCTTACTCGTAATTGTAATTAATTGTGATTAGTTGTAATTGTCTTCATTAATTCCAAGCTACAGGAGCTACATAGATGCTAATTCCTGTTTTAATCATTTTATCTTGGCGATTAAAATGTTTTCACTGTTTCGTACAATCTCCAACCTACTTGTAACGTTATTAATAGACATTATCAGCATTATTGTCATCCCAGGAGAACATTTATTTTGAATTTATACGAAAATTCATTGATAACAAATAGTATTTCTGGTCGTATCGAATTAATTTAGGGGTTATATAAATTGCACTCAAAGGTTGTTCTAATTGCCCGAAAATCCAATGCATCGGTATACACCGAGGACTTTGGAATTCCAAATTGGAATAGTTGTTGGACAAAAATGAAGTTACGAGGAGAACTTGGCGAGTCAATTCGAAGGTCGTTTATGACGACGAACATCGCCGATTATTTCGGGAGCCGGTGCTTGTCACAGAAGTCACGCGTCGAAGCAATGAAATTACGAAAATCATTTTGGATCGAGCCATTGCGAGCGGTCTCTTTTTCTAGTATGGTTGTCTCCCTCGCTCTGCCATTCGCGATTTTGTCAGTCCCGCGGATGTAACGCGTGTCTTCGTCGAGGACGCCCGACGCGCCACCCTCGGCCGCGGTCGCTTCCTTCCGATGCACCGTCGCATATATGCACGTCACGGAATGCAAGCTGCCAGACGCGCACGTGCACCGCGGCGGAACGCTGCGAGAGGACAATCGGGAACGGGGTCACGTCACGGAACAAGATGGAACGGAATAAAGAGGAGCTCCGAGCGGAGATGTATTGCGACTAAATTTTATTTTCGCACGGGGAGGACGCTGTCGGGCCGCATTCACTGTCGCCGTGGACTTATGCGACCTACACGAATCACGATCCGACGTGATCGTTGTCTGCGCACTCTACCGGGAGCCTTTTGTCCGCGTCCAATTTACATCGGTCGCTTCAGAGAAACTTATTCTGTCAATTAGGTAGCTTCACTTTTCACAGAAACCACGGATACACGAAAATTCTAAATTTAAACTATAATCAGCATCTGCTAGTGCAACTCCTCGTGTTGCGATGAAATGGAATTATCTTCAGTCGAAAGTCAGTAAAATTGTAATCAAGGAATTCTTTGGTTACCAGACTTTAGCGACAAAATGTGAAGCAAGGCTTGAGAAAATACAAATAACGGATGCTTCGATATTGCATTTATAGAGGGTTAATAAGAACGGAATATTAACCCTTTCAGTGCTGGACGAAAAACGAGTACCTATGCGAAGATAACCGGCCGAATTTGACAAATATGCAACGATTTGGAAAAACGCTTATAAAAACCAAACTACAAATGATATTTACATGCTTAAAAATGCCACGTATTCGGGACGAAATGGAGAATAAAGCAATGATAATGATTCTCCAATATCAATTGAAAATAATATGAATAACACAATTACAAATAATATAAAAATTGTCCATCTTATCGCTCCAGCGTAACAGAGTCTCAGCACACTCCGGTATAGAATGTGTAAAATGTCAGACCCAAACCGGTTAACAAATTCTTTGTCAACTAAATTTGATCATTTACAATCAAATTAGATCATTTATAAATTTATGTAGAGATAAAGCTTTCTCGCAATGCGAAGAATAAGGCGCTATTACACGCACGACGATATATCATCGTTGGCACTTTTGGCAAGTGTGGCAAACGACGATATATCGTCGTCCGGCACTAAAAGCGTTAAGAAATGTTTAATCATTGGAGTAAACTCGGACTAGCAACTAGAAATCTTTCTATCGGCAGCAAGTCATAAAAAAAACAGGGTAGTTTTGACGGGGGTAAGGGTGAAAGAGATCTCGAACGAAGGGGTTGAACGAAAGACACGGCACTTCGATAGGAAACAATGGGCCTGATTGTGCATTTCAGAGAGGAGAATCCCGGAGGGGCGTTTCCCGAGTGGTCCCCTTCAATTTTGATGAAACTTGCGTATAATATAGCCTATCGTTCACCCCTATCGTTCGTATTCAAAGAGAGGAGATGGCTCTCGAACTTGCGGCCGCGTATAGTATTTCGAAAATCACTTTGCTTCTTTAAAACGGTAGGGCTACCTCTCCCAGCTGGAAAACTGATGTTGCGCATAAATTTCGTGGGAATCGAGGGGGTAATTCCAAGGTGGGCACTTCTGGATCCGACTGCGATCGGTCTCCGAAATTTCGAACGTTAGAAATCGCGCCACGGGCAACATTTACCCTCGATATGCTTTCAAGCAGGCCAGAACGGGGGCGGAAGCAAGACAGAGTTCGCACGAAGACGGGGCTTCGGGTGTAGGGGAGAAATTCTCTTACAGATTGGCGGACAAGGGGTGAAAGGAGGACGCGGAGGGGTGTAGCGCGGCATTTGAGTGGCAGGGGGAAGCGACACGATGGAATTTCAGAAATTGCGCTTGACATTTTCGCGTGCATCGGTATATACCGGCTCTTCCACCCCTTCCCACCCCCTCTGGAGCTGATGCTTTCGTTGCAGCCTTCTATTTTCACCCGCGGCGTTCTTGATGTTTGCTCTCTCTCAGAGTTTCTCACCTTCTCGTCTCTCTCTCTCTCTCACTCTCTATCGCGGAGAGACGATCGAAGCTCGCCCCCGTGTATAATATCGACGCGCGACCAACGCAACGCATTCCTAGACGTGCCCTGCAACGGCGATGACGTGTTTGCAGTCGCGGCGACCAGCGGAAGCTATGGGGAATCTAAGTGGAACATAAAGTTTGATCGCACGGCGGCTTCCTGGTTTGTACGCGCGCCTCGGCCCCCGGGCGTTTTCCTCGATTACGCTCGATGCGAAATTGCGGCCGCTGCAAACGACCAACAACCCAAACTCGTCGCGAAAACCTGTCCCGCGAATCCGACTGCGTCCTTCGTTTTTAATCGGACAACGCTATGGGATTTATATTCAGCTTTACGCACTGTTCATAAATTACCAGATCTATTAACCATGGATATCAAACTCGATGCTTCTGTTCATAATTTAACGCCGGTGTTACTCTCTCCGACTCGGATACAGTCTAGTGTATTGTTCAATCCTTTTTCTCGAGACTCCACAAAGGAGGTAAACGAAGGAAAAAATGTGTGTTCAACAAGAATTTGTTTGACATTTCTCGTTGGACACAGGGCTTGAATAAACTGCATTTCATGTCCTTTCGGTTCCATCCTTTGTGTCGTTAACTGAGTAGTAGTATTTTACAGTTGTCCATCCACGTTGGCAATTTAATAATATTTGTATTGTCACATTATTCGTCCGTGAAGGCTAATATTAGGTCGTCCCATAAGTTCGTGTCGTCGATATATTTATATTATTTACCGTTGACAAGTATTTTAATGAATTTTTATAGGGACGGTATGATGTCTTTGCCAAAAAGGTCAGAAGAGGTTGTGGAATGAAAGAATGATTACTAGACAGCGGATCTTTATGCATTTATGACAAAAGTGAGTAGGTGTAATTCGAAACGGTGAAACTATTAGAAGAATTTAAAAATACTGTTATATTATTTTCAACTTACTAAACATATTGAGAAGGAAAATTAATTTTTATCTCACTCCAATTTGTTGGAATCCAGCTAGAACATTTTTATTTTGCATAAAGATCCGCTGTCTGATGATTACATACTTTATTTTTAGAATTTAAACGATGAACTTATGGGACGACCTAATAGTTTAACGTAAGTTCCCAAATAGTGAATTAAACTAACCTCTCGTCGTTCGTCTGAGGTATGGGAGGGTTTATAGCTGTAATCTGGTTGATCGAATAGAATTTTGACTACGTAGCAAGATTTAAGGCAAAGGGTTTAATCGATCGGTTGGACGTTGTTCCCCTTTTGCTCGACTGCTTGGCCCCGAAAGGCTCGCGAAAGTATTCGCTCGAGTGCACGGTCCTTTCATCGGGAAGCCCGAGAGGAAATCGACAGTCTGAAAATACGATTGCAGGATCCAACAGAAGGAAAGAATTCGCTGGACGACAACGACGCGCGCCGCGTCGCGTCGCGTCGCGCCGCCACCGGTCCTAGGACCGTACATATCAGAAATCGAATGTTATTGCAGGCGGCACAGATGAAAACTGCAAAGTGCTGCACTCGATTATCGTAGTGGAGCGTTTCTGGCTCGGACAGAACGCGTTTTAACCTTTTCTTTTCTTTTTTTTTATCGTCCCCCCGCCCCGTCCCGGACATCGAACAATCCCGAAATGTGTTATTACACCGGCCGGCTCTACCTACCTCTCGAAACGAAATGCTGCCTCGCGGTCAGAATCGAACCTGACCCGCCCCGAATTAGAAAAATATTTCACGTCGCGCAGACGTTTTTGGTATCGGCCGCACGTTCGCTGCCCGACCATACAAATTCCACGGAATCGAACCAGTTTACTTAGCGAAACAGAAAAGCTCAGATTTATTCGACCTATTGCTCTCTCTGAACCCCTCCGCGGAAGCAAACCGCGTTTGCTCGAAAACGAGTTTGCACCTGTTTAGCTTTATCCAATTTCCCATCAGATCGTTCAACAGTTTTTTCAAACTCCAGCCACTGTTCTATGACCTAATTTACACATACAAATACGTATAACCTACATCGTACAGATAAAATTACAAAATTGGATTAAAGAAATGTTTTTGTTACGATCAGATAAAAATTGTTAGACTCTATTGAAATATGTAGTGGAATTCTACGATATTGCGTATACAGTGTTAAAGATATGAATAGTCGACTACAATACACTGAAATGGCATTTTAGAAAAATGTGACGACGCGCAAGCTTGACGGTTTTCCTTGCGACCGACTGCAGTCCTCGCTTTTTCTTTACTGCAAGGGTCGCTTACACCAAAGGACTGTAAACCGCCCCTTAAACCTACGGTTATGGAAGTGACAATCGTTGGCACACCTACAAAAATAAATGAAGACTTACAACGTGTTGCGAAGGGTTAAATATTTCTGGATTATCAGCAAGCCACCTTCGGAAAGGTAATTTAATCATTTCTTTTGGGGTGGAAAATTTCCCTCGGCGGTGAAATCGTGGAGATTCGAAGACCAGGGACGATTTTGTACGTTCCGAGTGAGATTTTCGTTACAATTAGACTACTGTGTCTCCCGATAACGAAGCTAACGAGACGCGCGGCGGCAGTCGGGCTCAGCGGTCCGTTGGAAATTTGTTTAGGCGAAGCGAAAATTCGCGCGAAGCGGAGGACCGGGTTATCCGCGTTGTTTGAGCTGCAAACAAACGACCGGGGGGAGGGGTGGGGGGAGTTGTTCGCGTCGCGAGATGACGCGGGCGAGAGGACATAAAATACTTACGAGCGAATACCGTGCGGAGCTGATAATTTCGCAAGGGGTTGCCCGGAGACCGTTGAAGAAGGCGAACCAGGCGGCCGAGGTACGAAGGAAAAAGAAGAAGGGAAAAAGGGAAAGAGGTTAGAGGGAAAGGAACGTGCAGCGTACCGAAAGATCGTTCTCGCCGTCGATGGCGAATACCTGGAGTTCCAGAGTGGTCGAGCGTGGCGCACAGCTCGGCGGGCATCGTCGAGGAAAATAAATAGAATCGAGCCAGCCCGTGCGGAAGGACTGAAGGCGGGACAGAGAAACAATTAAAAGAACACACGACGTTTCCGTCTCGCGAGATAAAATAATTAAACCCGGCCGGTCGCAAGAGAGTGCGCGAGTTCGCGCGGCGTGGCGCGTCCATTGTCCCGAGTTTTCCTTTTCTCTTATTATAGCCTTTCAACCGGAGGCCGACTCTCGCTCGTTTTCCGGAGGAGTTGAGATCGATGATAGAGAGAAGAACGTGGCCGAGCGCGATTGTTAAAAAAGAAAAAAGGGAAAAGAAAAGTAGAAACGTGCCAACGGAACGGAGTCGCGAGAAAGAAAGAAAGAGAGAGAGAGAGAGTTTCGGGGTGGAGAAAAGGGGAGCCACGAGTGCGCCGAGAGAGCGAACGCATATAAATTGATACAAACGAGACGGGCGGAGCGCGGCATCGCCACGGTTACGTGAAATATTTTACCGGAGAGGCGAGGAAACGCCGCGAAAAGGACAAGAGGCAGCGTAACGATTGTATTATTCGACCCCTTTTAGAAAACTCAGCCCCCGGTGTTCCTCCTCCTTCGCTCTCTCCTTTTCCCCGGCGTGTTCGGCGTGCCCGAGACCGGCTTAGGGATCTACTCCACGGAACGAGGGCTCACTTTTCACTTAAGAACGGGAAGGGCAGGCCCTCTAACTGCTCGGCATTATTCGTTATTACCGCGTGCGTGACGCTTTGCGCCCGGCAAAACGGTATCGCCGATAAATCTCGGCGAGCCGGACGACCGACCGGATAAAGCTGGATATACGAGTGAGAAAACGAGCCTCCACCCCCCGAGCCACTCGTGTCGGAAGATTCTCCGGTTTTCTCCCGGTTTCTATCGTCGTCGGCCGCACCATCCCCCGTAAGATTTCCGTCGGGACGCCCAGCCACCGGAAGCAGGCCTCTGCGAATCCGCCGCCGGGGGAAAAAAAAGAGGGGTTGCGAGACTCTGAGAGAAAGAAACCACCTTCGAAAAGCCAGTCGTTTGCTCCGGTGACGATGAGAATAACGCGAGTTAAGCCACCTTCGACCCACACCACCTTTCCGTTTTCTCCCCCTGTTTCTCTCCGCAGCCTTTGAAAAATGTACTCGCGTCTCCTGCCGCGTGCTCGGTTACTTATTCGCTTCCTACGTGAGACATTATGCGGGTCTCCTTCCGTTTAGCCTCTCGCCGCCATCCCCGCTGAAAACCAGGAAGGGCGTCGACTGCTTTTGAAATATCACCCACGCACGTGCGTTAATTTCATAGAGCCTCTAGGCGGCCATCTAGGCGTCCCCCGCGGAGAACAAACTTATTCCGCTTGCCGATTGAAGCGTAGCCCGTGAATCAGGAGTCGTGTGTCTCCGCGTGGGAATTGAAGTGCTGCGGCTCAAAAAATATTTCCACCTGCTACGATGTGACAGGAGATTCTAGCGGGTCGATGATTCTAGATTGCGAATTAATTTGTTCGATGGAAATCGCGGAATTAGATTGTTGGAATTTATATTTCATAAATGTGGAACAAAATTAATCTACTATTCCTTTTGTAGGAAGGATCGTTCGAATCGACTCTTGGCCAGTATATGCGTACATTGTATCTACATTGTACGTTGTCGATCCTCGATCCTCAGTTGTTCATATCGGACTATCCATATTGCTCCTCTGTTTTCTATCTCTCTTATTGTTTCATTCGCGACGTTTCTTTCGAAGTGTAAAGACGTGTCTGACAACGTGCTTTTAGAGAAGCTATTAAATATACAGGGTGTTTGGTAACTGGTGGTACAAGCGAAAAGGGGGTGATTCTACATGAAAGAATAAGTCGAAAATATAGAATAAACATTTTTCGTTTGAGGCTTTGCGTTAATTAATCCTGTGGGTTATGAAATAAGCTAGAGCCAAAGGTCCGTAGTACGTGAAATAAAAAACAGAATATGGAGTTTATTCAAGAGTAAATACAAGTGGAGCTTCTCGCTCAAGCGCTTCAGTTCAACTGACTTTGTTCGAAGTCTGTTCTCGGAAAATTGCCGTCTTTACGCAGAAGGTCATAAACGCAGTGGGAGAACCCAGGTATGAGGGATAGCGGCAGAGGAGACTATTCTTTCGTACTTACATAGATTCTAAATGTATACTTTAACACTTTGTTTTCGAGAAAATCGACTTCGATGATCTGTCAAGTTTTTGTGCTTTAGTATATGCAGGAAGTAGATTTGGTTGGTCATGATCAGACGCGTCAGACAATTCCTATCGAATAGCATGCTGCATTTCAAACTCGATTTTCTCCATAACGAAACTTCGGATGAAAAAATATTTATTCTATATTTTCGACTTATTCTTTCATGTAGAATCACCCCCTTTTCGCTTGTGCCGCCAATTACCAAACGCCCTGTATAAGTTCCATTTCGTGTTTTATAATAGAGTGTGGTTTCATTATATACTCATATTCCAATATAAACTGTATATGTTTGTCAACATTATTCTTCCCGCTTACGGATCGCATTAGGAAAATAATTGTGCCCATAATTATGAAAGTGGTCTAAGTCAAAATCTAAAAAAAAAATGAATTTATCACTTATTTCACACGACATGATTTTAATCTAAATTTATTCAATGTAAAAAAATGAAAGAAATATATGACTTGGACCACTTTCATAATTATGGGCACAATTTTTCTCTTCTCCAGGAAGGTGGTTTCATTTTGGCCGCAAGGCTGCGACACACATTTATCATTGGAACAGTTTCCCGAAGATCGATTGGCCACTTCTCGCAGTCCGATGTGTCGCACGGAGGAAAGGTGTGCAGCGATTCGCAAGTGTGGTCGCACGGCGTACAAGCGTGGGGACAAAGAAAATCAGGACGGTGGTGCGAAGGAGGCGTTACCTTGGCCAACTACCGGTGTTTCCAGTAAAGCCGTTCCGGTGGAGCCATTGGCATTAAGGCTTTCCCCGTCGACACTCGTAAATTTCACGCGGACAGAGCCTCGCCGGTGCAGTCTGTTCGGCGTCAGTGCGGCTGCGGGGGTGTGTGGGAGGGTTCGCGCGAGTCGCAGGGTGCGGGTTAGGGTGTTCGATTAAGCCCTCTGGCACGAAGTCGATTCTCGTTGCGCCGATACGAATAGAAAGCTGGGTGGAGAGAGTGAGTGAGAGAGAGAGAGAGAGTGGGAGAGAGGCCAGAGCCCCGAATTCCCGGCTTCCGCACGATAAATCCTCGGGAACAGCGTCTATTTCGCGTTACATCTAATGATTCCGATCCGGCAGCGCCCTCTCCGTCCCGATCGGCTCCGCTCGGTTCCCCCTTGTTCCGCGCGCGACATTAACCCCGGCGACATTATATGGCGTGTCTGAATGGCAGTAACGATTCCCTTAAAACAATTTATGCGCATTGATTAATAGGATAAAGCTCGAGAGCCGCAGCGGGGAGCACCGGCTCTCCCTGAAGGTGGGAGGGGAGGGGAGACGATAGGGAGAGATATCGAGTACACGCAGCGCGAAATGCAAGGGACCGTGAAGCCATCAATTTAAATGCGCGTTCCCGCCATGCCGGATCGGTCCAGGCTTAAATTCGGCAGAAAAGGCGAGTGCCCCCTCCGGTCTGGTCTCTCGGTCTCTCTCTCTCAAGGAGGCAGCCGACATCGCCGAGAATACGGAAAGCTTTTAATCCACCGAAGCCGAGTCTTCGATACGATTAATCCCGAGCGGAGAAGGGAATTTATTATACTATCCCCGGGACTCGGTACACGTCTCCACGCAAAACGGCCCCGCTCTTGCTCAAATATTTTCCTCCGGCTCCTTATTAAAAACGGATTTTCGGTAAGGAGACAGGGCTCATCTTACCCGGCGATGATTCCTCCCCAACTGGCTTCGCCATTAAACCAGAAAATGAAACACGGTTCAATGAACACTGGTATTCTCGTTTCGAGGGCCCTCGAACACTGATCGCACGGCGTCCTGGGAACGTGCAGTCGGCGATCAAATTTTTAGAGACACTTGCGTAAACTTGTTAATTTGGGGTAAAGAATCTTGAAATGGAAACCTGGGTACTCGGAATTTTTATTATTCTTTTACGGACTATCGAAGTTTAGGAATCGTGAACGAACATTCGGTATGGTTGCAGATATTATTATTTGATACTTGGTCTTTTTACCATGACTGTAATAATTTGATCGCCGATTGTAATCACCACGAAATGAAATAATCGACTTCGAACTGGGCTCCTTTTTGGAGCGATTCTTGCGTATTAATTAATTAATCAATGTAACTGGAAAGTTTGTAATCGATGCGTTTGCCAGTTTCGCTTGAGAAAATTCTCAATGCGAAGAAACTGGAACCGCGGGGTATGAAACAATATCGGAAAATGTAGTCCTCTTCAGGATGCATTGTATTCTAGACGCGCATTTCCAGTGTAATATTTACGAATTAATTTCAAAGACTAATCGAACCTCATTTTCAAACTGACGCGTTTCTTGACGATTCTCACGATGTTTAATAATTTAAAAGAAATTTGAGCTGTTACGTCGAACATTTATAAACGCACGCGTAAAATTTCAGGTTTATTCGGTTGAGTAGGTCCGTACTAGATTACCTGGCACTTGAAAATTTATTTGATCGGACAGTTGGCCGGTAATTAGCGGCCGTTTTGATTTCGCGCTGGTATCGGCCGATTAAACTAAGAGCGAAGTCTGGCCCCGAAAAACCGCTGTCAATCCAGACACGGTTGTTTACGCGGAACAGCAAACTGTTTCGTGCAAATGTTGGCTGCTGGGTTCTAAACCAGCCGCCGCGCTGTTCTTCCGTATTTTCGAAAACAATGATCCACAGTATTGCGGTTACGTGCAGGAGAACGCGATATACACTCGATACGCGGTAACCAGGGAAAACCAGTAATGTGTACACGGCACGGTTCCGTGAACACACACGAGTTGCGGGGGCGTATGAAAGCTCCGAAAAGCAGAACTGCATTACGAGCTGCTACGGCGCGGACGGTACGCGCAGTTGCATTAACTCCGCTCACACGTGCGAGCTCTCGCAAACACTCGCCAGTCGATTTTATCGGGCCTCTTTTTTTTTCCCCGCAGCCCGATCGCCGATCCGCTAATCCGCCGAACGATTCTTCCATTCCATTCGCTTTTCAAACTAGCAAATCGCCAACTTATTTTCCTCGGTGTGCGTGCACCTTTTCCTTCGGCTTGTTCGTTTTCGTTCGATTAAACCTGACCCAGAAATAAATTTCCGTATTCCCTGTTCGTCCTCTCTTCTTATTTCGGATCTTATCGGATTCTCATTAACCCGTTAACGAGTACATGACCTCTACGAGGTTTCTAATTGCTCGTGAATAAAATAAAATCAACTCCGACTCCGACCGAGGGAGGATTTCATACCACCTCGATAAAGAGTCTTTCCACAGTATAATGGCTGGAAACAATTTGTGTATTGATTCATGTATAGAGCTACGTATAACTGTCGCGGCTAGGGCTGGTACAGCTAGCTAACGTAATTGTGCCACTTATCTAACCGCTGTATAAAGACTTTGGAAATTATGTCCAGGAAAATATTAATAAAACCGTTCAGCCGGACGCCGGTTATACATCGTTTACCGTTGTGCCAGCAAATAATCGGCACCGTTATTCATAAGTGCTTGAACTACATGCTTCACGCTACGACTGAGAGAAATTAATTCGTATGAAAATTATTAAGCCTATCGGATAGATTTCTGTACTTCATAGAAACCGAGAAGCTCTACGATCTTTTAACACTTTGACTGCCAAACCAGAAACCTCAAAAATTCCATAAAATCAAAGTAGGTTATTTAATGTAATAAAAATTGAAAAAAATTAAATGTATGATATCGAGTAGTCGTCCAACTTTCTTGCATTTTACACAGTTCCTAATTGTAGGAATCTTCGGAAAGAGCATAATCGCGACATCTCTGTTGTCATACGTTATTAAATGTTTTTGTACTTCTGCGACCTTGCTAACGTGCGTACGTGTTTTGCTTTGTATTCTTACTTTCCTCTTCTCTGTTCGACCTCCGACCGATACGGACGTGCGAGAGAGATCGTGTATTGTAACCAAAGTGTATCCTGGCAATATTATAGAATTTATTAAATATAAATAAATATATACAGTCGAGTCGGAAAGTAAGTTAACGACTGGTGTATGCAGGCAAATGAATATGACATGTCTTTAATCTTTAATAATGATAATATATGTTTTACTAACATATTTGTTTATTTCCTTACACCTCCTAAATAAAAACAATACAATAACTTGATTTTATTCATCATGTTCATTGCCTACATATCACCAAATGTTAACTTACTTTCCAACTCGGCTGTATACATATATGCCTTTTAAAATGAATTTTTACGTTAATGTATTCATTGCACCAAATTTGATTAGTGGGGTATATATATAACACACTAATAAAACACAACACTAATAAATAATTCCGTCACCCACATATGGATGACATGGCAGTCAACGTGTTAAATAATAGTCACGAAAGAACTAATTAGATTATATTTCTTCGTTCAAGTTGTCATTTATTTTGCCGTAGATTGTTCTAAATTCGTGACTGTGATAAACTTTAGCTCCGCAGTTTCTATTTGTATTCGATGGGTTTTTTAATTTCCTAGACACAGCTCGAAACAGAGAGCCGGCCCCGGATACGTGTCGCAGAATCGCCCGTGCCAGTGGCAAAGACCGAGTCGATAAAGCGGCAACAAAGAGAAGCCGGATGCCTCGCCCTAATGAAACGGTCTTACCCCGTCGTGTTTCCTTGCTTATCCTCGCAGCTCGTCGAGGGAGCCGCGTTAGATCGGAGATAAGATACGACAGAAACGCGCGTATCGAATCGTGTCGAACAAATAATTCGGCGAAGTTGTTTTCGGGGCCCGGGTACAAAGCGGCCGAGAGAGCAGCTCGGTGGTTGAAGAAGGGTGGGCGAGGTCTCTTGAACAAGTGGCAGGGGCGAGGGGGAGACGCGGCGTGGAACGAGAAGGAAAGAGTATGGTGGCCGTCGCGTCGAGAGCATAGCAGGGTTATTAATTCTCGGGCAGTGTCAGTGGCGTGACAAAGCCATCTGGTGTAATGGGCTTTTGCCCGAGCCGATTACACGCGCCACGAGAAAAAGAGAGAGAGAGAGAGAGATCGAGGAGGAAGAGAGAAAGCCGGAGGCTCGCCGAAGATTGTTCACTTAAACGCAGGAAAAACGTTGTTCGCTTGCTCGCGCCGATTCACCCGGTGGCTGGATCGATCTCGACTGCGATCGGTCCAATAATTTGCGCCTGGTGGGAACGTCTCATTAAATATCGATACACCGGCACGTCGAGGAAGAGAACGATTCGCGCGGCGATCTCTGCCCCTAATGGGACACGATCGCTGTACACACCAGATTACAATGCTGCCGACGACAGACAAGACGCGCTGTGGTTCGACAACGGAATTTTTGTTGCTGTTTCGCGCGGACACAGTTCGCCTTCCTCGAAAGAAATCCGTTGGGCGAGCAGGGTCGAGGAGGAGGAAGAGGGGAGGGCTATCGAAGCGATTATTGACGCCACGAGAGGCGATTCGTATTCCAGCGATTCGATCGACGCCGATTCGTGGCCAATCCTCTGCGGTCCACGGCCAGCTGCGGTTTCGATTCGCAACAGGCAAATGGAATCACGCATCTTCGCCTGGTAATCGAGGCCGACCGGGTGATTCGTCTTCGTACCCGGCGTGAATCGGGCCCGGTTTGCATCCTGTCCCCGCGAGTCCTCCAAAACGAACAGGAAGTCGCGTAATCAAATCAATTTCTTGAGCCTCCGCAGCAGCGATGCTTTTTCATCTCGAACACAACGAGCAGTGTCCGGACAATGGGAGACCTCTGTTCTCTATCGGGACTTTACGATTATCGAGAGAAATCGTGTTACACGAGCAGACGTTATTCGGGATTTTTCCGAAGTCGAACGGGAGCGAGTTCCCCGACTTAATAAATATGCAACTAACATCCCCGAATGACTCGCCGGCTTCTTGTCTCGTAATGGCGTCGAGATTGACATGTACATCATAAAACACCTTCTTGCCCCGCACCGACGGACACCATTAGCTCGGTGAACACCCTCGGGGCCGCCAACGACACGGCCGTGCAATAAACCTCCGCCGCGCACACGGTATAAATAATCATCGATACGATGACAGGACGCTCGTAATTAAGCAGGCCGGTGATGTATAGAAAATCGTAAAGTACCGAGATTTATGCCCGGCCAGGAAGCATTAAACCGAGCCGGAAAAAGGCGGTGTAGAACAAGCATTCCTATGATCCGCTAATGGCCGGCTGGTCATTTACCCGACTGCCGCGAGAACGGGACTCAGGAATTCTCTGTTTCCTTGGACGCCGAGCCGACCCCGGGATCATGATATCCTTCGCGGTCCATGGTTTTTAACCTTTAAGCCTCGAAAGCTGTTTCGAAATTACGCTGAAACACTCTGAAGCGATATTTCACCTTTTTAATTCCAAGAGCTGTGCTTTTAAAGGTCGGATTTTACAAGACGGGTTTCACCGTGGCCGGGACGAGCACGGGACGGGCACGGGTTTTCCTTACCAGTCCTTACCATACTGAGGGGTAATTGGAAAGAATACAGTTTTGGGGTTCAGGTAGCTAACCCCCGTGCGTGGCATTAGCCTTTGTTGCGAGCATCTTGAGCGCCTCTAGAACACGGTGAACTCAGTATAGGAAAACCCGTGCCCGTCCCGGCCACGGTGAAACCCGTCTTGTAAAATCCGACCTTAACCTCTCGCTCTACAACATCGAGTCACACTCGTGATGAAGATTCTGAACAGGGTCTAATCAAATCCCATTTTTTTTTTTTTTATTTAATGCAATTAGAATCTCAAAGTAGAGATTATTTTGCCATACATTGTTTTCCTATACATTATACATTATTATAAACTGTACAATTTTCTCAGATATTTAGCTCACAGGCATTCAAAAACGAGTAGGTTATTTTACATATTTCAACCGTAGGTCTGGATAGGAGAACATTGCATGAGAGCGGAAGAAAAAGATGCAGTTTCCGTAGTTGTCTGATAAACTCCAACCTCAGTTCATCAAACGTGGGACACTGCCATAGCACGTGGTCGATATCCTGATTCTCATAACCGCACTGACATTGTGGATCGTTTACTATGCCAATTCGTGCAAGAGAGCTGGCAAGATTGTAGAGAGAGAGAGAGTGTCCTGATCTGCATCTGTTTATCGTTGTGACAATCTCACGATGGAGATTTGTGTGACTCAAATCCTATTTTGGCGTTGTTCGTGTACAGCTACCGGAGAACATATGGGCATACGATAGATACAAATTTTCTCCTCCTTTTAGGAACCCATAAACTAAATCGTAGCGGATGGGGTTAACCAACTGATCTTTCAATTATCACAATCACGGTAAGAAAGTTAGAAAAGTAAAATGTTTGTTTGTCCCGAAAGTTTAACTTTTTATTAGTGAAATCGATGCAAATTCGGCCTAGTATGTTTTTATAAAAGTAAATGGACTGGGCAAACAAGAGGAAGTTTGGGAGATCATGTCTTTTGTATATGCTCGTGTTAACTAACGATATTAAACGTGCTCATAACGGAATATATTGTTAAGACAACCTACTACGATATAGCTTACACCAGTGTTGAAATCATGCCACGATACAGCGAATTATTTGTTAACCCTTTGCACTCCGCTGTCCCCTCTCATGGGACATTAAAGTTTATTAGCGATTACGGGGAATTAATTTATTCCAGATCAACTTTAAATAAAATATTGATTTTTTGCAAATATATATTCCTCGATGTCAACCAATTCATATAAGTCCAATATCATTATAATACGTTACTTGGTTCCAAAAGTATACTAAATAATACGAGGATTTGTAAATTTCTGCCAGAACGGTTCGGAGTGCAAAGGGTTAAATTTAGAAAGAAGTGGAAAGCTTCCGAAAGGTGATAGTAAATTAACTCTGAGGGAACAGTTTTAGATAACGGTTTTAGTTTCAGTTAGATGGTGACGTAAATCGAATATTTTTTATTAAAACGGTGAACCAAAAGTGGAATTGTCAGACATATCGAACCGTTTTATGATTCGTAAGATGCTTCGAGACTGTTAATGCAACTATATACGGAGAGCAAACGATCGTAGCTTGCCAGTGAAAAGGTTAAACCGTCGATTTACCGTTCCCGAAAAATAAGAAACAATTTTTGGTCCAAGGGTAGTATCGTCGATGAAAGTTTGCCGTGGACAAACTTGTAGCGGCTGCCAGGGAATACGCATCGACGACAGCGAATGGTGGTGAAGGGCAGCGATGGAACTTGAAAATTTCGTTTTTCCTCGCGTAGGAATCAGGCGGCCGTAGGTAAGGGTGGGGGGGGGAGGTGGGGGTGAAAGGGGAAGGTTAGGGAGATGGAAAGTGGAAGCAGAGGCCGGAAAACGCGAAGTAACCAGGGACCACCGACCACTTTGCGTAATTACCAGCTACCCAGCCAGGACCGTACTATTTAATCGGGCTAAAGTGCAGGCCCAATCTCTCTTTCTCTCTTTCTTTCCCCCGGTCCGGTTTCCTCTGTTAGTCGGTGTTCCGCCCGGTGCTTTTCCTCTCCGGCCGTGCACAATCTTCGTTGATGCAACGTGCGTGCACCGCCCCGAAAAAAAGAGCGGGAAGGTCGAAAAGCGGTGTAGCGAAAAGACGGGACTCCCATTCCCGGGGCTACTCAAACATTTGAGCGAGAAAATGATATTTCCCCATTTTGCGATCTCCACGGTCCAGGAGAGAGGACGCCGGGCAAGCATTTTTCGGCAGGTCCGGAAGGATTTTTTTCTCCCTTTTGGTCGGCTCGCCGCCGGCTCTGACGGCCCTCTTTTCACAATCTCTTTCACGCGGCGGTGCTCCCATGCTGGTCTTGCACTGCGGAAACACGACGGCAAAAGAATTCGCGATTCACCTACGATTTTCTTTTCTCTCTATCTCTCTCTCTTTACCTTCCCGATTTCTCCGGCGAATGAAAGTCACCGGAATGGACGGCAGCGGTTTCGTCCAGAAGCGGATGGAACTCGAAAGAAGCCCCGATCCCGAGGACTTTCAAGATTGAAAACCCGCTAACTACCCGCTGGTAATTGATTCCACGGGCCGGAAACAATTTTCCTATTCGATGATCGCCGATTACGCGGTCCCGAAAAAAAAAGAAATGGTCCTCGATCCCTGGCGTTTCTTTACGGAAAAATGTCTGCTCGAGAAGAAAGACCCCCGGCGTGCGGGGAGGAATCGAAAAAGACCGAATAAAGTTCCGCGACGAGGAAAACTGGGTTTCCCGGCTCGTTGGGCAGATTAAAACTGCAATTACGACGAGAAGAATGGCTCCGCTACGCGATGGCCGTTCAACGGCCGGCACGGTAAAATTCAAATAATTTCACCGGTCGCTCCCCGGTATCTGGCCACCTTTGTTCGGCTCTTTGAATCGTTCCGATCATCAGTTTCTTTCTTTCGTCGTTAGCGCGACTCGGCGTTGCTTTGTCTCGAGGAGGACATCCTCCCCCGGGACGTCCTCTCTCTCTCCCATCCCGAAATTCGTGACATCGTCCCCGTTCCCGCGGATGACGAATTCGAGGCTGCTTCACTCGGTGCTCGCTCGGCGAACCTTCTTTCTTTACCAAGTCGTGACTCCGGCCATCGTCTTCATTGCATTTTCATGTCTTCGGGTGTTCCGTTTCTCGCCCGGCACCCTCATATTTATGCAACGCCCCCCCCCGACGTGAACCACAATCCTAGATTTTATGCGCCGTAATTGTTCCACGGCTTCGCGGACCGGCGTGTGGGAAATTCGCCCGGGGATCGACGAAATTTTCGTCCCCGTTCTGTCGTTGCAAGAACACCGATTAATTCCAACACTTTGTGGCCA
The DNA here is from genome assembly GCA_913789895.3 of Seladonia tumulorum. Taxonomy (NCBI): domain Eukaryota; kingdom Metazoa; phylum Arthropoda; class Insecta; order Hymenoptera; family Halictidae; genus Seladonia; species Seladonia tumulorum. The sequence continues at coordinate 8,827,532 of OU565279.1, read as the reverse complement.
CTAGACCGATCATAATCCCGGTAAAAATCACTCCTACAACTTGCGTCCACTTGCCGATTTAATAGGAAATTAATACTTTGAACGCCAAACAAGAAAGCTCAAAAGTTCCACAAAATCAAAGTAAGTTATTTGATAAAATAGAAATTGAAAAAATTAAATGTATGATATTGTGTGGTTCTCCAACTTTCTTGCATTTTAAAGCCTGAACAAATAATTCCGTCACCCATATATGGGTGACATAGCAGTCAATGTGTTAAGCTTAACCAGAATTCTTGCAGGAAGTATTGCAAGTGGCAAAGCTCATAGTATGTAAAGAAATATTAATATCAAAGTGATTGTATAGAATGAGAAAATTTAATACTAAATTAGAGAGTGATTTGATTAACCCCAGATGCAAAGTAATCTGTCATTTAAACTTTTTATAGCTTTCACACAACCGTGACGTATTATTCCTTTATATTCGATAAAAAGAGAAGAGATCGTTGGCTTCCGTATCATATTTATCCAACATATAGGCGTGCAATATCGTTTCTCACGAATGTTTAAATAATTCTTCCAACAGTCACTTTCGCGACTTTGATCCGGTATATTCAGGTAGATATGGTATTTACAGAAAAAGACAACTGCAGCTCTTTCATCTCTGCAGCTTCCGTTCCTCTCTCGGAAATGGATTATCTCTTTTACCCAGGCGATCCTGATTCGAATTTTAATTATTTTCGCCAGGACGCGGAGGAATTTCTTGATAAGAGGGACAAGGTTCGCAGGCGGGGGTTTGAATTTTTCAAACGCGACACGGAATTCCGACCAGACGATTTTCATCGTGGCCGAAATTCGCGACGCCTGTCCCGCTCCGTGTCTCACGATGAGAAATTCGAGCCCGCGCCGCACCCCGCCGCACCCCCGTGCTCTCTCCACCCCCGAGATCCTCTCGCCACCGCTTCTCTGTCATCGGCGAAACCTTCATCGCATTTTCATGTCGCCGCGTGCTCCGCTCCTCGCGCAGTTCCCTCATATTTATGCAACGGTTGCACGGCCGGACACGGATCTCGCCGGGGAAACGTTTTCCGCGCTCGTATTTCTCGGGGAAAAACGCTCGCCCGCCACCCTCGCTCAAAGGCGGCTTTCGCGTTTACGCGGCGGCCCGGCCTTAGTTTAAAATTCAGGCGTGAAAAAAAAGGGGTGAAGGACCACTCGTCGCTTCCGCTCGCTGGCCTCTTCCTCCCTCGAAATTTTCAAATCGAGCGTGCGTGTTATTGTCGCGCGGCCCATCGACAAACCGACGCACGAACAATGCAGTAATACCGAGCGAAAGTTGGGGAGAAAGCTTCGATTCGATGAATCCAGTTTCGTGCTGCTCCTTCGGGAGACGTGCACTGGTTCCCGTGAAATATTGCAACACCATTATTGGTTTAATTTCCGATTATTGGTTTTAATTTCCAATTATTAACCCCTTACCTTACAATATCGAGTCAAACTCGTGATGAAGATTCCGAACAGAGTCTAATAAATATGTATGTTATTAATTTTCTTTAACCCCTTAGCTTACAATGACGCCTCAGAGGCGTCGCAAGGTTATCGGACCAAACACGAATAAGACGCCTCAGAGTTCGTAAGTCTACCGGGCGAAACATAAACAAGACATTATGTCCCTGCGCGCGACCGACCTTGGTGTCGCTTTTGGCCCGCACAGTGGGAAATTTGATCGTAAGGGAAGGGGTTAAACCGAATTATTATCCTTTGGAGAAAAGACAGGCATACAATAAATACAAACGATCTTTCTTTTTCTATGAAATTCTGAACGATAAAGAATTTCTAATCATTGTAATCAGAATATAAATAGTAGTGCAAGGGGGTTAACCCTTCGCGGACAAAGTCGCCTGCTGACTAGTTTCTTCAAATACGCGTCATTAAGTTCTTGCACCGTGAAATGTTTTCAGAATGCAAATGTTGCGAAGCGTTTCGATCGAGAAATTGCTATTATAGATTTCAGGTTTATTATGTACCCTTTTTAACCCTTTCTCTCCGAACGACGGATATATCCGTCATCCACATGATCGCCCTCTGGAGACGTTCACGCCGGATATATCCGACATTCACATGATCGCCCTCTGGAGACGAACGCCGGATATATCCAACATGCCCTAAAAAAAAAAAAAAATTCCAAAAATCCCTTTTCTTTCAAAATACATTATCTACGCGCAATGTGCACAGTTTTGGCGGTAGGTCCCGTTCAGGAGTGTGTGTGTGTGTGGCGCTACGGCGGACTAAACCGCCGTAAAGAAAGGGTTAAAGTGTGACGGTTAAAATAAACATATTGACGACAGCATCAGGCGATGTTTTAAGCCCAGAGCTCGGTGGTGCCGGTGTTAAGGTATCTTTCGAGGATTTCACTCACGGAGAACAAAAGCCTGGATGACTTTTGTTTTCAGCTGGCGAACGATTCACGGTTTCTCGGTCGATCCGGCGCAGAAATTTGATTCGCTTCGATCAATTAGTTGGTTTGAAGGCTGGTTGGTCGGGATCAAAATGGCACCTGTAACGGCGAACGCAGAGCGCGTTGCGCGCGATGCGATGCAATGCGATGCGGCGAAGGAACGCGCGACTGTAACACAATCTCGATCACCGGCTACCGTATGAAACTCAATCAGACTTTTCGAGCGTGTTCGACGCGATGGGGGTGGGGGTGGGGGATGCAGTTTATTGCGAGCGGGGGTGGCAGCGTAATATTCCGCGGCTCGTACAACTTATTTGGACAAAACCGGGACCGGCGGTCGAGGGAGGGGCGCGCTGGCTGGTAGGTTGTCGGAATACCCGGTGTGCACTCGTACGAATTCCCTACTATCAAATATCATTCAAAAATTGCCCGAAGGAATTCGATATTCGTGAAATGGCGGGTAGATGCCCGTGACGGACCGCGCTCGGTGAAGCCACACCGAGGGGATCGGCAGTTATTTGCGACTGACAGCTTGTGGGTACACGTACTCGCCGAGGAAACCTTACGAACCGGTGCCCGTTCGGGAATTCATTAACTCTCTCGCTCGCCTAGCGTCCTCGGTAGGAAAGGACGAGGCGCAGAAAGTGGGAGAGAACCAGGAGAGGAGAGAAATCAACGTTCTCGTTCGCAAGGAGAGGACAGAGAGAGAGAGAGAGAGAGAGAGTCGGCTCTCTCTATCGCGTTTTCTGCCATTTCGTTCTCTCTATCCTGCTCGCCTGGTCGTTCCATCGATTTGCATCGTCGTCGTTCACGGTGCCCGGGTCGTTGAATAGATTAAACGAATACACGCCGGTAAGCCGGCGTAACGTCGTCCCCGGATTCGAACGTTGAATTTCAACCGTGAAAATATGCTCGCGCTCTTTGTACGGAGGCCGGGAGAGAGACGCGCAGCCAGGATAATCCGCCGAAACGAACAAACTCGTTTCCAACCGCTTCTTCCGACCGTAGAGACCACTCGACATAATGCTAGATTATGGTTAGAGGACGGGCTACTCCTCCTCTCGACGCCGCAGCCGCAGCCGCTTCTTCGCCGCCGCTGCCGCCCCGCTCTCTCTCTCTCTCTCTCTCTCTCTCTCTCTCTCTCTCTTACTCTCTCTTACTCTCTCATCCTCGCGTCGAGACCCGTCCCGGCTTTTATACAACCTCCGGGCTGCTACGCCGCCGCTCATCGTCGCGTTCTTGGAAACTCCGCGACCCAGACACTTTATACGTCAATTATACCGCTCGAGGGGGCCGCGAGTTTTCCGACCGACGACACCCACGGATGATCCAACCGGTGAAAACCCGCTCACTCACGGCCACGACGCGCCGCCAGTTTTCTCCTCGGTTGTTTAAATAATAATCCGATTTCGTCTAGGCTTTTTAACTCTGTTTCTGGTTGGTTCGTACGCTATACGGACGGAGAAGCAAGCATTTGATACTTGTGAAAAATTTGATACACGATTTTTATACTTTATGTAAGGTAAAGGCACCAGTAGTTGACCATTTTATAGAAAAACATAAAAAATAAGGTTCGTGATGGAAGTCCGAAATAATAGCGGAGCAGCGCGAAGTATGTGGAAAAGAAACTTTTATTAAAGACGTAGAATAACGTGGGAATAATACGTGTTTACAGCTCAACGGTCGAATAGAGAAGGACCATCGTTTCCGTACACAGTACAGAATACGCAATACATAAGGTCACGTGAATATACACGATTTACAATATATATTAATAGATGTCGCGATTAGTACTGTTCCAACAGTTCGAAATGTTTTTATCGTTTTAAAATGTAAACAACAGACTGCATGACATCCGAGGTTTATTTTCATCAAAAGTGCACAGCTTATAAAAACCTTACTTTTTATATTTTTCTATAAAATGGTCAACTACTGGCACATGGTCAACTACTACAGTCAGTCAAAAAAGACACTTCAATACAGAATACGTGTTCAACGCTAAACCTACCAGGCACACAACACATAACAGTGACACGTCTTATAGATAATATGTGCTTAAAGAAAGAAGTCGATTTAAAACGTTTTTATAGTTTCAACAATTGTGGAGTAGAAAACTGGTCGTTTTGACCGTGGTAAGTTAGCGTTACAATAATTCATTCATTACAATTCTTTCTTTCGCAGTGTTTCAAATATTTAAACAAAAAAGATCCCATCCGCAAATTATTGACCTCCTTTGGCACCGTATAACACAACATTTTCATATACGGATAGTCTAAATATTTTGATTCACGAGCAAAGTAAAAAGAGAAAATTGAGTACCTTTTGCAGGGTGTCCGAAAAGTCACCAGGTATTTAAAAAATTCGAATTTCTCTACGAAAGAACAAATGTAAAGTTTCGAAGGATAAGCGGGTTATTTTAAAATGTTGCAGAGATTTCTGGGGCATCCTGTGTAACACAACGGAGGTACACACTTTAAAAAGAGAAGAGAAGAGAAGAAACGAATCTGTAGCTCTCTGGTTACCTGAAATTACTGTCGAGAATTGCAACTTCGATCGACGGACAAAATACGTCTTCCGAGGTTGGATGTTATGACGGTGTATAGGACGATGCTAAAAACGGGGTTGAAAGGATAAGCAAGTTTCGGAGCGAAGTTGCAGAGACTTGAGGGAAGACGCGGAGGAGGACCGAGCGCGTTGGGGGACCAAGTAATTTGCGATGGAAAGATCAAAGCGCGGCGCGTTTTCGCACGGTGCTTGTCCGTGGCGGCAGATCCCGCGATGGAAATATTTCGGGGAGTGGTCTGGCCTGGTGCGTTTGAGGCTCGCACGCGAAAATGAAAAACCGTCGGGGCGTCGCTCTGGCCATTTTCGTTCGGACCCCGGCGCGGGGCGGCACGTGGTGGGGCTCAGACCCGACGGAGCAACGATGCGTCAAAATTGATTTTCGAGCGAGTGCGCCGCATTGACCTCAGGGTTCATTAAGCACGGCCGCGCCTCGCGTTACGAATTAATTATACATTCGGTTTTCGCCTGGCTCCCATCCCCCTCCGCAAGATAATGCGCCTTTGCCGCTGCGCTTTTGCGCGTTTCGCGCGATTTCCCGTTGCCCGTTGGAATCCCGGCCGGTATATATATATACACATACATATATATACACCACCGCAGGCTCGTCGAATAAAAGCTCTCTTTCGCTCGGAGCCGGAGGTGGTGGAATTCCTCGAACGGTTAAACAGAGTCTGATTAAGGCGAAGCTCCCGAACGGAAGAAAAACGAACTCGAAGTAAACAATAAATCAAGCAATAGGCCGCGCTCGAAGCGGCGATCCCCGGCGAAAAAGCGCGTGCGTGTGAAGCGCTGTAACGTAATTACACGACGAACAGGTTAATGGTAATGAAAACAGTAATAACTTCCAGTGAAATGGGCGTCGCCTATAGTAATTGCTGTTATAAAACGTAACCAGACAATAATATCGTACCACATTCCAATTAAAATCCTGTTTATTTTCAGATAGCCCGGCTAGATATCATGATGTAGATGTGCGGTCAGGATTAGACGGAAACGCGAGGAACAGCTGGCCGTCAAAGTGACCATAACGAGGCGTGCTTAGGCTCGTATAAGGTGTTCCATCTATCAAGACCATCGCGAGTGTAATTGCCTGCTACCATCGAACGAGCGATCGGTAAGGAGATACGTTCCGGGTATTGCCGGTCGCATTCTTTCGCCTTTTAACAGAAACCACTTTCGAAAACGTCGAAACCAGTTGACGTGTTCCGAAAATTTCGAACTTCTCTACGAAGCGGCGAGTCGTATGGATGAACGCAAGTGAATGAACGCGAACGCGGTTCTGTTCGCAAAACGACAGAACGAACGGTTCCAGGTAAGGGACGCAATCACGGTCGCGGGTCCCCTATAATTTTCCACTTCCGAAGGCATCCGCGGCTCCCACGCGGCTTTACAGTCGCATAAACACGGGATCCGTGCAAGGAAATCGCCTGGTATCGTGTAAAAAACCGAGCGTCCTTAACGACGTTCGACGAGCGGCTGCAAAAGGACCAACCAAGCGCGACTTCCTCGATCGCATGCGCGCGCGTGTGCGTCCATTAATCCGCGAAGGTTGCGGCTCTACACGGTAGTTAGGCGTCGCGATACGCGCGTCCGACCGCGACACAAGCGATCCTTCCAATTATTAATAGTTGACCGTGCCCATTGGTAGCCGTTCTCCTTATCCTCGACCGAGGAGGCACGCGAGATTTCACGAACCGACTCCGCCGCGCCGCTACTCGCGCCGAGCTTCCGAGCGACGCGCATATACGCATACCCGAACCATTAATTACAACTCATTAGGAGAGCAACCGCCATCTGTCCCGAGCGGGCTGTGAATCACTCTTAATCATTTCATCTAGAGTCCAACCGCGGTGACTACACCAGTCGACCTCGCACCACCTTACCCCTCCCGCTTCTCCCCCCTCGTCACCATCATTGTTCGTCGGGAGCTTCTTCGCTATCTGTCGTCATACCACCGCCGAATCCGTCTCATTCCAACCGGAAGGGCTTCAACTATTCTCGAAATCGGTTGCGCGAAGAATTCTCGATTAAATGCACACCCAATTTCCGTTTGCCGACCCCATCCTTTCCTCGTCTCAATTTGATGCATTTTTTACCGAGTTGGAAACTAAACTTCTCTCATGAATAGACTGCGCATCTTTTTATGGTATGCTGTACATTTTTTAACACTAAACGTACCACCAAATGATCGGTTCTAGATTTTTTATTTGGCAATTCTTGAAATTAGGCAGCTAACCCATTTGCATCATAAGGAAAAGAAGGCCTTTATCACCAAACTTTTTTTTTATTATTATATTTAAGTACAAAAGTGACTACAACTAAAAGAACTTCATATTTCAGCATTATAAGAAAAATTAGAATTACTACTTCCATCTTCAACACCCTCCATTTCTATTTTTTAGCTAACGAATAATGATAGTGACCAACCAAATTGAGCGCATATATATACGCTAATGATACAAATGGGTTAAGAACCGCGCAAAGTCTGAATAAATTAAATCTTGTCATTTTTATAAGGCAACCTGTTACATTTATAGATCGGTACGTTTAGTGTTAAATACGCGAAGAAATTCATGATAACAAACGTTACCGACACTTGAATTTTCTAGTTGATAAACTTCACTCGTTCCTCGACGCTCGATTCTCAATTTCTTTCTGCACGACCGAGTTGTCAAGCATCGCAGCTGCTAATATTAATTAGACTTTTACATTGTTCGTGTCTGTCTTTCGCTTCAGGCAAGCAAACAGTAACGGAAGAAAGTACAACGCACCTAATAACCTCGTGTAATAAATGTTCATTGAAGTCAGTACCGTGCACTGACTTAAAATCCACAACTTTTAATATCATTCACGAAGAAGCCGCGACGGCCAAGTGGTAGGTGGCGTGGCTTGTAAGTTGGAGGTTCAGTTTTCGAATCCCGGTTAACACAAAACATAATAGGGGAGAGTTGCCGAATGCGTACCACTTAATTTCGAAGGCAGTTTATATATTCTTTAGTAGGAATTTGAGCAAAAATTATGTTTTGCGTCTATGTATTAACTAACGAAGTTGCAATTTTATATGACTTTTTAAATATCTATTGATAGATCATTGCGATATGAACACTTTTATAAGATCATGCAAACAGTACGATTTAGGCAACCGGTATCCTAAATGGTACCAGCCGGTTTCCAAAATTATACCTCATGTGTTGGATTAAAAAGATACAAAAAAATCATAAGAGAAACTGTATTTTGCGTTTAATTTCAGTTTAATATACAATACAACATAAAAATAAAATGAAATATTACATTACTTAACTTAAATACAACTGGGACAATAATAAATATTGTCTTTTTTCAAAACTCCTCCACAAGCTTCATGTACCCACTTTAAGCATTGGATCATGTCTTCTAAATAAGAATTATTGCAAAGAAAAGAGAACCAATCGTTTTCATTCTCCACTTCTACGAGAACCGGAGCAGCGGTGCTGGTTGAAGGCGTGAAATCAATTTTTCTTTGTTTCATTTGTTATGTTTTCATTGCAACTAATTCCTTTTTATAGGGGCTACTGTAAGCTACTTTCCCATGCTAAAAAAATTTGAAATATTGTAAATCGTTTATTTTCGCGGCAAAATTTGAATAACAGTATCTTAAATCGTACTGGTACGATTTAGGAAACCACAGTGTGGTACGATTTAGGAAAAAGACGTCCCGCTAAATAATTGAAGCTAACCTTTAAAACATTATCAGCATGTTTTATAAACTAAATAGAAATAAATAATACAACATAGCTAGTTTTCAAAAATATATAAGACTACCTCAGAAACTGTAGATTTATATTTAATTCAGCCGATTAAAATCGTTTGAAATTAACATCAGACTTGCCTGATTTCTTTGTGCTTCTGTCATTCACAAAACAACACTTCATGCGAATGACTTTTTGGTCCTACTTTATCGACATAAATAAAAGTTCATATCTTTACCACCAAGAGGCATCAAAATGCATTAATTTTTAAAGAAAAGAGCTGGTACGATTTAGGTGACCAGTACGCATTTGGCAACTCTCCCCTATCATTCGCGATTTCAAAATCGAAAGCAACGTGTCTAACAGTACGGGAAGAGGTGAAATATCTAGCATTGTCTAGAAACGAACGGGATCTGGAAAGTAAAGGGTTAAAAACTGTGGTGGGGTCAGAGCAGAGGCGCGTTCACAAGTGTACTAATCGACGTGACGAATCGCCCGGAGTGACTCGGCCCGCTCGGCGTTCATTGCTTCGTTAGGGAAACCGATCGCGGCTAATGTACATCGAGTTGCCCCGGATTGATCGGCGATCCCGGCCGGCCTGGTAATTAAGTTATTGCGCCTACAGGGCAGCGCCGGCCCTTGACCGGATGCCAACCGATCTCTGTCCACCGTTGACGATCGCGCATTACCGCCTAAACAGAGTCTATTATTCGTGGAAATTAGTAGCGAGCGCGCGTCTCTTACCCGCGGGAAAGGACGACCGCTGACGGCGTCCGATACACCGTGAAATATGGCGACCGCCGAGGCGGAAAGCGGCGCAACCAGCCCGGCCGACGATCGTGATCGATTCGACGATAACCGGGCATTCGAACGGCCGGAGATCGGTAGGAGAAACCGGCCGGAACAAATGAAAGATATTACTCATCGTCGCGGCGCGGACCGGCGTTTCCCACGACGCGAATTGTTTTCGAGATCAGGGGGAAAAGTCGTGGAAAAGCGCGACCGTCGTCGCGGCCGATTTCAACGACCGTTGAAAAATTAACCTCTTAACCCTTACGTGGGCAACCGGGTACCCAGGTACCCATTTCAATTTTTTTTCTTTAATAATTTGTTATGTTTTTATGAAGATATCGCAAAACCGCCCTGGATCCCCATTATTTAGAAGGTTCTCTGTCGATTTATGGTTACAGAATTAAAATTGATGCAAAACATATTAACCCTTAGCACTCGAATGGCGACTGTAAGGCTCCACTAAGAATTGTTGTATTATTATTCAAAATATTTTTTACATTATTACATTTGTTTGTATTTAATAAATTACTAAACACTTCAGTATTATACGAGTAAATTGCATCATTTTCGTATGTGTAACATGAAAAATATATATATATAGGAGGGAAATATTCTAGGTCGGAAGAAATGTTTCGTTTTGGAGTTAAAATAGCTTCGAGTGCAAAGGGTTAAATAATAAGGCTTCAGCAACCGTGAACAGTTTGGTTGCCCACATAAGGGTTGACACTAGAACTACCGAGTAATAAATACAACTGATGAATATTGTATTGTAATGATGACAGGACTACGTCTATTCAAACCTAATACCATTTTTACTGTAACGTGTGCTTCAATGAAAAAGTTCAATCAAAAAATTCTGATGAAAACATTTTTATACTTTGAGTAATTGTGAAAGAAAAAATTAGGAACCAGTCATTATGACTGGTTCGGTAGTTCTAGTGTTAAGTACGGCGCGTTTGTCCGCAACTCTGCATCCCATGGACGGCGAGCCTAGCCGCGGAAGGCAAAAAAGCCACTATAGCGGTTCGTGCTGTTCGAACTGATACTTTCCACGGAAAGCCACTATAGTGGCGCGTCGTTCCTGAAAGGTTAATCACGAATTCGGAGGAACGATGAACCCAAGAGCTCAAGGTCGACCTTCGCGACAAATTAGTTTCGCTCCCCTTTAAAGAAACGCGCCGCCGCCGGCATTTTCTCCTCATCATGGGAATCGCGGGGCAACGCCGCGCCGCTTTCGTGGCCGGCGACTATTCGTTTTGGTGTTCACGCGATCCGAGACTACCTGCGATCCTGATACGCTGATCGACCAGTAATTTTCTCCCTTTATTCTTCTTTCTTCGAGCCTGATCCTCGTGCATTTAGCCGTCATTACCGGCAGCACACCGCTCCGTTTTAACATTTTTGCTGCGGGACCGATCGTGTATCGTCCACGAATCGCGTACATTTGCATCGGTAAGAGACCCCGATGATTCCGCCAAACTCCTTTTATGCGCTCGTTGAAAAATGTTCAGAAATCATTTTGCGCTCCGAGCGTGTTCCCGTCGGTTTGATGAGCTTGTCGCAGTCGGAACCAGCTCTTTAAATGTCGCTAGAAGTGGATCGTAAATTGTGTTTTACTTTCTCCTAAATATCTCTAACACGTCTTTAAACTAGCTTGTTCGGAACTATTCGGTGTCCAATTATTTTGGAATTCGAGCAGGCTTCTACCCATTGTACTCTAGAAATATAGCACGAATAGGATTTTTAACTGGTTCGAACTTTCTCCTCCGTGCAATTACGTGTGACTAAGGTTGAAAAATGTTCAGTGATTATTTTATGCAGCAGATTTTTAGTGTTTTCACGAGCCCGGTCGAGAACAACCCTGTGAAAGGGATTTTTAACTGTTTCCAACTTTCCCTTGAAAATCCGGTACATACGATTTCATAAGTGGGGTTGTTAGAAAATGTTCGGTAATTGTTTTACGCCTCGAGCCAGATTTTAACCGTTTCTCGAGTTTGTAGGAATCGAGGCCAACCATGTTAAATATCGGAAGAATTATTAACTATTTTTCCACCGTTGTATAATCCTCCTCGATACAACTCCATAAACAATTTTCCTCGACATAATCCAGTGATCATTTCGCTCTCAGCTATCGAATAGGATTTCTATAATAATTCAAATAATTATTACCATGCTCCCGGGTGCTCGGCACGGTATTGTCGACCGGGCATGTCGCAGCGGCCACGAAATATGGCGGAATCGGGTATCGAGCGAGGCCGCGAAGGGTCAATGTTAATAGTTGCCGGCAGAAATAGAGTTTGGCCGGGGCGCGTTATTTATAACAGCCAAGAGAACGGAATCCTGCGTGATTTGTCAGCGTTATAACGGCCGGCGAGTTTGTGTTCGGAGTTTCCCGAACACTAAGCCTTCATTGTAGTTCAGCGTAGTTTCGGGGAGAGGGGCGGTCGGATGGCGCTCCCAATTAATTTTACAACGACAGAATAATACTAATTGGACTAGAAATAATATTTGGCGGTGGAGGGGGACGGACGCGACGCCCGGCTACCGAAACCGGGCAGCGCGCAGCGCATTGTGTTTAATTATCAATTATAGCGGCACGATAACGATACCCGGACGTTATTGTTTCTCCGGTGGCAGTTCCGCATCGATGAGGCGGGGCGGGCATGATCGAAATAATTACACGGAAAATTAAATCATCGGAAGGATCGCGGAGCACCGGTGTGCTCGGTCGCGTGTCATAGCGCCACCCACATAGAGCGTTGAATCGACGTAAACGACGGCTTGGTTTTTTCCCAGCGAGAGGATCCGCCGGCTGACATTTCGCTGGAAGGATCGCCGGTTGTTAGACGACCGGCAGATGAAACGTTCGGGAGGAGAGGGAAGGAGTCGGATGACGAGGGAGAGACCGGCATGGCGAAGCAAAATACGAAAAGGCAGACACGCCGCCGATGGCGCGAGCAGGCCCGTTATTTAAAGGCCATTAAAATCTTTCGTGTAGCCGAGAAAGGGCTTCGGCGAGACTCGAAAAACGAATTTGTAGGGAGCCTTCGGAGATCGAGTATCGCGAGTGCCGGAATAGAAACGAAAGAGTGGTGAACCGTGTTTTTTTCCCCCGCCCGGCCTGGAAATCGGTCTCTCTCTCTCTCTCTCTCTCTCTCTCTCTCTTTGTCTTTCTCTCCCTGGATAGGCAAGATTTACGAGCTGAAAAACCTCGATGCTTAGAAACGGGAGTTCTTTCGACGTCTAGTTAACTTCCAAGTTGACTTTTAACGTTTCCGATTGTAACTCGCGCCCCGATTTTCCGTCCCGTAGAACGGGGAAACGCGGACCTCCCCCGATCGGAGTTCTCCTGCTGCTCGACTCCATTCGATCGTAATCGCCGTCTCCAGTCGGCGTATTCCGTTCCCGTCCGTAAATCTTCGAACTTGTTTGAAAGCCCCGGCAAAGTTTTTCGACGTGTGAAGCTCAAAGGAACAAAAATAAACGTCGAAATAATTCCGTCTGCGCGATCTCCGGGGGCTCTCGAATAAAGTTTTTAATATACGAGCTTGTACACGCTCAAAGCCTCGAAAACATTTTCATTCATTCACGGTCGCCCCTTTGTTCTTACCCTTCTCGGGCTACTGTTTCCATTTTTTCCCCCAACCCCCTGCGCGCTTTCCCGCACAACCCCCAACCCCGGCACCCCGCGCGCGCGTGTCCCGGTCTTTTGGCGCCGCTGGTGTTTCGATCCGTCTACGTGTCCCTCCATGAAGAATCGTTCGCCCACATATGGACGATCGTACTCCACGACGTTTAATAGACGATCGCCGAGGACGAAGACAAGCGTCAACGACCGTTCGACCCCTCGGCCCGACGAAAGACATTTCCTCCTCCCCGGAACGAAGGGGAACCGAACCCGGTCTAATCCACGATATCGTTCGTACTTCATTAAGGGTCGTTTCCAACGGACCGAAGCGATCCCTGATTTATCGACTCGATCCACTTCATTCGACCCCTCCGATGTCCGCGTCCGGTTCTCTCTTTCTGCCAGTTATTCGAGTCGAGTGGCCGCGCCAACATTTCGCCGAAATTCGGGAAAATCCTCCGCCAACGCCTCCGAGGGTTATTTCTTTCCCGTGTCGTGAAGATGGACGAGAAACTTGCGAGATTAAAATGTTCCGCCAAACCCATTTATTAACATTCTCAATGGCATTTGCACGCGGGATCTCTACCACCTCCAGCTAATAATTTTTTGACGTACACAAGCTTTTATTTATTTATTATAAAAAGCCTGCATCGACTCACGTATAGATCGGTATTATCCACAATCTACATCAACAGAATCATATTCTACACCAAGTAGTAGCAACAAAAAACTGCTATATGCCACTTTGACTTTATCATTGAAACCATTAATACGAAGAGAATTAGAATATGATCCGTATTAGACTCGCGTATAGAAAGATATGTAATTCTATTTTAAAAAAGTGAGAAAAGGTAACCTTGAAATCCTCGAAAATTCTCCAGCCGCAAAGAAATTATTACCGCCATATTAATAGTTTCTCAATATCTCCAAAAATAACAGGGATATTCAAGTTCTAATTTCTACTGGAACACCTTGTATAGCGAAGAGTACTAAATTCGCAACGACAAAGTGAAACGCTAGTTGAAAAGGAAAAATAATAAGTTGAAGACTCGAGGGTTATGCTCTTTGAGTCGAATCAATTTGCATGTTGAACGCATTAGCCAATTACAAGAGGCTAATCAGACACAACGATGTAATGTGAGCAGGGACACAGACAAAAGACAGTGAAATGCTGTAGAATAAGGTACCCAGCAGGCATTTTTCAAGCGTCTCCGCAGGAAGCACGGACCCTCCACGATCAGGGACATTTCCCTCCGGTGGAGGTTACCCGAGCGAGACTAATCCGAGATATCGTTTCTACTTTGTTAAGGGTCCATTCTCCGTGAAGCAGTCCGATACGTGATTTACCGATCCCCCGCAGCACGAATTATCCTCCTCTTTCTCGGCCCCGTTCGAGCGTTTCTTATCCAGGAATTTCGCCCCGTAACGAATCAATTCCTCTCCCGTTGTCGAATATGACGATCTTCCGTTTCGGTTCTCCCGTCCCGCGACCTAGCTTTCCCGTGATCTCCGTCCCGCGAAAACATGAAATCGTAATGAAGCCGTTCGATCGGGTGGCATCCTGAGAGCGAGGAGATAAAGGGGTGTGGGGAAGGTGGGGAGAAAGAGAGAGAGAGAGAGAGGAGTGATCGGTGAAGGGGGTGGCTCGTCGAGGGCGATTTAATCGAGGGAGCCTAAGCCGCAAATGAACCGAGCCGAGCTCGAGAAGGCCGCGGGCTGATGGCGACGCGACGGAAGGGGTTCGGATAGATAGCAAGTAGTTGGATCTCGGAAACTGACGAGAAGAGACTGGGCCGGACCCACGGCTCTGCGAAGAAGAGACAAGGATCGACCGATCGATTAGGGATCGCTGCCTGCGGAAAGGAGAACTTAAATATAATCCACCCCCGGACGCGACCCTCGGAGACGTTCGCGCGAGCATCGGGATCTGCCCTGGCTCGTTTTCGCCGGGACCTGGCATTTTTTAATTAATCCCCGAGTATTTTTCATGAGAATTCCGCGACGCGATCGTGCCGGCGCGGCGCCGCGCGACGCTCGTGCAGCTTTCGCGTGTGCGTGCAGGGAAAAGTTGGTAGGTAGGTGTGCGTCGGTGTGCGTGCAAGGTACGAGCAAGGACCCCTTGGCCCAGGGGTTGCCGGGGACCTCTAGGTGCGCTCTCTAGTCAGCCCCCGGAGGGGTTGGCGGGGGGCTGAAAGGAGGTAAATAACGCGCAGCGAAGGGGCGAGGGTACGTCAGCCTAGTATGATTAATATCGTTGCGGCATGCAATCAGATCGGACATATATATGTATGCGCGCGCGGCCGGCCATTCGAATTACACCCGCCGTTGGGAGGAACGTCCTTTTCCCTACACCCTTCTCGCCTCCCACCCCCTCTTCCCTCTCTCTCTCTCCAGCCCTTTCTCTCACTTCCTCTCTCTCAGCTTCTCTTCGGTGGCCTCTCTGTTTTCTCGAGGCGGCGGATACGAGCGGAAAACACGAGCACGGGGGCAGCGCACCCTCCGATGATTCACGTGGTCGAATCCGACGACGAATTAATTCCTTGTTCGACCACTGTCCGCACTTAATTAATCCTAATTTCATTCTCGTTGCTCGATTCAATTTCCTCCCTTTGTATCGCGACCTCGGGAATTAATTCATACCGGAACGCCGAAAACATCGCGAGAGAACCGCTGCCTGCCACGCCGTGTTCCGCCCTACGATCTCGCGGCCGAAGCATTTCGGCAAACAACCCGAAGGGCTCGGGGACGCTTCGAGTTTTCTGCCGAGAGACCGCCGACCGGCCAAAGGGTCGCGCGACCCGCCAAACAACCCGCGACTGGCGTCTCGAACCGGCGACTATCCGAATGCCATTAATACGTAGCCAGCAGGAGCAAATGTTGACGGGACAAACACGACCGTGTAACCCGTGGACCCGCGTGTCCACGTTGGTCGTGGTAAATATGCGACTTAATGGATGCCAGGGACACATGATTTCGCGCAAGTGGGTCTTTACAAACGTATCATACTCTTGGAGACGACCCCTTTGATCCGAAGGATGGACAAGATAAATCCAGTTGACTGGAGATAGAAAATCAATTTAGATTTTCCTCCGGTCCTCAGTGTCGGTTAATTCGCATCTGAAATGCAAACCATTCACAATGCGTGAGACACTTGTCAGTGTCCATAGAAAAGTCGTTCCGAACGCAGCACGATGAAATTGTTTGAAGCTAAAGCGAATAAAGAAGCTAATTTATTTAACCCCTTGCCCTACAATATCGAGTCAGACTCGTGATGAAAATTTTGAACAGAGTCTAAGAAATATGTATGTTATTAAGTTTCTTTAAACCCAAATAAAAATTTACTTTGTTACAGTTGATATATATATCCTTTGAAGAAAAGGTAGGCATACAATAAATATAAACTATCTTTCTTGTTCTATGAAATCCTGAACGATGAAGAATTTCTAATCGTTATAATCACAAAATTTATTTTATTTTATGATTATATGATTTTATGATTTTATGATTATTGATATTCTATGATAGTTTATTTTGTGACTACTATTTATAGTAGTGCAAGGGGTTAAGCTGGACCTTAAGTCGAACCGGAATAAAAGAGTGAAACCTTCATTGGTGTCAACGTGCTGGCTATTTCCAGCCGCGAGTGGACTAAATATTGTATAAGGGTCTCTAAAGTACATAAAAATCAAGGCTCCGAAACGGGTATTCACACTCCACCGGAGCCAAGGCTGAAAATAACCATGACTAACCTATAGGGATACGTCTATGACAAATGAACGGCGACTTGTAGTCCGTGTTTTTCGTGCCCGTATAGCGTGCTGCGAGTCTCACGCGACATCGTAAGACAAAGGGTTCCGCGGGCAAGAGCGACGAGGACGAATAATTATTTACGTGTTTGCCGGCAGACAATGCGCTCGCTCGAAAATTGGCCAAAGTAGACAGTTCGCGAGCGCGGGTGCGGGCTGAAAAGTAACGCGCGGCGCGGGTCGACCCAATTCGCGAACTACCTCCATTACTCGATACGCTTAATTATTCAGCCGTATTAACCCGGTAATTAACTCCGGAACAATAATCCGCCGAGACACTTCCCGCGCCGGAATTTTAGGTACAATATGATACAAGGAGAGAGAGAGAGAAAGAGCGAACTTGTAAGGGATGCTTAGGAAGCACCGGTAATCCGCGCGCAACTGAGGCGAGCGTGTAGCAGCGAGATTCCTCGCGGCGATACTAATTTTCTAACCTAATTACCGGCGGCCGCTTTTCCCGACAAACTCGGGTAAAGGAGGACGGCAAGACGAAGGATGCGCCGGTCCAGGAAAAGAAAAATGGCGAAAAGGGGGCCGGACGGGATGAAAAAAAAAAGTAAACGTAATTTCCATCGGAGAGAGGGCACGCTCGGACGCTAATCGCTGGCGCGAAATCGCGCGCCGCAAGATTTATGCGCGAAAGGCGTACGTTCACGGGCGTCGTCTCTATTATTAAAAGCTGCGTAATAACCGGGGGGCACCCCCCGCCGACGTTCCAACAGACGAAACGATCGTAAATCATTGGCAAATTGGACGACATGTTAATCGCGTTTCGCCTCGAATCCGATGCGCGCGCGCGCGAAAAGAATGAATGGCCGCGGTACGCTTCAATATGTTTCATTCAATTGCTCCGTACACTCGGCTGCGGGAGAACTTTAAATAACGAGCCGACGAATGCCGACGCAAGATTTGCACGGACGATTCCCGACCGCGGCTGAATATTTCAATTCTGCACGGCTCGATTCGAAATGTACCCGATCATCGTTGCGACAATGCGCAACAAAAACGCATGAAATAATACCGCTGTACGTTACTAACAGCCGAAAACGAATGTCGGAAAATTCCCATTGTTCATTCACAGTATCTCAAGATTATTAGTTTTTGTTAACCTATCCGCGTTTCAATTGTTCCGCGCCATTCAATCCGACGAA
This sequence comes from Seladonia tumulorum, assembly GCA_913789895.3. Taxonomy (NCBI): domain Eukaryota; kingdom Metazoa; phylum Arthropoda; class Insecta; order Hymenoptera; family Halictidae; genus Seladonia; species Seladonia tumulorum. The sequence continues at coordinate 8,809,428 of OU565279.1, read as the reverse complement.
AAATTATGATTGTTTCACCGGTCCATTGTGCCCACAGTTTGCTGACGTTTCACATAAATCTGATCCTTCTTAAACGCGGACATTTTCAGGAATGCAGGCTGGTAGCTGAGGAGCTTTTGCTAGAATGATTGATGAAAATTGGAATTTGCTACGAAATCTGGATGAACCTGCAATTCTCTGTTGTTTAAATTGTAAAATAAAAAATGTTTAAAATATGCTCATATCAATGGCATCTCGTGCGTCAAATAGCTTACAAGCCATAAATTACCCGTTGCGTATGTTCCAAACAAGCTTGAGGCCAGTAACATGATGACTTAAACCGCCCTGATTTTGTATTTTCACGTCAAATTTGAATTTAAATAGAACACGTGACCTAGATGGCATAAAAACAGTGAGTGACATATTTGTTTACACGCTTACAAGTGTACGAATTTTTATGCGATATCCTACATGTTTATCTTTGTAGTTTATTTTTGTTTTCGTGTTTCCTGAAGCAGCAACTTTCACAGTTATAAAATTTTATTGAATGCAATCTATTCCCACATAAAATATTAAAGAAGACAATATCGCAGAATCGATGAAGACGAGAGTTCTTTGACCATCCTACTGACACAAAACTATTTTCCTTCAGATAAATTGTGGTAGCCGCACATTGCAATCATGCCGAATAATACCGTTGTACAATGCCTAATACCGTCCACAAAAGAAAGATATATTAAGGTAAAGGGGCACCAGTAGTTGACCATTTTATAGAAAAACATAAAAAACTAAGGTTTTTTAAGCTGTGCACTTTTGATGAAAGTGAACCTTGGATGCCATGCCGTCTGTTGTTTAAATTTCAAAACAATAAGAACATTTCAAACCTTATTTTTTATGTTTTTCTATAAAATGGTCAACTACTGGTGCCTTTACCTTACTCCCTTAATCGTACTTTGGACCACCTAATTACTTGTTTATTTCAGGGACGCGTGAAATTCGCAGTATACTGACGACAGATTTCTATGAACAAATTGTGGGTTTCGCAACGGACAGCAGAGATTTGTCGCAAAGAGTAATTTGTCCGAACGATTCGCAGGGCGTATCGTGCCGGTTTTTGTTCTGGTTCCGAAATTTCCGAGCGTGTATCGCGCGAGGTGCTCGCACGGCGGAGAAATGAAGAGTTATCCATCTCCTCGATCGCAATTATGATCTCACGTCCCGGCGCACCGTTCTTTCCGAGCGAATCCATTACGGCGGTCCTCGGAATCGCTTCTCGCGGCGCCGCGGCGAATTACAGCGAGCGGAGAGGAGGAGACGGAGGGATCATCGCGTTCCTGATCGGGCCTCTCGGGCCCGGTATAGTCGGCGAAGCTATTAAAGGGACGTTAATCGTCGCAGCGGACGAACAATGGCGACATCGAAATTACAGGTATACGGTCGACGAGCCTGTTCCGCACCGCTCCGCTCCGTGCCGCGCCGCACCGCGCCGCGTCCTCTCCGATGCACTCCGCGCCACGCCGAGCCGAGCCACGCCGCGTGTGTACCGACGTGTACCCCCGGTGTCTACGTGTGTACACTCGTAAAGCACGGATGGAACGGGCCGGTGAGAGGATTTTACGCGTTGCTACGCGCGTACGTGCGTGCACGCGTTCGCCCGCGCGAGCAAGCGAGCGAGTAAACGCTCTCGTCCTCACGGTCCTGGAATGTCGGACGGTACCCACGGACGCGATACGTGTCCTCGTGCAACCGAACCCGGGCTGCATCCTTGTTCCAGACGCTACTGGAATTTCAGGCTCGAGCCTATCGATTGTTTGGAAATTGTTTTCGGAATACCGTGGAATTTGCCGAATTGTTTTGGTAATTGTTGACGGGTTTTATTGGTTCCGCTGGAAACGTTCTGATCATTTTTCCTACGCCCGGGCAAGTTCCGATCTCTGTTCATTTGTTCCGAGTGGCTGTGCCGAAATCGATTTACCTTTCCGCGTGTTCTTATGCACGTTGCAACCCGATCCGCTCGTTGCACCGCTATTCATCGGCTGACCGAGGAGCTTCGAGGTTTTGTCTTGATTAACCCCTCGCTGCCGGAGCTATTTCAACTCCGGAATCCAAAAATTTCATCTTTTCACGCTCACGCTTCAGTTTTTGACAGTGTGTTGTTATTAGACTTAGAATTTTACGCATTCACGACAAAAATTAGTAGAATTATTATATTATCTTCGACATATCGAAACTATCATTTTTCAAGTAATCAAGATTTTGCAACGAAAACGTGTAAGAATGGCCGGGATTAAAGCAGACAGTATGTAATTTATTAACCCTTAGCACTCGAATGACGACTGTAAGGCGCCACTAAAAATTGCTGTGCCATTATTCAAAATATCTTTTACATTATTCAATTTGTTTGTATTTAATAAATTACTAAGCACTTCTGTATCGTGCTGAAGTATATAACATATTCGTATGTATAACATGAAAAAAAATATATATATAAAAGGGAAATATTCTAGGTCGGACGAAATGTTTTGTTTTGAAGATAAAATAGCTTCGAGTGCAAAGGGTTAATACAGTCGAGTTGGAAAGTAAGTTAACGACTGGTGTATGCAGGCAAATGAATATGACATGTCTTTAATCTTTAATAATGATAATATATGTTTTACTAACATATTTGTTTATTTCCTTACACCTCCTAAATAAAAACAATACAATAACTTGATTTTATTCATCATATTCATTGCCTACATATCACCAAATGTTAACTTACTTTCCGACTCGAGACTGTATGTCCTTCTCCGATGTCGGATCTGACGAGACTGCTCGTCCTTTTTTCATCCCGTTCGCTTGTCGTTGTCAATGAATCGCTTATCAATAACATGAACATATTTGTTATTTATATAGACAATACATACGGTGGCGGATCCGTTACAGCTTAACTTACAAACGTGTTACCAAAAAAAAGGACGCAGTGATGAATCGAACGAAGTAAGTTGATGATTTTCCAGCCGAGGTGGAAAAACGCGGATTTCGAGTGAAATAAGCAGAGCTGTTTTTCAGCAGAAAATCTTTTGTTCCCCGGTCTCGAAACAATGAGGGCCGTGGCTGGCGGAGGACGGATCAGATTTGGCAAGGCAGAGTCGCGACACAGATTGCGTTATCTCCGGGACGTGCTTACGCGAAGAGGGTAACCGTGTCGCGGGGATTCGGAATTGTCGGCCAGGAGAGTCGAGGCGAATCTATAAAGCGCGTTGTCATCGGTCGGGTCGTTGTTACAAGACGTTTCGCCGAAGATACGGTCGCGCCTCGAAGAGCATCGAGAGAGGTGCCCGGGGCCCGACGATGCCCGCGGTCGATTCTCATCGCATCGGCGAGAGTGGAGAAAGTGGTCGCGAGAGTGGATTATGACCGACGCACACGAGGATTTTACATAAACGCGACAAAATTATTCGCCGGGGCCGCATCGGACTTCCTATCGGGCCCCGTGGTCCCAGTTTTATGGCGAATCGCTTTTAGCAAGTATCTAAATGACGATTTCTCGGCTAAACGGCTCGTATATACGCCCGGGGCCCGAGCGATCGGCTCGGCTCCGCGCGCTGGCCTCGGACGCGGCCTTTGCCGCCAACGACTCATCTTTATGCTTCCTCTTCGATGGTCGGGACTTTTTTAATGCCTTACATTACCGGCGAGCGGATAAGCCGGCCCCGGAGATGTAGACACTAGCGGAATATACGATCGGCAGAAGAATGCCGTTTTTGCCCGGGTCTCTCTCTCTCTCTCTCTCTCTCTTGTTTCTCACGGGGAAACGACTTCTCGTTTCTGGCTTTGTCGATCGGTGTGTTAGCTGCCACCGTCTTCTCTCGACTTTTGCCGATGAAATCTAGGCCATGTTGCGTCTCGCTCGATCCCGCGAAACGTCGCAGACGTTAACGCGTTTCCCCCGGTTGGAATCGTGCACGTCGCCAGCAGACGAATATTTTGTCTCCGCGTGAGATTTCATCCCCCGTCCGTCCGTCTACGACATACACACACACACAAACTTCTTTCATCTCGAGGACGACTCGAACCGAATTCGCGGAAATCTTTCCTCTCAGGTCGCGATAAACGAACGTGTCCCCGGGGAACGGATCGGAATGAATAATTGTTAAGTTGATAATCGGAATCGATAGAACGCACGCTCCCGGAAATCGTAATATCTATACAGCTGTCGCGTCATATTAGCAATCTCGTTTATTCGAAACGAATCGGTTTTTCGTTCGGATCCGTGACAAATAAAACTACATGCAAATTTGATTTTGCGCGAAATTAAATTCGTTATTTCTGGATATCTCGAGAGCAGGTCGCGAGACACGGGAACTGATTAATGGAAAAATGAATTCGCTCCGCGCGCGCGGCCCGGCTACCCGGATTCGTTCTGGAAAACTAATTTGTACACAGGTTACCACGGTCGACGGCCGATCGATTCAGCCCAGGGACTCTCTCGGAACCGTAATAATTACGTTTACGATTACAAGCACGGTTTGAAGGGAGCATGAATTTTTACGCGAACGTTCTACCCGTTGGTTCGCACGATTTTCCACAAGACCCGACACCCTGGCGCGGCGGTGTAATAATAATCGGGGAAGCGACGACGGGGACCATCGCGGAAGGAACTGGAATCGTTTCGAGGAAAATTCCGGCCCATTCCGCGCTGTGAAAGTTTCCGTCGCCGCGGCCAGTTACACGCCGATTACGCGGACGCGTTTCCACGTTATTAAGCGCAGGTGATAGCCGCACAAAAGTGGGAACTTAGGTAGCACCGGCCTGAAACGACCGCGCATAAATCCGCTTATCCCCGCGGCGACGTCCGACAAACAAAGCTACGGATTTCCCGTGGGACTTATGTATACGTACCGACACAACGTGCCGGTCAGCGTATTCTCAGGTAGATTTCAGGTAACCCAGACGAAATCTTTTTCGAGACGACCGTAAGAGTCTCGTGAACACTGTCTGGAAACCCGGAACTCGGTGACGTAAAGTCCCACAGTGAATCACAGTATAGTACAGCGAACGGTGTCCGTGCGATACCTGATGTTACTTTCGAGGTAATAACGGGTCGAGGCACTTTCACGCTTTTCAACCCACCAGCCCCTTGTTGTCGCCATTTTGACGGAGGAAGACCCTCGTCGCGCGCCATCTTGCGCTTCATTGCTACGAACCTGCAAGGAAACATGCCTCGCTCCTTTCACTTCGGTGGAGGATAATCTTCGTGTACTTGATTGAGACTTCAAGATCTAATCCCGTGATTCATGCGGGACGGTTAGACATGTACGATGATTAGGCTGCACACACGCTTTTGTAAACCGATTCATAGAAATTCTGGTTGAATAACAGCTTGTCTCGTTGTAGGGACATAACTGTGATACGTAACTGTTTCAAATTATAATGAAAAATGACTTCTGACTGATTCGTATATTGTTCTAAATGCCGGGAACACGTACAATTAGTCTAACAATGATTCCCAAGTAGGACAACCGTTGTAACGAGAGACAGTTAAAGTTTAGAAGCTGTTTTAATACGTTGATCGCCATGTCACCCAGATGTGGGTGACGGAGTTATTTGTTCAGGTTTTAAAATTAATTTTTACGTTAATATATTCATTGCACCAAATTTGATTGGAATCTGTAAAATGCAAGAAAGTTGGAAGACTACTCAATGTCACACATATACTTATTTTCAATTTTTGTTTCATTAAATAACTTACTTTGGTTTCGTGGAATTTTTTAGGGTTCTGGTTTGGCACTCAAAGTGTTAAAGAAAATGTCTGTCTCTTGCTACCGATGCAAGCAATCTTGAAAATCTCAACCAGAATCCAAACGAATGAAATGAACCTGAAATCGATTATTTCGTAATCGATTTCGATAAAATGAATTTTTACGTTAATATATTCATTGCACCAAATTTGATTGGAATCTGTAAAATGCAAGAAAGTTGGAAGACTACTCAATGTCACACATATAATGATTTTCAATTTTTGTTTCATTAAATAACTTACTTTGGTTTCGTGGAATTTTTTAAGGGTTCTGGTTTGGCACTCAAAGTGTTAAAGACTTTGTTCTTCTCTAAATTATGACTAGTCCATTAACACTAGAACTACCGAACCAGTCAAAATGACTGGTTCCTAATTTTTTCTTTCACAATTACTGAAATTATAAAAATGTTTTCATCAGAATTTTTTGAATGAAGTTTTCCATAGTAGCACATTTTAAAATAAAAATGGTATTAGGTTTGAATAGATGTAGTCTTGTCATTGTTACAAAGCAATATTCCTCAGTTGTATTTATTACTCGGTAGTTCTAGTGTTAAATTCAGCGCATTTTTCAACAGCAGACTTCCTGAAAATCGTTGTTGCCGAAGAGCCTGTGTGATTCTAAATCGCGGTCAGAGAGATCAACGGCGAAGCTTGCCTGGGTTTGGGTTCAGTATCGTCGTCAGTGGGTCGATAAAACTAAAAACAGGCAATTTAATAGTGGAAACACGAGCACCCCCCGAAAGAGATATTAGACGGGCAACGAGGCGTAGGAACTCAATTTACGACGCTTTACGATCGCGTTTATACGGACGCGCGTCTAACGAAACGCTGCTTGTTCTGAAAACAAAAAGTACATAGCGAAGGGTAGCAAACGCGTAAAACTACGGTCGGCGAAATGCTCGGGGAATTTCGCGGAGGCCACGCGAGAGACGCGATCGTCTCGCACCGTTCCGTTTCTCCTTTTCCGTGTCGCTCTGTCTCATTCTCCGTGTCCCATGGTTAAAGATGCGTCCCCCCCCCCCCATCGTGAGCAGCAACGCGACTGTCTTTAATAAGACGCTTCCTTATTCTCCTGGCCATAAAGCAAACATAAATTACGAAGGGGCACGCCGAGGCCACGACGGAGAGATGGTACTGACCGGAACACACGACGCTGCTGGCCCCACCCTGCGGTTTTTTATCCTCCAACGACTTTCTCTCTCTCTCTCCCTCTCTCTGTGTGGTTCCCTTCGTTTAGTTCTCGGGCCCTCCCTTTGCTTCCCTTCCGCGGCGCAAGAGGTAACGCGAGAATGGCGTGTCTTTCTGGCGAACGACGAGGGTGGCCTGTTAAATGAACGTTAACGCCGCGTCGCCGTGAAAACGTCGCCGGCAGAAAAACGCGCGGCGGCATCGGCGATCGATCCGCAACACGCCTCCGGAATGAATCGGTTTTGCTCCTTTTATTTATTCGGGCCGGCGACGAGACGCGTGGCCCGTCGGAACGGTCAACAACCGTTGGCAGCACAACGGGCGCACACGCGGATTATATGGGAAACACAACGACGAAAGCGGATTTGCGCGGGTGAGAGAGCGCCGCGCGTACTCTCTCCGCGATGTAAACAGCCGGAACGCAATCCCAACCCACCGCGCTCCTTTACGACGGCTTTTAAAACACACTGCTTGAATTTTAGTTACGCGTTGTTTACGGGAACAACCGATTACCCGGTCCCCGGGAGATACAAGGATTTTACGCTCTCCTGAAAGCCGAAGCCAGCTAGCCAGCCAGAGCCCCTAGTACTCGTTTTATCCGACAGCGAAAGGTCCGAAAGGTAACGGTCCATACCGTCGAACCGTCGCGTCGCGTCGCTCGGATTTTTCTCTGCTACGGATTCCTACGGCGCGACTCGATGACCGGAAGCGGCTTTGACGTTGCTAGATATCCGCCCGACGAACCGCCATCGCGAACGTTCTTTCCAACGCGTTCACCATGGACAACAACGTCTCCCTGGCTGTTTAGAATTTATCCGAGTCTCAGCCTTTTTCGAACGACAGCTTCTGTCTAATAATAGACAATCTTAGTCCTCGACGCTTCAGTCGAAGCTTGTGCGTCGTTTAAGTATTTAGATTATCCCGAACGGTAATACGAATTTATGCTTCTGAAACGAGATACACCAAATAGCAGTAGTCACAATCAATCAATTCTTTATTATTGTTCCCCTCAGGGTTACAATCCTCTATAGGTTCACACACCTATGGGCGGTCTTCCATCTTTCGATGAGCCCCAACCAACATCGCTTAACCTCAACGATCACCATTCCCACAACACCACCGGTCGAGCCACCACTAGCCGGCTAGCAGTCACAATCATTAATATAATTTTATCAATTATACTGGAGAAGGAAAATTTGCATAGAAAATTGTGATCGTGTTTCTGCATTTTACTTTTCGAAAATATGAGGAAAGCGGCATATTACTTATAGGATCCGTTTGAGATAATACTCTGGATAAAATAATTCGGTATTGCGTGCGTATGTGTTATAAACGCGTTCGAATTTTCAGCCTTTTGTAACAGCACATTGAACACTGCTTATACAAGCTTTGATCTCAATTGAGAAATTATTGTGCGTAACCCTGAAAATGTATAATTAATAGACTGCGGATCTTTATGCGAAATAAAAATATTCCATTTCGATTGCTACACACTCGAGTGAAATGGACATTGATTTTCTTTCTTGATATATTTAATAGGTCGAATCGAGTTTCCATTTGTATCATCAATGCATAAAATCCACACTAACCAAAGATAGATCTTGCATTACTAACAGTTTGAATATCGTTCTGTGTGATATTCTTACTCTGTTGCTCAAAACCGTGAACAGAAGCTTTAACACTAGAACTACCGAGCACTAAATGCAACTGGCATACATTGCCTTATAATAACCACAAAATTGTATTTCATTAGATTTTGTGTCGGTTTTCTTTGAATATCTACTTCGACAGAGAAGTTCATTAAAAACTTTTCACACGGAAACATATTTATCATTTCAATATTTCTAAAAGAAAAAATTAAGAGCAAGTCATTTTGACTCGTCCGGTGGTTCTTGCGTTAATCCTTCTGGGGACGACCAATAAACGATCACTTCACTTTTATATGATCCAAGTTATATGATGCTGTAGATGTTACAATAATTGGTGATTTAGACTTTTCATATTTTCCCTGGTCACCCATCTGCAGAGGAAGCTGATGAAGGCACAGATGTAGCGGTGTAGATGTAGTTTTATGTACGAAGTTTATGGAAAAACTGTAACCCGTAAATCTGGAGAAATTGAAATCGCGGGATTCAGCCATATATTCCCTAGTCGTCTTGAAATTCTAGGAAGCGAACAATAATGCATAAATAACCACCGGTAATCAATGTTGAACCATTCCCGAGCACATTCCTTGCAAGTACACGTTTCTCGCCTGGGTAACGAAGAGTTAAAGAGTTCGAAATTGAAGTAATTTTTGCGACTCGTGGAGAGGTCCAACGATGAAATATCAGGCGGATTAAAATATCGGCAGGATATTAGCTCTAGCCAGAAGGCTTTCACGGGAGGATCGATAATAGCGGATTTAGAGACGCGTGGAGAAACTATGTCGACGCGAAGCGGAACATGCAGCCGGGAACAGCGAGAGCGGAACATCGTTCGCAGAGCAGAGCAGAGCGGAGCGGAGCGGAGCGTACGAGGACGCGCTCGCTCGGTATGCCATTTTCCTGGGGCGTTTCTTTTACGACGACCTGTTTCGTTCAAAATCCGTGACGCGTGTACCGGTTGAATAATTTTATAGCGCGCCGCGAAACCGAGCCCCGGAGCGCGTATCCAGATTCAACGGAGTCCCTTGTAAAAACGGAGGGCGCGCTCGAGAAAATGGCAAACGCCCGGCACGAACCGCCCTTTAGAGGAGCATCCGAGCTTTACGACGAGGCGAGAGAGTAAATTCGAAACACGGCATTTGTCATCGCAGCACAACGCCGAGCTTCTCCCTTCGAAAGCAACGCTTGTCGGGAAATTCGCCGGGCTTCGGACAAACGTTCGCGATTCGCGTTACTACCCCCATGGAATTTATATTCTGATAACCACCGCTTGTTTCCACCTTTTCTCGGGGAAAATACACTCCCATTCGTCCCGTGGATTTACAATATAATGGTTAAAATGTTTGTTGTATTAAAGCTTTCGGTACGTCGCGTTTATTTTCTCTAGAACTCACCCCTTACGATTTTAACCCTGCTGAAACGCACGTGTTTCGAATTCTTTGGCTCAACAAACTGGAAAACACGATCGCGACATCCCATGAATAATATTCTTCACTCCCTATAACGCATTGATCGCCTGATTAAGCTTCAGCGTTCAAGGATCAACCCCAACAAGGCGAAACAAAAGGAAAGGAATTCTTTCCATGTCAGTTTTAATGGTAACCCATGCGATGTAAAACAAACTACGACTCTGAACAGGCCAAATAAGATCCCAATTATATTATTTAACGCTAGAACTACCGGATGGGTCAAAATGACTTCCTCCTAATTTTTTCTTTTAGAGATATTGAAATTATAAATATGTTTCCATGAGAAATCTTTTTAATAAACTTCTCTATCGAAGTAGATATTTAAACAAAACTAATACGAAATCTAAACAAATCTTATTTTGTTGTTATTATAAGGCCATGTATGCCAGTTGCATTTAGTGTTTGGTCGTTCTAGTGTTAAGAATTTTCTCTGTGCAAATACTAGAGTACAGTGATAGAGTAAAGAAATGTAAAGAAAGAGTGTTTCTTGCAACACCCCAGCTGTACAATAACTACATATAACTTCCTTCAAAAAATGCAACAAAGTACAAATTAACCCCTTAACTTGTACGCTCGAGTTAATTCTCGAGCAAGTTTTTCTTCGAAAACTGTGCGTTAATGGGTTAACCAAGCTTAACTGTCACAATGCACGTCGCTCGTGATAAAAAAATTCACCCATTTGACGTGGTATAACGCACAATTATTTTCTCCCTGCTGGTGCTGCAGGAAACTATAAATGAAATACAATTTGTCGAGTTAGAACGTGAAGTATTATCTTGTATGCATGTATGTTCGAGGAGAGCGTGCGATGATGGGTAATTCTCCGGGAAACTAAATATTCTGATTAAACGAGGCTCATCGGGTATCGATCGGCTGGTAAATCTGCATGCCGGCGTACACTCGGTGCAATCAAGCTGTCGGCATCGCGACTTTCCGCGGAAATGTCGCTCGGATTTCAGTCTGGATCGAAATGGGCCACGGGGGCTGACGGGGAACGAGGGGGGGAGGGTGGGGGAAAGTCGCGAGAAAATCGCGAGCGGAGAGTGGAAAAGCGTCGCGGCCCGCAGAACCCGGGAGGTCGTCATAAATGCGCTTTATTGCCGTCGCTGAATACCGTGACGGAGGAACGCTATTCGCGGCGCGCACAGGTCCGCGAAGGCTTTATTAGCCCGCGATTTGATATAGGGTGCATCATCCTGTCTCGGTTTCGAGACATCATAAACGTATATATAACGTTGATACCCGGCATCAGGGTCGCATAAGGCGGCTGCAATAACGATAAATCTGACAGGGGCGGAACGCCGCGGAGGGGGTTGATGTGTTTCACGGGACTAGGGGGCGGGGGAAGCGGCAGGGGGACCGGTTCGACGCTGATCACAAAATTAATTACGTTCCAGAAAAACCGAGCTAATCTCGCCGCGGTTCTAAAGGCGACACATAATAATAAAAGATCGCGCGGCCGAGATACCGATAAATTTATTAACGCCGCGATAAAAAGGGGACGGTATTAACTCATCCGGCGATCTGATACCGCGAGCAGGGCTGCAAAGGACGAAATCGGGGGCCGCACAGTAGCAAATTTTCCTGAATTATCGGGACAGGGTATTTTCATTTGTTTAATTTTTACAAAGTTACTGCCTTCCCCCCGTCGACCCCTGTACTTTGAACGCACACATTTACCAGGCCCTTTTGTTACGTCTGATTCCGTTTTTTCGATAGCATTCAGCGTTTTATTTTGTTCCATTAGTTTCTCTGAACTGAAGAACTTCTTCATTGTGCAGTTTTTTCAGCTCCAACCACGTCGTATCATTTTCAACCTCGTAGATTGTTACGTAGGGTGACACACATTGTTCATAATTTAACTGTGAAATATAGGCTTATTATTAAAACATACATTGAAGATACTACAAAGCACTCGAAAATAAGCTTTTTTCTCCGAACGATTTGTCTTAATGATTTTCTGTGACGTTCATAATTCCTCAGAAGAACAAGAACACACATATTGCATACCCATATGTCCTCGAATGGCGAAATATGATTGTTAAGTAGGGTGACACGCATTCGTGCTCGTATTGTGTTTAATATAACAATGCATTATTCATAATTTAACTGTGAAATATAGGTTTATTAGTAAAACATACATTGAAGATACTACAAAGCACTCGAAAATAAGCTTTTTTCTCCGAACGATTTGTCTTAACGACTTTTCTGTGACGTTCATAATTCCTTAGAAGAACAAGAACACACATATTGCATACCCATATGTCCTCGAATGGCGAAATATGATTGTTAAGTAGGGTGACACGCATTCGTGCTCGTATTGTGTTTAATATAACACTGCATTATTCATAATTTAACTGTGAAATATAGGTTTATTAGTAAAACATACATTGAAGATACTACAAAGCACTCGAAAATAAGCTTTTTTCTCCGAACGATTTGTCTTAATGATTTTCTGTGACGTTCATAATTCCTTAGAAGAACAAGAACACACATATTGCATACCCATATGTTCTCGAAATATCGGTAACAGAAAAATTTTATTGGGTATGAAAGGAAATTACTAGCACACCTAGTATATTCTGTTCGAAACTAGAATGACGTGTCTGACTGGACATTAAGCTTGCTTAATTTGTTTAATAAAATCGGGAATGAAGATCGGCGGTCGATTTCTCTTTGCGACACAATTAGAAACCCAAGTTTCATCCACTTCCCGGGGATCATCAGGAGTCGAGCAGCGCACGCATCGCACAGATCGATCCTCCGGGGAGCCATTATTGATATAATCACCGTGGCCGTGCGTGTCACCCCTGGTGCATCAACGGTGATCCACCTTAGTCCCCTACGTGTCGGTGTATTATCGCGGAGCTCAGGAATCATCTGAGCGTGGCCGAATTTCGTGGAGCGTCGGCCAGGGAATCGGTTTTTATCAGTGTCGTTACGCTATCGCGCGTCGAATCCCCTTTGGAAAATTGAAACAAAAGATTCCGAGACCCTGGGTCTGGGAAGAGGGTGAACTTTATGGATCTCATCCGGCGAATTCGTAAAATCGGCTCGTAAAACGGAGGACTCCGGGGGGAGGGGGCGAACGGGAAATCGATTTCTCCCCGTTATCGACGGGAATCGCTTAGGCGACCGGTGCGTGTTGATCCCGCTATCACGGTAGTCTGGTCTGGGAGCTGGCTGCCTCCTTCACGTTAGCATCGATAATGCCAACCGACGAGGAGTATGTATCGTCGCGATGCACCCCGCGGCGCGTGTTACACCGCTCGAAACGCCACGCGGCGGCTTCCTGCCTCCTTCATTCTTCTCCTTCACCTTCGTCTTCGTCTTCGACGATCATCCACGACCTCCAGCCGCCCTGGCCACTCCTCGGGGGAGAAGAAGAAGAAAAAAAAAGTGCAACGCCGTGTGCGCCGGAACGCTGACGCCGACGATCGTTTACATAAAAGTCGATCCTCGGCCCGGAAGGGTTGTGCTCGATCCCTCGCGATCCGTGCGCGCTATTTTTATCGGGGCGTTCATCGCTCGATACACCTGACAGCCCTCTGTCCCGCCGTAAGGGTCTCTTCTCGGATCTTTGTCCCGCCAGAAGGACGGGGGTCCCGGCGAGAGAGCGTGCTCCAGGAAACTCCGAACAAAAAGGAGGAACCCCCGGCGACAGTCTCTTCGGGGCAAAAGGAATGCTGGATCACTCGCGCGCCGATAACTTTCCGACGAAAGTTCTCGAATTCGCTCGATAAAGGAGCCCGCGCGCAGATAAATCCGCTCGCGGAAACAGATACACCCCTGGAGAAAAAGCTCGATCGAACAAATCAAGCGTCTGTCAGTGCGCGACGCATCCTTGAATAACGCGGTTTCGATTGCTCGCGGATTTCCTCCCGTTTCCACAGCTACTCCGAACCTCTGTTCATGTACTTAACATACATTTATATTCGAATGGATGCCGGGTCTACGTTATATGTATAAACTCGTGCAACTCGTAGGCACTTGTTCGAGGTTTCCATTCAATTGTCTTTATCATGCTAGAGGTCAAAAAGCGAATGCGTTCGTGTGAATTAGTCCAAAATATACATATGTAGCAGTAGCTGTAATTTAAAATAGTGGAAAATTTTTGAAGTGAAACTTCTTTGCTGAGGGTTACGATTTTCTGATGTGACGGAAACGATGTTACACGGAAGTCGAAAGGAGTGGCGCGAAATTTAAACGGAGAAAAACAAGTTCTTTATACCCCGACGGGATTCGAACCCCCCGGTCTACCGCTTGGTAGTCCAACTCCTCAACCGTTTGGACAACCAACGATATTAGAATATTATAGAACATTTTTGGTATATATCGCAATGAATAAAATGCTGCAGCGATAGGATTTTAGTAAAAATTACGGTAGTAGGATCAAACGAAAAGGTTAGAAATACTTGCTTATGTTATGACAGCACATGCATCTATTTACATACGTTTCCACTAATTTTATGTGATTCCATACTTCTTGAACATTATTGATTATTGTGGCATATACAACGGGTTGCAGATATCTCCAAAGATAAAAAATAATAAACGCGTGAAAAACCACGCGCGACAGAAGTGAAACTACTTGCAGTCTAGTAATGTTTAGAATTAAATTAAGATTGGAAATGGTATACGAAGCGACAACAAGTTCAGGAACAACTAATACAAAAAATAAACAAGATCAGGAACAACTAATACAAAAAAAAAAAAATAAACGCGTGAAAAACCACGCGCGACAGAAGTGAAACTACTTGCAGTCTAGTAATGTTTAGAAGTAAATTAAGATTGGAAATGGTATATGAAGTGAAAACAAGATCAGGAACAACTAATACAAAAAAAACAAGATCAGGAACAACTAATACAAAAAAAATTATGAAGTGAAAACAAGATCAAGAACAACTAATACAAAAAAAAATCATAGAAAAAGTTTCATTTCAAAAATAATGAACGATTAAAATTTGTGACACAAAGAAGGAGACCGTATGAGAAATGCTATGAACTATGTCTCTTTCTTTCCCATACGCTCTCCTTCTTTGTGTCACAAATTTTGATCGTTCATTATTTTTTAAATGAAACTTTTTCTATGATTTTTTTTTTGTATTAGTTGTTCTTGATCTTGTTTTCACTTCATAATTTTTTTTGTATTAGTTGTTCCTGATCTTGGTTTCACTTCATATACCATTTCCAATCTTAATTTACTTCTAAACATTACTAGACTGCAAGTAGTTTCACTTCTGTCGCGCGTGGTTTTTCACGCGTTTATTTTTATTTTGCACAATGATTCGCTGGCTACAAAATAGCCAAACTCGACAGAATCAGAAGAATCAAATTGTCTGTGTGTCTGCGAATTATGTTATAGTTACATTTTTACTGTTGCGTTTAGAATAGACACATGAACATCGCATTTCAAACGAGCACGGTAATTATTCATATACAGAAATATTAAAGGTGGAAAGTATTTTTATTAATGAAAAAAGTAAACAACAAAAATCCTCGTATCCTATCAGTATATTGTTTTAAAAGTGAACATAACTGTCCAATTTTAGAATGCAAATGTTATGAAGCGTTCTGAGCAAGAAATACTACAATATTAAAGTCTACAGGTTTATTGCACATCATTTTAAAGTATTAATCTGATTTTTAAGCATCCGGTTTTAAGTAGATAACTTTACATTCAGGTACAGTTCACATCACTGTCGATTAAAGTGACTATCGAGTATTCTTTTTACATGAGTGGAAAAATAACATATTAACAATAGCATTGTGCGTAGTTCGGTCAAGATGCATTGATTAATCATGCACAATTCGTCGATAGTAAAGAAAACTACAATATGCAGATGACAGTATCGTAAAATGAAGAACGTGAACGACTGAAACGTTTAATTTCTGTCACAATTCCATCAAGAAACGTGCGATTCATTGACAGAGAATAGATGCTTACTTTGAATCACAGTAAGAAACAAAACCGAGTAACAGGCGTACGAATAATTCTTTCAACGTCCTCGAATTCTATCGAATATTTTCCACAAGCGAACAAGTATGTATGAAGAGCCGGAAAAGGGAATCGCGTGTGTCCTAGAAGCGTAAGGAGCAGGCTCTCGAGACTTTGTTTACGAGGTAACCATTGTTAAGCAAGTTCCCGAGAAGAAGCCAGCTTCTTTTCGCGATTTACTTCGGCGAACAGTTTCCCCGGTAGAAGTTGAAGCGATCGCTCGTGCGCCAATCCGTATCGGCGAAACCAATCGGTATTGGCTCTCCGGTTCGTTGCTCCGTTCGAGTTTCCAGCCCTCGAAACTTTTCGCGCACCCTTTCTCTGTTTCCACGCTCGGCTCGAAGCTAACGTCTCGAGCCGGAGTCCTGCGATACGGTCGCTCGGCGAGCAGCCAATAAGACGAAACACGCCTCGGTCGGGGGGAAAAGTCATTGGCAAAGAAAATATTTTCGGAACCGGGCCGGTCGCGCGCTCTTCCTGGAACCGGAGCACTACGGAGGAGCTTAACGGCACAGCTGACCAGCGCAGGTCTCGATTTCAGGTAGACCCTCTGCCCCGAAAGGATCCTGTCCTGCCATTGTTGGCCGAGTCATTGCCGATCGAGTGATTCGAAATGTCACGGGCAAAATTGGCCTGGGAAACTTCAACGAAACTGCTGCACTATAACGTAACGTGTGTCCATCGTAGTTTATTTAAAAATAGACTGCTTACCATCATCCTCTATCATTGCATTAGATGCAACTGGTCACAGATTAAGACCGTGCCTTTTAACATTGCAGAGCAAAATTGATTTTCATTAGCTAATTCGTTAAGAACCTACGTTAACAGCCAAGGGCAGTCACGTGACTTTTGCAGAGTCAAGCAGGTCGGTAATTGCTATACAATTTCCGTTCACAGCCTTCAGCCACTGACTTGGTCTTGATCCAACGGGTCTTAACACTAAACCTACCACGGTCAAAATCACTGGTTTTATATTTTACGATCATTGAAAATGTAGAAATTCATTTGTGGAAGATAGTGGAGTAAATTTCCTTGTCCAAGGCATTCATTGGAGTTGCCATTTAAGTCTGTGGCTAAACTTGTCACATTTTTTGCTCTGAATTATCGATATTATGAATTCCGACGCCAGAAACGTGTTTCAAATTTCTGGCTTTGTGTCGCAGAGAATCGAAACAAAATGGGGCTCAATTTGTAGCTGGAGATATTTTCTGGCGCGCGCTACTCTCGATTTCTTAAAATGGCGTAAAAATGCTCGGATTCCACGGCATGCGCATCGTCAATTTTTGGCCTACTTCCGACGTTTATATTACCAAATATCTGCCCTAATCTCGTCAGCTGAAGAAAAACATTCTCGAATAAAGGACAAGGAGAAGTTGAGGCACGTGAAACCATTTCTGTCGGTAAGGTGGTCACTCTACCTTATCGCGAATCTACGGAGTCTTAGTTTCAGCGTGAAGAATTAATTTAGCAGCTAAGACGAGCAGCAGGCGTCGCTGACGGAATCTATGTATCCGGATGGACTCGTTGCCTAATGCGTTCGCATGGACGCGGGATCGATCGTCGAGATTCCGTGTCGATGAGACCGAAGGATGTCTCTCGCACACACGGGGAGCGGCGGTCGCTTATTCTCGAAGGGAGTCTTTCGAGAGGAGCGAGGGGAATAGCTCCGGTGTTCCCCGTCTCTGTCCACCTTTCTGAACTATTGCCGCTGCGAGGCAACGAAGGCCAATGAAAGGAGATAATGGCGAGTAGGTACGGGTAAGAACGAGAGAAGGAAAAAAGGGCTCGCTCGGGAAGGGCCGTGCTGAATAAGGAGGAGGGAAAGGGAGAGAGACGTTCGAAGGAGGAGTGCCGTGAGGGCCGCCGGAGAAAAGGAGAAGCGTCGGGAGAACGAGAAAGGAGGAATATACATGGTGAGCTGTGGTGAGAAGGATGGGCGGACGAGACGACGCCGAGGAGAGCGAAAGAGAGTCGAGAGAGGGCACCGGAGAGAGGAACGAAGATCCCGCGTGTGTGTGTGTGTGCGTGTGTGTGTACGCGCGCAACTTGTGAACATACACACAGACTTCGCACGGACCGAGAGTCCAAGAGAGAATCGAGAGGGAAAGGGATGCGAGAGAGCGTGTACACGAGGAGAGAAAAAGAGGGTCAAGTCGGGAACACACCGAGAGAAAGAGGGATCGAAGGGGGGCGGGAGAGAGTTGCGTGAGATGGAGCTGGGTGCGCCCCGGGGGCACATCCTGTTCCCCTTCGAGGCTCCCGATAAATCAAACGCGGCCGAATGCATAATACGCTAATTATCGAACACGTCATTCCTCGCTTTCTCTCGGTGCCCTCTCCCTCTCTCTTTCGCCGTATTTACCCGACCCACGGGTCCTCCGGGTCGGGAGTTTAGCGACATCTTGCTGAAAATCAATTTCGCATCTCCTACCAAATTCGTTCATTAATCTCGAAATCAATGAAACAGCGAAGCGATACCACGAAAGCAGCTCTTCTTCTTCGTGACGTCTTCACCGAGGTATTTCATATTTTCTGACCGTTCTTTGTTCACATTAATTTCCTATTAAGAATTCGATTTACCGTGCTGTACATAGTCACCACCATTTTCTACAATTTTCTGCTACCTGATTTTACAAACCTTTTTCCGTAAAAACTGCGCGGTTTCTCTTGAAAAAAGAGGTCTCTCTAGGAAACTGGTATTACAGTGGAAAATTATCTTTATAAGTTAAATTATTTTAAAGCTTGTCGGTTGTTTAGAAATATATCTTCGGAACTCGATAATTGTTGTACACGCTTTACAAAGTGGACCACTTTGCACAGTGGATACTAAGAAATGTGGGTTACGATTTTAATAAATATTAAGTCTCGTAGCTCGTATTTTTTAAAGACTTGAAGCAATCCTCCCAATATTTCACGCGCATGCAGCAAAAACATCACTCTTTAGTACTGCGCAAGTACACCAAAGTACACTAATTTCAACGGAATGCATGATCGATCCTAAACACTCGCTTCTCCCTGTTTCCGAAGAAGGCCACCCTTTGTTCGCGAATACACATTAATTTCTTACAAAGAATTCGATTTACCGTGATGCATACGCTGTACATAATCACCACCATTTCCTACAATTTTCTGCTACCGGGT
The DNA here is from genome assembly GCA_913789895.3 of Seladonia tumulorum. Classification (NCBI taxonomy): domain Eukaryota; kingdom Metazoa; phylum Arthropoda; class Insecta; order Hymenoptera; family Halictidae; genus Seladonia; species Seladonia tumulorum. The sequence continues at coordinate 8,790,225 of OU565279.1, read as the reverse complement.
TTTACAAACCCTTTACCGTAAAAACTTTACGCGATTTCTCTTGAAAAAAAGGTCTCTAGCCCTTTTAGTGCCGGACGAAAAACGAGTGCCTATGCGAAGGTAACCGGCCGAATTTGACAAATATGTAACGATTTGGAAAAACGCTTATAAAAACCAAACTACAAATGGTATTTACATGCTTAAAAATGCCACGTATTCGGGACGAAATGGAGAATAAAGCAATGATAATGATTCTCCAATATCAATTGAAAATAATATGAATAACACAATTATAAATAATATAAAAATTGTCCATATTATCGCTCCAGCGTAAACAGAGTATCAGCACACTCCGGTATAGAATGTGTAAAATGTCAAACCCAAACCGGTTTACAAATTCTTTGTCAACGAAATTTTATCATTTACAATCAAATTAGATCATTTATAAATTTATTTAGAGATAAAGCTTTCTCGCAATGCGAAGAATAAGGCGCTATTACACGCACGACGATATATCGTCGTTGGCACTTTTGGCAAGTGTAGCAAACGACGATATATCGTCGTCCGGCACTAAAAGGGTTAAGAAACTGGTATTCCAATCATCTAGTGCATGGTGGGAAAACAATGATTTCTTAATGTTTCCCGGTAAAAATGCCTGTCACTGCGAGCCCCCCGGCCTTCCCGCGATTCCTTTCCCATGTTTCGCGTTGAGGCCGCGGATCTCATTGGAGATCGAAGGCAACGATCGGCCACGGTCCATAGATCTGGCTCTTACGCCCCCGCCCGATATCGAGAAACGGCCGGCTAATTGTCCGTTATCCGTATCGGCTGGTACGATCTCTGGCGCGGGCGATGCCGAAGGTGGAATTCGTCGAGGAACACGTTGCGTTCCGCGTCGATTTTTCTTTTTTCTTTTCTTTTTTTTCGATCCCCATAGAGAGAAGTACGGGAGAGCAATGTGCAATCGCGCGTTCGATTAACCGTGAAATTCCCGTTTCGAGTGTGACGTACGTATATCTCTCGCTCCTTTTCCCGTTGTTTCGACGGGGGTTCAGCCTCGATATATCCTTTGTCGACGAGCGCAGACACGCGTACACACGCGCAAACGTGCACATGGAGGGACCGCGGCCGGTCGTTATTAACAATGGAGCGATCGCGAAGGAAAGCCAACGCAGAGCCGGGCAACGCGTTACAACATAATTACGGAGCTCTCCGACTCCCGCGGAAAGAATAACATTTTTATTCTGTCGCGCGGCGCGCACGTTCAACGCTCCCTCCCGCTTATTAGACGGCGAGCTAACAAGTGCGAGAACCGCGCGCGCGGCAGATAAAAAATTTGACGAATCCGCGTTGCACACGGGGGTAGTAACTGGGCTGGCAATTAGGAGCAAGCCGCGGCTCGGTGTGCGCCGCGTCGTCGTTGTGGTGTGTATCGCGACGAAATATCTGGAACAGCGAGCGAGCGCAACCCGAGCCCGCCGCGCCGCGCGCTTGTGTACCTTCGCAGGGAAAATCTGGGCCGAGAGTGCGGACCTGAATAACCAAAGGAAACACACTGAAAATTCCATCCTCGTGGCTCTGGGATATATAGTCTGCGCTTTCGTTAGCCGTGTAAAACGAGACGGAGAGAGAGAGAGAAAAAGAGAGCCGGAGAGCAGAGAGAATTGAAAGAACGAAGAGGGGAGTAGAAAGTCAGATGGCTGAGGGAAAGTCTAAACAGAACCATCCCAGCAGAGAGAACGGAGAGAGGGGGAGGAGGAAGGGAGGAACGCTTACAGACGCAGCACTAAAGGGTCGATCTTCGGTCTCGAGCCTCAAACTTTGTTGAACCGTGACACAGCGCCGCACTAACGAGATAATAGCGCTCCGAGAAAGAGACGGGTCACGAAGGTGGGAGATCGATGTTCCAAAAAAGAACCGTCCTACAGGATGATTTCGGCGTCTTTAGGCCCGACGATATTGTGCGTCGCGCATTCTTGATCCACGAGCAGATACACGAGCGTCGATCGTCTCGAGCTCTAGCCATTCAGACACATTCAGCTGCTGCGATGATTAACCCTTCATCGGTACCAGATGAAACGGAACTCGAAGAGTTTCGGCCTGTTCGAAGTCTCACGCTACTTTGAAAGGGAGGACCAGAAGAGAGATGAAAGAATGATAGCGGTTCGATGGTTAAGCCACAGTTGATACAAACAGTGCCATTATACCCAGTTTCCTTCGGATACAATTTTTTGTAATATAGAGTAATGGTACACTTTTCAGATCTTCGTTGAACGTGGATTGGTGAATTGTTCGAAAATAATATGGAAAGGACATTATAATAAAATTTAACAGTCGGTTGTTTTTCTATGCACAAAGGTAAACATTCCACAAATTCTATGCCACACCACTTTACATTAAAAACTACATAAATATCCTCAGCATTGTAGCGGAATACTAAAAAGTGTTCAATAATGTGCTATTCCCGCACGGTAAGTTATGTCCAAAAATCTGGGTGTAATAAACACATGCATGAATAATTGGATCCCCTTGCATTTATGGTTCATAAAGGTTTACCAGAACTGAATTATAAATACCGAAGGAATTCTAGAACTGTTACTAATCTATGAATCATGGCACAGATACGTTGGGAACCCAAGAAAGTTCGTGCCGTATCAACCAAACGGAGATAAATGATCCAGAAAGTAGACCAACCAGCATTCAGAAAAAGTAATCTTTGACTCTCTTTCCCAAGGGCTAACAACTTTCCCATAAAAATACTCGCTTTTCACGTTGAAACAATATTCCGACGCGTGGTCAACCAACTTTTCTAAACATAAAACATAATACTGCTCCTACTATCAAGAACATGCATCAGCTCACAAATACTAGGCTGTCGATTGTATGCATTTATAATAAACACGAGTAGATCAAATACCAAATAGAAAAGGCATTCAGAGAACTTAGAAATGCGTTTCTATTATATTTTCATCTGATTACTGATAAAATAGTTTGCAACACATTAACCCTTTGCACTCGAAGTTATTTTAACTCCAAAGCGAAACATTTCTTCCGACCTAGAATGTTTCCCTTCTATATATTTCTTTTCATGTTATAAATAATGAAAAAAATAATTTCATATCATGAGAATGGGGAAATTTAGTCGTATAATACTGAAATGTTTAGTAATTTATTGAATACAAACATAGGATATAGCAATTTTTAGCGACGCCTTATAGTCACCATTCGAGTGCTAAGGGTCAATAGATATATAATGTGTAAACGTGTTATTTTCTTGATTTGAATTACTCAGATAAGGTTAAACTAAAATGCAACCAATCTGGAACGACACAATTAAGTAAAATGACAAAGAGTTAAAAAAAAAAAAGAAATATAAACGTAGCGTTCTGAAATTAACTCTATTTTTATTTTGCATGCAAATCCGCAGTCTAGCAACAACATAACTTGCAATTCGACTACGAGCTTCTTCGATCGCGTATATTTTTACGCAACTGAACTATTACCGCAGCTTCCAAGAGTTCTCCAAATTAATATCAAGCAGCGTATGGAAACTGCGTCTCGAGCATCTCCCCAGTGGCCTTGGTTAGTCAATTGATTTCGTCGCGACTATGTTCGCGGCAAGTTCGTTCGCCTCGCCCGCCGCGTCCCCCGACTATAGTACTCGCCTATGCGTGCAGGGAACTTGTTCGTCGAAACTTGGAAGCCGTGATACCGGCATTGCGCGCGGCGGCGTCTATCATTAGTACTCGTCTCGCGGAAGGTTCGAGGGCTGGGGTTTTTGTAAGGGTACGGTCTCGGAGAGCCATTAATGGCCTCGGCTTTTCCCCGGGTAGAAATCTGCCGGCGGAAACGGTCGAGCAACAAACAAAATCGAGATACAAGAGATACAGAAAGAGAATGGGGTGGAGGGAGTGAGAGAGAGAGAGAGAGAGTGCATACAGAAATCGGTTTGAAAGAAATCGTTTTGCCGAGGTCGACGTGTTTCGGGAACGCATTCGGCCTGAAGGGAATTATTAATAACTGGCCGAAGCGTGAATAGTGGCTGGAAGTTTATCGGCGTTGAGAAGACGGCGTGGAAATTAGTAATTTATCGGCATCTTACGGAGCGAGGCGAATTTATCGGCACTCGTAAAGTTCCTCCGGCCCGAGGAAAATACGCCGGGAAATGGAGGGAGAGAAAGAAAGAGAGGGAGAGAGAGAGAGAGAGAGCCGAGGCAAAAACGAAAGGCGTGCGGCTATGGAATGACGCAATCCCGCGATTTTTACTACTATTACCAGGGTATTCTCCACGGTCCGACGTACGTATCGTACTTTTTGAATTACGCGCCCCGGTATCTCACTCCCGGGATCTGCTATTATTATTATGCTCCTTTCTCCGCAGACCTTCCCCCGTCGCTCCCTGCCTATTTGGGTCGGGCTGTAAAGTGGCCGGCTTGCCCTGGAACCTTTGTTCACGCGCGGCTATAAAAACGACTATTACTATTGTTATTGTTGTTGTTATTGCCGTCGTTATTAGTAAACCGCCGTTCGGAATTTCACGGGCTGCTTAATCGCGCATGTCACCCCTTTCTGCCTTCTGTGTTCGCCGCGCAAATTTCGGAACAGAGATACAATTTCCACAATCCATTCCTTTCATATTTCAACGTATTAAAACGATCTACGTGTTCGCTTCGCGATAATAAATATTTTATTCCTGCCACTTGCTCCGAATTCACCTCGTTCACGATTGGCGTTTTCTTTAATTATTTGAGCTTCATCGTTGAATTTGTGTGTCCCTGTTTCGCTAATTGCATATTTCAACGTACTAAAATAATCTATGTATATACTCTTCTCGTCTCTTGAGCATCTTCGCAAGATTGACTAAATCCAATAAATACATTACTAAAACATAAAGCTAATGTTTCCTTCATATTTGCGGGAGAAATGGATGATAATTTTCAGCGTTAATTAAAGAGGACATTCCAGAAATATGTTAGAATGGCTTGATCGAAATTAGAACCACTTCATATTACTAACGTAACTCTAAAAATCGACGTTAATGTGATGACGAAGGTAGACATTATGAATTATACCCCCAAAATGAGTAACTGTAATTAGCAGCGATAGAAATATTGAAAAAATTCCAATAAGGACAGATATTGCACAAATATTCGCAGTTCAGTCCCTTCAGACGATCGAATCTCAATCACTTGTTCCTCAATGGTCCTCTCAAGTCGAGAGTCCACAAAGAAGCAAAGTTTACGAGTCTCGTAAAGCCGGTTTTCTTTCAATTTTGTCACGTACAAGGCGCGTTGCGAATCACTTTGAAAACCTTGATAGCGTCAGGAGAATTCGAATCCCTTCCCCGTGCTATTCGGAGGAGTATCCGACGATGCTGCGCTCTAATTATCGAGCTGCTGCTCCGTTTCGAGACGGATCGAGCGTATAAAGCGGCTAACACCTCGGAACAGCGAGGCGAGTACCGTTTTCCGCGAAGGATCGCTGCTACTCATCTTAGTAGCTCCTCGGAGAGGCGGCAGTATACTGTTTTATGCCCAAGAGCCTGCGCGATCACCAACTAAACTTGAGCTACGGGACGTGTAATTTTGGCCTTCTACTTGAAACAGGTTTTATGTTCACCCCCGTAGGGTTACCGGTATAGCTTCCAGGATTGTATATACGGGCGGGGCGTATATCTCGGCGCGATGGTGGCCTTTAAAAAATTTCATAACAACCAGCTCGAGCTCACGGAAAGCTCGCAGGAACGACGATACGCACGCGTTTCGAAAACCGTTTTTGCGTTAATTGGACCCCGAGCTTCGGCCCCTTGTCCTTAGAGTTTTTTAGAGATTCCGTTAACGAGATATTCTTTAGATCCGCTTCTGACGGTAATCTCACTTTATTCGCAGGTTTATGATTTTTCTAAGATGCAGGAATTTCTACAGGTCGAAGCGGCCGTGACTAAAATTGAGTAACATCGGAGCTGCTTAATTACGTCTTGAGTAGACCTTCGTATTTCCAACAATTTCCGCATCGTTAATAATAATTTATTTTAGGCCTATATTTACTAATCTTAACGTCTGAATTTCATAGATTCTGTTCACAATCTTCAACGTAGTATTTTCCCGGAATTGCAAAGTCGCAATCAATTTTGCTTCGGATTGTAGACACGGCAACATAACAGAAATTGATCTAGTCTTTCAAATGGTTACTTCAGTGCACAATAAATAATTATCAGCATAATTTTTCCCGAATTGGAAAGTCGCAATCAATTTTGCTTCGGATTGTAGACACGGCAACATAACAGAAATTGATCTAGCCTTTCAAATGGTTACTTCAGTGCAGAATAAATAATTATCAGCAAGACAAATTCTCGTTATCATTCTCTTGCCTCTAGCAGATCGCGAAGCCAATTTGCCGCGGAGAAATGAATGTTCACACGAAAAAATGGTTCTACCTAAATGTGACTGGCCCAACAGCTCGACGCGTTAAAAGTCAACTGAAATAGAAAGGACAATGCCACGTGTCAGATAATTCTTCGTCCAAAGGACGAGCAGATTCAAATTCATCTCGCGTTGCGCCCGCTTGCTCGAAAAACGGACAGGCATGTTTCACAGAAATGGAACGGGAGAGGTTGTCGTCGCACGGTATGCACGCGTGTGCGTACGCGTGCCTAATAAGACGAGACTGGTTAAATACCCGTCGATCGAATTCGAATGCCTCCGGTGAGCGCATTGGGAGAGGCTTGTTGCACAAGAAACAAGAGTTATTGTAACGAATCGGGATTGCGAGTATCCCCTAGCTGGTTTTCTCTTTCTCGAAGGGTACAAACGCAACGGGAGCCCGGTGAGCGCAGCCTTTTTCTCCCTCATGACGATGACAGATACAAATAGAAGATCGCGCGAGCACGACCTTCCTCCGCTCTCGGCGCCGCGCCGCGCTCAAAACTACCTCCTTCCAGCGGACATATTGAAAAATAATGATCGCGTGTCTACCGGTGCATTAACCCTCGAACGCCGCGTCGTCTATCAGTCATCCTCAAACGGCCTACACTGCCAACGCACCGGTGATCTTGGAACTATCTCCTCTACTAGTAGGGACAACTGTTACCAAACTTGATTCCTACAGATACTAGTGTTGGCTTAGAATCATTGTTCTATACCCACAAAAAAAAACGATAGTGAAGTTGTTTACACGTTACTTATTATAAAGTGAAGGGTTCTCAATCTTTTGGGTTTCTGAAACCTGGATCCTGATGTTACTATTTTATTACAGTGGGGAAATTATCTTTATAATGGTTCTATCATCTTGGGAAAACGAAAGTTTGTCAGTTGTTTAGAAATATATCTTCGGAACTCGATAATTAGAGAGTTGTACACGCTTTATAAGGCATCGACAGATTCCGGAGCACAGACTACATAAAAATAAGCTGTGACAAACGCGATTGGACGCAGGAAATTCTCGTTCAGCTATCTTAAGTGCATAGTGGATACTAAGGAATGTGATATTAATAAATGCAATATTAAGTCTCGTAGCTCGTATTTTTTAACCGGTTAACTGTGATTGACGAGTATACTCGTCATGGAGAAGTGGCACGATTTTGTGTATTGACGAGTACACTCGTCATGCGTAAAATTCTAATTCTGGTGAAAACTAAATTATATTCGTAGAATGTTAATATGTTTAAAATGTTTAGAGGTCAAGACGAAATGAAACAAACAAATGAAAATTATAAATAATTTGAGTTGGATTTATAACTATAAATATGCCCTGGTGGGCGCTTTGCAAAGAGATCGCCACAGTTAACTGGTTAAAGACATAAAACAATCCTCCCAATATTTCACGCACATGCATTTCACGCGAGTACACCAAAGCACACCAATTCCAAGGGAAAGCATGATAGAACCGAAACACTCGGTTCTCCCAATTTCCGAAGAGAGTGTTTTCCCGGAAAAGAATGTTTTTATAGAAGCTAATCAAAACTTGGCTCGTGCATGGGATAGTCAATGTGTACGATAGCATAGGTTTTCAAGAGGAGAATTAGATTTTCGTTCACGTTTTTAGGGATGCGCAGGGGCCGCGCATGGCGCGGAGATCCATCTGTGTACGAGATCTGGTATCGTATGTGGCCGTCTCTGATCGAAGATAAGGATATATCCCGATGCGGACGAGGGTTCTTTCATGGCCACGTGACATCTGCCGAGGCGCGTACAATGTTAGAATACGGCATTACAATCGTCAAACCGCACGACCGTCACGGGATCCGATTGTAATTGCAACAAGGGAACGAGCGTCGCCTGTCCCCCCCCCCCCCTGCGTCTGCTCGCGTCTCGTCGCGTCGCCGGCATTCATTACCGATACGAATCTGATACTTTGGTTCATCATCGAGTCAATGACAATCATTGTTCGGGGGGCCGAGGCATTCTATAACCGACAATGCATTATTCATGGCGGTTCGGTAATAGCTGTGACTAGCGGTCGCCGCGAATTACGACCGCGGTAATCCAATTATAAGCCGATCGAACCGAAAGCCAGCTATTCCCTCCTTCGACAAAGTATTATACGCTACGACCTTGTCGGGCGTGGATCTAGAGAGAGAGAGAGAGAGAGAGAGAGAGAGAGAGAGAGAGAGAGGAGAAGAGATTTCTCTTTCCAACGCGGCTGATCCGTGTCTCGCCGGGAAACCTTGACTCTCGGTCCACCGGGACGCTAAACACAGGATTGCTTTCAGAATCCGAGGCTCTCATTTGCATAAATACCTGAGAAAAACCGCGGGGGAACGGGTTTCCTAATCTGAGGCTGGCCCGGGGCGTGCTTCCGACCTGGGACAAAGCCGCACGGAAACGCCACCCCCGCGATTAGACGCGAACAACCCCGATTAACTGTTCCCGATCCTCTCGGTCCCCGTTACCTTTGACCCTCGACCAACCGGCCGAACAAGATCGCAACGGATACACACCCTCTCCCACGCTGCAGATTCTCGCGGAACACAGCACCCCCTGTCCGAGGGTGCGACCTTTTTGTGCGTATCGCGCTGGAAAAGTATTAAAGGGTGCACCGAGCAGAAGCGCAAGGTGGAGGACGGACCAGGACAAAGAAGCACAACGAGGGTCACCGAAAGCGAAACGTGCGAATTAACGGCTGGGGAAAAGCTATACTGTTCGCCTAAGTCGCACACGAAATTAATTCGCTGTTATTTATTGCACACGGTGCGAAATATCTGCCCTCTCGTTGTACTCTTCTGAATTTTGTGCTGTCCGGGGCTGTGTTCAAAAAATCAGTCTTTCATCAACTACACACGGTTTTAATAAATTGGTAGAGACTATAGCTGATATTCGCTTTAATCTTCTTTCAGCTAAATACTTCTGATCATCGACGAACTATGGAAGATAAAGAAGAAAAGAACGTACCTCTCGTTCGAAGATCGTTTCACGATCTGCTTCTCTCTGAGAGATGTACACTACCGGCCATAAGTGTTTACCCACCCTCAAATTTCGTTACTATTCAAGTAATAGGTATTTTATTGTTATGAAAATGTCCGTAGCATTAAATCTTAATTATAAGGCTAATAAAAAACATCCAGAATATTCTGCACATACACAATCAGGTACTGTAAATGAGTTTACAGCGTTTTATGAAAAACGACAATTTTGGAGTTCAGGTAAAAAAACCCATTTTTCTGAAATTTTTATAACGGTCAGTAGGGAATATGAACGCAGGTAATACAGGTATCTTAGTCTTCTCAAATTTCATACTGCATTTCATACTGCATTAAGCTTTCATACAGTAAACAGGTACTGTATGATTAGGTACTCACGTGCCTAAAGAATTTTGCGAAAATTTCAAATAATGTCAGGGGGAAAGAATTATCGATTGAAACGCGCGCTCTAATAGTGTCCCATCATAGCATCGGAAAAAGTAACAGAGAAATAGCAAAGTTATTGAAGCTGAACCGTAGAACCGTGGACTAGAATGTTGAGGGTGGGTAAACACTTATGACCGTTAGTGTAAATGAAGAATCCATCGATTTTATTGAATGTACAAGACAGCTTAAAAGAACGAACAATCATTTGGAAGTAAATAGGCACTTTGAAGAAGAACCTATCCGTGTTTTCATTGTGTTGCCGTCTGCAAACAATGCGATTAATAATTGAGATTGTAAGGACCATTAAAACGAGCTGCCAGCCAAAGAGCCGCAAAACAAATTTCCTCGGGATCTCTCGAGAGGCACGGATATTGACAACTTTCCCCTGAAATTCGGGCTTATCAAGCAGGGGTGGTTCCTCGTCCCCCGTTGTGCCGCGTACCACGGACCATAACGCGACAACCGGGGGGTGGTTTTATAACACTTACATTAGGACAATAACGATTAAAAGCGAGTCGGCCGTGTTTCGCGAGGGGAGAATGCCCACAGCCGTGGTAGCTACTCAACGTTTTCTCCATGGAGTTCGACCAGAGGGAGGATTTCCGGGGTGAAGAGAGAACGGACAGAGAGAGAAAGAGAGAAAGAGAAAGATAACGAGGAAAAGGGAAGAGAGCCTCTGGAGCGGAGGGAATTCAGATGCTGGTGGAAAAAAAAAACGAAGCGGGGAAAGAAGCGTTCGGTGTCTCCTCCGAGCCGTCAACGACTTATGGTTTATTGCCTGTCTACACAGCTCCTGGAGGATCCTCGGGGAGGCGAAGGAACGAGTACACAGATGTTCCTCGCGCGATATTTCTCAAGAGGAGAGGCGGACAAAGTTCCTCGGCGTGCTTTGTTCCCGGGGAACCTGGGATCCGCAGGACGGCCCGTGGTCGATCGAACGAGACGCAACGGGGGGAAAAGAATAACCAGAAGTGGACGGCCTTTCCGTGACTTCCGATCACGAGTGAATCGTGACGGGACAATTAGCACGGTGACACACGGACGCGTTTCATACGCTCGCCAACGTTCCTCGACGCTTTTTCTCGCCCGGACGGCGTTATCTCCGCTCGGATCGGCTGCGGACCGTGTTATAATTTCGCAGACAACGATCGAGACAGGCGGTTCGCGAGGACGACTCGTGTACAGGTACGTGGAAACACCGATTCGATGGAAAAAGCTGCCGCGGACATGTGTAATCGCGAATAAAAGTGAAATAGAATTTCATTTCAATGTTGCCTCCGTAGTAGACGCAGAACAGCTTCGACAAGTTAAAAAAACAGCTTTTGCAGACGAATTTGCAGAGATAACTAAACGATTCAACGTTTAGTACGATGCTTCTGGTTTTGGTTCGACAATGTTTCTTATTTATTATTAACACTGAACCCACCGAGCCTTAAAAGTACATGTTGTCTTGTAAAAATGACGATATTGATTTTGTGCAGTTTGAATCATAACATTTCCCACGAAAGCATCTCTATAATTTCAGTAACTGAATAATAAAAAATCTGGAACCAGTGGTAGGTCTAGTGTTAATAATATGTGGTTTTCTTCGATAATATACAATTAATTTATACCATGAGGAGTATGTTTGTTCTTGTCCCAAGAACTCTTTCTATCGATCATATTTTCTTTAGAAACTTCTTGCCACGGCGCAACTTTGTTACGCATTCCTTGCATTTGTGTGACTATGGCAGGTGTCACGCGACACGACACGTCGAAGAGGTTAATTGAAAAATGTGTTTGTGTAGTTTAAGACTGTATCTTTAAGTCCCAAGAAACTTTGTTCATATAGCGTCAATAGTTTTCCCGGAAAAAATTCATGAACTTTTATAGCCGTTACGCAAGAATTCCCTTCTGAAGTCATTGACTTTAAGCGACGATATTTTCTATGAAACTTTGTTAAAACGATTTTCACTGAAAGGCCTACAATTAGCATATCGTTCAAGAGTTTATTCATTCTCAGTTACAGAGTACTGCACTTGCATAAACAACAGAAGAGCCCGATTTTGAGATTCTTTCCAGCAAATGGCTCCAGAAGTTACATCGTTCGAGTGTTTTTCTTTCGAACCGAAGGATTTTAATGGATTAATGAAAGAGGCAGGATATTTTTTTTATTGCCGACCGTTTCAATATAATAAATTCGATGAATCGGATTCTCGATTACTCGAACTCGAACGCTCGAGGGTCGAAAATGGTGGAACGAGGGAAACGCGAGTAGAAAAATAATCGTTAATTGCTATTCTCGAGACTCGCGTAGCCGGTCGTCGTTCGATCGACGGATTAACTATAATAAACGTGGGCTATCGACGGTCGGCAGAGCACTGTGTTTACCGAGCCCGAAATGAACGCTCCGTTCTCGTAATAGAGCTGAAAATAAATTAATTATAATTACAAATAAACGAGCATTGTTCACGGTCGCATGATGCCTATAATGCTCGGTTCCGGAAGCGCGCGTCTATCGACACGCACGCGTAATATACGGTATAGCTTGACAATTACGGTTCGATCGATAGTTATCAGGCTGTCGATTCGGCTGGTTCGTTCCTTTAACGTTTACTGCGGAGCAATAACGATCATTTTCATTGTCTGCGGAGACGAAAAAGAAATTTTCAGCACGTTATACATGTGAGAATACCGTGAATAAATAATAACGTTGAGAGAGAAAGCAGGAGGGGATGTAGGCTGATACGTATACCCTACATTTTTAAAAACACGGAAACGGAAACAAGACTCGTCTTCTTTACATGTTCTTCGGCGATGCACCTTGGAAATACCGCATTAAAGGTACACAATATTTTCAGCTAACTATGGGATTTCATATCATTAAATCACGAAACATTTCGCGTGTACATTCTCATTTACCTTCTAACAAGATCCGCGAATTCTCCCACCGATCGAGAATCGAAAGCGAGGCAGTGCGTCCTAATGACTGATATTTTTTGTGGAAATTTTACTGGCATATTTGCGACACTAATTCGAACGACTCGAAACATAACACGATTTGGATTGCATTCACATGTTTAATTCACGATTCTGGAAATACAGTATCTCGAAAACTCCATTATACGAATATGCATTTACGAATTTGTATATTACATTACGTGATAATAAGAGTTAAAAAATTAATGTCTATTACATGAACACTCGTGTATCGTTAATTCGGATAATAGAGGTTTTACTGTATTCTGAATTAAACAAGTAAATACGATACAAATGGTGTTACGTTGGGGCTTATTTTAATTCGGAAAATTACACAAATGTGTGCTAACAAAATAATTAACACTAGGTTTACAGGACTCGTCAAAATGGCGGGTTCTAATATTTTTAATTTACAACTATTAAGATTCTAAAGATAAAATACATGAGGGATTATTCACAAATTTATTTCTTTGAGTATAAATTTGGGCGCCACATCCTTGTTATTTTTATAAAGTAATGTAAAAGCTGTCACAAATATCGTGCGCATCCATCGCCTATGTATATATCGAGACATCGTAGTATTAATTTGTAATGCAATTTGCTGCTAAGAAAAGATGTACAGTAAAATGTTGTACAATTTTAAAGAAGCCTGTGTGTCCCCGAAATGAAAAATTCCGAACACGAGGCTCGAATCTAATGGAACTGGAGCGTTCATCGCTGGGACACAAAGGGTGTAGCCTTATCGTCGTCGCCGAACCAGGGGTTGGGGTTGGAAAAAGTGTTGCGGGGTCGCGAGAAAGAAATTATCCGCGAAACAACGCCGTTAACGGGATGGTAGGGTGAGGGGGAGTGCACGGAATATTCGAATGGGACGCAAACGCGCCGATATTAAAAGCGGGCACGAAGCGCCGCGGCGGCGGCGGCGGCGGGCAACGTTAATTAGTCGAAAACACAGCGCGCGGCCCGTATGCCTACGGGCTCCCGGGCGACCCGTTTTATTACCTCCTGTAATGAGTACAGTGGCGCGCACGCGGCGTTTCTAAATAAAATTACCTCGAAGCATTCGCCGCCGCCCTTTTCCACGACAACGACGACAACGACCGTCCGCCGTGTCGTCGACCATGCTCTTCCTCTCGCTCTCGAAACCCGCCTAGCGCAAATTGCCCGATACCACGTGGGAAACTCTCGGACTCGGCGAGGATACGCGAAAAGACAATTGCACGCCTGCCAGTTTCGACGACTATTATCACTCGCCCGGTTACGGTTATAGTTAACAGCCCGGTGAATCGTGCTGCCGTTCCACGGGAAATCTTCCGGCGATCTCGCCAACGTTACGCTAACACTGATCGACTCGATCCCCGCTCTCTTTCAACTTTCATTCTACTGATCGTCGCAGACATTTTTGGAAACGATTCGATAACTTCACGCTGTAACATCGAAACACCGACTTTAATAATTGTATCGCCATACTGTACAGCGAAATGGACCCATTTAACACTAGAAAGACTGAAGCTTAGTATATACCTATATTGCCCAAAAGCAGTCAAAATGACTGCATTGTGAAAGAATAACTAATGTGTAAAGAAATTTGTTTAAAATTAATTTTTTATATTTTTTATATTATTTACAGTTATATAACAAGCAAAAGAAATAAAATAAACAACTTGTTAGAACAAGTATCACTGCGTAAAGATTCAAATAACAAGTACTATTTGAGCTTATTGAGCAACTGCAACTCATCAAGTATACGTCCAAATCGACAATTTATCATTTACTTGTATGTTATCATGTGACGGTAATCGAAAAAAAATGAAAAATGTTATTTCAATACAGAGCCGAACTGGTCATATAAGAAATTTACTCAATTCAATAATAAGTCATTTGATTATTTAAAATTTCCCAAGCAGTCAAAATGACTGCTTTTGGGTAATATAGGTAATGAAGAAGGGGGGGGGTAACTACAATTATTAATAAACGCATTTATATGTTGTACAAAAAGTCACAAAGTTCTAAGAAATTGTGTCATTATATACATAATTGTTTTTCTAATTGAAATTAAAAAGCAGTCAAAATGACTTCCTTGGGCAATGTAGAGCTTCAATAAAAAAAGAAAAAAAACGCGGAGGTGCTGTGAAAAACACAGGCTTTGAATAAGACAAATCACAGGACTGGTAAGCTTTTCTGAAAATAAATTGCCTAAAAATAAGGGATGTCTGCTAACATACTCCTATGCGATTGAATGCGCACAATGCGTTTCCAATTTTCTCAACGCGCAACTCTTCGTATCCCCAAATATAAAACGTTTAGAAAATAGTATACCAATAATAACAACCTTTGAGATGGCCTGACCGCTGCAGCAATTACCCTATTGAAATTCCAAACTCGTTACGCATGCAAGTTATTTTGCCATTTGCGGCGACACCAGTCGTCTCACGTTTACTGCGGTCTCAGTCGTAATAGAAGAATAATGTCTGCTTAATATTCTTCGGATGTAATAGAAAAACTTTTTACGGTTTCCTGCGCCGTTTAACGAGATAAAGTTATTAGAGCCATATTACGACGAATATATCATCTAACCGCGCGATGGATATTGTTGTGCGCAGCGGTACTGAATGTACACTTGTAATCTGCATACATTACACGATTCATAGAAAAATAATGGAAATTCAGTACAGCTGAGTACACTTGATTGTTTTAACGCAAAACTAATAATCTAGTTCTAATAATTTCCAGAGACGAGCGAGATAAAGACATAAATTCCGTCAGTGGACTTTATAGCACTTATTCTATCAAATATACTTATAGAACAAAATTTTTCTGACATGGTGCGCAACCGTATTCCTGAGAGTATATTTCCCAGAGGCGTCCCTAATGATCCACGCGATCTTTTCCCCCGATTTCCATCGGGATCCCCTCCTAAACACGCGTTCACGATCCGGAAGTTTCAATTCACGCGCTATCCGGCCGCTTAATTACTTCGCGATGCGTGGCCCGTCTCGGGAAGAAGTCGGCAGCGTGCGGAACACGCATTGTTCCAATGAAAATATTTCATTCGGGAACAAAAGCAATCGCAAGGTGCACTCCATTTACAATTCATAGCCAGGAGTTATGAAAACTGTATGGGGGGAAAGGGCGGATTAAAAAGACCGCGTTTCCTTCGCGATTCTCGCACAGTGATTTTAGGAAGCGGAGAGAAGGGGAAGAGAAAGAGAGACGAAGAAAGAAACAAGCATTTCAACGGATCCCAAAGTGAAAGGGACCGGGGCAACGGGTGTGCGCGTGCTGCGTGATTACGCGCAGTTACAACCCCCTTAAATCGCGTAAAAGATAAGACCGGCTTTACATTAAACGCGCGCCCGACAGAAACGCGCGCAACCCCTATAAATAACATCGGGGGTCCCCTCTCGTTCACCCCTGTGTCCGTTTCTCGCTTTTCGTCTCGTTTGGCCCGTCGCTTTTCCAGCGAAACCACGATCGTGCGAAACGCCGCACGGAACAGCGATTCTGGCTAATAAAACATGTACAATGTTCTTAGAACTGAAAATTTTCCCCGATAGACAGTGACTAGCTGCACATCATAAAATAATGGCTGCTCCCGTATGCACCACGAGCTTCACGTTAAATCGACGGCACTTTCCTGCCAATCTCTATTCGCGCGTTTCGCTATACCTATCGTGTACGGTTTATAATGGTTCGCTACGTATTATCAGAGGTTTCGTACCGTTTAATATTTCATTCGTTCTACGAGCTCTAAGTGGTAGAAACTATACTTTCATTCTAAAGACTTCAGTGATTCGAATCTTTACGGTAACACAAGAGGCCTGCAGTTCAGTACCGCAATTTTTTCTTGCTGTTCTCATTCCAATTATCTTCTACTCATGTTTCGAACGAGCTCGAATTGACTGAAGGGAGGGGAGAGGCAGAAATTCGATCGCAAATGGTACAGAAATTAGAACGTATCATTTAAATTTCCATAGAAAATATTTTTCATATCGTTGGTGATTAATAGACATCGGATCTTTATGCATTTATGGCTTATGGAAATGTTAAAAAAAATGCTATAATATAAAATTCGAGAGAATTTAACACGATTTTTATTTGCTTTGGATCTACAAAGGCTGTCCCCATTAAAAATAAAATTTTATTTCATTCCACTTTCTTAAAATGTTTCTATAAAAATTGGAAATTGCATAAACATCCGATGTCTAGTGATTAAAGTTAGCATGAATTAAAAAATTGAAACTTTCCGTTTGTAAAGATCGTGAAAGCTGCAATAGGAGAGACTCTAACTCACCCGACTGGAATTGCAAGTTGCATCGAAAGTGTTCCGTGCGATGTCGAGAGACTCGGAGAATTCTTCTCTGGCGGGCAAAGGGATTCGCGGTCGCGAAAGGAACGGCAGGTAATAACGAGCGCGTTTCGCAGGTGGTGCTTAATTAATTCGGCCGCGGTTCCCCGCAATTGGGTCATCGGTATCGGGTACAAGCGAATTCGATTTCGCAACGGAGCCGCGGCAGTAACGGCAACAATTCCCTTTTTCGGGGAGCACCGCTCTCCACGGTGCGCGGGCATTCGCTCCAAGTTTAGTAAAGCCACGTTATGCCGGAATTCCGCGGCGGAAAAAATTCCCGCGATAAATCAACGGCCGCCCGGAGCGTCTAAGGCCGATTTAAATGCCGCGGGACTTTTTCCCGGGGCCGAGAAGCGTTCGAGTGCCTCTCGAGAAGAGTTATTTCCATCGGTCTTCCGGCACTCGAAAACGTCGGAAAAGAGGAAGGAAAAGTCACGAAAAGGAAAAAATACCCCACCCTCTTTCGACATCTGCGAAGATAAAGGTAGCGCCGTCTGTCGAGCAACGAAAAAACAAGGCCTAATTGCGACAATCCGGAGCATCGTCGGGGAACGAAGAAGAGTTCCGTCGATATCGGAGATATGGAAGAAATTAATTGGCTCGCGAGCAGACCGGAGAAACGAGAAGACGATCGAAATCCAGGGTAAAGTTAAACTCGGCCTGCTCGAAATGCCTGTTTGAGCGAAAAATTAGCCGGGACTGCTTTGAATATCGTTTCTTCTCGTCGGGCTGGGAACTAACTTTCGCGTCACTTCGTGGAATATAAATTGGATACTTGGCCGATGCGTCCGCGTCCGCCGTTCCCGAAGCGCGACGAATAAGAAGGAGCTGTTTCTCCTTGTCCTTTCTTTTTCGAGAATCGCGTAACCGTGCAATCTGGCCATGGAGCATTTTCGAATTCTCGATATATGTCGACAAGTCTTGCCAGTGTCGTGTATCGTTCAGGAGATGTGCCTGAGCCGTGCTATGTTTATACTCGAGCTTTTTTTTTTATTGAAGCTCTTCAGACCCTTAAATGGGTCCTGTTCGAATATGAGCTTTTCATACTCTATGCCACGACTAGACATCGGATGTTTATGCAATTTCCAATTTTTATAGAAACATTTTAAGAAAGTGGAATGAAATAAAATTTTATTTTTAATGGGGACAGCCTTTGTAGATCCAAGGCAAATAAAAATCGTGTTAAATTCTCTCGAATTTTATAATATAGCATTTTTTTAACATTTCCATAAGCCATAAATGCATAAAGATCCGATGTCTAGCCATGACAATAGCCAATGAGAAGGCGCCCACCGATTTGATTAATCGGCTGTGCTCTCTTCGTTACAGTTTTGTTTTTGCGATGCCACCGATGTTCAGTTTTAAACTCTGACCAGGCAACCGACACGACGTGTTCGTTTTGCTACTATATTTAACACCTTTTTTGTAAAGCGGAAAATAAACTATATTATTAAAATATAGACGCGTTATTTTCAATAGGTCCATTTCGCTGTACAGTATGGTGATACAATTATTAAAGTCGGCGTTTCGATGTTACAGTGTGTAGTTGTAGCTATAAAGAAAAAAAAATATTTTTAAACAGATAATTTACAATCTTTGTAGTATAGCTTGGTGGTTCCTCACGGGGTATATTCTGCGGCGTTTATCATCCAGACATATCGACATATACAGAGAAATCTCTGTAAGCGCCGGGCTACAAAACTGACACACTTTTCCTCGATTTTTATTCTATTCTCGGTTTGACATGTTTTCGAGACGAATCCAAAGGCAAAGATCTGGGACATTCCAAGCGAATGAGAATCTGTTTCTCTTTCTCTCTGTCGTTTCTTTTCCCGTAATCGAGTAACCGTGCAATTTGGCGGAGCAAGTATCGCGCGCGCGAGATCGGTTCGCAAGATCAAACGAGTCGTTTTTTGGGAATTAAAAGCGCCGGGGTACAAAACCGAGACACTTTTCCTCGATTTTGTAAGATAAGCTGTAGCGCATCCGTCACTGTATATATTGTTCATGTTGTTAACAAATATGTTCATGTTATTGATAAGCGATTCATCGGACAAACGAATGTGTTGAAAAAAGAAACGAACAGAATGAAACAAGGACGAGCAGTCTCGTCAGGTCCGACATCAGAGAAGGACGTATAATTAAATAATAAACTGTTTGCTTTTATCCCGGCCATTCCTTACAAATTTTATTCTATGTTTTCGAGAAGAATCGAGAGGCAGAGATCTTGAATGGGACATTCTCTGTCGTTTCTTTTCCCGTAATCGAGTAACCGTGCAATTTGGCGGGGCGAGTGTCGCGCGCGCGAGATCAAACGAGTCGTTTTGCGGGAATTAAAAGCGCAGGGGTACAAAAGTCGCGCACGGTCGTGTATCGATTGTCGGACCCCCATTGGCTCCGGCACACGCCGAGAGCTGACAAGGCATTTAGCGGGCTCCACTTTATCGTGTGTCGGCCGCGCTTGTTGCAAAGTGGGTCTCGGCGCGAGAGCGTGGGCGTAGACTGCGACCCTCGGCGCGCGCGTTTTCCATACACGAATTTTCCGCGGCGCGGCGGCTGCCTGTGTATTCACGGACCGACTCTCTTTTGACGCAACCGGTGAGCACTGTAGCACGGTTCGTTTTCAGGTCGTCAAAAGGTTGTATCGACCGGCCAGATACACGTCTATGCCAGGCACTCCCGTTCAACCTGGTAGCGAGACCGGGCTCCATTACCAAACTGTCAACGCGTGACTCGCACTTCTAAGGTGTTCCCCCGACGAATGGAAACCGGTAAATTTTCTTCGCTCGGGGACCGGCTACGACGAACCTTTCGCGAGCTCGCAACTCACCTTCTATAGGAGCACCGGCGGATGAAAGGGTTCCTCGCACGCGTTACACTCGGTTCGTTATTTTATCGGGACACGGAACATCCGGAACGCTGCCTTAACCCTTTGCACTCCGAACCATCCTGGCAGAAATTTACAAATCCTCGTATTATTTAGTATAATTTTGGAACCAAGTAACGTATTATAATGATATTGGACTTATATGAATTGGTTGACATCGAGGAATATATATTTGCAAAAAAATCAATATTTTATTTAAAGTTGCGCTGGAATAAATTAATTCCCCGTAATCGCTAATAAACTTTAATGTCCCCTGAGAGGGGACAGCGGAGTGCAAAGGGTTAACGTGTCCGTTGTGTGCCTGGCTCGTTATTACCTGCTTCTCATTTTGGTACACGAGGGTACAGGATATTTTGGGAGAAAAATGATTTTTCAGGTCGAAAATCGATTTTTCAACCAGTTGACTGCGGAGTTTAATTTTAAAAATCCTCACGGCGCGGAATTAAAATCAAGCAACGACGAAAATACACGTCGAACGCAAGCCGAATGCTGCTATTATAAATTTTACGAAAAAAGTAAAGCTAACTGAGAAAGAATTGCATTTTTATTCGGTGCGAAATTAAGAATTCATTAACGTTAACCGCACCGCAATAGAGTTTTGGATTGACGTGTATACACGTCGAACGCAGTTAACTGGTTAAAAGCATAGAACCTTGAAAATACTTTCAGAAAATTTCATGCTTAAATTCATCGAAACGACAAGGTCATGACGATTCCAGGAGTGTACTTTGGTAAAGTGTATGAGAATGTAGGAATGCACTTTTCCCACCTGACGTAGATAAAATCTCGTAAAAGCTACGGGGTCGATTGCTCTGAAATTTGAATAAGCTAACCCCCACCTACTACTTATATTTTTCCGTTGTTTCATCGTACAATAACTGGTCAGAGGAAAGTCATTTCGGTGTTATCTGGTGTTAATTTCGTTAGTGTTACAGGTCCACGATACGATGTTCGAAATGTTGGAGCGAAAGCTAATTACTTAGAACGATCGAGTAATTGAAGGATTCTACTTGTTACGGAGTGGCAGGTAACAAACAGTAAAGCAAGCGAAACCGGTAATTGCGACTGGTTTGCCCGAGATTACCGGGCGTCTCGCGGTTATTGGGAACAGGAGAGTATTTTTTCTTTTAGTCTTCGATAGTCCCGGTGGCGGTCGCGTCGAGGCACAATTACAGATAACGTGTAACCGGCATTAGCGGCCGTTTCATGGCGCGTCGGTCGATAAAAAATCACTCAAAGGGGAGTCTAATGGCACATAAATTATGTCCGGCGCAAAGTATCTGTGGGTATTCAGTGAAGCGCGTCCCGTCGCGGATATATCAAGCGCCTACAAGCTGCAGCGGCGTACGCGTTTTCCACGCCGCGCCGGACCGGTCGTGCATCTCGTTTTTTCTCTCTCTCTCTCTCTCTCTCTCTCACTCTCTATCTCTGTGTGTGTGTGTTCGTTTCTCGCGGACTGTCGCGATTTCGCAAACGAGAGAGAGCTTGATTTTACAAAATGTCAGTTGCACGCGTAGCGCCGCGCCGCGTTGCAGCGCGATGCAGCGCGGCTCCCGGCGCGTCGGCCCGGGCACAAAAAGCCAACGATCTGATACAACCAGATTAAAACCTTTGACGCACGCCTCGCTGACACATTGGACACCATCATCCCCGTCGAGTTTTCTGCGGTGACGCGTTAGCCGTGATTATAATGCGCAGAGAAAATAGGCCGGGCTGAGCCGGCTTCGAAAAACACCGCAGAAAACGTTTTATCGAGCCAGCTTACTAATTCGACCCAGCGCGGCGCGTTCAACCATTAAAAAGAACAATACCGATCCCTGTGTGTTCCTTTCCCTGTCGTGCCAATGGGCGAGTTTACGCTTTTGCGCCGTCAACGCAAAAATCTACCGCAAAAACGGCCAAATTCGTCTGTATTAAATCGTTTCAAAAGCTCATTTCAATTCCCGCCAATATAATCTGTCACGTTTGCTCACCCAAATTACGTGTACAATTTTTGGAAATTTGAGGCGAACAAGTGGGTCAACGTCATGGAGCGATTTTCAGAATTTAGAACAGCTATTATAAGTAAAATAACGGTACAGGGAAATAAAAAAGAGTTTATGATGTAATAAATCGGTGGCCAAGATTGCACTAAATAATGAAAATAAAACCCGGAGCGTTTTGAAACGCTGTACAAACAGCGCAATCAAATTGTCAATAATTTCTCCAAATACACCAAATAGAATAATCGAAAAATTGTCTCCAAGTGTAAGGTAGATTTCATGCACTCGTGGTAAGAATATTAAATGAATTCGACTTGTTAATACTTTCCACTCGGCGCTATTTCATTTTATTCATACGGAACTGATCCGATCTCCACATATAATATTTAACCCTTTCGCTCCGACGGGCGTATATATACGCCCTCGAAGAATGACCATTCATGTACGAAGAGCGTATATATACGCTCTGGAAAAGTGGGCGCGCGGGTACGAAGAGCGTATATATACGTTCATACCATATATACTTTGATTTCATACTTTACATGAGATACTTTTGTTAAATCAATTTGCTTTCAAATTTATTTGAACTAAAGTCGTTTTTCACGAATTATTGATGGATTATTGTTATCGATGGGTTTTTGTGATGTTTTTACAATAAGATCAGATAGACATGAGTTGCAGAAATACAAAAGGTGCGTTGCAAGAATGAATTCCTATACACGGTAAGGGTTTGGCGGCAAAGTGCCCGCGCAAGACGTGTTAAGTCTTGCTTAAGATTGTATTAAAAAATATTACATGAACATTATAAGAAAATATAAAAAAAAATAAATTTTGATTATACATTTTTATATTTTCGAAAGTAAGATGATATTACTGAATATAATAAGTGTCATTGTAAAATTTAGTGAACAAGAAACGACTTCCAATTACTTCGTAATACTCCGTACTTCAGTGTCAATTACTCAGTAATGCGGTCCGTTCACAGCGATCACATTGTGGCGCAAGCGCTCCGTAGCGAAAGGGTTAAACGTTTATGTAAGCTAACAATAAGTTACGCGATGTCGATTTGCTGGTGGTCGTGCGACAACTGAAGTGTGTGGTCCTCGAGACCCGCTTTTATATTGGAAACATCTAAAACGATGCCGGTCATCGCGACAACGTTGCTGCACTGAACGCGGAGGCACTGGTACCATGACGCAAAGAACGCAGCGGCATCGGTAACACGCCGAAAAGCTATTAACCAGTTAACTGTGATTGACGAGTATACTCGTCATGGAGAAGTGGCACGATTTTGTGTATTGACGAGTATACTCGTCATGCGTATAAAGTAGTGACCATTGACTATTTAAGTTGTAATTTTTGAGAAAAACAAAACATATTCTCAAATTTCAAGATGTTTAGAATATTTTGAGGCCATGCCGGAATAAAATAAACAAATAGAAAATATAAATAATTTGAGATGAATTCATGCGTCCCCGTATGCACAGACCGAAACAGCTTACCAGTTCGCATAACGAATTCATTTATCTGCGATGATAACGTTTTTTAGATGTTAGCCTAAAAGGGGCAAAGGCAAAAGTCAGAAAGTTGATTTATGATAGGGTTCCTTCATGGGAGAAATGCGTGACGCCGACCAGGCTTTTTGCTACAATTTATTGAAGACACTATTGTGACGTATCCAATTCAAACAGAAAAATCGACACAAACTCGGCCATGTAGACCTAATGTAAGCCAGTTAGGCGGAAATCATGTTCCGGATTATATACCCGGAACTTCGAAAACAAACAACCCTACGCGAAGGTGTCACACTGCTATAAACGTAAGATCAGGAAGGAATCGCGTTACTGGTGTTCCATTTGCAAAGTCCCGTTGTGTATAGTACCCTGTTTCGCCGAATACCACTCCACAGCAGGAATTTAAATTCTTATTTTTATATGTATAATGTTTAATTTGTATTGCATTTTTAGTTTAATATATATGTAATATATGTTAACCAAATAAGTAAATATTAGTAATAAAATTGTCAATTTTATCAAATAAACCCATCTTTTTGATCCAATATCTTACCAGCGCAACTTACTCTGTGATTGACGAGTATACTCGTCATGGCTCGATTCTGGCGACACAAAACGGTGCGCGCTCTCAGACGAGGGCGCCACAGTTAACTGGTTAAGTACAAATTTCGTAATGTAATAAACATTTTGTAACATTTTTCGTAATTTCATTTAAAAATAATGGCACAACAATTTCTAGAAGCTCTTCAGAGTCACCGGTCGAGTGCAAAGGGTTAAAATCATTGGGAAAGAAAACTCTCCCGATTCTTGCAAACGATGCAGAACATTTTTATTTCGTAAATCGTCAGTCCACACGGTATTTCCATTACTCGAGCCACGTACACGTCCGAGTCGTCCAAGCGTTTAGGAAAATTAAGTAAATTCAAGTTTGAAAAATTAAGTTTGCGTAATCAAACGCGCGATGGCACAGGGTTGGCAAAGAGTTCAGCGCTTCGGTTTTCTTGTTTCGGAATTTGGTGGCCACGGGGGCGAAAGAGACAGGGCACGGGGGTTGTAGCTAGACACGGTCGTTCTGGCGTGCGAAGTGGTGGCAGTCAAATCGACGGGTCGTTTCGCAGCGGGTAACGGGTGGAAACGGGGTTCACGGTTGAAGAGGCGCATCTATCGAAAGTAATATTTTTCGTCGGGCGCGAGCCGGTTCGCTGGAGAGAACGGAAGGAAGCAAAACGAGCCGTGAGAGGGGAGGAACAAGAGAAAAGAGGTCTGAGCGAGGTGGAGGCTCGAGGTGGATGTCTGGTGGACGGCGGCGGGTACAGAGAGGGTACGCGCGCGTCGATGGCCAGGACGAGTCGTCCCCGGGTCGTCCTCTTGAATTTCTCACGATTCATTTTCGCGATGGTTCGCTTCCCTCGCTCTGGTTTCTCTCCTCTGTCCTTTCTCTCTCCCCTGGGGAATTCGGAATCGCAGATTGCTGCGGGGGGACGCGTGCAAAGGAGGGCACCACACCGGGGCATCGTTCAAGGTATTCCGGATCCTGGCGTGCGGGACAGGGGGAGGAGGAGAGGGTAGAGGAACGAGAGGGGGAAAGAGGTACGGGGGAGGGAGAGATCGGCGAGCGCACAGGTAGACAACAAGAAACCGGGGGTTCGAGGGGCACGGCCAAGGGGAAAGGGGGGGACGGGTGCAACGCGGCCGAAGGATGCAAAACTTCCGAAAAAGAGCACTGGGAAAGCGTGAAGTGCGCCAATCACGGGCCGTTATTGGCGGCAATTATGATAATAGTATACCTCGCGCGAGAGCCCTTGTATATACCCACGTAGGTGCACGAGCGTGTGCGTGGGGCCCCGCGTGCAGGTACACGGGGGCCCGCCATCGTCCCGAAACAGACGAACACGAGGGGCCCGCAGGCCTCGGCCGACTTCCGGCCTCTATTAATCTGAGAAACGCCGCGCGACCAGAAATATCGCGGGCCCGTGATAATTGCGCGCAATCTACGACTGCATCCCGGCAGCCACCGGGAGACGCGTGCTTTCACGGGAATGAAGCTCCGAACAGGGAGCTGATATCCCGGACCAGTCCACTTCGAGTAATGGACCTCCGGTGCTTTGAAAATATTAACAGCTCGGATCGGTCGCGCCGATTTTCTTCTCGATTATCCGACGCCTCGGGTTTTCTTGTTTAGCTCGCACCGATCCAATTCGATCGATTACGTTCGGCTTCGCTGGGTGAGGGTCGGTTAAATTTAAAAGACGTTGCTCAACTTGTCACTGGCGAGATTACTCGCCGAGCGAGCCGAGAGCTTAAGCAGATTAGAACGAAGAAAATTGTTACGGTCGTTGACACAGGTAAATTGAACAGGGACGAAATGCTGTGCGCAATTTGCGGATCGTGTATTTTATGAGGGGCTTGGTCTCGCGAAAGATTTTCGACTAAAACGAAGCAGTTAAAAATTCTCTCGAATATTTCAATCGATGTAAGGCAAAGGTACCAGTAGTTGATCATTTTATAGAAAAACATAAAAAATGAGGTTTTTACAAGTTATACACTTTTGTTTAAATTTCAAAAACATTTCAAACTTTATTTTCTATGTTTTTCTATAAAATGGTCAACTACTGGTACATGGTGATCAACTACTGGTGCCTTTACCTTACACGAAGATCTCTAGAAAATAGGCTAGTTTCTAATTGGCAGCATTCTGCGTACATGTGTGGACGTCAGTGTTTCTTATTTAGACTCATGTACTTCGATATGTATAAAATATCATCGCACAGTGATATTTTAATTTATGTTTTACCGAACAAACTGCATCGATTTGATCGAACTCTTATAAATGGTTGCCGAGTATTCGACTGGGATACATATGTTTACGTATTGCTGTACAGTTGCCAACTTTTTTCCTAGGAACTACTCGCGATATCGCAAGAAACAGAGAGCAAACTTCCAACCTAATAGAACCCTGATCGTATCTCCTAATCATCAAGCAACGATCACCCACGTCCACGATGGTTCAAAAGATTTCCATCATCAGACGTTCCACGAGAATCGCTATAAAAGCGTGGAGTATTCTCTGCAATTTCTATCATTGAAAGA
The DNA here is from genome assembly GCA_913789895.3 of Seladonia tumulorum. Taxonomy (NCBI): domain Eukaryota; kingdom Metazoa; phylum Arthropoda; class Insecta; order Hymenoptera; family Halictidae; genus Seladonia; species Seladonia tumulorum. Next base: position 8,763,620 of record OU565279.1, on the reverse strand, counting down.
TCAAACTCCGAAAGCAGAGTTCAATTAGAAGAATCGCAGGGGTTTAACCGTGTTCTGGCGTCGGGACGCATCTCGGTGGCATCGGGAAACAGTTCCGTGTTTCTAATTGGACACATGTAGTTGTTTGCAGCATGGGCTCGATCACCGATGCCGGTTTCGCCACCGACACAAAGTAGCTGGGCACAATACGCACGCACGAGCGGCGCAACGTTCGACGGAACACACGGGTTACGGCCATAAAAGCCCGTGGACACCATAACTTCGCAATCACGCCTCCTACATACGCGGGTACGCGCGTTCTTCCACCCGATAAGAGACCACTTGTATTCCCTCTTTGTACGTACAACATTTGTGCGTGTAGCGGTGCGTGCGTGCTTGCGTGCGCGCGCGCGTAAAAGCATTGTGCCGCGCGAGACTCGAATCGACCGCCATAAACGCGACTCTACGGTCTCGTTCTTGTTAAAAGTTCCCCGTTACATCGAACGGAATTCTGCCGGGAATTCAAGAAACCGACAGCGTTCACGCTGGTTCGTTTACGATCGCTCGGCCGGCTACCAGTCTCGACGCGGAACGCCCGGTTTTCGTAATTAGCCCGAGGGAAAACTCGGTTCAGGGTTAATTGAAACATTGTTAACGCGGCCCTACTACCGCCACGCGTATCTGGGTCACGACAATTTTAAATAAAACGTTAACGAGTCCCGCGAAATGGTGCGCGACGAGCAAGCATAATTAACCTGGCCGTTCCGGGAGCGGACCAAAGCAAACTTTTTTTTCTCTGATATTGTCATAGTTTCGAACAATGCACGGCGGAGGTCACAAATAGCGTTCTCGGAGAACATAACTAAGCATCTACGCTGCCGCGGACGTATTGGAATTCTCTGCAGGAAATTAATTTTAAAAAACCGAGATTAGCGTTAACTGTTAGCGTTTTCTGTGCATTCAGAAAATTTGAGATTAACCATTCATCTGCGTTATAAATGGACCAATCTGCTAATCACTGGGGGCTCCGGATCTTTATGCAAAATAAAAAGTTTGTGCATCAATTGCAAGACACGGGAGCTATTTATATTTTTCACTGATAATCTCAATGCAGTGAAAATGATCTATTAATACTCTGAAAGTTTTTTAGTCTTTTCACTGTTCTAAATATTACGCCTACTCAGCTTCGTCATAACTGCATAAAATCCGGGATCTACTAATCACGAACAACATCAGATGCACACAGACAGAATCGAACGTCACAAATGTAAAAATCTGCAGTCGTCTAATCACGAACAACATCGGATGCACGCAGACAGAATCGAACGTGACGAATGCAAAAATCTGCAGTCGTCTAATCACGAACAATATCAGACACGGCGAAAGATGGCAAGCTGATGACGAAGCGTAATGCAACCAAGTGGAATTTGGTGTTTCAGGGACTGTTAAAACGGGCGATAGATCGTTTCCTATCGTTTCGCTGTGGATAACGTAAATCGTGAATCCCGTTAACGTTAGTTTCGGGATTATGTTTCCGACGGGCGCTGCGCCTGCCCCTCAGGAAATTCTCGTTGCACCGGCCCGGACCAGACGAGTCGGAGCGGGTACGCGCGAATCTCCGCGAGGGGAAGAAGATCGCAACTCGAACCTACCACTTAGAAGCGTGCATGCCCGAGAAGGATAATGTTACGCATTTTCCGGACTCGTGCTCGGCCAACTATTTCGAAGCAGAGCCAAGCCGTGCGGTGAAAACAATCGATATCGCGAAACCGCCAACGGCCGAGACACCGTTACACGTGCATTCTCTTCGTCGCTGTCGAGCCGGCTCGAACTTTCGTCAGAAAAATCGGCGACAGTGGGAGAACAGGCGATAATAAACCGCTCGAGAACATTTTATTAACACCATGAAACGCTAACTTGCATTTAAATTCTCGTCTGTTGGACGTTTAACCCACGTTCGACACAAATTTTTGTTTTCTATTATGCCTTTTATAATAACGTTTACAGAACACTAAACGTGAGTATTTTACTTTATAAAAATGAAAAGAATGTGTCTATCAAAGTTTCTAGCCATTTTATAAATAATATATGTACCTAAAGAAATGAGTAATTCCACGCAGACGGATCTTCACAATCCCAGAACCTGTCATTTCGACGGGTAAACCTAGCGTTGAAAATATTCATTACTCCAATTTTAATAATTCGCAAAACAGGTAAACGAGAAAGTTCGTTGTATGTCTACGTTTCATTATTGATAAGCAGTTGGTGTACGCCCTATGTACTGTATAAATTAGAAATGAGGTTTTGTATGCTTAAACAAAAGCTCGTTTAGCGGAAAATTTAACAGGCGATTTATTAACTTCTGTAACCATTGTGCTTTACTGGATAACCATTTTAATTACCGAAATTATCGATACCAAAGCTGGCAAAATGTCAAAATGTTGAAAGACTCTTTGATACCAGAAACAAAAGCTTTTGTAAAGTTAAGCGACATACACGTTCGAATTTAATTCGCGTGCAACAATCCTGTGACGTGTACAAGGCTTAAGAGAATGCATCACCATAAACTGTCCAAAAAGCAAGGAAGATTGCAGTTTTTGCTTCATTCCACCATATCACAAGCAACCGAAAACGATCGTAAAAATTAAAGTGAAACCATTAGAAACATCGTCACAGGGCATGTCAAAGTGTCATTCCACCGACACGAGTTTAACACTAGATTTACGGGATCTGTCAAAATGACGGGTTCTGGTACCTCTTAATTCACAATTATCGAAATTGTAAGGATGCTTGAAGAAGATATTATTCAACAAATTGGTTTCTTTGGGTATATATTGTAAAAGAAACGGCTATAAATTTGGATACATACATTTTTGTTATTTTTATAAAGTAATGTAGAGTAGGCACATTTAGTGCCCCGTAAACCTAGTGTTAAACTCAGCAGCCTAACTGAGAAACTAAGCGATTCCCATTTCGAACTTTCTGCACTTGACACCGGAGACTTCAAACTACCGTTTCGAAGAAAAAATTCGGTACTTCTACAATAGTCTAATCCGTTAGAGGCTCTCGCGACGATTTCTTCGATTCGATCGTTGAGAGCCGTTCCAGCAGCAGTGCGATCCGAGCAGCCCTCGATCCGATCTTGCCGGAACAGAACACGTTCGATCGCAGTTTTCGATACCCGGTGAACGCAATAACCGTTCTAACTGTTGTTGCGCGCCGGTCGCAGAGACAGTTGCAGTCGATTTTCCGTCCGGTCCGCGAGAATAAAATCGTAATATCCCGGCGATCCCGATATCCGCGAACAATGGGCACCTATAATCCCGGCGGAATTCAACAGTTTCGACATTCGATACGGATGATCCGCGGAGAGCAGGGCTCTTCTCTCGACGTTTCGTTTTTCTTCGTGGCTGCGAGAGGAGGATCCCTGCTCGATCCGAGGATCGTTCGAGAGACGGAGACGTAGAGAGGTCGCGGCCGCGATTTAACGTTAATTTCCGATTCGACATGACGATTATCTCGACCGGTCTCTTGACACGACTGGGCTCGAGAGAGCGCTCGGCGCTGGCTCGCTCGCTTATAGACAATGAACTGCCTCGGGTTCCCAGGAACGAATAGCTACGGTAGATGGAACGGGACGCGGAGGGCCGAAGGAACGGCAATTACGCGTAATTCGCAGGTGTTGTGAGAAAATGCCGGTTGCCGGTTGTGTTTTCAGCCCTAATCGCCCGCAATTTTTCTACCATTACCAAGTTTATCGGCGGAGCCGTCCGCGATACCGATTTCGCGGAGCGATCGCGAACCCCGAAGAAACGAACGCGTGACAAATAGTCGTCGTTGCTACGCTACCGCTCGCGGAACGGAGCCCCGGAAACCTGTTATTCGGCGCGGCGCGGTGTTTTCGCGCAACCGAGTTGATTCATGGTTTCGGGTACGCGGATTAAGCAACGGATAATTGAAGGCCGTCGACGCAACTTTTCCGGGTTTGCAAAATTGTTTCCTCGCAACCGTTCGCCGGCGGAATGTCACCGGCAGTTACGCGTCGCGCGCCATGTCGATCCGAGCGACGATGACAAGCGACGAGAGACTCGTCTCTGATAATTTAGGGTACGGTTATAGCGGAGCGGTGAAGATCGAGGATAGAAACGAGGCGAACATCGCGGAAAAATCAAAAAAATATAATCAAATCAAGAGCGGCGAGCAAGGCGGTATACAGGGTGGCCCACCTAAGTAAGGCCACCTAAATATCTCCTCTAATTGTGGGGCTACAAAAAATATTTTGTATGCTATTTGGATGGTTCGAAAAAACGATTCCATTATAAAAAATGTTTTTTTCTAGGCTAATTTTTTTCGGAGTTTACAAGGTTATCGATGTTTTTTTTGTGCATAATTGTATAATTTTTTTTATTGAATCGCGTAGCTGATGTAAAAATACGTTACATCGGTAACGTATAATAGGACCACCCTTACAAACTCGCGGTCGACAGAGGATGCAATGAAATCTGTTCAACGGATAACTGCGACAAAAGGCTGCGAACCGGCCAAGAAACGGATAGAGTGGACGCAATTAAACGTCGATTATCTGTATCGCACGAATAATCAATGAACACCGGGCAAAAAGCACAGCGTACAAACGATGTGAAACGTGATTTCGAATAAAAGTACAAAGTTGTTCGTGGCAACGATACTCTCTCTTTCTCTCTGGTCGACGGCTTTGCGCGATCGCTCGTTCCGATTCGATGCGGGTTATCTGACCCGGAAGCGGCTAATAAAGCTGGAAACTCATCGATTCCGGATCGGTGTTTTTCCACAGCGTCTTTCTCGCAACGATCACGCGTCTTTGCGGGGTTCAGCGAATTGGAGCAAACGGGGATCCTCTCGATGTGTCACGACTCGATGGACGAGCGATATTAAAGCGAGAGAGGGAGAGAGAGAGAGAGAGAGGTCGTTTCGACTCGCGGCAAAAGTAAATATGCCAACGGTGAAGCGAGGTGGCAGGTAGCGGAGGCGGCCGCTCGTTCCCCGAGAAATACGATCGGCCGAAACGATTCAGGTATTTCCTGTTTCCTCGTATATCTTCGCCACCTGCACCCGTTTCTCAAGTTTTTCGTCGGGATGTCCTCTGCATGTTTCATAAGGACGTCTGCGCGGAGGAGGTGTAAAAACTCGAATCGGATATAAATTAAGCGGTACACGCCACTGGGCCCCGTGGTGACACGAATCGAATCGAATCGGCGACGCGACGCGACGTGGGAAATCGCAAGGAGCGGCCGTGGTACTCGATCAAGAATTTTCTTCGCGATCCACGCGGGGGCGTCTTTTAAACGGAGCGGTTCGGTTAAGATGCACAGTCACGTTCGCGAATGTACAAGTGTCCGACAAAACACGCGCGGAACACACAATTCCGACAGAAAATCCGAGACACGGCGCAGGGCACCGAACAACGGGCACGACCGACCACCGGAGATAGCGGAGGCACGAGACGCCGCGAATCTTTCTGCAAAAACAGCCACTTGTAAGTCTAATTAGCTCGTCGTGCCGTCGACCGACCGTGTAAACGAGCGCGAACACGGCCGATTTAATTGACCGTACAAACACGAAAATTTCGCCGAGCGTCGGCGTCGCGGCCGCTGCCATTTTCGACGTTTCATTCTCGAACAACGGCGGTCGAGAATCGCTCAGGATCTCCAGAACAAAAATCATTTGACGTGACGTAATTCGTTTCGGTCCAGAGAGAGAGAGGGAGGCTCGAGGAGCCGTGATTCTCGTTTTTCCCAGAAAAGATTAATCGACTATCTAAATTCCGAGTAAAAGGTTCCCCGATTGCGAAAGCGGCTGAGAGTTATCGAAGAATTCCGACGGGCAAATGTCATCGAAGGCCGCCGCTCGAGACGATCCAGCGAACGGTGATCACGGCGGATCCGGTTCGTCGCAGACAACGATCCCAAGGCGCACACTGTTTATACTCGTTAAACAACCACGATTGATATCCGTTCGTTGCGATCCGGCTCGCCGAAGGGCAAACAGAGAGCCGACGCCTTGGCTAATCGTCGCGTGCTCCAATATTGATATAAATGAATCACACGGCGCTCCTCTCTCTCAAGAGAGGCCTTCGATCACCGGCGTCACCTAAATTTCAAGCAACTTCCATCGGAACTTTCTCACGGCCGTAACTTACACTCCCCGAGGAGTTGGTGGCAGGCCGCCTTCTCTCCGCCGCGGCTCACGAAATTTCACGAATTTCTTTGCGAGGATAGACTCGGCCCGTTTAAGAGCCGGTCGCGGAATCAAAGAAACTTTCGGCAACCAACCGAGAGAGGATCGTTCACTGGATATTCCGCCGAGCACTTTGGAACCGAACCGATTCCCCCGGCATCTTTGCATGAAAGCACTCGCACTACGGAAACTAAAGAGGCTCGGGTCGCATCCTTTCGAGGTCAAGCTTGGCCGAGCGTGCTCCGAAGTACGTGTGCACGAGGGCCCAGCTGTAGGCGCATAGATTCTCGGGGTCACGTGTACACACACAACGCGTCCGTGGTCGCGGGCTAAGCCCCGGCGTGCAGGCTTTGAGCGCTCGCTTGTAAAACGAGACCTAATGCGAGAGCTCTTCCCGCGGGAGACGCGTCAAAGTCACCGGGCGGCGGGGCCGTCGCTTCTCCGTGACCTTTGCCAGCGCACGATGCAACGGCATGCTGCTTGCTTGCACCACCTCTCTCTCTCTTTCTCTCTGGTTCCCTTTTCGGAGCACACTCGGCCCGAGAGGATCGGCACGTTTTGTCCCCCGGTGCGAATACCTCCGTGAAATCTTTAACGAATCGGGCTCGATCGCGCCAGGTGTACTTACAAGATGGGAAACGATGACGGCTAGGTCGAAGTACATCACCACGGAATTTCAGGTAAACACACAGAACCGTCACTGACACATGAAACGCACACTCCGGGTTCCGTTGGTATCCGTTCGGAGCGAGCTGAGGCGGCGGAACGACGACGCTAGATCCCGAGGATCGGTCGCAGTTGGCGCGCGGGGTCGGAGCCGATCGCTCGATCCTCCCCGGCGTCCGACGGCTGGCTCGGCGCTCGCACGAGCCGTGGCGGTTGACTCCGAAAAATCCGTTCGATCCGTTGCTGCTTTGTCGAGCACTCCACACGATCCGTCGTTCACTTTCCGCGATCTAGTCTCACTGCGCCGCCGATCCACGATGCAAAACACTCCGAGAAACCGCGAAACTCTTCACCCAGTACACACGCTTGTTACCAACTATTCCCCTAACGGGGGGGTCTCACGCACTTTTTTGCAAATATCTATTCACCGTGATGGTTGTTCGGTCCGCGCCGAGCGCGATCTTATCCACCGTTTATCGCACGCGTATATCCCGTCGAAGGATCGGTCTCGATCGTCACACTGTCGAGGATCGCGAAACACGCTCGGAACCGCGAGTCTCCATGCTGATCATCCAGGACCCGAGCCGCCGCGACGGTGCAGAGTCACCTGGCCACCTGGAGGGTAGCGATGCAGAGGAGGCGCACCAGGTCACCGCGCGGAGATCGACGAGGAAGAACAACGAGACGCTCGATCCGCTTGCAGCGGCGTCGACGGAGAAACTAACCGAACCAAGGGGCAGAGAGAGCGTCGCCCCCCACCACCGACGCCCAGAGAACAGATCCCCACCGCTCGGTCGACCCGTGATTCCCCTCGCGCGCTAGTCATCCACCCCATCTCGCCTCTCCTTGCCGTCCACGGCAACCGGCTCGCTTCTAGCCACCGCTCGCCCCTCCGGGTTCCTTCTCGCTCGCGAACCCGACAGGACGCACTGTGTGCCTCCTCCCCTCTCCTCGTATCCGACTCTACCCGTTCGGCATCCCTTCCCTCTCGCCTCTCCCCCACCCCTCTCACTTTCGCGGTCTTGCTCTCTCCTCTTGCCCTCGCCTCTGAACTCTCAAGGTGGTGGCACTCGGCGACCGGAGAGGAGATGCGCTCTCTTGGTATCTTCTGGTTCTGCCTCTCGCTCGCCGGCATTTCTACGTGTCGAGGTGAGCGCGCTCGAACCTGTGTGCGTGCGTACAAGCGCGAGAAAGGTGAACCGTTAGGTGGTAAGATCCGAGGGTGTTCTAATGACTGCTGAAGACGATGATGTTTGACGTGTCGCGTGGGTCGCGGCCGGTTTCTTTTGAATTTCGATTGGCCCAGAATCAAAGGAGCCTCTCTCCTTCTTTCCTCGTGGCCCCCGTGGATTGAACCGTCCACCTTTCTCAGGATCAACCGCTCCCGGCTCGCGTTATCTTTTTAATTGGACCCCGGTGTTACGATCCCGAACGGTTGCATAATTCTTCGATAGTGCGCGAAATCGACGTGTCCGCGAACCATCTCTGCAAAAGTGTCGCGACGCCATAGGTTATCTTGACCGTACCCGATCGCCGTGGAAAACGGAATCGTCGTCGGAGACCGCTGACGCTGAAAGGATTTTCCCCGTTTCTTTGCCGGTACCGTCCGACGGATGTTTGACCAGCGCAAGCCCTGTAATCCAATTCCATTTTAATTTACAAGCGCATTGTTTTTCGCGATGCAAGTGACAGACGAAACGAGCGAATAATTCCGGCGTTTCGTCCCACCACCGACCTTCCGGACTATATTCCTCGCGACGCTTAATTGCTGCATGAGAGACACTACCGTGACCTGATCTTCCAAAGTATGGCACGTGGATCCCGATTAAACATGCGCGGTCCTTTTAATTATGTCGCATTGTGGTCAGACCACTGGAAATCTTCGCCGGCTGTCGCTGATCCGTGTTGACTCTGTCAAACTTGTTGGACACAGAAAACCTTTGCATCCAGCATGTATGTGTGTGTGTGTGTATGTGCCCGCGCGTTTCGGTTGTGCCCAGAGAGTGGGGCGGAAACAGTAACATTTCGTAGACAAGAGAGCATCGATAGAACGTGTGTCTTTTTTCGTCGAATCGCGGTAGCGCGCGTTGCAGGATGCGTTGGTCAGTCGTGCGAAAGTAGCCAGTAAAGACAGAACACTATATTATACCTTTTCTGTATTTTTCCATTTATTAAATAAACCAGTAATTTTAACAAAACTGTTACCTTTATAACTCGTTTGTGTATAATTCAGGATGAAGGGTATCTAGTGCAACGTTTTAGACAATTTAGATGGTTAAAAAAACTTTTATCGATCGAGATCTCGTAAACTTCTTGTAATCAATCTTTTGTTACCTTTATAACTCGTTTGTGTATAATTCAGGATGAAGGGTATCTAGTGTAACGTTATAGACAATTTAGATGGTTAAAAAAACTTTTATCGATCGAGATCTCGTAAACTTCTTGTAATCAATCTTTTGTTACCTTTATAACTCGTTTGTGTATAATTCAGGATGAAGGGTATCTAGTGTAACGTTATAGACAATTTAGATGGTTAAAAAAACTTTTATCGATCGAGATCTCGTAAACTTCTTGTAATCAATCTTTTGTTACCTTTATAACTCGTTTGTGTATAATTTAGGATGAAGGGTATCTAGTGCAACTTTTTAACAACTTAGATGGTTAAAAAAATTTTTTCCATCGAGATCTCGTAAACTTCTCTAATCAATCTTCGGTACAATTATTAAGAAGTTAAATGTTCGCAAAAATGATCAGAAAACGTCCCCAATTTCTGTTTCAGAAACTCTCTTTTTCATTTCCCTCGGTGCTGTAATTCGATGCAGTTGCTTTCAGCGCGAGGGTATGAATAAAACATAGTCGAACTATAATGAATGAAAATTGCGTACGAGGATTAAGCCGCGGAATTGTGAGTGCCTCTTGTGGGATAATTTCCGAGGAGTGCACGAAGGTTAAGAGCACGTAAAGGGGAGAAAGAGGCTAAGATAGAAAGGAAGATGCTTTTTGAATGCGTTATGTAGAGAGTCTAGAAAGGTGAGGTCGTCGCAAAGTGTGCGCACGAGGCCAGTTCGTGAAATACGTCGCGTCCCCGAAATTTCTTCGTCCGTGTCTCCTGCGAGCAACCCACCCCTGGACAGAAGAGCACCCCTATCTCGGGGTATCGCATAAACAACCGAGATCGCGATCTTCCACGAGGATGTACGATCGCTTACCCCGTCAACCCTTCCTCTCCGCCTCCTCCCCCCGCTGTCCTTTCGAACAGTTTCGGGAGAGCGATCTCACAAAGGAGACACTGCCGACGATGGTGCAGGTCGCTCCCGGGTCCCTTGTCTCTCTCTCTCTCTCTCTCTTCCGCTAATCCCAAAAGTCCATAAATACTGGAAGGGAGTTTATTCTCGAAAGGGTCGTTTACAGGATCACAGTTGTACCCTGACACGGGCCGGTGATGACGCTTTAATCCAGCGCCGGTATGCGCGTCCCCGGGAATGTCGCCGAATTTGCGACAGCGTTTCGGTCCGCCGATAACGCTTCAATTACTGTCGCTCGGCGAATTCATTCGAGTGCTGTTCGCCCGTGTGAACCGCGATGCTAGAAGCTGACAGCTGCTGGACGACGACGGCTACACGAGGAACCGGATCGATTACCATCATAGCGAAGCCTTGTCCGTTTATTCAACCATGTTTCAAGAATATTCGGACATTTTTTCCACCCAAAAATATTTTCCCACCATTCAAACTTACAATATCGTGACGAAGTAAAATTTTCCATTGGAATACTAGTCGGATTGCAAAAAAGAAAAATAATTTGTCGGTTTATTAGTCCGTGTTTATCGATTCGACTCAACGTTGCAGCATCGTAAAGAGATTGTCTTCGAAAATATTTTCTTGGACTGTGACCCAGACGAGCGATAATTTTTAACGATTACAAAAATACTGCTCCTATATGTCATTCTGTTCACCGATATTCCAGACATCACCGGAAATTTTTATGACTCAGAATGTTCACCGAATGCAAAGTCACAGAAAGGTATTTCTAGATTGTGGTTCAGATAAATTCTAATTTCAGACGATTACGAAAGAACGAAAGAAGCTCGTCCATGTTTGTAGAATATGCAGTAACAATTGTGAGTCACGTTTGCAATCTACCTAAATCCTACGCACTCGTGATAAATTTAAAAAGACTGAAGTTGAAAAATACTTGAAGGACCGCCAAGGAATCGTCGGAGACGCTCGACTCGTGAAAATCAATATCCATGAAAAAATTTCGACTTTTTACTTTGAGTCGCCGATTGTCTTCGACTCTGCGGGATCCTTCCGCGAGAGTGATTAACATCGAACAACACGTTGAACGCATAATGGTACGGTACAGCGACCGAGGGCGTTAGAAAGCCGGCAGTTTCCAGGACGCCTCGCAGACAATTGTGTAATGTAAATACCGTCATGTTCGGCGTTACGTAAAGCGTACGTAAAACATGATCCATGCGAATGATTACAAAACGCGCCCAGGAATACCAATAATGCACGACTCTCCTCGGCACGTTTTACGGTTGATCCGAGGACAAATCGCTGCTTGTTGCCGTGGGTCTACCGCCGCGATGCATTTCCAATCTCTCCGGCTCGGATCTCGACGACTCGGCTCGCGAAACGACGACCTTGAGGTTGTCAAGCTCCTGCAATCCCGTTCGACGAGTGCGGAAAATTTCAATTAAATAAGAGGACTTCGGTCCCGGAACGTTATTGGTCGGGTCAGCGAATCTCGCGGGTGTAGTCTAGATTCCGAAAACTCGTCGTAGGTGAAACAGGACTCGCTCGGTCGACTCTGAATAGCGTTGCTTACACCCGGGAACGTCAACACTCGCGCATCCGGGGGCGATTTCGGATTCGGCCCCGGCAAGTTTCTAACGCTTCACAGTTCACGGGGCTACGACAATCGCGAGCAGCGTTACACTCGGTTCCACGGCATTAGCGCAGCTGCCCGAAACGAGATTTCGACGGTATCCGAGGGATGACGGGGGGGGGGGGGGAGGGGCCCAAGAGTGAAGGGGGAGTAGGTGGCCCATTGTCGGGGCGAGCTCGCATTCACCTTAACCTGCGTGAACACTCGTTCCCCCATTCACTATTTCACGGTCCGTCCGGGGGCGAAAAAAAACCGAGTAGCTTTAAACAGGCTCGGGAAGAGGTAATAAAGCGATCGACTCATCCAACGACGTGTTGCTCGCACAACGCTCGAATATTACGCCGTATTACCATTACTCATTGTTCCCTGGGCCCTGTGAATGCCGGACGCTCAACCTGTCCGAGCAAAGTGTCCTAATTCACCTGGAAAACAGTCTCGCCAACAACAGGTATAAACAAAAATGTTCGTTCGGTAACGAACTACCCTGGCTATTTCGTTAACCCCTTTGAATATTTTTTTCGCTTGAAATGTACGTCTCAGAGCGTTTCAATTAATTTTTACAATATTTTCAAAATTATCTCGGTGCACAAGTTTGAAGTTAGGTGTTTCCAAGAACAATGATGAACAGTGTTCTTTAAAACACTTTTTCGTCTGTTGGTAAATACTGTAGATACTTAAATATAATAAACTCTTCACCCACACCCATAACTTCAACAAATATGCTTAATAAATCATGTGATTCCAAAATGGAAGGTCAACAGAAGACGATTGCGATAAACCTGCGTCTTATGCAGCTATAATACTATTTTAGCGAGTAATTATGTGGTACAAAATAGGTGTCGTACATATATTAAAATAGAAATATGTAAGTGGTTTAATTTCAGTTTATATCATATTTATAAAACGGTACGCTGAAAATGTATCCATGTGACGAAAGCCTTAAGAAATCAGTATAGCAAAATAGTGTTCCGGATGTTGCTTAATTGTGTTTTCTCATTTATAATGCATTGTCAATTTGCTTCCACAGAGATTGCACTTTTCGATATTTAAAGATTGATCACTTTCAATGTTACAGATGTTGGAAGTGCTGTTAATTTTCTGTACAATTTCGACTATTACTTCACAAAGAGGTTGTTGTAGGAATCTCCACTTTCAATTTTCGTGTAAAAAAAACCCTCACAAGAGTTACACAATTTTCCCCAGAAGATATCCTCGCAAAATCCAGCGCACAAAACCGTGTAGACATCGGCGGTACAATTGCGGTACATCCTGTCGAATTAGATAAAAGAGAAGCGAGCTAGAGTGTATCGGGGAGGATAAATGAAACGTCTAAAGCGAGAAGCGAGGTACGGCAATAAGCTATTTGCGGCGTAACCTTGAGTTTTCAATCACCGTTTATCGAGAACAAGAAAACAAGGGATACCTGAACGCAACCGGATAGCATGGTGTAAGTGGAAGATACTATTCTAAGACACCTAAGTCTCTGCCACGGAGCGGAGGGAGCACCATTTCGAGAGCACGATCGTCGCCGGAGTAGTATTAAACGGCTGGATAGAAAAACCGCAACAAGTTTACGACGTTGTCCGCGTAACCGCAGCATTCGCGATTTTATTGAGGCCGGTCCCGCGAGCACGTATCGCCACGCGAGTCACGCTTATCGTTTCACGAGTAGCGAAACTTGGACTGATTCCGCGAATTATGACGGTGGATGCGGCCGAGGCCATGCCCGAGAAATTGCCTCGGCTTGTTTGACGCTCTAACTGGATACGGGAGAGAACAACGGGCACGTAAAACCGGAAACTTTCCCGCGCGGAGATGGAACTTTTAATGCGTTCCTCGACGGTGACTCGCGCGTTACGCGTCACT